>OZ018343.1:5007500-7407500 GCA_963969515.1 Yponomeuta evonymella | reverse complement strand
GAAATAATGGATGAATAGACTTTAAATTTAAAAAATGATCACTAAAATTTTTATGTGTTTTTTTTGGAAACGCTATTCATAATAATGGTATTTGATGACAGCATTTCTTGGTAGTACAATACCTAGGTACATTTTTGTGTACTGTAGTGTATTGTACGATACCTTTTTTATGTAGCCTATATGGTACGTCCCATTGCAGGCCACAGGCCTTCTCTCAGAGAGAGAGATAGAGAGTACGGGCTTAATCACCATGCGTGCCCACCGCGGATTCTATATTGGTACGAAATCTGCGTACATTTCTGGTAGGCTTTTAAATACAAGGAGTAGGTATCATTTTATTTACAGGAGCAGGAAAAAATTGTTCACGTTGTTTACTTCTCTGTATTTAATTACCAAATATTTTTTCGGCTGAGTTGTGCAAACAAAACCTTTAAATTTCATTGTTATTGTTGCTACAAAGTACCTACAAACTCTATATTCCTTCCATGAACGACTAGGCAAGTTCTCTTAACGGACGCGTATGCATTTGGCCATGCACCTAGCATGCTAATAGGCAAAGTATACTATGGGATGCTTTAGTACAGTCACGAAGAAAACGCAGTTATTCTGTTTTAGTTTTATTTGAATTTATGCAGTGGATTTTCTCGGTGGGTTTCATTCTAGTTTGTATTTGCCATGGCAACCAATAATCAACTTTGATTAAGCACTGGGACAAGATACAAAAGTGTCGCTGGTGTAAATACTTGTTTGTAACTGTATCCCTGCCAATCCATTCCGACTGGATTTTCACAACCATGTTTTCTATATTACAAGATTGCTATGCCCAATTCAATATATTTATATTTTCTTTACTCCATTTATTTATTTTTATTTTATGTAGCAACAGATTACAAACACAAACATCGATGATCGAATAAATCATTATTCGTGTACCTATTTATTATTTGTGTACCATACAGATTATTTGTGACTTAGTCGATCATCAAAAAACAAAGTTGGCTAGCTCCAAGTTCCTTCTACAAAGTTACATCGAATTCGTTCACCGTTTGAAAGGAGGGACATTCGAGTCATGAGTTTTATAGCCTAAAAAAATGCCGCGTCAAAAAGGTTTTTTTTTTTACCCAATATTACTTCACATAAGGATAACTAAACAATATCATGAGGAAAAGTAACAAAAATAAAAAAAAACCATATCCAAGCTTCTTATGGTCGGCGTCGGCGAACCCGACTGTTCTTTTTTCACTTGTTTATGCATATCGGACGAACGATAGAGTCTTAAACATTTCATATAATACAAAATTGCTTCTACTTACTAACTTATGGTACTTTCTACTACTTTATTTGGATTCACAGTTTAGAACCTAAGGTCGGATTTCACGAATAATTAAAATATACCATTACTATTAAATAAGAAGGAGATTCCCTCAAAATATTCATAACGATTTCAAAATTTGTTTGATTGTCTTTCGTATCATTTGATTCTCTATCCTATTAAGTGGAGAAGTATATTTTACTCTGGTCTTAAAATCAAAATATCTTTCTGTATCTCCCACAACGTTCATGAAAGCTTGAAGAGGCACCGTTAGACCACTTTTCACCTCGACTTTACGGCGCATCCGCCGTTGCAGTGTTTGGTAAATATCGTTTGAACTCGTCGACCCCGCTGCGAAGGCCACCGGCTACCACGTGCGTTTCTGGCTCCCTTGATGTTGGTACAGCCGACAGCCCGTCAACCTTAACATACGTGCATTCTAATCAGTTACGTTAAGGGTGACTTTCATACAAAAAATTAAAGGTTGATTTACCGTCACTTAGATATTGGCGCTCGAAATCGCTAATCGAGTTGTAATTGGGTAGGTACGGTACTTGTGATTTGACCGTGTTAACTTTTAAGAACCTTTGCACCCCATTGATCGGTTCTTCGGCTTATACGAGTATGTGACCAGCCCACTGCCACTTCAGCTTGCTAATCTCACTGACCACAAACTGGCAAACGCAGCGTAGGACACCCACCAGCTCGCTGTACCGATGATCTGAGGCAGATTGCTGGCAGTGGCTGGTTGAGGGTAGCCGAGGACAGAAGGAAGTGGCGTGCCTTGGGTGAGGCCTGTATTCATTATTGGACGAGTACCGGCTGATTGATTGATAAATTGATTGTACTTTCAAGATTGTGAAAAACAAAAAATATGTAATGGAATTTAAAACTTTGCTTACCTATTGGAAGTGGTGTAAAAAATGGAAGCTGATGAAACGATTTTCACGTTTGCATTGTTTCAGTAACAAGCAGTAAATAAGTTCTTCAGTGTCGATATACGCACACCACTTCCAATAGGTAAGCAAAAGTTTTAAATTCTTCATCTTTTTTTAAATTTAAACAGTCTTGAAACTTAACGTGGACAATTGTTAATTATTATGAAAAACGGGTTCAACATTTTAAACTTCTACTTATTGAGTTTTTGCGTTATCTCAATTCAATAACATATTGTGTTCGCAAAAAATGCGAATAGCAAAGAAATACAAACAATTCCTCGAGTTTGCATTTTTTGCCATTTTATTGATGGAAAACAATTTGTTTTTCAATTTGTCAAATTGTTTTTTACCTTCTTCAATATTAGTAACTGAGTTTAACCGTGCAATTGTATATTGTCTGTATTATAGAAAATATTAAAACCAACACTAAATCTAATAGCTAATATCATAAAATGCAAGTGAAATCCTGCTTTCCGTGAAGACCGTAGATAGAGGCAATTCGATTTTGAATCTTATTAATTTTTCATAACACCAGCAGCAGCGGCACTTGCTATTTATTACACGACATCGTCCATCATTTTGCTTTCCATAATTGCATTTCACTATGGATGTTGCTAAAAACCTGGCGTTGGCTTTCTAATTTCATTTCGGTTGCATGTTTAAATGGCAATTTGTGGTATAAAGAGGGTGTCGGTCTTGGAAGATCAGCTCAACGCAAAAAGACACTATTTGGTCCTCCGTGATCTTGGTGATGCGTGAATTGTTGAATTGCCACCAATGGAAAAAAAACATAACTGTATTTACGGATCTATGATGTTTTAACATAACAACATAACATAAACTCACGCCTGTATCCCAGAGGGGTAGGCAGAGACCAGGGACTGCCACTTGCTACGATCCTGACAGATCACTTTCGCTTCCTCAACATACCTAAAATAAATTCATTATCGAAGTATCACTTAACAAGCAACATTTGTGAAATTTTCACTTGACAAACTATTGTTTTATCAATGACATCGAAATACAAAGTTTCATTTGATATGCAGTCATTTTGAACATGCATTAATATCTATATGATTAAAAAAGCTTACTCCATATAAAAAAGCAATGTCCAAGGAACTGCAGCATCCGAGTGGTCCCTTCACCCAACTAGTGTGAGTGAAGGTGCCACTGGACGCTGTATAAATCATCTCATTACGTAGATGCACCTTTGCATGTAAAAGACAAATTTATATGTCAACATTTTACAGATTTATTTATTTATTTATTTATTTTGTAGATAACAAATAATGCATTTTGCGATACCAATTTAATCCCCTTTTTAATGTAACCTATAAGAAACTAATTTTGTTTTGTCAGAAGCATTTATTGGCAATAAATATTGAGCTCCGCTCAGCGAGATCACGAGCCTAACCCAACCTAACCTACTGTTTCCGAGCGAGTACGATTTTTTTAATGCAGGGGGCTTCGCCATCCGAGCCCTCCTCGCAGGGGGGGCGAATAACGGTTGGAAATTCCAAGTGACAGATCAATGTCTATGTTTAATAAATCCTCCCATTCTGTCGATCCAGCCCCATTCATCTTATAAATGTGAAAAAACTATGCCCACTGGTTTCACAATTTAAAAAAATCAACAAGCAAATACTTAACTATCGTTGTGTCACTTCAGGTTTGCCAAATATTAACGTAAATAATAGAATTACTGAAATTCTCAAACAATATGACTGTCACGCACGTATAAACGACTAAACTGAAATTTTTATCACTCAGACGGCCTGATTCAACGCGGAATAGTTTTAACCACACTCTGACGCAATCGAAAACGTGGGCACATCAGGTAAAAAAAAATCTCTACCATCATGAAGATTATAGTAACCTCCCAATGGCCTCTATACTTAGGTCGTTAACGACGAGAAGGTTTCTAATATGTAATCAATTCATTACTTTCTAAATAACACTGTTTGTTTTGCAAAAATGTATCCGCTATTTAATGAACCAGTAAATGGTGCGAAGATAAAATTATTTAACACCAAGTTCAAGTTAATTGCCAGTCTCGTTTGGGTCGTAAAATTATTTCGTTTAATTTAATTACAAACGGAGTTGTCAGTGAAAGCAACTAATATAGTTTTTTTGCACATAATTCATGATTTTTTTTGTTTGTAAGGTCACTTCTAATTCTTTCTACATGGCGTAAAATATTTACGCTGCTTCTAATTTTGTCGACATTTGACGCAATTTCTAAGAAATTATTGTTGTGCTCGTTGCGTTTATAGGTTATTCCTAATTGTTATAGTTCAAAAAGAGCTCGGTAACGGCTACCCACAAATATTTACAGCTTTATTTACAAAAACACGATTCCTTAAAATACTCCTCAAAGGCAGCTTAAATAGGCTATTGTATAGGGAAAGATTAGAATAATTAAACTGCATTTGAGGAGTGTCTTAGAGGTAACGTAATTTTATAAATAATACCGTTAGTGCTTGCTTGTAGAGTTACTTTCCTCCATTAGGAGAGTGCTTAAAGAACCCTTTTAGCCATTTGCCTGTCTTAGACCTTGCTAGAATCAATGGTAGTGCATCTGTAGCAACGCTGTCCTCACATTTGAGAGGTTCTGGGTTCGATACCGGCATGTATCAATGACATTTTTACTAAGTACGTTCGTACTATGAATATAATATTTGTGAATTCGTAGTACAAAGCAATACCACTTGCTAACTGTGAAAGAAAACATCGTGCGGAAGCCTGAGTAACAATGAGTAAGTAAACCTCACACCCTATCTTATAAAAGTCATCAAATAAAGAAGCATTGTGCTAATCAATATAGTCACTATAATTTTCCGAGAACTCTTTCTCTGGGTGTTCCTGGACAAGGGCGTCGCCAGCCGATGGCGCAGGGGGGGGCAAGTTGACTTTACCTACTACAATTCATACTTTTCTCATTCTCTATGAATGAGAAAAGTAAGTATGAATTGTAGGTAAAGTCGACAGCACAGGAAGCTTTTCACTTGTACTACGAGCCTTACATCTACAGCGATTGTAATTACAACAGTATCTTAGTACTATATATATATATATATATATATATATATATATATATATATATATATATATATATATATATATATATATATATATTCTGTGACAGTACGGAGTCCAATGTGTAAAGCTACACGACCACGAGCTGACAGAATGACAGACGCTAAAACAAAGGCGGCTGTGCGGGGGGGCGCGAGCGCTGCGCGGTTACATGTTGCTTCCCCACTCCCCCTCTCCCGCTTCAACGACAGAGTAGAGCAGAGCGTAATTGAGCGTACGGAATATTAGGAGTGGAATTGGTAAATTCATTCGAGTTTCGACGTACGGGAATGATTGTTCAAGGCTTGAACTTCAAGCAAATTAACTCAAAGACTTAAGACTTTGGTTGCATTATATTTGGCAACTTTTTTAGAATCTCTAGGGGGGGGCAACTGCCCCTCCCTGCCCCCCCTTGGCGACGCCCTTGATCCTGGACACTTTTTGGGTATTTACATTTAGTAGATGATGAAACTTTACATTTTAAAGTTGCCCTTAACATAACTAAGTGGAGTGCATATATTTAAAGGTCGGTGTGCTTTCTAATGTACCTAGTTTTCTCTAAAATACGTTTAACTTTGATATCTCAAACTCTAATGAATATTCTTCGAACTCCCACACCGACACGGATCGACGTAATTCAATCACTGTTCTTCTCGTGAATCGGTTTCAATCGATCCATTTATCTTCGTGTTTCGCAGTTCGGCGTAATCGAATGCATTCATCTGGTCTACAACGTTCTTTAATTGCTACTTACTTTTTGCTGAATAAGTTTTCAAAGTTTTATGATGACTTGAGATCGCTAATCAACGCGGCCATGCGTATTTGTTCCCCACGGAACCCTGACGGTTCTAAAAAAAAATCCTGTGGAAAAATCTCTCTCGCTTGCTGTCAAAAACCACGTGTATAGTTACGGCATTTTTTTATTTAGTCTATATACGTCCCACTGTTGGGCACAGGCCTTCTATCAGAGAGAGAGAGAGAGTATTGGCTTAATCACGACGCGTGTCCGCCGCGGATTGGCAATTTCCAGCGCTGAGGTGTGTGAACACCTCAGACACTCAGGTTTCCCCACGATGTTTTCCTTCACGGTCAGGGATTAGCAATGCTAACGCTAAAACTAGAGCATTTAGCTTGACGCGCAAGACGCGTAGGCGGTTCTCTGGATTTGTGCTAACAGTCGTCAGTACATAACTTAGGTACAAAGTCACAGGTACATGCCCGCACTGGGAATCGAACCTGGGTCTCTCGATTCCGAGTCCAATGTTCTACCCGCTAGGCTACCACCGCTCCTACGCGGATTATGCTGATGATTCTTCGAGCAACAATGGTGGGTATCTGACAATACTTCTTATTTCCTGTGTCACTTTGAATGGACTTTCATTGTTAAGTCCAACTGCGTGCTATGACGTGTTCGATAAAAAATATCAACTATGAAACCCGCTTTTAGGTGGCTCTTCATTATCATGCAAAACATTTAATTGTTCCCCTATTCCTTGAGGAAGTCGAGATATGTTAAAAAACTCGTAAAAACACAATGTCTTTGTGAACGATTCTACAATATTTATCACTGCGGTAAGACCGATCGCAAAATACCCAGCATTGTTTATGTTCGGGGAGAGGAAGGAAAAAAGTATTACCAGTAATTGTATATATATATATAATATATAAAGTCTGTTAATTAAGGAACATATTTGAAAATACTTACTAAGTTTGGAGTTTTTTGTCCGTTTTTCCTCCAAATGATCTAGATTTTGACGTCCGTTTGGACGTCTTCTTTTACTTATCACGTTCAATAAGTTTCTGTGTTACTTTGAATATATTTTTTTTACTGGAGTTGAATTATTATAAATCATCTCATTTAGGTGTTTATATACCTTATATACCGCTTGAAATTGCCGATCTGCGGTGGGCACAGGTGGTAACTAAGCCCATACTCTCTCACTGAGAGAAGGCCTATGCTCTGCAGGTACCGGCTACTTAAAAAAACAATCCAGGACATAGGTCATTCGCCATCTGGCATTCGAATCGGATTATTACGTGACTTTTACTCTGACTTATTTTTCCACCAGAGACCATCTAATGTAAAAAAAGAAAAATTCAGGCCACTCGTTGTCACGACAATTTTATAGCAAAAGTCATAGAAAGAAATATGTAGTGGAAGGCCACAGACAAACTAAGAGTATTTTGACCAAATTAGAAAGTGCATGTCAAGAGTCGTGCGTGACATACCAGGCTATCAAGAAACTGACCTGAGACTAGACTGTGTGGAAGATGCAGCACCGACTAAACACAAGCACAGTTTAAATAAAAATCAGTTACCATTCTTCCTACTAACTAACATCCGAAACGCTCCTATACAATACACATAACTACGAAATGCGATATCTCGGTGAACTTCAGGCACACCCCGCAGTCCGGTGTTCGCCGTGCGTGAGTGCAGACGGGCGAGCGACGCGTCGGATCGGCTAGCTAGACGAACATGTCGAAATCACGTCAACTATATTGCTCGGTGTACGGATGTCTAAACTCAACGGTATCGAGACCAGAGTTATTTTTTTTTTAATTTCCTGCTCTTTGTTCCATGAGAATGTATTACAAACTTCGTCTTTCTGTTACACTGTTAGTAGAAACTAGACATATTATTTCGTATCAACTTATTAGACTTCATAGGTACTAAACAAGCACATAATATAAATAACTACCTACAACCACAGTTTAAACTCTCGAAAGACGTGGTAAATGAGACGACAATATTTAAATGTGGCAGTATCGAATTCGAAACACAAGCGCGTCAACCCTGTCGCGCCTACTCCGATCGAGCGAGCGTAGGTAGGTAGTTAAATCCAGCGGACGGCCAGCATTGCCTACCTACTGGTGTTCATTAGGTATACTGTGACACAACAGTGTGTAACTTTTAAATATTAATCATTATCTTAAACTTGCTATTAACAATAATGTGGCTACAGCAGCAAATATTGAGTAGTTCAGCTGTGAAAGTGATATAGCTTGAGAAATGTTTTGGTGAGATGGCTTGGTCAAATCACGGCTGAAGCAATGCAGGCCGTGGTACGATTCATACCAGTGGATTGGATCTGACTACATCGATTTGGTCAAGGTTTCTCTCAGGTTTCAGCAGTAAATGTGGTAAAGTCTGATTTGTATCTTGGAAAGTTGCTGTAGTCTACAGAGCCATACTGCGGTGTAGGCTTCACCTACATTCTTGTGTTTCAAGGTTGATTAGAATTTGTGTTTGCATTTGTTCTTGATAAAATCAACTTGCTTGCATCAATTTCAAACATTTAATCAATTAGTTGAAATAGGTCTATATCTGACCGAACGGTGAGTTTCTTTGCCATGTTCTTTTCTCACTGTGGGTCAGGTCTTGAACATGGCACGCACATTTGTTAAGAACTGGTGTTTGGCGTGGTAGAAAACCAGCAAACAGACAGTTTAGCAGTAGTATTTGCAAGCAGTTGAAGTCATTTACATAATAAAGTAAATTGTTAGATAGAGTCTAAAACAACCAATTAAAAATCAATCCAAAATAAACCAAACTAATTAAAACTTGAATCTATCTAATAAACCAATAACCGGGCACAGAGCCTAACTAAAATTGTGAGTGTAAAACCTACATACATTACTATCTACAAAAATAAACTAAAACCATATTTGTCTCAAATATTTACTTCAAATAACTAAGTTTAACAATTATCTACTGTTAATATTCTAATCTGTGTTAAACTGTGTTCACTAAAATCTGTTTAAAATCTCAAATGTTAATATATTTACAAATCTTGATAAGTAAATAGATTATTTTTTAAATCTTTCTAGTTGTTTAATTGCTTTGGAAATCTCGACTCCCTGAAAAGATCCTGGTTATTTCACAACAAAGGGTCCTACTTGTTAGGCTAGACGATCACATTTTGGCCAAGAAGTAAATTTTCTGTGATATTAGGTACTCATAAATTGCTCTTTTACACAGTACACATTTAACTTACACTGAGCTAAAATAGTAGGTAGGAAGCCTAGGTACTCATACTTTACTTAGTAATCTCCTGTGGAAGAACCATATCTTAGACATTCAACGGAGGCAAAGATGGAGCGCTGCAGAGGACTCCAGAGGACTACTGCTTCGGGAACCAGCGGTCAACAGTGGCAGGAGCAGTATTAAAGGGGATTTAGGGACCAGTGTAAGCAGTGTAAGTAGCAGAGTGGAGTGAGATTAAAGAGGGTGGGGTTACAGCATGCACGCACGCCGGTTTCGGGTACTTTTTATCTGGCCCTTTCCTAAAACGTTCCCGACAACTTACCTTAACCTTTACCTTACTTTTCCTTTTCCTTTTGTCTATTTATAAAATGATATTGTATGGGATTGTATGTGCGGGAACACTTACAGCACTTTATTATTATACTTTATTTAGGTACTTATAGATAGATAGATAGAGAACACTTTATTGCACAACCAGGTAAAAGAATTACACATAATACTTTTAAGTTTAGTTATAAATATTTTTATCGCTTTCTGTTTTGCACGCCTACCCCAATTATTGCCTCACCTGTACATCCTGCGGGTTGACTGGTAGAAAATTCCATAAGCATTAAGTCCACCTTTTGTACACTATCTTTTGTGCGTTAAAGAATTAATAATAATAAGAATCAAAAACTGCCTTTAGAGCCTCATATCTTAAACTATGCTAGATGGACAAATGAGAATATTTCTTGCTGGTGACGTCAGTTCATAGGTCACATACGCGGTGGTAGCCTGGGGGGTAGAACATTGGACTCGGAAGCGGGAGACCTAGGTTCAATTCCCAGTGCGGGCATGTGCCTATGACTTTGTTTTCTAAGTTATGTAGTTACATTTGTGAAGTTATAGTAGCAATACCACTCGCTAACTGTGAAGGAAAATATCGTGAGGAAACCTGAGTGTCTGAGCTATTCACATACCTCAGCGCTTCAAATCGCCAATCCGCGGTGGGCACGCGTGGTGATTAAGCCCATACTCTCTCTCTGAGAGAAGGCCTGTGCCATACAGTGGGACGTATATAGGCTGCTTATGATACCTTAGTGAACACAAAGAAGGAAACACATTTAGTTACATAATAGTTTTTTCCTCTGTGAAAATAGACAAAATGTAAGATAGACGAGTACATAAACTATTTGTGATTCTTTCACCTGGTGGTGCAATAGTGTTCTCTTTCTATCTCTCTGTCTAAACGAGCTTATTCCTGTAGAAATTCCCTCCAGTCGACCCAGATCTGTTTGTAGTCCACAACTGGCCTCGAAGGTAGGGGTGTCGATAGAGGCTAATTCTGTGTAAATATTCTATGCAGAATGCGGGCTCGCGTGGCCTTGGCCTGGCGCACTGCCCCTAGATAGGGCTGTTAACGAACCATCACAATGCTTATTTTTCTGGCTTGATAACGAGATGTGATGTGACTAACCACTTTCTGTACGCTGATTATGTTGATGGCTGTGAAAAAAAGAGAATTTCGGGAAATCTGATAGTGTTATCGGGTGACTAATATCCGTCCTGCCTGCCACTGCATGTTTTGAAGAATTATTCGACTTTCGAACTAAAATTTTAGTAAGTACACATTATTAACTTAATTCTTGAGTCAGAGTCGTGCAACCGAACGACGCGAGATGTTCTGTGGACGCGAGCTCCATCTCTAATCATCATGAGTAAGCTCTGCGAATCAGAGCGAAACCTGGTCGGAAATTTCTGACAAAAAAGCAAGTAAGTGAATCCGGAATTAAGTTTATAATTGTTCGATTGTATTATTAATCCCATTTAAATTTTAGTACTTTTCCTACAGCGGCGGTAGCCTAGTGGGCAGAACATTGGACTCGGAAGCGAGAGACCCAGGTTCGATTCCCAGTGCGGGCATGTACCTATGACTTTGTTTTCTAAGTTATGTACATTTGTGAAGTTATAGTAGCAATACCACTCACTAACCGTGAAGGAAAACATCGTGAAGAAACCAATCGCCAATCCGCGGTGGGCACGGGTGGTGACAGTGGGACGTATATAGGCTGCTTATGTAGTATTCCTACTAAAAGTAACTCCAGGTATAATGCCCGATTAAATAACTTGAACATAATAATATGACTTTGATTTCGCATAGACTTATTCCGGGTATCATTGGCGAGGAGCATGGGATGTGACTTTAAAATTCAGTTTGTGCAAATTAACAGAAAAATATCAATGTGGTTGCCATTATTTGTATCATCATCATCATCGGCCTACGCTTGTCCACTGCTGGACATAGGCCTCTCCTACTGCACGCAACTGAGCACGGTCCTCGGTTACTCTCATCCAGCTCTTGCCAGCCATTTGTATCATTTGTATAAGCTATTAATTTTATTTTTACAAATGTTAAATTGCTAATAAAATTAGAATAAAGAATAAAAATAATAGAATGATTCCAAATGATGTATATTTTTGTATAATTTGATTTTAATTTTTGTATTTCTTGTCGCTTATAATAATTTTGTTATGTATGTAAATACAAGAACTCAAAATGAATGATATTGTTCTCTTTTAGAAAACCACAGATGGGTACCGCATGCATAAATACTAATTTATGCATGCGGTATCCATCTGTGAGTGTTTGGAGGCACATTAAGCAATGATATGATAATAATATAGCTTATATTCTTTTTTTTGTTGCACTAACCCGTGCTGAGGACAATTTTAAAACCTATTTAGGGGCTAAAAATTCCACTCATGCCGGGACTTGAACCCGCGACCTCTGGCTAAGGACCCGTGCTGAGGACGTCCTCAGCAGGGGTTAGTGCAACAAAAAAAAGAATATAATCATGTAGGTACAAAGTACAACGACATCATTCCCATGTAAAAACCTAACTGCAAAGTGGGTTTACCCGGGGCTGCAAGTGATGTAACTTGCTTCGGCCACATGTCGCTGCCTGTGCGTAATACAGAGAAGTTTATAAAGAGGCTCGAAATTTCTCTGTTGCCTGTACTTGCCCCTTAGCTCAGTTGGGAGAGCGCTGGCACGGTCAGCCAGGTTTTAAAAATAATATAGCTTGTAAGCAATCTATAATTTGTTGTAGCCTCTGTAGATGGATCCAATAAACCAACCAAACAAATTAAATTAAAAAAAAGCATATCGGTCGTTATACCTAGGTGATGCCGTTCCGAACATTAAACGATGAAAAGACTCGGCGCCGAGAGGATTGGGCTGCTGTCAAGTGAGCATATAAAAAAATAGAAATAACTTCCACACAACGCATAAAATTGTCCTGGTCCCAAACTAGGATACCCTACAGGATACAACAGGCAGAGACGTCACAACCATGGAAATGTGAGGTGAGGAAACAGCCGATCGTACAATCTTTGGACGTCAATATCTCAGGAACTACAAAAGTTTAAGGTTTAATAGAATTGTAGTTACGGGGCGCGTTGGAAGTAACACGAAATAGTTTGTGTAAAGGTTCTAGACCCAAGGTGCTAGGCACGGATGTTTTAGAACTTTCTTGGTTCTAGGTTCTAAAAATAGCTATCACAGTTATTGATGTTTACTTTGTGCCAAAACGTGTTATAAATGAAGAATTTTTTTTGTGTCGGTGGCGCTATTGAGTATCTTGTAGCCCCACTTAATTGGTTTCGGCATAAAGAGAAGGTAAAAGAAGAAAGATGGATGAAAGAAACTTACCGAGTAACCGAGGGTGGTAGGGCCGGTAACGGACGCCGCTGGCGGATATACGTCGGTCTATTTGATGTACTAGTGAAGGGCAAGATAAAAAGTACCCGAAATTGGCGAGTTGACTAATTATGACTTTCGATGAAGCTTAATAGGTCTGTCACGACCCTGACGAGTTGCAAACCCTGGTCTCTATCTAAGTGGGGTGTGGACTGTATAGGTGGTGATGCAAACTTCCAGTGGTTCTTGATAGCTGTTTATTTCTTCCAGGTTCAGGGTGGTGTAGTAGCTAACTGAAAGCTCATGCTAATGCAGTGAATGTTCCGGCTTATATACTATTCGGGCCAGCCGTTCGACCAATCACAGATGTCGGTGGAATTTTCCACTGGTATTGCACCATATTTACACATATTACATAATATTTAAAAGCCCTCGTTCAGCATACAACTATCTGCGAACCTAACTTAGACTAACACATTTTAGGGGTTCGCTACATTTACACAATATAAAAGGGCCTCGTTCAGCCTATAGCTAAGTGCGAACCTAATTCCACCTAACCCGTCTCGGCGTCCACTACATTCCTCCCCCCGGCGCAGCACGCGTAGCCTCTTTTTCTAGGACGACGAGTCGGCTCGTAGGACGTTTGAAGACTCCTGTCTTCGTTCGGACGTCCGCCACTCGTACTCCGCCGTCTGGGCCCGGATAGGTGCGCTCGATGATGCCCATCGGCCAGGTGTTCCGAGGCAGGGTGTGGTCAACGATTACCACCACGTCGCCGTTTTCAAGAGGTTGCACCTTCTTGTTTGGCTCGCCGCGAGGTACCAAAGTTGGGAGATACTCGCGCACCCATCTCTTCCAGAAGAGGTCTGCGAGTGCCTGGCTAGCGCGCCAGGTTCGCCGATCTGCCTCGTCACATGGGCCCGTGGTTGGTAGACCCGTAGAGGATCCCAAGAGGAAGTGGTTTGGTGTGAGCGCCTCAGGATCGAGAGGGCTCACACTCACGTGGGTTAGTGGTCGCGCGTTTACTGAGAACTCGGCCTCGGTCAGTAGAGTCCGCAGGACGTCTTCGGCTGGTTCTCGTTCTTGGAGCGTCGCCTTCAGCGCCGTTTTGACAGAGCGCACCAGCCGCTCCCAGGCTCCTCCCTGGTTCGGTGCTCCTGGCGGTATGAACCGCCACTCCATCCGATGAAACAGCGCTTCGTCGTGTAGGGCGGGTGCCCATTCAGCATAGGCGGTTCGTAGTTCTAGGTCTGCTCCTTTGAAGTTGGTGCCATTGTCTGAGTACATCAGACGTGGCCATCCCCGGCGCGCCGCCATTCTCCGTAGTGCCATTATTGCCGCATCTGTTGAGAGTGATGTGACCAGTTCTAGGTGCACAGCGCGCGTGGTGAGGCATGTAAAGAGCGCGCCCCACCGTTTCTCGCGTCGCCGTCCTACTTTCACCATCATTGGGCCGAAGTAATCGACTCCGCAGTTGGTGAATGGACGGTGGAAGGGATCTAGGCGGGCCCTTGGCAAGTCTCCAGTGGCCGGCGTTCGTGGTCTGGCACGCCGCACTCGGCAGAGGGCGCAGCTGTGCTCCACGGCGCGTACTGAAGGCCGTAGGTGTATGACCCAGTAGCGCTGTCGCAGGTCGTTCGTCACGCGTTCTCGGTTGGCGTGTCCAGCGGCACAGTGTTCACGTAGCACGAGGAGTTTCGTCAGGTGGTGACGGCCGTCCAGGATGATGGGTCGCTTCGTCTCGGTTGGCGCGGTCGCAGCTTCTATGCGGCCGCGGACTCGGAGGACGCCTTCTTCCAGAACTGGGTCCAGTTTGTAGAGACGACTGCCTTTTGTGATAGGGCGACCAGCCTCGATCTTTTTCAGCTCGGCATCGAAGCTCTCCTTTTGGGCCCTCTGTATGAGTGTTCGCTCGGCACGTTCGATGTGCTGGTGCTCCATTCGAGTGGCTCTGCGCCGGCATATGTCAGTAAATGCCAGCACACGGGCGGTGGTTCGCACCAGCGTCTCATACTTGGAGAACCGAGCAGGATCAGGCAACCAGTCGTCGTCCCTTGCAGTGTCTTCGCTTGTGTGGAGGACCTCTTGCTCGTATTCTTCCTCGCCGACTGACCGTCGTGCGGGCCATTGATCTTCTGGTTCAAGTAAGAAGCGTGGCCCGCGGAACCACCGGTCGTTCTCACTGATTGGTGTTTGAGTGAGTCTTGTGGCGTCATCAGCCACGTTCTCTTCGGTCGGCAGCCATCGCCACTCGTCCTTGTGTGTGAGCTCTGCGATTTCGCCGAGCCGATGTGCAACGAAAGGAGTGTATCGGCGCGAGTCGTGGTTGATCCAGTGCACCACGGTCGTCGAGTCAGTCCAGTAGATCGTTCTGGAGATCTCGATGCGATGTTCCTTCCTTATTGTTTCCGCCAGTCGGGCTCCGATGACAGCGGCTTGAAGCTCAAGGCGAGGGATAGTCTGCGTTTGGCGTGGTGCCACCTTGGCTTTAGCTGCCACCAGAGTGACTCGGAGGCTCCCATCGCAATTCAGGATTCTCCAGTAGGCCACGGTTGCGTAGGCCTGCTCGCTTGCGTCACATAGCACGTGCAACTCTATGCGCTCGTAGGTGCCAAGCACGTAGGAGCGGTTCAGACGCAGGCGGGCGATCTCGGCGAGTTGCTGTAGCCACCAGGTGAAAAGTTCGTCTTCTTCTGCAGGTATCGGTTCGTCCCATGGCATCTTGAGACGCCACAAGCTCTGCAGGATGATCTTCGCCCTTATGGTGTAGTGGCTCAGCAACCCCAGCGGGTCGTAGATAGACATGACCGCGCTGAGTGCTTCTCGTTTGGTGGGTGCGCGTGAGTGTGAGCGCACCTCAGCCGAGACTCGGTTCATGGACGTGTTAAAGCCCAGTTCGTCTCGTTCGTTGTTCCAGAAGAGCCCCAGTATCTTGTTGCTCAGCTCTTCTCCCCCCAGTTGTACAGGAGTTGTCGCATGTAGATCGGCTGGAACGTCGAGCAGCACTTTTCTACAGTTTGCGCTCCATCCTCGCAGTGTGAATCCAGCAGCGGCGTGCACTGCTCGGATCTCCTCGATGCTGCATCTCGCTTCCTCTTCGCCGTCATAGCTCGCCACCAGATCATCCATGTAATGGTTCTGCGTGATGGCCTCCAGCGCGCGCGGATGAGTTTGCGCATGCTGGTGTGCGTTGTGGTTGCGCACGTAGTGAGCTATGAACGGGGAGCTCGCTGCACCGAAGATCAGGCTCTTCATCTTGTAGAGGCGAGGTGGGTCGGTTCTGTTATCTCCTCTCCATAGGAATTGCTGCGCGGGTTGATCTTCAGCCCGGATCTTAATGCGTAAGAACATCTCCTGTACGTCGGCGGTGATAGCAATCCGTTTTTCTCGGAACCGGAACAGGATCCCCTGCAGTGACTGAAGCAGGTCCGGTCCCTCTAGCAGATGATCGTTAAGGCTCACACCGTGACTTTTGGCTGCCGCATCGAACACCAGCCGTGTTTTTCCCGGTTTGTTGGGATTTTGCACGGCGAAGTGAGGCAGGAACCAGCGGACGGCACTTGTTTGCTCGGAGCCGTCGCATGGTGCCGCATAACCTTTCTCCAGCAGGTTCTTCATCTGCTTGGTGTACTCTTGAGCGAAGTCAGGGTCGGCGTCCATCTTTTGTTCGATCTTCCGCAGTCGACGGAAGGCTTGGTTGTAGTTCGGTGGCATGTTCGTGTCGTCGTTTCGCCATGGCAATCCGACTTCATAGCCACTGTCGATCTTCCTTATTGTCTGTTCGACAATCAAGGTTGCTCGTTGATCAGCGCTGTTCACCCTTGGTTTGAGGGCAACGCCGAGAGCATCTATACGAAAGTGTGCCTCGAGTAGTTCATGAAGGCTGCGATCGTTTTGCTCGTTCTGCTCGTCTAGATCAGGTTCGGTGCGCCGTTCGGGCGCGTAGACGTGCAGTACGTTCTCGTTCTTGTAGATCACGCTGCTTGGCAAGGTCCCATGAATCACCCAACCGAGTTCTGTCTTTGAGGCAGCCGGTTCATTTGGCCTGCCGACACGTAACTCGCGTGAGACAATGTGCTCCCAGTGGTCTGTCCCCACCAAGATGCCTGGACGTGCTCGTTCGTAGCACACCTCGCTTTGCAGCAGATCTTGAAGATGCTCATGCTTCAGCAGTGTCTCCGGAATGGATTGTTGATGAAGCCTTAAGTTCTTGATCGTGCGCGCTCGTAGCTCGTGTAGCGCGCTATTGTGCTTACCTCTCATTTGCACGGTAACCATCTTGCTCTCTCCTTCTTGCTGGGACATGTTGACGCCTTGTAGGTTCAGTGGGCGTGGTGGCCCATCTGCTCCGATGCTATGCGCCAAGTCCTCGTCGATGAGCGTTATGGTAGCGCCTTCGTCCAGCAGTGCGTATGTGCTCATCTCCCCCCGTGGTCCAACGATGACAACTGGGCACATCTTCAGCAGCACAGATCGTGAGTCGGTAGCGTTAGTGGTTGCTACCGACAGTACTGCTTCAGACGGCATCGGTGCTGCAGGTGGATCTTGATGCAGCATCGGATGATGTGGGCGATGACAGTTGTTCACACCGCAGGGCTTAGCTTTGCAGGACCTTCGCTGATGCTTGCTTTTGATGCATCTGAAGCATATACATTTCTCTCGTACGAAGTCCCAGCGCTGGCCGATGGTAAGTTTCTTGAAGCTCGAACACAGAGGTAGCGTGTGAACTTGTTCGCATTTCGGGCATCGGTCGATCTCCTCGCTTGTTTCCACGACGGTGTAGATGGCGCTTGACTTCTTCGGGGCTACGACGGGCCGTTGCTCTTTCTTGGCAGGCGTTGCGGCGCTAGGAGTCGGCGTGTATGCGTACCGCAGCGCCCGGTCTGCCTCGCGCATGAGGAAGCGAGACAGAACGACGATCTCGGGGTCTGAGGTGACGTCGACATCAGCGGCGTAGTCGCACCATCGAGACCTGGTGTGCGGACTGACTTTGTCAAGCACCTCTCGCGCCAGCATCGGGTTGTAGAGATAACCGCGTCTGTCTATGTTCTTCAAGACGCAGGTTATATTCTGAACTTTGACCGCGAAGGTGTTCATTTCGCTGGCCAATGTCCCAAATCGAGGCAGTTTCTTGATGTCTGCGAGGGCTTGTTCGACTATGACTTCTGGTCGTCCGTAGCACTGCTCCAGTGTTTTCATGATGGTCTCGGGATCAGACGCTGTGTAGAGAAGCGTCGCTACCGCATCCCGTGCAGCTCCCTTCAAGGCAGTTCTTAGTCGAAGTAGATTCTCAATCGACGAGATCTGGTAGAGTTCTGTGGAGTCTCGCATAGCCGCTTGGAAGGGTAGCCATTCGTTCGGTGACCCCGAGAACGTCGGTAGTTCCGTATGGCGAACTCGTGGTCTGGCCATCTTCTCAAGCGCCGTTGCTAGTTGCTCCATCCCACCCCTTGTTCTGGTGGGAGTGGGAGATCTGCTGCGTCTCGGTGGTTCCTCGAAACGCAGAGTTCGCGATTCTTGGCGCTCGTGTGGTTGAGCGCCGCTCTCAGGTCGTGGAGCGTTCAGTGGGTTTGCTCGCAGCCATTCATCCACCTTCTGGCGTTGTTCTGCCGGCGAAGGTGCAGGATGTACAGGGGGTTGGTCCGTTTCATCCTCGATGATTGACATCTCGACTGCGAGCCTCTTCTGTATTAAGTCCGTTTGGATTTGGAGCTGTTGCTGTTGCTGTTGTTGGAGCTGCTGCTCTTTTAAGGCCGCGAGTTGTTCGGCGGCCTCTAGCTCGGCGCGGCGCTTTCGTGTGACAACGCTTGCCGTAGATCTCACTGACGCTGCCGGTGACATAGCGCACGTTCGTTCACGTTCCCTGGCGAGTAGTGACGTAGCACCAACGTTCGTTGAGGTGTCAGTCACGCCGGTAGTGGTTGCGCGGTCTTCAGTCGGGGGCATTGTCAGAGACGGCGATGCCGGCGGTTCAGCTTGCAGCCTTCTCCGGCGCTCTATCTCGACGCGGAGTGCTTCTTGACGCGCTTGTTCAGCCTCCATTTGTTCCCGTTCGATGTCCTCCGCAGGGTCTCCCATGCTCCGAGTGACAACCATTTTGTAAGAATGGTCGTGGGAGTTGCGACGGTACCTAGTTCGAAGCGGGTTCTTCCTTTTTCTTTGAGCCCGGACTTCACGGACTCGATCTTCTTTCTTCTTTGCTCTAAATTACTTATATTAAAAGACAAAAAGGGTGATTCGTTTAATTCAAAATTACAAAAAACAGTATTACAATGATATACAAAGGTTACAGGTCACAGATTTAGCTCTAAGTTTTCCAGGTCGAAGTCCGTTTTCCAGGTCAAAGTCCAGGTCTTCCAGGTCCAAGTCCAGGTCTTCCAGGTCCAAGTCCAGGTCTTCCAGGTCCAAGTCCAGGTCTTCCAGGTCCAAGTCCAGGTCTTCCAGGTCCAAGTCCAGGTCGTCCAGGTCCAAGTCCAGGTCGTCCAGGTCCAAGTTCAAGTGGTCCAGGTCCTGGTTCGGTGGTCAGATGCGGCTCCAAGCCCAGGTTCGAGGGCCGATCAGGGGCCGATCAGGTCCACGTTCAGTTCTTCCAGGTGCAGCTCCAGGCCCAGGTTCGAGGGCCGATCGGGGGCTGCTCCAGGTCTAATCTGCTCCAGGTGCAGTCCAAGCCCAGGTTCGAGGGCCGGTTGATGACTGCTCCAGGTGCAGGTTCAGATTTAGATTTAGGTTCACTTACAGTTTTTCCAGGTGCAGCTCCAGGCCCAGGTTCGGTGGCCGATCGCGAGCTGCTCCAGGTCCAATCTGCTCCAGGTGCAGTCCAAGCCCAGGTTCGAGGGCCGGTTGATGACTGCTCCAGGTGCAGGTTCAGGTCCGCTCCGCTTCAGGTGCAGCGCCAAGCCCAGGTTCGAGGGCCGTTTGATGCCTGCTCCAGGTGCGGGTTCAGGGACCGCTCCGCTTCAGGTGCAGCGCCAAGCCCAGGTTCGAGGGCCGTTTGATGCCTGCTCCAGGTGCGGGTTCAGGGACCGCTCCGCTTCAGGTGCAGCGCCAAGCCCAGGTTCGAGGGCCGTTTGATGCCTGCTCCAGAAGCGGGTCCAGTGCCGAAGGTTCTCGTTCAGATCCGGCGCTCGGAAGACCACTATGTAGGTGCAGCTCCAGGCCCAAGTTCGAGGGCCGCTTGGGGGCTGCTCCAGGTCCGCGTTCAGGTGCAGAAGGGTGGTTCTCTCGTTCGGATCCGGCTCGAAGGACCAGACTAAGTGGGGTGTGGACTGTATAGGTGGTGATGCAAACTTCCAGTGGTTCTTGATAGCTGTTTATTTCTTCCAGGTTCAGGGTGGTGTAGTAGCTAACTGAAAGCTCATGCTAATGCAGTGAATGTTCCGGCTTATATACTATTCGGGCCAGCCGTTCGACCAATCACAGATGTCGGTGGAATTTTCCACTGGTATTGCACCATATTTACACATATTACATAATATTTAAAAGCCCTCGTTCAGCATACAACTATCTGCGAACCTAACTTAGACTAACACATTTTAGGGGTTCGCTACATTTACACAATATAAAAGGGCCTCGTTCAGCCTATAGCTAAGTGCGAACCTAATTCCACCTAACCCGTCTCGGCGTCCACTACACTATCGATAAGAAAATCGTCGACTAGAATGTGGTATCAAACATCCTGGCCCACGGTTTCCCGTACGTTATCAGTTGTCGGTTGGTACCGTACAAAGAAACGCGGCAAGGGTTTTGTACCCAAAAGATACCAACGGGACCACAGAACGGGACCCCATAGATAAGTCTACTTGACGCTCTCTCTTTTACCGTAAGACAGACAGGCCGACAGACAGCGTAGCAACCCTAAAACAAAAATTAATAAAATATGAGCCACCTTCAAAATACGCACGAACAGAACTATAGTTAGCTAATTTTAACACTAGGTGGCGCCGATGGTAATCTTTATCGCGGTACTTTTGTGTGTATTATGCTGTGAAGATGCCTTTGCAAACTGAAGAGTTTGACCACTTTCTCATAGGGACTACGCTGAGGTACCCCTCTCTAACACAAAAAGTATCAATTGAATGAGAACGTCGTGAGGAATTATCATTGAACGTACATAAAAATAGGAGGAGGACGAGGAGTATAATTTGCCATTCTGCTTAGCGTTTGTGGACTATGAGAAAGCCTTCGATTCGATCGAGACATGGGCAGTGCTCGAGTCTCTCCAGCGTTGCCGTATTGACTATCGGTATATCGAGGTGCTGAAGTGCTTGTACAACAGCGCCACCATGTCGGTCCGAGTACAGGAGCAGAATTCGGAGGCAATTCCATTGAGAAGAGGCGTGAGACAGGGAGACGTTATCTCTCCGAAACTGTTCACGAACGCACTGGAAGATGCCTTCAAGCTTCTGGAATGGCAGGGACGCGGCATCAATATCAATGGCGAGTACATCACGCACCTTCGATTTGCCGACGATATAGTAGTCATGGCAGAAACGATGGAAGACCTCGGCATAATGCTCGACGACCTCAGTCGAGTTTCCCAACGTGTGGGCCTTAAAATGAACATGGACAAAACGAAGGTCATGTCGAACGCTCGTGTTGTGCCCACCCCAATAACATTGGGGAACACGACTCTCGAAGTTGTAGACGAATACGTCTACTTAGGACAAACAATCCAACTAGGCCGGTCCAACTTCGTGAAAGAGGTCAATCGTCGAATCCAACTCGGCTGGGCAGCTTTCGGGAAACTTAGAAAAGTATTTTCGTCTAATATACCTCAATCGCTCAAGACAAAATTATACAACCAGTGTGTGTTACCAGTGATGACTTATGGCACTGAAACGTGGTCTCTCACTATGGGCCTCATAAGAAGGCTCAAGGTCACGCAACGAGCTATGGAAAGGGCTATGCTCGGAATTTCTCTACGAGATCGAATCAGAAATGATGAGATTCGTAGACGAACGAAAGTCGTCGACATAGCCCAGCGGATTAGTAAGTTGAAGTGGCAGTGGGCGGGGCACATAGCACGCAGAACTGATGGCCGATGGGGCCGAAAAGTTCTCGAATGGAGACCACATATCGGCAAGCGCAGCGTGGGACGACCAGCCACAAGATGGACAGATGACGTCATTCAAGTGGCAGGAAGACGCTGGATGCAGGCCGCTTCCAACCGGTCTTTTTGGAAATCCATGGAGGAGGCCTATGTCCAGCAGTGGACTTCTTGTGGCTGAATGATGATGATGATGATGTACATAAAAAACAATGTATAACAATAAGACGGACGTAGCGGTGGTAGCGGAGCGGTAGAACGCCGGTTTCTCATTCTGGAGGTCGTGGGTTCGAATCCCGGCATGTACCAATGACTTTGTTTTCTGAGGTATGTACGTACATTGTTACGTACATTTGTGAAGTTGCAGTAGCAGTACCACTCACTAAATGTTAAGGAAAACATCGTGAGGAAACCTGAGTGTATGAGGTGTTACCTCAGCGCTTGATATCGCCAATCCGCGGTGGGCACGCGTGGTAAATAAGCCCAATCTCTCTCTCTCTCTGACAGAAGGCCTGTGCCCTGCAGTGGGTTTTATATAGGCTTCATAAAAAAAGACGTACTAAGATGCTCCTCCCTTTTTTGAAGTCGGTTAAAAAGGTTCACTGAACTACAACGGTGGGTCATTATCACAAAGTGTTGCAAACGAGCATTAGCAATGCATTTCAGATAACGCACGCATAATGCTCATTGTGCTATTTATTCAGTTCACTCATTGTGTATGCGAATGGTTTTAAGTATTTTTAGAGTACCACGTTGACAACAGGCATGCAGTCTACACACAGTAGAACGTGGATTATCCGAACGTCGATCATCCGAACGACCGCTTAACCGAACTATACGAACCTCGCGACCCGCTTCCCCCTATTACTAGTGCCGAAGAAGAGGTGCAACTGTTTTTGCTTCTGGATTAACATGCTTAGGCCTTGCGATGGCTTGAAGCACAAGCTGAATGCGACTAGTCGTCAAAAAAGTGCGAGACCTAGCTGCTCGTAAGCGGGTGGACGAGGTGGTTGCTTCGGCAGACGAAGATTAAAGATTTTCTCTGTGAATCTGTGATTTATCTATTGTATGATTAAAGGTTTGGTAGCATGTATCTTATTACAGGATGTATACCTTTCTACTTACCTGCAATTGATTAAACCAAGTAGGTTTCCGAGAGCAGCTATATAGCTGTAAGAAAAAAATGTAAATTACTTGTGTTTTCAAAATAAAAAATAAATAAAAAATAATGTTAGCAAATAAAAGTATATAGTTCGATTATCCAAATAAACCGGTTTTCCGCACACCCATGTCCCCCAATTAATTCGGATAATCGACGTTCTACTGTACTCAGCTACGTTACGGACGACTTTTGCTTCATTATCATCATCAGCCATTTGACGCCCACTGCAGGACATAGGCCTCCTTCGTGGTTTTCATAACCATGAGTGGTTTTGATAATCGCCACGCTTGGCAGGCGGTTTGGCGATCGCAGTATGCGGTTGGAATCTCAGGGAGACGCTGCTGCCCGTCTCCTGGTAATTGATTTCCTTAGTCGCCTTCTACGACATTCACGGAAAGAAATGGAGTGACGCTATTCTTAATCCGGCCCCACACGGAACACTTTTGCTTACCCGTCGAATATTAGCAACTTTACTTGCGCTGTGAGACTGTTCCTTAATTTTGATTCTATGTGAACAGGAAGTGTCTTATTATGAGTTTTGATAATGAGTTTGAAAGTATGAAAATTGTGGCATAAATGGTCATACCCATGTGTCATTCCGTTTAGAAGCTTAAAATTTACACTTTAAATGGACCGTGGGTGAAAATTAGTATTTGATATGGATTTTAATTGGATCGTTCTTGAGAAAAAGAGTCTTGGAAGACGAACAAACGGACGGACAACAAATAAGAGTTTCGTTTTTAGGGTTCCAAAGTCAACAAGGTTAAAGTTACGCCATGTCTGTCTGCCTACGTCTGTCTGTCTGTCAGCGGCTTAGCTTAAATACGCTTAGTACTAGAAAGTTGAAATTTGGCATATCATGAAAACTTGGTATTCATGAAGTGAACGTTCTTAGTTAAATCGTGAACTCAATGACGATGTTCATAATATCAATCAGCAACCCCCTTCTAAGTTTGCATTCTCTGACGTTCAACTTCGAAACCCTACACTGCGCGTGGCCCGTCACGCATTTGGCCGGTGCGTAGCTTGCTTACGGAGCACTTGAGGCACGGAACCTTAAAAGGCCTATAAATTCTGAAACCCTGTACAATAGAAAGTTGAAAACCAAAGCAAGATGTAAAATGAAGCCATAAAACTAGCCCTACAAAACACTTTACGATTGTCACAATAAATCTTAAATCAATTCCATAGTAGAAAGTACCTACTTAAACCCTTTTAGGGGAGTTATTTGTCACCGTTACCGATTTGTTCCGATATATTAGTAATACGTTCGGCTAAACGTATAAATTAAAATTAATTCCCGATATAAAAAGCCTGTTCGAAGGCACTGCGGCCCTTACTTTAAACGATTCGTTCAGTTAACGGTTTTTGACGTAAGAAAGAGCATATAAGATGCACGAAAAAAAAATGCTCTGATTAATAACGAATTTCTAAATACCATGGCCGTACATAGTATACTTTTTAGGGTTCCGTACCCAAAGATTAAGGGACCCTATTACTAAGACTCCGCAGTCCGTCGGTCCGTCCGTCCCTCTGTCAACAGGCTGTCTCTCATTAACCGTGATAGTTAGACAGTTGATCATAGATTATGTATTATGATTATGATTGGCCGTTTTTTGCTCGATATTAATAACAGCAACAGGTAGACGCTTGAAATATTTAAAGAACCCTTCGTGGGCGAGTTCGACTCGCACTTCGCTGGTTTTTTTAGAGGCATAAATTTTTATCTTTTCGCTCTTTTCTCAACGATCAATTTTTGGGCTTAGCTGCTTCTTAGTTAGTAGACGACAGTGCGCTCAGTCGGTCAGTCAACTTAATCAACCTAACTTATTAAAAAAAACAAGCTTTAAAAAATAATGCATCCTCTGCCAAAATACCTTCATTTAGTTATGTGTATTCTCATGTTTGCCGACTATTTATAATGGGGTTTACAAAACCCGTGTTAAAAATTCGTCAGAAGACCTGGCAGTAGGTGGTTAATGTTTGCCAAATACGCAAATACCAGTGGCCAAGTGTGACGCCGGCATTAAATTTTAACTCTAGATGACTTACAAATCATCCAGTCATCTAGTGAGTCCACTGCTGTACATCAAGAAGTCCACTGCTGTACATAGGCCTCCTCCATGGATTTCCAAAAAGACCGGTTGGAAGTGGCTTACACCCAGCGTCTTCCTGCCACTTGGATGAGGTCATCTGTCCATCTTGTGGCTGGTCGTCCTACGCTGCGCTTGCCGATATGTTGTCTCCATTCGAGAACTTTTCGGCCCCATCGGCCATCAGTTTTGCGTGCTATGTGCCTCGTCCACTGCCACTTCAACTTACTAATCCACTGGGCTATGTCGACGTCTATGGATCTCATCATTTTTGATTCGATCTCGTAGAGAGATAAGTGACAAATAAAGGCATTGTATTGCATTGAATTGCATTGCATTGTACTGGTAATAAAAACTCAGGTGCTTCGATGCTTGGAGCACATTTTTACGGTTTTGTACCACAAGGATGCCAAATGGCTTGGCCTGTTAGGCCTTTTACATCTATGTTTGGTGATACAGCATCTAGTGGCCACTCTCACACGCACTAAGCACGTCTCAGTGTAACCACGTAACTACCTGCTTCCACTTATAAGTCAACACTTTATCGTGACCTCTACCACCGATTTTGGATCGCTACTCACTAAAATTTCCCTATCCGTTATATTATAATACAAAAATACTACTATCTACTGCGTTGACCTATCCATTGTATTACTATTTGATATTCTTTAATTTTATGTAAGTAAAACTTTGAATTAAGAAACCATTAGTACCTAAATTGTTTGTTTTTGTTTCTGAGTAAGTCCCATGCCCTGGTGGTTATTAGAGGCTTTAAATAAATGTCCCATTAACATTCCACGAGTAGCAACTGGCACGAGAGACACGGGCTTAAGGCTTGGTTTACATATTTTTCACCAGATTAGTTTTCGTCCCTAATGATTTATGCTACCACAATGTACTAACTGCATATTATATTATTATAAATTATACCCACTTGAGTTAAGACGCAAATAACACTTGGTGTGATCAACAGCAACGAGATCGAATCAGAAATGATGAGATCCGTAGACGAACGAAAGTCGTAGACATAGCCCAACGGATTAGTAAGTTGAAGCGGCAGTGAGCGGGGCACACACATGGACGGACGGACTTCGACCAAATAGGGGATGTATTAGCAAAGGGCAAGATAAAAAGTACCCAAAACCGGCGTGCGTGCATGCAACGACTAATGAATGTTGGGGAAGCGAAAGTGATCTGTCAGGATCGTAGCAAGTGGCAGTCCCTAGTCTCTGCCTACCCTTCTGGGATACAGGCGTGAGTTTATGCTATGTTATGTTATGTACAGCAGATCAACCTTTATATTTTTGTTGCAAGTCGCCTCTAACGTAACTGATTAAAGAGCAGGTTGATGTACTGTTGACTGTACTATCAAAAATGGTATTTGTCTAAGTTATTTAAAATTGTGTTTTCTTCCATTCATTTCGGAGCCCTTAGCATAAGTCAGACTCACACTTGGACGGTTTTTAATAATAGGGGTTAAAGTATGATATTGCCGTTTTATTGCAATAGGTTCTTTGAATTGACATAGAATCTTCATGGTTTGAGGTTTTCGAATGAAACTTTTTTCAAATGGTTTCTATGATGTTCTTTTTTTAAAAAATGTGAAACATTTGAATTATCGACTTTCAATTGTTTTTGTTATTCAATTTAGACAAGAAAGATGGATACTGCGAAAATTCGAGTGATTTTTGAATACGAGTTCCGACGCGGAACTAACGCGGCAGAAACAGCCCGCAATATCAATGCTGCGTTTGGAGAGGGGTCTACTAATGAACGTACCGTGCGATTTTGGTTTAAACGCTTTCGTGATGGAAATTTCGACTTAAAGAACGAGCCACGAGGAAGACTGCCCACACAGGTGAATAACGATGAATTAAGAGAGATAGTGGAAGCACCCTAGTCAAACTACCCAGGAATTAGCGGCATGGTTTAACGTTACCTTACCCACAATATTGACTCACTTGCGTCAAATCAATAAAATAAAAAAATACGAAAAATGGGTGCCTCATAATCACTAGAATTTTCGCAGTATCCATCTTTCTTGTCTAAATTGAATAACAAAAACAATTGAAAGTCGATATTCAAATGTTTCACATTTTTTAAAAAAAGAACATCATAGAAACCATTTGAAAAAAGTTTCATTCGAAAACCTCAAACCATGAAGATTCTATGTCAATTCAAAGAACCTATTGCAATAAAACGGCAATTTCATACTTTAACCCCTAATATGAAATGACCTTTTCATTGTGAAAAACAGTATTATTATCTCAGAACACAATATGATTTATCAGTAATGGTATAACATATTTGTAAATATTCGTGATTTCCGACCTTTGGCTCCATAACGTTAATAAATGTTAAAATGTTTTCTATATGTTAAATGCTTAAGAATCTCTCGTCCGATATGCCTAAACAATTAAAAAAAGAATTGAGTTTGCCGGCGCCGACGCTCGAACCATAGTTTTTTTTCGATTTTTATTAGGTGTTTTTCGTCCTGATGTTGTTTGAAGTAATATTGGGTTCCAAAAACAATCTTTTCTAGCCAGACAGACAGACCGACTAATGTCATAGGCATCGTGTACGTTACCTTAAAAATGGTATACGAATATAGAGACGACAATAACATAACATTAACTCACGCCTGTACCCGGAGGGGTAGGCAGAGACCAGGACCTGCCACTTGCCACAATCTGACAGATCGCTTTCGCTTCATCAATATTCGAAAATAGTTTAGCATTATCTTGGTGTAACTTGTATCGTTTCGTGTTTAGTATTGCCATCTTGCTTTACATAGCCGAGCGGAAGCGAGCTACCATTACTTTACAACGTTGTATCAGTGGACAAGATTCTGAAGTCAGTGGGAAGCACTAAATAAAGCGATTTCTCTACAAACCAATTTAGTCTAGTTTCTAAATCTTGAGGTCTAGAAATATTTATATCGTTTTTATTATTAACCTATGGATTGTCTCTAAGGTACTGAGTTTATTGATGGTCTTAAGCAATTTCTTGTCTAAGCTGCTCAGCGGGCGTTCATCGTTTGATATCTCAGATTTTTTCCGGATGCCGATGGTAAAACTATAGATACCAGAATCTTTATTATCAGGTTTGTGAGGATCGTGGCAAGTGGCACAACCTGGTCTCTACCTACCCCTATGGGATACTGGCGTGAGTTTATGTAATGTAATGTTACAACATACACTCTTACACCCAAGTTCGACTTTGAATAATTAAAAGTCGAACTTTTGTGTGTAAGTGTACATTGTCAATTATTAAAAATCAATATCTCCTAAGCCGTTGATTTCTCAGGCTTGACTCCTTTGGAACAAATATTCCTAATAATGCTGAAATTGCGTGGACAATTCAATCAATCACTATGATGAACGAAACCAATTAAATATTCTACAAATTATAACACTTTATTGTTTCACCGCTACCTAAATAACTTTCCATAATTATACAAGCGGCTAACATTTCAATCGTAAACTTCCTATGTTAAGACTAAATTTCACCGTCGGAGTTGAATGCAGTTTATCGCTAATCTCAGTTTAAATCGGCTTATGCCGGACAGACCCGAACGAATGCGAACGAACGGAAGTGAGATTACGTTACGGAGACTATGTTAAACAACGTATGTTAGAGAATAAATGTAGAGTTTTTTTGTTAGCTTCTTCTTCACATAATAATAATCTATTAATTGTGAAACCAACAATTTTGACGTTTATTAAACTTAATAAACAACTTTAACGTTTTGTTTTTACAATAAACAAAATATTTGAATTTGAAGCAAACATCATTTGTTTGGTCTGTACCTGTGATTTGCATACAGTATTACAAAGCTACGAGCTAGAGTTTCTGTCTCGTAAACGTATCTGTAGTTTAGAGCACCGATCTCCTAACCGAAGCTTTCTAAGCAAACAAAGTTTAGTTTGAAAGGTAAAAGATACCCAATAATTCTGCCTATCTTTAACTAGAAGCGTCATGTATGTATGGCACGAAAGTGACCGTCGTCAGCGATCCCACTGCGTTGATGAAATTAACCCGAGATTGTTAGTGCGGTGTTAGAAGACGGTATTTTCTTTTATAGTGACATTTTAATGTTAAAAGTTTGAGACCATTCCGAATAATGTAATTAAAAGCGTTTTCGCTTATTTTGTCGGACTAGGTAAATACAGTTAACACCACATCAGTCATAACATATTAGTTGGAAAGTCGCCCCTAACGCAACTGAGTAGAGCTGTAGAGGAGAGGATGTAAAGGTGGATGGAGGAGGAAAGGAGTCTAGAGCCAAAATAAAACTTTTTTAAATGTAGTTTAGGTAACAATGGCATTCGACGAAAAAAAATTAAATAATTTAAAAAAGTTCCAGGATTTTGTAGAAATGGTTTTTATAATGCTTTTCACTCACTTAGATTAGAAGTAGAAGGACGAGATTTCGAGAAAGAAACATCGTTACTTAAAAAAAAACTTTACTATGTAAAAGATTAAGTCTACAATGAAAAGACGACTGTTTCGACCGTAACAAAAATCTCTAGATCTCTTCTGGCACTTTGCCTGTATCGACAGGAGTGTGCGGTAGAGAATACCTGCATTCCTTGGACACACCGGCGGGCCAGCGGCGACCACTGCGAAAGTTGCTCTAAACGTGAAGGCGGCTTTTTCATAAATAATCTTTGATTGATGTGCAATAGACGTCCCAACTGCCGTTACGAGACCTCCTAGGCTTCATTCATCAACTCTAGAAAGGAGAAGAAAGTGTTTTTAGTGAGCAATGAACGTCAATACGCAGCGGCTGCTTGCTGATCATTAAATCGCGAAACCGTATAATGTTAATCGAATGTTTTTCATATTGAGGGTCGTATAAATAAATATGGAATTGCCTAGTTTCCCTTTGACTACTTAATTGGCCAGAGCATTTCTATTTACGTGAACACAGCACTAAAGTTAAAAAGAAACTTGAATAATGTGCAATTCTTGATAAAATTGTATTAGTAAAACAAACATAACATATACTCACGCCTGTATCCCGGAGGGTTAAGCAGAGGCCAGGGTCCTTGCCACGATGCCGTAATATCTCTTTCGCTTTATCAACATTCATTACTCGTTGCACGCACGCACGCCGGTTTCGGGTTGTTATCTTGCCCTTTGCTAATACACCCCCAATTTGGTCGATATAATATAACGACATAATATCAGTAGCGTGTTTGCACGATACATGGATTACATGGTCTTCTGTGTTCTAGAGTGGGTGACGTAATTATAAATTTTGTGTTTAAAAAATACAGAACAGAATGAAAAGAAGTAACAAAAACGGTCTAAAAAGATTTACACCATTGTAATTCCAACAAGTTGTTCTTCTTGATTCTTGTAACTTCGTAAATTTAGACTGGTTACCACAACCTTTTAAATTTCACGCACATTTAATTAGAATTTTATATGAAGATTATAAGTTAAATATTACTTGAGCCACATTAAGGCCGACTTGCACCACTTCTTCATGCACACGCACACGCGGGCACACACCCACACACACACACACACACGCACACACACACACGCACACACACACACACACACACACACACACACACACACACACACAAACACACATGCACAGCGCTCAGTTTTTGTCTTATTTTGTAAAGTTAATCGTGTTACTTTTTTGCATGCTTAGTAAAACAAATTTAAATTACTATTATTTCCGTTAATAGCTACAATTTTTCTTTTATGTCAGTAGCAATAGAGACTCTCTGAAACTATTATATCAGTGAAACGTAGTCGAGCGCCTGCGATACAGGATTTCCTAGTGCAGGGCTCAATGTTAATTGTATCTTATTCTCCGTATTCTGCAATAAATAATTTGAATTAAATTTGAATTTGAATTCCTAAATGTCACATAAGTCGATTTAAACGGCGACTTTAGTGACATTTATATGAAGACTTTTGTATGAAGAATTTTAGTTAAATGCTGTTTAAGCCAAATTTAAGAAAGTGGTGCAAGTCGGCAGTAGGTAACGTTAAAATCGAAAGATTACTGTTCAATATCTTCATATTCTCTATGTGTCATCATGTGTCATAGTCTGCTATGTATTGTCGACTCTACTTAGTCACACAATATGGACATAAAATGTACGTGTAAAGGAGGAATTATTATCACATAATTATGTACCACATGTGTTCGTCCAATCATTACTGTAACTATTGTCTTTTTTTCACCAAACAATCGTCAATGTTTGCCAGCGATCTTCGACGGTGCAATTTGTTACAGGGACATTCAACTAAGGGGACACCCTTCCGTAGTTTTTATTGTGCGTTTCATAAGTGCCTTTATCGAATGCAAGGTTTTTCGCTGGTTGTAGCTGACAGAACAAAACATGCTGGTAAGAGTACCATAACGTGCAATGCACGTGTTTCGTTCCTCGATGGGTCTTCACCGTTCTCAATGCCGCCTCTCAAGTTACGTCTATTTGAGTAGGCATCGGTTACTACGAAGCTAGCGGAATCGGTTCTGTTGCTGTGCCATTTGGGTTATGCATTTAATTTGTTGTGAATGCTAGTTTCCCCGTAAGGTTTCCTCGCGTCATGTTTAAATCGATTCTTTGAAGGTTTGAGTTTTATTGACGAGTTACCTAGAAACCCGCTACTCCTTTTGTAAGCGAGAAAGTATTACATCACATTTTTGAATTGCCTATGGGACAGATCCCTTAAAATTGTAACGAAAACACCTTACGTCGATATCTAAGTAAAAAAAACTGGAACAAAAAATAACTGACAACCCGACTGCTGAACATTAACCACTAAGTAGACGGGACCAACCAAGGTTGGTTCAACAATGAGTTACATTGTTGAATTTGGGTCCCGCCTGCTTAGCAGTTAACGCTCAGCAGTCGGGTTGTTGGTAATTTATTATTGCAGTATTTTTTTTGTCTTTTTAGTGGTTTTTTATTTTTATGTTGGGTTTATGCTGATTTTATATAAGCCTATGACATTCGCGCAAACACGTATAGGTTGAGATGTTATTAGTTAAGGAGTTATGGGGGAACATTGAATACTTACATACAGACGATCCAAACACGCTACCCTCCTTTTGGGCTGCGCCGCAATCGGGTAATTAAGGACTATCTACGTTGCAACGGGCCAGCGACGTGTGAGAGGCACGAAATTATTCTAAAATTATCCTTAAATACTTACGAAGTTAGAGACTACAAGTGCAAAAAACCGCAGTGTAGGATTTCGTAGAAAGAGGGCCTTTTTATCTGCTTTTCAGAACCAAAAACTTCATCAAAGTAATTTTCAAGTTTTTATTTTATAAGTTGGTCGCCTATTACTCTGTAATTTAGATATTTAAGACTTTTCATGTATATTTATAATGTAATAGTACATTATTGCAAAGGTAGCGAAATAGAATAGAAATCACCTGCGGCTCGGCCTTCAAACTCATACTCGACCTGCAATTGCCATTTCGGGCGAGGCATATATAGTGCTTTTCTAAAAAAAAACATAATAAATTTTTCTTTTGATTTTGCTGGAAACAGGTTTTCCATCGCTAATTTAGCGTCCGATCTTAAATCTGGTGGAGTGCAGTCAATGTTCATTTCATTTTCACTTTCAGAATCATCGGAACTCATTTTAATTATTTTATTAACAAAATAACAACGAACTCCGCTTTACCGCCAATTTTTATTTTTATTTTATAGTTTGTGCCGAAAGGTAAACGCATGATGATTTGTGATTTAAGAAATTTATTTCTCAATAAGAATACATTGATTCACTTACTTGAGAAACAATAGTTATGTATATTAATAAATGTTATATAAAGCAAAACGCGCCGTTGCAATTCGCGTATAATTCTTGGAAGTAAGTAGAAAGTGGGTACATAGGATTTTGTAAACGCAAACGCAAAAGGTAAACGCATCTGTGACTATACCATACAGCCACGAGAACGCAATGTGTACGACAGATGAAAGAGTTCTAAATTGAAACAGCAGACCGTTTCATACAAAATTGCCGCGCTCTTCGTTCCAAATTCAAAGAACGCGCCGGGAAGTGATTTTGGTTTTTCAGTCTACGACGTTCGATTCTGACAAAAATTTGCGCTGTAAATCTTAATATTTCGCAAACGGAACCCTAAATCGAAAAATAGTCTGCCTACACCCACAACATTTTTAACCGACCAGTCCAACATAACCCACACTATGGCGTAGACAAGAAAAAAAAACTAGCATCGCTAATTTTGGTGTAGGGGAGGTAACCTAAAAATTTCTTTTCGATATTTTATCCTACCGTTTTGTTGGCGTAATAAACATGTATATCTATGCCCAATTTCGGCTCTCTAGTACTTATAGTCTTTGTGCTAAGCCGCGGACAGACATACGGACAGACAGACAGACAGATAGACAGACAGACGGACGGACATGGCGAAACTACAAGGCTACGGAACCCCAAAAAAGCTCCTTCCCGTGACGTGCTCGTCAGCCTTGAAGTCTCTAACTTCGAAAGTACGATTATTTCAAGTAGGGTTAATTTAGATTATAATAGTGCCGCCCACACGTTGCGCCGCCGGCTTGTTGTAATGTGTATAGATAGACCATTAAAAGAGTGCTGAAAATGTTTCTCAAGTATTTGGTATTAATGAATCCACGCTGCATTATCATAATAATAAATAAGCTTCTAAGGTCAAGCGTAATCTGAAAGGTAGTCTAGTCGTTAATGGCCTCCGCCCGGTCCACTAGCGCCACCAATGAAAGAAAAAAAATCATATCTTTTTTCACAGATCGTTTTTACAAAAAGTGTCAGATCAATCACTCAATCATATTACTAAATAGTGACTTTTACAACCACCGAGAACCTAAGATCACGATGCTGGGATATCTAATCCCATCTAAAAACGCCATTTTTGGCGTTAATGCTGACTAGATAGCATCACAATTTTTTAGGTTTCAGTTTTTTGCCGTAGGTTCACGGCCATGCGTCATAAAAATCACTATTAATCTTTTATTGAACTTTGTTGGCCGTCCATCTGTCTGTCTGTCAAGGACCTTTTATTTCGGGAACGCGTGAAGGTATCTAGTTCAAATTAAAACCATATACTCAAGTTGACAGTCCCTTGAAGCTGTGAAAAAATAAAACTTCTAAGTGAACGTAAAAAAATATACGGAAATTTATGCCGCAAAAAACGTATACCTATTTCGACACTCAAGGGAATCAAAATTTATAGGCTACTTTCCGTTGACCTAGAACTATTTAGTTTGGCAAGTAATGTCGTCTTATACTACAAGTACAGGGTAAAATCTGAAACTATACATTTGTTTTTAAATCACAAAGAAATTGTCTTTGAAGTTCCAGAAAAGCTCGGAAAAAAAAACTGCGAGGCTCGATTCCTGAACTATTTATAATATGTCAGTACCTACCCATTTGTACGGAACCCTCGGTGGCTTTGTCCATCTCGCTAGTTAGCCCCATGGATCCGCTTATTAAATACATGGATAGTTAAGTTGTTGAAGGGATCAACAATGTGCTCATTGTACCGACTTTGATTATTCAGCTTACGAGCTAATTATACTGGATTGACGTCGCGTGGACGTCGCTCATCTCATACTTGCAGCTACATCGCTGACCTCTCAATGATATCTCACTGATTTTGCCAACCCATTCATTTATAATTATAACTTTAATCAATGTTTACTTTAACCCCGCTTTAACCGCAGGTCACCCGTTTTCCCGCTGAGAAATGACGATAAGTGTAATCGGCTGTCTACCTTTAATTTCAAAGCAACTACTGTTTTATAGGCTTAACAGTAGGTAGGTAGGTCGAAAGCAGTGCTAAGCGCTAAGTACAGGTGGGTTATATATATTATAAATAATAGCCAAACGATAATACCAAGTGGAATCGATCTCGTTATCAGAAAATAATCGTTCTCAATATCTTCTAAGAATAACCGCTGTTATTTCCATGACGCTTGTCATTGGGTATACATAAGCAGCCTATTTACGTCCCACTGTAGGGCACGGGCCTTTTTTTCAGAGAGAGAGTATGGGCTTAATCACCACGCGTGCCCACCGCGGATTGGCGATTTCAAACGCACAGGTTTCCTCACGATGTTTTCCTTCACAGTTAGCGAGTGGTATTGCTACTATACATAACTTAGAAAACCAAGTCATAGGTACATGCCCGCACTGGGGATCGAACTTGGGTCTCTCGCTTCCGAGTCCGATGTTCTACCCACTAGGCTACCACAATTGGGTATAACATCTTGATATGGATAACGTCTGAGTTATGACGTTCTGAAGGTTACGAATATCGGAAACGTAAATTATTAAATATGTATCTACTAGAGAAAACATCCGTGTGGCGCCGGATTAAGAATAGCGTCACTCCATTTCCTTCCGTGGATGTCGAAGAAGGCGACTAAGGAAATAAATTACCAGGAGACGGGCAGCAGCGTCTTCCTGAGATTCCAATTGTATACTGCGATCGCCAACCCGCCTGCCAAGCGTGGGGATTATGGCAAAACCACTCATGGTTATGAAAACCACAAGGGAGGCCTGTACCCTGCAGTGGGCGTCAAGTGGCTGATGATGAGACAAAACATATTTTTAAGACAAAAATAATATTTTATTATTACAAAACGGCGACGACGACGCGACCCTTTTTACGACAACGGAGATAAATCGTATGTTTTTGTATCATAAGTAGTTAAAAGTTACTGTCTCATGGAGATGGGCATTTTTAGGGTTCAACAACAGTCAACAATATAGTTTCGCCATGTCCGTCCGCCTGTATGTCTGTCCGCGGCTTAGTACAGAGACTACTGTAAGTACTAGAGAGCTGAAATTTGGCACAGATATACATATTTATTCCGCCGACAAAAGGGTATAAGAAATTCTGGAAAAAATTTTTACAAAAAATGCATGCCTAATTTATGTGTGGACTAAACTAGGCATGCAATTTTTTTTCTGTCTTACACCATAGTGTGAGGTATTGTTGAAATGGTCGATTAAAAATATTGCAGGTGTAGGAAGACCATTTTTCAATTTACGTCTCCGTTTGCGAAATATTAAGCTTACAGCGCAATTTTTTATCCGATTAAGCCCCCCCCCACCCTCTCCTAGCTAAACAGTTGATTGTAAACATAAAAACATTCAGGGTAGTAGCACATATAATGAACTTAAAAGGAAAACTATCACGGCTAAGTAGGCTTCACAAGTTAACGAGTAATAGGTGACCAACTTATACAGGGAAAACTTCTTACGAAATCCATTGAAAATTACGTCGATGAAGTTGTCAGTTCTGTAAAGCAGATAAAGAAGATAAAACCCCCTCTTTCTACGGAACCCTACACTGCGCGTGGCCCGACAAGCACTTGGCCGGTTTTTAGTCTGTAGCGTTGCGCCCGCACGTCACTGGCCTGTTGTAATGTGAATAGCTCTATAGTGCGCGTGTTTGATTCGCAAGTTCGTCAAGTTATTCAATGAGTGGTGTAACGAACCGTCTCGTTGATGACAGTAGTTGTGTGAATCGAATTATTCTTTTGACCGTGACTGTGACCAAAACAGGACGTTTTCGCGGACACATTCAAATTTAATGTGACTCCCGCGGATGTATACTCTGTACCAGTTAAAATTTTCTTAGATGTAAATAATAATAATAACATCCACTCAGCACAATCACTTGTCTTGGTCCTAAACTAGGATACCCTGGGCTATGGTAACCGGGCAAGGACATCACAAACGTGGAAATACACCCAGACTGAGACAATTTGTACAAATGCACGGCGGCCCCCAGTGGGAATCGAACCCTCGTCCTCCGGCATGGCTTTCAGACGTGATACCGCTAGACCAACGTGGCAGTCACACAAATAAATATTATTATTATTATTAAATCCTTTATTGCATTTAAAACAGGCAGTTTTGCAAATAGGCTTATCTACCAGCTAACCTAAGTTTTGAAGAGAACATTAGCAGGTATTGCAACTTACTCGTAAAATATTAAATATACTTACTAATTACTTATTCAGATATATAAAATATAATAGGGGGGAAATATTATACAAATACAACATAATAATAAATAAATACTTGATACAATAAATAAATACATAAACCTACAGATTTAGGAAAGATATTGTGATATACTTATAATATAATAAATTAAGACAAATGCTGGAGATTTAGGTAGTGGCGATAGACTTGTGATTTTGTTGTGATTTTTTTACATAGTCTACGCCCTGTTGTAGTGGATCTATATCCTGTAGACCAGGGTTTCTCAAACGTATGGCTCCACGTACCCCTGTCAAAGTTTCTAGAAGACAACGAACCTCTAACTGGGGGGGTTAGGTTAGGTTAGGCGGTAAGCGCAAGTAACAATAAATAAAACAAATAAAGACTGAGCATACCAGTGTTGCCAACTCTAGTTTTAGAAAATTTGTAGATGGACTATAAAAATTGGTAGAAGTCAAAAGATTTGAAAAAAGAAAATCAGTAGATCTACCTATGTTATAAAATATAGTTGAGAGGGTTTCTAAGAAAAGTCCGTATGAAAATACAAAAATACAAAATAGAAGTACTTATTATAATAATAATTACATTATGTAAATCTTGTAGCGAACCCCCTACCGCCGCATGGCGAACCCCTAGGGGTTCGCGCACCACACTTTGAGAAACCCTGCTGTAGACGAACGTGGCAGTCACACAAATAAATCGTGATTTTTTTGCATAATCTACGGCGTATTGTAGTGGGTATAGTGGGTCTGTAGGGTATCCTGTAGGACACTGCACAGGCAGTGAGAACAGAGAGAGTATAAGCTCGGTACAGAGTAGGTGTCAGCTTACCATTTCACCCGACTCCCATAAGATTTTCATTAAATTCACAAAGTGAATTGGTAACGGGTTTACTCGCTATGGGTGCTCAATCATCATCATCATCATCCGCCATTTGACGCCCACTGCAGGACATAGGCCTCCCTCATGGTTTTCTAAGCTTCCCGGTCTTGTGCCGAACGCATCCAGCGACTCCCCTAAATCAATGAAGTCAAATTCATACATACATTTCATGGCCATTGTCGATAGACGTAGTGATGGGTGATAAAGCCCGTACTCTATCTTTCGCTCTCTGAGAGAAGGCCTGTGCCCTTCTGTGGAGCGTAGAGGGGCTGCTATGACGTGTGTGCATGTTATGAATGTAAAAAGTAAATTCATAAAATTACTTTTATATACAAACAAATTCAAATAATCTGTGGTTACGTTTTTCCCTTTACCACAGACTATTTGGACTGCATCTGAGGAGTATTTTAGAGAAATCGTGTTCGTATCGTATGCATCATCATCATCAGCCATTTGACGCCCACTGCAGGACACAGGCCTCCCTCCCTCATGGTTTCATGAGTCATGGTCATAAGTAGCCTATATACGTCCCACTGCAGGGCACAGGCCTTCTCTCAGAGAGTATAGGCTTAATCACCACACGTGCCCACCGCGGATCGGCGGAGGTATGTGAATAACTCTAACACTCAGGTTTCCTCACGATGTTTTCCTTCACCGTTAGCGAGTGGTATTGCTACTATAACTTCACAAATGTACATAAAATAGAAAACAAAGTCATAGGTCATGCCCGCACTGGGAATCGAACCTGGGTCTCTCACTTCCGAGTCCAATGTTCTACCCACTAGGCTACGCTGACTTTGTATCGTATATCGTATATAAAACAGTAAATCTCTGTATACATCTGGTAAATTTTCGTCTGGTACACAGAAAATATAGCGCAGCGGTGTATGATGCCTCAAATAGCTAGTTCCTGCTACAGTCAAATTGCTCCACGAATAGGTTCAAGGCCAGTGCAGCAAGATGGAGTCTGGTGGGTGTTTCTTTTGCAAATCATTGTGATCTTCTGATAGTTTTGTTTATGTGGGATGTGGCTCAGTAATACGCACCAAGGATTCTTTTCCGCGTTAATTCTGTCCTGGGTTAGGACCAGGGCCGCGTTTCATAAAACTACAATTCATTGTTTACTATTAAAAGTCGATTGCATAGTCAAGTCTTCCTGCTTGTTAAGCTGTGGGTTAATCGGCTTGGCAATGTACAACAAATTGTCACAGTAAACTATGAATTTTAGTTCTATGGAATAGGTCTCAGGACCCTTATTATGAATTACAGTGGGATAACTGCAGGAAATTCTGGAACTATTTGGAATCAACCGTATTTGTCGCTAGATTCGTGTGAATTGTCGAACTCAAGCTCAAGCGCGACGTTGACGACCCTTCCGAACATACTATCGCTGCTGCATAAAAAGGTCCCAGGTTCTACGGGTGCACTTACCCGTAGAACAGTTACACGCGCACTGTTTCACAGCGTGATTTTGAAAAAAAAAAATGTTACCCTGTTTACTAAATAAGCTATAACAAGTAATGCGATCTATTCAAACGTTTCCAGCTACAATGGTCTTCATCAGATCATTACTAAATTACTCGCGAATATTTTCCTGGTCTCTGCCTACCCCTCTGGGATACAAGCGTGAGTTTATGTATGTGTGTACTGTCAAAACATATTTAATGAAATTTAATAACTAATGCATTGCTCTAGTTAGAATAAATTAGCTGCTGACCTTTGAAGAGTTCCTCAATTTACGAAAGTATTCATCAGATCCTCATCAAATTAAAACGGGTCTAATCGGACGCTATCCTATTCGAACAAAAAATACTATTCGAATCGAAATCCGTTAAGATATGACGCAGTCACGACGGAACATGGTGAACAAAAAAATGAAATAAAAAATAACCAACAACCCGACTGCTGAGCATTAACTACTAAGCAGGCGAGACCAACCCAAGGAGTTACATTGCTGAATTTGGGTTCCGTCTGCTTAAGAGTTAATTCTCAGCAGCTGGGTTGTTGGTTATTTTTTATTTCAGTTTTTTATTTTTGTCTTTTTAGTGAATTTTTTAAACTGTTAGATTATGACATTGAAAATAACAATTAATCAATCGGGTTCTTTAGAATTCTACAGATTAATGCTGATTTATATGTAGCCTATGACACCCGCGTACTGATGTTTTACATACATTACACGTGATTGGCGTAGTTAAATAAAATTAAGATCCGAGTATAATTAATTAAATATGACAGCGCCATCTAGTGCCTCATGGTTGTACTATAACGTTACTTAATAGCGATTTTTGTCTTTTGTTACTTTTCTGTTCCATTAATGACAATTTAATATAGCCTATGAAACTTGCGCTGGGGTGAGGGGTGACGAATCGATTGAGATCTTATTTGTCAAAATATGACCATTGGTTAAGAAGTTATGAGGGAACATAGAATCGGACATACGTACATACATACGAGCTAAACACATTACCCTCATTTTGGGCTCCACCGCAGTCAGGTAAAAATAAACTTAGTACGCATTGAAATCAAAACCTCCTCCTTTTTACAAGTCTGTTGAAAAGGAGATCTTAGTCAACGTCAAATCGCGTACTTACCTATAGATGTGAGCCCATTTGTATAGGAATGTAGCAGACAGCGTAGTCCAAGCTCTGAGCGAGAGTGGTATCACTAATCGAAGGCTAGGCGATAGGCGCCGGACTGGAACGCTCCGACACGCTGGCCGCCTGTCGTCGGGTTTCAGTTGGTAACCTCTTTACATGCGCTTCGATGAGAAAAACAAATGTTAGTCAATCGCATTAAACTTCCTGCAAAATTATAGAACTACGAACTTTACACTTTAACTATATTAAGTTTGAATTTAGTGGCGGTGGTACCCTAATGGGTAGAACATTGGACTCGGAAGCGGGAGACCCAGGTTCGATTCCCAGTGCGGGCATGTACCTATGACTTTGATTTCTAAGTTATGTACATTTGTGAAGTAGTAGTAGCAAGAAGTAACTCGCTAACGGTGAAGGAAAACATCGTGAGGAAACCTGAGTGTCTGAGCTATTCACATACCTCAGCGCTTGAAATCGCGGTGGGCACCCGTGGTGATTAAGCCCAACTCTCTCTCTGAAAGAAGGCCTGTGCCCTACAGCGGGACGTATATAGGCTGCTTATGATTATGATGAAGTTTGAATTTAACGAGCTGCACTCAGAAAGCTTTACACCAATCGTGGCAAATGGGTATGACTTGCGATGGCAAATATTTCTGTTAGACTTGTCAAAAGACTCTTTCTATAGAAAAGAGAAAGAAAGAGAGAGAAAGTGAAAGCTTTAAGCTGACAGTTTCAATTGTTAGAGCCACTGCTTGTATTACTCTATTGTCCATGATTTTCAGCTGTTCCGGATTCTAAACTAATCAATTCTTTTGTCAGGTAAGATCAGCACTTGGCCTCTTTTGCACCTGATGATAAAATAAATTGAAGTAAGATGTTACGTGCTTACTCTTAGGTCTCAGATAGATTCATTTATTAGAGTTCCGTACCTCAAAAGGAAAAAAGCGGAACCCTTAAAGGATCACTTTGTTGTTAGTCCTTCCGTCCTCCGTCTGTCTGTCAAACAAGACCCTTTATCTCGGGAACGCGTAGAGGTAACGAGTTGAAATTAAAACCAGATACTAAAATTTACAGTCCCTTGAAGCTGTGAAAAATCAAACTTTTTAGCATACATAAAAAAAAGATACGGCCGTTTACGCCACAAAAAAACATATATCTCGACATTCAAGGAAATCAAAATCTATGAAATTTGGCAAGTAATGTTGCTTTATACTAAAAATACAGGGAAAAGTCAAAAAAATATGCACTTTTAATTAAATCATAAAAAAATTGCTCTTTGAAGTTCGGGAAAAGCTCGAAAAAACTGCGAGACTCGATTCCTGAAATATTTATAATATGTAATGTAACTACCTATAAATATGTGCGGAACCCTCGGGCGAGTCCGACTCGCACCTGTCCGGTTCCTTTATTTTTTTATTTAGTTACATTTCTAAAATATACATTGTTACATGGCAGGAATTGTACAATGAATAAGGTTCCGATGTATAATTCTATTATAAATGCACACGGCCTTGGCTAACCTAGAATATCTACTTAAAAACTAAAAAACTAATTGCAAATAAACTTTTAAAAATCTTGAAAACAAACATAGTCCACTGACCAGGTGTAGAGTGCGTGAGCTGGAACCTAAGCAGTTTCTACAGGAGTTTGTTCAGGATGCCCAGAGGGTAAACATACTAAAAATCCCCACCTCTAGGGGGGGCGCCGGGGTGGGGGGAGGGGGTTAAAGTTACCACTTTTGAGTTTTTCGGTAATATCTTTAAAACGGTGCGTCGTAGAGAAAAAGTGTCTTCTACGTAATGAAAGCTAATAAAATTTCCTGCAACTTTTGTCTTATATATTTTTTCGAAATTCTAATAAGTTTTTTGTTTTTGTTTCAGTTTTTGAAGTGTTAAGTTAAATAAAGCTTTTTTGTTTTTGGTACTTTAATTGCACTGAGATTTGAGACATATTGTATATTTTTTAATAATATAATTACTTGTTACTTATTACACACTGTTATTTGTTTTTGTTTCTGTTTAAAATGGCACGCGTTTTTACGGATGAAAACCGAAATTCTCATACAAAAATTTAATTAAAACAGAATAAAAGAACAGTTGTTCATTTTAAGGGCAAACTTAAACTGTAGTCATTAAAAAATAAAAATTTTACTTTTTTACGTCCATTCAGTAAAAAAATCTATTTTATGTTCACCATAAATTGATATATTGTATGTATTTTTTAAAAATTGCGAAAAAAAAGAGTTGGCTGCCGGAATTCGTTGCCTCTCGCTAAACCGTGACAAACACCCAGTTGACATGAGACACCACGGTCTCGCGCACGAAAAAGATACAACAATTTTTCTGTAGCGTATTCGTCGAAACGACGAAGGTTACCTAACCTTCCTTTAACCCTAGTCCTTTAACCCTATACACCTGTCTAGGGTTAAATGACTTGGATTTCAAGCAAAGATATTCGTGAAAACACTAAGAGAAAGTATCGCCGGCAGGTCTCAGCTAGACCACGAGGCTTTTAACTTAGGTATAATGGGAAAATCAGTGGAGTCACGAAGGAACAGATATGTGGTTCACATCTCCCTTTATAGCTTGTCTCTTTATGCGGTTAAAGATCTTTACACACATACATAAACTCACGCCTGTATCCCAGAGGGGTAGGCAGACCAGGGACTGCCACTCGCCACGATCCTGAGAAGTCGCTTTCGCTTACTCAACATTCATTAGTCACTGCATGCACGCACGTCGGTTTCAGGCACTTTTTATCTTGCCCTTTTCTAATACATCCCCTATTTGGTCGAAAGTCTTTACTTGATAATAAGTGTACTCGTAACACAAACAAATTTTTACTGAACCTGAAATCGCTCAAAACACCCCTTTCTGGTAGTGAAATAATTGATATTTTAAATTTCTAACATAAACACTGACATTTTCGTACGATTCAGAGAAAGTTAATGCTTTGAAATATTGAACAGTTTTTCTTTAACAGTCTGTGGTCTATTTGTTTAGGATGTATGTACACATGTTTAATGACTATTAGACACTATAAAAAATGTGTGAAACGAATACTCGTAGGCGCGAATATGGTCTATGCCAGTGTGATTGTGCCTTAAAGTGAAACCTCGGTGATGGATGGGAGAGTGTCTCGCCCGATCGAGACCACCCACGATTTCTAGATACACCGCACTAATTTGTCACAGAAATTGAATCAAACCTCTCTAAGCGAGATACACATACACCGCTTACGGTTTGATAAAGCTCACGGGAACAAAAAACATAAAAGAGCGCAGCGTTCTTTTGTCTGACACTAGCTTTGTTTGTTAGTAAAAATGTCCATGGATCCCATGGCCAGTTTTTCAAGGTTCTCTACAGGAAGAAGGTGAGACCTTGGGAAGAGTCTAGACCACAGGTTCACAAACTTATTTCGCCCAACGCCCACTTTGAAAGCATTTGAATAGAGCCCCATTATTTTTTTGACTAACATCTTGCACAACTTAAAATTGGTATTATTTTAAATTGCCAATTGTAGGTACTGCTTTTTTGTAAATATTTCATGTTTGTGTTTTTCCTGGTACAATAAGTTAAGAAAAACACAAATATATTCTTATCTTAAAGATAAGATTAAGATAAAAAAGTATTTATTACCTCATCAGAAAAAAAAACTTAAAAGAAAAGTAAGGCTTAATTAGTGATGACATAAAATGTGATGACATAAAGATGAGTAGCAAGAATAGAATAAGTAATAGTAGTTTATGCAACTGTCATATAATGAAGGGTATTAAAACACGAGTGTGAGTTTATGAAACGAGCGCAGCGAGTGTGAGTTTATGAAACGAGCGCAGCGAGTTTCATAATTGTAACGAGTGTTTTAATACCCGTGTTATATGCAGTTGCATACACTACTTTATCTTCACTAATGCAATTAAAAATTAAATTCACGCGTACGTGTAGAGAGCGCAGCTGCGCGCTTCAATAAAACGCGACCAACCTGATTGGCCCTGCAATCAAGTTGGTCGCGTTTTATTGATGTTATAATGAGATTTTACGATATCGATGTGAATATTATACCATCATGTGAAATTGCTTAAATTGAGTGTTTTGTTGTCTGCGCTATAACAGTAGTAATTATAAGTCAAGTATTGAAAACATAAGTAGAATGTTACAACATTAGTGTAGATAAAGTCCTTTACTGCATTTAAAACAGGCAGTTTTGCACATAGGCGAGCTTAATGCTTAATGCCTATATGCTAATTCTAAGTTTAAATAACAATGTTGTTTTCCTCCTGAACCGCTCTTAAGCTCCCTAATTTTCTCTAATCCTTCTGCTGCCTCCCGGAAGCCTCCAGCGCTCACAAGGGGGCGTTCCGCCTATTTTGAGAAAAACTGGTCTAGACGATGTAAAGGAAGCGAAACTAGACCTAGCTCGACGTTCGCTTGAGCAGCGAACCGAAGTGGTTAAATTCACCGTGAAAGCTTGCCTTGTTAAAAGCGACTGATGGGTTAATTAATTTGCCAATTTTTTTGCCGCCCCGTGGCTAGCTCGGCAATTGATGGCTAATAAATTACAATAATAAAGTTTATAAGACATTAATAATTTGTTATCGGCTCCAAACGTAGGTATAATTATGAATATTTAGACAGTTCTGATTAATTGTATGAATTCACATCGTTAAAGTAACATATTTTATTGAGCAAACTACTTTCTCTAATAAATAATATTATTTAGCACTTTGTTGATGAAAACAAGGATCGCCACTAATTACAGGTTCCTTAATGATAACTTCCGAAGTATGTCATCATCGTATTTAGTAAATTAATTCTTGCTACTCAAGTAGACAGGCAAACATCTCGTTTGACCATTAATCTTCTCGCAATGTAGTTACGTTGCTTTTTTGCGCTACATCTTCAACGAAATTGTTACCTGAACCTGAACCTTCATCATCATCAACCCATGCAGTCCACTGCAGGACATGGGTCTCTCCCTGTATGGGAGGTTTTGGCGTAATCTCCACGCTTGGCAGGCGGATTGGAGATCGCAGTGCTTGGTGGTCTCGTGTCACAGGTCAACACTGCTGCCCGTTCCCTGGTTTCCGTTTTTTAGTTGCCTCTTACGACACCCACGGGAAGAAATGGGGTGGCTCATTCTAGGCCGGAGCCACACGGCATCTAAACCTGAACCTTACGCAACACCAATACTTTTGAGTACAATCAACCCCAAATATCTATCCATTCTACTTGTTCATATATTCTACTCTATTTAAATGGTTGCTATTTTATCCCAGTTACAACGCCGAGGTGACCGATCCGATTTCTAAGATACAATCCAAAGTATTTGATGTATTTTGTACCGCTACAGGTGTATTTTGATATCCTGTGTCAGCCTCATGCTTAAATTATTGTATACAATTGAGAAACTTCAATCCATCCTTATCAATAACCAATGTGATTTTTTTGTGACTCTTTATCAGGACGTTCGAATGTGAAGGTGAAGCAGCAATATGTTCAGTTCAGAAGGGTCGTCAACGTCGGTCGTGCTTGTGCCCGACAATTCACTCGAATGTAGCGCTAAATACGGGTCTTTTTTGAATAGTTTCATATTTAATACACTCACAAGCGACCATCTCGCTACTTCCAATAATGTCGCATTTTTCATAATAAGGGCCCCTCGGAGCATGATACATCTGTGAAGGGCCCAATCCGATTTCATGACCCAATGGGTTTGACGGGACAAGCGCATATTTAGCAAGAAATGTTAACGTAGCGCCACAGTTGGACGTCCATAGTCGACGTCTGATCAACCTTTACGTCCTTGCTGCAAAGTTGCCCTGCTACTAACAGCTACACAGCTGTATGGCTACTTCACAGATCATCCCCATTGGGGCGATCTGTGGGCTACTCCAATCAGCCTACCTCTTTCCTGAAGGCCAGCATCGCTCTGGTGTTGCATCTGAACTCCTAAAAAGATCTCTAACGACTGGGACTGTACAAGGTCGATTACGTAAGACAATTAGTACCGTGGCACTTTTTCCATCGATTGTACTTACATCATACGTCCGCTCCAATTCACAGAGTTGTCCGTTAAGTAGGCAAGCACGCCCGCGCCCCGTCAGACGTTTGACTTATCAATTTTCTTGTCTCCTTATCATGAACTTCAACTGGCTACTTACACTGAGACGCAAAAGGTTAATTTCGTCTTCTATTTCAGAACTTGACAAAGTGTGATTTATATGCAGTCTATTTACTTAATGGCAACTTTACCTATACTAGGTATTGGTGGATATCGGGATTAAATCAAGGAAAAACACGTGTCGAACATACAAATATGTTCAGCTACTCAGGTATGTATGAGTAAGTCATCATCTAAAGGGCTCTTGTCGGTGCAGCATCCTACACCTACTCCTGTCACAGGCCAGTTCTTTTTTAACCGACAACAAACAACAGGAAGTTCCAAATTTTGAGCGTACGTTTTTTGTTTAATTGAGTAACATTAAATAATCCTCAGTTCAGGACCAGTGCTTCACAAATCTAACGGTAACTCGTTTGGTTAGCACGCCAGAGGTCAGGGGTTCCACTTGCATTGGGTACCGCTGTACTTTGATTTGTACGTATGATGTCAGTCTGGCTGTTTCATTTTCCATGTTCAGGACCAATTTATTTATGTTAATTTACTTTTATTAGCAACAGCAATAACAGTTTGAATAGAACCGCTTACCAATAAATAATTATGTTCATAAACGCGTTTGCACAAAAAGCTTTAAAAATGCTTTAAAAAGGTGGCTTGCTAAATAACTGACGGCGTGGTCTGCCTCGTTGGTCTAGCGGTATCACGTCTGATTACCACGCCGGAGTTCGTGGATTCGATTCTCAGTGGGGGCCGCCGTACATGTGTACAAATGGCCTCAGTCTGGGTGTATTTCCATATTTGTGATATCCCTCCTGGTTACCATAGCAAAGGGTATCCTAGTTGGGGAGCAGAATAAGTGATTGTGTTGTGTGGAAGTTATTATTAAGTTATGGCATGGATGAATTATTATTTGTCTGGTTACTATAACGTCGTCTTAGGGCCGGTTTCTGAATTGAGAATTTCACTAAGTAAGTACTTAAGTAACGTTCTGTCACTCTCTTTCCTGAGAAATTCGAAGAGACAGCACTACAGTTAGCTATTTACTTAGCGAAATTCTCAATTCAGAAACTGGCCCATAGTATCCTGGTTTGGGAGCAGGACATTGACAAGTGATTGTGATTTGTGTGCACATTATGTCTACGGCGATACGGTATTAGGCCACCGCTAAAGAATGGCACTACACTATCCACATAACCCAAGGTTAGCTGCACCTTGCACTATCCACATAGCCCAAGGTTAGCTGCACCTTGCACTATCCACATAGCCCAAGGTTAGCTGCACCTTGCACTATCCACATAACCCAAGGTTAGCTGCACCTTGCACTATCCACATAACCCAAGGTTAGCTGCACCTTGCACTATCCACATAGCCCAAGGTTAGCTGCACCTTGCACTATCCACATAACCCAAGGTTAGCTGCACCTTGCACTATCCACATAACCCAAGGTTAGCTGCACCTTGCACTATCCACATAACCCAAGGTTAGCTGCACCTTGCACTATCCACATAACCCAAGGTTAGCTGCACCTTGCACTATCCACATAGCCCAAGGTTAGCTGCACCTTGCACTATCCACATAACCCAAGATTAGCTGCACCTTGCACTATCAACATAACCCAAGGTTAGCTGCGCCTTGCACTATCCATATAACCCAAGGTTAGCTGCCCCTTGCACTATCCACATAATCCAAGGTTAGCTGGAAGAAAATACTTACTAGTATTAAGCTCGCCTTTGTACAAACACCCCCTTTTGTGCAATAAAGTATTTTTGAATTGAATTGAAAGCACAACAATAACGAGAAAAACTTTGCACTTAATTTTTTGTAAATAAGTCAAGAAAGAACCGCTTTTGAGAATAAGAAAATTAATTTGGTCTCGCGTCGGCTACATAAGGGCTGCAGGGATCTGCCTAACGCCAGGGATACGGATTCGCCGAACAATTCCCAGCAGTACGGCCACCGTTAGTGAGATCTGCCAAGAAATAATGTCCATTTTTGGACATAGGAATTTTCTGACCCGCTAGGTCCCACAGCACGGCTTGTTCACTATCCAACGGACTGATGATTTACTCTTATTTGTTTTTCCAATAGATCCATTAGTATGCGTAACGATAAGGCATTCCCTATTTAGAATCAATGCGTTGTTATTTAAATTGAACTGCCTAGAATCTTTACAACTTACTGCTCTGTAGTACTTATTTCAATTGAAATACCTAAAATCTTTGTAACTTAGAGCACTATCCACTAGCTATTTGGGAGCTAGGCGATTGCGCAGCGAGCTCGCTGCGATTACCACCTTCGACGCCATTTTGTACAATCGCGCTCAACAGTCCGTCCCACCCCACTTCTGTCACATCAAAGATACGAGTGTAAGCGGACGTAGCATCGTTTAGAGGTTCAAACGTCGTTAATACAACCCGTTATACGGGACACGGGATACATAGTAGTCGCTCTGTCGCCGTCGATTACTTGATAACGGATCCTTCCAGATTCGTCGACTTGTATCTGCATTCGCTTTCGTTTTCTGCGTATTCGAAGTAACAAAGCCACCAGTAGTACATATTTCCTTGTTAGATCAATCCATTTTGCTACTGTGTCCAAGTCGTTACCGCTCAGTGGCCTAATTATGCGCACCAAGTCCTGACAGAATACTAACTTTTGCGATTATCTAGCAATTTGACACTTAGGACCAGTTTCTGGATTGAGAATTTCACTAAGTAAATACTTAACTGTAGTGCTGCCTCTTCGAATTTCTCAGAAAAAGAGCGTGACAGAACGTTACTTAAGTATTTACTTAGTAAATTTCTCAATTCAGAAACCGGCCCTTAGACGATTGGAATCGTTCAGGATTTGGTGCGCGTAAAATATCGGCTGTAGTTCTTATTTCACATATTTCCTTATCTTCCCCTAACAATCAATACAAATTTTATCCGGAAAAGCGAAAAAGTTTCTGCTTAACCATACTTAACTAAAGTTCAAAATAGGACTTGAAAATGTACTGAACATCTGTTTTTTATTTCTATTTTTTGTAATTTGATAATTATACATACCAAAAAATATACATCGTAAAATAAATTTCTTATTATCATAATAAAAGTAGTTGTCTGATGAATGAACGAGAAACTCCACATTTATATTTAAAAAAAATCCTCCAAAAATATCTTCCTGCAAGATATTATTTGTAGGGCTTATTTAAGACATCTCTGTATTTTCTTGCATAATGTGTTTAATACATTTTATAAACCAAGGGCCCAACAAAGGATGTTTCTAAGTCTAAATAAATGTGGAGTTTCTTTGTTAGCTTCTTCTCCGTATAATCTATTTATTGTGAAACTAACAGCTTTGACGTTCATTAAGTAAACATTTTTGGTCGTATTTTTAAAAAACACGATTCCTTAAAACGCCGATTACAATAGTCTCTGGTGTAGATTTTACAAGGAAAAGTCGTAACCACAGATTAAATAAACTGCCTCTTAGGAGTGCTTTAGAGGAATCGTGTTTTTATAAATAAGGCCGTTTGTTATTATAGTGAATAAAATCTTTGTCTTTGACTTTGAAATGTTAGTAAAATTTGTTCGAACCACGATTTGAACTTTCTCTTTTCGGAAAGATAAGGGGATTTTAATACACCTTACAATAAGAAGAGAATTCTGCTACCTAACAAAATTATTAAGAAATGATCTATCAAATAAGCTAGAATTTTTCCGAGCGGTTCCGTGCTTCGCAAGGCACGTTAAGCTGTTGGTGCCGGCTGCCGTCGATAGATGGCAGTCGTTAAGCCAAGTCAGAGGCCTTAGGGCGGCTTGACAACTTCTGACAGTAGACGAGCCACTAGTCTACAAGCCTCCACCAATCCGGACTTAGCCCCCGTGGTGGAGTATGGCCTATACCTTCCTCAGGGAAGAGACCCGTGCCCCTCGGTGGGGACATAATGGGTTGATGATGATGAAGCTATCGGGAATCGCGAAACCGGCTTTAAGGCTGACTTGCACCACTTCTTAAATGTTACTTAAATTGCTATTAGCAATAAGGCCGCCAATTGTATCTTTTCTTTTGTCATTGCTGTTTCTGTAACATTTTTTCCGGTATACAATAATAGTATATTTTATTACAAGTGCGGAAAGGCTGTCATTGCAAAGAGTTCCGACAAATGTCTACCCGAGCCGAGGCGCAGCCGAAGGCGAGGGTTGACAGTCGGAACAAGTTGCAATGACGGTTCCGCACGTGTACTGAACGACTATTTTTAATACAGTTGCGAAAAAATTAAGCAATTTAATAAAATAATAAAAACACAATAAACTCAACTAACTTAACATTTATTTCTTATTAAAGTTATAATTCACATATACATTGAAATTGGTACAGTTTTTTATACTAACTGGGGAAGTTTTAGGTTGCACATTTACTGTTTGAGACAAACTATTATTAATTTCGTATGATTGTTCATGTATATTTGTCATACAATGGCGTTTGCTAGTTGATGGAGTTGGATCTAATGAATTATCATTATCAACGAAGGTAGATGGACGAACGTTCTCTGCTACATGTGAAGGAGACGGACTGGACCTTAAGTTAATGGAGTGTGTGATTTTTTTCCCAGTTTCTAGTTTGTTGTTTAATGAATCACCAATATAGCTTTCTGCAACTTTGTCTGATTTCCAACCTCCTAGTCGCTTTAAGGACGTCAAATTGGCTCCTGAATCTGCCAATAATGTAGCAGAGGTCCTCCTGAAGCTGTGCCCAGTATAATACTCAGCATCTGGCAGACCAAGAAACGTAGCTATTTCTTTTGGCATATTACCAAATTTATTTATCCCGATTGCTTGAGCTGTACACTTCCCTTTTTGGTAATTTTGAAAAAAACGGTCGGTTTTTCCTTTTTGAGACCGCTGATTCATATATTTTTTCACTATTCTAAGAAAATCTCCTTCAACAACAAAGCTTCTCGGTATCTTATTTTTTGTGTTCGGAATCTTGATTAGTAGCATTTCTCCATGGGCTTCAATATCTTTTAAAGTAATATTGGCTAGCTCCTCTCTGCGGCAAGCTCCAACAATGCCAAAAATCAGAGCAACCTACAAAAAAAAGGGATTGGATTAATATTTTTTTAAATAATGTATTGACTGTATTTTGCGATTTCGTAAACTGAATACTAAAGAACAATACAAGTACTTATTGATAAATTACCTTTGTGGCTAAATAAAGATCATCGGGAGCTTCGTTCAAAAACCTTTCCACTTCATTCGATGTTAATATTTTCGACTTTTTACTTGTAAAACCGTCTGATTGTCGTTTTAAAAAAGCATTTAATTTTGGGTATTCACTTATATCCACGTTGTTCCTTATTTTCAGCATACTTTTTATCATCGAAAACCTCGACCATAACGTAGAAGGTTTTAATTTTGCTGAGAGTTCGGAGAAGTATGCCAACATAACATTTTCTGAAAAACTATTTGCTTTTTTCTCTTCTCTCCACGCAATAAATTCGTCGTATGTAGATATGTAGCGACTTTTTTACTTTTCCGGTAAAATGTTCTCCGAAGCATTTTGTGCAATTATACTGAGTTCCGGTGGTGTTAATTCAAAAAAAGGGTCGAAATTACTCATTTTGTGCAACAAACAACTAAACTCGCAAAGAAAATTTCTGAAAAATGGCGCCAACCGTAGAATATAAGCAGAGTTTTTTTTTTTTTCACCCATTTTGGTAGGCAAAGGGAACTTGCCCATACAGCCAAGTCTTCAGTAGAAGTTTTTTATTGATATGAAATGAAAATGAAATTTAATGAGATGAATAAATTAAATTAAACCTAACCAAACTCATTCAATCAAATAATTAAATCTGATTAAAACAAATTAGTAGCTTCTTTTTAGAAATATACGTATTTGCATGAATCATAAAAACTTCTATGATTTTTTTAGTAAAAACTTCATGGTTGGTTATTCTTTTTAATAGACATTATTTTGACAGTTGGGAAAGAGAACGCACGAGTGCGGGAAAGGTAAAAAAAAAGCACGAGTGTGTAATAGCCCACATCCCGAACGCTATACGTCCCTGCAATACGCCACTTTTTGAGCAACTGTATTAAAAAGAATATTCTTATCTTATCTTATCTTACTTAAGTCGCCATTTAAATGTAATTTTGTATGAAAGCTACGTTTAAGAAAGAGGTGCAAGTCTGTCAAGAACAGTATAATATAATAATATATAACAGCTTCTAGTCTTGTGTTTACACTTCCCGTTCTCGTGCTGTTGCGATACCGGTGTCACGCACGACTTCTTTGTAATAAAGTTGATGTAGCCGGTTTGCGTCTTACCAGACAGTCAGTCTTCGCGACAACGGAACAGTATGTTTATCATTATTCTGAACAATTGAACAGGAACGATGCAGATGATTTTCTGCTATTATAAGCAGCCTATATACGTCCCACTGTAGGGCACAGGTCTTCTCTCAGAGAGAGAGAGAGATCTTCTGCTATGCTTGAAAACATTTTGTGAATTTGGCTCAATAAGTCGAGATTCATAGTTAATCAGGCGAATTATTTTTGCATGAAAATAATTGTGTTTTATTACCGTTGTCAGTTAGTAAAAAAAAAAACCAGCCAAGTGCGAGTCGGACTCCTGCACGAAGGGTTCCGTACCATTATTTATACAACATTTGTAAATTTCAAGCGTCTACCTGTTGGCGTTATTAATATCGAGCAAAAAACAGCAAAAAAATCACGTTTGTTGTACGGGAGCTACCTTAAATATTAATTTTATTCCGTATTAAGTATTTTTTGTTATAGCGGTAACTGAAATACATCATCTGTGAAAATTTCAACTATTTAACTATCACGGTTAATGAGATACAGCCTGGTGACAGACGGACGGACGGACGGACGGATGGACCGACTGCCGAGTCTTAGTAATAGGGTCCCTTACCCTTTGGGTATGGAACCCTACAAAGATAAGATAGAAAGTACCTAAAACCATTGAATTCTACTTAAAATTCAATGCTGAAACCGGCGTGCGCGCATGCAACGACTAGTTAATGTTGAGGATGCGAAAGTGATCTGTCAGGATCGTGGCAAGTGGCAGTCGCTGGTCTCTGCCTACCCCTCTGGGATACAGGCATGAGTTTATATATAATAATAATAATAACATATGTTAGTTAGTTTTTGAAGTCGGTTAAAAAACGATTGAGAACTCTGATAGAAGTTACGTACGTATATCCTATCCTGTTATTTATAATCTAGAACTAGAACATAGTACTAGCTCTAAAGAAAGCAATTGTTATATGAAGTTGTTTAATAAACTCCTTTGAACGTGATCTAAGCTCCGCTAATTTTCTTTTGTCTAGCAAAATGAGATTTCTTCGCTTGATTATAATTAATGGCATGCATACGGCGGCCTTTGATGAATTGTAATTAGATTTGAAACATCGACATAATCATTTTGTTTCTCTCGTACTGCCGCTTTGTCGCACAACCGGTATTAAGATTTTAGGAACAATCCCAGCAGTGCACGGTGTTCTTAGAATAAGTGAATGGTAAGCACCTAGCAAAAAACACTGTCTGTCTAGCAAGTCTGTCTAGAACGTAGAGTCAATGGCACACTTTCTCAGATAAAAAGTTCATGTAATTTTTTTACTGCAAACGCAAGTAGAGCATCTCACGAACAAAATGTTACTAGGTATTGCCTGCGGTTAGTTTTTATTCGGACGTTTTGTCATCTGTCTGTTAGCATTAGAACGATGATATATTAAATACTGTAATTAAATGTGAGTACAAACAGTGTAAGGTTATCTATCTGTTCATGATACTGTTTAGTTGACATAACACGTGAGATTACATTTCCGGTTCACATAAAAAAAAAACTCTCTAACCTTCAAACATCGTGAGAAAACCGGAGTGTCTCAGATGTTTAAATACCTAAGCGCTTAAAATTGCCAATATGCGGTAGGTACGCGTGGTGCCGAACTCTCTCGCTGAGAGAAGGCTTGTGCCCTGCAGTGGGGCGTATATAGGCTACATAAAATAAAATGGCCATAGCCAAGCCTCATACGAATGTGGACAAGCATTTATATTCAAGTTGGAGAGATGAAGCTCCTTGTTTGTTCAGTTGTAGTATAAATAAACTGTAGACGTATACCTAGATGGTGACGCAAGAGCGTCAAGTTGGTTTCATAAGGATGTTGTGATGAAATTCAGAGGGAAGTGTTATAAATAAACCATCTTGTTTTTCCGCGGTTTTCTTTCCTTCTATTAACGGTGGTGTTTTAGGGTTTCGTACCCAAAGGAGAAGGGATCCTGTTACTCAGACTCCGCTGTCCGTCCGTTCGTCCGTCTGTCACCGGGCTGTATCTCATGAACCGTGATAGTTAGACAGTTGAAATTTTCACAGATGATGTATTTCTGTTGCGGCTTTAACAACAAATACAAAAACGGAATAATATAAATATTTCAGGGGGGCTCCATATTAATAACGGCAACAGGTAGACGCTTGAAATATTCAAATAATGTATAGATAATGGTACGCGGTGGTAGCCTAGTGGGTAGAACGTTGGACTCTGAAGCGGGAGACCCAGGTTCAATTCCCAGTGCGGGCATGTACCTATGACTTTTATTTTTAAGTTATGTACATTTGTGAAGTTATAGTAGCAATACCACTCGCTAAGGGTGAAGGAAAACGTCGTGAGGAAACCTGGATGTCTGAGCTATTCACATAACTCAGCGCTTGAAATCACCAATCCGCGGTGGGCACGCGTGGTGATTAAGCCCATACTCTCTCTCTGAGAGAAGGCCTGTGCCCTACAGTGGGACGTATATAGGCTGCTTATGAATGGTACGGGGCCCTTTGTGCGCGAGTCCGAAGTGCACTTGGCCGGTTATTGATTTAGATACACCTGTGGTTAGCCAAAATAGGAGTACGACTATAACTTACGAATTTTAAAATATTTTTTTGTACAATTTTACCGATAGATTGGCACTACCCACTGAGCTTGTTAGCTCTTAGACTTCGGTGAAATTAAGCAATTTTGTTTAAGTCCAATTTAATTTCAAGTTCTCTTGATAAAATTCATAAGGCGGGGTTGTAAATGCGATCCCGTCTCGTTGAAAGGCATTATACAGTCGAAAGGAGGTCAAGCTTTTCATTTTCATTGCAAAGTCACCCGTAACTTAATTGAGTAGAGTGCACGCATGTAAATGTCGACAGGCTTTAGATTGTACATAATTCTTTTAGTAAATCTAAGACGTAGTTTAAAATTAATCTTATGCCGTAAGATCAGTGTATAATATTGCCAAAATATAGGCTGCATCTAGACGTAATGGAGACTAGTATTTTGAGAGCTAGCTCAAATTATGGATAATTGATAGTTACTCGTGCGTCGACCGGGCTAAGTGGCGTGTGTTAATTTCTTTTTTGGGGCTATCGGGTCAACATCTTGTGCTAATTTCGCTTATTACTTATTACAGTTAGGTACCTCGAAGGATATTTGCGCAGGAAATCAGGTTGAATAGTTTTCGAAAGAGTGAGTAATTACACGATTGAGTTGACGGGACCGATTGCAATTTCCTATTTCGCACTAAGTCCATGCATTAGCTTCTGTAATGACAATATTTATCTAATCACTGTTTAGTTGCTTGCTAATTATAACCTCTGTTAATGTTGTAACCGTCGTTAAATCTTCTTCCGTGGCCATTAGAATTTAAGAGTTAATTAAAAATTAGTATTACCAAATAACAAAGTATGGTACCACTTAATTTTCTCTTAACGATATTGCGAAAGACGAGCTGATTTTAAAGTCTATTTACTTTTGCCTAAATTTCCTTACTTCTAAGAACGCCTATTTTCAATTTTTTTTTCATACAATCCTGAAACTTGACGCGGTCAATTTTCATGGAAAGGGAGGCTTTTAAACTAAATGGAAGTGGCTTAACTCAATCAATCAGCCCGTCCTCATCAATGCACGTCACTTCTTTCTGTCCTCAGCCGTCCTCATCCAACCGCTACCACTAATCTGCCTTAAATCGTCGCTCCAGTGAGCTGGTAGTTTTATCAAGAATGAAGACAGAGTTTTCAGGCTTGTGTTGTTTTAATAGCACGTTGTATGTCTGTCAACATCCCCATCATTTATATAATTATTAATATAACTATTTTGGGGTGTATTTAAATGTTCTTTAGAATATACGTTTCCATCTTTAAGTTCTATATGATCTTTAAATTATTTTTTATTCATTCTAGACACAAAATGAAATACAAATTGTTAACAGCAAAATCACAAAAAAACCTGAAATGGTTTGCAATATAATTTTACGTATAGTAACTACAGGTAACTTTAGAATTACTACTTTTAACTCAAAATTGACTTTTATTAACTTTACCTTAATATCAATAGATGAGGAAAGTGATCTTAACACAACACTGTTGAACTATCGAGACATGTGTCATGTATGAGACATTGGTGAAATTAAGCGACACATCTTAAGGGCATTTTCTCTTGTCAAAGTTTACAAAGCGCGATTATACATTGAAGTTTTTTTTATAGACAGAAATTATTTTGTAATCATGATGTATTTTTATTATAGACGGTTTATTTTACGGCAGTTTTCCTCTGTGTTGCAGTCTAACAATTTTTTTACAGTGCGAAAAATTTACTTTATTTATATTAGATCCATTATTTTTATAGTGATTTCCATTATTGTTAAAGTTTATAAATGGGTCCCATTAATTTTGGTGTTGCTAAGTAGCTATCTGTCTGGGCATCTTTCACACAAAACATATAACGAACTAATTGAGCACATTGTTGTCTAGTTTATACATGGATTTCCGACTAAGTATGTAGTTCCGGGACACGTGTACCGGTTTATTGCAATATTCAAACAATTCAGTGTTAAGAAGATACAGCTATCGTAGAGTAAAAATATAAAACATAAGCAGCCTAACATCAGCTATTCCATACTAAAGTGACCACTTGCGGCATTAAAATTTTGGAATCATCATCATCATCATCATAATCAGCCATTTGACGCCCACTGCAGGACATAGACCTCCTTCATGGTTTTCGAACCATGAAGGGTTTCGCCATAATCGCCACGCTTGGCAGGCGGGTTGGCGATCGCAGTATGCGGTTGGAATCTCAGGCAGACTCGGAATCTCGGCCAAATATTGGAATAGCTGGTTTTTTTTTCGAGATTTCGAAATTCTTCCCTTAGTGGGTGAAAGTTTTATTTCTTTATTTTATATTTACTTATTTAGTTGATGAGTATAGGACCGTTTTGACGGGTATAAACGAGTATATTGGGATTTGGTTTATACTTGCTATGCATAAGCAGCCTATATATGTCCCACTGTAGGGCACAGGCCTTCTCTCAGGGAGAGAGTATGGGCTTGATCACCACGCGTGCCCACCGCAGATTGGCGATTTCAAGCGCTGAGGTATATGAATAGCTCAGACACTCAGGTTTACTCACGATGTTTTCCTTCACAGTTAGCGAGTGGTATTGCTACTATAACTTCACAAATGTAATAACTTAGAAAACAAAGTCATAGGTACACGCCCGCACTGGGAATCGAACCTGGGTCTCCTGCTTCCGAGTCCAATGTTCTACCCACTAGGCTACCACCGCATACTTGCTATATTTTAGTGTTTATCATTGACTCGCAATGCTCATACACAGTTATACATTTAATACAAGTGACTGGAACCCCTCCCCTTACTACACCAATTTACTGTACGCGCTAGTTCAGCCTATCCGTTGCAGCTGCCGTGTGCAACATCGCCGAAACGTCGGGAATTAAATTTATTAAGGTTCTCTATATTCTGTATGTTGGCGAGGGTGGTGGAGGCCGTGGGTTCAAATCCCGGCATGAGCCATTGACTTTGTTTTTGAAGTTACTAACTTTTGTGAAGTTGTAGTAGCAATACCACTCGTGAGGAAACCCGAGTGTATGAGATGTTCACAAACCTCAGTGCCTGAAATTGCCTATCCGCGGTGGGCACGCGCAGTAATTAAGCCCATACTCTCTCTGAGAGAAGGCCTGTGCCCTGCAGTGAATATTAATTTAAAACTAATAATATGTGTAAGTATTTTATGACGATATTTTATTATTATTTTTTACTTTATTGTATATATGTTATTGAATTTGATTTAATTCTTTAACTGCACCACGGGACGCACTCCGTAGTACAATTATGGGTTACCGTAGGCACTGACTGAAAATCAGCGCTGAGGGATCACTTCCTGAGCACAACGCTGAGTCAACTGCCTTTTGTGGCGACGTAGATACACCACAGGCTACATCTATGGTCCTGTTTTATTTATTCGTTTTGTCTGTTGTGTATTTAGTTTTCTTTCTGTTGTTGTGCATATTATGTTACTTATCTGCTTATTTTGTTTCTGTGATGTATCTTGTTGGTATAATAAATGTCTTTCTTCTTCTTCAGTGGGACGTATATAGGCTATGTATATTCAGTATGCTTTGCTATGCCCCACTGTATACTTTACACCTATATTATTTATACCGGTATAGCACCCGCGGCCGTCTGCGGCGAGCTTATGAAACTGCACCCTCTTTATGAACAGCACTCCAGTTGGCCGGTGGCGGAAGTCTGCATTTTCTAATCGTGTCCCGGCTCCCAAGACTCCCGATCCTGGCCAAGGTCAGCTGCGATACTTACGTGGTGGTACTTCGCAAACTGCCGGCTACCGCGAGTACTGGTGGAAGAATTTGTATGAGCCAAGCTTTTTTTGTGTGCATCGGTCGACCGCTTGCACCACATTCGCGAGGGCTTCGGTTCGAATGCTGCATGTACTCGTAACAATGACTTTGTTTTATAAATTATGTTTGTACAAATGTGAATTTGTGAAATTTGAAAGGGGGACATATCACACATATTGCAACGTGCCGGCAACGTACGGACGCAACGATTTCAATCTAAAATAATGCTTAAACCTATACAATTAGAGACGTATTTTGAAAAGGATAAATGTGGTGTATCTTTGTCAGCTTCTTCTCTAATTGATGTTCATTACATAAGCAGCCTATAAACGTCCCACTGTAGGGCACAGGCCTACTCTCAGGGAGAGAGTATGGGCTTAATCAGCACGCGTGCCCACCGCGGATTGACGATTTCAAGCGCTGAGGTATGTGAATAGCTCAGACACTCAGATTTTCTCACAATGTTTTCCTTCACGGTTAGTGAGTGGTATCGCTACTACCCAGAGGAAATTAGGTGAAGCTCGGCCAGTTGGCCGTCACAACCTTGCCCTTTTGCGCTTGTATTATACCCTCTAGTCAGTCTGATCAGCCCATAAACATAGCCCACTGTTGGGCATAGGTCTCTTCTCTTTCACGCTAACCCATTTGGTGCTCTGCTAGTCTCATTTAATGTCACCCAGCCACCTTTACAACGTTGGCACCTAGACCTTGCCGATTACTTTAGTCTCGCCGACTTGACTTGAGAGTGAGTCGCGAGACACAGATGGGACGCGGGGCGAGGGCGCGGTATGTATAGAGTCACAGACCACAGTTGGTTTTGCTCGCACGTTCCCGGCTTGTTGTAACATGGAAGGCCCATAACTCTTTGTGTTGTCCCGGCCAAGGTCATCCCCAGTACTTGCTTAGCGGTACTGCGCGGATCGTCATTTAAATATGGCCACTGCGTATTGCATGGGCGGGTAATGGTGGAAAAAAAAGTCAACCACGGCAGTGGTAGCCTAGTCGGTAGAACATTGGACTCGGAAGCGGGAGACCCAGGTTCGATTCCCAGTGCGGGCTTGTACCTATGACTTTGTTTTCTAAGTTATGTACATTTGTGAAGTTATAGTAGCAATACCACTCGCTAACGGTGAAGGAAAACATCGTGAGGAAACCTGAGTGTCTGAGCTATTTACATACCTCAGCGCTTGAAATCGCCAATCCGCGGTGGGCACGCGTGGTGATTAAGCCCATACTCTGTTTCTGAGAGAAGGCCTATGCCCTACAGTGGGACGTACATAGGCTGCTTATGATACCGCCGCCTGTTTCACTTCTGACGAAGATTTGCAACAAATTCTAGATGGTTCCAGCTACTGCATCGGCTTAAAAAATTTAGTTCGTACAAATGCACTCAACATAGTCCACTGCTGGTCATATACCGCTCCTAAGCACGCAACTTCTTTTGTGCACAGACCTCATCATCCAGCCGACGATCTGACTCACACCGTCAGTCCAACGATCGGGCCGAAAGAGCTGCGTTTGCCAGTTCGTAATTTCCATTCGTGAGCTTTTTTATCCCATTGGTAATCTGTTTAGCCCATAAGTAATTAGTTTTTCGGTAATCGGTAACGTAGTAATTTTCTTCATCGTGTCTGACATTAAGTCAGGCTCTCCCGTCCACCTCCCGATTCCAGCCGAAAGTTTTCGGGATTACAAGGTCTAAAAACACTGCCGCCGGCTGATAAAATCTCTCGCCTAGCCTTCAAGCTTCATCAGCTAACGATGCATACAATCCCTGACGGGATAGACATGAGACTGTAATCCTCGTGGACAAAAAATAATAACAAAAGGTCTGCTGACGCTACATTTAACTGGCTCCAACGGGAGGTCCGACTTAATTTCGGTATTCGTACATGAAGATTGATCGCGGCTGGTCCCCGGACTATTGTGTCAACAAAACAAGCAAGTAGTGAACTTATATGCTAGTGGAAATATTCCCAACTTCTAGCAATTTAAACATGGCAATGCATGAAAGTAAAGAATGTATATATTCTTTTTGTTGCACTGAGGACAACGTTAAAAACCTATTTAGAGGCTAAACATTCCACCCATACCGGGTCTTAGTGAACGGCAAGATAAAAAGTACCCGAAACCGAAACCGGTGACTAATGAATGTTGATGAAGCGAAAGAGATTTGTCAGGATCGTGGCAACGTGCAAGTCCCGGTGTCTGCCTACCCCTCCAGGTATAGGTGTGAGTGTATGTATTGATAAAAACCGCATAGGGATTTCAGGAATACTGCCAATGTAATTTTTTATGTGTATGCTTTTGTGGCAATATAAATAAATATATTCTTTCTTTCTTTTCTTTCAATGGTCCAAAATTTCCGGGTACGGCACCTCATCAGTAGGTGACGTCCTGAACTTGACCCTCGAGACGTGAAGTCGAGACTCAAAGTGCCCGGATGTCCGTCGTTTCGCGTGCAATTTCGTGACGCTTTTCCCGGTGCCAACGTATTTATTTAGCGCATCCACTTAAAAGTATTTTTAACAATGATGGAATTCAATTCAAAATAATGTTGAAAAAATATTTAACATAAATAATACTATTTAACACTGAAAAAATTGTCATTCCGGCACCATAAATAAATTAACTAGCTCTATGGTGGTTTACACTGTAAAATTAAGTTTCAATGTCTATATAAACGCTCTTTTTAAACTTTAAAATAACCGCCTGCTTAGTAGTAAATGCTTAGCAGTCGGGTTGTTAGTTATTTTTTAATTTTGTTTTCTGTTTTTGTATTCCTAGTGAGAATTTTATTTTTTTTATTTTTGTTTTATTTTATATTTTAACTACTTCCTATGACACTCGCGCAAACATGACGACCAATTGACATTTTAGTTGTCAAAATCTGACCATTGGTTAAGGAGTTATGAGGGAATATAGAATCGGACATACTTACATACATACATATACACATACATATGAGCCAAACACGTTACCCTCTTTTTGGGCTCCACCGCAGTTGGGTTAAAAGAGAAATGTAGCTTAATTTAACTCAAGACCCTATCTTAATAATTTTCAGTACCTGTGTATAGTTATATCTTGATATGGAGGATCCGGGTTCGGTCCCCAACTACTAACTTGTTTTAAAGTTAACAGTTTTTTTTCAGTAACAAGTAACATTTCTAAAGATGACTTCTTTATAGTTACTGTACGTAAAATTACAGAGCAAACCATTTATTTTGCAATCGTACGTTACAGTTTGAAACGCCTATTTTAAAGTACATTTAAATCTAACCCTTAATTAAATATAAATAAAAATGTATTGTAAGTATTGTAAATGTAATTTTATTTCCTTTCACATGTTTGTTTGAATATGTTTTTACGTGTCTTTGTGCTGCTGTGATACTCGTGACTTTCATACAACAGGCTCTGGCTGAAAACCAGCGTTGACTTTCAGCCAGACCCTGGCTGAAAAACCAGGCTTTTAATATCCAGGACACAAATTTTCGCTCTTGCTTGGCCCTTCCATTTTTATAACTACCTCCATGTAAATTGTTAATTAGGTTTGTATGTTTTAAAACCGTTACACTTGCATCGTTATGCTAATTGTGTTGTGCGTAATAAGGTTTAATTCTGCATTTTTTGATGTCAAATTTTTGCGGTCTTATTTTAGAATGCGCCGTTCCTTAAAACACTCTAAAAACACCGTAGAAAATAGTGTGTGGTATAGATTTTACAAGAAAAAGACTTAAACTGCATCTGAGGAGTGTATTGGAGGAACCGTGTTTTTAAAAATGGGACCTTTAGTGTTTTTTTTTTGTTTTTCTAGGTTTTTGTGTTTTATGTGTTCGTTTCACCCAAATGTATGTGTGTTTTGGTGTGTTAATAAAACGTTATCTCTCTTAAAAACTATTTAGAGGCTAAGCACGGATTAGTTCAACAAAGAATATAATTATTTATATTATTAATTAATTATTACACTGTGTTTAAACTCTCCAAAGCCTTGTAATGTGAGTTGGACTACTTAATATTCAAGCAGAGGCTTCATCTAGGTATTAATTAATTATAAATCGTTACATGTCTACCGCGCTAGAGGATCTACTATAGATTTTTCATTCGTGGAAAAGACTTATACTAGGCTAAATCTAAGTGATGACATATATAAGTTGGTTTATACTTAAAATTATTTATCATCCATTGCTGTACTAGGTTCATCACCTCTGTTACAGCTGACAACGCCTGCTGCCTCCCTACAATAACCACTACCAAATACAAACTTAGATGGTTTTAACAAAATTAAAAAAATTACTGTTAATGTGAAATCAATTTTGAGTCTATTAGCAGTTACATTTAAAATACCTACGACGTACTCGCAACTGGCATAATTGGATCATAGACTTGTAAAGTGCAAAATGGTAGCCAAATTGGCATTCTTAGCGAAACCGGTTGTTAATATTGCTCGAATGATGCGCATGTTTGCGTGGATGCGAACGTCACTTGCTACAAGCCGCTTCATACACTCTCTGCTTGAATGTATGCGTATGCTGTGCTTTTGAATGGAATTTTGTTTTATACACTCTACGTTTTGCGTGTCTATGGATAGAAAAATCTTTATTATTCGACGGCGAACGAAGCCCCGGTTGTTTTCGCTGTACATTCCACTCTGATAAGTCCACTTTCGTTTACTTGGTCCGCAAAAAAATCTTACTAGTAGTTACTAACTTTACCAGTAGTAAACAAAAAATCTTACTAGTAGTTACTAAATTTACCAGTAGTAAACAAAAATAAATGTATTTCTACCCAACTTTTGACAAAAATCTCTGGAACCTCCATTCTCTGTTGAAAATAAAGCGCTCATGATCGTGAGTAGGCCCTTCCGAAGCTCTTGAGGGTTGTATGTAGCTAAAGGCCGCAAATGGTACCACTTTCATGTAGCTTTCTGTCTTGTGTCTCTGTCCGCAGCGGAACAAGACTGTGGCGTTTCAAGCACGCTCGCATTCTCGGCTATAGCGGTTTATCGTGGAACTTTGGAATTCATGCTTCCGAGTGACAGAATGTTATTTCTCAGCGGCACGAGTGAGTCTTCCTCTTAGCGCATCGATAGCAAACGTGGTTCGCCATCGTAGTGAGAGGAATTGCCAATCGGCGTGAAAAGCTTGCTGATTGTAGCCTGGGTGCGCCAGACATACAGGGCTCAGTAGGTATAAATTGAACGAAAATTCGCGCGTCAGGATGAGTCTGAAAGGGCGACAAAGAGTATTTTTTTTTACATATTTGTACATTGACTGCACTAAGGTCCGAGGAATTTTCAGTCACATCCCGCGTCCCCCGCCTATGAGGCCCGAAATAAGTCCTTGCGAAGTTACAATCAGTTGGTCGAGTTATTTGTCGTGCATTATAACTACTTTGTTCGGTGAGAATAGAGGATAGCAAAGGACTGGTTTGGCTTCTTGTGGGTAATGCCCAACAGTGGGCTCCATTCACTGGTCTAAAATGTACTAGTGTAACGTACAAAGTGTCGCAGTAAGGGTTATTCCTCTCACTAATACAACTTTTATTATGAGACACATACACATACATATATACATAAACTCACGTCTGTATTCCAGAGGGGTGGGCAGAGACCAGGGACTGCCACTTGCCACCATCCTGATAGATTAAGTGATCTGAAAGTGGTAGTTCGCTTCCTCAACATTCATTAGGCGTTGCATGCACGCACGCCGGTTTTGGGTACTTTTTATCTTGCCCTTTGCTAATACATCCCCTATTTGGTCGAAGTATGTCCGTCCTTTATTATGAGACCAACTCCTAATCATCGAAAAATGTATCAGCTGTTGCGTATTCCATATTGATAATTTGCTCTAACGAACAGCATACAGGTCACGGAGGTCTGTGGCTCAATTGGACTGCCTCGTTGGTCTAGCGGTAATACGCTGGATTTTCAACACAGAGAGGTCGTGGGTTCGATTACTCCTGACACCCGCCGAACTTTGATCTGTATAAATGCCCTCAGTCTGGATGGTTTTACAGGCTTGTGGTGTTTTTGTCAGGTTAACAAAGCATAGGGTTTCATAGTTTGGGACGAGCACAAGTGACTGTGTGGTTGTTAGGATCCTAATTATTATTATTATCTAGTAATTGGCTTAGAACTAGTCGACCACGGAATTAATAAACGTCAAACTCACTTTCTCAGTTAAGGCTGGGTTCTTCGAGCGCACAATTTCTATGGAACTTATTGCGCTGCGCGAGTGAATATGTCACGTCTCCCCCAGTCGGCATTTTTTAAATTACAGAAATGCTCATCCAATTAATACAATTTTGACGACCTACGTCAATATCACATTTAGTGACAATAATTTTGGTATATTTTTTATTATCTAAAATCCAGCATAGCTTAAGTGAAACCATATTTTGTTATAATTTAGACACATATGTACTCACGATTCTTTTTGATGCAGCAAAGTTTAAAAAATTATGAAAGTGATGGATGACTGAGGGCTCTAGATAGGACATTGAAAAGTATATGTTTTTCAGATTAGAGAGTAAAATTCCCTATTTTAGGGATACGCTCGGAGAAGCCAGCCTTAATTTACATTATGGCATTTTGAATATTTGTTACACCATAAGCCATATGGTCTAGACATGCAGTTACGGGTCATAAAACGCTTCATTGGTACTTGTGAAAGTGTCGTAGAAAGTACTCGTACTAGCCCACAGTAAGGAAGGAAAGGTTAATGTTAATAGTTGCTAAAAATCGTTTATTGAATAACAGCTGGGTACAGCTTTTTAATAGATCGGATTCGGATAAAAAGTGTAGTTTATTAGTGTACTAAAATCTAAAGGAGTTTATGCGTGACGATCCAACCAATTTTAGGCCCGTCTCAGTACTACCAGTATTAAGTAAAATATTTGAGAAGATCATCTTAGATCAATTACTTACGCATTTCAATAATTACCAACTCTTTCATAGCCAGCAATTTGGTTTTACTAAAGGGCGGAATACAACAGACGCCGGAGTTATGTTACTTAAACATATTTTCAGCGCGTGGGAGGATCGCAAGGATGCAGTAGGCATATTTTGTGATTTATCAAAAGCATTTGGTTGTGTAGACCACGAAACGCTACTGCTAAAGTTAAAACACTACGGAATAAAGGGTGCAGGTTTAGATCTTTTAAGATCGTATTTAGAAGGAAGGGTCCAAAAAGCAGACGTAAATCGTATTAAATCCTCGGATTCACTTGTAAAAATAGGAGTCCCGCAGCGATCTATCTTAGGGCCGCTCCTTTTCCTAGTCTATATAAATGATTTACCGTTTATGGTACAAAAAATGTCGGAGATAGTGTTATTTGCTGATGACACGTCACTTATTTTTAAAATAAGGAGACAAGAAAATAATCTTGACGATGCAAATAATGCTCTCTCGCTAGTACTAGATTGGTTCACAGCAAATAATCTGCTGCTAAATTCTAAAAAGACAAAATGTATAAAGTTTTCCTTACCTAACGTACGAGTAGTTGAGAACAACATAGTAATTGGACATGAAAAACTAGAATTTGTAGATGATACTGTATTTCTGGGCATGAGCAAAACTACAATGGGGTCCACATATTGTAAAATTAGCACACAGACTTAGCTCTGCAGCATATGCAGTGAAAAGAATTAGGAAACTCACTGACGTTGCAACTGCTAGGCTTGTTTATTTTAGTTACTTCCATAGTATTATGTCCTACGGTATACTACTATGGGGCCGGGCAGCAGACATTGAGACTATCTTCATCTTGCAGAAGAGAGCCATCCGATTTATTTACAAGTTAGGTAGTAGGGATTCGCTAAGAGATTTCTTCAAAGAAACCAACATCTTAACAGTTGCATGTCAATACATTTATGAAAATATTATGTACGTTAGAAAAAATATCAAAGACTTCGAAAATGTTCGTGGCCACCATAATGTTAATACTAGAAATAAACATAAATTGTCATTTCCACTATTTAGACTTGCAAAAGTTAACACATCCTTTATGGGGCACTGTATAAGGTTCTACAACAAAATTCCTCAAGATATATTAGAGTTACCTCCAACGCGATTTAAAAAATGTGTTAAGCACATTCTGTGCAAAAAGGCTTACTATAACATCAAGGATTATTTAGAAGACAAAGATGTTTGGCATTAAACAGTAGATTAATATTATTTAAAGGACGATTGTGACTAGTGTTCAACACATTCATGACTAATATTTTAAGTTGAAAACTCTGTTAATTAAGTTAAAACGTGTTTTGAAAAGAATAAATGTGGAGTTTCTTTGTTAGCTTCTTCTCCACATAATCCATTAATTGTGAAACTAACAACTTTGACGTTCATTAAGTAAACATTCTGTTTTTACAATGAATAAAAATATTTGAATTGAATTGAATTGAACTGAGCGATACAAAGACTTAATGGTCTATCCACGTTAGAACGGGACGGCGACCGTGCACGCGGCACGATTTCTATCTAAAATTATCCTTAAATATTTACGAAGTTAGAGACTACAATACGAGCACCAAAAAACGCCCGTTTCCGTGTCGTGCCCGTCGGCCGCCTGTCGATCACACGTGGACGGGTTTTTTGTGCTAGTATTGTATTGTATTTCAAAGTACTGTATATACTTACGTAATTAATAATTATATACGTATTTTTTGTTAGCGAGAGTATAAGGACTAAGAATTCCCAATTTTTCCTTCATACTAGGTGTAGTATAACAAAAACATGTTTAAAATGTCTCTAATTTCTTTTATAGTCTTCGGATCAAATCTGTCAAAAGTATAGGTACTTCTTTCACAATCATGTTAACTTAAAAATAAGCGAGCAATATAGAAGCAAAGGTATGGACTTAACTGCACCTGACGTGACAATGACAGTGATGACAACAAATGACTAACTTGCTTGATCGGGCTTCCCCCCCCCCTCCCTGCCAGCTCCTCCTGTAAGTCTTAAGTTAATGTATAATGTATTTCCTTATGCTTACGTATTTCTTCTCTTTTTTGCACTACCCGTCGCCAGTCTCTTCAATACCAAAGGTTTGTTGAAAGAGAATGCTAATGCTACTTGCATTAAGCACACCCTTCTACATTTACACCGTGATTGGTGACCTATTGTGGCTTTCAGTGGGATACATTTAAAAATGTCACAACGGGTTCAATTAAAAAACAATTTAACCTAAATAACAATAATAATGTTATATTTATTTAGCTTAAATTCAGCCTCAAATATTTAGTAACACAAAATGTGATGGGCAAAATACAACAACGGAAATAAAAGTAAAAATGTAAGGAACGAAAAAATGTTCTGATCTTATAAAACTACTTGGTTACTTGGTTAAGTTTCTGTACTAAATTCTCTAAGCTGATTCAATTCCAATAAACTCAAACTCAAATATGTCATTTATTAAAAAATTAATAAAACTACTTTGTTAAGCTTCTGTAGTAAATACTCTAAGCTGATAACTATTTCCTCTGCAGGAATAGCGAGGAATGTTGCACATAAACACAAGACATTGAATTCAACTCTATTGCTTTACGATAAGAACAATTTTAACTAGTAAATGTGAAGGTAGATCGGGCGGAAAATGAAGGGATGTAACAGTAACTTTAACGATGACTACTATAGGTGTTATTGTTTGTTTTATGAAGTCTTAGACTTGTCTGATCATATACAGTACAGGCTTCCTAGTAGAATCGCGGAAAAAATGAATTTGTCAAGGACCTGCGTGAGTTTCAGACATGCTACAGGCATGCCCATTAATTATGCGAGGCGATTTTGGCCATTTTCGACTCCCCTTTCCTATTAGTGACATATCGTGAGATTTGCCTGCTCCCTCAAACTTTCGTGAGTCTCTTTACTCTTCTGCGGAGTTTGAGCCTTTATCAGGTTTTTATGGCTCCATTACTATTTCACGTGCCTCAGCTCATGATTTCGTTGCTATAATCACGACATATTTCTAACCATTATACGGGCTACCATCTACTAGTGTAAAATTATTACAGCCAACGCTACGTTCAACAAGTAGTCACTCAAATGCTAATTGATCGAAAGCCAACACCAAAACCGATGCTAACGATAAAGTTATCGCCGAGAGAAATTGATAAGTGTCAAACTTACAAGGGGCTACACTCTGGAAGTGTAGCTCCTTACAATCTGGACACTTAAAGACTTCCACATTATAACGGGCTGGCGACGTGCAGGCGCTAGCGAAAAAAACCGCCGCCCGGGCCGACCGGGTACGTCAAGAAACACGGGCTAGAACGCGGGAATGAATGGGCTTTTTGATTCCAGTTAGATTTTGCTCTATCTTAAAAACGACAGATCAAAAACTAAATTCTATCTTAAAAATTAATACATACGATATAACCACTAATTAACTCTGCATTTATTGCGTTGACTTGCCAACAATGAAAATTTAAAAAAAATCTAGGCCTCTGCAACAGAGATCAGAATCTAGCGTGAAGAACAACGGATCTTCTTCTTCTTCAGTCCTTTAACTCCTAGGGGAGCATAGGGTCTCAATCACAGATTTCCACTTCTGACGGTAGTTCGCTGCAGCTTCCAATTCAGGCCAGCTAGTGCTGATCGACTTGGACTCAACCAACAGATAACTTTACTTCTTTACTTTATTCTATCTGTGCTAACACTACTTTTATATTTTAACTTTCTCATCTGTGCTTTTCAAATTGTGGTACACCGAGGGAAGAAGCGTTGCGCTTAAATATACTCTCGAATAGAAATAGAACTTTCTCCCGAGTGATACATACCCTACACCTACGAGGAAAATAAAATTATTTACAATACATAATTAAAAGCGTACCGTTAAATTATCCATTTAGTAAAAAACAAAATTTAACAAAACAAAACAAATTGCGACGCTTGTTTTTTTTCGTATTGCAGAAAGGGTTGCCTGACTCCTTTCATTGAAAATCGAGTACAAAAAAAATTCTAATTATGTGATATAAAAACTTTTTGAGCTTTAACGCTTTTATTTTTTATGTTCGCTGATAAAAAATAAAAGAACGCTAGCAGGGCAGGAATGGATTTTCATACAACATTCCTGCCCGGCTACGGAGGGCAGGAATGAAAATCCATATAACGTTTCAAGCCGCACATAAATTTATAAGGGAGAAATGACGAACTTTGTAACCCGTTTATGAACGAGCAATGAGACACTTTCTGAGAGGATGTGGTATAAATACTGTTTTATCTTTTCATCTTTTTTAGAAATTCATGGCACTGGGTTCTATAGACTCATAAACTCCTGCCTGTATCCAGGCATGTTACGTATATTGATTGTAGTTGTAGGTATGAAACGACGCATCGAAGCGGAAACTGTATACTTCGATTTACTTCCTTCTGTCTTACGAAATTGCTGTCTTAGAAATTAATTAGGATTGTTTTTTCGGAGTAAAGATCCAGTAACTAAATGGCCATATCTGTGATGCACTTATGCTTTTAAATTGACTACGCTTTCACTATCGATAGTACAGATGGTGGCTGGTCAACGTTCTTTGGACCGGTCTTGTAGTAAAGGCATAGAGTTCAATTCAGATTGTCAATAGGATATACTGAAGTTACTCTATTCAATATCAGGGTATATTTAAAAATATACTTTGAAATACAGATTTTCAACAAGAACTCGTGATGTTTAAAATAAATAATTTGAAAGTGAAAATATTTGCTCTACAATTATACGGTTATTTTAAAAGTCAACTTTAAAATTGCTACTTCATTTTTTTTATATCTACTTTAAAATAATTAGTTGGGGACCGAACCCGGATCCTCTGTATCAAGATCTTGACACAATACCACTGCGCTAGCAAATCATGAGTCATGAGAATAGATTTAGTTTTTCTTCTTAAAATATTGTTAGCGTTATTAAAAATTGGCGATCTTATTTATACGAATACGAATTAAAGAATTGTATTATTATGGATAAGAAAAATACATTTCAGAGGTAGCTTAATCTTTTAAAAAATTTTTTTTTAGGGTACCTCCCTTACGCCTAAGGTATGCATTTTTTGATGAAGATGTTAGTTCTGTAAAGCTGGTAAACATCTCTCCTTCTACGGAACCCTACCTTGTATATGGCCTGACACGCACTCGGCCGGTTTAAAAAAAAACTTACTTTATTCGACATCTACGATTCTCGCACTCATATCGTGCAATAGGGTATGTACGCTATCACCCCGAGGAAAGCTTCTTCATCGATTTAATTAGCTAATTGTTAAAGTCTATTCCGGAATCATCCTTTGAAGTAGGTACTGTACAATAATTTTATAAAGTAAACATCTTGCTTTTGGATATATGTCAGTTTCAATAACTTTGTATATTTACACATCGAGTGAAATTTTAGTCAATGCGTTTCTTCGAAGATCAGTGTTTCGTTAATTAGAATAATTGATCAAGTAAAATATAAGTTTTTTTTTAGCCACATGCGTGCCACTTTAAAGAACTAATTGTATATGATAATTTATTTTATGTTTAAAATAATAAATAATTAAAATTAATGAATTAGATAGGTTCAGGAGTAATTTGAATAAAAAATCGATAAATGATTTGTGTTTTTCATACGAATACGAGTACTTTTATGAAAAAAATAAAAGGTTTAAATTAATTCTGAGTGTCCTCTATGGAACCACATTGTATTAAATCTATTTTATTTAATTAAAACAGGTTTAACTTGGATATCTTCAATGGACCAGACCGGAATAGATCACATAACCATTAAAGACCAGTCGCGATACTCATTAGAGGGCTCAGCTAATGAACTTTCACATGGGTATAATTAAATAGTACAGTCGATAGCACGTAAACCTTTATACGGTGGAACTCTAATCACTTACGTTATGGACGACTTTGCCACAAAAACGCAAAGATTGATCTATCGCTATCGACTAACCTCAGCAGTACAGACTTACAGTCAAACTATTAATCATCATTATGTTTCATGTACATATGAGGGTTTGGCATCGTTTATAAGCTAATTCCAATAAATGAGCTTATACAATATCTAGCCTTTTCCTTTCATTTTCAGTTTTGAGATTTAAAATTCGACTCTGGTACGACATGGTTGATCTCTGTTTTAAACGTAAAAAATAAAATAGTGCTTAATAAAACACTCATTCCTGCTGTAACTATGTGCACAATAAACAAACTACTCCAAGAGGTACAGTTAAGCGAAAGACCAAGAGCAACTATATCTAATACTAGCTGTGCCCGCGACTCCGTTCGCGTACATTTCGATTTTTACGAAGCAGCATTTGTATGGGGGCCACGTCTTATCATAACTGGAGCTAGAATTTAAATAGCCTATCCTGTGTCCCAGATGTCTATATGTTTTTATACCAAATTTCATCAAATTCGGATAATTGGTTTAAGAGTTATGGAGGAACATACATACATACACACATACAGAAAAAAATTCTAAAAATCGTGAAATTAGTTTCAGTATCATATATTGAGCCTATAAACACAATATCTCTGAAAACAAACTAACTTACTCCATGACCGACCCTTACAGATTTATTAGAAGTATAGATAGAAGATATAGATATAGATATAAAAATCTCGTGTCACAGTGTCTGTTATCGAACTCCCCCGAAAAGGCTTCAATGAGTTTTATGATTTTTTTTGTGTGTGTTTGTTGCGGGGTCAGCTAGTGTATTTACATTAATATTATATATAAGCTCGCCTTTGTACATGCTATTTCTTATGTAATGTCATGTTCAATGTTTCGTGTGCAATAAAGTATATTATTATATATTATTGCTAACATAGCATATAGATATATTTTGATACTGCGTTGTTTTTATTGCAAAAGTTGTTTGATGTAACTACCTTACCTCTCAAAAGAATAACTTCCAAAAGTTTCACCGGACCTTTCGCAACACCCAATATACGTTCCGGTGCATGACAAAGCTCGTTTCTCAGAGAAAGAGAGAGAGGGCTTAATCGCCACATATTTCCCTATTTTACAGGTAATTTAGCTCCGTTAGAATTATTGCCGTATTCGAACACGAAAATTTACATAAGAACCATAACTCACTTTCAACTGTTATCCATTGACTGTTTATTGCCAACTAACGCCAACGCGCGGTTTTGTCTGCAAAAATAATTTGTATTTTTATTGAAAGCCCGAAATTCCATTCCGTTCTATCACAGTCCTTATTATAAAGTTACAATTTATGTATACAATTTGAAGTCCAAATTTGAGGTACCTATTGCAGGCATTTTTTTAACTCCTGTAGATAGAAACTTAAAAAAATATGTGTCTTTTCTAAATATTTATTTTTATGGACCTTAAGCCAATTTCAAAGTGCGTGAATGATTAAGTATTTACTTTGCTAAATTCTCAATGCAGAAACGGGCGGATAATTCATAACCATGTAGTTGTTTAGACGTACATTTAGGATTTGTCTCATACATGACACCCACACAGTTGCAAGTAGCATGCAGTATTAAAACTAAAAGAAGTTTGACAATAAAATAACATCGGGCAAAAGAGTAAATTTCATACATAGCTATTGGATTGAAATTGAATTTTATTTAGTACCTACTAATATAGAATAAGAGTATTAAAAATTTATTTTACAATGTCAATAATTTAAAAAATTTGAATAAATTACAGATGTATAAAATTTGATTAAATTAAATTGAAACCTATTTATTCTGTTATTATTAACAGAATACAATTTTCCGATTTATAATGTCAATAAGAATATTAATTAATTTGTGCGGAAGTATATTTGTATTAATTATTTGCTTATAATTTGGAGTTAAATTAGATAGACAGACCAACGCACATACACATTTCTCTTATTATGACAAGTAATTTGCTAGAGAGGGGTTGTTATTTTGCTTAGATCTGGTAGTGCATTAATGATTATTGTGGTGTTAATTTCCAAATGAGCTTTGCTTATTTCATTAGACTTTCACGGTTTGCTGGGTTTTGAACACCGGGGAACTGACATTTATTGCCTGATAGAAACTTCCCACTTAATGAATTTGACCATTGGCAAGGGCATATTATTATGAGGCAGGCAGTTATTATTTGATATTATTATCTCGATATAATTAATAATATAATAATAATGATTGTTATCTCATTTTGATATAATGGAAAGTTTGTGATAGAGATACATTTTAAAGACAACTAATGGCAAAAATATTTTGCACAGGTTGTATTATTGCAATAAAACAACTTTTATGTTTAAAGTTTTTTGAAACGAAATAATTTAAAACATTTTTGAAAAATGTTGAGTTTCTTTGTTAGCTTTTTCTCCACATATAATATATTAATTCTGAAACTACGAACTTTGGAGTTCACTAAGCAAACATTTTGTTTCCATAATGAGTAAAAATATTTGAATTGAATTGAATTGCATTACAACTTACGTTTAACAAATAAACAATCTTCTTCTATATCTTGATCACACTGGACGATAGCGTAACGACATCACAGACGACATCGACACGACGTCATCGAACTGCTAGTTTCTACATTTACTATGAAATGAAATAAAATGAAATGCATTTATTTCGGGTTGCTAGACCCATATTAACAATATAAAAACAACATACAGAGACAACACATATAGTAGAAACAAAACAAAACAAAACAAAACACATAATTGCGTAAAACACAAATTTCAGTCACCCCAAGAATGCCGATGACGTTTTATTTTAATTACTATTATTACGATGGTCGTTGAGTGAACGTTGTATGAACTTAATACTAGTCCAACGACGTCGTGCAGTTACAGTTATCGTCCAATGTAAAACCGGTCAAAGTGGTAAAAATTCGAGAATTTTGACAACTTTTTGGGAACAAATTGATGCAAAAGATCACTTATACATACATACTTACATAAGCAGCCTATATATGTCCCACTGTAGGGCACAGGCCTTCTTTCAGGGAGAGAGTATGGGCTTAATCACCACGCGTGCCCACCGCGGATTGCCGATTTCAAGCGCTGAGATATGTGAATAGCTCAAACACTTAAGTTTCACGATGTTTTTCTTCACAGTTAGCGAGTGGTATTGCTCCAATAACTTCACAAATGTACATAACTTAGAAAACAAAGTCATAGGTACGTGCCCGCACTGGGAACCGAACCTGGGTCTCTCGCTTCCGAGTCCAATGTTCTACCCACTAGGCTGTAGGATAGTAGGAAAGGATCACATAACTAAAGGCTTAGGCCACACAGCGAAAACTCACCGCGATGCTTTCCTCGTGGTGACTGATATTTTCACTACAAATTCGGAAATGTACGTAAATTAGCTCGACTTGCGCCAAGTCACTGGATGAGTAAGTAAATAGATAAGATGTATCCTGGGACAAACGAATAGATAGCTGATTGACAGAGTTGTCAGTCATAAAATTTATCTATGGATTGGATAGCTCTGAAAATGTTATGGTGAAATATGTTTTTGGACTTATTCACTGGAGAGAGCTTACGCCTAGACAAATAGATGAGTAGTGCTGTCAGATAGTGTTGGCGCAAGTCGGCCTTAGAAAACAAAGCAATAGGCACATGGCGAAGCGAAAAACACCAATCGAAAGGCGGAAATATATATTATTTGGAATAATAAAATAGATAAATAGATAGAGAACTCTTTATTGCAGACCCAGACATAATACATGTGATGTCTTATATCTTAGCAATGGATTGCAACTGGCGGTCTTATCGCTTAGAACGATCTCTTACAGACAACCTTTAGACAGGGTGGATTGCAAGAAGAATATAGTCGGTAGTAGGATGTACATACATAAAATAACCGAAAATATATTGGAATGCAAAATGTTACTGTTATTCTTTGTTATGTGCTGTTAGTCTTCCCATTATTAAATAAATAAATGTACCCAATTATAGTCACATATTATATAACGTACATACTATACTCATTGACGACACATTTTCATTAAATTCAGTGAGCATCTTGAATTATTCTGAGCGTATTGAAACCTTCAAGGTCAACTGGTTTTTACGAAAATTGTAATACGACAATGGTAACAAAGGCGCACTTTTATCTTTGGAACTTATACTTTGTGAACTATAGGTATATGTCTTATCCTATAATAAGCATTAACTTAACGACTTGTAACCGTGTTGATTGGAACCACGGCCCTCTAAGACATGGATGTTTGATAAGTAGCACCGTTATACATATGTTACATTACCACTAAAAGCATACTATACTCGTTAAAACTAAAGTTAAATGGATTTGGCCCCTTAAGATACAGTAATATCCTGTGAAAGACTTTACAAATGTATGCGGTGGCCAAAATACATGAATATGCCCATTAGTTGGTTACCTACTACTCTAGTTCAACTCTTCTGCAAAAGCACGTAAGTATAACAGATGTAGAAAAACTACATACTACCTTCAAATAGTAGATTAACATTTTTAGGGTTCGTTACCCAAAGGGTAAGGGACCCTATTATTAAGACTCCGCTGTCAGTCCGTCCGTTAGAAAGTTGAAATTTTCACAGATGATGTATTTATATTGCCGCTATAAAAACAAATACTAAAAACAAAATAAGATTTGTAAATATTTAAGGGGGATCCCATACAACAAACGTGATTTTTTTGCCGTTTTTTGCTCGATATTAATAACGGCAACAGGTAGACGCTTGGAATATTCAAATGTTGTATAGATAACGGTACGGAACCCTTCGTGCGTGAGTCTGACTCGCACTTGGCCGGTTTTTTAATTACTCGCGATGCTTATACATAGTTATATATTAGACGGGTGTAATCGCGATTAGTTGTTAGGTAAACTTTAATCACATTAGATCCCCGATTTTTCGGCAACGTTGCAGCTGCCATGGTCACGGGTAGACACAGGTAATAGATAATCGCGATCAGACCCGTTTAATATATTCCTAAGTAGATAAACAGATTATAAATGCAGTCTAAGTGTGACTTACGACAGATACGGCAAACTGTCTAAATTAAGGAGTCATCATCAACCCATTATGTCCCCACCGAGGGGCACGGGTCTCTTCCCTGAGGAAGGAGTATTTTAGAAAAATTGTGTTTTGATAGATAACACACTATTACAATGAGGAACTTGCGTCTAACTTACATTGGATTGGCATTTCTTTTATGAGTGACATCTAGGGTTATTTTTTACATCTATAAAGCAACTGATTGGTCCACTGCCATTTATCCGTACCCGAAGGATACCATAGGGAACCAATTACTATGCCCATGACTACGAATTTCTATCTGTCTGTCTATGTAACCTATAAAGGGCCGAGATATCTCTTGAACCGTAATACGCAGCTAGTTGAATTTTTCTCAGAACCAGTGTTATAATAGCGGATAGCGTAGCAAACAAAAAAATATACAAAATTTAAAAACAATAAGGGCGGTCCCCATTCAAGTGTACGCACTTGACTTTACTTTTTCACTTGTTAATTTAATAAAGCATAGGTAATAATATGTTTTTTGTATGAAAACGCTATTTGGTTGTTTTTTACCTCGTTAGTGAAATTGAACACCAAACACGAGTTGGGTTTATGCAAATGCGAGTGATTTGAATTTGGCTCAGTTTTGATAATTTAAATACAAAACAGTCGTGTCCTGAAGTTAACTTACGTTCCACTGCAGGGCAGAGGCCTTCTCGCAGAGAGAGAGAGAGAGAGAGAGAGAGAGAGAGAGAGTTTGGGCTGCACTACTACGCGAGTCTACCGTCGGTGGGCAGTATTAAGCGGTGAGGTATGAGGAGGTAGAACACTTGAGACACTCAGGTTTCCTCAAGCAAAAACGAAGTAAAATAAATAACATTATTTAAAAGTTTTTTCTCTTGATCGAGCGCCGTCGACGTCTTGTTCAGAGGAACGAGAGCAGAGAGCATGTTTTAAAAACTAACACGAGAAGCTAGACCGAAGCACTTTTTTTGTTAATTACACAAAACGGCCGCGAAGTGGTACGATAATCGTACGATGTTTAAGTGAAATGCAAGAAGTGGAATAGCCCAATCGCATTTCGTCAATTTGCCGCCCCTATTCTGTGGCTTGTGGGTACATCGTAAACTTCACATTTTCACCTTGACTAAATTTATCTATGAACCTTAAAAGATTGGAAAACATTTTTAAAACTTTTGCATCTAGGTACTGTCTTGTGTATTTTGAGAATTTTAACTATAAATAAAATTAATTTTGTATAGTTGACAGGAAATAACGCTCAACTTTCTTGCACCTTTAAACGTGTAAAACGTCATTTTTATCAACGAAAAACAATCCTCAATAAAAAAATTCGCTCGTGTTTTTTAATTTCTCGCGAAATTCATATTATCGGGAATTACTTTTACCTGATAAACAGTCGTAGCCAATAATACAACTAAACATTCATTCGTGTCATTGGAAACCGCGTATCATTGATTTCCGTTGCGCCTAGTTTTCGTATCGTGGTCGTAGCGTAAGGTTCGCGCTAGGGCACTGCACGGTGTGTCTACGCGCGGCTCTGCCGGCACAATCGCCGGCACTTCAGTACGCGACGTACCACCGGCCAGACTCCACGAGTCCACGCCTCAGCACGCTGGCCACAGCTGTGCCCTATGGACTCTGGTGTGACGACCAACACGATTTTTTTTAATGAAAAAATTGAATAAAAACGCGGTGTTAGTGCACAGTGAGGGGTAGCTGGAGTGGTTTACGTTAGGACTCGATCTTTCCTGAGTTTCCTCGAACGAACGACGGACGCCGACACGAGTTTTCCCGTCATATTGCACGGTTTCCCAGGTTAGTTTTTATTTTGTTTTGTGTCATTTAATTTACATTATTTATTTATTATGTTTTTTTTTGTTGTGGTTACAAGCGGCGGTAGTGCCGGCAGTAGGTACCCTTGCTTCGAATGAATGAGGGTCGAATACCGGCTGTGCGAAAAAATAATGAAGTTACGTAAATTTGTAGTAGGTATTGGTAAGTCCGTATGGGTACAGTCTAGACGGTTGAGACCAGTTTTTCTCAAAATGGGTGATAGTAAAGGTTTTACGGGTCCCTTTGAAAAGTAGCGGGCTCAGAGAAAATAAGAGGACGTTAAATCGGTCTATCTAGGGGGAAACAATATTTTTCTTTCAATTAAGAAATAGGATAGATATGGACCACATTGTATCCAAATATTTTTTTCCGTGGATAAGATACATATCTATTATGATGAATATTACGTAAATATTGTACGTTTAAAACTATATTTGGAATATGTACCTAACTGTTTTTAAGACGGTTAGGAAAACAAAATGTGGGCTTAATAAAAGTTGTGGCCGAAATAAGTTTACAAACCTGTGGATTTGTAGTGTGCCTGTGGTCTAAGCTATATTCCAGGGAGAGAAAGAGTAGTCTCTCAATATGAGAAAAAGATTGTGTCTTGCAATGAGTGGGGCGTATGTATGCTGTTTATGCTATGATTATGAGGGTATTTGATTAAAATTTAATGTTGTTATTATGTTATAAAAACACGTTTCCTGTAAAACACTTATTAAATGCAGTTTGAAGAGTGTTTTTAGGATTCGTGTTTTGATAAAGATGGTCAAAGTGGGGGTTTTTTTTCTCGCTGCCTTTTTCTCGACTACAAATTCGCCCCCAAGGCAGCGGCTAACATAGTACATTGACATTCAACAAACAGATCGTACATTCTTTACTTTGAAATAATTTTCTGATATCTATAAATAAAACTGTAAGGCTCTAATTGAAAGTGGTTTGGTGACTGAACGGTGGGTTCTCATCAGAGCAAAGGCAGGACCATCCACAGTACGTAATTACTTTGTAATCTGTGTGAAATCCGTTAAACCTTGCTTAACCTTAGTCGTGACGACGCTGATGATGATGACGAAGTATCTACAGCAGTCATATAATTACTTTAAGCCCAACGTCAAAGTTGTTGATTCAAAGTGACAAACAAGTTTTCAAGGTTCTGGATTTTAACATCATCTTCGTAATTTTGAGCAGTCTATTTTTCCTCTTAAGATGGTTCTATTTTTTTTGTTCTGAGGTTCTCATAGAAGGTAGGGATTTATCTTCTTTTTTTTTAATTATACGTGATTCGATGACTGACAAAACAAGAGTGGGTGGAACGTATTGGGCGACTAGTGCTAACTAGCGCCACTGATAGAAAAAAAGTCATGTCTTTTATAGTCATGTGTCATTTTTGCATTAAGTGAACGTTACATATTTATATAAAATTTGATTTGTTTTTAAAAGTAGAATCATCATCAACCCATTATGTCCCCACCGAGGGGCACGGGTCTCTTCCCTGAGGAAGGTATAGGCCATACTCCACCACGGGGGCCAAGTCCGGATTGGTGGAGGCTTGTAGACTAGTGGCTCGTCTACTGTCAGAAGTTGTCAGGCCGCCCTAAGGCCTCTGACTTGGCTTGACAACTGCCATCTATCGACGGCAGCCGTAGAGTAGAATACGTAGTGTAAAAGTAGGTACGTTTTTTTCTATTGCTGGCGCTACTTGGCACCGGATTGCCCCTTAATACCTACGTTCTTCGACGTTTAAATATATTAAACCTTCGTACTCTTGACATACGTAAATGTAACCGAGATATCGTATCAGTATTACTATCGGGTTCACACGAGTCACGAAACTGTACTGTTTCCAGTGCGATGGCCAATCGTTTTGAATTCTTGATTACATTAGTCTCAACTTAATGCTTCGTTAAAATGTACATACGAATCGGTTTTTTTGTGTTTGAAATAATTACGTTTGTGTAGTAACGAGATGCAAGCTTTTTGTTATTTATTTATTTACCTACAAGCTGGGATAAGTTAGTTTCCCATTGCAATCCCACTGTAAAGACGACAACACTTTAACCTTTACATCCGCCTACAGTACTCAGTTAAGATACGGCAACTATTCAACTATAACAATTTCACGGTGTTATTTATAAAAACGCGATTCCTAAAGCACTCCTCAGAGAATATTTAAATTATCTGCGTGCGCGTGCATGCGTGCGTACGTGCGTGCGTGAGTGCGTGCGTGCCTGCTTCTGTGTCTGTGTCGACTCCGACTGATTCCGACTGGGGGCCGCCGTACATTTGAACAAATGGCCTCAGTCTGGGTGTATTTTCATGTTTGTGACGTCCTTGCCTGGTTACCATAGCACAGGGTATCCTAGTTTGGGACCAGGTCAAGTGATTGTATTGTGTGGAAGTTATTTATTATTAACCCGTGCTGAGGACAATTTTAAAAACCTAGTTAGAGGCTAAAAATTCCACCCATGCCGGTACTTGAACCCGCGACCGCTGGCTAACCGTGCCAGCGCTCTCCCAACTGAGCTAATGGGCAAGCGCAGGAATCAGTGAAATTTCGAGCCTCTACAAACTTTCTCTGTATTACGTACAGGCAGCGACATCTGGCCGAAGCAATTTACATCACTTGCAGCCCCGAGCAACTCACTTTGCAGTTAGGTTTTTACATCGGAATGATATCGCTGTACCTACATGATTATATTCTTTTTGTTGCACTAACCCGTGCTGAGGACAATTTTAAAGATCCTATTTAGAGGCTAAAAGTGTAAAATTCCTTCGGCCAGATGTCGCTGCCTGTACGTAATACAGAGAAAGTTTGTAAAGAGGCTCGAAATTTCACTGATGCCTGCACTTGCCCATTAGCTCAGTTGGGAGAGCGCTGGCACGGTTAGCCAGAGGTCGCGGGTTCAAGTCCCGGCATGGGTGGAATTTTTAGCCTCTAAATAGTTTTTTTTCATAATTTGACCAAAAAATCAACAATGTAACAATGTACCTATAAAGTGTTAGTCATGCGAGTGACATACATCGAAATGGAAATATTATACCTTGTTTTGTTGTGTGGAAGTTCATTTATTTATTTGATATTGTTATCTAGAATCCTAATATCATTCGGGGTAACATAAACATGTATGTAAACTGCTATCGTGTTTATTGTTTTTGTGATAATCCAAATGTAGACATTATGCGGAGGAAACACAGTCGTTGTCAGCCTATGCAGCATATACAGCAGCATATGACGGTTGCAATGTTATAAATAAAACTCGAGATATTTTCACAGACGAACGTTTGCTCACTTTACAAGAGCGTCCTTTTCACCGCTGACGGGTGATGCGGGTGCCCCGGCTTATATTGTTTAGTTTTTTGCCGATGTACGTATTTTTCACAGCCGACTGCAGAGGTCGTGGGTTCGATTACTACTGGAGGCAACCGTACTGGATTTGTACAAATGGCCTCAGTCTGTGTTTATTTTCATATTTGTGATATTCTTGCCTCATTATATTAGGGGTTAAAGTATGAAATTGCCGTTTTATTGCAATAGGTTCTTTGAATTGACATAGAATCTTCATGGTTTGAGGTTTTCGAATGAAACTTTTTTCAAATGGTTTCTATGATGTTCTTTTTTTAAAAAATGTGAAACATTTGAATATCGACTTTCAATTGTTTTTGTTATTCAATTTAGACAAGAAAGATGGATACTGCGAAATATCGAGTGATTTTTGAATACGAGTTCCGACTGCATTAATTATTATAACAGAAACAGTGCATTCTCAAGATACAACCTTGAGAATATCCTCCGTCTGATCATAGGTCATTTTTAGCAACGCGTCATAGAGTTTTCTTTTGGCTGCATAATTTGGTTTTCAAGTTTTGCATTATATCAATCATCATCGTCATCATCAGCCATTTGACGCCCACTGCAGTACATAGGCCTCCTTCGTGGTTTTCGTAACCATGAAGGGTTTTGCCATAATAGCTACGCTTGGCAGGCGGGTTGGCGATCGCAGTATGCTGTGGAAATCTCCTGGTAATTGATTTCCTTAGTCGCCTTCTGCGACATCCACGGAAGGAAATGGATATCAATAAAACATTGTATATACATCTATGACGATACCCGATATTCTTTCGTTCTGTCAACCGGTGCTAACTATGATTCTGCGTATCCTACCCGAGTCCCACGTCACAGGCTGTGCCTAGTGTGGGAGTTGCAATTGTTCATATCTGTTATGCTTTGATTTTCAATAAACAGTTTTTTATTTTGTAATGTGCCCCAAGACGATTTAATTTAGTTTGGAGTTCAGAGTTACTTTTAATTTGACTTCACATACTTTTGATTTCCGATAAATTTGTCAGCGTCGTAAACCAAACGAATGATCAGGTGTGGCGGTGACTACAATATCAACAAAAGACATCAACGATAACCTTCACGTTCTGAAATCAAATATATTTCTAGTCGAGTAATGTGATGTAATAACAACAACTTCAAGTTCCTTACATTCTGCAATTCTGCACTATGCACCTACGTACAGGTTCATTGCTTATAACCAATATTACCGTAGGCAGCTAAGGCGAGCGCCGCACAAGTTGCTAAACTATTAACATAATGGGTGTACGATTAGCCTAGAGTCGATTAGGAATGGCCACCAGCGCCGCAGTGTGACCAGTTCGCTTCTAGTTCAATTAGAAGACCTTACACACAGAGCTCTATTCAGGCACCACATCCGTGTGGCACCGAATTAAGAATAGCATCACTTCATTTCCTCCCGTGGATGTGGCAGAAGGCGACTAAGGAAATAAATGACCAGGAGATAGGGAGCAGCGTCTTCCTGAGATTCCAACCACATACTGCGATCGCCAACCCGCCTGCCAAACGTGGCGATTATGGCAAAACCCCTCATGGTTATGAAAACCATGAGGGAGGCCTATGTCCTGCGTGGGCGTCAAATGGCTGATGATGATGATGATAATGACCGAACATAATGTTCTCGCATGTCGAGACATTATTAAACCGAAAGATTGAGTTATCGTCCAATGCAGTCAGCACATGTATTCACTGGAATTCACAAATATACTTAGTTTATTGTATTTGTTTTTAGGAATGAGAATTTGCCTATTTTAAGTTAAGTTAAGCCCATACTGTTTCTCTGAGAGAAGGCCTGTGCCCTGCAGTGGGACATATATAGGCTACTTAAAAAAAGTAAAGTTCCCGTCGCGCCAGATCATTCTCCCCCCCCTCCTGTAGAGTCCATTTGTGGAAACGTGAGTTAAAGAATTAAAAGCCATTTTTTTAATTATTTATTATTTACACTAAACTAAAGGCCGAAGATTTCTAATTTCGTGTCCCCCGCTAATGAGATCCGAAATACGTTCCTGCGAAGGCATAGTCATTTGGTTAAGTTATCAATCTGGCATTATCTGTGGAAACTTTTAATGACTGTCTGTTTTTATCTCGGCTTTGTAATATTACGTTGTTTTAGTCACTAGTTTTCCTAAATATTAAATAAAAACAAAATAAAAAAAAAATAATACACTTAGTAAAGACGAAAGTTTTCATGGTTGCCGCATACTACTATCAGCAGGGCTATATTTCATAGAACTTCAATAAAATTCATGGTTTACTATAACAATTCGATGTGTATTACATTGCATTACAAACGCGGTTCACCCACCCAACAAGAAAACAGAAAATTCGCCTACGCAATGTACCTACATCGAATTGTCATAATATACTATGAATTGTTGTTTTATGAAACGCGGCCCTGCTGTCCGTCTTTCAATGCTGTCCAACACTGATATTGGAACATTGTAACTACGCTCATGAATGCAAAATCACCTTTCAGCATTATTAGCTTCTTCTATTTGGAGTGAAATCTGAATGTCTCACTTAACTGTCCCACTAACCTGCAGATTTATGAGTACACCTTTCACAGTTTATGATATTATGGAGAATTCTTGTCCGCAAATCTTGACTAATTGGTTGGAGTCGAACCACGGTTAATAGCTGGGATGTTCTACGTTTTTTACGGTTATCTGTTAATTTAAGCAGTCAAGCCGGTCTTCTACTGTGCAGTTAAACGCATCTAGATATAATAATAATCTGTATACCACACCCACTCAGAAAATGTCTCATTGATCGTTCATAAACGGTTTAAAAAGTTCGTCATATCCCCCTTATAAATGTGCGGCGGGAAAAGTTCCGTAGCAGGGCAGGATTGTTGTATGAAAATCCATTCCTGCCCTGCTAGCGTTATTTTGTTTTCTAGCAGACCTTTTTTCTGCACTACGAAAGTATCTTTTTTTCCTTAACTTTATTTTCCTCGTAGGTATAGTATAAAACACTATGTATCACTCGCGAGAAAGTTCTATTTCTGTTCTCGAGTTTTCTTTAAGCTCTCCGCTGCGCGTCGGGCTTAAACATACTCTCGAACAGTAATAGATAGTTTTCTCCCCTCGGTGTACAATGTCCTATATTTCAAAATTATCATTTATAACGCACGTGACGGTAGCTGCCTCAGGATGCATCGAGTGTAGAATACAGATATGCTTTTAACGTAGGTACATGGTCATGTTTTTTTTTTAATTTTGAATTCAGTGGGCCTTTAAGTAATAATTATATGATATACGATATCGCAATTGCCGCCGGTCATCAAAACGAAAATATGAAATTGCTAACATATATTATGATATGACCTACTTAATGAATGTGTTTGCACCAACATAGCGATTATTGCAAGAATTTTATCTAAGTAGCGACTTATTCTTATTCAGGACGTATTGTGAACAGTTTTGCAAGAATCGCTCATATTTGACGCATTTTAGCTAAACTAGCAAGTTTTGGTGAATGATTGCGTAACTGATTAGCCTTTTTACAATACCACCATTTTTTTGTTTTCAATCCCAGCTTTATCTCTAATCCGGCAAAAAAGTAAAGTAACCGACCAAAAATATAATATTACGTTTTTAGTATAACTGTGTTTTTCCATACATTTCGTGACCCTTAGCAGGAGTCCTACTCACACTGGGCCGGTTTTTATTATTGGTTGTTAATACTACGTATTAAAAAGTTACATTTCCTCTATGTGTTTTCCCCTTTTTTAATGTTTTTGTATTTTTGTTACTTTTTAGGCAATCGTTTAATATAAGTATTCAATATTTGAATAAATCGAATTGAAATATTCTGTAAAACTTTTAATAACACATATTATGTATGATTCAAGGGACACACCCTGATAATCAGACAGATAAGACAGACAGAGAGCGTTGGGCATAGTACGAGTAATAGGGTCTTTTGGCATCCTTTGGATACGTAACCCAAAAAAGAGTCATTCGCATTTGCCTCACATAACGATTGCATGCAATCTACCTGTAACAGTAAAATGTCTTTCATTTCCTAAAATTCATGTTTGTTCATTTACAAATGGATAGACTCGGTCGTACTTTGGCTGGCCTCTTGACGTTTAAGCAAAATGATGCTGATTGTTAATAGTTAAATGAAACCGGTTCGTTTCGACCTTACAAAAATAGTTGGTATGGTAACAAAATGTTGTTGGTTCAAAACTTTTGTCATGCTGAGATTCCAAAGGATAATTTATTTTCCTTTATACCTGTGTGTTATATAATGCTATTAAAATAAAATAAGGATTAAGTGGAATGCTCCTAAGGCGGGTTGTTAGTCAAGATGACTAGCATCTTACTAGCCGATTCTGTAGATTTTACTCGATTACGATAAAGGTAAGAATGATTATAGATATATTCGTTTATCCTAAATAGATATATTATTTGTGTTATTTTCGTGTTGTCAAATTGTGTCTCGAATTAGCTAAACCTACCAAGTAAGTACATACTTTTAATCTAAGATACATAAATGTAAACAGCTTGACTTCAAATGAACGTTTTTTTTCCTTTATTTATTTATTATTGAGGATAATAGTACAGTCCATCCAACTTTACATTTTAGTTGCTATGTCGCCCGTAACGTCACTGAGTAGAGGGGCATGGATGTAAAGTATGATGTGCTCGACTGTACATACGACTTCTAAGGTTGATCTGTCACCTATAAATCTCGGTCTATGGAGCATTACTCCTATTATAGCAATGCATAAAATAGATTTTGGGTGGGCAATCTGGGCCGCGTGATATGTAACTGGATGCAGGCGGCACAAGAGCGGGAAGCTTGGAAAACCATGAGGGAGGCCTATGTCCTGCAGTGGGCGTCATATGGCTGACGATGATAGTGGTGATATGCAAGTACAATTCATAGTTCGGATTCAGATTCGATGTACATTTCGCAGCCAGGTCTTCGTACTGTGGGTTAATCAGCTATGCAATAAACAACGAATTATAATAATGATAACTTCCACATAACACAATCACTTATCCTGGTCCCTAACTACGATACCCTGCGCTGTCGCAGCCAGGCAAATACAATACAAACATGCAAATACACCCAGATTTCTTCTTCTTATCGTGTCGTCGGTGACAAACCTTCGGATTTTATTGGGCCAGAACACTGCCAGGCGCACACCAGCTGCCGAGGCCTCTTGCAAGTCCTCACACCCAGACTGAGTCTATTTGTACAATTGTACGGCTGCTCCCAATGGGAACCGAACCCAGGGGTCGTCCCCTGGCAAGGTGATAAGACGTGATACTGCTAGACCAACGAGTTAGTCATTTGTGACAGTAGGCCATGAATTCTATGAAATACGGTCCTGAAAGTTGATATGCACCTGAAGTCTGTTGCAAAATGGTGACACTCGTTGGAGACTGCTTGGCTTTCTGCTACCCATTATCATGTTCGACTTTTTTTTTTATAAAAATGAAGCCAAACAATTAAATAGTGATAAAGATCAAGAGCCAGTTTCGCAAAAACTTATTTGAACATTCACTTGTGAATGTCGCTTACCAACTTTCTCGTTCCTTGAGTTAACATTTGCGAACTATCGTTCCGGTATATCAAAAATTTGGCCAGTGAGATTTTTATAAATCAACAAAATGAATCGCCAATATCGATTTGAAAGATCATTCATAGTAGTAAATACGAAAAATATATTTTATACGTAATACTTCTTTCTAGTTTCGGCCATTCTTATTCAGCCAAGCTGGCAGGCGTTCCACTTTGCGCTTAACTTCACGTAACAATCAATTTTTCGATCAAATAGCGACAATATTCGCTAGAGTGCTTGACCAAAAGTTTATACCCTCTTAAACAATTTCAAAGGTTAATTTTCTACGCTTTTAATCACACCATCGCATACATACATACATAAGCAGCCTATATACGTCCTACTGTAGGGCACAGGCCTTCTCTAAGGGAGAGAGTTTTTAATTACACCATCGCATGGTTGACATGAATTAGTGTCTATCAGTGTGAGGAAATAGGACGTATCGAGGATGTATGGGCCGAGGTGTGGTGCGGTTTGAAATATTACAAAATAGGTCAACGGCCAGCACCGAGCGCATGGCACACGGTAGCTATTGTAATTGCTACCATGCGATCATTGTGAGTGTTCTGACACATGACAATGTACGATATTACCATATATGAAAATGGACTTCGAAGCGTTGGTTAGTGCATCTCCTCCGAGTTAGAACAAAGGATTTCTTGTCACTATTGTTTGTTAATATTTCGGTGCCTACGAGGTTCTCTTATTTGAATGCTAACTACACTGCTAAAACGTTTATACCACCCGTGGCACAGAAGGTTATTAGAATTTTTAAGCATTAAACCTTCATAAAACCTACAGGTTGGAACAAAATTCCCGTGCTACCTAAACCCCGAATGAGGGGCTCCAATCGCTAATAAGAACAAAGTCTACTAAGGGGAGATATTTGAAAACGTGTAAAAAATACTATTGTGTTCCCTACATTATAAGGTCGGTGGTACCTAACTTTATTGGCAAAGGATGGCAGTCAGCTCCGCATATTTGTCTCTATCTCTTGCAAGGCGGAAGAGCTCGGCAGCACTTGCGATTCCAGTGCACTCCCGTAGGTTTCTCAAACAGGATTTCTTTCTCCGTCCTACGCATCTCTTGCCAGCGATTTAGGAGACCATATCTATTCTATTCTATTCATTGTAGCCTATTGTAGGAGGCCATATCTTGAGTGTATGAATAAATACCTTGGGTGTGCAATCTTTTTGCTTCTGATGGTATTCCAAAGCTCGCGCTCGTTAACACGTTGTAGAATATTCTCCGAACTTTAGTATGAACCGCTGACATTTTTTCGCGATTTTTTTTTTCACATAGTAAAGGTTATTCGTATTGACGAGTAGAACCGCCCCCCCCATTCTTCATAAAAGTGGGTACTCGTTAGCCAGTGGTCGCGGGTTCAAGTCGCGGCATGGGTGGAATTTTTAGCCTCGAAATGGGTTATTTAAAATTATCCTCAGCACGGATTAGTGCAACAAAACGAATATAATTATTCTGCAAAGACAAATAATTTGTGGACAGTTATTATCATTTACTATGACATTTGTGTACAAAAGTCTAAGTAAAACTATAAAACCCTCTGTGAAATTTATAATGACCTCTTTGAGAATCCACTCGATCTCAAGTAAACAATTTTTGACGCCAAACGTTCTCGTTTCTTTTTTTTCGACGGCTTTTTTTTAACAACTGACAAAATTAAATCTATTGCTCTGCGAAAATATTTTCCTTTACGAGATTATAACTTAATGTACACAAATAAATCTCCTCATCGGAAAGGACAATTTTCCTCATCAATAAAAACAACTTCGCAATGGCGAAAACTTTTTAGATTACCTACGACCGACAGCAAAAGTTGTAGAAAAGAGTTGATATTTTTTGCGATATCACAGTTATCTCCTCAGAGAAAAAGACTTGATTGCATACCGGAAATATATGAGTACTTGCTTTTTAGGGTTCCGTACCCAAAGGGTAAAAAACCCTATTATTAAGACTCCACTGTCCGTCAGTCTGTCACCAGGTTGTATCTCATGAACCGTCATAGCTAGACAGTTGGAACTTTCACAGATAATGTATTTCTGATACCGCTGTAACAAAAAATATTAAAAACCGAATAAAATAAATATTTAAGTGGGGCTCCCTTTCAATAAACGTGATTATTTTGCCATTTTTTGCTCGATATTAATAACGGCAACAAGTAGACGCTTGAAATATTCAAATGTTGTATAGATAATGGCATGGAACCCTTCGTGCGCGAGTCCGAATCGCACTTGGTCGGTTTGTTTACGAAACTTAACGAAACTCTGATTACAATTTATGTCAAAAACTGATTCTCTGCTACCGAGAGCGTAGAGTCCCGTTCCGTCCCTTTTAGGGATGCAATTACGAAGTCCCCCGCATCGATTCTACCACATTTGTGACAGCATTACAGCCATCACTAAAAAAACACTATCGAAGATTTGTCGCTGACCAGGCACGCAGTAATTGACTGTCTTGTTTTTACTAAAGTGTCCATCCTTATTCCGCTTCAGATAAATGCTAAAGTCCAGCTGTAATGTTACTTTGTGGCGTACGGAGGTGAGGTGCACCATACATGGCGAAATAATCCAACTTGTTTAGGTTTCATTGCTAAGTCTATTTCTATCCAAGATTAACACAATCTTAGGAAAAAACACACATAAGTTAAAAAAAGTGTTATCGTCATCATTAGACGACCCCATAAGTGTCTTTATAACTATTAAAATCAACTAGTGACGAAATATTCCGATGAATTAATTCAACGCCTGAATATATTCTTTTGCGTGGTACTGATGATGAGTGTTAATTAAAAAAATATTTATGTGTAATCCACTTCAAAGCTCCCAATCATAAAAGATCGAGGGTGAACAATAACATGAGTTAGAAAATACCAACTCAAACAGTTTCCAAGGTGAATTGTTACAGACGTGACAAAGTTCATCTAATTATTAAAAGAGATTAGAGAAGACCTTTGACACTATTAACATGTGATTAAGAAACCAAGCGTAGTCGCTTGGTCGCAAACATCCTATTTATCACTCAACGCAGTATTGTAAACCATTTAAATTGACAGTGGAGAAACCTTCTTTATTGGGGGTGCAGAGTGATCCAAGAGTAAACAATTAAAGCAGACAGGGCCATGTTTTATGATTCAATTGAATGTTTCCTCGAAGGGTTGTCTGGTTGCTTCTCTCCCTCTCTCTTCCCTCGGGATGTTTTATGTCATTGCCAACGAGGCGGTGTCAGTGCAGCCGCCTAATGGAAAGCCAGAAAGAGAAATTGGATATTTATGCTATTTAGGGTGTGGTGCCACTATAAATGGACTTAATTTCAAATATCTCCACCAATTTTGGTAGTTTAAATGCGCTCGCTTGATCTTTTCCTGGGACTATAATTAACCCGCTAACCACGTGATCTGTTCGGTTTTTCCTCCAAGTGTACTTCAAGGTTTCCTTTATTTATACTGAGAATTGTTCGCTTGCGGTGAAATAAAATAAACGATCGCCAAACATCCCGTTTATGGATTCTACGAATAGTATCGGCGATAAGATGTGTGAATCAGCGACGTTCGAGAAAAAAATTGCCACATTGTTTCTGCTAAATGAGTTTTTGTTCACATATAGCTTTTAGAATAGTTTCAGCTTTGCCGCATCGAGTTTCTCTAACTATGGAGGCAAATTCTCGGAGGCTATCACGACGCCCACCGCGGTGTGTGGGTGAACTGCCCAGATGCACTGCATAAATCTCACAATTCTAGTGCACCAGACTGGTTCCGACCACTTAAGGGCTAGTCCTAGGTCTTCGTTAGACCGACAGTCACCCACGCCAGCGGTGAATGGTTTCACGCTTTCCAATGCTTTGAAACGAACTTCGCTAACAAATGCTTAGCAAAGACACCCCACCTCGCGACATTAACGGTTATTGTCGATGCAAATAGTTACACCAGGAGAAATTGTGAGCCGCACCAGACACTATTAAAAAGAGAAACTTAATCGGCTCCCTTATCTTTTAAAATTAACGGAAAGTATTAATAACAGTATCACTCGAAACCCGTCTAATGTTTGCACTAGATCAAATAATATGGAGCGCAGAAACTCGAAGTGTTCTCTCGAGCGCGACGAGAAATGCTGGCATTTGAGTGCTTGTGCATATACAGACGTCGATTACAAAACCATTATCGGACCGTTATCAAAACGAACGCCCGGGCTCTACTCTTTAACTTATTTGACTTTCGCACGGAGGTTATCGATCAAGCACGACCGGACACGGTCGAGATCGCTCGGTTCAACCATCGGAAACATCAGCGCTTGGCGACTTCCATATGAGTCTCGAGTAGGGGCAGCCGTATGTAGTTGCAAGCATGAAAGCCAGTTAAAATATTTGGTTTTTAACTAATTAGGCAGTCAAACGAGCCGCTCGCGACGGCAACTGATGGGCTTCATTACATTACTACGGGCCAGAGTCGTTAAATGCACCGCTAAATGCCGGAGTTTCAGCCGCAAATGGCTGCTCTCGTTAATGCTTAGCACTCACTGTGTCGCGGGAATATCGAGACAATTGACACACTGAGGTTTTTGTGAGACAGTTTTCTTTTTATTGCGCGAAATGAAGCGATTTTGCTGGTTGAAAGTGACTGTGATGAGTTTGGGGCTGTTCATTTATTACGTTAGAGAATTTGGGGGAGAGGGGATCAGAACATGAGTTACTTTGTCGTAGTGGGTTGAAATAAGGCTCATTTTGTTTTATGGGGGGCGGTCAGAAAGTGATTAAAATCGGCTTAGGCTCCTAAAAATAAAAAGCTCCTTTGTCCTCGTTGGGTTCGTTTCTGATAACTAGTGCATGAAACGGCATCCAACAATACATTACACGTTCTTTACCAGCTATGTAATTATTGCAATCAAATACTTTTGTATGATCCAACATAATAATAGCGTCCTTGCCAACAATACATGACGGTAGCGTATTGTTTTGTGATGGCATTTTTATGATGATTATGCACATAGGTAGGCTACAATTAACGATGTCAAACTATGACCTAGTAAGCAGAAGAGATTTATCCATCTAGTTAGTTGCCTCGATGCATTGTGAGTGTTGCATAATCGCGTTACGTTCAATATGAACGCGCCAGTAGACAAGCCGTCAAGCGTGACTTCGTGGTTCAACATGAATTATATCAGCGAAGTACCTTGAAGTTTACTAAGCTATATGGACACATTTATTTATCATTGAAGTAAGACGTGGTCCCTCGTGTTAGCAAACTTAAGGCTGGGTTCACCGCACGTGTAACTCGCATGTAATTCCGCCCTTAGCCTCATAGTAGGGCCATTGTACGTAGCATGCGCTGAGGTATGTAAGTACCTCAGAGACTAAGTTGTCTCACGACGTTTTCCTTCACCGTTAGCGAACCAACTACACAAATGTATATAAGAACGTCGGGAATCAAAGGTAATTACATTTTGCCTAACAAATTATCGTGGTTAGACCCGTTTAATATATTACTATGCACATAAGAAAACAATGTCATTTGTATATGTCGGGATTCGAACAAACGACTTCCCGAATATGAGGCCGGCGTTCTACCGCTGCGCTACCACAGCTCTACGTCGGTATCTATGAAGAGTTATCTTATTCGATAGACACATTTCGTCGGTTTTTAGTTTAGTCACTAAAGGAAAAGATATAGATACATAGAGGGTGTTCACGAGTTTGTTTGGCCGGCCCCACCAAACAGGACAACAAATATTTAACAAGGGCAGTGAATAAAGTTGACCCAAAACACGTTGAGCGAGCGGATCTAATCTCAAGGCCAGGACTTTTTGTAGACTGAGACGGAGAGTAAGGGCTGAAACATCCGGACGGACGCTCAGAATATTTGTGCATTAATTTAATTCAAGGGAAGAGTGTATTCGAACATTCGGAGTATAGTACACATGGAGGTGAACAGAGTTAGGACAGAACATAACGCAATGAAATGTAATTTAAATTATATTGCTTAGGACTAGGAAAAATCTGTAGAAGGTTCTTTGGTTGAACATTGACAGGTGCGTTGGACCTGGCTGAGTTGTAGTAGCAATACCACTCGCTAACGGTGAAGGAAAACATCGTAAGAAAACCTGCGAATTTCACAAGCCTCGGCGCTTGAAATTGCTAATCCGCGGTGGGCACGCGTGGTGATTAAGTCTATAATCTCTCTCTCTCTCTCTCTGAGAGAAGGCTTGTGTTGGCTCAGTGGGCTATATTTTTGAATTATATTGGTGGTAAGATTTTTGAAGTAAAACGCAACGCTACACTTATGAAATTTTTGCGCGATGTCATGTGCAACTTGGCAATATCTTGCCTTGCGCGTGGTTACGCTGCGAGCAACATAAGGTCATCCGGCTCATGCTAGCAAACATTCTAAGCAAGCAGCGGGGAAACAGATAAGCAATATTGCCGAGACGCCTAGAGAGAGTAATGCCGTATACCTGCGCTCGCCGCCGCCCGTCGCAAGATATCCCACAAAAAACCGTTTCCTTTTACATTCTGTTTACAAGACCTCCGACACAGAGGTCCCTTTTGTACCGCGTGCCCCCGGATCAGCGGAGACGCTTTTTTGTTCAAATATTTGTGTGATTTCTGACCCAACTTGCGACTTTAGCCAGTCATTAGTTCAGTCGGTGCGATAATGACTCTCCTACAACTTCTACTCGCTTTGGAAAGACTACTGAATTCTAAATGTGCTACTCGCTAACTGTGAAGGAAGCCATTGTGAGGAAATCTGAGTGGCTGAGGTGTTCAACCTCAGCACTTGAAATTGCCAGTTCGCGGTGGGCACGCGGGGTAATTAAGCATATATTCTCTCTCTAAGAGATCTGCAGTGGGACGTATATAGACTACATAAAAACAATCTTAAGGTCCGACGTTACAGAAGACGTATGCGACATTTTAATTGAATAGAATGAAACAGAGCGCTACAGGACGGTTGTTCTCAGTGCCAGTGAGACAAAACCGTCCAAAATACAAGGTTGCAGCAATAAAATACAGTCTTACGTAGATGCCTCTGTATATTGTCATCGCGAGATGATGTCACCTCGAAGGTAAACAGTCACACTTTTTGCAAATATGTCTACGGCTAGAACTAAGTAAACAATTTCCGAAGCCAAGAAGATTCAGCCACTAAAAATAAAGACGATGAGTGTAAGCATTGTTATTTTCCTTTAGAAGGATAAACACAAATTCTAAAGCAGTTATCTATAGCTGTTGGTAGGGTAGTGGGTAGAACATTGGACTCGGAAGCGAGAGACCCAGCTTCGATTCCCAGTGCGGGCTTGTACCTATGACTTTGTTTTCTGAGTTATGTACATTTGTGAAGTTATAGTAGCAATACCACTCGCTAACGGTGAAGGAAAACATCGTGAGGAAACCTGAATGTCTGAGCTATTCGCATACCTTAGCGTTTGAAATGGCTGCTTATGATGATAGCTGTTGACATTAATTTTGCTTTGAATCTGCCTGGATAAAAACTCATGAAACTCATGGCCGATATATTCGAAGAATTACTATTTATTTAATTCAGTCACATTAATTATTATGTATCTAGATTATCTCTGACTGCTGATGAGTGGGCATAGGTTGCAGGCGATTCATTGCATTATATGAAATTCAATTGAATGACAATCATGCAATACGCCTCCGATGACGTCTGACGCACAATCAAACATTGCACTGCAATTTCTTCACCCAGACACCAGATGATAGGAATTCCCATTTAGCAGAAAAAGTATAATGTCATAAGTTCATCGTATTGCAAAACATATTCTCGATCAATACTATCATGTAAACGAACACCAATAAGTCGTAAGATTTATTGTAATATCCGCGTTGATAGGCAAACTTGTCACTTTTTATGTTCCACGGAAATCGCGAGACAAGGCCAGCAACTTTTTACAACGGTTTATCAAAAATCATCTCGAGATGATGTAGGTAGGTAATTATATATCTTCTTAGCTATTTAGGTAACCAAACCGCTGAGCAGAATTGTTTCCTTGATGTGATTAGAAACTTAACCGAACTTTGTTCAGTGCGTCATCATCACAGTGCAATCACACCCTACCTGACCTTATCTTTACACAAACATCGTTATCTCTATGTCGAGTGGTTTGCATTTCGTTCAGCCACCATTTGCTTTGCTATTCAATAGATAAAGTTTGCCTAATTCTAATTTGTGTTCCACAGCCACTTCATCTATTTCTTAAAAAAATTACTACGTAAATAGGTAAGTCGAATTAATTGAGCCATAAAAATGAAGCTAACGTTCGGATTGTCACTAAGAGAAGATCCTTTCTGTGATTACGGTTTCGGAATGCGGTTCCTGCAATAGCTATTAGGGGAGACAGGTCTACGTGAGGTTAAAAGCGTTGGCTTATTAGGGTTTCGCATAGCGTCAAGAGAAACCCTTTTGTAATTTAATGACCATGCTCATTTTAACTAGTCTTTATCATATAATATTTGAATTTTAATATCGATAGGTTGTCTGGAAGAGATCACTTAATAAGGCCGTCGCCTGTACTCTTAGGTTAAGAAATATCTGTGCAATTTCCTCTTTTATGTACTATCTATCTACTTATCGATTATTATTTATTTTCTATTAATGTTGCTGACTTTTACAGTAGGTAAGTTAATTTATTGTTAAGGAATCCTGTTTAAGAGGAAATTAAACTGCCCTATCTATATAGCCCGTTATGGGAATATCATCGAGGTCATAGGTTCGATTCGATAGAATTACGGCAATTAAACCTTTACGATATTAAAGAAAAACTTTTTTTATCTTTCAGTCTTGTTACCATTTTATAAATAATGGAATAAATTGAAAGTTATTATTAGTATCACGAAGGCATTTCGGCATTTCTATCAACGTTATGAGTTTCAAAATCATTCGTGAAACTAAAACTGAAAATCTAGCCAAGTTTTAAAAGCACCTGGCAAAGTACTAAAAAAATGTATCTATGCGTAAACATTATTCTTATTTTGTATACTTTTATTTTGTGATTCTAATGAGATTGATAAGAATTAACTTATTCATACTATAAGTTCTTATTCTATTATTGTCATCCATTAAGCGGAGGGAACTAGTTTCCACAACACAGGGAATCCTAGTGTAGGAATTAGGGCTTCATCCTTTTTTTTATGGAATTATTTTTGGAACAAGTAAACATTTTTTCGTTTTTTAAATATTTGTTATCAAAAAACGTAAACAAAAATTCTGTAGGTGATTTTGGACAAAATATCTGTCAAACGATGGTGACAAAAATGACCGGCTTATTAGTACCACTGTGAGTGGGTGTGGGAATAATAAAGAAAGAACTGCAACCACGAAACCCACTAGTTTCCTGAAACTCTTTGGTCTATTTTGATAGACATCGGGTTCATTCCGCTTTTAAATATCTTCTAAACCAAATTGGGACTGTCAACAGTCGTCTGTCTTTCATAGTTAATTTTGTCTCTTTATAAATGATATGCTTCTCCTTACCTCTTGGATCGCCTAATTGTTTGCGTAAAACGAAGTAGTACGGGGTAGATTTCACAGCTGCTCCGAGTTTCCTAGATTCTCACGGACGCATCACTGACTGCGGTGCGGTTGCGTGCGAACTAATGACTGCTAAGTGAGATGAGATTATACAATACACCCTTGCTGTTTATGCGTTGCACATAATGATCCCAGCAGCTGAATTGCCGTGATCCTATTACGCGAACGAAATCGTCTAGTAGTATCTCGTTCGCACTACTCTTCTTCTACTTTAAGCCCAATATTGGTCTACATTTGTCTTCTGTATGCGTCGATCACTTAGATAGAGGGCTTTAGTCCTTCATAAATTATAAAATTTTGTTTCCATACGACCTTATAGATAGATAGATAGAGAACACTTTATTGCACAACCAGAAAACAAAGAAGAACAATTATTATATTATCTTTGTCAATGCCAAAGAAATATTATTTAAAATCAACAAAGTTTTGGTCGTTTAGTCGCAATGGTCGGACCACAGTACGCCATCCATCTGGTAATGGGTAGACAATATCTAGATTTTGTATTTGTATTGTTATATAATGTTAGTATATAACAATATTTTTAAAATGTTGTTTTTGGAATAATTTTTCATTTGCTGCAAGAAGTGGCCGTTAATATTGATCAATTTTTAAATATTCTGATAGGACGATGAGCAACATTTGCTTCTTTACAATTTTAATCATGGTTGACAACTCCATGTGGGTTAGGTTGGTTCATAACTTAATTTTTTGCATAAACTTTAGGATTTTATAGCTTATTTCCTATTGTCGTTGCTGGCAAAGTCACCTGTAGGTGGCAGTTTGCATACCTCCTATTTAGATTTGCATTCGCAAGTTGATGTCACCCTGGCGTGACACATTCAAACAAAATCGCATTGATTCCTTTGCCGATCAAGATCGCCTATTGTTTGATTGCCGAAAATAATGTCATCACAATGTCTGTAGCCTAAAACATTTACATTCGAACTTTAAAATTAAGCTATTGGTTAGCTGTAGACATCTTTTGTGGTGTCTGTTGCGTAATAGACTTTTAGATCTGGTGAGTAAAACCTCTCGCTGTTTGTATGAGTATTAACTTCTATATGATCGTCGGCATAAAGCTCTGCGCCGCCTACGCTCTTATTATTTGCTAACGAAATGATCTACTTTCACCGGCACATAGCTATAGCCTCCAGGTTGTCTGCAAACCACCAGACGGTTTCAATTGCCTGTCTGCTTGCGGTAGGTAGGTATCCGCCGAGATCGTTGTGTTTAGACAATCATTCACTTACCAACACTTATCCACGCCAAGTGGCTATGTAATCAATGATTGATGTTACTAGCCAAACTGTTCGAACTGATATTTGGAGAGAAAGAAAAAAATGTACGAATGGCTCTTTTACTTCTTTGCGTCGCAAGAACAAGTCGTCCTTGTACCCGAAAGTGGAACACACTTTCAATTTCTTTTGCCTACATACAATACGGACACCGACTACGTATACTTTTTTTGCAATCATGACGAATTCAATATACCTATTAGTCGGATGGAGCCTTCAATATAAAGCTGTATTATTGCCAATTTTCATAAAACCTTGCTTGGTACGCTGATTGGCATCGGGAAATTACCTTGGGTCAACGAACAGACTATGTCATCTGCTGATCCTATAATAACTTTTTTATTTTTTTGCATTAACCGTCAGTTTTATTTACTTCTGTAATAACCGTGCACATCTGGTGTCTAGGTCAGTAGGCTACATTTAAACCCTGTAGAAAATTTGCTAAGATCTAGCGAAGACCTATGACAGCAATTTGAACTATTGTAATTTCAGCTTCACAGTAGGTTATTGCTTTTACGTCCAAGCGTACCGTCTTCTGGATTTGGTAATAACAAGCCGCACAGATGCTTCTGGCCATTTTTGGCGGATAAACTGTACGGTATTCGCAGCGGTTTGCGTTTACCGTTAGTTTCACCAGTGAGACTAGATGTTGGGCTATTGGCGGGGTATTATGCATTGAAGTTGAAGACTGGTCACTAAATTGTCCTGGGAGTAATTAATATAAGCGCCCAAGGTCAAAACCGGCTTACAGGGTAATGAAATTAATTCCCTGGTTCACACGAGAAGAGACATCACTCAATAGAAATTCAATTACCACGTGACTTAAATACAATAGACATGAACACGTTATTGCTAAAAGTAGATACACAACAGAATATAAATAGTTACAGAATAAAATATAAGGTTCAAGTTTATTGTAGAATACCACGATAAATAATTACATAATGTGGCGTCATGCGTTAATAGTGTGGCTGGCTCTACGACACACAAAGGTGTAACCTTGTTATCACTAGGTACATGAACGCAATACGTATTTCGGATTTTTGTACACTTTGTTATTGCTAAAACAGTAATAATGTTAGCGTCAATTTGAATTTCGATTAAGATTAAGAATCGATTTTTGAGAAAACAAATGAATGCAACAAAAAAATGATTAGATAAATACAAAATAATCCCAAGTTTCACAACCCCGAAGAGCTCTTGAACTATGTCATGGCCTCTCTGCGAGCTAAGAGTAATTTTACCTATTCATTAGAGCGCATTTGTTGCTAACCAGAGCATTCCCCCGACAACAGCCATTTAGTCACCTAATTTAAAGACAAACATGTTAATTGTCTCATCACAATACAAAGCAATTAGTGAACAATAGAATGCTTTATCTCAAGAACGGAAGCGGGGATATGCAAACGAATGATAGTAAAGACGTTATTCTCCTTAGATAAACGACATTTAATTGAGGACACATGGTCCTTCCTTACAGTGACTATGAACTACTATGCGAGCTGATGATTCGAAAATGAGCCATAAAGTCTGCATTGGTTCTGCGATAGCCTTTGGACCGATACCTCGACTTTGGTCGTAAATCGTGATTGCAAGTAATATTATTAGCCCGCTATTGAAAAGATTTACTTAAGTAAAATGGCTCTTTGTGTGCTTCTTGTCATCTCCGAGTAATTTTGCGGGTTCTGACTCAGAAACAAAGTTGGGTTTTTTTTACCGTTGAGATAAGGATTAATTTAGCAAATTGCATTGTGGAACAATAAAAGTGATATGAGTAGCGTAGTGGGGCCAGATGCCGGCCGATGTTTGCTTGCACTTTCTTTAATTTCATGGTTCTATTTAAAATCGTCTCATCTTTATTACATTGTATTTTATTCTCATTAAACAGCAGCTGTCTTCTTCAGGCGAACATGTGTGAATTTAATTTTCTGCCAAACTTGATTTATTTCCACTAATTGTAATTCGGCGTTGACAAATTCGATTTTAAAACTTACTGTTAATATTGCCACGAAAGTTTTAAGTAAGAGTCCGACACAATTTTTGCATAAGTATTTTAGGAGTTAAAGACTTTAGATAATTCCGTCTGCGTTTCTTGATTTCTCTGTATAATTATGGTTATTAACAATACGTCAGCTGCTTAAAGTCAATAAACCGTGTTAATGAAATTAGCAGGCAGCGTTGCAAAATTTTAGGCCAAAAGAATTCATCGATACGCTAAGAAGCAGACCACAACAACGCAAAACATGAAAATCCGTTTTGTCAATATGTATAATTAAAATTATTTAGATACATACATTTTATATACAATCTTTAAACAGTGGTAATTTTAATGAAAAATAAGAAATAAATTAAGAATTTTAAACTCTGCTCGTTAGAAGTAGTTATCGAAAGGGAAGAAACAGTATTCTGGTTTTGTATTATTTCATGAAGACGATGCTTGATCAATAATTATTTTAGTAGTAGTAGTTCAGTTTCCTAAAGTAGATAACTGAATGATTCTGTTGGTATCACTTGTATGTTTTTATGTTTAAGAGAAATTGTAATATTTTATTCCTTAGTCTAAACATTTTTTGATTGCTTCCAATAACCGTAAATTATCTCTTTCAGGTGCAACAAGTGGAATGTCTCAGCTGTTCGTATTTTTACTTTGAAGGTGAGCTATCAACGAACGTTTAAATAAATATACAAGTAATTATAAGTTTATACTTGGAAAACTAATGCTGTCGTAAAGAAATCAAGGAATGCATTTTTAACTTTTGTTATATCGATTTGAAACTATACGTGCAAAGTTTTAAATTCCGATCAGAAAGCCAAAATTAATAATTAGATATCATCGAGCTGATAGAGCCAGTAGTGAACAGCGAAATTTCTCAATTTTACTATTATTTTGAATTTGCTCTCTCTACTGTGCTATCTATTACACGTCTATCAATTTCCATTGTTTTGTTAGACAAACGCAGCAGCCTCAGCATATAGTTCAGGCTGTACTGCAGAACTACTTTTATCATGTCTGAAAGAAAAACCGGAAAAGTGCAAGTCGGACTCACCCACTTCAAAGACATTTTTTTATGATTTGATGACAAAAGTATTGTTTTCAGATTTTTTACCGTATTTGTAGTATAATACGATATCACTTGCCAAATTTCATTGTTGTAGGTTCTCTCCCTGAGAGAAGGCCTGTGCTCTACAGTGGGACGTATATAGGCTGCTTATGCTTATACAGGTTAACGGAAAGTACCGTTAGTGTCGAAATATACATTTTTTGCAGCATAAAGGGCCGTAATTTTTTTTTACGTTAACTTCGAAGTTTGATTATCACAGCTTCAAGGAATCAGTATATGGTTTTAATTTCAACTCGATTCCTCCACGCGTTCCCGAGATAAAGGGTCTTGACAAACAGACGGACGGACGGACAACAAAGTGATCCTATAAGGGTTCCGCTTTTTCCTTTTGAGATACAGAACCCTAAAAATCAATAAATTGGAGTTTAAGAAAACTAAGGAATTAGAACGATCAGAACCTCTAGGCAAAGCGTCCTTACAACAATAATGTAAAGGTTTATTAGCAGTAGAATTTTTCAACACTATCTTACTACATTTTATTTGATTGATTGAGGCTCGATTAATTGAGCGGAGTCCGGAGTCCGTTATTAAATCTATTGATAGAGCAAGGTCCAAGGTCTCGTCCTTAGATTAAACATGCATTTAGACTGAAATTGGTAGAGGGTTTTAAAATCCTTTGCATCAGAGTTACCTCTTCAAGTATATTTTTTGCAGTGGTTACGCGTATTAAGGCGTCAGTTTGCGTTCATTTCGATGCTTGTGATGTCCTTGCCTGGTTAGCAAGGCAATCCTTTACAAGTGATTGTGTTGTGCGGAAGTTATTATTATCATTGATTTTTTTTCGCGAACTTTCCAAAAACTTGACTTCTTCTTTAAAAAAGTTTTACTTCCAATATTTTTTATATTAGATTCCAACATTAACTTTTTGAATTGTCAGATGGTGTGATTGGAAACCACACATACATAGGTAGTTCCACGACTTTGCTCGCGTGGGATTTAATAAAGTGCCATGATTTATCTCCATGTCAAAATTCATCCAAATGTGTTCAGCCGTTTATCCGTGATCGAGTTTTAAAACGACTAAACCTAAAAACTTTCTTACACATTAAATAATATTATTATTTACTAACTAATATTAGTAGAAAAGGAATCCTCAGCGAAAATTGTCGAATCGCAAGATAGAAAAGATAGTCTGAAAAGATAGAAAAACAAAAGTGATTGTTTTTATCAAAAACACACCAAGCAAATGTTTAAATAGTGAGACGAAGCGTAACCAATTGCTGTTAATTAAACCGCAACACGGTAATCGACCGACAATTGTGAACAGTTAACCCTTAATTGATCAATATGCGGCTTCAGTTGAAAATGTTACAAACATAGGGGAAGCAAGTAAATTAAATTACTTTCAATATACTGCATCCGGCGCGAAAAAAATTAAACCTGCGAGTGACTGCAATACATAAACTCACGCCTGTATCCCAGAGGGGTAGGCAGAGACCAGGGACTGCTACTTGCCACGATCCTGACAGATCACTTTCGCTTCCTCAACATTCATTAGTCGTTGCACGCACGCACGCCGGTTTTGGGTACTTTTTATCTTGCCCTTTGCTAAGACATCCCCTCTTTGGAATGCATATTATATAAAACTAAGTCGATTTAGTACCATTTGTAGCTCAACAACGAGTAGACCCATTTTTTGATATTTCATTTGTTTGTAATTAAGCCCACACACTCTCTCTCTGTGCTCTGCAGTGGAACGTATATAGGCTACATACTCATAAAAAAAAATGTTCAAAACCGAATCTCCGCCTCGAACTCGAGCACAATAATATTAAAACATGTGAACAATTCTAGAAAAAAAAATTGATTCTGAGGCGATATATGAAGCCAGGCCAGCGAACTAATATAGAAATTAATATTTTCTTAATACTCGTCGACGACGACCATTCATGCGATTATGGTATATACAATTTTTGAATCAGCTACTAATTTTCGGACCAAAATTTTCGTGAGCAGTAAACATTATAAGTTTTAAGTCCGGATTCAATCTGGTCTCAAATTATTAATGTTTGCTGCTTATGGAGTCCGGATTCATTTACTGTAAAACTTAAATCCTGACTTAAAATTAATAATAGCTTCCGATTTTTTCATTTCCTAGATTATTCGCACTAAATGATCTCTCACGATACTAATAATAATAATCATAATAACTTCCACACAATACTATCACTTGACCTGGTCCCAAATCTTCTTTCTAATTATCCAAATGATCTTTCTGCTTATGGTATTTTGCTGACTCATCAAGATTTCAAAAGCCACTGATAAACCTCTAGGTCCTTGAATAAAGCCCTTTTGCCGGATTCCGAAATTCTTTCCGATGGCGTCACGAAGATTAACGAATGTTATCTGTTAGATAATACTCGACATTACAATGCTGAGCCTAAAAGTACAATAGTTAAAGGCCCATTTACGCCGGAGCAACACTGTGCGGCATTGCGGCATGCCACAAGGCCGCATGCTACAATATTTAAAAATGTCGCACACTGTGGCAAGAATAGTGCGGCATAGCAACACCTTGCGTCATGTGGCAGACTGTCGCAGTTTGTATCCGCACACGATGTTGCCCCGGCGTAAAATAGACAGTCGCATGCTGCGTCGGCCGCATGATGTTGGCGTGTTGGCGATTGTAGCACGCAATAAGAAGCCGGATGCCAAAATTTGTACCATCCGCACTGTAGATGTTGCTCTGGCGTCTTAAGGGGCTCCAGGGAGTAACACTAGCGCCACCGAGGAAAAAAATCGCATCTTTTTCTACAGATCAAATTTGGAAAAAGTGTTAGTAAAATCTCTCAATCATGAATAGTCATTTTTAGGACCCATGGCCTTGAACCTAAGGCAAAAGACCTAGGGCGAGATAGCTAGGCTAGGCCGTTTTTGGCATTAATGCTATCTACATAGTACCAGGTTCGTGATCCTAGGTTATTTGTTGTGGGTCCTAAAATGTTGAGATTGTTCTGACACTTTTTGTAAATACGATCTGTAAAAGATGTGATTTTTTTTTCATTGGTGGCGCTAGTTAGCTCACTGGATCCCCTTAATAAACGTCTGTCTGCCGACTTTTTTTTTTAAAACCTCAAGTGTGTTTTGAATAGTTTCGAATTACAAAAGAATGCAATGCACTAAACAAAGTTAAGTGTGCAGAACATGAAAAAAACTGACACACTTTCCTCGAATCCATACATCAGAGAACACTTTAAAGGGGTTATTTTTTTGACACTCAAATAAGGCTGTGCGTATATCATTGCTGTCTGGTTTAATTATAGTTCATTTTTAATTTCTTTTATACAGGGTTACCACTAAATACGCAACGCCTGAAACACGTCAGCTAGAGTTCGTGTTTTACAACCACTTTTATTCTGTAAGTTTTTTCTCAGTTTGAGAATTGTCGAAATGTGATATGAAATTCACGCTTTACGCGCCATACCTATTGTCGTACGTTTAAGAAACACATCATCATCACCATTTGACGCCTACTGCAGGACATAGGCCTCTCGCATGGTTTTCCAAGCTTCCCGGTCTTGTGCCGCCCGCATCCAGCGACTCCCCGCCACCGTAACCAGGTCGTCAGACCATCTGGTGAGGGGCCTGCCCACGCCGCAGAAACACTGCTAATGGCCAGTTTCTGAATTGGGAATATCGCTAAGTAAATAGTTAACTGTAGTGCTGTCTCTTCGAATTTCTCAGAAAAGAGAACGTTACTTAAGTATTTACTTAGCGTAATTCTCAATTCAGAAACTGGCCCTAAGAAACACATGTTTTAAGCATTCTTAAGAGAGCGCCGCTATAAAGCACAAACACCGTAAAACTAAAAAAAAAAAATAAAGTAAAAAGGGAAAATTTCCATAAAAATTACCTACAATAATAGTTGTGTAGGTATATGATAGATAGTATATATTATTCATTGGTAAGAGATTACTCCTGGTAAACAGATAGTGCTATGTCATATCATAGCGTTGTCACAAGCCGGCCTCAGTGGTCACCTTTAATAATTTATTTGTAGAAATACGAGTTAACTCGCGATCGTGTTTACGTACTAATCAAGGAACAAAAAAAACTGGTTTCTAGTGATACTTTTGTTATTTGTACACGCATACACTGATGAGTTTCATTCAAAACATTAATTAAATTAATATTGGCATATCGTTATAGGATTTATTAAATAATAACTTCGCACGATTAAGTGAATTTCAGAACGTTGCGTGGCTTTCTTTGTATAAGCGAAGCAGGTAATGTACCTACGTATTCTTATTTAGGGTGCAGCTTCTTGACAAACTCTTCTTATAATTAATTAACACATGAACAATAATTTCTCTACAATAGAAATTATATGATCATATTATGGTCGATCCATGAAACCTCATCATTTATCTTTTGGCTTTTACTAATAGAATAGGGACAGCTATTACTGACAACCTTAGGACGATTATGGAGTATCTTAACAAACAGAAAAACAAAGATGGAGAGAGACACCAAGAAGAAAAACACGGCCGTTACAAAGTGTGGTCCCCTTTTTAGAGTTCCGTAGGCGAAGGGTGTCCCACAGGACTCTTAATATTATATAATAGGTATCTATTATTCATTTTTGCACCAACTACCCGTCTTTCTGTCTCCTTCGGCTACCTTTCCGTCACAAGGATGTCTGGAAAAAAATGCTCTAATCAATAAGGCCGGCCATTGTACTTTTTTATTGTAACTTTTATTTGTGTTTGGTTTCTTGTATGCAATAAAGAATATTCTTATTTTATCTTATCAAATTTTATGCCTAAGTGTATGTCTATCTGTCCGTCTGACTATAAATGGCTTTTTATCTCGCCATCGATCGGTGCGCGAGTTTTTAATCGAGGCAACTATTTTTTCGGTCACCGAATACAACTGATCTTATAACCCTGGTATCAATATTTTCGAAAACAAAATGTTCACGGACTCTAAGCAGTACTAAAACTGGTTTTGTCTCTGATCAGGTGATAGAGTCATTGACGCTCACCAGGTCATGAACCTATGCGAATGAATTATTTTGTCGGAATACCGCCGCTGCGCATTCAATCAATACAGTTGTTGTTCTACTCCTGCTGTTTTGATTATTTAGCAGTAACTGTGTCTTAGCTGACATGTATATCATCTACAATGTAAATTGTTCATTGTAATATAGTTGTTGACACAGCGGTTATATTTGGGGCAAAAACTTAATAATTTGCAATCCATATTAAGTTCTTTATAATATTTTAGAATTAACAGTGTTTTCAGCATTTATTTCTTAATTGTATTTCTATTAGTAACATGAAAAGTGATTACGACTGCAGTTGCCATTGGATATCATATCTAAGTGGTTTAAGTTATGATTTTATATTGTGCAATCAGCCACACATCTATTTATATCAATTTATTTAAATTGATTTACCTCAAGGTTGTTTGTGATTGTCACTATTTAGTTAAGTCTTAGATTCTTAGTTTTGTTAAGATTGTGACTTCAAGCATTTTTATTCTTGAGCCCAGTAAAAAATAATTTATAGGTGGATTCTAGTTCAAATCATATCATATGAATATAACTTTACTTAACATAAAAGGTAGGTACTAATAATGATAATAAATTTGCAAAAAAAATTCCGAGATTCCTTCCCTCACATGCGGTGAGTAAAGCGGTGGTAGCCTAGTGGGTAGAACATTAGACTCGGAAGCGAGAGACCCAGGTTCCATTCCCAGTGCGGACATGTACCTATGACTTTGTTTTCTAAGTTATGTACATTTGTGAAGTTATGTGTGAGAAAACCCGAGTGTCTGAGCTATTCATAAACGTCAGCGCTTGTAATCGCCAATCCGCGGTGGGGACGCGTGGTGATTAAGCCCATACTATCTCCCCTTATTATTCCGTCACATAAATGTAATCAAGTTCTACATAAATGTTATATAAAATTTGCTACGAAGCAAGAGGCAAAGAAAGAAATAAAAGAAAAACCGGCCGTTGAGTCGGACTCACGCACGAAGGGTTCCGTAGCATTATACACGTACACAAAAAATCACGTTGTTGTGTAGGAGGCCCCCTTAAATATTTATTTAATTTTAATTTAATAATTAATTTTTGAAGCGAATCTAGAACTATAAGTTTTTTCTCGGGCTTACTGGACATAGGCCTCCTCCATGGATTTCCAACAAGACCGGTTGGAAGCGGCTTGCATCCTGCCACTTGGATCAGGTCATCTGTCCACCTTGTGGCTGGTCGTCCTACGATATTATGTGGTCTCCATTCGAGAACTTTTCGGCCCATCGGCCATCAGTTCTGCGTGCTATGTGCCCCGCCCAATCCGCTGGGCTATATTGACGACTTTCGTTCGTCTTCGGATCTCATCATTTCTGATTCGATCTCGTAGAGGAATTCCGAGTACGGCCCTTTCCATAGCTCGTTGCGTGACCTTGAGCTTTCTTATGAGGCCCATAGTGAGAGACCACGTTTCAGTGCCATAAGTCATCACTGGTAACACACACTAACAAATAATAATAACTCATATTGGACAGTAATCTAGGGTCACAGATATTTTTAAAAAAAATCTATGAAGCTTTTATGCGTCCCACTGCAGGGCACAGGCCTGGCACACGCAAATCGAGCAGGCACAATTAATTATACCAAAATAATTATTTAACTCAGTCATATACTCAATTGTCTTGAACCACTTCACAAACGTTGTTTTCAGTATTTGCATGCCACCTTAGACGTATGAGTGTCAAAAATTGGCACAGCTTGCCTGGAGGTCCATCTTTTGGTATTTCGAATATCGTGGCGTCTGCATGTCTCGGGTAATGACTCGGGCACCACGCCAACAGCACCTAGACGGCAGCGAATAAAATAATTTTCTTTACACTCTCAGACGCATTTCTGGCCCTAGAGTCCAATACATACACAGTTTTTCAATAAATTATTATAGTCTCTTGGAAATCCATGGAGGAGGCCTATGTTCAGCAGTAGACTTCTTGTGGCTGAATGATGATGGCGATGAAGTACTTTACATTTCAGAGACCCATTTGACAGTTAGTAACTAAGCATGTACTGCAGGTGATTAAAACATTGTTGATAGTAGCTTACTGTATTTGGTCGACTTATGATATGGCTCTTCCAGTTTAGAGATAACGTCTTCATTTTTCCGTTGCGAACTGTCGAGGTAGAGTGACTATTGACTATTGGGGTATTATGACTTTCTCTATACTGTTCTAATTATTTTACATATGGTTTTGTTTGTGTCTGTAGATTTGTCACCTTAGCTGTAAAAGGTTGTTTCTCTTCAGTTACAAAGAACTACTTACAAAATTTTCCGGGTCCCAAGATTGGTTGTGCATTACTAGCAATTATTAGTTAGATATCAATGATAAATTGTATGTAGCCAAGCAACTGGAAAAATCTAATTTCCTATTGTGTGATAGTTTTAAAATTACGTATATTTTGCACTGAATAGTTATGTTTTACCAGTACGCTTAGCATGCCACGCTCGAGAAATGCCCTTCTCTATGCAAATCTGTCAATTTATCTGTCGAGCCCGAGATGTCTCGATGTTAGCATGGCGACCGCGACCGAGATGGAGACGACCGAGACTTGTCTACAACCGGTAACATGGCGGCATTGCCGAGATAATTTCGGCCGAGTTAGACACTTATTTTGACATATACGACCGAGACATGTCTAGTACCCCCGGAGGTGAAGACAGGCTTCAAGACTATATAATTCAACAGAAAATACATATTATTTTGTTAATGTTTTTTGTGTTCTTGCTGTATTATACTTTCCTTTTGATGTTCGTTTCTTAATTTTTCCATACTTAGTGCATAGAACTATTTATCTTTTAAAAAAACCCAGTTCAAGCAAAGAAAAACAAGAAAACCACGGAAAATTAAAGGAATGCGTTTTGTTACTACTATTGTAAAGTGTGCTCATTAAAAAAATCAAATAAAAATTAATGGTTTTGACTCATTGCTTGCGTAGGAACGATACGCAATTCGTAACTTTCTAGTGAAGTTCCGCTGTCGGAAAAAACTGATAACAATTTTGACAGGGTTGCCAGACAAAAATACAACACTTTTATTTAATATGGCAATAACTACTTTTTGGTAGACAAGACCGCACTCTATTGACTATCTCGAGTCTCGGCTACCACGCTCGCACTTTCCACATGGCAAGTACTTCTAAGTCTCTCACTCGACGTCGAGAGAGAGTCAAAACACGCATGCTAAGCAAACTGATTCGAGTATTTTTTGTTATATGTAATTTCCGGTTCAAACGTAGCTCCTTAAAACGTCCAGACGACAATATAGATGGCAAAAACTGGTTAGGGTTATAAATGTAACTTTATCACAAATAATAACTTCCAAATAACATACATACATACATGGACCATGCTCCGAAACCAAATAAGGCAGTAGTTGTTAAGTAATTTGTGAAAGTGTTGTGTACACGTATCGACGATATTTTTATGAAAAACTTTCAGTCTTTTGTCAAAACCTAAACTTAAATCACCTAATATAACAAACACACATCAAATTGTCAAACACCGAGTCGAACTTTTATAAGTATCATGATAGCAGCCCGCTCAGTCTTATTTTTATTTTTATTCTTGTTCTGTCTAGGATTCAGTAACGTGTTCTAGGTCAGTGCCAAGGCCCAATCGCTTATATCCGTCAATCTGCTGGTTACTCAGCGGAGAAAGAAATGTTTTAAGAATTTTATTTCCGTTCTCCCGTTTTCGAAGGGAATGGTGTCAGAAGTCACCCAAATGCATTTTGGCAACTTGTCACTGGCTCCTCACGAGCCGAGCAATGTATCAATCAGTTTTCCCACTAATCGGTGACTTTTCGAAATTGTTTCAGCTGGCTCCACGCCAGAGGTTGACAACAAGCGGCGTCACCTTGGTGAAGCGCAAATAAAATGTCGCCTTTTCACTCGTTCGGCGAAATGTATAGATTCAGTGAAGTCTCGAATGTCGGGCGGATCGCGTCGGAGAAATCTGACCGATTGTTTGCAATAACTTGACGAATACTTGCGGAGTGATGTTCATGTGTTATGTGCGCATTGTTTACGGCTTATGACGATGAAGCTGTCTTTAGGAGAGCTGTGACTCTGTGAGGTGATAGATTGTGTTGTTTCTAATTGTTTGCGACTGTATTATGTGCTACCTACTGGAAGAGACACTCCAAACAGCTTTCGTGTCGCGGAAATTGCAGTCGATTGGCTACAGCTCATTTAGTCTATGATGAGCGCTTGCCGCAGTGATAGGTACATGTTTGTCTAAATTTGAATAAAAAATTACATCTATTGTTTTGAGATACTGTACTTAGGCACTTGAATAACATGATAATTAGAATGCAGCCCTCACATTCGGGAGGTCGTGGGTTCGAATCCCGGCAAGTACTAATGACTTTGTTTTGTAAGTTACGTACATTTGTCAAGATATAGTGGCTATACCGCTCGCTAACGGTGAAGGAAAACATCGTGAGGAAACTTGAGTCTTAGAAGTGTTCATACTTCAGCGCTTGAAATTGCCAGTCGGCGGTGGGCAAACGATTCTCACCGAGAAAAGGCCTATTCCCTGCGGTGGCACGTATCTAGGCTACATAAAAAAATACATCAATTAGTATAGTAAAATTCTACAAAAATCTTTACTTTGCGACCCGAAATTTGTTTACAATGTCTCCTTTAGTAGGTACTTAACATGTTATACCTTACATCACTTTGACATAGGTTAAAATAGACAGAGGCACTCGAGGTAATTGTAAGATCTGCACCTTTCTAGAATATTTTGCAGCGCGAAAAACTGGCTAAGCTGGTTTGTAGGCATCCGGTGTATCGGAGGGGCTTAAAATAAATACGCAATCGTAAAAAAGTGAGCTCTCTGTCATCGCGATAAGCAAAAAGTGTGGTTTCGTTGCTAGCGTCAGCGAATGCAACCGCGATACTCATTAGCCTGATGGAAGTTGAAAGGCGAGCTTGTGTGCTGACCAACCCTAATTACGGCAGACGTAGCCTTGCGGCGTCATGTTTCGTGGTCGCTAAGGGTACAACATAAGCAGACATGTGTGCCACTGCAGGGCACAGGCTTTCGTTCAGAGATATGGGCTTACTCGTTTTGCGTGCCCATTGCGGATTGGTGATTTTAAGTACGGAAGTACGTAAGCACCATAAGCACTCAGGTAAAGAGGCTCGAAATTTCGCCGATGCCTGCACTTGCCCATTAGCTCAGTTGGGAGACTGCTGGCACGGTTAGCCAGAGGTCGCGGGTTCAAGTCCCGGCACGGGTGGAATTTTTAGCCCCTAAATAGGTTTTTCTAAACACAAATACAAATAAACTTTATTTCTCCATCCACAAATGGGCTTACTCATGACGCGTGCCCATCGTATCGCGCATCGACGATATCAAGCACGGAGATATGTGAGCACCGTAGACACTCATGTCTATTTACGGTATTTTCCTTAAACTGTAGCGAGTGTTGTTGCAACTATCAATTTATGAATTTAGAAAATACGTTATCGAAAGTGAGGCAAGCGTTTAACCGAATGTGCTACCAAGGTTACGGTCCACGGGAATTTCAAATGTAACCTTTAAATAAAATTGTTGATAAGGCTGCTGTCTAGCCGAAACAGTTGGAATTATTCATTGACTTTCGTGGTATGACGTCAACTGGCCATGCATGGGAATTGAATTGCAAATCTAGTTGCGACGAGAAACGACAATACTTAAACGCAGCAGCCCATTCGGCGTTTATTCTTACATCAGTGTGAGCCGTGTCGTTAATGGGGTATGCAGTTTACGACGCTATGCGTTTGCGCATAAAATGCGCAAAATTAAAGGTAATGCTACACTAATCGACAGGCAGCGATGCGTTTGTTGGTCTTCAGAAAACTGCATAAATATCTAGCCTTACAAATTTTATTTACAAATATACAATTTATAATTTACAAATATCTAGCCGTGTTACATACACAGCTTTAGTTGGTTTCATATTCTTTCTCGACACTTCAATATTCTGGTAAAAGTATCGCTACTAAGCTCAAGCACTTCAAACTGGACAAAAATACGATTTTGGCGCTTTCAAAAGGGATGTTTTCACTAAATTAAGTTTATTACTTATATTATTTCATTTTGTTAGGAAAACTAATAGCTTATTACTAACACATTCAATTTACACACATAGATACAGAAAGCCAACAAAAAGTTTTCACAGATATTTTGAGCAATTAGCGCAATTAATGAATTGAATTGAACTATAACGCCCTTAAAATAATACACAATGCCCCATGTCAAGTTTTTAACAGTTATTGGACACAAGGTCATGTATAGTATCAAGTTTCGCTCAGCGCATCGGTAAAACAACTGTGTCGCGTATCGCAACCAAGTGTGATCTTACCTTAAGCCCGCGAAAGTCAAAGGCGGCTGATCGGGCAGCGTTTTATTGCTCCAAAGAAGTCCGTCTATTATTATTGCTCTTGAAATAAGTCAGTTTTATTGCTCAGATTAATGGTCTCGAATTTCGTGTCCACGTTCGGCTAGCGCGTGCAACTGAAATAGCTAACAGTCTTTGTTGACTGTTGTTTCATGCATTTCATGATGCTGCAGAGGCGCGCGATGTTTTCTATTAAGTTTACTGAGTTACATGCATTCCCGTGTTACAAAATTGGTCAAACATGAATGAATAAAGTGTATACTTACTGCCTCGTTGGTCTAGCGGTTTGGTAACCATGACATAGGTAGTGAGTTTGATTCCCACTGTATATTTGTATAAATGGTGTTTTTCCATGATTGCGATGTCTTTTCTTGGTTACCATAGCACAGGGTATCCTATTTTGTGATTGTGTTGTCTGGATATTGTTAGTATTATTTTACGAAGTCACAGATCGTTTTAGAGAGAGAAAGGTGAAAACTCACAGCTTGTCAAATAACAACACACCCCAGTAACACACCTATTTTACTTATAGGAAGTGTTGTACCTACTGTCGACAGTACATTATTTACATCCATGCACTCTACTCTGAGGCGTTTGGGGTCCGAGGTGGCTGGGTGCCATACATTACTGTATGGTACCCGGCTGCCTTTGACTCTGTATGCCTCACATGTTCTCTTCACGATTGTTTTGTATTTTGGAAGAAGCCTGGCTACCCATAGCACAGGGAATCCTAGTCTGGGAGCCAGTAACCACTTTTTTAACCTTTTTCTAAATAAAGTTTTTTTCATTTTTCATTTTCATTTTTCATTTTTGTTTTATCTCTGTTTTGTTGACGTTTGTATCTTTTGTTTGTGTACCTTTATGTTTACTTTGTGTTTCTGTGACAATTTAAATAAATATCCTCTTTCTTTCTACTCAGTTACGTTACCGGCGACTTTCCAACTAAAATGTGAAGGTGCTGTTAACCGAACTAATGGAGCCACAAAAATCTGGTTTATGAAACCTGAGTTCCAAGCTTCCTGTATGGATTTTGGAATACTAGATTAATTTAGATTTAGAATAAATAAATGATTGGATTTACTAATGTATTGCCAAAAATCGTTTCCCAAAGTATTACTTCCCAAACTATTTTCCGCAAATTATCACTTGGCAAAAAAACATTTCTCAAAACAACTTAAAGCAAATAAACAGTTAGCAAAAGTTATTATGGCAAGTTATTGTTTACCAAATAAATACTTGGTCAAAATTCATTTTACCAAGCATTATTCAGTCAAAAGTATCGTTTGGCAAAAAGTACCTTTCCCAAAATATTGAATGGCATAGGTACCATTTTGCCATATCATAATGTAGGGTACCTATGACTTTTCCATGCACCAACCTTATTTAAGTTTGACTCAAAACTAAGTTTTTTAGTGAAATATTTTTTTTCGCTTTTATATAAAAAAAAGAACTAACACCCGAAGTTTCAGGATGGAGCGTCGCTGCGCTCCGCTCCATCCAGGAACTTCGAACCTATTTTTGCTGTATGTGTACTGACCTAACAACCAACCCAAAATTTGAACAAAATGCGAAATATAAATTTAATCAAACAATTATTTGCTATATAACACTTGCCAAAATAAAACGTTAGCATAATAAACGTTTGTCTTAATAAAACTTGACGCAGTAAAATTATGCGAAATGATAATTTGACCAAATGAATAAAATGCGAAATGAAAACTTGCTAAAGTTTCATTTGGGAAATGAAACTGATGCCATAAGTTTATTGGGAAGTAAGATTTGGCGAAAAATACTTTGGCTAAACGGCGGTATCCCAAATGATTGGTATTAAATTTCAATTATGAATTACTATTTGTAAATGAATAAATTGAGTTGTTTTCAATTACTTATCAACATTATTATGCATGCAAATATTTTACCGTTGATTCGGAACCCAATTAATTTTCGGAAGGACAATAAAATGGTTTTTTATTTTGATTCATGATCTTTTCAATTGGCAATTAGGGTCGTGTTATCAAAGCGATCTTGCATCTGAGATCATTATTTAGATTAGAGCCCATTAAGATCATCTACAAAAGAAACCCTAACTTAATTTACAGCTCATTCAAAAGCGATCGAAGAGGTAAGGCTGCTGTCTTAATTTGGATTTAGTCTTGTCTTGGCACTAAGGGTCGTGTTATTAAAGCGATCTTACGTCTGAGATCGCTTTTTGGAGTTCAGTAAGATGCTTTTTAAAAGAAACCGTAACTTGGCAGCTCATTCAAGAGAGCGATCTTACAGGTAAAATTGCTGTCTTAATTTGGATTCACTCTTGTCTTGGCTCTTAGGGTCTTGTTATTAAAGTGATCTTACGTCTTAGATCCCAGTTAAAATATTCTTCGTAACTTGGGAGGAAGTCCACCTTTTGTACACTGTCTTTGTGCAATAAAGAATTAATAATAATAATAATATTTTGTATTTTTTTATATTTTTTTACTTTTATAAACCTATTCTAAGTCATGAAAATAAATAAAGAGAATAATAATAATAATTTCAAGAGCAATCTTAGAGGTAAGACTGCTTTCTTATTTTTGATTCAGAATTTAATATAAGATAAGATTCTTTATTATACACCAGAGAACAATATTTACAAAAACGGCAGTAACAGGAGAAAAATAATATTAAAAAAAAAATCAATAAAGCTACGGTTTTCTATTTACTATTATACATCGAATAGGCTCTGGCTTGAACGACGTGGGAACCTATTTACAGCTCCATAGTAGATACACTGCATATTTTTAGCGGAATAATGTTTATGTGCACTTGAACCTGGCGGGTGTGGATTTGCTCTACGCTTGTGTAAACCGCTAGCTATTTGTTACAAGATGCGTAGGTGCTAAGTAAACGTTGAGCAGATATAGCGTGCTGAAGTATCTATCATGCAATTTAGACTTAATTAAGATTCAGTACAAAAAAAATGTGAAATTGTAACAATGCTACTCGCTAACTGTGAAGGAAATCATCATGAGGAAACCTGATTGTCTGAGGTGTTCACTTACCTCAGCGCTTGAAATTGCCAATACGCGGTGGGCGCGCGTGGTAATTAAGCCCATACTCCCTCTTGGAGATGGCCTGTGCCCCTGCATAGGACGTATTTACGCTACATAAAAAAGGTGAAATGCACATGACATGGCAGGTAACCACTGAGTAAGCCCTGGGGTTAACATCTGTTTACACGAAGTTTCCCACAACACAGGCGTGACCTAGCGTGGCGACCACAGTATGTATGTGTATGTAACCATTTTTATTGATAAAGAACAGCTTTGACGTTCATTAAGTAAACATTTTGTTTTTATAGTGAATAAAAATTTTTGACTTTGACTTTTGACTTTACTTTTTAGGGTTCCGTAGTCCGAAAAGGAACCCTTATAGTGTCGCCATGTCTGTCTGTCTGTCTGTCCATCCGCGGCCTAGCGCAAAGACCGGTGGTACTAGAAAGCTGTAATTTTGTGTGTGTACATATTTATCACGAGGACTAAGTTGAAGAACAAAATGTAGGAAAATATTTTTTTTACTGTATACTAACATGAAAAGTGGGGATGATAAGATAAGAATATTTTTTATTGTATACCGGAAAAAATGTTAAAGAAACAGCAATGACAAAAGAAAAGATACAACTGGCGGCCTTATTGCTAATAGCAATTTCTTCCAGGCAACCTCATATCGAAGAATTTGCCGAAGGAGAAATAGACACGGGTACTCGGTGCAAATACGAATATTAATAGACATACATATACGTAATAATGATAATAAGCTCACATATATCATACCTGAATACTATACATAACTACACGTACTTACATAAATAGTGGCTTATAACAAGTGTGTGATCTGGACAACAAAAAGGTGATATACCTACATATACATGAAGAGAAGTGAATAGAAACTTTTTTTTCTAGCCTACCCATCATGTGGGGCATTGTTAGATTGTTCGTTAAAAATACTGTGGGTGTAGGAAGACCATTGCTTTACTTAGGGTTCCGTTTGCGAAATATTAAGCTTTAAAGCGAAATTTTTTTTTTATCCGAGTAGGGCGTCCCCCCTCTCTCCTGGCTAAACAACCGTAGAAACGTGAAAAAAATTAAGGTAGTAGCACATATATTGAACTTAAAATTAAACGTATCACAGCTAAGTAGGCTTTACTAGTTAACGAGTAATAGGCAACCAACTTATAAAAGTAAAATTTCGTACAAATTACTTCGATGCAGTTTTTAGTTCTGTAAAGCAGATAAAAAAAGCTCTCCTTCTACGGAAACCTACATTGCGCGTGGCTCGACACGCACAATGGTTTTATAGAAGTTTTATATAGGTTTTAAGGAAGAACAATACGAGTACGATATTAATGAATCTAAACGAGTTCATGTTTTCTATCAAGTCTTTTAATTCAAACTAAGCCATACGGCTTCAAATCTCACAAATGCTTTGCGGTTCCTCTCATGTGATGCCATCTGACATCTGAATGGATATTGTCTGTGTTTTCAATTACCTATTTATGATAAATCTGCTACGTAGGTACCGAGTAGACTTCAAACCCACTGTTTTGCTGTTACGTAGGTGTTATAAAACCATAGCCGTTCATAGTCCATTTGCCGTGCTGTAAGCTTTTCAAAAGGATACAGCGAGCACCTTATGGATAGGTACGTCAATATCTGTGGGTAAGTACGTGCACTGGCCACGTATTTTTCTTCTGGTCTAACACAGACAACGTTTACATATCGACGAAATATGAACAAGGTGATGTAAAAATGTAGACAAATTTACAAGTGAAATTGCGAAACGGGGCAGTAAATCTTAACCACGACTGGCAGCGATTATTTTGTTTTTTAGTGCTTGTTACACTTTACTGCTGGTGCTGCTAAACAAGACGTTTACTAGTTCCGTCGAATTAGGCCTATACCTTCTTCAGGGAAGAGACCCGTGCCCCTCGGTGGGGACATAATGGGTTGATGATGATGATGAGGCATTTGAATAACACTTTCACGACTGAATACCACGGGGAGTGGATTATCAGCTGATTTATCTCTTAAGCATTTAAATACGCGATTCAGATTGTAAATAAATTGTAAAAACTTTCGATGATCACGTTCCTAAATAATTGGTGTCATATTAGTATCGTTCGATTGACTGTCTTGAAGTTACTGTATCAATCATAGAAAAATGTACTTATTGCACTATAGAGGAAGATGCATTCATTACTAATACTTTTAGAGTTTCAATGACGATAACTTCAATATTGTTTTATGTAATCTAATAGAATTTTATTCACTTGATACCGGATAAACTTACTTGGTTTATTGTCGGAAGACATAATAAAGTAAGTTAATAATAAATAATAAAGGAAATAATAAAGTAAGTTAATAAAATTAAGTTAATAATATGTAGTGCTTACGAAAGTTTTAGTTCGATAATAGAATTTTGTCGTCGTTGTTAGGGTTCCGTACCTACCTCAAAAGTAAAACCGGAATCTTTATAGCATCCCTTTGTTGTCCGTCCGTCCGTCCGTTATGTATGATCCTTTATCTCGGGAAAGCGTGGAGGTATCGAGTTAAAATTAAAACCATATACTCAAGCCTAGTCCCCTAAAGCTGTGAAAAAAATCAAACTCCTTGGTTTATTTCGAAACTCTCAAGCAAATCAAAATTTATAGGGTAATTCCCGCTGACCTAGAACCTAGCCCAAATTTCATATTTGGCAAGTAGTATCGTCGTATACTACAAGTAATTGCATATTATCACTACTACTATTACTTACTAGTTGTAATTAAATCATAAGAAATTTTTTTTGTGGAGTTCGGGAAAAGCTCTGAAAAACAGCGAGCCTTGATTACTGAACTGTTTATAATAATATGTTACTTAGATACAAATTGGCAAAAAAATACCCTAGGCCGTCGAAAGATTTCAAGAAAGAACAATATTTTTTCTTTATTTGCTTGAACATAAAAATTTATCGAAAGGCTGACGAATTATACTTCATCGATACCTTACAGACAACTTTTATTATGAGACCAACAACGAAGTAGCGAAAAAATTGTATTTTTACCTTCACTAGAGCAGTTACCAAAAATGTAGTATGGAAAAGCTATATTTTTTTAATCATTCATTACAAACAACTCTTGATCGATCGTTACAACCACCTCTTATTAGAGCTGTTTGTATTGACGAGTAGAAGTTACAAGGCCCCTTTAAGTTTCATTGGACCCTTCTGTATTACGCTGTAAATACTTGTCAATAGTCCTCGTACAAAACGCAGCAGACATCGATATTCCCAGATAGCCAGTCAAGTGGGCATAGACTGCCGAGTATCGGGTTGGGTCGGCTAATGCGAGCTACCGGTGCGCGTGCACACCATCTCGATCTCGAGCCTCCGCGGACGTGGGAACGGAATGAGGGAATGCGCGGGGACTACTGGGGGTTAGGTAGGCTTTTTCCGGGTGGTGAGCTTCGCAACAGTGTTAAGTGTGTGTGAGTGAGTGTGTAAGTGTGTGTGTGTGGGTATGTGTGTATGGGTCGGTGTGTTTAAACATGCACGTTCTAAGGTTAGCGAGGCATCAAGCAGTATCGCCTAACTTTAGTGCAAGTACTCGTATGTGTGACTCTTCTGTATTACGTGCTGAGTTTTGTCCACTTTGGGGATTCAAATTCTTTTATCTTTATCTTATCTTTATCAATGCTGAAAACTGCTTTTTAAATTTTTCAGTTTTCGTTATTTAGTATACATATTTTTGTATCGCGTTATACGTTATAGGCACTCTTTTATGTCAAGGTCCATTATCCGTTATATTGATTGTTATTTATTTTAGTAAGTATTGTGTTCGGTAATAAATCGATTACCTTTCTACATAACAATCTAGGGAAAGCATTTTTGTTCCATCTCAGCAAACATTGCCCCTGGAGCCAAACTATTACCCTGCGTACGCTTATAGATAATTTTACATATATAGTCGGTATTGTTCTGGCGAAGTTCTGATGATTACCTTGAGAGTGATTCTGTTCTATAGTGGATACACTAGACCCTTGTAAAATGCAAGTGCAGAATGCAGAAAGTGTTATTTTCACAATAGAGATTTTAGGACCTCCTTACCGTAGGTCGTACCTACTTCGGATACAGTTTTGTCACTATTGTGCTATTGAAACGCAAGTAGTATAATTTTGACATCGGAGTCTAAATGTCATTGCACACCCTTGGTGGTCCCACCTATATGGAAGTGTATACGAGTAGTTCAAAGGAGATATGTCACATGTAAAGACATGACATTTGCCACACGGTCGACTGGTCGACCATAGCGTGGACCTTCGGAAGGTGACTCACTGGCTGTTGCACGGACTTTCGACATGACATGTTTAAGAGGATCCAGTGAGCTAACTAGCGCCACCAATGAAAATAAAATCACATATTTTACAGATCGTATTTGCAAAAAGTGCCAGTACAATCTCTCAATCATGTTAACAGTGATTTTTCGGACTCACAACAAAGAACCTAGGATCACGAACCTAGGACTAAATAGCATTTATGCCAAAAATGGCCGTTTCTGACGTTAATGCTATATTCATTCTAGGTTCACGGCCATGGCTCCTAAAAATCACTATTAACATGATTGAGAGATTCTACTGACACTTTTTGCAAATTTAATCTGTAGCTGTTTGGTTTAGGGCCTGCAGCCTAGAACCTTTCAACATGACATGCGCAAGGGTTAAGCGATTTCCCGGAGCTAGCGGTACCAATGGAAAAGCATCCCAATTTCTTTTATAATACGTTTCTGGGAAAACTCCACATCATAAATTTCAATAATGGTTATAGCTATTGTTAAAGCCTGCAGGATAGCAATAAGGCAGCCAAAATTGTACTGTATCTTTGTAAATATTTTATGTTGGTTTATTCAATGAATAGTTTATTTAAAGAAACAGATAAAAAAAATAGTTTGAAGAATAAAGAATATTCTTATCTTATCTTTCAGCATGACATGCTCGAGGGTTAAGTGGCTCACCGGGGCTAAATGCTAACAATGGAAAAAAATCACATCTTTTATAATACGTTTTTGCCAAAAGCGAACATCACTAATCTCAATAAATCCATAGCAATTTTTAGAACCTGCAGCCCAGCACTTTTCAACGTAACATGCTAAAGGGTTAAGCGGCTACCTTGAGCTAACGCTACCAATAGGAAAAAAACACATCTTTGCCAAAAGTCCACATCATAAATTTCAATAATGGTGATAGCTACTTTTAAAGCTATTATGATCTCGTGATAGCTGTTAGTATTCTTAGGACCTAAAGCAAATTAGAACCTAAAGAGTAGAAGACTCCCTAGGAAAACCTAGGGTCCTTGGGTATAACCTAACGGTCTTATTTATAAAAACGAAGAGGTTATTTAAATCATCTGTGGTAAAGACAAAAACTTAATCACAGATTATTTAAACTTTCCTTGAGGAGTGTTTTAGAGGATTCGTATTTTGTTAAATAACACAATAAGGCTTTATTTGATTCCCGCCGTTTTTGGCCAAATACTTAAAAGTTGAAGGTTCTTATGTAGGCTGAAAAATAACTATCACTATTATTAACATTTATGATGTTCACTTGTTGCAAAAACGTATTATAAAAGAAGATATGATTTTTTTCCATTGGTGGCTCTAGTTAGGTCCGGGTAGCCCCTTAATGTATCGGCGTTGTCAGCTTGTAACAAGGAGAATCTTTGTAAGTTGTGTGTTCCTATTATAGTTAAAATTTATGCATACCATAAGTTCGCCTTTCAATAAATTTTATGCAATGATTTTTCGACATGATTTTTCCATAAGACTTGCAACAAAGAATATGTTGTTGTTGTTGATAATAGTAAGTAACAATTCATTGGTCAGGATCAAAAATTTAGAATATATATATATTATGTATATTATGCTCCGTCATCGAGCTAGTCGTAAAGCCCGTAGGCTTAGACCCGTAGCATACAGCCCCCCTGCATCCCTGCGGAATATGGAATATGTATAATAAAGAAACAAATAAAAAAAATTCAAACGCATTCAAAGGTTAGCTTAAGATTAAATAAAGGTTTGAAAGTTAATGTGAAGGTGAGGGTAAATTAAGTTAAGGTGTTGGGTTAAGTTTCATTAAGGTCAATGTTTCTTTTTTTATGTACCATATAGTAACGTTGAGTTGAATAAATTTAAATGTATATAAGAATAACCCAAAGATCAAAAACTTAAAGGTTGATGAGTTATCAACTTGAATGCAGAGATAATTACAGTCCATAACTGTAATATTCTGCGTGACATGACTCTTTTTAAAAAACAGTTACTATATTCAGCTTATTAGAGGTGAAACAGTAAAAACTGGCCAAGTGCGAATCGGGATTGAGCACCGAGGTTTGCGTATCACTACATATACCTATTATTCTACTACTTTACGGTTCGAGACTCTCTTTACAGGTCAGACATACCCTATTAGACAGATAATTATTTTTTGCACTCGACTAATTATATTTACAGAGATATAGTGTAGATACTTAATATCTAGTACCTTTCACTAGGGTACTAGAGACCCGTTGGCGTCGTTCCGTATTGAACCCTAAAAAGGAGAAATCTCTTTATTCCGGCTATTTTTACGAGTCAAGATTGTCACATTAAAATCAAATAACATTATCTAACTTGTGTAAATGACTTCCTGCATTAGATATCTCATATACTTTGTGGTTGAAAAGACATTTGGTCAACTATCGCGCTATATTTTTCCGTATCTTCATTACAACACTTGCACTGTGAACGTAATTACGCGCTGGCTAAATAATTACTTATCGATATTGTGTTTAAATAAATCTGCCATGACATTTACAATTTTATTTTTTTCGGAGCGGCTTTTATGGTTGGTTGCTGCAATTTATTCGCGCACCTTGGAGGACCGGAAAAGTCAAATAATGTTGGTTGTCTCGAGAAGCTCAGTTACTCGACGTTTAGCCGATTATCTTGGCCAATTTTGGTCCCAGGCAAATTCAAATCTAATGAATGTCTACACGCAACGTTTGTCTTCAGGATGCTGTTTTTTCGGGGTGCGGTTTTTTCATGACATTAAATTATTACACACTCTTAGCGGTGGGTCTTCTAAAAAATACGTAGAAATCTTGGTTACATCAACAAAGTACTAAAAGCACTCACAGTCTTAACAGACTGCCTACTTTGCCAAACATAGCATTTTCAATTTGTACTTACAGATTTATCATTATGTTGACGTCCTTCGTACAAATTGGCATCGTCTCATACTTGTTTAGCACAGGTCATATTTATCTTCATGGAAGGTCACCCAAGCGCAGGAATAGGTAGATGCAATGGCGACGGAACCGCGCCCACTCAGTTCCGCACCTAGGGAGGTGTCAGCTCGTGAGGCGACATGATCGCAATTGTACTAACAGTCCACTTCCTCTCCTCTAACATTGAACGACTTGCGCGGACGCCGGCCAAGTGTAGAGGATGTAGTTACGCGAACAGAAATAGAATGCGGTGAATGGGTTCGCAGTTTCATAATTCAGGAGCGGTCACGGGCGTTGCCGGTATCATTGCTTCATTCAAACTATATTGTAAGGTAGCAGGTAAATACAGCAATGTAGATGCGCTGGCTATAGACAAGAGGGTTGTTTGCAATCAATGAGAGGAAGCTCTTTATATTAAAATTGCCGTATAACTGCAGTGCAATAATTGGAGAGGTAGAGCTGATAGGCAATACAGACTGCAGGGGACCCCATTTCATCCAGACTATATTTAGATTGCTAGCAAGCATTTGAATGGCATACGACGTGCGATTATTTTTTATTGAGAATAACTGGTTAGCCATAAAGAACGTTGTCCGTCTAGAGCTGAACGCCCTTGTTTATGTGATTGCCCGGTTTATACGCAGATAACTAAACAGATTGCGGCTGAAACATAATACGTTGAGTGACCGCTAATAGATGAATGATTAATGTACGTTGACGTGATTTACTCTTGCGGCGCACAACAAGCTGATATTACTATTACAACTGTTTTTTTCTACCAACACATTGAGTAAATGGCTGCTTTTTCCTCTATTCCAGATTTCGCGTTTCGTTCAACATGAATTACTTCTCTATTTCGCCGTGTCTTCTGGTCATATCGCTGCTGGTGTCTCCTGGACTCACCAGCATCTGTCCTGAATCCTGCATCTGCTCAACTACCCGCGATGGCCTCCATCGCGCCGCCTGCAGCAACATCGAGGACCTGTACAAATTTACTCTTCGCCAGAAGCATCACAACATCAACATCCTTGACCTCTCACACAATAACATCACGAAGCTGACACACGAGCTTGACCGGCTAACTGAAGTCGTCACGCTAGATCTGTCCACAAACGGCCTCTCGGACCTCAGTAAATTCTTGCACAACGCCAAGAAATTGGTTCATTTGAACTTGGCAAATAACAGAATTAAGACCCTTTCCCTAACGCACCTACCGACAAGTGTTAGTTCTTTGGATCTAACTAACAATTTGCTGAAAGATGTCCCATCAGACATTGCACATTTGCATGCTTTAGAACATTTAGAGATGGAAGGCAACCCCCTTAATTGCTCGTGTGAAAACATACTAGTGCGAGACAAGTTACTCAGTGCTAATGTATTAATTGACATTGTCAAATGCGCAAGTCCAAGCAAAGTTCACAATAAATCTTGGTTAGAATTAAAAACAAAAGATGTCTGTAAAACTCCAAAGAATGAAATAAATTATTCAGACATGATGATGGGTGACCAACCCTTTGATCCTGTGCAAGTTGGTGAAGAATCTTCAGCACTTAAATCGATGCCATTAGTTGCAAGCAGTGACTTAGAAGACGGCAGTGTTATCCAGGAAGAAAAATTAAATGAAGACGATGACAGTGCACAATTCCTCAAGGTAGATCGAACAAAAACTTCTCAGCTCTCTGAAGATATCGAAGGTTCAGGAGATATCGAGACCACAACAACACATGAGGTAATCGAGAGTACCGATGACCCTATCGAAGGTTCCGGCTTTGAAGGATCTGGATTCGATTTTCTAGTAGAAAGACACCAATATCCTGTAGAAACATCCACAGTACAAATGGAATTAAACACTGGTCCTATTGAGCGTATGTTTAAAGAAGAAAACGATGAGTTTCCGTTGCCGCCGACACCTGATGTCTATGAAGGTGGCTCTTTCTGGCATCTTCAGACCGAATCACCTATAACTATGAAGGCTGAAACAGAAAAACCAATGACAACACAAACCATAAAAGATACCACTGTGTCAGAGCCAATTAGAGTGACACATGCATCTGAGATAAACGAACAGCCTTCTTCTTCAGATGATAAGCCTGCACCTCACAAAACGGGAACTTATATCTGCATTGCAATAATCGTAATTTTACTTGTTGGGTTAATTGGCTTTGCCATCATGAAGGGCCAGATAAGAAAACGTAGGGATAGGAGACTTCTGAGACAACAAAGAAGGGACGTAGAGAAAGCATCTAAAGAAATGGTGGATATGAACAAATCTCTATTAGGTAAACCTGCTGTTGCTGATCTACCTACTGAAAAGAAAGCTAATGGCAAATATGAATTGGTACCAACACACGAACCCCATTTAAAAAAAAGTGAAAATGGTGATGTTAGCAATGAAATTAAACACAAAGATAATAATGGAGTGAGAACTGACAGCCCAAGAGATAGCAACCAAAATAAAAGTAGCTCAAAAGACAATAACTTAACCGATGACATAATCTCACCTTCGCAGCAAGAAACTTCCTTCGAGTCTGATGTTGCCTCACCGGATTCAAGGAAAGACAGACATTCACTATCGAGCGAAGACATTTTTGTTCCAATGCACGGTGACGACTTGAAATTGAACGGTCTTGGAGACATATCTCAGCCTCTGTTAAATGGTGACCAAACCACTTTGTCTGATTTCCTTTCGCCATCGGAGTACACTCCCGTGTACTCACCTGATATGGGCAGAGTTAGGATCAAGTTGTCGGAGACACCGAAGCCAAAGACACCAGTTCTCGTCACCAGGAGTCGGTCGAACGCCGGAGATATTATTATCACTCCGTCCATTGATAGCAACATACGTAAATCGACCACTTGAAATCAGTTTAGAACAAAAAGCAAAGAACAATTCGTGATTAGTGTCCAGTAACAAATACTTTACTGTTGGCTTCGATCAACAATACTGTTGGCAAAATTTCTGTGATTTTGTGTGTTTAATCGAGTACGATGGATTGATATAGTCGGTACAGTGCGTTAAGTCTGAAAACTTTGCTGCCAAAGTGTGTTTGTAGTCGACAGTGCCTTTATTTTAAACTACGATAATTATAAATATTTATGAGAATATAATACTATGCAATAAACAAATCATATTTTTTATACGTGTAGAAATGTTGCCATGTTCATGATAGATATAAATCTATATTAGGTAGGTAGTTATTATTTAGATATTATAATGTTTTTAAGAGTCAATGAACAACGCACATAACATTTATTAGGTTTTGAATGATTTTTCGTTTAAGAAACACTTCTTGGGTTTAAAATTTAAATGGTTGTGTACTTACTTACTTTTATTCCGAAGCTGATCATTATTAGAACAAAAACAAGAAGTGCAAGGGCCAGCTTTGTGTGTTTGTAATTTACTTTACATCGTTCTTCCGAATCAAGAGATTTATCTTTATAAGGTCTGTTTGAAGCTATGTTCCTTTTGTATTAGTTAATTTATGTTTAGGATGTGATACCATTTAAAGTTAAGCTAGGTATCCAGCTACTACTGTCTAAAATATGTCTTAAACTTTGTATATTTTTGTCTTTTTTGATTTTTAGCATCTCTTTATAATAGTGCTTTTAAAATTATGCTTTATTTTAATTGCATTGTATGAATTCCGGCTCACAGCTAGAAGATATGGTCTAATTTCATATCTTTATCAGACCGATAAACTGTTTTTATCATCCAAGAGTTTAGAAAATTTAATAGCACGTAATAAAGAATGTGGTTGCATTACATTATGTTTATTGTATCTTTTTCAAGAGTAACGATATAAAACGTTGATTCCAATTTATGTGTTTCATTTACTTAAAACATTTTTGACTAAAAATAAATAATAGTACAAATGTGTTGGAGGTGGAGCCCTAGCGACTCGGATCGGACTTGGCTGATTCACGCACACATCAGCACATCTGTTACCTTAGTTTGTGTTGATTTTCACAGTTAATTCATATTTTATACAAATATTTTTAGTGTGTCTTCTGTATTCGAGTTATTATTTGTGAATATCAATTCAATTCAATTCTGCATTATGGACTGACTGCACTGATTATCCAGTACAATTTCGCCAATGTCACGTGTTAGGTAAGAAAAAGCCAATTAAGAACGTTTATCCAAATTTTTAATATCAGAAATTAAAATCTAATAAAAATATTTTTTTTAAATGTCCGAAGTAAAAAAAAAAACTTTGTGAATGTCAAGTTCAAAACAAAAAGTATTGTTGCGTTTAGTTAGCTGTCAAATCGGAACTATCTTGGACTTATTCTTTAAATTTGTGTTGCTGCGTTTAGTAAGTTGTCAAATCGATTCAATCCAAATATTTTTAATCTGTGATCATTCATTCGGTTTCACTGGGGGAACGGTTAAAATTAAATTTAGAGAAAAGGAGGAAATCGGTTTGTATCAGTTGAAAAAGCTAAGTATTAGTCTGAAATGTTGTTTTATCTTACGAATTTAGAGCTTAATTATTGCTGCGTTGGAATGTATATTTCTGAGTTTCGTCTAAATATTATCTTTTTTGAAGTAAAGTTTTGTTATTGACAGTGAATTTAATGTAATGAGCCGTTTTCAGTACAAATTCACAAAGCAATTTATAGATGGCGCTTACAGGCGTGGCCATAGAAGAACCGGAATACGGCTGTCAAAATTAATCTGCGCTAAGCAAAATTTGACAGACGTGTTCCTGTTCTTGTATGTGCACGCCTATAAGCGCCATCTATGAAGTGCTTTGTGAATTTGTGCTGAAAACGGCTCATTGTACAGCTGTAGGGATCATCATTCAATAGTTCCGGAATAAAAACAACAGTTCTGCAATAAAAACAATAGTTCATAGGTCTCATAGGTGAAACTGGTAGTATAATTTGTGATTGTTAAAATCGATAAACATAAATTGTATTTTCTTTCAAAGTTATTTTGTCTTACTGTAATCTAACCTAAATATGACTGTGTTCTAATGAAAGTATAATAATGTAAAATTTAAAAGCCTATTCTAGAATATAATATTTCTTACTTACTAAACATAAAAGGGGTAATACTTATAGCAGAAGCACAATTTTTCACTAAATAAAACTATATTTACAAAACTGCTTTTAACCAGTTTAACCAACCAGATTCTCAAGTGGAGACCAAGAACTAGCAAACGCAGCGTAGGGCTTTCAGTTGCTGGAAGGACTAGCTGGGGCAGATTACTGGCAGTGGTTGGATGAGGATGGCCGAGGACAGAAGAAAGTGGCGTGCCTTGTGAGAGGCCTATTTCCAGCAGTGGGGTTGATTAATTGATTGATTGAACCAACCAGTAGTGCTTATTCAGAAATCGCTTTCACGAGGGTCATCATCATCTGTGGAGTTTCTCCTTCTACCATTATTTGGGCGCAATGGCCTCTCTATTTCAGCATCTACTTCGACTGTTACGGTTTCGATTTCTGTATTATATTCAGACATACGCCGTCTTCTAAAGCTAGGTGAATGATCTAATTCCGCAATTTCGTGACTTCCATACCTAGTAGACCGCCTGCGGCGTCTCTGTCTTCGGTTGCCGTCGGTTGTGTCGGTCATTTCAAAATCATCCACAACATGAATATCACCATTCCGCTCTGTCTCTTCAAGTAGGTCTCCACTAGATTTCGTTTTTCTACGACCTCTTTTTCGCCTAGACTTGCCTGAGCCAGTTTCGTTGAGGGAGTGACATGAGACATTTAGTTTAGGCATGGAGAGAGCTTCATCATATGAAGGCGGTGCTACTAGATCTCTAGGATCTGGTGCGTTGCACTGGGCTTCTTGTTCTGCTCGTATTCTTAGCTGTCTCAACCGGTCTCTAGCTTCCTCAACTTGCCTCTCTCTCTCAGCCTGTATTGCAGCCAGACGACGTTTCATTGACCGTTTTATTAAATTTACTAACAAAAACACTAGTGCTAGTCCAATTATCATGACCATTAAGAACCAAACCAATCCATCAGCATTAACTGTTCGTTCAGTAGGAAACCAAGTAAAGTAACAAGCTTCTAACCATGTCTGACCATTCACATCATTTGGACCATTACACACCAGATTGAAGGCTTCTTCTTTCTTGTTTGGCTCTAGAGTTAGGTACTCATAAAAGTCATACATGTTGTTATCAGAGCAATCGCATAGCCACATATTATCGTTTAGGTTGAGCTTCTCGAGGTAAGGGTTCGATTGGAAGTATGATTTGTTCCATATTGTCGTGAACCTATTGCCGATCACTGAGAGTGCTGTAAGTCGCGGCAGCATATAAAATGTGGCGTTATTGACTGAATTAATTCTATTGTAGTTAATGTTCAAGTACTGTAAAGTGTTCGATGATATGCTATCAGGAATATGCGATAGAAGATTCCTTGATAGATTCAAATCAATCAGTGACTTTAGGCTTTCCAAAGAATCCTTACCTATGGAGCCTATCTCACATTGACTCATGTCAATTGTTGTTAGGGACAGAGACTTTAAATGTCCCACTTTAGTTAGATAGTTCCTTGATAAATTAATTTGTGAGAGTACTGGGGTTTCAAGGAAGGTACCTTCTGGAATGGTGGCTATTTCATTCCAAGACACGTCTAAATACTTTAGGTTATTCAAGCCACGAAAGGAATCAGATCTTAATGATCCAATACTATTGTACGACAAATCCATATATTCTAACTTTGTGTTGTTCCTGAATTCGTTGCTGGTCAAGAATCTGACCATATTGTGACTCACTACGGCTTTTTTCAAATTTGGAAATCCACCCAGACTTGGCTGCATTACATTACAGAAAGATATATCAAGGTACTTCAATGAATCTGACGTCAAAGTAGCACTGGGTGCAGCTAAAACTAAGCGATAATTGTGTGCCATCTGAAGATAAATCAATGCTGGTAAGTAACTTAAGCTGTCATGGTGTACGAAACTCAACTGACAATGGCTTATGTCGAGACTTCTCAGCGTCGCTGACATAAGATTCTGAATTCTCCTCAAAGGATTATTACTAAGTTTGAATACTTTTATATTAGTCAGGCCACTTAAGGGAGACTTTCCATGTATTGAAGTAATGTCACAACTGTCGAGTATCAAAGTCTCAAGACTTGCGCTGATAAACAGCTCCTGGTGTCCCAAAGCTCCAAGAGATAAAAATTTATTACGTGACAAATCCAAAACTTTTAGACTGATAGCTGGAATAAGGACCTCATTTGGATTCATCGTGGTCCAAGCTTCAAATGCATTTCTGGACAGATTAAAAAATTGTAGTTGAGTAAGATTGTACAACGCATTTTGAGGTATTGAACTAATTTGGTTTTGACTTAGGTCTAGGATAAGCAAGTTGGGGAATCTCGACAAGTTGTCCGGGAATGTGCTCAGCTCATTGATGGAGATATTCAACTTGCGAACCTGAAAAGTAAAACAGAGTAATTATGTTGGTTGTCAAAATTTTGCTTGACAATAATAATAGTTTCTGCAACACCCTGTATAGATCCGCTAGATAAATGTTAAGAAAAACATAGTGAGGATTTCTATGGCTCAGTTTATCCGTTTATATCGGAGAAATATAGCAAGCAAAAGCAAAGCAATACAGCTTGTTCAGTTGGTAAGAGATGAAGAAGAATATGAGGAGCTGACGGCCAACCGCCATTAGTGGAGAGGCATATGAAGAAGAAGAAGAAGTATCTCCGTCTATATTGACCCGTCTATCCTGTGTCGAAGGATGCTACTTGTTCATGATAGTCATGAAACTACAGCGTTGGAAAATCGTGTTGAAGTAAAGTTAGGTAAATAAATAAAGCAAGAGTTGAGAAGTACATTTAAGAGACTCCATGAGGTTCACTAAAGCCAGCAATGAAAAAAATTATATCTTCCTTTACAGATCGTTTTTTTAAACATTGACTTACAAATATCTCAATCATGTAGTGTTAGTAGTATTTTTTGGGACCCAGGACCAAGATCCTAGGATCAAGGACCCTTGAGACTAAAAGAAATTTATCCCAAAAACGGATTATTTTAGAAATTTTAGCAAGTCCCAGGGTTTTCGCCGTAGGTTTTCGATCGTGAATCCTAAAAATCACAATTTATGTGATTGAGATATTTGTACGAACCATGCGTAAAAAGTTTAGAATTAGTTGTGTTAAAGATTGTCTGAAGTTATATATTTATTTATTGGTGTTCAGACATGAGTATTTGAGTTGTTCCCATAACTCAGCCACCATTCGCACTTGAAATCGATAATCCACTGTGGAGCGGCTGGCGATTAAGCCCATACTATCTTTCTCTCTCTGAGAGAAAGCCTGTGCCTGCAGTGCTACTTAAGCTGGTTTTGTTCGATACCGAAGAAACTGTTTTTAATAACACCTAGCAGGTCTCTATCTTATGGTGCGTATGTTTGTGAAGCTTTTACCCTTAAGGAAACTACCTGTAAGAAGCTGGAGGCATTTGAGATGTGGTGTTACCGAAGAATGTTGAGGATAAGTTGGGTCCATAGAGTCACGAATTTGGAACTCCTAAAACGCGCGAATCGTTCCCGAGAACTCATGTTAACCATAAAAAAGAAGAAAATTAGTTATCTAGGGCATGTGTAGCGAAATCACCAGTCGGTAAGCACCGACGTCTTCAAGTTATTATGATTGGCAAGATTGAGGGAAGGAGGGTTGTTGGGAGAAGATGGAGGTCGTGGCTCAAAAAGATCAGGGAATGGACTGACGTAGTCAGCATCGAAAACTTGTTTCGCTTGGCAAGAAACGAAGAAGAATATGCGAAACTGACGGCCAACCTCGACTAGTGGATAGCCACAGAAAGAAGAAGTTATCTACCTTATCATTCCTGTCACCAGGTATCTCCGTGAGGCCCCGCCGAGAACAGTCCACGGAAGATCCGTCTCTGTTACACTCGCACACGAAGCACAGCACATCACTGCTGCTTTCGTCAAAGTGCACAATCGATGACTCCACAGTCACAAGCAGTATCACCAGGCAGACGCTTGACGTCCTCAGGATGCGGATCATGTTGCAGCACTTGCATTACTCACCTGGAATTTTTAGATTAATCTAGGTTTATTTGTGTTTCTAGCCACGAATTAGCAGTAGGTTTGTTTATCGACTAGGTGGTCGTCTAGAACAGCATTACCTAAACTTTGAAGGCTATGGAACACTTACAAACTTATTTTTTATTTTAAGGAGGCCCATATAAAAATACTAAGCCCCAGTTCCTCGTACACTAACACGCTGTTAATCTACTGTTAACAGCTGTCAATTGACCAAAGTGCATAAAAAACCACTGACAGCTGTTAACAGTAGATTAACAGCTTCTTAGGGCCGGTTTCCGAATTGAGAATTTGACTGAGTAAATACTTAAGTAACGTTCTGTCACGCTCTTTTCTGAGAAATTCGAAGAGACAGCACTACAGTTAACTATTTACTTTGCGAAATTCTCAATTAAGAAACTGGCAGTTAGTGTACGAGAAAGAGGAGGTTAATTACGCATTTGACTTCACTTCAAGCTTCTGAAGGTACCACCACTGTCCCATAACATTAATCTTAAATAATATTTGTACCTGAGAAATTGTTTAACAGTCAAAATAAGTCAACAGCTCAGTGACAAATTTGATTCCAGTGACTTTTTCACGGAAATCTTGAGTTCCGCGGAACCCACTTTAGGAGTCGCTAGTCTATCATAAGCTCTGCAGCGTTAGCGGAGGTACCGTTCAAATACTAGTTACAGGTAGTTTCCGTAGGGAAATCTGTCCGTGTGCGTCAATGTGAATACATGAAGTTAAACACATTTTGCGTTGCGTTTTGCGAACTGTCGCAGATTCTTGCAGAAGTAACATTTCAGCAAAACTTTTGTGAAATAAATGTACAAAAATAGTTATTTGTTGTAAACAGTTGTTGGTACTCAAGAACACTGTCCAGGCGGTTCTACGCGTGAAAGTCAGGACAACAAAAACAGGCCATCTTGACACTGGCTAGGAGGATAACTGAACCAAAATGGTGAACACCTGCGCGATTAATTGATTGTTAGTGTAATTGCACATTCTCAGCACGTAATCAAATATATTTGGTAGGTTCTAAAATTTAACACAATAAATGCACAGCAATAGCTTAATAAATTGTTTCTATGTTCAGTGTGCACTTTGTGTTAAAATTCACTTTGAAATCAGATAGGCATACGTTTAGGTGTAGATGCTTTGAGTAAGACATATTTACTTCTTTACAATATTACTATAGTACTTACAATAAAATGCAAATCTGAGTTTCACTGACCTTCCGTTAAGCCTTTCACTTTTTTAGTTGCTATATGAATGGGCACACTTATTATATAAACAATGTATGTGTAATAGAACCACTATCTTGCTTATCATACACTGATAAGGGACCTAACGTTGGTTTTGTTATACGAGTAGGTTGGTACCTGGTATAATTTGGGTCACACATACAGACCTGTAAAAAAGGGGCCAAAAAGAAGTTCCGTGCCTTGGTGGAGGGCTATGTCCAGCAGTGGACGAATATGGGTTGATACATTCGATAGATAAACACCTGTTAGATACTTAGTCTAGGTAAATTTAAGACGTCCAGTTGCATATTTATGAACTTACTGCTCTTGTACATTGATTAGGTACCTAGAAGTTTGTCGTTTACTCATAGGTACGTCATGTGCGTAAAACGAAGTGACTCATTAAGTTCCGGTTTTAGAACAGAATGTAAAATTTAAATACATTTAAAAATATAGTTTAACTTACATCTATTACAGGCTATTACCTCGGCCAGAGGATAGGTCTCGCTATCCAACGAGGTAACGTAGCCAGCATACTGGGTAAGTACCCTTCCCAGAGGCGGCGATCTGGGCGCAGTTTTCTATATTTAGTTATTTTTAATGATATGTTTGTGAATGTAAATGTAAATAGTTATTGGTATAATTGAATCGTGTGATTTTAAAACAACACAAGTCACAAGTGTTTTTAAAATAACACTTGTCCATTTTTCTTTTTATTAAAGTATTTACACCTTTTTATTAAAATGTAGTTTATTTATGAAAATATTGCTGTTGTAGATATTAGTATTTGAATAAAACAGTTTTTTCTATTTCCTGACAAGTTGTTATGAAAGGACATGTGTTGTTTTAAAATCACACGATTCAATTATAAAGATTAATATACGACTTACATCTTGTTAATCATAGATTGTTAAGTAAGTGACAAGAAGTAATGCTAGCTGGTTCGCAAGTCTTTGCTGTTCGATATTGTTATCCGACCTGTCTTATTATTACAGTAATGTCGCTGATTACACAAATCGATTATCACTTATCTTCACAGTAAAGCACACACTCAATTGCAGTTTCGCAACCTTGTTGATACGGTAATATCAAGTCAAGTTCAAAAGTTTTTAATTCAACGCCCGTGGTCACAGGCGTGTGCACACAACGAGGTGGTCGCTTAGTTTGCGCCAAATTCACGGCGCATTATCTAAGATAACGATAAGCCTTGGTGACTAAATTGTTGGTGTTTTGAGAAATATAACGAGTACTTGGCACAAATGTGCCTGTTTCATAGTAAACATGAGTGGATACTTAATTAAAAAGTTGATTAACTGAGTTAGGAAAAAGTAAGAAGTTAGGGTATGATAGAGTCAAATCTATTAGAAAATAATAGCAATTGCCATAAAAATAAAGCTACAGAGTAGCTGAAAATAGTTTATTGTCGACTAAATAATGCGCCATTGGTCATTAGATAAGCATGTAAATAAATACATAGCATGATAAATAATAATTAGGTAACCATTCGAAAGGATTGCCTAGCACCAGCAAATATTTACATCGGGATCGTAAACGTCATGGAGTTATTAAATAACTTAACATTCCATTCCATCAGAAACGCAGTTCTAGTGCAATACGTTGCATACTCTGCAATGTGTTTCGCCCTGCGGCATCAGTGATGTCACTTCAACATCTGGTTAGTTATACAGATTAAGAAGACAAAGTTTTTTTTTTCATTTACAGTAGTGTAGCCTGTACTTGTCAGTTAAAAAAAGCATAATCATTGTAATTAAAAAGAAATTGGAATTTCTGCCGAGTTCCAAGTGAATAAATGGCCTGGCACTGGCAGGATCTCTTAGAAGCATCACGCAACGCGATCGCAGCAGCTGGATTTTTGGAGCAGGATGACTAAAGACGTGCATAAACGGTGTGACACAGGCTTTTGTCGACTCTGAAGTGTCAAAATATGTCAAAAACATTAGACAGTTCGGAGTAGGTAAAAGCCGGGTTTTAAAGGTCTTAATACAGAACTTAATAACATTATAATTATTATATTCTCTTTTGTTGCACTAACCCGTGCTGAGAACATTTTATAATTTTTTTGTGGAATTTTTAGCCTCTAAACAGGTTTTTATAATACATTATAATTAATTAAGCATTTAAATTAAATTTAGAATAATTATAATTTTAAGAGCTACTAACGCCATCTATCACCATTTCATTGAACTCGAACTAAGAAGTAAGTTCAAAATGTCATAAATGTACACTATCATAGCGAGCGGCCATACCGCAGCCAGTGGCCACACAGAAGGGGCACGGAAAAGGTGCGACGCACGTTGTATAGAAATCGCGCCCTCACTCCGTCTGTTGTGGTTCTGTGAGGACTTCACCCCGTCCCTTCAGTACATTTTGTATGAAAGTGAATTGGATTAAGGGGGTCCAGGGAGTATCACTAGCGCCATCGCCACCGAGGATAAAAATCATATCTTTTTACAGATCAAATTTGCAAAAGGTGTCAATAAAATCTTTCTCACGTTAATAGTGATTTTTAGGACCCATGGCCCTGAACCTAAGGCATAAAACCCAGGACTAGATAGCATTAACGCCAGAAACGGCCGTTTTTGGCATACATGCTATCTAGTCCCAGGTTCGTCATCGTAGGTTCTAAAAATCACTGTTAACATGATTGAGAGATTTTACTGACACTTTTTACAAATTTGATCTGTAAAAAAAGATAATATGATTTTTTTTCCTCGGTGGCGCTTTTTACTCCCTGGACCCACTTAACGACGCGTCTTTTGCGCGCCCCCGTCCCACGTCCCTTCTGTGTGGTCGCTGGCGATGGGAGGCGGGGGCACGGAGTCGTGCAAAAGACAATTCTACTAATGACCAAAAAATAGGTAGAGAGCTAAAAGAAACAGTTTTTTATTTATTGTATGTAAACATTGTAAACTGTTCACTGCAACATGCAATCAACTCAAGTAAGAACTCTACATCGAGTCGGACCGAAACGACACGATCCTGTAGACACGAAACCCAATTAGTTCTATATTCTACACCGAGAGGGCACTACTTGGTATTTTTACGTGTCTTAATACAGAATTAGCCTTGTAAATATTATTATAACAAAATTATTAGAAAATTTCGTTTATTTAAAATGGAAAACACCGTAATAAACTAATAATAAATATATTAAATAAACATCATATTATCTACTTATAAGTATCTACTTAGGTACCTATCTATTTTATTTCACAGCTACTCAATGTTTATTTCTACAGTGCGATGGGGTCTCACTGACCTCCTATCACCAGCTCGAGGTCTGGATTCCACCAGATCTCCGATGGATCTGGACCTTCGGAACCGACGGCTGCCCTGGTCTTCATCTACGAAATCAGGCAAAGAATGGAACGAAGAATTTAAAGTGGGCATCAGAAGAGCCTCATCATAACTTGGAGGAAGGTCTTCCCTTATAGGAATCCTTAAAACGACGGAATCAACTCTTGTTTGTATATCCCCGTTAAAGTTTCTAGTTTCCGCTGGTGGTGGCGGAGCCTCCGAATTGTTATTAGACATCAGTCCACGGCATACCAGTGACGTAATCAGAATACCTATTATAATGCCAATCATTACTGCGAATACTGTAAACGTCTCAGTATTGCTTGACGGATGCCAGGTCTGGATGTAGGCTTCCTGCCAACTCATCTGAGTTACATTAGACGGGTAGTAGCAGATTAACGATGCCCTATCCTCGACTTTAGATGGCTCCCGTGTTAGAAATTCGTAGGTTAGGAGCAAGTTGATACTGAATCCATCGCAGCTCCATCGATTCCCCTTTAGAAGGATCAGTCTAAGAAAGGGGTTCGAGGCGAAGATGGTAGTGGACCAAACCTCTCTAAAGTCATTTCCCCTCAAATCCAGTACCGCTAGGTGCGGTAGTGACGTGAAGGCACGCTCCGACAGTGTTGTAATAATGTTGTAGCTTAAATCAAACTCCTGGAGCGTTTTCGAAGCAAAGTTGTCCGGAATCGACTCGATCTGATTCATGGACAAGTCTATTTCCAATAACGAGGGCATCCCGGCGAGTGAATCGGCGCTTAAGCTCGCGATCTGACAAGTGCTCAGGTCTAGACTGCGCAGCGAAGATGATTGGAAATCTGGCACCGTGGAAAATTCATTTTTCGATAGAATTAGATTGTCCAAGTTGTTCGCTCCGACTAACACGTTTGTTGGGAGTTCTTTGATTCGGTTTTCGGATAAATTGATGTAATGCAAAAGTAACATTCCATTGAAGCTATCTTCGGTGACACTATTGATTTTGTTTTTTGACAAATCCAGCTTTGTCACGCTTGAGCTGAGGCCGTAGTTACTCCATGTTTCATAGTTATTATTGGACATGTTTAGTATTTGGAGATTGGTCCATTCTTTTACGTAGCCCGGCAGTTGTCCGCTCAAATGATTTGCGGATAAGTCTAGTTCTTCTACGAGCACGAAGAATTGTATTTGTGGTGGGAGAGCTACAAAATTGTTGTTTGATAGGTCCAGCACCCGAGCCTGAAAAAAGCATATACTTATTATTTTGTATGTTACATTTAAATTGTGTTGCAAATCATAGTCTTCATTACGAGGACAATATCGGTGACATTCATTCGTTGGCTAAATGGATAAGTCCAAGAGGACGGTGGACACTTTAATAGGTACCATCTAGTAGGTAGATAGGTACATTTCATACTTTACTGAGTAACAACCGTGTGGCGCCGAATTAAGAATAGCGTCACATTTCCTTTCGTGGATGTCGTTGAAGGCGACTAAGGAAATAAATTACCAGGAGACGGGCAGCAGCGTCTTCCAGAGATTCCAACCGGATACTGCGATCGCCAACTCGCCTGCCAAGCGTGGCGATTATGGCAAAAACCCTTCATGATTGAAAACCACGAGGGAGGCCTATGTCCTGCAGTGGGCGTCAAATGGCTGATGATGATGAGTAATTTTATCTTAGTAATAATAATATTTGTAATAATATTAAAACTGAGTTTGCACGGATATAAACTCGTTTATTTTTTCATTTAACAAGTTTCGGACGTTTCGGTACTTTTGCAAGTGCCGTGGTCTCGGTAGACTGAGGTGACAGGCGTCTTTTTGAAAGCATTAACTGTTAGTTTACTATCTACTCTCTCGAAAAAAAAATTGTTGTAGAATGTTTGTCATTTGATCACCCATAGATGGCTAAACAGATTTAAATAAAATTTGGCATACAAATACGTGGCCAAGCGTGGCAATTATGACAAAAACCCCTAATGATTGAAAACCACGAGGGAGGCCTATGTCCTGCAGTGGGCGTCAAGTGGCTGATGATGATGATGATGATCCAAATACAATATAACATAGAGATTAACATTATGTTTTAATCCAATGCAAGCTATATCCTCCGGATATAGCTAGTAGATGATGTACTTAAGTTTTTCATTTATTGAATCACCGATCTATTTTGTTCGATTGTTCATTGGTCATTATTGTTCACGATTCCAATTATAATGAATAATCGATCTGTGGGGTTGTTGATCAACCTCAATCGACCTAATTTTATTGAAGATAACCGACAAAAAAAAAACCGTACTTTCCTGTTGCTTCTCTATCGCTCGCACATTGTAACGGTTTTAATGATTTTTCCTAGTCTCGGCTAGGCTAGATTTGTCAAGAGTAAGTATACTAATTCTTAAACTCAATAATTAAAAATGTTTGAGTGTGGAAGCGAGAAGGAAGCAAAAAAAAGGTCTTAAACAAGCATCTCACTTGATAATCCAAGCCGTCAGGTAGCTCAGTGAGGCCCAGTCCTGAGCAGTCAATGTGGAGTCTCCCGTCCGACGCAAAACTCTGACATTGTCCAACGCCGGCCTCGCCAACAACTAACGCCCCAACTGCTGACAACAACAGCCATAGCAAAGGCAGTGTCGTGTTTGTATCTGAAATTGTTAAAGGAAGACATTAAATACAGACGATTCGATTCCAGAGGTTCTGGGTTTAATTACGTGCATTTGTGAATCTGTTGTAGCAATACCATTCGATAAAGGAAAACATTGTAAGAAAATCTGACTGTCTGATGTGTTCACATATCTCAGCCATGCCCAGGGCCCGAAATGGTTAAGCACGCGAGTGATTAAGCTCTCTGAGAGAAGGCCTGTGCCCTGCAATGAAACGTATTAGACGTATAGACTGTTATGTAGGTACAAAGATAAACTACGAAAATTGTGCATCGCAGCAATATTAGTGAAGTTCTGGGTTTAAATCCCGGAATTTCAGATATCTCAATTGAGTCCAAACTTCGTTACGGTAATTCTCAATTCAGAAAGAAGCGGTATGAGTCATTACTAAAATGTCACACCTTGCCCGCACACCTGTCGAAGTAGTAGTACTGTTGCCTATTTGACGGGCAATGTAAAAATACCACGAATCTAACAATAAATAAATAAAATAAAGGCCAACTGTGTATAGAGCAAACTTGTAACTACTTAAACTAAACTAAAATAATTAGTGGCAAAAGTTCAACTTACCTAATCCCATAACGAACACCTTTTCACGATTTCACATTTTTAGTTTACTCACAATATATTAACCTCTATAACGGAAGGCTTCGCATGTCTTTTCACCTGTGGCTCCATCAATGTCTAGTTTGGCTGTGGCAAACAGACAGCACAACTCAACAGTGAACTCCTCAACATGCTAGTTTTGCATCATATAGAGTTGTCGATTCATAGAAGAGTACAGATACTATTTATCTACAAATACTTGTACAAAACTGGTAGAAATCTGAGATATAGTGGAAATTGCAGTAAAAATTGCTCACAGACGAAACATTCACTAAATGTGTTTACTTTATATTTTTGTTATATTTAAACTTCACGAATTATTTTCAACTTCAGTACGTCTCAATATGGTTACTTTAGAATGGATATGTTATCACTGATTAGCTATCGACTTATCTCTAACCAACCTCTAAGGAGTATAATTCCTTATCGTTTTAGTCAAATAAGTACTATATTTGGTGCATCAATGTTCTGACCTAAAACATTTGTTTTGCTTTGAGAAACATTGTGTCACAACACTTTGACGGTCTTTAAGGTCGGTGAATATGCGTCTTGATAAGTCGTTGCTTGTCTTGGAATCCAATTAATATTTTGTACTGATAAAGTTACTGAACTTCATCATCATCATCACAGGCGTTTGCGTCCGTTAGATTTAAGCAGTGCCTAAGAGTTTGACACTTTTTCGAATCACTAAAAAGTCCGATTCGAGAGAAGCAAGCCCTACTGCACGTAGGGCATGTCTAGTTCTAGTTCGACTGGAGATTTCCGCACTTAGCCTCATAGTTGGGCCATTGTACGTAGCAAGTGCTGAGGTATGTAAATATCTCAGACACTATGGTTTCCTCACGATGTTTTCCTTCACCGTTAGTGAGTGGTATTGCTACTATAACTTCACAAATGTACGTAACTTAGAAAACAAAGTCATTGGTACATGCCGGGATTCGAACCCACGACCTCCCGAATGAGAAGCCGGCGTTCTACCGCTCCGCTACCACAGCTCGCACGTAGGGCATATAAAACAAAAGTCCGGAGTCGAGTCGGTACCATACTTCGTTGCAGGTCTTGTGGCCCTCCCGAACATTCTCTCTCCAGACGTCTCTGTCTACAGCAAGTTTATTCCAACTATCGTGATTGATCCCAACAGCCGCCATGTCACGCTTGACCAGTCTTTGAAGCGTAGTAGCGGTTTGCCGACACGCCTCTTCGTGTGCGCTACCTCACCAAGCATGACAGCTCTCGGCAGACGAGTAGAGTCCATGCGGTGCACATGCCCCAGCCAACGCAAGCGACGCTCCTTAAGTAAGGCTGTAAGACTGGACAGTTGTGATAGCTCTAGGACTCTTTCGTTTGTGACCCTATCCTCCCACGTAATGTAATCTCACTGAATTTAAGCAACACCGATCTTTAAGTACGGTCAAGGATAAGTGTATTAATGGCTAGAAACTCTCATCTCTATGCAAAATTCGCTCAAAGGCACTTTACCTACTACAGAGAAACGTTTTAGTACTTGTTATAATTAAGTTTAGCAAAAACTGAATTTGAACGGATATTTACTCCTTTACTTTTTCATTTTTCTACCGAAACCGTCGGAAAATTGTAAAATGAAAAAGTAAACGAGTAAATATCCGTTCAAATTCAGTTTTTTTTAATAATGTCTAGTGCTCGTGTTAACCTTAGAAAATACCATAATTAAGTTTGTATTTCTAGGCAGAACTCGCTTGGAATATTGACTCTGAAACCAAAGTGCATCCTTGAACCGAACTTACTGGCTGGTTAACCAAAACCCTCTTTTACTTCTCCCTCATCCCGCTACCCCGGGAGCATAATCAGCGGCCCGTCACTTCCCATCAGGCTCCGATACCCGGCAATCGAGAAATCCTAAGTGCTGCCGCCATAATCCAGCAGGTATTGACTTGTGGCAAAAATGCGACACGTAGCAAACGTCACGCCTGTCTTGGCTCGTTTGCGCTAAGAGATTCCCAGATTGCCTGACCTCATTATTCGCGTCCCCGCCACGGCACCCCAAGCCAGTACTCTTCCCGGGAAATCGATAAAAGCAGACTCTCACGTTGATAAGCCCCGTCGATTAGATCGGATTGCGACGTAAATTGCGTTCTTTGAATATTCAATATGTTTTCCTCTCGAAGGTCGTCGAGGGATTTGTGTGCCTCGAGTTTGTTACAGCCTTATTAGGTTAACGAGGTGACTGTGTTTTTACAGAAATCCAAATAAGGCTATCCCGTCTCGTAGCGGTATCTTTTCCGTACCTTACACATTTTAAGAGATTGCAAGTAGTTCCGTACAATAAAATTGAACGATACACTTAAAATTTGTATCTAAACGATTTCGGTTTGGCAAGGAGCTCAATAAATAAGGATAAAGCCCATTAGAGACGGTCCAGCAAATCTTAGGACGGAGAACGCTACTTACTTAGACTTAAAGTGTTTCCAAATGTTATTTCGGTCAAAATTTTTGTGTCTCTATCGTCCATCTACATGTGTGTAATGTAATTTATAAACCGAGTGTTATTGGATAGAACAAGTATCGAAACATTCACTGTGATATTGTAAAAAGAAACTTTTTTTAATTTGCAGAAGTCAATTTGAAAACAAACGGGAAAGTTCAGAGCGTAACTAATATAATAATAAAAAAAGTATTTTTGAATAAAGCTTTTTTTCTTGCAGAAAGATTAGGTTGAACTTATTCTAGTTATTCTACTCATCAATAGTTACTTTTATTACAAGAATAACTCACGAAAAAATATCAGCCGTTCCAGCGTTTAAACAGCGAATGTATGAAATTTTGAAATTTTGCAATTTCAAAATTTCTTTTTTGACCTTTCTTTCATCTTAGATTTCCGGTGGCAAGAATATAAAACCTTCTTAGGTATTTTGTACGATATCCGATGTAACTTCTATACTTCTAATTTTTCATTATTCTTTCTCGAAAAATATAAATTACTAATAAAATATTTTATTTCATTCTTCTTTCGTGTCAAAAGCGTTAAGACATTTCGCTTCCAAAAACGCGCCACTGCAATTGCGTTGAGGCCTCCATGAGATCCTGAGAACCATAAGACATGGGTTACCGTAGGCACTGACTGAAAATCAGCGCTGAGGGATCACTTCCTCAGCACAACGCTGAGTCAGCTGCCTTTTGTGGCAATGTAGATACACCACAGGCTACATCTATGGTCCTGTTTTATTTATTCATTTTGTCTGTTGTGTATTAAGTTTTCTTTCTGTTGTTGTGCATATTATGTTGCTTGTGTGCTTGTTTTGTTTCTGTGATGTATCTTGTTGGTATAATAAATGTCTTTATCTACACTAATGTTGTAACATTCTACTTATGTTTTCAATACTTGACTTATAATTACTACTGTTATAGCGCAGACAACAAAACACTCAATTTAAGCAATTTCACATGATGGTATAATATTCACATCGATATCGTAAAATCTCATTATAACATCAATAAAACGCGACCAACTTGATTGCAGGGCCAATCAGGTTGGTCGCGTTTTATTGAAGCGCGCAGCTGCGCTCTCATTGGTTAAATTTTAATGGCGGCCAAATCACTGTGATTATACACGTACGCGTGAATTTAATTTAATAAATTTGTTGTTTGATTAATTGCATTAGTGAAGATAAAGTAGTGTATGCAATTGCATATAACACGGGTATTAAAACACTCGTTACTATTATGAAACTCGCTGCGCTCGTTTCATAAACTCACACTCTTGTTTTAGTACCCTTCATTATATGACAGTTGCATAAACTACTATTCTTCTTCTTCTTCTTCTTATCTACACTAATGTTGTAACATTCTACTTATGTTTTCAATACTTGACTTATAATTACTACTGTTATAGCGCAGACAACAAAACACTCAATTTAAGCAATTTCACATGATGGTATAATATTCACATCGATATCGTAAAATCTCATTATAACATCAATAAAACGCGACCAACTTGATTGCAGGGCCAATCAGGTTGGTCGCGTTTTATTGAAGCGCGCAGCTGCGCTCTCATTGGTTAAATTTTAATGGCGGCAAAATCACTGTGATTATACACGTACGCGTGAATTTAATTTTTAATTGCATTAGTGAAGATAAAGTAGTGTATGCAACTGCATATAATACGGGTATTAAAACACTCGTTACTATTATGAAACTCGCTGCGCTCGTTTCATAAACTCACACTCGTGTTTTAATACCCTTCATTATATGACAGTTGCATAAACTACTATTATTTTATTCACAAATGCTTTACTAGAGACTGTAACGGCAAGAACTTCCTTATACCTACCTACTTACGTATTGAAACACCTAGGTATATCAAGAAGCTCCGCTCTTCCACGCTTAGGCGTTATGCCTTTAGAAGAGTTCATGAAACTGTAATTGGTATAATCTTATTCCATTCTAAGAAACAATAGATCCCCATTTATGATATCTTATAGCCTGTAATAGAGTGGGCAACTGGGCAGACGGGTTGAATTGCCCGGCAAAGGACGATCTATTGCTGACCCAACCGTATCTTAATACCCGCGGATCATGGAAATATGACTTGTGATACGAAATAAAAAGTTACAGTAGTTCCATTTCCCAAGATCTAATCAATCAGCCGGTCCCTCAATGCTGAGGATCATGGCCGCTATGACGGGGGTGGGCTTAGAGTGCTCTACATCTGAACCGGTCGTTTGATGTGCAGACTACCAAGATAGTTTATCTTTATTCAGGACCGGATTATCTATATCGAACGCTTTTCTAACCTAGAGCATTTTTTTTCTACCAGAGCGCAATTTTATTTAAAATTACGCTGTTTTTACTACATTGCGAATGTATCGGATGTCCCTATATCACCCAAATTGACGGACTGAGTTCAGTTTCGAGATTTAATGAAATAAAACGATGAATTTGAAACTTTTGTATAACAACACTGAGGATCGGTTTTGTACGATATACTCGTATGGATTTTTAGCTTAATTAACGCAGGTGGACTACCACTTAGTGAAACTTTGTGCGAAAACTAACCCTTGAACTGCTTCTTATGCACTGAAAGCTGTGAGATATCAAAGGCATAATTAGGCACTGAGACAATATTACATTTTTTGAATGTATTTCTCCCCAAGGCACGCCAATTCTTTTTATTCTCGGCCATCGTCATCCAGCCTCTACGAGCAACTTGCGTTAAGAAGAAGAAAGAAGAAGAAGAAAGACATTTATTATACCAACAAGATACATCACAGAAACAAAATAAGCAGATAAGTAACATAATATGCACAACAACAGAAAGAAAACTAAATACATGGATCATGGTCCGACGATCTGGTGGACATTTTGCGGTATGTTAGCCAGTTTGTAGTCTCTACTCGAGAAACTTTATACCTCAACGGCTATCCGTCCTTCGGCAGCTGTGACTAGCCCATTGTCACAGAAACATTTTGTCTGTCTCGTTGGTTTAGCCGTTAAAATCGTGTGTTTGATTCGGCTGGGGTCTGCCGTCTAGGTGTGTTTCCGTGTTTGTGATATCTTTGGTTTGTTATTATAGCACAGGTATCCTAGTTAAGGATTATCATCATCATCATCAGCCCACCTCTGCCCACTGCTGGGTATAGGCCTTTTCCCTATTACGCCATCTTTCGCGGTCTCTCGCCATTTGCATCCACTGGCCCTTTGACGACTTGCTCACATCGTCCGACCATCGTCTTTAAGGACCAGGACAAGTGATTTTGTTGTGTGAAAGTTATTAAAAAATTGCATATTTAAAACGAATCCTACACATTTTGTAGCTACGATGTGGTTTGAAATTGGTGAATCTGAATTCAATCGTTACTTCTGTTTCTTTACTCGTGACAAGGTCCGTCCGTATTTATTTGTGCCAGCTAAGGATTGCTCTGTGAACGTAATTGTTGATATGTTAAGCCGCTTGACCCTTCGCCACAAAAAGTCAAATGGAAGATGTATCGGAGATATTGTGTTATTCTGGGTCAGAAAAATAAGGTTTTTGAGGATAGGTATAAGACATTGCTACTTTGTTCTATTATATCAGGGAATAATGACAGATAATACATACTGTCAGTAAGTTACTGCTGCTGTTTACTGACTTTGACAATTAAGTTTCCCGCACTGCAAACCAATATAAAAATCTGCTTTAAAAAAAATCCACAAAGTTCTTAGGCTTGTAACGGAACTTTTCTAAGAGCTAAATAATGACAGCCTTAGGTCTTAGGGAAAAATGCTTCCAAAAGCTGTCCCCTTTTCAAGCATTAGTTCAAACCAAACTCATCACATTTTTTTATCCCAGAGTTCATTTTATCGAGCATCTACAGGCAATTCACTGCATAACCAGCCATCTTGCTGGATTGGCAACCCAGCAAGTTGGCTGTTTGTCGTTCTCGATGGATTTTAATCTTTGACCACTTTTATTGCATACGTTAGACAAACCAATTTGTAGTAGGATAGCACTCTTACAAATATATCAAAAGGAAGTTAAACAGTCTTGATATTTGAATACTCAATATTTGCCATTACCAGAAGAGACGTATTCAAGAAACCCTTTGTCATCGTCGAATCCGCTACTTCACTTGTGCTCGGCTTCAAATGTCAAATCCTTTTATAGTAGAGATGGCGAATGATAAAATATCGATAACTAGTGCAACTAGATGGAATTTGTTACGTAACTGTTTGTTTCGGTCATTAATATTCTAAGGTATTTGAAATGTATAATAAACAGAATAAGGTCGACTTGTACCACTTCCTCCAATGTGGCTTTGTAGCATTTAACTAAAATTCTTCATACAAAATTCAAGTTAAATATCTGAATTTTGTAATCTGGGCATATCTATAAATAACAAGGTATATGTATATACCTGGGTATATGTATAAATGACAAGTTAAGTAACTTTTTCAATAAAAAGTTGTGCAATTCAGCCCTAAACTTGGAAAAAAGAGGATTATTTAATAAGCATAAGAATTTGGCCAACTAGAGGTAAGATAAACTTTGTACCTATTTCAATATTTGACGTCATCATTTTTAGGGTTCTGTAATCAACAAGAAACCCTTATAGTTTCGCCTTGTCCGTCTGTCTGTCTGTCTGTCGGTCTGTCTTTCCGCGGCTTAGCACAGAGACAATGAGTTGTAGAGAGCTGAAATGTGACATAGATATACATATTTGTTACGCCCACAAAACGGTAGAATAAAATATTTAAAAAAAAAATTTGGGTTGCCTCCCCTACACCTAAATTAGGGATGCAATTATTTTTCACATGTTAGTGCGGGGTATCGTCGGAGTGGTCGTTTAAAAATATTGCGATTGTGGGAGGGCTAGTTTTTGATTAATTTAAGGTACGGAACCTTAAGAAAATATTAAGCTTTCAAGTGCATTTTTTGTCAGAGTAGGGCTTCCCCTTCTTCTGGCTGAAGGCTTGATTGTAAAACTTGAAACAATTCAGGGCAGAGTAGCACATATAATGAACTTAAAAAGAAAACTATCACGGCTAAGTAGGCCTTACAAGTTAACGAATAATAGGCGACCAAATTATAAAAGGAAAAATAATTACTTGGATGAAATTGTTTTTTCTGTAAAGTAGGTAAAAACCCCATCTTTCTACGGAACGCCATATTGCGCGTGGGCCGTCACGCACTTGGCCAGTTTTTGTTTAGGAAGCCAGAGCAATGTAGCGCATAACATGCCATATCGTTGTCAAATACAAGTACTTACATCGATGAATTTATCGTTACTTCCCTTCACTAACCGCTCAAAGCGTTTTAAGTATTGAAGCTATACTCAGCATTGGAATAAAACAGCATCGAGTCGACATCGGGACATCTCTATAGCCCCCCGGTCGGGAAACAGGCTTATTCCTCCGATGAGTGCTATCATTCGTCCTGACCTTTTACCCGCCTTCCCGTGGGAGCTCAGCCTTTTATAGTCAACTACTCGCTTTGAGTCGATACGACTTTCAGATCGAACTCTTCGACTCGCCTTTGTTCGGTCTGTTTACTGAAAGATTAGACTTGCTAGACACGGTTGTTTTTTCGCCGCTGAAATTATTTTCGTTTAACGTTTCCGGCGCTCAAGTTCCGCCGCGGCAGGAGTCATAACTAAAATTAAATACACTTTGCTACATCTCCACAAGAAGCCACCTCTCGGGCTCCGAGTTTTCATAAAGTTATAGTTTCTCAAAGCCTGCCTCGAAACTCCCGGAGCATTCCAGAAAATGAAGGAGCTAGGTATCCGAACGCGAACGCGCCGCTTGAGGCGGAATAAAGTTGACATTTTTGCAAAGCTACGGCACGAATTTCAGCAAAATTAAATGTGGCAAGACACGAAATGAAAATAGTGTGAGCGCCGCCCCACGCCCCCACCTCCTGTCAGCTCCTGTCGCGGCTGGCGAAACCCGTCTCCTGTCTTATTTTTGTTGTGCAGTTTCTGATGTGCTTCACTTTGAGTTCGTCCATAACTACACAACGTAGTTGTAGTTTTTCTTTCTTTATCATATTTTCTAAGTTTTTATTTTTTTCTTTACTTATTAGGTTTTTCAACAGACGCACACTATACAAATATAAAAACCATTCACAATAAGCCAAGCCACAGTGTGAATCCAAATACTGAAAAACAGCATTCACAACACATATCATGTAAGACTTAAATACTACAAGCTGGCATAACCATCAATTAGGAACTAAAGTGAAAATAAAAGATATCAGAAATAAGTTTTGGATGACGTTGAAACTAACTGGATCAAGTTTGATCTGAATTTATTGAGCGTACAAGCAAACAAATCGAATTTCCGAGGATCTTTTACAAAAAGTTGATTGTGCTGCCTACATAATCTGTTAATTATTGAGTATTTACCGATATTGGTTCTTGCTGAGCGAAGATAAAATGGACGGTAATTAACGACTCTGGAACCGCGACGTGGAACCACAAAGTTGAATTTGGAAGTTCATGATTTTGAAGTTTGTGATCTATCCATATTTTAAAGTATCCACTACACTACTCGCGAAGTTGATCGAAGTTCAGCCAGGCACATCGGTGCTTAATTTGCCGCTTTTTACCTCCCTAAAATCGATAGATAGGAATTAAAGTTTTCAAGGGCAAATTGAACACTGAGCCTCGTCCATCATCGTCCATCTTCGAACAACTGTAAGTTTCATGAAATAAATAAATTAAAAAAAAAACTCCTTGAGCACAGCGTTTGACTATGTGAATACAAATGCAGAAGAATGAAGTGAATGAATCTAAGTCGAAGAATGTTAAATGCTTAAGAGTCTGCCGTCCTAGATGCATCAACAAGTGAAAGACCAACTGACTTGCCAGCGCCGACCATAAGAGGATCCCATGAGTCCCGGTATAATTATTTACGCGTAACTTAATTTTGGGTAACAATTCTTTTTTTTACTCTATGGTTAGAATATCCCCTTCAAAATGGTGAACGGATTCAAAGTCAGCCTGTAGCTTAGCGGACGCTTATTAAACTTCACTTGATTGATTTGAGAAATCTTTATTGCACAAAAAAATATTTGTGCATAGGTGAGCTTAATACCAGGAGGTATTTTCTTCCAGTTAACCTTTGGACATGGGGCTAGTGGAACTGAACAAAACTTCATCAAGGGACATTCATCATCATGGTGTCTCGCCTCGTGCTTTCCTATATGCTTTCGTCTAACAATATTTATCGCGATATCTGTCTTGACATATTTCCCGTGTCGCAGTGCAAAAGAGATGCAAGCTGCAGCACATTAGCGCAACGAATAGCCGAGTGTCGCGACTATCTGCCGCGACATAAACTAGAGCGGACATTACCGGCGCTGCCTAATGTGCCCGCTATATTTAGCTTATAGTAAATAGTTACAATATAAACTACTAAAGGAACCGGTTTTGGAATCTTTTGATGAGTGCCTGTTTTTGTGACCACAAAAATGAAAACGAATGGTTATTACATGACCAAAATTAATAATCAATTTTGGTTTAATTTTGTTTCGATGAGAAGATTCCTTTAGTTTGTTTTTAGGTCAGTATTTTAAGTAGTTAGTTTTATTGAAGATGACTCTTCAAGCCGGGGGGAATGGTTGCGAAACCGATAACCGTAACTATGCTTTTCATAGTGATGCCTGCATGTCGCGGAATAACTATTTTTTCCAACAAAGGAAGCTCTTCCCGAAAGCGTGCCCATAGACGGGCGATGTTATCAGGCGGAGAGTCATCCCAATCGCAGCCACATAGCCAAAGTTCTTTGATTAAAAGTTTCGCACTACAGGTGCAATAAATCCCATAACGTCCCAAATTCTACTGACACACGACAATATGATTCGCTTTGTACAGGCTTTGGGTGTGGGGCAAATCTTGAGACTAAAATTATCAGCTGCGGGTGACCAACATACATCGAGAATTTTATGCGACTCACTGTTATCAAACTCCTTGACAGTCGACAGACGATACGACAGCGGTATCGAATCTAATACTTTCTGCGAGTTGCTAGTCCATTTTACGAGATCAAATTGACCGGCTTTCATGAGACGAATCACTTCACCAGCAGTTTCAATTGCTTCGTCTTCACTATCTAAACAGTAAACGAAGTCAACCATGTATAATCCACTCTGTATATTTTTTTTAGCAGACGGGCTTTTAGTAAGGTATGGTAAGAGGCTACGTAAAAAAAATGGTGAGTGTGGGAAGTTTTTTTTCACTTGATCCATCTGACGCCCAGTGCTTGAGTCGCCAAAACCTTTCATTTGGCAACCCATTTATCAAATCAGTCTGGCCACTTCTATGTCGTTCTAAAGAAAAATACATATGCAAGTGTATAAGATATAAAATGAGATATTATGTAAAATGAGGTCAGACAAATATTTGATGTACGTACACCAGAAAAAAACAAACAAAATATTATATTCTTTTTGTTGCACTAACCGGTGCTGAGGTCAATTTTAAAAACCTATTTAGAGGCTAAAACTTCCACCCATGCCGGGACTAGAACCCGCGACCGCGATTTTGCCGAAGTGCCGATGCCTGCACTTGCCCACCAGCTCAGTTGGGAGAGCGCTGGCACGGTTAGCCAGAGGTCGCGGGTTCAAGTCCCGGCATGGGTGGATGTTTTAGCCTCTAAATAGGTTTTTTAAAACAAAATATTTAAAAAGATAAATAGTGCAACTGTGCGGCATTATTGCCAATAGCAATTTCTTTCAGAGAACCATGCAACAGAAAGTTGCTGAAATGCATACACACAAACATAATACCTCTTTGCTGTCGCAGTCGGGTAAAAGCAGACCCACCTACTTAGCATCCGAGCCCGGAAAATACGGCTGTTCGCCGATATAACGATGCGCAAGAGGCATTTATCGCGACGCGCCCGAGGCTAAATAACAACTGGAATTGGCGCGGCTCCATCTGCCCGCAATTAGGATGGGCCTTTAAAGATGCCTAATGTTCATACGGCTGAGGAATGGCGGTCCCGGTACACGAGTGAAAAAATCTTGAGGCCGCTGTTATGTGCGTCTGGCTTAAAGAAAGGAGAATGATCAAAAACAGTCTATGTTGCGCTTTAAGCATTTATACCTCAAAATGTTTCTTTTGAAAAATGATTTCATAGTTCCATTTGATAAATTAAAAGAATCAGGGGGTTAAAAGTAATAATTAAAAAATATCTGTATTGATTGTATAAATAAAAAAGTTCAGTCAGTCAATACAGATTACAAACACAGATTAGATTACATTATTGCAAAAATCGCAAATCGTGTGCATACATAAAATGCGAAAGTGCAAACTGCAAACGGGGAGTTTTTGACGGGAATTGAAACGAACGGTTTTATTACGCTTTTATTTTTGCAAATTGATTCCAGTGGATTTTATACTGTTTAATTAGTGTAGTTTTTTGTTAAAATGACCATGTGTATGAACAATCCAACCGGCCCTTCAGGAAATCGTTGGGGGAGGCTTTTCTCCAGCAGTGGACGTCCAATGGCTGAAATGATGATGATGATGATGAACAATATGTGGAATAAATAACTAAAATAAACCGCCATTGTGGGCTTAGGATAGTCTTGTCTCAATTGTGCGCAGGACCTAAGACTGTTTGTGCCTATTTATCAGAAATTACTTCTTTATCCTCCATTAGGCTCCTTAAACACTGCGACCTTTTGCAGCGATATAGTCATATATATTTTGTATTTTATACAGAATTATTACTGAGCACTAACTAACCATACCTACCTAATAATGATTTATGTTTATGATTCAAACTGACTAGGTGCTAATTCTAATCCAAAATAACACCAAACCACCAAAGTTGTCATAACCTCAAAACATGGGCTCAAAATTAAGATTTCTCGAAACTCCCATCTAATATTTTCATAATATTTTTCCTGCATAATCCAGAGCTAATTTCTTATACTTTACCGTTGGTTTCATCAATGCGCAAGACGACGCAAAAATAGACTAACTCCTATACTAAATTGGACATTCTCCTTTGCTACTAAATTTGTAAATTTTCGTGACAAATTGTTGGAAAACAGCGGTACCGGTGGTACACGGGTGATAAAAATAAGTCTAAATAAAAACCGGCCAAGTGTGAGTTGGACTCGCGCACGAAGGGTTCCGTACCATTATTTATACAACATCAGATAAAAAGATCGAGAAAAACGGCAAAAAATCAAGTTTGTTGTATGAGAGCCCCCTTAAATATTAATTTTATTTTAATTATTTATGTTTGAAGCGAATATAGAATATAAATATTCTGGGAATATTTCAAGCGTCTACCTGTTGCCGTTATTAATATGGAGCAAAAAACGGCAAAAAAATACGTTTGTTGTATGGGAGCCCCCCTTAAATATTTATTTTATTTTGTTTTTAGTATTTGTTGTTATAGCGGCAACAGAAATACATCATCTGTGAAATTTTCAACTGCCTAGCTACCACGCACCGTGATGCCCGTGACCGTTTATCTCCTGAACCGTGTTTCACGGTTCATGAGATACAGCCTGGTGACAGACAGACAGACAGACGAACAGTTAAATCTTAGTAATAGGGTCCCGTTTGGCACCCTTCGGGTACGAAACCCTAAAACTATGTCTTGAATGTCCGTTATCTATTGAATGTTCTTTTATTAGGTATCTAGCAAAGCCTCAGTCCATATTTAACAAAAGATTTTTTTACAATAACTAAAAATGTAAATGAAAATGTAAATAGTTGCTACTTAAATAGAACAATCCAAATATACATACAAAACGGGCGGCCACGTAAGTAGATCTTACAATTTTCCATTGTTCATTCAGAGTTCTTGCAACTCTGCGATTCAACGGAAGCACACACCACACCACAGCCTATATACGTCCCACTGTAGGGCACAGGCCTTCTCTCAGAGAGAGAGTATTGGCTTAATCACCACGCGTGCCCACCGCGGATTGGCGATTTCAAGCGCTGAAGTATGTGAATAGCTCAGACACCCAGGTTTCATCACGATGTTTTCCTTCTCCGTTAGCGAGTGGTATTGCTACTCAAATGTACATAACTTAGAAAACAAAGTCATACGTACATGCCCGCACTGGGAATCGAACCTGGGTCTCTTGCTTCCGAGTCCAATGTTGTACCCACTAGGCTACCACCGCTCTCACCGGCAACGGAAGCACACTAAGCAAACTTCTCCTTGTCCTTAGCCAATTCTTGCCACTAATGTAAATATTTCATCAGGTCATCACGTCATTTTGCCTCGGGCTACCACGTCGCCGGTGGCAATCGTACGGCACCCAATCGGTGACGATTGTTTTGTGTTAAACATTTTTCTTAATTAAAATACAAATATTATTCTCCAACGTAGAAAATCACAAGTTCTTCCACAGATACTTTTTGCAAAAAGTGACTTACATAGGTAATAATTTTTGGAACCCACGATCGAGAACTTAGGATCCAGGATTTGGCTCTTATCAGTACACTACATTTGTGACGAAATCGATCGTGGTTCCTGAAAGATTACATGAATGCAAGCAACTTTTTGCAAAAAGCATATCTAAAAGATCGCCAACCCGCCTGCTGAGCGTGGCGATTATGGCAAAACCCCTCATGGTTGTGAAAACCACGAAGGAGGCCTGTGTCTTGCAGTGGGCGTCAAATTTCTGATGATGATATCTAGAAGAAGATTAGGATTTTTTCATTGGTGGCACTAGTGAACCACGAGGGACTCCCCCTTAATGATAGTCTTCTTCAAAGACTATTAATAATATTTTCTTTGTTTCGTTTCATCCAGCATTTGTCTACACGGGGCTATGATGTTTTACCTACAATACCATTAATTATAAAAGTATCACTTCAAAAGCAACGTATGTCAATGTTTCATTTTACAAACTATTGTTTTAACAATGACATCTTAATACAAAGATTCGTTTGATATCCAGTAATTTTGAAAATTCATTATTTATTATAATGTTTAAAAGACAAACTTACATGTCAACATTTTACAGATAAGAAGTAACGCAGTTTGCGATACCAAGTTTTAAATTAACCTAGAAGAAATTAATTTTGTATTGTCAGAAGCACACATGGGTCACAAATAGGGAGCTCCGCTTGCCCTGCTCGCTTCGCAAAGTGAGATCACAAGCCTAACCCAACCTAACCTACTGTTCCCGGGCGAGTATGATGCCCTGTTTTCTGATTTGCGTGAACTTTATATTATTATCTTAAATTATATTAGTGGAACTTTGTCGAGTTAATGCATTTCTGTTAAGAAAACTTAACTAATGTTCTGTTTCCAAATCACATTATAAGAAATAAATACTTTATGAGATGTAACGTCTGTGAAACATTTTTATATGGAATGTCAAGTTGTGAAATGATACGTTTGCGTTACGTTGTTTGTTGTCTGAAAATTTGTTAAATAACTGTCGGACATTCCAAGGGGACCCATCTACACGTAAACAACCCGTTGTCAAAAAACAGTTATTATTCACCCTAGGTCATTCATTCGTATCATTAATTCAGTAATTATCAAACTCTTTAATTAATTTCGTGAAGTTGATAGTATTAAATAAATGTTTACACTCAGACAAAAGCTGTTGGAAGTGAAATATGCGGAAGCGGTCGTAGCCTAGTGGGTAGAAGATTGGACTCGGAAGCGGGAGACCCAGGTTCGATTCCCAGTGCGGGTATGTACCTATGACTTTGTTTTCTAAGTTATGTACATTTGTGAAGTTATAGTAGCAATACCACTCGCTAACGGTGAAGGAAAACATCGTGAGGAAACCTGGGTGTCTGAGCTATTTACATAACTCAGCGCTTGAAATGACCAATCCACGGTGGGCACGCGTGGTAATTAAGCCCATACTCTCTCTCTGAGAGAAGGCCTGTGCCCTACAGTGGGACGTATATAGGCTGCTTATGATGAAATATGCGTCACAATTTTTTGTCTGTCTACACACAAGACCACACGCAATTAAGGAGCAGCCCAATTCCACGATGCTCAATAGAGCATAATGCAAGACCCAACTAGGTATATTGAATTATTAAGCCCCACTCCAATGGCCAAAGGCTCTTGGAAGATAATGACTCGTCCCAGGCCAGCAACTAGCCTTACAAAATAGCCTATAGAACACGTCAACAGTACGTTTACAGCATACCTTAAATGGATTCTAGTATTTTAAACTACCAAATACGGACTATTGTTGTGTTTGTGATAGAAAAAGGGCAAGAGAGATATTTGGTTACATAATCGCAGCTCGAGGTTTAGATTGCTGAGAGACCTAATTATGCGCAACAAATACTGTCAGAATCCTAACGTTTGCAATAGTCCCTGCGTCCTGCTACCTCCCTTGTTGACTGCCTCGTTGTTCTAGCGATATCACGTCTACAATACCTACATGTATAAATACTTCTACTTCTAATTATTTAAATTATTTCTAACTTTTTAGTGCTGTAGTGTTTTGAAGTCGGTTTTTATTTTTAATTTCTACCGCGGTATTTTCGATCAGGCTTGTAAATAAATCCTTCAGTTGGCCTTCAAACATTGTATACAAACTGTCGACAGTTTATTCACTGCTCCCTCTCAAAGGTTGTATACAATGCACTAATTACATGAGTATCTTAGAAAGCCTCTAACCAGCCCCTTAACAGTTTTCCAAGGGGGTGAGGGGGGTGGGCATTAGTGCATTTCTCGGTAATGCCTCTAAAGACGGCCGCCGCACGATGACCAAGGAGGTTGGCCGAGCCCACCGTGTGGCCTCATTTGAATGTCCACAGACAGCTAAACTTCAAACCTCCCGTTTATATTACGGCGGTTTCAATATGGAAGCTGATGATAATTGGGCAAGCGGGACACGTGGCTGAGAAAACGCAAAATACGTGTTGTATGCTAAACACACGTCAGAAAACCGTTCGCTTTAAAAATACAGGCGTGTTTGTATAGAGGGCATGTTTGTATATAGGTCTAAATAGTTTGCACCTTTTAAAAATATTTTTACTTTTTTTTCAACTCTCTTAAAGCTCCGTTAAACCCCGGTTATAAAGTAGGTCGGTGAACGTGGCTCCTAATTTCCAAGCATCGGGCAGCTAAGTGCCCTCGGAGGACCCAAGCGTCTTGTGCCAGCAACTTCCTCGCCTGCCAGCTAATGCCTCGTAACAAGCAACCGATTGCTATGTTTGGATATGATACTGGCCGATATCGGTCACTCTAAAGGGAGAGTTCTACTGAAACCGAGCGATGGGAAATTCAATGGAATACTCCATTAGGAGATCGGCCAGTGATCGATGTTTGGTAATTGATTCCTGGGGTAATTTGTGCTATAACTCAAGACAACATTTGGAGATAGGTGAGAAAGTTTGAAAATTATATTCACAGCAACGACCTCAGCTCAAATTACATAAGATAGCACGTTACAGTATTACAGCAGCACGTAAGAATCCGATAATTTGATTTAAACTTTCTTGCTCTTTTGCTGAAATGTATCGGGTTTTTGTTTGATTCCTCTCTGAGTTTTAATTACTTAAATTTTATTTTACTCATTTTATAAGCAGCCTATAAACGTCCTACTGTAGGGCACAGGCTTTGCGCTAGGGTATGTGAATAGCTTAGAAACTCAGATTTCCTCACAATGTTTTCCTTCACAGTTAGCGAGTGGTATTGCTACTATAAGTTCACAAATGTACATAACTTAGAAAACCTAGCATAATTTGCTTTATTTGAGAAGACAGGATTCATTTGAGTCAACCTTGAAATAGCTCATATTTCGTAGCCCTGCAATAATATCTCCGTCGAAATTCGAGCGCCAATAATCAATTAGATCTAGACGCCCTCAGAAACTAACCCTTAAATTGCTCAAAGATCGATGTCTCAGAGGTCTTGTTCCTTTACTAAACCGTTAAAAGGATCTCGCCGACGTGAGTGCAGGGCCCCTACTCAATATCCGTTTCTTATTACTAAAGTTTAGCCATGTCAACACTGATTATTACTTTTGCGGTATCAGCAACGTTCCACTTTTGTTGCCATGTAACTTTTCTGCTATACATAAACAGACTATATACGTCCCACTGCAGGGCACATGCCTTCTCTCAGGGAGAGAGTATGGGCTTAATCACCACGCGTGCCCACCGCGATTTGGTGATATCAAGCACTGAGGTTTAGTAAGGCATTTTATCCGGTCATGCGTAGCAAATGCGTGTTTACAATAGCAAAACTGGTAAGAACTCAAGGCTTCTACTTCGTGTCGCTTGTACAGTCGGTAGCACATCAATCTTTACACGCGTGCACTCTACTCTGTTACGATACGAATCATTTTGCAACAACAATGTAAATATTAGCCTGCTGTCGACTGCACGATCTATTGTATTGGAAATTAGACTTTAGGCCGACTTAGGCCGACTTGCGCGACTTCTCAAATGTCACTTAAGTCGCCATTAGAATGGACTTTTGTATGAAGAATTATGTTAAATGCTGTTTAAGCAACATGTAAGAAAGTGGTGCAAGTCTTTACACGAGAAAAGTTATGTAGTAAAGTTAGTAAATTGCTTGGAGGGTTCTTTGTTCAGCTGTTGTTATTATTTTCTTTGATGTTTATGTTAACCATGGCGTCGCATGGCGCGAAACAAGAAGAATCGCGATGTCATCAGTCAAGAGTGACAAGCGGGGAAGGCAGTGTTGCTACTGAGGATAAAAAAATAAAAATAAAAAATAAAAACCGACTTCGAAACACTACAGCACGAAAATGTTACAAATAATTTAAATAATTAGAAGTATGTATACATGTAGGTATTGTAGAAGTATAAGTTGGAGTCGGTGCTCAAAATATATGTGCTGGTCATGAAACTGGGCACCGACTAAAAATTATTCTTCTACAATACCTACATGTATACATACTTCTAATTATTTAAATTTATTGTAACTTTTAAGTGCTGTAGCGTTTTGAAGTCGGTTTTTATTTTTTATCAATTTTTTGTCGGGGAGCGGGAGAAAAATATACGAGTCCTTTACAACCATAATTTATCCTACTTAATTCGTTGCTTTAAAATTTGACGTTCTCAATTTCCATCTCCAAAAGTCTTCACCAGAACATCAGCAAATTAACTTGGGACTACTTTTACGCTATTTTATGAAACATACGGATATTACTAAAGGATGGGCCACATTAGGTCTTATTTACTGCTGGCTATTGAATAGTTATGTTCTCCATCTCTGAAAGTCTTCATCAAATCTTCACCAAATTAAAATGGGACCAAGGGGACGTTATATCTATGCGAACAAAAAAAATTTGTCAAAATCGGTTCGATTTGGAGTTATGGAGGAACGTAGCCAAAAAAATATATACACGTCGAATTGATAACCTCCCTTTTTTGAAGTCGGTTAATAAATAAATTTTGCACCGACATTAAGATTGTGTTTTTGTTACAATATGTCAAATATACAACAATATCTCGAGTAGAAGCCAAGGATAGGGGTTCGAATCGGTGCTTTGTAATTCGATTCCGGACCAATTAGAGTTTAGTTGTCTTCGAGTGAAAGTCCGCCGTCTTGCCGGATGACGGTCCCTAAACGTATCGCCATGTAGGCTTCGAAGTGTAAAGGCGTTTGTCGTTAATTGTGTTATGTTAGGACGAATAAAGACCCAGATTAAGTTAGATAGATAAGTAGAGAACCCGTAGGTAGGACGGTTATTATTAAGTGCCTGAGGTGGTATTGCATGAAGGTCAAATTACAGAGTGATTTGGAAATCGTTAGTAACATTTTGAAGGAATGTTCTTTTCATTGTGAAAAACAGTGACTAGCTGTTGCCCGCGACTTCGTTCGCGTGGTAATTTTGATGTGTATTTTTCCGGGATAAAAAAATGCCTATGTGCTAATCCAGACTATAATCTATCTCTGTGCAAAATTTTGTTTGGATCCGTTCAGCCGTTTTTGCATGAAAGAGTAACAAACATCCATCCACACATACAAACTTTCGCGTTTGTAATATTAGTAAGGATGTACCAGTAATGGTATAACATATATTTGTAAATATTCTTCATTTCCGACCTTTGGCTCCAAACTCTGAAATTCGAAGTGGTACGGTAACATTGCGAAATGTTCTCCAAAATTTTAAATGCTTAAGAGTATGTTGTACGTATGCGATATGCGTACAATTTTGTAAAACAGTTGAGTTGGTCGGCGCCGACCATAAAACGCTGGAGGTATAGCTTTTGCGATTTTTGTTACTTTTCGTCTTTATATTGTTTGTTTATGCTTAAGTAAGTAATTTTGGGTAACAAAAAAAAAAAAAATTTTGCTGCTTGATTTTTTTTAAAACTAGCACCATGTGTTTCTAATTCATAGTTATAATGTCCTTTTAAAAATAAGTCGTCAAATAAAACGTATACTAATTCCTAAAGGAATCTATTTTCCTTCGGCGAAAACTTTACTTTGCGTCTAGTGCATTTATATAGAAACGAAAAGGAAGACAGCATTTTTATAAGCACGCCACCAGCAAAAAATACCACCCCTATTTACCGAAGGCATTCATTTACACGACTGAAACGCAACATTTCTTTCAGGAGGGGCGGCGCTTGGGATCTCGAGACGGGTAAGCCGGGTGTACCGGTTAGCCGTATAGCTATATCCGTGGGGGCGGATCAACCGGATCACAACAGGTGGAGGATGAGCCACGCGCAGATCCGCCCACCCAGCCACGTGGCTTTAGGCACGGATTCTTTTTCGACGATTGCCTTTTGTTTGAACTTTTTGGATTTGGAACGCACCGCGTGCGCGATCGCCTTTTGTTCTTAAAAAGATATACTTTTGAGTGATGACTTCTTTAAGCGCACTTTCTGGAGATCAAACTGGACCGTCACGCTCGGGGCGGTGATGCTGAATCGGGTATACTCGGCTCCAGTCGGTCGGTGATGCTGGATCGCGTAAACTCGGCTCCAGTTTAGAAAAAGTTTTCACTGTTACCGTGTTGTTATTTATAAATAGAGTTTTAATAAATAAAAACTTGGAAATAACAATTTTTTGTGAAAACATATACAATATAAGCACACAACCTCATTTTTCGCATGATTCCTATTAAAATTTTCAGATAATTAAATAACTTTCTTAAAACGAAAGTTCTGTGAAACTGTGTCTCAGTGTTTTACGTATGTAATTAAAAAGACATTAACTAAAAGTTAACTAATTTGTTTCAATAATAAAGCTTACTACAATTACGTTTTATTTGACATCTTGGTTAACTTGGTTACAAGTAACTCACAAATCAATAGAGCCTAAAAATTTAATGCAGAAGGATTATATCACCGTGATGTATGTCTAAACTTGGAGCTGTAATTTTGTTTCAATAGATGGTTTATTTATGAGCGTTTAGCTCTGCGTAACATTTCTGTTTGCGCCTGCCAAAAAATATGTAGGTCTAAACGAAACGTCTTGCTAGTTCTTACTAAAAGTTATTCGTTTTGATATGTCATAATAGTGTCATGTGGAGAGGACGAAGGAAGAAAGATTGACGAAACAAATATATTAAGCGAATGTGAGTGGATGGGCCGGTGAGGGACGTCCCGGGCGGACATACTTTGACCAAATAGGGGATGTATTACCAAAGGGCAATATAAAAAGTACCCGAAACCGGCGTGCATGCATGCAACGACTAATGAATGTTGAGGAAGCGAAAGTGACCTGTCAGGATCGTGGCAAGTGGCAGTCCCTGGTCTCTGCCTACCCCTCTGGGATACAGGCGTGACTTAATGTACATATGTAATAAAAGCATGTCATTGTTAAAAATAGACGTCTAACTAGCGCTACAAAAATCACCTCACGTTAAATAGTGGGATGGCGGGCAGGGCTTGTCAATTATGTTACCAATCGTAGCGAGTTCAGTATCACTCGGCTAAATATCTATGCACTTGCCACCTTCAAACCGCCATCTTGCGAGGTACCTAGATATTTAGACGGGATATACCTACATCAATGAATGTTTCATCAATGTTTTTTATTCGTGGAATCAGCCTAAGTATCTGCCAAAAAGTCTTCGTATTTATGCCTTTCTGCGAGGATTTACAGCACAAATAATTTCTAACAAATAAGAAGACAAATAAGTTCCGTGTGGCGCCGGATTAAGAATAGCATCACTCCATTTCCTTCCGTGGATGTCGGAAAAGGCGCCTACGGATATCAGTTACCAGGGTACGGGCAGCAGCGTCTTCCTGAGATTTCAACCGCATATTGCGATCGCCAACCCGCCTGCCAAGCGTGGCGATTATGCCAAAACCCCTCATGGTTATGAAGACCATGAGGGAGGCCTGTGTCCTGCAGTGGGCGTCGAGTTGCTGATGATGATGAATTTCTAACATAATATGATTATTGTATAACTTACAACCGTTATAATTAAAAAACATCTCAAGTCTCCGGAATAATCTAAAGAGTACCTCTAGAATCACCAAATAAATATATAACTACATACTTATGGTTCGAATATCCCCTTAAAATATTGCTAATCAATTCGACGTCACCTTGTAGTATAAGCTCGCTTGGTGTAAACGCGACAGTATCGCGGAATCGCTGAAAGTTACTTGAAAACGCGGAAGTTGTTAACTTTCCACGGTCGCAATCATTAGTGAATCAATCAGACCCTTCTGTGAAGCTCTGGTTCTCAAGGGGCTGTTTATGCGTGGCGCCGTATATACCCACATTTACGGTTATCGTGAATACGAGTTGGCTGTGTATTAGTTTATGATAACTAGTTTTACGGTAAGAGGTTTTTCAGAATCGTGGCAAGTGGAAAACCCTGGCCTCTGCCTACCCCTCTGGGACACAGATGTGAGTTTCCGTATGTTACGATACACTAGCAAGAGACAGAGAGAAAAAATAATTGTACGAATAAACCTATAATCGCGCACACTCCACTCGGTTGCATTACAGTGGACATTGCAACTATAAATGTATTTTTTTGCCTGCATAGTCATAATACAGCCACGAAACTCGCGAGAAATAATAGATTTTCGTTTATTCTGCCTCTACTAAAATAAATCGGAACGCTCCTCAAAATTCTATGTAGGTTTTGCTTTTGTTCTTTTTGTTCACTCACTGATGTCAGTAGAAAATACGAGTTTTTTATAGATCATCATCATCATTCATCATCATCATCAGCCGTTGGACGCCCACTGCAGGACATAGGCCTCCTTCGTGGTTTTCATAACTATGAGGGGTTTTGTCGTAATCGTCACGCTTGGCAGGCGGGTTGGCGATCGCAGCAAGATAGTAATCTATGGATCGCAGTATGCGGCTGGAATCTCAGAAAGACGCTGCTGGGCAGCAGCAGTAGTCTCCTGCTAATTTATTTCCTTAGTCGCGTTCTACGACATCCACGGAAGGAAATGGAGTGACGCTTTTCTTAATAGGTCGGCACACTGGGTGGGAAATGGAATGACTCTATTCCTAATCCGGCGCCACATGGAGCGTTTTCATACTTTATTTTATAGATGTGCAGAGTATTTTAAGGATTTAAGGACATCTGCTCTTTTTATTTAATATAATAAAAATATATGTCATAAAAATTTAGGTGGAAGATAAAAAAATATATATTAAACTTACCCCGTGCCTTACATAAAGCAATACATACTATAAATAACATATTGAATAGCTTAATCCTATACAGAAATATTATATTCTCACACATCTCCATGTGCCTACTCATACCGAGACACCCGCACACCCACCAAGCTATTTGTCGCCACCGCCCGTCCTATAAGTCCCAAATTAATTGGCTAAACTTGCTAAGATCCCGCACACACGGCCGCTTACTTGGCGCGAATTAATTTATTGCACAAACTTTACTTTTCATTCTTTACTTTTTGGCTTGGAAGTGATATTAGGCTGCGGTGTTGCCACCGAGAAAATGTGCGAAACGCGACGCGACGAAAATGGGAGACTAAAAAAATTGCTTACCGATTTCTGAGCCTCTAAATAATTGTCTCTACCGTTTTCAATATTTTTCCCAAGTGTCAAAATATATGTATTTGACAATTCATGTGATGTGACTTAAAAAAAATTAAAGTTATGTCATTAAACTCAATAAAGATATTAGAGGCTATCAGCGTCGTGCTATCTCGGGAGCAACTGTCTAGGCTGGAATGGGTCGGAATGATCACTTGAAACTGTTTTCTATAAAATAAAATCTGTAGATTTACAAGGTTAAATAAAATGGAAAATTATCATTATATTAAATTAGATTGTTTAGTGCGATTGCCAAGTTTATCTATTTATTTAAAACATAAAAAATTATATTATATTGATATGGTCACTATTAGACAATAGTTAGGTTAGCCAATTACGTAACAACTTAAGACAGAAGGACCCTTAAGTAGGGACTGAATAAATTAACCGACTTGGTATTACATGGATCTCACAACTTTTTACGGTAGAAGAAGTGAGTTGCGAGACTTGGCCTTTTTACAAGTCATGGTTTTGATGCCTTTAAATTTCGACGATGTCAATGTATAAGCTAATCTCAAAATCCATCCGATATAACCAATATGGTTTTAACTATTGCTTAATAATTAATGACAAACATGTGGAAGCATATTCCGCTTCCACCTTACTAACATTTGTTGCTTACAACTTATTTACATTAGTCAGATCAAGGCAGGTAGTTATTGTTAGCCATTTAGTGACCCGTAGTAGCCACCCGCTACGGCGTAGGCGTCACCTACGCGCTACGCTTCTTCGAACTACGAGGATGCTACGACTCCTATAAAATTAATCCGGCGCGTGGGAGTTCGGTTCAGGAACTGATAAAATTATACAAATATGCACAGGGTATCCTAGTTTGGGACCAGGAAAAGTGATTGTGTTGTGTGAAAATTATTATTATTATTTGAAAGCATCTTTTTTTACGTGCCACGATTCTACCTAACCCAATGTAAACTTAAGAATTTGTTTTTAGTATCGTAAATGTTGGAAGTTCCAAGTGTAATTTTTCATAAAAATAATTATGTGTAAGTAGGCTAACACCTCAATATTTTATTTGCAGTGGCTTGATAGTATTAAAATTTTTATATTTAAGTAGGCTGACAGCTCATTATTATTTTATTTGCAGTGACTTGATAGTGGTGTAAAATACATTTCTTACACTTTACCTGGAAAAGCTATTTCAGGTTTGTTTAAAAATGCATTCACTTATCTACAGTATACAGGCCATTTCACATTGTAACTAAAGAAAATAGAACTAGAAAACTAGAGATTAAAAATACTGATAAAAAGATGTAAACTAAAAAACGACACGATGATTAAAACAGCACAAAAGACTCTTGTTAACTCAAAAGACGGTCGCCTCCTAAACAAAACACTACCGCGACACGCTAAGGCCATTCTAATTAGCCTGACTTATTTACGATTCATAAGCCGAGACACAATAAATTGCTCGCGGATCGCACCACACATGTGCGCCTAAGACGCGGCATTAGCGGAATTGTTCCTCGCGAACGCCGGGCTCCAAGCGATGGGATGTGTAAGGAATAGCGCTGATTACTATATTATTTATTACAATACGTGCTGGCCGTGTAAACGCTGCCTTAATACTCCTATCTAACGTGAGCGGCTTGGAACCTTTTCACAGCGAAACGCAGTCCGACTGGGAGTTTTTGCTTCGGCGTTCGCGAGTGAGTCACTGTGAAAAGGTGGTAAAGAAAGTGGTGGCGGTGCAAAAGCGATCTATCAAACGGTGTAACGATTAAGCGCTCGGAAACGAACGAACACGAGATTTTTAATTATTGCCCAGTATTAACTTGTGATAAATGTGTTAGAAAGGCTTTACGGCTCAGTAAAGTATGGGCGAAAGGTGTGCAGTACGCTTTTACCTGATATTCAGGTGGGCGTTTAGACGTTATTTTTATTTGCACTGCAGTAAACATGTGTTATCATATTGAGTACACAATTTTCAGTTTTATATCATGAAATACATCTCTTATCTGGAAGAGATCACTTGAAGTGATAAGGCTGCCGTCCGTACTCTTAGGTTAAGAAATATCTGTGTAATTTATTTTTTATGCACGAGAGTTTTTCAAATGGTGTTCACATACCTCAGCGCTTGAAATTGCCAATCCGCGGTGGGCACGCGTGGTGATTAAGCCTAAAGGGCTCTTGATGTAGTACAACTCCAAAGAACTGTAGGTTATTTCGATGATGAACAGAAAAACAGAATAAAAACAGGATAAAAGATAATTTGCAAGTAGGTGGTTCACAGTGATAATGTCTCGTCAAAAGGTAAAGTGGCACTAAAAATCAAAAGCAAATATAGAAATGGGTGACGTGATTGAGATTAAAATGATAGGACAGAATAAAGGAAATAACAAAAATGGTGTGAAAAGGTTTACACCGTTACACTCTCTCTCTCTCTCTCTGGGAGAAGGCCTGTGCCCTGCAATAGGATGTATATGGGGACAGGAAAAAAACAGTGTTTATTATCTCTGTCTATCAAATACAATATCAAATACAAGTCTAGGTTTGTTCTGTAAGATTTTTTAATATGTTCTTAGAAACTTTACAAATGCGAAAGTCCTTATAATTTTGATAATATTGTACTATATGACCGCGCTGACATCTTGTAAGATAGGTAATTTTAATCTGTAAGCTTCATCAACCCCCTAAAGCGCTTACCCGAAAACACCTCACAAAAATGATGAGGTGTCTCTTTCTACCAGGTATAACCCGGCTAATGTAAATTTATCAAGGGAATGTTGACAAAGCACGCCAAGAATAATGGCGCTCATATTTCCCCGTATCTCCTCGCCGTGTCTGATTATTGCCAAAGGGGATAAGGCATAGGAAATTTTGCTTTATATGCCACCTTGAGCTTAGATTGTGGAGGGTTTCATACAATAGACCACTAACTTTGAAGGTTTACCTAGAGTGCAGTTTATTCAATACACCGCGAGCGGTATATCACACCACACGACTTGGCTGTACTCACTTGAACTATCTACTCAGATAGTTCGACAAGTTAGCTGTTAAACAAACTTCATATACCCGATGAAGCGGGATTCGAACCCGTACCTAAAGCATGCCACATTAGATAATAGCTGGGTAATAGTGAGTTTAACTCACCCATGTTGTAAATGGAGATGGTTTTATGCCCGACAATTAACTTAAACAAATGTCTGTGGCTTCGCATGGACTTCTTTTGGGGTCTCTTTCAAATCAAGAAATCAATTTTTTTTTTTGGTTTCTTGATTTTTTGATTTATTTTATTCTGTTTGCTGCATGCTAATCTACTAAGTTATCCGCTGCCTTCGGGCCGTTTTTGTAATGGAGAAAGAAGCAGCAGGAAAAAAAAACTCCACTCTATCTTTTCTCAAACCATCTTAAACCTAACACATATTCCATAATTGCCATCATTAAATTTAAATGACAAAACATTAGTTAATTATCTTACAAAAGTAGAAAAAAACAATAATGATGCGGCCAGACACACGAGCAGCACCCGTTCACGAGCATAACGCAGCAGTTAGCCATCACCAGTCCCAACCTATTTATAGAGAAATAGGTTTGGCGGGGGACGCCGCCGCCGGATATGACTTAGAATTCTTCGGACTTAGTTAAATCAAACTAACCAATAATGAATAAATGATTGCCCTAACGTGTCCATCGCAAAACCCATCCCGACAGCGCATATTTTTATTTAAGTTATCTGCCCGGCATTATGGCTACCTTTTCAATATAATATTTATGAAAATATTGTGTTTGTTAGAAAAAATATCAGCAATTTCGAAAATATTGATAGCCATCATAATAATATTGATACTAGAAATAAATATAAATTGTCATTTTCACGATTTAAACTTGCAAAAGTTAATTTAGTCTTCATCGAGCACTGTATACGGTTCTACAACAAGATTCCCCAAGATATAATAAAGTTACTACCGACGCCATTTAAAAAATGTGCTAAGCATACTTTGTGCAAAACAGCTTATTATAACATTAAGGATTATGTAGAAGACAAAGATTTCATAAGTAGCCTATATACTTCCCACTGTAGGGCACAGGCCTTCTCTCAGAGAGAGAGAGAGTATGGGCTTAATCACCACGCGTGCCCACCGCGGATTGGTGGTTTGAAGCGCTGAGGTATGTAAATAGCTCAGACACTCAGGTTTCCTCACGATGTTTTCCTTCACAGTTCTGGTATTTAAATGATATTAACTAGGAAGATTGTGTCTAGTGTAGTGTAGCTTTAAGTTGAAAACTCTGTTAATTAAGTAAAAACGTGTTTTACAAAGACTAGCTTTAGCTTCTTCTCTGCATAATCTTTTAATTCTAAAACTAACAGCTTTGAAGTTCATTAAGCAAACATTTTGTTTTTATAGTAAACACAATTTTAGTTTAATTTTCAGAAATACAAAAACGGGAAATAAAATTAAAGGCGTGGATTCTAGTCTCATCAACCCATCCCCCATTCAAGAGCTCGCCTGATATACAGGGCGGCCGTGAATCACCCGTAACCGTAATCTACGGCATGCTGAATTATTATTTATACGGTAATTACAAAAACACTCACACGCTCGCATCACCCTGTGAACTTCGCTAATATTATTTATAGCGAGATAAACGGGGCGACGGTAATTTTTGCATATCACCCCCATCTGCATAGTGGGCCGGCGAAATTGAATGATAACACGTGGTGTGAGATTTTAATTTTTCTTTTCAGGTGTTTACGCTGTTAATACGTGTAATTATCTATTCAGCCAAAGTTAGTTTTACAGTTCTGTTCCTCTCAATCCGTCTATGATAGAGAATTTTAATCGATTTATGGTAGAGATAGTCATAACTTAATAGAACAGAATAATAAAAAAACAGGCCAAGTGCGAGTTGGACCACAAGCGTTGTAGGGTTTCGCAGAAGGAGGGATTTTTTTACTAACAACTTCATAAAGGTAGTTTTAAATGGAATTTGTACAAAGTTTTCCTTTTGTAAGCGCGTCGCCTATTACTCCTTAACTTGTAAAGCCTTCTTAGCCAAGATAGTTTTTCTTTTAAGTTTATTATATGTGCTACTGCTTTGAATTATTTCACGTTTCTACAATCAACCGTTTAGTCGGGAAAGGTGGGTACGCCCTACTCTAAAAAAAACGCGCTTTAAAGCGATACTCACAATATTTTAAAACGACCAATCCAACGATGCTCCACTTTATGAGGTAGGGGAGGAAAAAAAATGCATCTCTAATTTAGGTGAAGGGGAAGGACCTTAAATTTTTTTTAAAGATTTTATCCTACTGCTTTGTCAGCGTAATAAGCTAAACCTAAAAAGCAAACTAATTTATGGTAGTTTCCTACAAGCGATATGTCGATAAATAAGCCTAGTATGGGAACAATTTCAATACTACTTTTTCGTGGCTGGGATACAAGTGTAAAGTGATTTAGTAGACAACTCAATTTTAGGTTAATTTAAAGTGGTCAGCGTTAAGTTTAGTTAGGCAGCGTTAAGTTGACGCCCACCAGCGCGGTGCGGCGAGAGGCTACTAAACAGTAAAATAGACTCGATTCTATTTCATTTGTTTTACTAGTAATTTTATCGTTAACTTACTACCAAAGACCGCTTTAGTGACTATAATCTTTGTTGCACTAATGCGTGCTAAGAACAATTTTAAAAATCTATTTAGAGGCCAAAAATTCCACCCATGCCGGGACTTGAACCCGCGAACTCTGGCCAACCGTGCCAGCGCTCTCCCAACTGAGCTAATGGGCAAGTGTAGCTATTGGCGAAATTTCGAACCTCTTTACAAACTTCTCTGTATTACGTACAGGCAGCGTAATACAGAGAGGTTTGTAAAGAGGTTGCGGGTTCAAGTCCCGGCATGGGTGGAATTTTTAACCTCTAAATAGCTCTTTAGTGTCTGTTTATACGTATATGTTAACCTTAAAAAATTTTAATTAAAGTACCTAAGACTTAATTAACTTTAATTTTTTTTAATTAAAGTACCTTAGACTTAATTCGTGTAAATTATTTCCGCTTTTTCCTGCTTTATAAAATAAGCAGGTACCTAATAAAATTTCTAAACTCGATTTGAATTTCTCATTTTTACAAAACAACATTTCTGGGTGTTATTTCTCTTAACAGCTTACAGCTATTATCAGACAAAAGTACGCTGGCACTTACAATAACGATTCTGCAGAATTACTCGGTTACAAAGGAAACTTTTCGGCCGCGAGCGCAAGCAAGTTCACGCCGGCTCGGTTATCGGTTTTTGCTAAACACGAACGTATCCCGGCGTTCGGCAACTTATTTTGCATGTTATCCGCGATAGCGCCACTCGTATGAGCAAGTTTTATACGTGAAATATGGCCACGCGGTTTTGGCGACTTCGACTTTTGTAGATTATCAATTTCGTGTTTTGTTACGGCGAGATAGAGGGAGAGCGGTGGCGCGAGGGTAATTTTATTTTATTTTTAAAGTGCTTTATTAACATAAATTTATTATAACTTAGTTCTAGGAAGAGGTACCGTGTTTTAGATAAAAAGTAAAAGTACCCGAAACCGGAGTGCATGCATGCAACGATTAATAAATGTTGATGAAGTGGAAGAGGTCTCTCGGGATCGTGGCAAGTGGCAGACCTCTCTGCTCGCCCCCTGGGATACAAGCGTGAGCTTATTCTATGTTAGTTGTTTATTAACATAAATATTTTACATCACTTTGACCCAGCCATAGTAACTTAGTTCTAGGAAGACATATCATGTTTTCAAACAACATTTTTAGATAAAAAGTACCCGAAATCGGCGTGCTGCATGTCGAAGAAGCAAAAGAAGCCTGTCAGGATCGTGGCAAGTGGCAATCACTCGTCTCTGCCTACCCCTCCAGGATACAGGCGTGAGGTTATGTAATGTAATGTTTCAGGTCAAAACAAAAAACTTTAAAACAAAGCGCGAGGGTTGTCTCAAATGTTAGCTGTGAGGTTCGAATGTCCTGCCAACGACGGAATCCTACACTGAGAGTGGCCCGTAATCAAAATGAAACAACACAGAAACAGTGAATTAATGAACTTTACAATTAAAACTAGGTGTCCATTTCAAAATGTAGATTCTTTTTGAAGAAAAAATGGATAAAAAAGCTCAAAACTTTGTCTTTTCACTATGGGGTTGAGGTAAGGTTTTTTTTTCTTACGTTGGAAGGAGCGAGGATCCGAGAGTGGTTAAAACTACCTAACGTTACATGAAAAGTCTCTATACTCCGTTCCACGAGTCGAAGCCCCAGGGAACAAAATAGTCGCATTTCATTGGTCAATGCGTATACGCTTCATAGAGTAGGTTTACTTAATGCAGCGGCTTTTGAAGGTCACGCACATTAACCAATAGGCGCACATGGGCGATTTTCTTTATGGCTCATTTCATGGACTGGAGTATAAGAACATTATTTTCCAACAAACCTAGTACTAGATGTTCTTTTACTTCCTAAGTCCTGACCTTGACAATAACAGTGGTCTATTTTCAAGTTCAGCACTTAGGCTATCTGCCTCACCGATCTAGCGGTCACGCTTAGCTACCAAAACAGAGGACGTGGGTTCGATCCCTACTGAAGACTGCACTTCTCTATTTGCACAAATGGCCTCAGTCTGGGTGTATTTCCATGTTTGTTATGTCCTTGTCTGGTTACGATATCAAAGGATATCCTTGTTCGGAACCAGGACAAAAGGTTGTGTAAAAGTTATTATTGTTTGTACAGAGTTCAATGCATAATTTATGCACACCAAAGTATGATGGAATTCTGATATTAATTATCTCAATTATTATGTAATTGTTAGTGAAATCGTTAAGAATCCTTCAGGATTTGGTGCGCATAATTAGTCCAAGCTATCTTCGATAGAAGTTTGCCGTGAATATAACATGAACTATTGGGCCTCAAACCAATAGAAATATTTGTTGAATTGAATTAAAAACATATATATTTAAAATACCTTTGAGACAGCATAACAATTTTCAAACAAGATTTCAGAAACAACATACCTACACACCGTCTTATGCCATCTTATATATTCTTGGGCCCACAGATTCGTAGATATACTTATGGAAGAGCACACAATAAAGACAAGCAATCCGTGCTTTTCTTAAAGCAAATAATATTCATAGGGGCGATAAATATACGAGCAAAGTCAACTGGAGCACCTCTTTAACCGGGTCTGTTTTCTAATATACATAAACCGGGCATTTCTTCCGTCTCTCTCTTGCGCAGAGGCATTTAGTACACAGCGGTCCTACTCTGGTTTTCGGAGGATATCTTAATAAGATTCATGAAAGGACGCCATATTTTATATCCTTCTCTGTCCTCTATCTTCTTATATTATCCGGCAAAGGAGAGCTTTTGAAATATGTGCCTGCTTGAGAATTTTCGATCTTTCAATTACGCCTTTTGTTGGCGCAAGTTCGCGTGAGATATTCTAAAAGTTACAGTTCGGTTTTAACGGAGAAGGCGGGCAATGTGAGCGTTTGAAAGAAAATGTATTGGCAGAAAATTTACTTCAGAATGAATAATCTAGTGTAGGTAAACGATTGCCTTCAGCTATCTTCATAGGCACCGAATATCTACGAATGATGCGACCAATTAGGTGAGCCAACCAGTTCCTTATCTACCCAGCCCATATATAGAGCCCACTGCTGAGCTCAGTTTCTTCCCTCTCATGCCAATCCTCTCAGCAATGGACGAGATTGGCAAGGGACGGAGAGCTCTTGCCAATTTCGTTCACTGCTGTGCGGTTACATTAGTAATGTCAACTCATCATCGACCCAAATCAAAGTAACTTAAAAGGCAGAAATGAGACGAACGAATGATATATTGGTTGAATTCAGAAACATGCTGTGCTCCAGTCTTTTAGTAATTAATCGTTGGAAGCATGTACCTACAGCAGAAAGAAAATCACACATAAAGAAGATTGTTCGCATCTGTTTATTTTGTTTCTGTGATGTGTCTTGTTGGTATAATAAATGTCTTTCTTCTTCTTCATCGCATGTTACTTATCGTAACATGTAGTTAAAGGTTTTGCGCGAGCTAAGCAATATAGTGGGTGCAGCTTAAAACTTCTCACTGAGCGGGAGCCGGCCGACCGACTCTATATTAAAGAAGTTCCTCCCATAAATATTCCTTCAGTTAATGCCGAAACTGTGTAAAAATCCGCATATCTTCGGCCTTTATTCACCGTCATAGTTTGACAACCTTTACAGAAAACGACAAATGCAGGGTCAGTGCAAAGTTTTGAAACACGCTATTTAAAAAGCCTTAAAGGCAAATGTGAGCTTTTTCAAAATAATATGGAAAATTTATTTAAATAAAACAAAATAAATGCTTATGTTTCTTGGAGCCGAAGGTTGTTCACTCCTGTGGCGTTTATCTCAGCGGCTTGCAGGCGAATACGTTATGGTAATAACTCTCCTCGTTTCAGACTTGGCAAATTAATTGATATTTATTGAAATCCATCGCACGGGGGTCGTATTCGTGTTTTGTGCAAAAAGTATCAAGTTTGAGATTAAAACGCATTGTTTAGCAAGAAACAAAAAAATGCCAAGGGGGATATTCTACCCCCATATACATCTGAAAATGCATGTAAATCGATTTGAATATTACATGGGGGTGGAGAGGGGGGGGGGGGAAAGAAAGGCTTAACTTGAAAAAGGGTAATTTTTTTTACGATAACTCGGTTCTCCGTTACTTTTGCTTTTTCTACGATCTAAAATATTTAAGACGGGCAGCAGCGTCTTCCTGAGATTCCAACTGCATACTGCGATCGCCAACCCGCCTGCCAAGCGTGGCGATTACGGCAAAACCCCTCATAGTTATGAAAACCCTGAGGGAGGCCTGTGCCCTGCAGTGGGCGTCAAGTGGCTGATGATGATGATGATGATGTTCATAGTTATTGAGATATCGAAAGAAAGAAATAGAAAGTTTTTTCCGACGTAATGACTGGACTATGTTTTATACAACAGTTTCTATGCAACAATACTGAGATAACCCTAACACTGAAAAGTTTCTTCAGCATCTATAAATAAATTAAACCACTTCTAATAGCCAATAGTTTTTCAAGAATTACTAAAATTGAGGTAATTATTTTTCACAGTGTTGAAACTTTCCGCAGTCAATTATTTTATTTTATTTAGGACACAAACAGTCAAACAGGAAAAAATAAAAAGTATATGTAAACAAAAATAGACCTGGAGGTCCCTTAAGTAAACAAAATTATAATATTATAAGCATGCGATCTTAACCAGTTTTGATTCTTAGTATCTGAGACTTAGTATTGGTTACAGTAAAAATTATATGACAAATAAAAAATCGGACAAGTGCGAGTACGACTCGCGCCCTTAGGGTTTCAAAATACAACTATAAACTTAATCGAAAACTATGTGTAAAACTGTTTTTATGTTGAGTAACTAAAAAAATTTTTAAATAATATTAGTCTTTTAGATTTTTCACAAAAGACCTTGCTTCTTGCCAAATATCAATATTTTAGGTCGAGATTGATTCCCTTGCGAGTGGCTATATGAAAATATGCGAGGTAAACGGCCGTATCTTTTGATTGCGTTTACTTAGAAGTTTTTTTTTTTTTAAACTCCAAAGTATTTGATATTGATGCGGTAGTGCATCTGCATACCATGCGAGAGGTCCCGGGTTCGAATCCCGGCTGGGGACAAAAGAAAACCCCAGGTCTTGGATGTTTACATGTCTGTGATGTCGTTGTTTCCGGTTCCCACGACACAGGGTATCCTAGTGTGGAGCCAGAAGCAATGTATGTGCCTGTATGTAAATGTTTATGTTTATGTTTTGTTTATGTACTTGATACATCAACGCATTCTTGAGAATAAAGGGATAGACAGACAGACGAGCAAAAAAGTTATTTTATAAGGGTTCAGTTTTTCAGTTTAAGGTGCGAAACCCTAAAAAAATTACTAAAAAATTTTAAACTATTACTTATTGAAGAGATTTATCTCTTTTGTAAATCCTCGCAGTAAAAATACGACGACTTTTGGATAGAAACAATAGTTTTAATAGATTGTAGTACAATTACATGTTGCTTGCACAAATATTTTCACAAGAAGACAAAACAAAAGACGATCTATATAAAAAGAATAAGTTTGAAGTAGCAAGGAGTTTGCATACTTTTTGGCAGGCGCAAACACTTATCGAAAGCTTTTGCCTTATTTCAATATCACGTTGCTTATCTTATGTTATCTTCAGACAGAAAATTCCTTTGTCAATCGATTTCAATAACCCTTCATCCCGTCCGACCTATCGCCACTCACACTAGGCGCAACTTTTTTCACTCGCGCGCGCTTCCGCGTCACCTCAGCTTATATTACTGCGGGGGCACATAATTCCTGGCCCATAAATCTTAACTTTAAGAGAAACCCGGGAGGGGGATTAAAGATCAGTGCGATCTTACGCGGGATGAGTTATGGGCCACCGCAGCCGATCCGCTTTATTGTGACTTTAAGAAACTAAGAGGAGATTTTCTTAAACGTTCGAAATTAATTTAGATAATGATAAATGGTGTCGCGGTGCTCGGGGGGGCAGGTGGGGTGGTTTTTGCATTGAGCTGGGAACACTTAAGTACCTCGTTGGGTATGGTGTGAATTCTTTGCTATTGTGATGTGAAGAAGATGGTCCGCTTAGCGATAGTGAGGTTTGTGGTTTAAGATTGGCGAGTTAAATCACAGTTCTTTCTAGATCGGTGGTAGATCTGGTTATTTTTCCGCCTATCCCCAGTGTTGGTCGTTAGCCAATGACAGATTTCTTAATGTAACTCATTTACGTCTCACTGCAGATCACATGCCTTCTCTCAGAGAGAGAGTATGGGTTAATTACCACGTGTGACCACCGCTGATAGGGATTTATTATGTATTTTTGAAGTACCCTTCAGGGGGAATCCTAGTTTGGGAGCCAGTAAGCATTTTTTTGTTACCGTTTTACAATATATATTTTTTTCATTTTCAATTTGAATCTTTTCTTTTTGAAGCGCTGGGATATGTGAATACCTCAAACACTCTGGTTTCCTCACGATGTTTTTTTTCCTTTACAACAGTAACAATCGATAACAATCGAGTGGTGTTGCTACTACAACTTCACAGATGTACGTAATCAGCGGTGAGGGATCACTTCCTCAGCACAACGCTGAGTCAGCTGATTTTTGTGACAACTTAGATACACCACAGGCTACATCTATGGTCCTGTTTTATTTATTCGTTTTTTCTGTTGTGTATTTAGTTTTATTTCTGTTGTTGTGCATATGATGTTACTTATCTGCTTATTTTGTTTCTGTGATGTATCTTGTTGGTATAATAAATGTCTTTCTTCTTCTAACATAGAACTCATAGCGTGGGTCCGATAGCACCTGGATCATCTGCTTCAGGTAACCCTTGCGAAGCACAGATGTGGGGACAATAAAACTATTATAAAAACACAAAAAAAATCTTATAGCTTGAAAGTTTTCATAGTATTTGAGCCTATACCCTATCTCTCAAAGTCATTCGTGAATACCGGGATCGAACCCACGACCTCCCGAATGTGAAGCCGGCGATCTACCGTTGTGCTACCATCGCTATAACAGTTTTTTGTGACTATAAACAGGGTAGAGGAGGATTTGAAAGAGGCAGAATGTATCGCAATGTACGCATTGGCGGTAGGCCCTTGAGCTAGCCTTTGACGTTTTTACCAATATTCTAGCACATGTAGGAGCGGGTTTCGTTTTGTAATAAAATACCGACAAGAGCTAAGCAAAACGACAATAAACCACAAAACAGTGTCCGCGTTACATAAATCTCGTGGCGCGACACCTTTTTAAGAACAAACAGCGCGAACGCTGCCAGCATAAATCTGAAACGGACTCTATCTCGTCTCCGCGAGCTATCTCCGCCGTAAGACAATTGTAAGCATTGTTGTGCAATAATAAAAATGTTGAATAGCCCCCCCTTAATGATATTGTTACTGCTGGTAATGCATTGTGCCGCTGATAAAGGATAAACTACACCCCGAAGACGAATATTCTGCCCTCCTGATGAGTAATGGGGTTGTTACGGTGGCTTTATCTGGGTAAAGGAATTGGCTGCGAGATTTCTTATGTGAGCGTTGCGATTATGGATTGTGTAGGTGTGCGCGGTGTGCGATGTTCAGGATTAGCATTAATAGTTGCTGACTGGCGTGATCGTAAATTATCTTACGATGCCACTGGCAGGCAAATAATTTGACCAGCTTGACCTTAACCCTGCGCGTGGACGTATTTTTGGATCCTTTTGGCGAGGGACGGGGAATCTGACAAAAAAAAATTCGCACTTTATTTTAGTAAAATTAACAAATAACAATCGCCAATCCGCGGTGAGCACGCGTGGTGATTAAGCCCATACTCTCTCCCTGAGAGAAGGCCTGTGCCCTACAGTGCTACAGGCTGCTTATGCTAACAAATAATATGACGCCCACCAAATCCTGAGCGATTCCAGTCGTCTAACTGTCAAATCCCATAATAATTGCTATCGCAAACGACAGGATTCCAACAGGATTTGATGCGCGTAATTAGACCTCTGTCCTCTTATGCCCGGGTTACACGAGGCTAGTTTTTCAAGCTAGGATAGCAAGCTAGGTTGGTAGCTATCAAGCTAGTACTTCTGGCTTCGTGTAGACAAAACTAGCTTATCTTCTAAGCTACTAAGCTAGTTTACCAGCCAGGACAGTTTTTAATAGGATGGAGTTCTATTTTATAGGCTGATTTTACTATCCTGGCTTGTGTGGCCGGCGAAACTAGTTTTCAGTTGGCTAGTAAGCAGGAACCACGCGTTTTATTTGTTTTTCTAACCGTGACGTGTTTTTGAGATTTTATGGTGCCCAAATTAAGTACGGAGATTAATTTAAAGTTTGTTCAACTGTACCGTGACCTCATAGACATTCATATGTCTGAGGAACTCCACCCACAAAGTTTTAATGACAAGTGTAAACTTGATTCAGCACTACAAAAATTGTGTGGTGAATTAAAGACACTGGGTACCAAAGATGTAAAAAGTAAAATTAAGAATTTAAGAGCAACATATTCTCAAAAACTGACAAACATTCGAATCAATCGAATAGTGTTTTTTTCGCATGCAGTTCATTTTGGACGTGCGGTCACCTCAGTCACTGCAATAGTACTATACTAGCTTAAAACAATCTAGCCTCATGTAAACAGTCCAGGTCAGAAAGCCAGGACAGTTTAGCAGAGAACTAGCTTGCTAACCCAGCTAGAAAAACTAGCCTCGTGTAGCCCGGGCATTATTCTCCAACAAAATTGACCACAGTAGCATATAGGTTATACTATCCCGTAAATATTGGTGCAAGAGTATTACTCGTTTAAAGACCCATTACATTTCAAAAAGTAATCATTGTGAAAACAAATCGACCGTCGTTTCATAAATCTTAATAAACTCCTACTTATTTATGAACTCCGAAAACTCCTCAAGAATTTTCCTACGAAGTTTCTCATGAAATGAGCTCATGTCCGCATTTCTACCGTTTATTATCCGTGCCTCCGACCTTCTCACTTATTGCTGGGAGTGGTTTGTTAAGAAAAACCGGTAAAGAAGGAAGAAACCATTGCTATGAGGTTCCGTATGCGAACAAGAGTGTCTCCATAACTGAAGTTGCAATATAGCTAATGTTTGTTTCCAGCAAGAAAGAAAATTTGAATATCTATCCTGAATTACTTTAAAATATCCTGGATTACTTGGGAAGACCAAAGATAACTTACGAGAGTGGTCTCTGAACAGAGTATCACTTCTTTATTTGTATTGAGAGGCTCAAGCCTGTTAATACAAACTTTTCGAGCCTTTTTGAAAAGCAAGATAGCCGAATCAGTTGGTAGATATGAGATAGCACGTAAAGAAGAATAGAAGATGTATGTTAGTTTTTAGTTTGGCCTATTCCAAAAACGTTTGCAATAGGCCAAACTAAAAACTAACGTTTACGTGCATAAAAATTATTGTAAAACCAAAAACCCGACTAAAAGAGGCCTGAATAAATTCATTGAATAGAATAGAATCATGTCTATTTGACGCAAAAAAAAACACTTCTCGTTTTAGAACTTGAAAAATCTGCTTGAACTTGAATTATTTATGGGCACAGTGTAGGTACATAAGTTTGGTCCCGCCTGCTAAATTTTTCAATAAAGTTTAGAAGAATCAGAAGATTGATCTTAATGCACAGTATGATAAGGTGCCTTGTAGGGTTTTGCATATCGTGATCCGATCGCCTAGCGCCTACTCTTTCTCTCAGTGTAATAAGTAACGTTTTTGTCCAGGTTGTACCACAGAAATCCAAATGTGAGTTTACGGCACCTTTTACGTATCATTAACAGATAAATCACGTTGATTCACGTTTCTTCTAAAGCGAATACGTATTTCTACTTATTTTTATAATATTTCACGTTATTAATACTCTCTTCTCTTCAATTATTCTGTTATAGTTTTCTCTTGATCTCTTCTACTGTCATCGTTCATGTCTCAGTCAGCTGCTTATTGTTATTTGAACATTATTCCTTATTTTTCTAAATCTATGTCAAATAACCACCATACCTAAGAGGTCGAATAAGAAAATCTTCAGGCCTATGGAGACTTCTAGAAAACTATTCGCATTCCAAATCATAAATATGAATTTTATATAAGAAAGAGAAAGAAAATCGGAAAACTTGTTGAAAAACACCCGCGTTCCGAATTAGGTATGAATTTGGAACTTGAATCGAAAAAATTGATAGTGGATCGAGAAACTTCCAGAAGATTACTGACACAGATTCATCTTGAAAAATAGTATTGAATCACTTTGTGGGGTATAAAAGACGCTCAAGGATGGCCGATCAGGCAGTCTCAACCCAGCTCTGAAGAGAATCAGTTTCTACTCAACTCTGAATCCGAGAGTCTCTATTCAACTCTGAATCTGAAAGTCTCTTCTTAACTCTGATTCCTCGAGTCTCAACTCATGTCTGAATCCGACAAATTTTATTGAAATTTCTGAAAGCTCGATAAAGAAGCTCCCGAAAGGATTCCGTCACAGCACTCCAATATCTCCACGGCGTGGCTACTTGTCTCTACAGCTGCCTACCTGTCTTCACGGCCTGCCTACCTGTCTCCAGGTCCTGCTTACCTGTTTCCTCGGATTGCTTGCTCGACTCCACGACTTGGCTGCTCGTCTCCGCGGCCTGCTTGCCTGTCTCCACGGCCTGCCTACCTGGCTCCACGGCCTGCCTATTTATCTCCACGACCTGCCTACCTATCTCCACGGCGAGTCCTGCCTCCTTAGCCTTAAGGTTTCTTTTGTACATAATTTTTTGTTTTTTTATCAGATAAAGATTTATTTTTTTGTTTGGGTTAGGCTAGGGTTAGGTTAGCTCTGACTTTCGGGTTTCGTTTTTCTTTATTTATTGTTTTATTTCTTTAGCTTCCGTACCAGTGGTTGTGCCTCCACATAACCCCCGGTAACGTGACAGTGCCTTTGATAACTTTGTAGAAAAGGAAGGAGTGTTTAGTGCGTTAACTCATGTTAACGCACATTAAATTTGACATTTGGCGCGACATTGTAATTTATCTATACTTATGTATAGATACATTACTTTTTTAACAGAACCCTAAAGACGCGATGACTTACGCAGTGAAAGCCCTATTAAGTAGGCGATTCTATTCATGTGGTAACGCAGGACGAGGGGGGGGGGAGGCTACCAAGAGCCGGGGGTGGTGGTAAATACAAATAAAGAAGTGAGTTGTTTAAAAATGGAACAAGCTGGTATTTGGCAAGAGATAAGGCTCGCTTCCGGCGTCTCCCTCTGTCGGTCGCTGGAATTATTTCTGCGGTTCGACGCGGGCAGGGCCCGGTGTTGTGATGCTGTCGCATTGAGCGTTGGAGCTTTTAAAAGTTAAAGGGCTGCACCGCGAACTGCAGACGACTTCGATATTGATGTTTGCGCACGCTTGCGAAGCAGCTATTCCGTTTTATTTGCTTGCCAGTCCTTTTTTCTAATATGCCGTATTTAAACTTCTTCCACAAACCACCCCAAGGGCTGATTTAAACTAAGAGAAAATTTTGCCAGTCAAGAATAAAACTATACACATATCCCAATATAAAATTTTCTGTATTGATTTACATTCTTATATTTCCGATCGTTAATGCAGAGTTATCCCATATCCATGGTAACAATGCCAAATGTGACTCCATTAAGTCAATACACAGTTATTTTAAGACTGGATATGGCTTATTTGGTAGCTACTTATATCCGTACCGAGAAAGACCATTTAAACGTAAAGTCTGTATTTTAGTTCGATGCAAATAAAATACTGTCACTTTGACATGTGCCGGGGTCGTCAACCATTACAATCCATCATATTTGTTGGTTTACTCTATGTGGACATCAATACAAGTCTAATATTTTGTAAATGTCGTGACAGACGATGGCTATAAATATATCGCGCGATGACAAGAGTTCCATTTAAATCTGACCGCAGCCGTGTATGGACGCGGGTTGCATGTTGGTTATTGTATGGAAATATTTATTACATATATTAACGCAGTTGTCTGTAACGGCTATAAATGTAAGGTTCCAATGAATCTATGCTAATGAAAAACTCAACACAAAAGTATACAAATCTTTTAATTATACAATAAAAATATCCGACATGGGAATGACCATGTCGGATATATCGTCTTCATCATCTTTTTTAAATTTTTTTGCATGGTATTAAAAATGACGTAGATTAAAGATTTATATGCAATTTAATAGTGAAATCGTTGCTAAGCCAAATAAAATGTAATAACTACTTATTTGTAAATGTTTGTGCCGTCACCGAATGCCATGGGATTGGTCACAGGATATCCTTTGGTATGAAATTCAGTCTCTCAGTAGTAACTAAATTTAATTACTAACGCATACCTATGCTTATATGCCTCAACCTTAGGTACGAAACTTTGATACAGCTTCACCAACACCAGCTCCATCACTAGTCACAGATCTCAGCACCGCTTCAATTGCTCTCCGCTGCCTCTTAATTTTCTCCCGCACAGATGAGGTTGGTTTTTGGTTTTTATTGAATTCACGTTTACACTATGGAATTTGCGAATTTCAGTGTAATTCTATCGATAAAACTGCATCCCGTCTCATACCATCCCTAGTCGCAGATCTCAGCAGAGCGACCGTGTCAGATGCTCTCCGCTGTTTCTTAATTTCCTCCCGCGCAGATAAGATTGGCTTTTAGCTTTTTATTGAATTTTCTCCCAGACTCTAATGTCTGTTGTATTTTACAAGACACGCTATATTGTACAATGTCAGTCTGTCCCTTATTTGCTCATGATATTGGTCTTGTGCTGATGGACTGGTAGCATTCTTTGAAGTTTAATTTACGATAACTTTTATAAATTCACTTGTACTGAAAGTATCGGTCTCGTGCCGAGACTTAATATTTGTGCCTGTAAGCACGTTTGATGCGGTAAAGACAACAACCTAGCAAATTTATTTTTGTTTTACAGTTAGAATAGTAACACTTATCGTACAGCTAAAGCATTACATGGCAAAACTGCTAAAATTGATTACAGAAAACATTGTGAACTAGGGAGTTCAGATCAGGCAGTACGTAAAGTTACTAACATTAAATATATTGTTTTTTCGTTTGAAATAGTGGAATTGTGAGGTTTTGCTCAATTGATTAAGGAAATAGATACCTAAACATGATAACATTTTGAAGAAAATTGCTTATCCTTGTGGGTGACGGGTAATTCCTTGCTATAATTACACTAGCTAGAGCAATCACACTAAAGGAAGTAATGACTTTGCCCTGGACCTTTAATATGTGAAATCCCAGTGCCCCACAGTACTTGCGGGAAAGATTCTCGCTGCTGCCTCCACGGGCCAGGCCACAGAGGACTTGTGATGTTAAGACCTTACAAGTTCCTGCCTGCAACTCACAGTTTTACTTTAAGTCCTTTTCTATGCGTGCTGCTCAAATGTGGAACGGTCTATCCAAGTCTATCAGGGAGAGTTCATCTGTTGCTGTCTTCAAGGCCAAATTGAAAGAGCACTTTGTTTTTTCATTATTGCAATAGGTTTATTTAGTTTATTTATTTACTTATTTATTTATTTACGTATTCTAGTTATCATCTTATAAGTATGGTACATATGTATGATTGTATTGGGCTAACATATAGTACTTAATAATTATTGTACACTTTCCCCCCATGTTTATAATGTTCGTATCACCACATCAAGGGTTGGCTGGAAGAGATTTCTGCTGATCGCTCGCCATGTACACTTTTTAATTTTTCTGTAAATGTTTTGTTTTATTCATGTGTTTTTATGTGTGCAATAAAGTATGTGACCTTGCTTAAGATATGAGGGTCTTGCTGAATCCGGAACTCTATCCAGAATGGAATGTTCATGGGCACTATTGGTACAATGGTACAATTAACAGCATTAGTTTTATGCTATTCTTAACGACCATCTTACTATTAACATCTTAAATATCGATGCATCTATACTTATGGTAATTTATTTAATACCATATCAATGATAAATTGGCAACGGACTTGACTAAAGGTGTCAGTAACTTAGGTATTTCATAAGCAGCCTATATTCGTCCCACTGTAGGCACAGGCCTTCTCTCAGAGAGAGAGTATGGGCTTAATCACCACGCGTGCCCACCGCGGATTGGCGATTTTGAGCACTGAGGAATGCAAATAGCTCAGACAGTTCTTCACAGTTAGTGAGTGGTATCGCTACTATAACTTCACAAATGTACATAACTTAGAAAACAGTCATAGGTACATGTCCGCACTGGGAATCAAACCTGGGTCTCCCGCTTCAGAGTCCAATGTTCTACCCACTAGGCTACCACCGAAACTTAGGTATTTACTTTGTTATGATTCAGTCGTCAAATTTAAAGCGGAATTGGCGCTCTGCAAAAAGTCAAATGAAAAGAATTCTCCCAGTGTCAAATGTGACTCTATAAAGATTGTGCATCTGAATACATTTGCCTGCACGCCTTATCTGGCCCATAAACCGGCGCCACTAATGGCTTACCTTCTGACGGTTTTGGGCCGTCATTCTGCCGGTGTAAAGAACTATACCTACATGGTGTCGAGTTCGACTCAGTGATGAGTATTGTATCGACTTTTAACGAGAGACTTAATAATGTGTTTGCTTAAAACTATACGATCTTAATTATAAAAACACGATTCCTCTAAAACCGATCTAAATTAGGTTTATTTAATTTGTGGCTACGTCTTTTCCTTGTAAAATCTCCACCACAGACTATTTTAATCGGCGTTTTAAAGTGTTTTAAGGAATCGGGTTTTTATAAATAAGACCGATAGAGATAATATCTACCGTTTAGTTTTTTTTTCATTTAGTGTGTTATACACGCCCCACTGCAGGACACACGCCTTCTCTCACAGAGAGAGTATGGGCTTAATTACCACGCGCGCCCACCGTGGATTGGCAATTTCAAGCGCCATGGTATGTTAATACCTCAGACACTCAGGTTTCATCACGACGTTTTCCTTCACATTTAGCGAATGGTATTGTTACAACACCTTCACAAATGTACATAACTTAGAAAACTAAATAGTAGATGATAATAATAATTTTTAAGGGTCAACTAAATAAATAGAAACTGAAGCTTTTTTTTATTTAAACAATTTTATTGGAAATTCGTACAGTGACTGGCAAAGTTGAAATAAATTATGTCTGAAACCAAAATTAAAAGCTATAAATAACTAGCTTTAAAATTTAAACTCGATGGACACTGATAATTAATTAATTTTATTTTGTAGCATAGTTTATTTCCAAAAGTTGTGTAAAAGTATAGGTAGATATAATGAAGAGACGTGTAAGTGTCTGAGATATTCACATACGTGCTTGAAATTGCCAATGTGCTGTGGGCACGGCTGTCGTAATTAAGCAGTCAAATTTAAACTCAAATTTAAAAATTGTAAAGTCAAAGTCAATGTCAAAGTAATATCTAAGTCAAAGTAAAGTCAATTGTAAAGTAAAATTTATAAATTTACTCTGATAGAAGGCGTATGTGGGTTGCATGGGTTGTTTATGTTAAAAAAGATTAAAATCGAACGAATTCTCGAAGATTTGTTTTCAGAGTGAATTCCTAATTTCTATCGTAGCCATGATATCAGTCGATGAGAATGTAAGAAATTGCTCAGAAAATCTTCTAAGCGTTCGTAACGTTTTATTGCATAAACAGACAAAATTTAAAAGAGGGTTGGAAACTGAGTAAACAACCCGAGTATTTCGCATTACTTAATATTTTTTTCTTATTAGAAATGCCTCAGAGGTTCCTGAAATAATAATTGTAAACAAACAAATTCAGTAAATAGAGGAGCTTCTTTAATTTAGTTAAAAGACATTTTCCCACAGTGTCCCCTAAGTTTGTCGCGGTGCCTCCACAGGACTATCATAGACCAAACAAACCGGTTTACGATAAAGATATTAAGTACGCATATATGTATTAATGATTTTTGCTGACCGGTTTTTAATTTGTGACAATTTTCATTTGAGAATTGGTGGGCCAAATCAAAGACAAAGTCAACGGTAAAATTGCGAAATTAATACCAAACATCATAATCGCATTTCTAGCATTGTTTGCCGTCATATCATGTGCAGTCGACGGAACATCCGTGTAATTTATGTAGTTACTTCACAGGCGACTTTGCAACTAAAATATAAAGTTTGATGCGCTGACGACTGTACGATAAAATAGTTTAGCAATAGTTGATGACCGTTTAGAAATGGTATCGCATCGTTGAGCTATGAGAAAGACAATAGTCAAATAACGGATGGGGGAATCGATCTTTGTCTTTGTCAAATAACGCACATGGTTTGCTGCACATCAACCATCACCATCATCATTGTAGTTGCAAGATTATCCTCAACGTCACTGACCCCCGGTTTCTCGTACACTAACAAGCTGTTAATCTACTGTTAACAGCTTTCAGCGGTTTTTTTTTTAATGCACTTTGGTCAATTGTTTAACAGTAGATTAACAGCGTGTTAGTGTACGAGAAACTGGGGGTTAGTAGAGGAGACGGGTGCAAAGGTTAATTTGTTAACTGTTGTCGAATAAACCGTGAAGGAAATCATCGTGAGGAAACCCGCGACTTTGTTGGCTCCGCATGTATACTTATCTTTCCTGTGGGCTAGGCCAACTAAGCTGTCAGGATGGAATGGATGGATGAAGCCTACTCCATCTAAAAACAATGTCCCAGGCACTGCAGCGTCCGATTAGACCCTTTACCCATCTAGTGTGAGAGAAGGTGCCACTGGACGCTGTATCTCATTATTACGTAGATGCAAAGGCCAAGGTGTTTTTTTGTTTTTTTTTTTTCGAATGGTTTAGAAATGATTTCAATTACAACAGGAACTAGGTATCAGAGTTAGTTTACGTCAAATTATATTATGAGTATCATGAAAAATATACTATTTAATATAACATTCAATTAATATCTTTGTTGTAAGGCGAATGTCGCCTTGGGTTCATGCGATGCCCTCTGAAATTAAAGCAAGGCGAGGAGACAAGACAAAGCTTCAACACAATCGCATTTCAATGAGCAATGCAACGGAAACGCTTCTTTGTTCTACAGTTACGTAAAAAAATAGGTATTAAGTACACTAGCCTAAAAAAATAAAGCAAAAAAGCATTTCACAAAAACTTAAGTAAACAAATTAAAAATTATTTGTGTTTTATATAGTCAACCTAATAATATGATTTTTTGTCAGAGGCCTTTTCGCCGCTTTCGAATTCAAACTGGACGCGGTTCATTTATATGTATGGGGAATAAAAAAATGTATTTCATACTTTCTCTTATTGGACATGGTTTAATTATCGTTATTGGGGATACGTTTTCAGATTATCAATGGCACTTTGTACAAGCGCGAAAGAGAGGGAGAAAGATTTTACATTTTAGGGTTCCGGCAATGAACCCTTATAGTTTCGCCATGTCCGTCAGACAGAGGTCTGTCTGTGTGTGTGTCCGCGGCCTGGCTCAGGGACAATTAGTACCAGAAAGTCGGTCGGTTGTCCGTCCTTAAAAACTGTGTATACAAGGTTATTTGTTAAATGCGCAATTCATGAAACATGTTGGTTAGAGTCTGTCATAAAAAAACTAATTTTATTTCAGCAATTTTGAAACGTTATTGTTAAATTTACCACTCCCTTGCAGTGGCGTTGTTCGATATATAATACTTAAAACTATATGTTTTACACAGAATGGGAATTCTTTTACGTAAAAAAATATTTACTGAAAGCTGCGACATTAGTAGAGCGCGTTCAGTGCAAACAAAATAAAATTATGCGAACACTGATATTTAAAAAAATATAGATCTGAATTAATAACCATTAATTGGGGTGTTTCAGAAATTGTGCATTTTGGAAATAACCTTTTAGATAGATAGAAAGAGAAGAACCAGAGAAACGAATAAACCCACCGAAACCCATAATAATCTAATACCTTGTATTTTGCTCTTTAACGAAAACGAAATAATCTAGCACACAGTATTATAAAGAGACCTCGAAGATAATCGCGTCAGTCGACACCTCACTGTCTCAAATGTCTTTTTTAAAAGATCTAATTTCCTGAGGGGGGTTATATCGCCGACAAACGGTCGCCTTTATTGTCGCAGTTACGATTCCGTCTCCGAGACGCCTGATTAGACACGCTTAGCTTCAAGTATACACCCCCGGGGATGTAATTAAACAATTTTGATGAACGCTCGTTAAAAATGTACTGGTTTTTGTTTCACTCATTTAAAACGGAGGTATAAAACGGTAAGATAATAGGCCAATTCAATTCGGAGCTTAAAGATACAATTTTTGGGCTTTGATGGTTTGCTGCAATGAATTGTCGTGAAGTTTATTTGTTTGGGTAAACTGTTTAGGATCTCTATTTTTAATTAGGTAATTTAATTTATTTGGCCAGAGCGTAAAATGACAAACAAGAACACATTTAATAATAATAATATTTTTTATTTGCTTCGAATAATAAGACTCATATTTTTAGTACATTTTAAACTTATATTTATGTTAGTAGCATCTATAGCTAGGACAATGAACATACATACATGCTCATCATCGTCGTCATCGGCATCATCATTTCAGTCTCTAGCCATCCGCTTCGACAGACAAACATTAAGCATAAATACTCCTATTTTCACATTATGTGTTAGTCTTTGACTTTGACTGCCTCGTTGGTCTAGCCGTTAAGGCGCTTAGCTGCCAAAACAGAGGTCGTTCGATTCGATTTGATTTTCGATTCCCGCTGGAGGCCGCCGTACATTTGTACAAATGGCCTTAGTCTGGGTGTATTTCCACGTTTGTGACGTCCTTGCCTGGTTACCATAGCACAGGGTATTCTAGTGTGGGACCAGGTCAAGTGATTGTATTGTGTGGAAGTTATTATTATTTTGGGGTAAAAAAGATATTTTCTTCACCAAAGTGGCCAGACGGACGCCCTCCGGCTGAGGAGTCCAAGCGGCCAGAGGTCAGGGCGACAATGAGAGAAAACGTCGGACTATCCGTGCTGTATCAAGCAGCACCGCCTTCTGCATGACAGCTGGAAGCATGCCCACACGGAGTTCCAACCACCTCAGACGGTCAGCGTGACTGGTTGGAATTAACCCATTCGCGGACAGGACTATAGGAACGATTTCGGTCGACACCACCCCCCACATGTCGGTAACCTCGTGCGTCAGGTCCAGATACTTGGTTTTCTTAACCGTTTCGGCTTTCACGAGGTTCTTATCATATGGGACAGTGATGTCGACCAAAAACGCCTTATTCTGCGCCCGGTCCACCACCACAATATCAGGCTTATTCGATAAATAATTATTATTATAATGATTATTATTATTATTATTAAAGTCATCAGAATAGAAAAAAAACAAGACTAAATACTCCTTAGAATGTAGGGCAAACTTCCACCAATAGCAAATGGCTGAGTAAATAGGTACCGAGTTTAGCGAGTTAGTGTGCACGTGAGCGGTTAATACGGAGTCTAGTATACTAAACAGTTGCCTTGTTAAAACTGAGCGCAGACAGAGAGCGGGCGTGGGATATTTTCACCTGAGCTTCGCGGGCGGTGGAATACATCCTCTGACTACGAAGGAAATGTGTAGAGCTGCTGCTGTTGCCTCCAGTACTCGTTTAATAAACTTAGTTGTTTCGTACTGTATACGAGTCTTAAATTCTCTTTAAATTTATTTTCTTACACACGACACATCTTGGAATGATTCGCGTATTTTAGACGATAAAAGTTTATTCAGCCTGGTACCGATCCGTGATCTAAACTGAATACTCGCTCTGGAGCCTTCCGGACGATTCTCGCGCCTCTATCGGCGACGTGGGGCACTTTTTACATTGGTGAAAATTCAAACGTGAGAAGAGTTGCGCTCTATGTGTTTTTTTATGATTTATACGTAATCATTCAAAGTTAAAGACATTAAATGTGCCAACGAGTTTCATTCCGCTTAATCATTCCGAGTCAATTAGCGCTCCATGGACGTTGAAGTATAATTTGTGGTGCCTGGGAACCGCCCAACAAGGAGTGACGCAGAGCAGCGAGCCCGAGCGCGCTAGAGTTAAGGTGCGGAGACCGGTGAGTTGCCAGGCCTATACAAATTCTCTTTAACATAAAATTTGGTCCTTCGAGCCGGATAACTTTGATAACTTTGGGCAAACGTAGTGACTAAATATTTTATTTATTTAATTTGATTTGATTCGGGCGTTACAGTCAATTAGTGCTTCAAGATGCATGGCCATTGACAGATTTTTGTTTAATATTGTAGAATTAGCAAAAATTTGAAATATTTGTTACAATGCATAATGATATATACAAAAAAATTTACAATTACACTATATCGTTTATGTAAGCGATAATGAGACAAGTAGATTTTGATAATAAATTTCTAATATAAACGTACAATTTTTGACGTTTGTTTTTTTACATTAATTTAAAAGTTGCAAATTTCCTTCACCGCGTATTTATTTTAACGATTTATTTCGTTTTCATATGGGAGTTTAAAAAAAGTTAAGAATGCACAATACTTCATATTTCTTCAAATTGTAATAGGTATTAAAATTACTGAATAGATGATACTCTTCTTACAAGTTCTTAAAGCTTAAAGTGGGTGGCACTGAAGCTACACATACAGCGATCACATCCCCATCGCTAGTAAAATCTGACCTGTACACGTTTAATTTGACAAACGTGAACAGAAAAGTCACATTGTTTGTAAGTACTCTAGTAATTTTTATACCAACTTACCTTTTTCGGGCTATCGCTTTGAGGTATCAGCAGCTCTCTATACACAAATCTAAGCAAGCTGCAGGAGGGGCGGTTTAGTGAGATGTCAGGGCGGCGACGTTACTCATGCGTTAATTTGCGCCCGTCCTAACAAATTAATGCACACAACAGATTTAGATTGCGATGCGGAGCATATAGGTCTGCGGTATTTTTTGCCGGATTTGGAAGTGCGTTGTCGTATCAGATGACGGGATTTGCGTGAACAAGGGGGGTGGAGTTATTAGAAAATGAAAATCTACTATACAGAGTAACCTCTGACATGCGCAATTCTGGAGACAAGTCGATTACAGATTGTGATTTGTAATTATTTTTGTTCGATATGCGTACCGAAAGAGCAAGATTAGCGTAATTTCATGAAATTCACACGTGTTACGGGTGTCGCAGTCTTGGGAAAATCATTGTGCGCAGAAGTATTTATCTATCAAACAACTCCACTGCAAAGCAGAAAAATCGTACGTAGTTTTAAGCATCATCAATCAGACAACGTTACTTAGAAAAAGCGTAAAATTACATAAAATTAAAGCTTAAAAATTGGAAATGCTGAGACAAAGTTGCAAATAATTGGTTTGTTTCAGGAATTTCGGGACTTAGCAGTAACCCTGTTAATAGACAAAGCAGACGGAGATCGGTGCAATCTACTCTATGACGTCACTATATTTTGTTGAAGGGTTTTTCTACTAGTTTCACTACTTTATAACATGCATGCTTAGAATGCTCATAGGTCTTTGGAGCGTTTTGTTTGAAATCGTGTTATCGTTTCTAATAATGGAATTTGCGGTAGGGTGTAGGATGTTTGAAACTAAAAACTGATATGAGTATTACCACTCGCTAACCGTGAAGGAAAACATCGTGAGGAAACCTGAGAGTTGAGATGTTTAAATATCTCAACGCTTAAAATTGCCAATCCGCGGTTGGCATGCGTGGTGATAAGCAAACTCTCTCTCTGAGAGAAGGCCCTACAGCGGGACGTATATAGGCTAAATTATTATTATTATATTATGAGTATTGCTGCTGTTGGACAAAGCTAAGAACGTTGGACAAAGCACATGTAGTTCTCATGTAATTCCTGGTGTACACACAATAAAGAATATTCTATCTATCTAATAGTGCAATTCAACTTAAAAGATTACCTTAATCAGTTTTGTTGGTCAATATTTTGCGAATGTGAACTTTTATACTTACATGGAGTACCCAAGAGCCGGTTTCTGTACATCATAGTTAAGGCAACGACAGTTCTTAGTTGAACTTCATTGGTTGGTTCTTGGGCCTTAACCCATTCTCGTTTTATGTAAAAGTCAATAACGCATACAGCGTTTCGAAACGAACAAAACCCTGAAAACCATTGCTTCAGTAATACATTCATTAAAGCACATAGATAAGATTTATATACTATATTGAAACTCGACTTAGTCAATTTATATGAAAAATAAAGAAATATAAATTGAAGAGTTATAAATTAAACTTCTGCTTATTGGAAGTTCTTTAGATACTGAAGAAACTATTTTCTGGTTTTGCATTATTTAAAGATAGATAGCGGTGGTAGCCTAATGGGTAGAACATTGGACTCGGAAGCGGGAGACCCAGGTTCGATTCCCAGTGCGGCCATGTACCTATGACTTTGTTTTCTAAGTTATGTACATTTGTGAAGTTATAGTAGCAATACCACTCGCTAACGGTAAAGGAAAACATTGTGAGGAAACCTGAGTGTCTGAGCTATTTACATACCTCAGCGCTTGAAATCGCCAATCCGCGGTGGGCACGCGTGGTGATTAAGCCCACACTCTCTCTCTTTGAGACAAGCCCTGTGCCCTACAGTGGGACGTATATAGGCTGCTTATGATATGATGTTATTTAAAGATATTTTGTCCAAACTAACTCATTAGTTTGCTAACCATGGCCGCCGCTTTATCTTTGCAAGCCAGACCGTAAGTGATTCGAGATGAAATTATCGACCCCAAAATAATTCGCGTAGAGGCCAATGAATAAAAAATAAGCCGCGGATCGACATCACAAAAAACCTCGCCGAGGGAGTAAAAAAATAATATTATCCTGTGGAAATGAATTAAGCAGCTCCCAGATATCGTAGCTCGGAGGCCAATGAGGAGCGCTGCACAGTGTGGAACAGGACTTTTTAGCGAATTTCCGCCAGGCAGAAAGTATTAAATCCGTATTACTGCCAGCCGACCAACTAATGGGCACTGATCGGCCAATTTGCCGCAGATTACTTTCCAGCAACTTTCCCCTGATGAACATTTTCAAAAATCAAAAAGAGAGGAGGTTCAAAAACTTGAGACAATTATTTGAACATACCTACGTAACAAGTATTGAAAAACGAAATAAGCTTTTTAGAGGGGTAATGGTATAAAAATAATATATTATTGTTTTCGAGTTGTTTTTATACACGAGCAGAATAACCCTCTTAAAATTCTCTATGCATTTCTGAAACACTCAATATTGAGTATTGAATATTTTGTCTTTTCGATTTTTATACCATAGGTACATCACGAGTTTCACGACAGTTTCTCTAAGAAGCCGTCTCCGCATCAATCCAACCTTAGATCCTTCCGTCACTGGGGTAAGTAGGGAATAAAATTAACCGAGGATGATCGCTAATGAAAATAAATTGGCGTCGGGAGATTTGAGATTACACCAACCGCGACGGAATGCTCTGTTGAGCGAAAAAATGCCTTGCACCGCTTACACATAACAACTAATTTGGGAGAACAAGAAGACTCGGATAGCTCACTTCGTTTGTGCTATGTTGTTTACTGTATGTTCTCTTAGAATTTTCTTGTGGCCTTTTCTAGGCTGTGTGTAGAGTGTAGGCTTAGTCTGTACCTTCATGCGAAATGTGCCTACATAGTTATTATTGGGAGATGTTATACTTGCTGGAGTAGGACTGGGGAGGTGGCTATGTACGAGGGTGGTTCATCTTCTTAAGTCACTGAAGAAGGATTATGTTTGAGTTATTGTGATGGTGGAGATTACGAAAAGTTACGATTTTTTTTTATTCAGTATGTTCAAGAACTTAAAACGCTTGTTTTATTTCAATAGCTATGTGGCTATATTTAAAATAAAAATTTAGAAGACTACTAAACATATACAATCTATTGCATAGAAGAAAAAAACATACTTACAGTTAAAGTAGGTTTTTCAGATGTTACCAGGCCAAACCTCGAAAATGGCATTGAAAAAGCTAAAAACCGACCAATATCGTCCTATCCGTATAGTGACTTTTCACTAATAGCAACATCTCAACAAATCGGCTCAAATACGATGACAACCTATCAAGACTCACTAACAACTAATAACACAAAAAACATATCGGAGAAAAAAACCTCCTAGTTTACCTCCCTTGTTTACGTAGAAAGAAAAATGTCATGTCAATTAATAAAATCTACCGTAAGCCAAAGCTTAGCGGTGAGCTCGTATTGGAGCGTTTAGACTGGGCGAGCACTGACTAAGCGTTGGTTTACTATTGGGCTATTGCCTACATACATGTATTGGGATTTATCTAGTATGACAGGAAAATAACCCTAGAAACCCTCAGTGCGCTTCCCACTAGATAACCCGAGTGGAAAACGCACTGTATTATTTGAACAACTGACTGACGTGAATGTCAAAACCTTAACTTGGACATTCATTATAGCCACCTCGTGACTAATGATTTGATCGATTTGTCAAAGAAGACATAGAGATAGTAAAAAAACTTAATACTTACTTACCGACAACCCCCTAAGATAACACACTATGTAGAAATATTCTCAGGAGACCACATCTAACTTTTCGAACAATTAAAAACTAAATTCACACGTTTTGGATATAGTCCGCACTTCTTTTTATTCTTCATATATTTTTAAAGGACCCTAAACGACACTCTTGCTGATAGGGATTATAATTTGCTATGGGACCTACTAGAAAAGTCAGAAATCATATCTATCTAAAATATCTGAGGAGTGCACTTCATTTTAGTTGCTGACTGTATCATAACGCGCGCGTATCATGGCGCGCGCACCAACCTGCTCGGCAAGGCTCCTCTGACGCGCGCACTGCAGCTTCTAAACCAGGTCGCGGAAACTATCGACTTGTTTTCGTGTACGCTGAGCGAATTCACAAAGGTCACAGTTGGTATACTTTGTGACCCTAACTAGGAATAAAATTAGCTATGGTCTCTGTCTCCCTCCGGGGTACAAGATAAGATAAGATAAGATAAGAATATTCTTTATTGTACCAGGAAAAACACAGCGTAAGTTTATGAATGTATGTAGTAGGTACTACTCTGTAGGTAGTACTCTGGAACTACTCTGTCGTATTAGGCGCAGCCTGTAAAGATAGATGTAAGTGGATAAATAAATAAATAAAAAAAATAATCATCAGCCATTTGATGCCCACCGCAGGACATAGGCCTCCCTCATAGTTTTCCTAACCATGAGGGGTTTTGCCATAATCGCCACGCTTGGCAGGCGGGTTGGCGATCGCAGTATGCGGTTGGAATCTCAGGAAAACGCTGCTGCCCGTCTCCTGGTAAATGGCTGCTGACTGTAAAATTTTTTTAAAATAATTTAATGCTGTTTGTCATTATTCCAAAAAGGAGATATAGTATTTTAACGACTATTCCCACTAGCTAAAAAGGTTCAGGCAGTACCCCTTGCTGCTCCATCTCTAATTGCTACCCTGCATAAACAGAAATGTTAAGGAATACGATTATATTGAATGTCAAACCTGAATTAAATTGCGATAGTAGAAAGAAAGAAAGAAACCAAATGGTTTACGTTGCATTAATATAATAATAATATTTACATTGCCACAAAAGCACACAGATAAAAAATAACATAATCTATATACCTAATTACAACAAGAATAAAAAACAATAATGTAACAAAAGAAATGAGGACATTGTGCCGCAGTAGCTTTTCCAGACACAGTTTTATAGTGATTCACAATGCACAGGCTATATTTCATTGCTGCTGACTTATTAGTCAGCGCTGTGTATTATGTGAGCTTCCTCCTTCTGGGTACCGTAGGAAGCTACAATAACTATCAGATTGATAATAAAACCCTTTCAATGTTTACTGACATTCCTCTTACTCTTAGCTGGTAGGTCTAAACGTTACCACTTGCTTGTTATATCACAACTAAGGCCGGGCCTGGCAGATAGGCACTTGATATAATATTGCGCTGTATTAAGTTGCTGGAGTAAATCTTTCTTGCTGTAAGGCCGGGCTTAAGAGTTTTATTGTCGTCTAGCTCAGTGACTGGAGCTATTTCTACGAGACTACGGCGAAGCCGAAGGGCGTTTTATAAATTAATAACAAGTCTGCTATAAATTTTAGTTTTCTCCACTCACTAGTTTCAGTTGACTCTACACCTAAATATATTAAATGTGGATCCCATGCCATGGTCAAATGCGCACAGGTTAGAGTGCAGATGGCATTAACTCTCACCTTGTTTGAGAGAAGGCCGTTGCCGTGCTGGGCGTCATACTTTCTTAAGTTGTTCAAGAAGCTGAGCGTACATGAGTAGCAGATCTTTCATAGATAAGAATAATCTGGATGCATGTGATATAAGCATCCTATGTACATTCAACGTTGAGGTTGCCTAACAAAGTTTAGACATACTCTGAGCGGGACTCTAGAGCAGGGCTTCCCAAACTGTGCGTCCCGACGACGCCCTGGGGCGTCGCCACATAATCCCAGGGGCGCCGCGAAGCGATCCTCCCAGATTGCCAGTTGTAGTTATAAAGAACAAATATATGTCGTAAATAAATGTAGACTAATCGATGAGAGTGGCAATTTACAGGAGTACGGAAGAACGGGACGTACCTACTTGGTTTTCTGAGCCAACTGTCTTAATAGTAATCTCTTCCAGGTTTATCAAAACAAATCACTTTTACTATGGGACCAACTCTGAAATCGCGGAAAAATATGAGCAGTATCATACATTCAAATATTACAGTTTTCCGAGAGCAGGTGCTAAAATTTTATATTAAATAGCAAATATTATTTAATATATTAATAAATATTATGATAATTGTTTTATTGATTAGTGGAATGAACCCCTTATGCTCTACCGGACCCTTCTGCAATACCCCGTCGAACTTAAAAACAACAATGGTTTTCGATTGTTATTTTCAAGGTCAGGACTTAAAGAGTAAGCAACCACTTGCCATGCCCATGAACTCATGTAAACAATGTCAGAGTCTATGTGTCCAGTTTTAAATTTCCAAGAACGCTAGGTTGAAATTCATTTGTTCTGGTTGCAGATCAGATTATTTTTTTGAACACCCGTAACATAACTGAGTGTACTGCACGTGTATGTAGGTTGACGTCTTGTCTTCTGTACAGTGCAGTATCAAGGTTGAGGTCCTCATCTGTACACTAGACTTATTAATCAAAACTCACGTTTATTTTGAATGCAATAAAACCTGTGAGTGACGGTGTCGATCACACTTAAAAATAAAGTTCAATCCTTGTTTAATAGGTACGAAACTAGGACCTACGTAGGGACAGTTGACAGCACCTAAACGTTACGGGCGATTTTACAACTAAAGGTAGATGTACTGTCGAACATATTCAGGGGGGCATCGACCGGTCTCTAATAACAATTACTTGGTAGAAACGACCACAAGTTGCGAAATGCGTGTAATAAATCGCCTTATTATGAAGCATCGTCGTAATCCGCGGTTAACTAACATAAATGCCCCGACTTCGCCCGCCGCGCCGCCGCCGGCAGTTTGTAAAGATTAAAACTTAATTCCCTAACAGTTTATTAAACTGGCCGTATCGTTTACCTTTCTTAGGTAATTTTTTTTATTACAAATATGTTTTTCTGTTTTCTTTTGTATTTCTAGCAGCACAAGGCAGGAAATAAAGTTTTTCCTGCCTTGTTAGTCTAGCGGCTAACACGCTTGTCTAACAATACAACAATGTGTTCGATTCTCACTGAATGCCGCCGAACTTAATTAGTACAATTCGCCTCAGTTTGGATGTTTTTATATGTTTATGATGTATATGCCCGGTTACCATACAACAGGGTATCCTAGTTTGGGACCACGACAAGTTATTGTGATGCGTGGAATTAGTATGTATAGTTGTTTTATTTGAGCATACTTACGGCCACTTACCCGCAACCTAGTGTGGGTGCAGCTATGCAGGTGAATCAATCAATCAATCAAGCAGCCCGTACTCGTCCACTACTGGAAATGGGCCTCCCTCAGGCACGCCACTTCCTTCTGTGCTTCTTCTTCTTCTTACTTCGTCCATCTCCATCCAGCCGCTGCCTGCAATCTGCCTCAGATCGTCGGTCCAGCGAACAGGGCCTCGATTCTGTTAGTGCATTGTAGTATAATGACAGGTACACTGTCGGGTCACGTGACGTGTTTTTTCGTACCATTGACGCCTAGAAGGTTTAAGTCTACGCGGGCACACCCATCAAGTGTGCCCGCGTAGACTTAAAGCAGCCACGAAATCAAAACCGCCATGTTCATGCAGTTGTCATGTTACTACAATGCATTAACAGAATCTAGGCCCTGGTGAGCGCTGCGTTCGGCACTTCGTGGTACTTGAGATAATTCACACCCCTACTACCGATTCAATACATTTTCATAGTTCTGTATATGCCGGTAAATGTAAATTTGACTGTAGGCTAAGTAGATAAGATAAGATAAGATTTTATTCATCATAATCAGAGATACACGGTTATGGTACAATAACATTGTAGAGTACATTTTGACATATAGTTACATACTTGGTTTACACTTACATAATGAATGCCTGATGTCTAAACTAGGCAGGGCCTGTTGTATAGAGCATCAGTGTTCTTCCATAGTAATATAATATTATAAAGTGTCACAATAGAGCAATTATTATACACTAATTATTACGAAGTACCAAGTAACTGCTTGTGCTTTGAATCTCTAATATATACTGGTATATTTATAAGGCAGGTGGATGGCTCAAGACAAAGGTGTATAACCAATGTGTGTGGCCAGCGATGAGTTATGGATGTGAGACCTGGTCGCTGACTGTGGGCCTCATAAGCAGGCTCAAGGTCGCCTAGCGAGCAATGGAGAGAGAGCTATGTTATGAGTTTCACTGCGTGATCGAATCAGGAATGAGGAGATCCGCAGAAGAACTCCGAGTTACTAATATAGCTCGAAGAATTGCTCAGTTGAATTGGCAGTCAGCGTGGCACATTGCTCGGAGAACTGATGGCCGTTGGGGCGGAAAAGTTCTGACCTGGCGACCGCGGACCGGGCGACGCAACGGTCTGACGACCTGATTACGGTGGCAAGGAGTCGCTGAATGCGGGCTTCATAAAACCGAAAAGCTTGAAAAACCATCAGGGAAGCCTATGTCCTGCAGTGGGCGATAAATGGCTGATGATGAGGTGGATGGTTCGTCACACCATATTGATATATAAAAAAACCGGCTAAGTGCTTGTTGGGCCACGCGCAATGTAGGGTTCCGCAGAAAGAGGGTTTTTTATCTGCTTTACAGAACTAACAACTTCATCGAAGTCATCTTCAATGGATTGTGTACGAAATTTTGCTTTTATAAGTTGGTTGCCTAACGAGTTTTAACTAACAGTAGATTAACAGATTGTTAGTTAGGTTAATGTTACTTATAGGCCTGTTATTTGAATTCAACTAAAATAGACTAACAGTGTTATTTATAAAAACACGATTCCCTTAAAACACTCCATAAACTAACTTTGAAACTCGCTCAAAAAATACGTCAGCTGTTTTAAATCCAATAAATAAAGAGAGTCAACAGCTCACCAATCTTAATAAGATATGCTTTGGTTTAAAAAAAAACAGGGTAATCTAATGTTTTAGGTGATAGGTATGCTAATGAGAAAAACAACTCCTTACGACCCGACCATTTTCTAGAACCCCGTAATCTATGCGTTAGAAGTTTCAAATATTTAATGATCCTCCCTAGGGTCAGTTTTAATAGTCTGTGGTAAAGGGAATGTAACACAGATTATTTAAACTGCCTCCGAGGAGTGATGTAGACGAATCGTGTTTTCATAAATAAGACCGTAAGTTCCTTAAAAACTGTCTATTTTCATCTTAGATTGTTGTGTTTCATACAGCTATTACTCAACTATAATTCCTTGAACTGGTCGTTAATAATGCTAATCTCAATGTAATTGGTTGTAATCCCCTCCTGGTAAGAAAGCTGATGCATCGCTTAAAATGAAAAATCGAAGAATTCATAAATCCTCGACTATCCTCGAATCCCATTGACCCACTTCCACTTAACTTTATTTTGGTCTGAGAAATTCCTGACCGAGATATTATAGCAAGATGTTGCTTGTAGTAATCAAAAACAATCAGTTTAGGCACCGTTTGGCGCCTGACAAAAGATTCATAGCAAAACGTAACAAATGCTTAAGGCGATACGATGTTCTTTTGGGGGTCCGTACCCGAAAGATACTAAACGAGACTAAAATAAACCTACTTCATCTGGCTGTCTGTCAGTCGGCCTTTACCTCTTGAACCGTATAATAAGTAGGTAGCCACTTACGGTTCGAAAGGTAATGCCCGACTGACAGACAGCTGGATGTCTGAACAAGATAAAATTTCTTGTTCACAGAATACGATTGTCCCTATCGATTTGAGGTAGTCCCTAAAGTATTTCTAAAGTATAGAGCTTTAAAATTTTTAATGCCAGATAGATTAGGTAGGTTTGTAAACCTGTAATTAACACAGTCCATAACTAATAAAAACCGGCCAAATGTGAGTCAAACTCGAAAAAAGAAATAACTTATTTTTTTACAAAGTCAAAAAATAGAGATAGTCGACTATGTCACAGTGTTAGGCATATTAATGAGAGTGTTACTTCCGCTTATACACCGAGAGCCCCGGTGCACGAGTCTGGCTCTTTGGCCGACTCTTATAGTTGTATGTGTAAGCACGTAAGTGGCAAATATCTCGTCCTAAACAGGGGTAGCCGGTCATTCCCCCAAACCAAGAGATCCCGAAGACCGGACAAAGACGTCAGCCGATAGCATCGTCGGCGATCTCCCAAAGATTCTCAACTTGTTGACAGGTGGGTGATTTAGGTTTGTCTCGCCGCCGCTTCCGCCGATGCCTGCCGCTTGGACCCCACTATCGAGTCGGCTTGATATTATTGACACATGCTCCGCTGTTATTGTTATTGGTATGAAACGGATCTCCGCAGAGCTGAAGTTTAGACTCGGGTAGATGAGTGATGGCCGGTTTCCGAATTGAGAAATTAGCTAAGTAAATACTTAAGTAACGTTTTGTCACGCTCTTTTCTGAGAAAGTCAAAGAGACAGCACTACAGTTATCTATTTACTTAGCGTAATTCTCAATTCAGAAACTGGTCCTGATATGTTTATCCTTGACTTTTGAAGTTTTGGTTAGTTGTTCTACACAACGTGTTAATAAAATCGCGGAAAATCTGGAAACCAATTACAATAAGCATAAGTTAAAATTTACAATTTTTCATTCAAATCGACGAAGTTGAGTTTGAAGATAGTACGAAAGATCAAAATATTAAATTGAGAATTTCAAACTTTTGCTTTCCGAAAGTGTCTGAAATCTGTTGTTAGGTTTTGCGGCATTTCATTAATACGTTCACTCGACTCTCGAAGTTGTAGATGAATACGTCTACTTAGGACAAACAGTCCACCTAGGCCGGTGCAACTTCGTGAAAGAGTTCAATCGTCGAATCCAACTCGGCCGGGCAGCGTTCGGGAAACTTAAAAAAGTCTTTTTGTCTAATAATATTAATATTATACCTCAATCGCTCAAGACAAAATTATACAACCTGCGTGTGTTACCAGTGATGACTTATAGCACTGAAACGTGGTCTCTCACTATGGGCCTTATAAGAAGGCTCAAGGTCACGCAACGAGCTATGGAAAGGGCTATGCTCGGAATTTCTCTACGAAATCGAATCAAAAATGATGAGATCCGTAAACGAATGAAAGTCGTCGACATAGCCCAGCGGATTAGTAAGTTGAAGTGGCAGTAGGCGGGGTACATAGCACGCAGAACTGATGGCCGATGGGGCCGAAAAGTTCTCGAATGGAGACCACATATCGGCAAGCGCAGCGTAGGACAACCAGCCACAAGATGGATATGACCTCATCCAAGTGGCAGGAAAGCGCTGGATGCAGGCCGCTTCCAACCGGTCTTTTTGGAAATCCATGGAGGAGGCCTATGTCCAGCAGTGTACTTCAAAGAGTATGTAATCACTTCTTGTGGCTGAATGATGATGATGATGATGATTAATACGTTGTATTTATATCAGTGTGGTAGATTCCACATTATAAGGTGTGCAAGAAAACGAAAATATCAATAATGTCTTAATATTGTATTATTCGATTTATATTTTCGTTTATAATAATGTAATGGGAATAGAATAAACATTTAGCCAATATTCTCATTACCTAACAGTAAATGCTACTGCTATTGTTCGTGTGAGCCTAAGTGACGAAGTTTTATTTATTTAGTTTTATTTCTTTAAATAAAAAGCTTATTCAACATGTAACTATAAGTAATAGTAAAAAAAACTATTTACAATATTTGGGAATGTCATCACAGCTTCACGAAAACAAGCATAACATAGAAATAACAAAACGTTTCGTTTTACAATCATAAGTTATAACTACACAAAAATAATGTTTAAAAACTAAAAAACAGTCCTAGATCTTTAATGATTTAAAATAGGCTGCGTAATATCGGCCTCCAAACTATAAATGCATGAATACTGTATGTATGGAATATCTGTTGGAACTACATGTATGAGCATCATCTTTTAGTCTTTTAGCACAATTAAAGTCTTCTCAAATAATACAAAAATATCTTTGGATACTAATTTAAATAGTGAGTAATTGCGCATGGAGTTGCACCAATCACGCGCAAACCATATGGAATGCAAATTATTCCGATGAGGGAAGCGATTACAAAACCTAATCTTTTATGTTATGTAGGTTTCATTACATTAAAGACAAGCCTTTTAAATTCTAGTTAGTGCACAAGAATTAATTTACAAGTTATTATAGTGACTTAACTATGATTATAACATGATAATTTACATTTAATAGACAAAAAATTTTAGCATCGAAGAATAGTAAAGCTTTACAAAGATACTTTTAGTAAAACTTCTGACGAAAGAAATTTATACAACATTTAATTCCTAATTTAAATAACGAGTTTTTACAACTACAGTGTAGCTTTGATGCAATAAATATAAACTATTTTTAATGTTCTTACATTAAAACATGAGATTCTTTCACAAACTTACAGTTGTGAGCATTCATTGACTGATCGTATTCTAAATACCTACATACAACTACAACTATTTTATAAAATAAAATAGTTTTCTGTACAATATATTATCGCCACCCGCGTGTTCAACTAATGTAGAGTCCACTTAGTATTTATTACTAACAGACGTTTTATGTAAGATCACGAAGAGATCCCGTAAAAATAATAAATATCACTCAATATTTAAGTTAATGCCTGTTTACAAAGTTTTGGTAGCGCCTTAACTCAGTACGTTGAACAAACAATTATTATTATTTTTAATTTCATCAAAAAAAATATGGTGGTTTCTTTGAAACAAAAAAAAAACAACTACGCCATCGTCTGAAAACGAAGACTCGATCTGAATGAAGTCGACCTTTAATACTAACATGGCACAAATAGACCATCTCATTAAAGTCTCGCCGTAAGAAAGAACCAATATCTTTCCATTAAAATAACGCTAAACTAGACAAAGATACAAGGTAGGCCTACACATGGTGAACAAAAGTTCAGTCTTATGACACCGAAATGAAAGGAGCATCTCCTATTTTCTACGCACTTTTGAATACTCGCAGTACAAGTTATTCGTCTCGATGAATAAAAACTCTCCTCTCGAGGAGTTGGATACGCTAAATTCCAATACTTACGAAAGTTTGAACTATTTTTGTAACAAAACTGAATTTGTTGTATTTGTAAAGTAGAAACTAAGGAAGAATTGATCTTCTAATGCCAAAATTTTATGTCCAACAGAAGCCCAAATGGAAAATTTACCAGCATCGTATCGTCTGCGTTGTATGGCGTTGCACTGAATGAAACTGAACTCTGAGGCTTCTATCATTCTAGTTCACACCATCTTACGCTCAGCAATTGCATGAGGATGCCCAGGGTGAGCGTAGTGAGCCCCAGGGGACGATGGCTCGTATAACGACATCTTGAGCCGTTTACACTTCGCTCGGCGATTTTTAAACCAGAATTGCACGTTTTTCGATTCTAGCCGAGGAAACTTCTGCCTGTACGGCATTCGGTTTAACTCCTCAGTGTATTTCAAGATGAGGTTATGCGAGGGATGGGTGTTGATCGAGAACCACTGCTCTAGGACAGGTACTTCAGACACTGGATCGATAAAGGTGCGGTTCCGTTTGCGACGTTCGTCTGATGCTCCTGCCAAAGCTAGGTTGAGGCCACTGGCCCCTTCCCCCGGAACTCCGCCAACGCCATGGAAACCGCTCATGTATTGACTCATGTACATGATCCCGTGGCCAAACATTGGATGATTAGGGACCATAGGGAAAGGGAGGCGATCGAGATGTGGGGAGGTGCCGTAATGACGTTCCTGGATACCTTCGTCATCAGAAACGTTTTCGTGGTCGTCACCGACTCCGTTTTCTTCTTCATTGTTGTTATTGTTGTGGGAGCTATCGCTGTTCTTAGCTGGTGAGCGTTGTGGTGAAGTTTGCGGGTCTGGTTTGCTGAGGTCTCGTGGTTCTTGCTTAATGTCGTGTACCTGTGCCAAGAAGGAATAATCGTGAGTCTGTACAACTATAAAAACCTATTTAGTGGCTAAAAATTCCACCCATGCCGGGATTTTAACCCGCGACCTCTGGCTAACCGTGCCAGCGCTCTTCCGACTAAGGCAAGTGCAAGCATCGGCAAAATTTCGAACCTCTTTACATTGTATTTTTTACTTATGTGCAATAAACGTATTAATAATAATAATAATAATAATAATAATAATAATAATAATAATAATAATAATAATAATAATAATAATAATAATAATAATAATAATAATAATAATAATAATAAGCAGCCTATATACTTCCCACTGTAGGGCACAGGCCTTCTCTCCGAGAGAGAGTATGGGCTTAATCACCACGCGTGCCCACCGCGGATTAGCGGTTTCAAGCGCTGAGGTATGTAAATAGCTCAGACACTCAGGTTTCGTCATGATGTTTTCCTTCACCGTTAGCGATTGGTATTGCTACTATAACTTCACAAATGTACATAACTTAGAAAACAAAGTCATAGGTACAAGCCCGCACTGGGAATCGAACCTGGGTCTCCCGCTTCCGAGTCCAATGTTCTACCCACTAGGCTACCACCGCTTTACAAACTTCTCTGTATTGCGTAAAACAATTTAACATCTAAGGTGGTTAATATTTACCTTTATGATATCTGGAGGCTTTGGAGACTCTTCAGGTCTATCATCTGAATTATTCTGATTCTTTTTCGTTGTTATCAATGACAAAGGAGCTTCAGGACTGTCTGTTCTCTCGATGTCTGGATTTAATTCAACGCCATCATCTTCAAGATCTGATCCCCCGTTTGATAGATTGTCTTCGGACATGACTGACATTGGGTATCGACCGGGACTTCCTGATAACTGCAGTGGGCTCTTTAAAGAATTATGATCTTGGGAAGCGTAGCTATCATTTCCAGCCATTAAAGATCCATTGGTAGGGCTATGACTTCTACTGTTAAACCCGTTGACACCTAAGTGGCAGTTTAAACCACCGATATTGCGAAGCTCGGCGCGCTTTTGTGCAGCACGAGCATTTTTAAACCAATAGACGACATTGTTCACGTCAAGTGGTTTTCTCCCTCGTCTTGACTCCAAATTATTCAACTCCCGTACGTATTGCTGTATCTGTTGTCTGCTCGGATGCTGGTTTTCCGAGAACCAACGTTGCAGTTTTGGGAGTTCCAGTTCCGGATCGAAACTTGTTCGCATTCGAGTTTTCTGTGTAGGGTATTGACTTTGAACTGTCTGTAGCGCTGGGTGTAGGTGCTCCGGCATACTATTGAGCGTTGGCGATCGGTTCTTTGGACCTGGTGACGGGTACCGGCGAGGGCTGAATGGCGGCCTGGGTGTCACTTGGGCACTCCACCATGACTCGAACTTCCTGCGCATTTCCTCGGATGGCTCGTGAAAGTTGTGCGGCCCAGGTGTCCGGTCGTGACCTCTGCATATTTGCGCCAACGTTACCTGAAAAGAAACTTAACGTAAGTAAACAACATAACGCTATATGTACGCTAACCAACCGAATTCCAATCACAAGTCGCGCGAGTGCGGCGTTAAGACAAGTCTAAAAAGGTCAGTCTAACAAGGTAAAAGGAGATATAATGGGAACAGCTAACATGAGCATTGTTTCACAGAACATCGCCATTAGATTATGAAAATATTAGGTCAGTTGTTAATGTGTGTGTCATGCGCGTAGTAGCCGCGGTGTCTCAGGGCGTACAGTGTATGCCTGGCGATTAGCGCCGCGGCCAAAACTTCAATCATAGTTTACTCTAAAACAATGAGCGCGGAAGGGCGTCTTACCAATTAGTATCCACCCACCGCCTCCTACCGCACGTTGCCGACACTATCAATAACGCCCTAAGTGGTCCTACTAAAACATGTCTGTAAATATGATTAGGCAACACACTAAAACTACGAATACCGCTTGTTGATTTAGAACCCAACAAGTGGAGCGGGTAAACTCGCCGCCAATGTTGCCTTTTTTAATATTTGCTAAACGCATCGTCAATCAAAGAGATACCCTGTCAGATTATTATTCCATCTCCTAATTTACTCAGGCTGACAGTTATGCAACTAAAATCTGCGCTCTTATCTGCAAGATTACGTAGAACAATGCGAGTGATTACGACGTCAAGCGAGCTGACAGCCCGGGTGCGCAAGCGACGCAACTCTTGCTAAATCAAATGTTAATTTTAAGCCGTCGTAAATCAAGTCACCTGCGCAGCATTAACACTCATGTGATACGTTAATCCGTTTCTGTGTGTTCTATTTTTAAACAGATGAGGCCATATTTGCTTTCAGATATCGTAGGCATGCTTCAGCTTTGCAGAAGATTTACGAGAGCTGGCGCCTGCGCTTGATAACTCTGTCACGTGTAATCCGAGTACGTACGTAATTCGGTGTGTTATTGCGAACGTCCTGCTCGTTCGCTCCAAGACGTCTTAGAAAACAATAGGCTTACTCTTATCTAGAGAATTATTTTCGTATTGCCCTGTCATATTTAGATCTACTCCAACCAGTCACTCAGCTCTACTGTCACATGTAACTCGACTTAAGCTTCCCAATCTCATTTAACGTGAGATTGAAAAAAATACTTTGAAATTGTTTTAATTAATACTTAACAATTTTGAGTAGATTTTCGGAAAGTATTAAAGCGGCAAGATTTATGGTCTTAGATTGATCCCCCATTGACCTTTTAGAATGAAAAACCCTTCTCGCAAAATATTCCCGAGGCGTCTTAAAGTTTCTTGCGAGTTGAAATCAAATTGGCGTGCAATAAATTACCATAATATCTTAGAGCCGAGTTCATCTGCCCGTTTAGCTACTGAGCAACTTTGCCGTTCAGGTGTTTGATTATCTCGCCAACTTGTGGATTCCTTTGACTCATTTGCGCCGACTCCGCGCAAACTTTCGAGCTTAAATGCGATTTGCGGAGTCGAGAGCAAATTTTTACTGCAGTTAGCTGCAAAAATATATTGACGAGTCGTGACGAAATAACGTTACGGAGAAAACGTAAGAGGCCAAATTAAAACGTTCGAAATGCCATTACTACGGAGCCGAAGCGGTTAAACCGAGGGCGCGCCTCGCGAGCGCTAACCTCGCTTAATAAGATTATAAAGCATTATTTTATGGTATTAATAAGATCAAAAGCGTTCATACACCTAAAACTCCTTTTAACCCTCTTTCGCTTCGGCTGAAGTTCGTAAGACGAGGGCTGGCACCCCCGCCCCCTAACCCGTCCGCTACAAGGTGGATATTTAGAAAATATAATAAGGCTCGAGACGCGGATGAGTCTAAGATTCAATTAAATTTATTATGTATGGAGATCTCTCGTGTGAGGCAGGTGTTTGCCTTCACGGCACATGTACCTACTTAAGGCGCACCCTCCTCTGGGGTGGGGATTTGATACTGGTGTTAGCGATATCTTTACTACACGTCAGAGATTTCCCTAAGACATTGAAACGTTTTTCTTGCGGGCTGCAATGAGATTGCAGCCTTGAGGCAGGTAAAAATCTATGTCTTCAATAAAAAAACTATTTTTACAGTCCAACCCCAGTATGGCTATTTGGAGTAATTTAGATACCTTATTTTTAAGAAGAATGTAGAAGCGCCGGTAGAACGCCGGCTTTACATTCGGGAGGTCGTGGGTTCAAATCCCGGCATGTACCAATGACTTTGTTTTCTAAGTTACGTACATTTGTGAAGCTATAGTAGCAATACCTCTCGCTAACGGTGAAAGAAAACATGTCAATCCGCGGTGGCCACGCGTGGTGATTAAGCCCATGCTCTCTTTCTTTCTGAGAGAAGGCCTGTGCCCTTGTGGGACTAATATAGGTTGGTAAAGAAGACTGTACCTAAATATACAGTTTATTAGCACCTAGTTTATTTTACTCAGCAGTAACAACATTGAAAACTCAGTTACTGACACTAGGAACCAATTCTCAGAACGGTTTATTGAATGCAAAGAAAAACAAGAGGTACACTTAGATTACGTTAAATAAAATTTAGTACCCAACCGTAACAGCGTAGTTAATAAGATAAGATAAGCTAAGATAAAATTTATTCATAAAAGCGTAGGTATAAAGTGTACATAAGAATTAAATTTAACATAGGTAAGAGTAAGTACGTAGCCTAAACTAGGAATAGCATGTTTCAAAACCCAGGCACTGACACCAGCAACTGATTCTCAGAACGGTTTATTGAATACGAAAGATAACAAGGGGCAAACATGGCGGCATGTCAGACAGAATGCTCCTCAAAACATCTCGAGATCCTTTTGTGTCGCGGCCGCATCCCGCCAACATCAAAACAAATGCTTCCTTAATTCTTCCCTCCACTGATGATCCTTATTAGCAAGGACTTAAGCGTGACCTTGCGAATTATAACGAACCGGTGAATTTATATACAAAACGCTCTCGTCTACTTACGCAGAGAGTTCAGTAATCTGCCGTCATTTTGGTCTTAGCAATGTTTGTCTTGTTTTCCAAATTAAATCCCCGACTAACAAGTCGTTAGATTTGTTTTGTGATTCTGAAATTTATACCTTAGCGGACAAGCGTGGTAATTAAGCCCATACTATGTCTCTTAGAGAAAGGCTGTGCCCTGCAGTAGGTTTGTGCTGAGCCTTGCTGTACACTAGCATAAATATTTTTATGATATGACTAGCTGACCTGGCAAATGTTGTTTTGCCATATTAATTAATTAGCCTAGGATCTATTATCAGACCTACCAAATATACACAAAAAACTCATAAAAATCAGTGAAGCCGTTTCCGAGAACTTCGATAGCAAACACCGTGACGCAAGATTTTTATAATTACCTAGATACATATTAAAAATGTTTACGCTAGTTTAAAGCGTTTGTCGAGCATTTATAGATAAATTTCAGGTAGATAAAACGCCTCCGTTTGCATTCATTTTTAGGCAGATGAAATGCCACTGCGGTGGACGCTATTAATAAAACGTTCCATTAAGTTTATTAGCCGTGTATCTGAGAGAGCAAAAACAGAAGGGCTCCCACTCCCGTCTGTCGCCGTTTATTTGATTTCTACTCCATTAATCAAGGGTTTGGAGGACGGATTCCCGACCACGCTCCTTCCATCGCTCGAAGTTAGTCTAACTCTCACAGCCCCCTTCAAATTGCCATTACCGGGAGTTAGTTAAATTAAACCCTGTAGCCTACCTGTTGTTTTGTAATTTTATATTTATGTATGTACGGGGCAAATGAATAACATTTCGGAATGAAAGCCGACGGAGACCGCAATTTCAATGAGCGGGCTTAAATATGGGAAACAATGAGCGTCTCGATAATAAGGGGTAAAGGTTTAGACCAGGGGCGTATTGTATTGGCCAGAGCGGCCCAGGGTTAGACAATCAGCCTTCACCCCGTGTTCGACATTGTGAACGATGGTTTAGCGCACTCGGGCGCGAACTAAGTATTTTCTGTCGCGGAAGACGGACAAATCGCTCAGGTTAGACGCGAGTTCGTTTGACAATTGAGTTTTGAATGATAATGTGGCCTTTGATGTAGGTGAGAGAGGTGTACAAAGGGTAATCCTACGTGTAAATGAGCTCAAAATTAAACTAGTGATACATACATTGTTTATTGTACGTTGGATTTTTAGATAGAAGAAACTAACATCCTAACAGTTGCTAGTCAGTATATCTATGAAAATATTATGTACTTTAGGAAAAATATCAGTGACTTTAAAACTGTAGGTAGCCAACACAATGTAAATACTAGAAATAGACATAAACTTTCGTTCCCAAAATTTAGGCTGGCAAAGGTTAATATATCCTTTATGGGGCATTGTGTACGTTTCTACAATAAGATCCCTGAGAATATAATAAGCTTGCCAGAAACGCGGTTCAAAAAATGTGTGAAGCACACTTTGTGCCAAAAAAGCTACTATAACATTAAAGATTATTTAGATGACAATGATGTCTGGAATTAAAGCCAGTTCAATGCATGAGTTTTAGAACATTTATATAAATCCTGTAAATTAAGGACTTGAAAAGTTTGGAGTTTTTTTGTCCATTTTTTTTCCAAAATGATCTAGATTTTGAAATGGACACCTAGTTTAACTTGTAACGTTCATTAAGTCGCAGTCGCACAGAAGTGCTACTTTGAATAAAAAAAATTGATTTTGATTTTTGATTTTGATTATGACCTTGAAAAGAACAATTAAAAACCATTGTTATGGTGGCCCGATCGTATTCTACAGATTAACCTATAATTATTTTTGTATCTGTAGTGATGACTAGGTAATCTTCCTTTAACAAGTAAAATTGTTGGTTTCATCTAATGTTGGTTTTCAGTTGCCACTTAAACATTCAATGTCAGCGTCTGTGGTTACTCTGTTTAAGTAAACTGTAGAAAACGCTGCTGGTTGTACAATTATATAGTGTTTATGTTATTCCTAAGTAACATTAACGTGTTTGTTCAACTGTTTGTTTTCTCTAATAAATAATTAAAAAAAAACTGTTTATCTCTCAGAGCATAGACATCTGTGGTTTATCTACTCCATTAAGAAAATTATTTTAATGAAGTTGTTAGTTGTGTGAAGCAGGTGGTTCTACCCCGACACGCACTTGGCCGGTTTTTCTGCTAGAGACTACAAAGTACCTTAAAACTATTTAAGGTTTATTTTATTTCGTATCGTTGCGCTCGCATATCGTCAGCCTATAGAATTTGGATAGACCTTTACTCTCTTTTAATCAAACTTTAAAAGCATTCATATCATAAAAGAACGACAGTGGAGTCAGGAGAGAGTCGCAACCCCGGCCATTTAATTTCATAATGTTTGCTGTGTTTGTTTGAGTGAGATTTTGTATATATTATATTATGGACTCAATTCGTCTATCAAGGCCAGGATGAAGGTTGAAAACATCACGTTCATGATGTTAGTTAAATAGAAGCCCTCGGTAAAGAAGACGGACGGAAGGACCTGCCGTCCAGGGCAATAGCAGAATATTAGTACGACGGAGCGATCCGATGGTCGGTCCATAATCTTTGAGTCAGAAGGTTCGTGGATGCGGGTGGCGAGAGTCCGGGAGATCTGGCATTTGGGGGAAAATGCCTATACCCAGCAATGGGCAGCGGTTGGCTGATAAGATAAAAATATTCTTTATTGTATACCGGAAAAAATGTTACAGAAACAGCAATGACAAAAGAAAAGGTACAATTGGCGGCCTTATTGCCGTCTGTGAAGAAGAGAAGCCCTCACCTCGTCCAAAGGGCAGCCGGTCGAAAGCAGCAGCGGGCGACTCTGTACCAGCAGTAGCCTGAGCAGTTTGTCTTTTATGTCCTGCAGCGGCGTGGGGCGTGGCCTGAGCAGCTGGACGCGCAGAGTGGCCACTGTCGTCAGCTCGCCCAGCACCTCCCCCACTGTCGCCAGGGGCCCGTCCGAGATCCGGTCGAAGGGCAGTGGCTTCCAGTTGTTTATCACTACGGAGCCTGGGGAAAAAGTGGTAGAGTTACAGTGCGGTTTCGTAATCTCGGTTGAGTACTAGTTGGGTACAGATTTGATTCGATTTGAAATTTTTTTATTGCACAAGAAATTACTCTGCACAAAGGCCAACTAAATGGCCATGGGTGCACCGTGATGGTTAGCTGGTAGAAGGTGGTTAGAGGAATGGGGTATGTAGTTCAATATTTATCTTTACTCGTAGCGTGTACGTGTGTCGGGCACAGGACAACTCTGCCGCGCTGACGTATTCAAGTTTCTATGCTAAAGTTCACGTAAAAATGTATTTTCACGAAAATGAGCTAAATTTACATTTGACTACAGTCGCGAGCTCTTGCGGGAAGTGATGACGACGTACGTGTCGGCCTCGATCACCGCGCGAAAACTAGCTGAACATACCTTCGGCTGAAGCGGCGAACTTTTGCGGAAACTCGAGTGGCATCAGTGCGGCTGGCGACACCGTGACCGCAGAAACTATGACCGACAGCTAGGTCGCGACCATCGCACGCTAAGCAAAACTAGCTGTAAGGCAGAACACACCTTTGGCTGAAGCCGAGAGCTCGTGCGGGTACCCGAGCCGCATCAACGCAGCCGGTACCAGCTCGTGGAACGCCGTCGCCGCGGGGATGATGACGTAGCTGTCGGTCTCGACCACCGCGCGCCGCCGCCACACGCCCTCCTCCAGCGAGGAGACTGCCTCCACCACGCAGTGGACTGGCAGGGTCTTGCCTGGCAACAAGGAATAAAGGTCTGTTAGTGTGGTTTCATAGAAGTTAGTTTTTATTGTACCCAGGGCGCTATTTCATACAACTTCAATTCGACCCTTTGATGTACATTACAAAGTCGATTAGCACATAGATGAACAAGAGGGAAGCATTGAATTGTCATAACAAAATGTAAATTTTAGTTTTATGAAACGGGGGATGCTTACTGTCCTCTAATACCGTTTCGGTTTCATACCGAATATATTTTGCGACCTTTTTTTAGACTATTTTTCAATGCTGTATTTGACTGCATCAACAACAGGTGAAAAAGGCTTTTTGTTTTTTTTATTTTTTAATATATTCTAACAAATATTTTGGAACATCTCTGATAAATAGACTAAACTAAACAAAAAATTTTTTTAGTATCTTCTATTAGGATTTCTTTCCTATTTTTATTTTGTGAAACAAAAACCGCTTTGGAATCGTTTTTTCATGTTTAGATCCTGTCAAATACCGTATTGAAGAAACGCAATCTAAATCTAACAGCTTACTTCACACAAATTTCATACTATGCAGTTTATTTTCAGACAGTTTTTAACCAATATAAACAAGAAATAATATGCGTCGACTCCTACAGCTTCTTTCTTACATCGGCTAAAAAATAAATTGTGAGGTAGTCTTCTATCAATATAAAGACTCTTCAGATGCCTCTTCCTAGGCACCTACGTAAGCGTCCTCTACTTAGTACGGAGACGTCAAAACACCGCCGCTAAGAGGGTGTCTTAATTATTTAGCAACTTTCCCAGACGAAAAAGCTGTGCCTTTGACTCGTTAGCGCGGCGCTGTAAAAAACCGAGTCGCTGCTGAATGTTAAAATAATAATTAATCCTTGTTGCGCGCCCTGCAGTGCGATGGGCGGGAAGCACGAAGGTAGAAGATGTAAAAGGTCCGACCCACACGACTAACCCCCTTAACATATCGTCTAGACAGAGGTCCAACCGAGAATTTTCGGATTTTTTCTCGGGCAGGCCCGGGGACGCTGACTTGAGACTAAGCATGGAGTAATACAAAAAAACCGGCCAAGTGCGTGTCGGGCCACGCGCAATGGAAGGTTCCATAGAAAGAGGGTTTTTTATCTGCTTTACGGAACTAACAACTACATCGAAGTCATTTTCAATGCATTTTGTACGAAATTTTAATTTTATAAGTTGGTTGTCTATTACTCGTTAACTAGTAAAGCCTACTTAGCCGTGATACTTTTCCTTTCATGTTCATTATATGTGCTACTACCTTGAAATTTTTTACGTTTCTACAATCAACCGTTTAGCCTGGAGAGGGGGGGGGGGGACAGATAAAGATCATGTTTATGTTCCCATTTTCATTAGGCTGAGTTGCTCTACAGAAGTGGCATGGTTTAGATCACTGTAATATAGAGCATAAATATGGAGTGGTTCAGGGATGAGACGACGAACGTCTGCCACGAAAAATATCTCAAGAGGTTTGTCAGTGGTATATGGGTGGGTTGGGTTGGTTGGATGGGTTATACGTAGTACTCTCTTCTAGAACCGACGTATACAGTAGACATTCTGCCACTCGCTACTCGGTAGCGAGGGAGGCACAGCGTGATCGCTTTGTACCGGCCATGCTTTTAGCGTTCAGTCTTTGTCTAGATGCCTCTTTAGCGCGATATTAAATAGTTTTTGCTGCCTCGATGCACTTTTTTACCCCAACTCCGTTTTATGATTGCCCCCGAAAGGTTCTAACAGCTTCAATTTCATACGATGATTACAAATATAATAGTAAACTTTGTGTAACCGTGTGTGTCTTGCTGAGATTCCAACGCATACTGCGATCGCCGACCCACCTGCCAAGCGTGGCAATTATGGCTAGCCCCTTCACGGTTAGAACACCATGAGGGAGGCCTATGTCCTGCAGTGGGCGTCAAATGGCTAATGATGATGATGAAACGTGTGCGTAACGTGCAACCTAGAAAACTATTTAAAGAAAAGGGCCGCGCGCCTTCCAAGGCTGAGTTTTTAACACAAGCATGTCATTGGAAGAATATTTATCATTATTTGTTGCAAGGATTGGTGTTAAATAAAACTCTTTCCACTGTCACTAAAATCACCTAGAGCTTATTCGCGATTCATATTAAAATAACAGTTTCACGGTTTCTGTAATAATACCCCGTCTGGCACACCCGGGCCTGGTTATTGAATTTACATGACTAAAATCGGAATTTAACGTGTTTCTATGGGGACAAAGCCAGATTACTGGTCGGCGAGTTTGAAAAACAGAATGGCCACTCAAGGAAATCAAAATGGCAAGGGCAATGTCATTGCTGGTTTCACAACTACCAAGTGAAACTACTGAAAGAGTCTGTCATTCGTAGAAACACACTTTTCGTAACAAAAATTATGTACGTCAACAATGTTGACAATTATGTCTGCCACGTTGGACTAGCCTTTAGGGCGCTTACTACAAAGATAGAGGTCGTGGGTTCGATTCCCATTGGGGGCCGCCGTACATTTGCACAAATGACCTCAGTCTGGGTGTATTTCCATGTTTATGACGTCCTTGCCTGATTACCATAGCACAGGGTATCCTAGTGTGGGACCGGGTCAAGTGTTTGGAAGTTATTATTATTATTATGTAAAGTCATTATGTAATTATTTAAAGTAAAGAGAAAAATTGCCTACGTATCGTAAATGAGTAAGGTATTATCGACTGTGGCTGAAATAGATATATTTGTGATTTGCAAGCAGGCCCGAGTGTTTTTTTGTTAATTATATTGTAGCAACTTTACTATTGCTATTGAACGCTACCTATTGCGGAATTCAATTACCAGGAGACGGGCAGCAGCGTCTTCCTGAGATTCAAACCGCATACTGCGATCGCCAACCCGCCTGCCAAGCGTGGCGATTACGGCAAAACCCCTCATGGCTATGAAAACTGCGAAGGAGGCCTATGTCCTGCATTGGGCGTCAAATGGCTGATGATGAACTTTACTATTGTTACTGTATTCTATAGGCCTAGCCTAGCGCATAGCAGGCGTTTTGTCTACATAAGCAGCCTATATACGTCCCACTGTAGGGCACAGGGCTTCTCTCAGGGAGAGAGTATGGGCTTAATCACCACGCGTGTCCGCCGCGGATTGGCGATTTCAAGCGCTGAGGTATGTGAATAGCTCAGACACTCAGGTTTCCTCACGATGTTTTCCTTCACCGTTAGCGAGTTGTATTGCTACTATAACCTCACAATTGTACATAACTTAGAAAACCAAGTCATAGGTACATGCCCGTGCTGGGAATCGAACCTCTCTCGCTTCCGAGTACAATGTTCTAGCCACTAACTAGGCTACCACCGCTCCGCATCATTTTGTCTACGTTTTTGTGAATAAAATGTCGCTTAAAAGTGTGGTAGAACTTACTGACACTATTTTAATCATCAGTACAAAGGACTTCTATTATGAAACCAACTACGTGGTGACTTTGAATTCATTCACCGTATTTTGAGGAAATCTTCTTTTAATTGTGGAAAATAGTACTATTAATGATTTATGGTAGTTATGGTATAACATACTTGTAAATATTCGTCATTTCCGACCTTTGGCTCCAAATTTCGAATCCAAGTCCAAAGTGGTAGGAAGTACCGTAGCGTTAATAAATATTTTGTAGTATGTTAAATGCTTAAGAGTCGGACGCCTGACATGCATAAACTGAATTGAATTGGCCGGCGCCGACCATACGACACTCAAAGCATAGCTTTTTTTGATTTGTTTAATTTTGCAACAAAAAAAATTAAATTATCAAGACTAACACCATATGTTTCCATATCATGTTTAGAATGTCTCCTTAAAATACGGTAAACGAATTCAAAGTCACCCTGTACAAAAAAAATATTGACTCATTCATACAAAGTTTTTATGCAAAATTTACATCGAAAAAAATATCAGCTATTTCATACATTCGCTAGAACAATGTATGAAAAAGCTGATATATTTCTCTCAATTTCAGAGTCAGTCTCATAATAACATAGTTTATATTGATAAGTAGAATAACCCCCTTCTTATTGGATCTTCTCGCAACACCATGTATTCTTTAGAGCAAGCAAAGACCAGTCACTAGGGTTTTTGTAATGAAGAATATTTTTCATATGAATGAATTGAATGAATGAATTTCTATGTTACTTTGCATGAAAACAATTTCGTTGCTTGATTGCTTATCTTGTTGTATAATATCGACCCTCTATGTGTTCCTATTCTAAGCTGAAATGTTGTGTTGAATTATTTTCGCGATACAATAATCTCTTAATAACACCGTAGTTGCCGGGCTGGGAACTTGCCTTAACACACGGGTTTACCTATGAAATAACACTAAAATACTCGAGCCCCGGTAATCGCGCAAAGTAACTTTCAATAGTTTTTGTTGTCAAGTTCTTTGCGAGGGTAGTTTCGGGCCAGTGCACCAATAAAGTGAGACAGAAGGAGGGATAGACCGTTGATCTCCTGTTTTCTGTATCTGTCAGACAAATTATAATCTTTAATTTGGTTTAAAGCAAAGGTTTATAATTTAAAGTTGTTAATTGCTTAATTATCGAAATACAAGAAATGCAGAGCAATCTATTAGACTTAATAGGATAGTATGCTCAGTAGGAACAAATTACATACTTTGTAATTCGGTTACATAGTTTGGCCATTTTGGCCAAATTTGCAAGGAGTTTTCTTCATCTTCTCCTAGGTTTTGTTACTCCTCCGATGAGCTTGTGCTGACAAGATTTTTTTCCATTCCTCTTTGTTTTGGGTCGTTCGTTGATAATAGCTCATGTTTGTGTTAGTTGCTGGGTCTCCGCTTTCCATATATGCTTCTGACGGCCTAGTCTGAAGGCTTGGTACAGTGTTCGCGAATGTTTTGCTATTTTCCAGACTTTTCTTCGGTCATCAGGTCTCTCTCTGTACTTCTGTTGTAACATTGTTTTGTGCTAGTACCTGGGTTTAATATGAACCATGGATTATTTGAGGTTTAGACAGTTTGCGCGGGCAGCGCTCGTCCTTTGGTCACTTAATTCCCGGGATCTGGAGCTGCCGCCCTGCTCTATTAATATTAAGTTATTCAAAGCTCGAATAGTTAATGGCGATGACTAAAGACTGTAATCACATTGGAAAAGTGGTGTATCTAATATGTACGAAGAAAATATTTCTTACCACGAGGAAACCTATTGGTTATAGACGCCCAAAGTTACATTGATTGATTGTTCCGACCGGTTTCGGCCATGGCGACCACTTTGACCCCTAATCAGTGATGAGGCGCTGGTGCGCTCGAAGATGGCCAAAAGTTACATTAATAATAATAATAACTTCCACAGAACACAATCACTTGACCTGGTCCCAAACTAGGATACCCTATACATTTTAGGGCGGACAATTATTTGTTGCTTCTTGAAAAACGAACCTTCGATATTTTTGGATGTAAAAACCTAACTGCAAAGTGGGTTACTCGGGGCTGCAAGTGATGTAAATCGCTTCGGTCAGACGTCGCTGCCTGTACGTAATACAGAGAAGTTTGTAAAGAGGCTCGAAATTTCATCGATGCTTGCACTTGCCCATTAGCTCAGTTGGGAGAGCGCTGGCACGGCGAGCCAGAGGTTACGGGTTCAAGTCCTGGCATAGGTGGAATTTTTTGCCTCTAAATAGGTTTTTAAAATTCGATAATCAATTACGTTAATTCATTACTTTAGGTTCGAGCACTCGACTTACCGCCCCGGTAGGTTAAAAGCTGATAATACGATATCCGCTATAATACAGCCTATATACGCCCCTCCGTAGGGCCCATGCCTTCTCTCAGAGAGAGGCACGGGCTTAATCACCTCGCGTCCCACCTCGAATTAGCAATTTCAAGCGCCGCGGTATAGAAACACTTCAGTCGCTCGTGTTTCCTCACGATATTTTCCTTCACAGTTAGCGAGTGGTATTGCTACGACAATTTCACAAAATACACAAATGTGCGTAATTTAGTACAATCATTAGTACATGTCGGAGTTCGAACCCACGAACTCTTCAATATGGGGCAAGCATTCTACCTACCGATCGCGCTACCACCTATACCTACGGATATGCGTATCTGCCATATTTTGGCAATAAGACCGCCAATTTTACCTCTTATTTTGTAACTATAGTTTCTGTAATTGTTTTCTGGGGTAAAGATTATTCTTATCTTATCTTATTTTAGGGAAAACGTAACTTGAAACCGAATTGGTTTGTACATAATGGAGGGGATGAAGTAAGAAAGATTGACGAAGGAAATATAACGAGCGAATGTGGGTAGAACGGCCGGCAAGGGACGTCCCGGGCGGACATACTTCGACCAAATAGGGGATGTATTAGTAAAGGGCAAGTTAAAAAGTACCCGAAACCAGCGTGTGTGCATGCAACTACTAATGAATCTTGATGAAGTCAAAGAGATCCGTCAGGATCATAGCAAGTGGCAGATCTCCGCCTACCTACCCCGTTTGGGATACAGGCGTGAGTTTACGTTATGTCACACAATTTTGCTATGATAATTAATTTGCGCCTAGCCGCCTTGTGGGACAAAGCTTGCATTATCGCAAGGCACGTCCGATCGCCGCTCCAATCCCGGGATACAGCCGGGATTTCGGTAAAATTTCGCCAAATTAATTATTGTTGCGAGAAGGCGAGGCTACTGTATGACTAAGCTCATGACAGTTTTACAGTTCGAATGCAGTTTGTTGTTAGATCCTGTCTCTTAGGGAAACTTTGCAGCAGCATTAAAGATTCAGGCAATCCGCTTGCACTGAAATAAATAACCAAGCCTAAACATTAAGTTGGACATTAAATTGGACATTAAGTTGGACTTTTCTATCTTAAGGCCGGGTTCTCTGAGCGCACGGATTTGTATGGGACTTATTGCGCTGCCCGAGCAAATAGTTGGGGGAAAAGTAGGCATTTTGAAAACTACAGAAATGAAAATCCTATTAATAGAATTTTGACAACCGACGTCACTAACACATTCAGTGATAGTCATTTTGTTATATTTTTTATTAATCAAAACTCAGTAAAGCTCAAATAAAACCATATCTAGCGGTAATTTACACTCATGTTTGATGCTGTGAAGTTTCAAAAATCATAAAAATAACGACTGACGGCCCTAGATAGGACATAGAAAAGTATTTTTTTTTCAGATTTTAAATACTAACCATTAGAGATTAAATTTATTTTAAGACACCTGATTTAGGGGTAATGTTAGAGAACCCAGCCTTAAGAAAAGCTTCAAAGTTATCTATTCTTCTATATTCGTCCGAAACAATAGTTAGTAATTGTGTGTTACCCAACCGAGTGATAAACGGCAAGCGGCCGATAATAGTTATTTGTTATGCAAGGCTGCAAAGTTAATTTTTGGCGCGAGTACCTTGTATTGAAACCTGAGCAAGCGAAGGATTCTAGGATTGAGCCACGAGCGAAGCGAGTGGTTCAAATATAGAATCCTGAGCGTAGCGAGGGTTTCAAAGGTACGAGACGCTAAATAACTTTGCTGCCGAGCGCAACACACAACTTTTCACCTCACTAAAGCGAGGAAAATGTTAGGTGCAAGAAAAACAGTTTTAATAAATATTAAAGTACCGCTCATATTTTATGATTTCTTTCGATTTTATCAAAAAACAAACCAAAATAATGGAAGTAAAGTGAATTCAATAAAGAGAAGAAAATTTTAAAGTTTTTTTTTAAATCAAATTTTCTTGCCGGCCAGTGCGATTCTTTAAATGAGGCTGGCGCATGACATGAAATAAGTATTTGCATTTCAATCATCAATGGACTGGCTGCAGAGAATATAAACTATTACGAAACCAATGAGGTTCTATATATATGTAATTTATTGTACGAAACCTTTATTGAATAAAAATATTCGAATTTTAAAAACACTTTCCACGCTAGCGGATAAAGTGCGATTTTCCACGCAGATTTCGAATGATAAACAGAGCTTTTACGAGCTAGTGAGGTGAAATAGTACATTACGATACTAGTGCGAAAAGTAGGAAATTCGCAACGAGTGGCGATAAATTAAAACACGACCGAAGGGAGTGTTTTATATCGACACGAGTTACGAATTACCTATTCGCACGTGTATCGTACAACGTTTTATAGTACATATGGCCCTTTGAAGTTTCGACATAGGCACGTAAAGTGCTCATTATCGCACTAGTGCGGTAATGTAGCACCATATGTACTATAAACATATTTATATTACATAAACTCACGCCTGTATCCCGAAGGGATAAGGAGAGACCAGGGTTTGTCACTTTCCATTTAAGTTTGTGCCCATATAAAAAATAAAATTAAAAAAATATGTGAACCACTGCAATATGATGTATGTCATTCGCTTCAGAGTCCATTGTTCTACCCACTGGGCTACCACCGCTTGTTCGTGACCCAGGTTTGAAACCATCATGAGGAAACCCGCGGCTTTGTTGGCTCCGCCCGTATTGACTTGTCTTTCCTGTGGGCTAGGCCGACTAAGCTGCCAGGATGGTATAGGTGCTAGGGAAGCCTACTCCATCTAAATAACCATGTCCCAGACACTGCACCGTCCGAGTGGTCCCTTAACCCATCTAGTGTAGTGAAGGTGCCACTGGACGCTGCATAAATCATCTCATTACGTAGATTCAAGGGCCAAAGTTTATGTCGTAACACTTATAACTCGTTACTATTTACCTTAGTTCACTAGAAATGCAAAAATAAGTTTCGCGATATTGTCTGCAAAATGTCCGGACATTTACCAAACTCATTGCGAGCGCTTAAAGGGTTAAGTGCTGCCAAGTGGCAGCAGTTTTGTGGTTAATCTCCTGGATCTGCCGACCGTTTTCTTAGCTTCTTCCATGTCGGTGAGCATTGTGAATTTCCTAACAAGATCTTCCCGGTTTGTAAGACAAATTTTTCTTACTGAATTCATAAAAAGCAGGAGGTTTGCAGGTCGTCCAATTTTTGTTTCATACATACATAAACTCACGCTCGTATCCCAGAGGGGCAGGCAGAGACCAGGGACTGCGACTTGCCACGATCCTGACACAGATCCCTTTCGCTTCCTCAACATTCATTAGTTGTTGCATGCACGCACCCCGGTTTCGGCTACTTTTTATCTTGCCCCTTGCCTATACATTCCCTATTTGATCTAAGTATATCCGCCTGGAACATCCCTTAGCGGTCCCTTGGCTTTTTTTTCAGTGATAATTTAATTCTTTACGGCGTTTTCAGGTTTCATTTAAGAGTACCCTTGAGGCACCCCCTTTCTAACTAGAAAGGGGGTACCTTCAGGTGATCCCATATGAATTTGGTCAACATCTATTGAGTAGATCCATTCAAAATCATCAAACTTTTCTATTTAGTGCGTATTTTTATGGAGTGGGTTTTCTTAACAAAAAGAAAGTCGTTTCTACCGTAAGCAAATTTCCATAAGTTTCTACCGTAAGCAAATTCCCATGGTTAGAAAGATTTTCGATTTATAGCTGATCGATTTACACTCCCATACATTTTTGTCGCAAAATTTTCTGTCACGCATCTTACACTCGCAGTTTGTTGATGTCCTGTCAACAATAAGCCGGATCTCCCGATTATGTTTTTCATTGAACATTACACACAAAAAGGCCTTTTCAATGCGCAAAACATTATTTTCATACTGCTTGCTCTAGAAATTAATTTTTTTTCCTATCTATCTCTCTAATCAGCCCGTAAACAGAGCCCACTGTTGGGTATAGGCGTATTCTCTTTCACAATAACCGATCCGGCCCTTTTTTAGTCTCGCTCAATGTTTCCCGCATACTGCATACTGGGATCGCCAACCCGCCTGCCAAACGTGGCGATTATGGCAAAACCCCTCATGTTATGAAAACCACGAGGGAGGCCTGTGCCCTGCAGTGGGCGTCGAGTGGCTGATGATGATGATGATGAATGTTTCCCAGGCGCTTTCACAATGTCATCGGCCCATCGGGATGTTGGTCTGCCCACCGACCGTCGTCCCGTTTGTTTGACTGTTTTGCTCCTGGAATATCGATTGTTTCGCGTATTTTTTTTTAAGGAGTTGAGCTTTTACGTACAAATAAAACCTCTGCGTCATTTAGCCGTCTACCACATAAACTCTTTACGTTTTTTTTCGTATGAAGCATTCAAGACACTCCGCTAATACGATTTAATTTTATGCCGGATTTGCGATAAGATTCTACTAAGTGCAGAGATTTGCCGGCGTGAGTTTGTGAAGTGCCGCGGAGACTTAACGAGTTGGGACGCGGTTTCAGTGGCTGGTTCATTAAGTAACTGAAATTTCTTCCCGCATAGGTAGCACGACGATGTGAGTTGCGCGTTTTAACGTGAAAACCCGCGACTTTCCAGTACTTTTTGGCAGTTTAGCACCACAAAACGCGTGACTTTCCGTCGTACTACCTAAGCTGGATTCTTAAAGGCTTCTTCTAATGGTTTCTTAAATATTCTGCCCAATCGAGAGTTCTATATATTTGAGTGTTTTATTATTCCATACCCCTTCTTCATCATCATCATCATCAGCCTACGCTTGTCCACTGCTGGACATAGGCCTCTCCTATAGCACGCCACTGAGTACGGTCCTCGGCTACTCTCATCCAGCTCGTTGCCAGCCGCCCTGCGAAGATCATCGCTCTTATGTGTACGTAACCCCTTCTTATATGTACGTAACAGAATTCTGATATCTATCCAAAAAAAGGTTCTAGGTCTTATGAAAGACTTAGAAATTACCCAAAAAAGTATTCAAATCGTGCAAAATTCTGATATCTGTCCGAAAAAAGGTTCTATACGTCATTGCACAAAACTTCGAAATCGCGAAAGATTTTTTCTAACTCTCACCGTCCGATCTGCGCAACTATGGAACAATCTTCCTAACTTTATTCGAGAGAGTCCTTCTATAACATAATTCAAGAAGAGATTAAAAGAGCACTATCTTCCTAACCTGTCATAAATAATAGGCTTATGTACGTATAACTATATTTGTATATGTAAGTATAGTATCTTATTAATACTTATTTATGAAGTTATAAATATTTCTCCCTTCTTCCCGTTATCTCAGTTTAAACACCCTATGCTAAGGTTGGCTGGAAGAGATCTCTCTTAGAGATAAGTTCGCGTTTGTAAAAATGCTATGCAATTCATTTTCAAATTTATGATTAGCAATAAAGAATAAAGAAAAAATAAAGGAAGATTTTATTTGTTACGCCCTGTATATTTTAGAACTTCATCTTTAACCTTTCATTTCCCTTTTCTACCCCTTCCGCTCTATTTTTTTCGTTTCCGTCTTGATGTTGATGAGTGAAAAGAGATACTCGTATGTCCGGATTCCCATAAGTGGCAAATCATGGTATCTGCCTACCTTCTGGGATACAGATGTGAGTATGCATAACCTTCTCGGCAGTGGTATCTCAGTCACAGGAGACTAGTGCTGTAATTAATTACGTACAAAGATAGTTCGGCTTAAATTTACAAAAGACGTGGCGATCGCAATCGAAATTTGCGAATTTGTTTTAAAGACATTTACAGAGCTTTGACCGCGTTTAGAATTGACACGTACGGGGCAAACAAGTGAAACGCATCGCTGCTGTATTCACTGGGCTTTTACTAAAAATCTTTAAGAGTGGCAGCGCAGCGCGCACACGTACTTATTCCTAACAAGAATGGAGAATGAAATAACGAAAAAAATTAATTAAAGCATCATAAGCCTTATAAACAAAATAACAAAGTAGTACAATTATGGGTTACCGTAGGCACTGACTGAAAATCAGCGCTGAGGGATCACTTCCTCAGCACAACGCTGAGTCAGCTGCCCTTTGTGGCAACTTAGATACACCACAGGCTACATCTATGGTCCTTTTTTATTTATTCGTTTTGTCTGTGGTGTATTTAGTTTTCTTTCTGTTGTTTTGCATAGTATGTTACTTATCTGCTTATTTTGCTTCTGTGATGGATCTTGTTGGTATAACAAATGTCTTTCTTCTTCTTCTTCTTAAAATGTAATTTATTAATTTATGATACTAACCGCGATCAAACCTCTATTTGTGTCCTCTCAACACGTTGTCTACGCTTCATTGGGATCCAGTATTCGTTTGTAAATTAAAACCAAAGTTCTACGTTTGTATGGGAAACGCTTCATGAGTCGCCCTCTTAATCTTGAAAGCTCACCGATCTTCAACCAGTGTAATATTGATAGTCCTTTGTAGGAAACTAGTGGAAGGAAGAAAATAAAACGACAATTACTTCATTAGCCACTGAGGGAGCCAAACGCGAGACGCGAAGCTTATCCTTTACATGAACGCCTTCGAAAGTGTAAATTCATAGGAATGATTCAGAAGTCCATTTCAGACTTATTATAACTTTATAAATCTGTCTGCCAGGCCAATGCCAAAGGCATATAGACTAGCTGGCTGTTAAATTAAATAAAAAGTCTTAATTTGACTTTGTCAAATGTTAAGACTCGAAACGCACGGAAATATTTCGCTAACAAGTATATTACAGTACGGAAATATTTCGCTAACAAGTTTATTTTGTGAATAATACAATACGTTGCAAATTTGTAATTGAATCTGGTCATTGTATCATAAGAGAGGAATTTACTCTATTCGCTACTAGTATATAAGTTTCGAAACAATTCGTCAACAGTTGACTGACAATTTAAAAAAAATATAAAAAGCGCAACAAATTACCTACTAAAAAAAATTATATTAGTTAATAGTAAAGGAATCCTTTTAATACTCATAACGTACAAAATAAATGCCTCTGTTCGCATAACACAATAATTATGTTTTAATTTGGTACAATAACTTACGACTTATTCGCGTTTTTGTAAGAACGGTGGCGCCAGTAACGGCTTTTCTTTTTTTCTGTTTGCCTTTCTATTAAGGCCAAGATAATTTATCAGATGATGCTAATATCATTGGCTTCATACTGTAAGCGAACAGATCACGAAGGAAGTTTGGTTGCTCAAAGATATATAATATAGCTGTTGCCCGCGACTTCGTTTGCGTGGTAATTTTTATGTGTATGTTTCCGGGATAAAAATAGCCTATGTGCTAATTCAGACTATAATCTATCACCGTGCAAAATTTCATCCGGGTCCGTCTCATCCGTTTCGGCCGTTTTTGCGTGAAAGAGTAACAAAGATCCATCCATACATACACACCTTCGCGTTTATAATATTAGTAAGGATATAATTATATACTATTACTAGCTGACCCGGAAAATGTTGTTTCGCCATATTAAATTAAACTACAACCTATTCTCAGACCTACCAAATATACACAAAATAATTAATAGCAATCGGTGAAGCCGTTTCGGAGGAGTTCGATAACAAGCACTGTGACACGAGATTTTTATATATTAGATTACCCATCCTATTACCGTTTCTTTAATTGCCCTTTACACGCCCATCTGTCCTTTGCGTTTCTAGTTGGTGGTAAGTCGACAACAAAACGACTAGCCAGGGCTGTTGTGTCAAGGAGTCAGCTCAGCTCTCGGAAGAAGAGCGAGTTAAAACTTTACACTAACATGCACTAAGCTGCTCGAAATTGAAGGCAACTCGCGCCTCGTCGCAACCGTTTCGGCGAGAACCTATTGGAAGGAAGAGAAGGAATTCCAGGAAGAAATGAGAGAAATAACTCAGTATCTATCACTCTAATCTAATTAAAATTGTAATAAATGAGATAGAACGCAGCCGTACGCCGCCCCCGGGTCCCGCAACCTCAGCCCCGCTAGCGCCCTCTGGGCATACGGGGCTGTCAACAAAACGCAATCGCCGCCGCCTGATTCGCTATTTGTAATCTTTTGTAGTTTCTTTGTGAAAACAGGGATATCCGACTTCAGGCCCCTGATTTATGTACTCTTTTCGTCGTGTGCACATTAAACGAGGACCCAGTGGTTTTCCCCGCAAGAGTGGTTGCAGTTTTCTTCCCTAACACGCCTGGCATAGAAGAACCCCGCATTGTAAAATATATATTTAACTGTTTTCCTGTGTGTGTATCAAGTATTTTTCCGGTGTGCAATAAAGAACTATCTTATCTTATTTATACATTATATACCTAAGTATATTGAAAGAGATGATGAAGGGGAAGTTACCACTTGCCCTGAAGCGAAAACTCGTCGACATGTGCATCCTGCCTATCCTAACTTACGATGCTCAGACCTGGTCTTTGAGCGAACATCAGAAGTCCAAACTCAAGGTTCGTCAGCGGCAATGGAGCGCAGTATACTAGGTGTAAAGAAGATTAATAAAATCCGAAACACGACACTGCGCTCCAGAACCAAGATTGTCGATGTTGGAGCTGCGACCGTTAAGCTGAGGTGGAATTGGGCGGGCCACGTGAGCCGTATGGGTCCAGAGAGGTGGCCAAAAATCGCCACTGACTGTGGACGGACGCCGCGGACGACCCAAGTGGAGATGGCGGGGACGACCTCAGTACCTCACTAACTTTCTACCGGGTTGGCAGAGGCTGGCTACAGACAAGGAGGAGTGAAGAACAGAAAGAGAGGCCTTAGCAGTACGACACAATCGGGTCTAAATAAAAAAAATTGCACCGGCTGCCCGTTTCTCCCTTGTCTTTCAGCAACTTTTCATCATAAGGTAGTGCTGAATAAATTGCTGTTAGCAATAATGGCGGCAATTGTACTATAAACCTGCGTAAATATTTTATGGATGTTTTTTTCTGGTGTACAAAAAAGAATATTCTTATCCTATTTGTATATCATACAGAGATTAAAGCCAAAACGGATGCAATTAACAAACTAACTACCAATCAAACTAGAAAACTTATAAAAGACGGTCGATAGATACAGTGAGGTAAAGATATAGTGAGGAGGCACTATCTGTAATAATTCTATCTTTAATGACTAGTGAGCCTAGTGGCATGGCCGAGTAATTTACAAACAATGTGTTAAAAAAGCAGATGCAGACGCCGGACGACGCAGCGTGGGCAGGCCCCCCACCAGATGGTCTCATAACCTGGTGACGATGAGGGGGAGTCGCTGGATGCGGGTGGCACAAGACAGCGAAGCTTGGAAAACTACGAGGGAGCAAGTCCTGGAGTGGGCGTCAAATGGCTGATGATGGTTATGATGATGATGATTTAAAAAAGGTTTTCATAAAAATATTTATTTTGAAAACTGCCGTAACTTGACGTTCTCTATGCTAAATATGGTTGCAGAACTTTTATTTCACATCTTCTGGCGTATTCTTTAGTACATACAAATATAGATACATATTAAACAGTACACAGGTTACTTCTAAAATATGCAATTTCTGAAAAACGCCGGTTACAGTTGGTCACTTACAAACACTATGGTTTTACAAATTTTGTCTTTCTTATAATCCTAAAAATCTTCATCTGAGGAAAGTATGTCTTATGGAGAAGAGGTAAAGAGGTTAAAAGTAGAAGAAACAGAAACTCTAATTGACGTATTTGAGGAATCGTGCATTTTAGGTTTACCTATGCCCATCACTTTTGTCGACTCACAAAATCTGGTGCAAAGGTCTGGTCCAAACAAATCACGAAAGCTAAAATTAGCTATTCAAACGTCCCGGTAAATCCATCAAAAGTTCTGAAACGGAGAGTCCTAGATGTTCGAGGCTTAAACGATATGTTCGGAATCAAATTCGCCTCTTTCGGGGCTTACGTGTCTTCCCCTAACTCGGGAATTAACAATGAACTCGCTGAGTACTTAGCTCGGAGTTATAGTCGGTTTACATTACTCCAATTTCGGCAAATATGCAAAATATATTGCTACATCGTACTTGCGTCAGCCAGTGGAAATAGGTTTCGAATTACATTCAAAATAAATAATATGTAATCGACCAACTATGTGTTTCAACAGGGAAGGACCGGAGAGGTCGCTTTTGAGCTTTCCCTACAGGATAAGAATTGATTTTGGGAAAAATTACTATTACGTTGAACGTACAGTGGAGACAACGCACTGTATTTTTTTTAGAACTTCTCTGCGCGTATCTGATCAAAATTTCGACTTTATTTTATTATTTGAATTTTTTTTTACTGAAACGTTTCGAAGCTTTGAGTCTTTATTTGGCATCAAAGAGCGAGTGAATGTATAAACCTAAATGGTAAGTCTAAATTGAATAAAAATATCAAATAAAATTGTAGCCCCATACGCACGCGTTGACTTTAATGCCAGTAGAGCAGCGCAAGGGGCCAATGTAAATGGGTCATAAAATAAGTATTTTGCTAAAAGACTCATCCAATGTGAGCGTCGACGTGTTTATGCCTCACGACTCGCGAGTCGGTTAATTAGGTTTCCTGTAAGCTTGCGGGATTTGATTAGCTTTGATGCTCATTTGTTTTTGCATCATTGTTGTTCTCTTAGGCGGACGATGATAGTTACCTTTTCTCTGTTGTTACTCTTGTCGCTTAAAGTAAATTAGCCCGTGTATTAAAAACCAAAACAAAATTTGATCAAAATGAAATAAAGATTAAGAGTGTTTTATAGTAGCAGGGGCAATAGCCTCTCAGATAGCCTAATATTATCTTAGAGGGTAAATAAGTTAGAATAGACCAGAAAATTAACTAATTCAAGTCCAGATATCTCAGGAATTTCAGGAATTTTTGGCAGCGGTTGGCAAGCTGTTCCACACTGAAGCGTCATCTACACGTTGACATTTGCATCTTGTGTTGGATGTGATTGTTGTCAGCATCAGCTTTAGATAGGCGCCGAGGCTGTATATTCAGCAAACACCTCTATCACTAGATGAAAATGTGAAATAAAACGTCATCGGCAAACTTTTGACAAAAATCCACGTTTAATTTTCTATTGTTCAAAGTTCAAATATGTTTTCGCAAACGAGCGATACTCAATTGTTTTCCGATGGCTTTTTTTTCTTAATCGAATTAACAGGCAAAAGTCGACATGCAACGTCGTGCGTGCCACGGCCACCAGCCAGTACCATCGCTCGGCGCGGATTTGTTCGCGTGTATCGTGAACGATGATCTGGTTATAGGGGATAAGCCTTCGCGTGACAGATCCCGAAGCCCGGCAAATACCGCGGTGGCCCTAATTCTAATTCCCCACTAGTTAGTTAAGATGATTTTAAGAAGCGCAAAATCACTACCGTACTACCGCACTGCCACAATAACTTCCACACGACGCAATCACTTGTTTTGATCCCAAACTAGGATAACCGGTGCTATGGTGACCAGGCAAGGACATCACAAATATAGAAATACACCCAGACTTAGGTCATCTGTACAAATTAAGTACGGTGGCCTGCAGTGGTAATCAAACCCACGACTTCTGTTTTGGTTTTAAAGCGTGTTAACCCGTAGACCAACGAGGCAGAATTAAAATCTGATGGTTGTGTCCACATTACAGTGGGACACATTAATGCCTATTATGTTGCCAAGAATAGCAGCCACGGGAGCTGGCTCTAGTTACTATACTACTAGTTACTTTATACCACACCCACTCAGAAAGTGTCTCATTGCTCGTTCATAAACAGGTTAGAAAGTTCGTCATTTCTCCCTTATAAATGTGCGGCGGGAAAAGTTATATGGAATGGAATGTTTTACGAAAATCCATTCCTGCCCTGCTAGCGCTCTTTTGTTTTTTAGCAGCAAACTTTAAAAAAAATGCAAACGTTTTCTCCCCTCGGTGTACAATGTACTATTACAGTACAAGTATAACCAGTTTAGTGGTTTACTATAAAAAAAATGTGACTATCATACAATATAAGTTTGAGGCAAGTTCCGCATTCAGTGTGAAGGGCGGTGGCATAACCGAAGTAAACGATGACTAAGTAGCTGGTAGCTTCAGAGAGAATTTTTTTTCTACTCGTGCCGTTTTCCACATAGTAAAAGTAGTTCTTACTGGCCAGAACCCTTTTTTGGGAAGGCAAACGGATTACGATACACCGTGCCGTAGGAAACTGATTGTAACCTAATCATTACTAATGAAACTTAATGTGTAAATTCAACGGCACATAAAGCATTTATAAGCAGCCTGTATATGTCCCACTGTAGAACACAGGCTTTCTCTCAGAGAGAGAGTAGAGTAGAATCAAGCATTACATGAGTGCAATTTACTCCATTACGTTAAGGGTGAATTTGCAATTAAAATGTGAGGATCTACCTACTGTCGACGTCGGTTGTTGAGTAATCCCAATTTCGCTTTACCTTATTTTCTCTCGATATGTGTGCATGGCTGTTCTTTAAGAAGAACTTAAGAATCAGATTAGAAGGTCGTATCAAAAGGTAAGTAGGCTCATTAAGGCACGATTATTCCCAGACAAGCAGAGAAGATGTGAAATACGAAATAATAACAGACGCCGCGGGATTTTCCCAATCAACTTAAGAGGATACGAACTTGGTTCTTGCTAGAGTATGAGACGGATTTGTTTGTTATTAACTTGTATTCATTAGTCACATTCTATAGTCAGATATTTTTTACCTAGTGTAAGCATGGACAATGAGCTGAAATTATTATTGAGTCCAAAGCCAATGTTTACAAATTTGAATAGATTAGAAAAACTCTACACATGACCATACGTAGATTACATAACTGATTTGTGTCCGATTAGGTTAATCTATGCCATGGCTTACAATAACGTTAGCTCTAAGAAAAATTTTAATGCCTACTTAATTGTAAGAACACATATTACTAAGCCCACTTCTTGGCCTACATTCTACCGATCGATTTAAGCAACGGCTGTTTAGAGTACTTAATAATAATAGAGACAAACACATTATTCTCATACTGAAATTATACTTATTGACATGTTAAATAGTTTCTGATAGAATAGAAACCTTCCAAAAAGAACACTTGGAAGGTCAAACCTAAAGACTGACTCATTGGTCTATCGTATCACGTCTGATTACCATGCCATTTTTACACATGGCCTCGGTCTGGGTGTATTTTGTGATGATCTTGTTGTGTGAAAGTTGTTATTGTTGTTATTATAAAGCTCCGCTCACAAAACAGTCCTTGACTTTGTCCAAATCGACTTAACGAAGAGAAAATAGTGGAAAACTAAACAAAAACAATAACAACAGAATTAAAGCCGACTTGCACCACTTTCTTAAATGTGGCTTAAACAGCATTTAACTAAAATTCTTCATACAAAAGTCAATTTGAATCGCGATTTAAGTGACATTTAAGAAGTGGTGTAAGTCAGCCTCAGTGTGGAAGATCTGTTCTAAATAGAAACCAAACTTAATACAGCGGAAAATACTCGCCTAAGTTTTAACAGACATCCTACATACACAATACGGGAACTAAGCCGGTATAGTACGTACAACTGACCGTCTGGGAAGTAACCTGACTCTCTGGTCTTAACGCTTCAAAGCCAGGCTTAGGCTTGCAGTAAACTAAGGTTTTATTATACTCCATGTACCTGATGCAGTTGCGCCGATATCAAATAGCATCTTTGAAGCTTAAAAAGCTCTGCGGATAACACCTCGGCAAATATTTTATAACTGTTTTTTCTGTGTAGGTCTCGAGAATGTAGCTTTGACTTATTTAGTTTCTTAAAAAATATAGCTTAAATCTGGACCGAAATATGAGAATCATGTAACTTCTCTTCTTACAAATCACGATATTATATGACTGAAAATATGCACGTAGGTTTCTTAAGTAACTTATAATATTTATATTATTTTTGTTGCACTAACCCGTTCTGAGGACAATTTTAAAAACCTATTTAGAGGCTAAAAATTCCACCCATGCCGGGACTTGAACCCGCGACCTCTGGCTAACCGTGCCGAATAAATAGTTTTTTTTATATATTCAGCTAAGTGCGAATTTTGAGAGTTTCAAACATTGGTACAAAACTCTACTGACTAGCCGAGATCGTAGGCTAGTAATTAGATAAACACAAGTCTTGTCTTCCGATGTTATCCCCCTCTTGCTCTACGTATAATAGCTTATTTAACAATAACCCAAAGATAACAAGTGACAATTATTGTCAATGTGACATTTGAAGATATTTTAATTAACTTATCTCCACAGCTTATTCATCGTTCATCCCTCCGTCAAATTCACCTCGATGTCTATGATTATGTGACCTCAATAGCTTTACACATGTATGCGTGTGTTTGGTTGAAATAATTAAGATTTGTCCTCGCAAACTTCCACCACGACGGTGGAAAATCCAATTAAACTTTCTCGCTTGGCTTTAAATTTTAAAACAATCAAAAGTGATATAACAATCACGCGCTGATACCTATGTCACACACTAGGCCGGTAATTAATTTAAACCGAAGTTCGCGTCGTCATTGTGTCAGATTTCGGTTCCAAGTGCTAGGTGGAAAACTTGTAATATGTACACGTGGTGGGTCTTTTGTGGAGATCGGAGAGACAGTGTCGCGCTTATCGACTGTCTGTGTCAAAGAAGTTGAAAAGCTCGGTTTAGACGAGCCGCTATCTCGCGCGTCGTTTGTCACATCGCGCTTCGAGCGCCGATTGTTTCTTCGTTAACAAATGCCCTTTTTGAGCGTGTCCCGGTTGACGTTGCTTTAATTTACATCGAAGTGTATGTTTTAACCTATTTTACGAGATTCGTGTTTGACGTGTGGCGTGCTGTTCGTCAGAAAATTGTGTCTTTGAGTATCTTTTTCATTGTGCCACTTTGTTGCCACGTAAATTCGGAGTAGGTTGGGGTGCTCTCTGCTTTTGAGACATATTAGCATAGTAATATTGTTACCCTAGACGGCTTTAGGCATTAATCTCGTTTGTGTAATAAAATCTGCCTCGGCTATGCGGCGACAATGTATGATCCGGCCCTGAAATGCTTACTTCGCACGATAATCCTGTTAGGTTAAGAAGGTTTCCACATATTACGTGCTTTGCTTCGCCTTAAAGATTAAAACATACGCATAATTCCATATTATGTGTTACAGTAAAGAAGTGAGCGTGGGTATTGATTTCTCCTTCAAACCTCAACGAGTGAACACTAAGGTAAATTGTTAATTAATAACACAACATTGTTTCTAATCATAGATTAGGTCAGCGCATTCACGATATTCATTAACCGACCGGCAGCCGGCTAGTCCGGGCTTAAGCGATTAAGCGACCGACGCTTGCATCGAGTTTAAACTTAAACCTCGCCATGACAAGGTGGTCATCGCGAAGCCCCCAGATCTTTACCGCCGGACAAGACAAAGGGCGCTTAAATTATTCTATCGAAGGAAATACGACCTTAAGAGCTCGGCCGTAGACGTTATTTGTGAATATTTAACATCGCGGGCCAATTTTCGTCTGCGTGATAGTGAAAATCGGACCGTCTGGGAGGTAAGTCTGCCGGGCAGTAGGGGTCCATAAATAATTGATCTGCAGCGGGATGCGCGTCTCCAGCGGTCGCCTAATCCTACAGTGGTTTAGGCTTGGGTTGTCTAAAGCGTGGTTACCTCTCGCCTATCAGGGTTTGTTTGCTTACTGTGATTTAAGGTGAGCTACCTATGAAGCTTAAGTGTCTTTGGCTCCTGAGCGTTTTTCAGAATGAAAATGGAGGGAATACAATTTATGTGCAACTTTTGCTATACTCAAAAAATATGAAACGTGCGCGAATGCATAAAAAGTTCGTAGTCTTTCGTAGACACCCGCTACGCGAGTCTACGAGTGAGCGTAGGGCGTAGCGTGCTACGCGGTTTTTCTAGCTCTACGATGCCACGTATTGAGACCGCTTTGCTAAATATTAGCGAAAAGGGCGATGGTAAATTACTATTTGAATGTTCGTAACATACGTTGACAACTGACTTTCATTCTGAACAAAGGCGAAATTTTCCTTAAAGCCCAGTCATTACGGATTTTTTTCGGGTTAACCCATTAAAAATTCGAAATAATTAATTTACACACAACACAATTTACTATTCCTACTCTAAAACTAGGGTTCCCAGGCAAGGACGACGCCTACATGGAAATTTAATACACTCAGACTTGACCATTTGTACAAATCAAGTGCAGAGACCTCCTGTGGTAGTCGAACCCACCACATCTGATTTGGTAGTCGAGCGTGTTACCGCTGGACCAACGAGGTACTATTTTTTTCTGAGAGTTTCAAAATACAGTTTTTCTATTCATAAAGACGTATCCTTTTATAACTTTGCTTTGGCGTCTCGTGCCGTGGACGGTGGCGCCACCATATTGCAAAAAAACATTTTTGTACATTTTGAATTTGACTTAAACTCTCTATTTAGTCCAAGATTGGAGCCCACTGCTGGACACAGTACTCTAATGCATTCCTGTTACGCCAACCATCTTGGTCCGTTACCAATCTCGTCCACTGCTTTCCAATACCTTTAGTAATGTCATCGACCCCTCGGGTGGCTAACCAAACTTGACCTCCCAATCAACGGCCGTACAGTCGACAGCATGTCAACCTGTACATGTTAGTTGCAAAGTCACCCGTAATGCAAGGTAGTAGAGGGCATGGATGTAAAGGATGATGTGTTGTCGATTGTAACGCGAAACAATAAAATAGATTTCATTGTGATAATTTGACGAAAATTAACACAAAGTTCAATGTTTCCTTGCGTTCAAGAATCTTAGACAATCTCTTGTACTTTGGACCCAACAAGTTGGTATAACGCCGTCCGTGTCTTGGACTAGAGCCGGCCTAATCTGGCCGCGGATCCGGCAAGACGGTGGCGCCCGCTTGTTGCTTACCGGTGGGGCTTCCAGCCACTAGCCAACGGAAACTGACCTTTGCGACCGAGGGGACAAGCGCGCTAATTGTCCGAGAGAAAGGTGTTGCGAACTTATGTAAGAAATAACTTTTACCGACACAAACATTTATCTGAATTTTTGTGAAACAAATCATCTGAGTTTTATACACAAACATTTTTAATTTTATTTATAAAAAGTAAAACTAAAAGGGATATATTCAAATATACAATTCTTTTTGGCCGTCTAAAGGGAGAACATCGCCAGCGTTCTGGGCTCCGTTCAGTTATATTATCATTAGTCTGTGTGGTGAATAAATCCTTAAACATAGTGTGATAATTTGTTGATGCATTGGCCGTGCCATGTCGAGCTTATTTGTTCTGGCCAAGCGTTGGCTCCAATAATTGGTGCAGAAATTATCCGAAATAACTAATTATTGGTTAGAGCGACATTAGGACAGCACGGCCGATAATGCCCCTAAGCCGCGGTGGTCGCGGCACCTCGCTAAATTAGTCGATCGGTCGCCATTGCGGCCTGGACTTTGGATGTACTGTAGAGGAGCTGCAGTAGACTAATGATCCAATCCATCAGGTCACATTCGCATACTGGGCTCATCCAGCTGTCATCGGCAATCTGATTTATATCGTCGGTCCGTCGGTCTATTGAGTTGGCGGGCGTCCAACGCTGCGTTTACTGGGTCGTGGTGTCCACTTGGGAACCTTTCTCCCCCCAGTTATTGTTTTTTCGGCAAATGTGATCAGCCCACTGCAACTTCGACTCGCTAATAAACTATAAAAGGCTAAGGCCTTAATTAAACTAAGTATACCCGATCACCACAATGCGGTGGGCTATACAGTAAAGTGATGCAAAACCTGAAAACTGTTTCTTCAGTTTCTTCAACCACATCCAATAATCGTACGTTTAAAATCTCAATTTAAAATAGTTATTTATCATACGAATTAGCGAGCGACACTTATCAATATTAATAAAAAAATTAATGTTGTGCTCCTTGGAAGTGCTCTAATTTATCGATCCCGAAAAAACTGTTTTCAGATTTTACGTTATTTCTATACTGCGCAAAACAATTAGGGAGTAAATAAGACTCTTGGCCAACATATTAAGAACGTCGATATTCTTTAGTTTTTTTATTTTCATGAACAATGTCACTTTAATATTTTTATAATAAAATTTATAATAAAAATAATAAAAAATAAAGAACTTTTTTTATTCCACGTTGAAATCTTATTCTCCTTATTGTTTTGAGCAGTGTAATACATTCTATACAGAGCATTGAAATATTTAAAAACAGTTACACATTTTTTAACTCAATGTTTTTTTTAAATAAAATGATCAGTATTATTAATAATTTAACAGTAATGGTAAAAACGTATTTGTAATTATTCGTGATTTTCGACCTTTAATTGATTCGAAACTGTAAATATAAATTAAATATTGCAGGAAGTTTCGTAACCTGAAATAATGTTTTCTATTATGTTATATGTTTAAGAGACTATCGTCCGATATGCATAAACAAGTGATAGAACAACTGAGTTGGCCGGCGCCGACCATAACAAGCTCGATCCATAGATTTTCTCGATTTTTATTATATACTTTTCGCTCCGATATTGTTGTTTATGATTAAATGAAGTAATTTCGGGTAGCAAAAATATTTTTTTTGACGCACAATTGTTTCCAAGACTCGTGTTTAGCATTTCCCCTTAAAAAAGTTCAAACGAACTAAAGTCACCCTGTATATTGGCCAAATTCAGGACAAGGAGGACGTCGTCACGTCGAAGGCGGTGAAGGAACTATCATATTACCGGAGCGCATCGATCAATCAATCAAAAATCTATTTTAACGTAAAGAATTCTGATTGCTGAATGTCAATGTACAATGTAAGCCGGTGTCTTTGGGTCGTATTTGTAGTGGAGAAAAAGGCAGCGGAAAAAAAAACTTCACTCTGACCGTCTTTTTTCAAATAATCTTAAACCTAATACATTAGTTGCTACCAATATGATAAGATTCCATGATTGCCAGCAAGAACTTTAAATGCCAAAACATTAGTTATCATTGAAGCCTCGACAAAAAGTTTGCACTGTGCCTCCATGGAAGCTTTTTACTTTTCAAATGCCTGTCATTAGGTACGCCTCAATTATGTTTGCGCTAACTTTGCGCATCGTTTGAAACGGCCAGTTAGTTAATTCCGTTTAGCGTTTCCAGGCTTCGCACTCTAAACTGTTGATAAATTATAAATGCCTATTCCAATAGGATTTGTTGAACGAATTTGGTTCAGTTTTTCATTTAATCCCTCAGAGCCAGTTTTGTGTTAATGTTCGAAGTAATTGAGGCTTCATTAATGTAGGCTTTATACGTGCAGTTTGCTGCATTTAGATTTGGTTATTTGTGGTCAGGTCTACAGTAGAACTCATGCAATTAAAGCCTTAATAAATTAAATTAAAAGTACGGACAACATTGCCTTTTCCACTTATTTTTAGAGTGTTTGGCTGTCATGATTCAAAATTTATACAATACAGGGTGGTAATTTAAAATGGGGTAGCAAAGGGAAATACTTGAAACATTGTAGCTACTAAAATGTTGTTAAGAAACTATATCTTATTTATTTCTCTGTACAACAGAATATTCTATCTATTTATATAATTCTTAGAATAATCACAATTAGACATAATGTAGTCAGAAAGCATTTGTTTAATGTTTTTTTATGTTGATAGAGACTAAGTTTATATTATGGAACTGAGTTCAACTAGAAAAGTCAGAAATTTACAAACACTTCACTCGTACATGCAATTGTATTGTTAAAGTTGTAAGCTTTAAATAAATTCTTAGATTGTTTTCGGTAATAAAATTTAAACTCAGCTGAAACAAAGAACATGAACAGGTTGACTGGTATAAAATGCCATTAGCATTAAGTCTTTTTAACCGACTTCAAAAAAGGAGGAGGTTCACGATTCGTCGGGATCTTCCCCGATTACTCGAAGACGCCTGGACCGATATGGAAAATTCTTTTTTTGTCTGAAAGGGTTGAGTCCAGGAGGACCTACAGTCATCAAGATAGGATCTGATGATGAGATCCTAGAGAAATCGAGGAAACTCTTCAAATTTTAAAGCCACACTTGAAGCGATTTGGGTGTTTTTTTGAAGTGACTCGTGCAGTGTTTTTAGTGCTGTAGTGTTTTGAAGTCGGTTTTATGTGCACATTATTTTGAGTAGGCAGTGGGTGGGGTGTAGGCAGGGAGCAGGGTTTGCCACTTCCTAAATTCCCCTAAATTACTCCTCAAATGCATTTTAAATAGCCTGACGAAAAGGGCACGTTCAACTTATTAGCTCAAAGTATGAAGTTGTAAGTTATGTTTATGTGAATTTGTAATTGTATTTCACAATTTTTTTCTTGCACTAGCAGTCGCCAGTATCTTCAACACCTAAGGATTGCTGGAAGAGAATGCTTCCTGCATTAAGCACGCCCTTGTCTTGTCATTACGCCCAAATCTTTATATTATATAGCTTCACCGTACTTAGGTACATTAAGTGTGTTTGTACATTTCTCTTTGGATTAAATGATATTTGATTTGATTTGATTTTGTACATTTACATATGTAATTAGTGCAAAAATGAAAACATCGTGAGGAAACCTGAGTGTCTGAGATATTCACATGCCTCAAATCGCCACTCCGCGGTGGGCATGCGTGGTGATTAAGCCCATACTCTCTTTCTCTGAGACAAGGCCTGTGCCCTACTGTGGGACGTATATAGGCAGCTTATGTATGATGTTAGAAAATTATTTTAAAGATATAAATAGGACTGTAATTTTGTATAGTGAGTATTGCCGCATGTTGCCTCTTTATTAAGCAGATAATGTGAGGGCTCTCTCTCTCCTTAAGAGAAGGCCTGTGCCCTACAGTGGGACGTATATAGGCTGCTTATGTATGTAATGTGAGGGCGATGTTTGTAGTGCAGTCGTTGCTAATCCAATAGTGGCTGGGCTTCAGCGGACAAACGAGTTACGACACACGGGCCCATCTGAAAGTTACTTTAGTTCTACACCGCGGCTAAATGACAGAGGAGAGCTCAAATACTGAACGTCATGAAAACATAAGTCTTGGAATTGGTATGTGCGTAACTTTTTTATCCTCTAATCTAAACACATAAACATACAGGGTGTAACAAAATACCCAACACCCAAATAATGCTCACAACTTTTACAAAGGGGATTTTTTAAATCTCAATGTTAATCGCAAAGAAACAAAAATATCGGATGTTCCACAAATCTTGATGCCGCAGGTGGCAACTTTAGTTCGCATAGCAGCTGTTATTTTTTTCGCGATTTCGTGTCAAATCTCCATTTTCGGAGGTATATATTGATTTTCTTACACCCTGTATATTTGACGAGTCTAATCGCGATTGACCTAACTAAATTGAGTTTAAATGGCCAATTATTTTCTACATTTTCGCGGTTTTACAGTCCTTTGTCCAGTTTGCTTCTACCAAAAATACTTTAAAAATCCAAACTGTCACCTCATCTCTTACAGAAAATAATAATATAATTACTATCATGTAAAACGTTGCCAGGATAGCGGTACCAAAAGCTTTGGCTCTTCACGTGAAGAAACGAATGAGTGTTGTATGAATAAATACAACACAAAACTTAAAAGTCGTTTAGATTTTTTTATCTTTGTCACACAGCACATTATCATGTAAACGGATGTGCACATATTCGAAACCAATATCAATCGTAACGTATCAAAATCAGAAATTTTCATTGACAGACAGGAAAAAGCAATTTTCAAATCTAAACTATTTTCCTTCCCGGATTTTCCGCCATGTATAGCCTGCCAGCTACGCTTGGCGTTCGCAGGTCGAACAATGAGGTTCGAACCTGCGCGGGCCTGACTGCCGGTTGTGTATGTGGTTTAGAGTCAACCCGATCACCGTAAACATGGCTTATTCTAAACACAGGCAGACCTAAACCATGTTGCATGTGAACGTCAATTTGCACCTAATACGAAGCTCTAGTTAAGCCTACGCTCAAATTTTGAAAGCGGTCTATAATTGCGTCACAGGATTAGCGGTCAACACATATGCATTCGGTTGGTCACCAATTGTATGCGCTAAGCATTTTCCCTCAAATTGGTGTGGAAACAAAATTAAATTATTATCTAACTTACCTATTAAACTACGTTCTTGAATCGACGACAGTTTATGGTTTTTAGATCTACAATCACAAATTGTAATTTTTAAGTATGTACCATATTATTTTCCTGTTTTGGGTTAAAAAGTCAGCAACCCCCACGGTGCCCTTTTTGTTTAAAAGTCGCTCTTTTGTTAGTAGTAACTATCATGGATACAGTATCGTCAATACTTTGTAAGAAAGAGTGTCCACTGTTTCATCGGGTTCTAACCGTTTAAATTATGACGTAATTAAAAATACATACCTGAATTTCCCGAGTCCTAAGTTAATGCAAAAACCGCTGAATAAAGCATTCTAAATTGCGCACAAAACGCTTTGAAATATTCCCATCAATGTATTCGGAACCAGACGCGATTTGGTAAGTAATTAATTTTGCCACACAAAGTATCCACTCCAAATGCACTAGGATTCATATGTAGAATCCCAACTATAATCCTAACTACACTAATGGAGATTCATCGTAAAAGGAAATAAACCGGTAACGGTTTCAAAATCACAGAGGTCTATCAAGTAGGTAACTCAGCAGATAATAAAAACACCTTTCATCCGTGATATTGTTTTAAATTCCCACCTCGGTCGACGTTGATATTAATTCGCAACGCGAGCGCTCAATTTTTCGCATTACGCACTATCCAATAAAAACACAATTTAATCTGCTCATTTTTCGCGCAAAATTTTATATCATTGAGTCCAAATATATGAGAGAGAGAGAGCGCGCCGCTTTCATTCCGCACAGAAGAATAAACGTGTGATGAATGCCATTGTTTGTTATCCTCTAAACGAAATAAAGTACGAAAGAAACGCCAAAAACTTTGGCGAACTTGATATTGAAACAAATAGTGCTGTATTGAGGCTGTATAGAGAGATACGGAGAACGAGCGCCTGTGTCGACGCGATACCCGACACGGGTTTGGATTAAGCGATGCGAAATCCCGGATTAAGTGGGTCCGGGATAAAGCGGAGCCGCCGGATCGGCCGGACGGGTCACCGGGATTTCGCCGGGCAATAAAAGTGTCTGCAGCCGATTTAGACTGAGCCCAGGGTACAAATAGGGCAGTAGTTTAGCTAGTGCTGTGGGGCAATATGTAGCTGGATAAGGATGGCTGAGGATAGAAGGAAGTGACGTGCCTTAAGTGAAGCCTATGTCCAGCAGTGGACGAGTATGTGTTGATTGATTGATTGATTGTGGGGCAATAACAGAACTCGATCGCCAGATCGAGAAAAGAATGGCGGTCAGCGGGTAGGCCAGAAGATTGGCTGGGTTACAATATGCTTGTAAAGACAAGAGGACCACGCACCCAAAACGCTCCCTTGAAAAACGACACTCTAATGAAAATGAAAAATATGATCAGTGGACAGTTGGGTGGATTGAAAACTATGTTCAGTCGTGTAGGCCAGTACGAGAAAACTTTTCACTTACTTAACTCGTCTAAAGGATCTATGTGTTTTTTTTTTATTTTTGGTGGCCTTTTTTTTTACTTACCTACTGGATAAATATTTTGTTTTTGTTTCAGGCTTGCGGCGTCTGTCCTTTTGAGAAGCCATCGAAAAATGCAATTTAGGACTGTTGGCGATTAATAATTTTATAGCATAGGAACTTAAACTACGTGCACCAACGGATTGGAATGAAGATAGGAGTTATATTACTCTAGATATTTTTACTACGGTGAGCCCATAGCCAATTGCCGCCGCTACCGATTTCTAGGTAATTTCGGCGTGTGACGCGCAATCTGTCCGAGCAAAGCCGCTCTAATGCCTGCCAATGGGATTAGCTTGTTCTGGCGCTCTTACAATTAATTGGATGTAAACAGTTTTGGAGTTCATATTAGGACAAACAACACCGCAAAATCTGTAAGGATAGCCTTCCGATCTTTCAATTATATGGAGAACTTTCCAATGTAGGCTGCGCGACCTTGTCGCCTGGCCACCATGTCGCGCTACCCGGAAAGCTCTGTATATAGATAAATCCATAGATAGTATTTAAATCATATAATCAAATATATAAAAATCTCGTGTCACCGTTTTTGTTATCGAACTTCTCCGAAACGACTTCACCGATTTTTTTTTGTATATATTGGGTAAGTCTGAGAATAGATTGTAGACTAATTAATATAGCAAAACAACGTTTGCTGAGTCAGCTAGTCAGTATATAAATTAATAGCAATAGCACTGAAATAGCAGCACCGACTGGTGCTATTTCAAGGCATTCGGATCCATAGATAAGGTCGGATCGCGACTGCTAGGATTGGAAACCTACCTTAAGACACAGTATAGTGAACAACAGTAGGCAATGTTGGCCAACATTCCGCTGTAATTAACTACCTACGCTCGCTCGATCAGAGCAGGCGCGACAGGGTTGACGCGCTTGTGTTTCGAATTCGATACTGCCACATTTCATCTAAGACTGCCGCATTTAAATACTGTCGTCTCATTCACCAGGTCTTTCGAGAGTTGTAGGTAGTTATTTATAATATGTGCTTGTTTAGTATGAAGTCTAATTTAAGAATAGCGTCACCCCATTTCCTTCCGTGGATGTCGTAGAAGGCGACTAAGGAAATCAATTACCTGAAGACGGGCAGCAGCGTCTTCCTGAGATTCCAACCGCATACCCAACCCGCCTGCCAAGCGTGGTGATTATGGCAAAACCTCTGATGGTTATAAAAACCACGAAGGAGGCCTATGTCCTGCAGTGGGCGTCAAATGGCCGATGGTGAAGTTGCTACGAAACAATATGTCAAGTTTCTACTAACAATGTAACAGAAAATTGAAGTTTGTAATACATTCTCATGGAAGAAAGAGCAGGAAATTTAAAAAAGTTAACTCTGGTCTTGATATCATCAAGTTTAGACATCCGTACACCGAGCAATATAGTTGACGTGATTTCGACATGTTCGTCTAGCTAGCCGTTCCGAAGCGTCGCCCGTCTGCACTCACGCGCGGCTAACACCGGACTGCGGTGTGTCTGAAGCTCACCAAGATCTCGCGTTTCGTAGTTATCTATATTGTATAGGCGCGTTTCGGACGTCAGTAGGAAGAAGTAACTGATTCTTATTTAAACTGTGCTTAAGATTGACGGAAATATGGAATCCATCTAGTAAAACGGTCTTATCACTGAGTAGACTAGCACAACATGTGACTTTAAAGGGAATAATCATATCTTGTATCTTTCATATCTGGGACATACTATATCTTAATTATATCTCAAAATTTTAAAATCTATGGCTTCTCTTTACTCTCCACGTCTCCTATTTACACTTTATATCCAGCTCATATGGCTCTCTGAGTTTGTGACTAAAGAGTTGATCAATTGAGCGAGATTGGGTTGACATCTCTGGGATACAACATAGACCCAATTATTTATTATTGAGGTTGCCTGGTATGTATGTCACATCATATCTCGCTCCCGAGTTACCCAAGTCTAACTGAGAAGAGATTGTTTGGTTTAAAACTGAATATTGAATTAACACTCAGATTGATTATATTCTTTATTGCACTAATCCGTGCTAAGGAAAAATTTATCAGATTGATCTTTGCAGCTGTAAAAGCGTTTTATTATTACGTCCCTAGGTATTGCCCGGTAGGTCCCACTGTAGGGCACATGTAGGGTAGAGTGTATGGGCTTTATCACCACGCGTGCCCACCGTGGATTGGTGAATTCAAGCGCTCAGGTATGTGAATAGCTCAGACACTCAGGTTCCCTTACGATATTTTTACTAGACTACCACCACTATGTGCCTTACCGAAATAAGTATTTCAAAATTATTGTAATATAAAGCAGTTTTATCATCATCATCATCATCAGCCATTTCACGCCCATTGCAGGACATGGGCCTCCTTCGTGGTTTTCATAACCATGAGGGGTTTTGCCAAAGCAGTATTATACCTATCACTAATGAATCATACCTTAAACTTACCTAAATAAGTATTTCAAAATTATTTTAATATAAAGCAGTTTTATACCTATCACTAATGAATGATAGTTATCATTTAAGACTGTGGTTGGAGTACCTAGCATAGGTAGTTTGCTTTATTTGAGAAGATAGAATCGGAATGTTGGGGGAACTTAGAAATTGCTTTGTACACCCTGAAATAGCTCATATTTTGTAGCCCTGCATCAGTAATGATATTAAATTGTTAATCATTGCCTAGCCAATAAAATTATACCACATTCAAAAGCAATAATCAAAGGAGTTTTCTTTGCAAAGTAAACTACCCTAGCTCGTTTGCAGTGACGTCATTCGGCGCCCATTATAGGGGTCCTTGGTAATCCGGATTGGAGATTCATTAGGGTGAGATTATACTCTATTGAAATCTGGCTTAAGCGGAACGTAGCGTGGCTAGCGGCCCGGAGTGATTCAGTGTGCGCCCGCCTTTCATTCTGCTCAATGTCGACCAATGAATACTCGTCCTCTAAATCTACGCTGCGGCTAGGACTAGAGCTATGGTGTACTAAATATCACACGAGTAAACCGTTCATAGGTTTACTTTGGCGTTGGCAAACGTATACGTACCTTTGGATCCGGATTGCGGATTGAAATGATTGTACCGGATCTAAACCGGTCCCTTTCTCTTACAATTCCTTATGAAGTGCAAGTAATATTGATTTCCTCAATTTTAACGTATTTTAAGTAAGAGACATTTGAACGATAATAGCCAAGAGAAATTCCAACACAATCTGTTTTCTGCCAACCTCAAAAAAACACATTGTAAATCTCTTGTAAAAACTATTGTCCAAACAGTAGATAGTTGGTTTGCTTACAAAGATTCGCTGATAATCCTAACAATATTCCTCACATTCAAAAAACGTAACTATGTTTTGTTATCAAAATATTGATTATTAGACAAGTCAATCGGCCGCTCCGTATAGCGGTAAAGATTCTTTCAGATTCTGGGATTATGGTAACAAAAATTGGACCGGGAAAAGGACTTCGTTAATTCCATGATTCAAATCATGATAATTATATTCGATAATTCGATAATCCCTTACAAACATTATTCACAATAAAAACAACAACGTACACCCATATTAACACGGTAGAAGTTTTTTTAGTGAGGATTTATACAAAATCAGCTTAAAAGATTTGACTAAACTTAATCGTTTGAGGTTAACGGGACCGTGAAGAAGGCCACGTGCATACTAATTAGGATAATCCCACTAGATCTTTGACGAAACTATGCCGAATATCGTATAACGGGCCCCCTAGCTATTGATGTAGCGTGCCTAGGTATACCTACTGCCAAAAGCTGGAAATATTGACGACTGCGCTGCCGGCAGTGTTCCCAATGTCAATGAATTGAGAATTTTGGTCAAATTTATTTATTTATTTTTGAGATATTTTGATTAAATTGCCAATAAAACCTGTAATAGCAGACAAAAGGTACTCTTACAAACGGAAACTCCCAGTACTCAAGGTAATATTTCTAGGTTTAAGTTGCCAAAAAAATTAAAAAATAAGTATTATATCTCTCATCTCTATCTCTATCTATCTATCAATAGTATCAATCTATTTTAGTAAATAAAAATATAATGTTAAAATTTCAACGCGTCTTCTCATACGGTAGGTCGCGGCATCGACGCGAGGTTCATTGACTCGGATCACGGGCTACCCCTGCCTCCTTTAAATCAGCACAACTTAATCCATGCGATTGAATCTGCACCCCAACTCGTAGGTAGTAAGATCGATTTTACGCTGCACCGCTGTAATCATAGGTTCGCGCTGCAGCCGAGAGATAAGCCGAGGATTAGTTCTGTGGAACGAAACAAGGAAAAAAAGTGTGCGTAAAAAGATAATGGATGTGGTGAAGTTCAGTGCATTGTTTATTTTGTATTATTACCGAGGACTCTGCGTAGGGGCAACAAGTTTGTTTATTTTAGTTTTAAGTACATAAGTAATGATAATATAGGAAAATTTCTTGATGGGTTGTTTGTGGTAGGTCGTGCCAAAAAGAGCTTGGCTTTTTGTCCCAGTATACACGTAATTTTAATTTGCTTTAAATATCTAAGTGGGTAGATTAACCTAAAATGTCTTATAATGGCCGACGAATAACTTGCATAAATGACTTTGACTTCCCATGGAGGTTTTTCAGGTCTCATTAGCGGGGGTCGACGGGGATGTGACTTAGAATGTTTTGGAGTATAGTTTAGGAAAACCGGACATGTGCGAGTCAGTTTCGCCCACCGAGGGTTCCGTACAAATTTGTACTTACATATTAGAAATAGTTCAGAAATCGCAGTTTTTTCCAAGCTTTTCCCGAACTTCAAATACTACTTTTTTCAATGATTTACTTATAATTGTATAGTTTTCAGATTTTTCTCTGTATTGATAGTATAAGACGATATTACTTGTCAAATTTAATAGTTCTAGGTCAACGGAAAGTACCCTATAAATTTTGATTCCCTTGAATGTTGAAATATACTTTTATTAAAATATACTTTTAAAAAAAAACGGCATAACGGCCGTTTCTTTTTTTACGTTAACTAAGATGTTAGATTTTTCACAGATTCCCTGAGTATATGTTTTTTTTTTATTTCAACTCGATATCTCCACGCTTTCCCGAGATAATAGGTCTCGATAGACAGACGGACGGACGGACGGATGGACGGACAACAAAGTGTTCCGTTTTTCAATAAGGGTTCCGTCTTTTTCCTTTTAGGTACGGAACCCAAAAAATTAACAAATAATATGATTTAATTTATTAATTTTCGAACAAACTCGTCTCAACTGTGCATATTTTTTTTGTTCAAGTTATTGGGGATTGTACAAATAAATTAAGCATCACTAGGATCTCTTTTGACGACGGATTTCAGGTGACAAGGTTCTTTTGTTACCAACACTTATGGAAGCGACGATGTCTGGGCGCAGGAGGATTCTAAGATGCAGTTGTTAAAGGCGATACTTATATTCACAGGAGGGGCGGCGAGATGACCAAATTACAGAAAAACCTATTTAGAGGCTAAAATCAAATTAATCAAATTACAGAAAAACAACTGAAGATTTTCGTTCTGACAGTACTTTCCGTCTCTCTCTGTTTACCGGTCCATCTCTTTTTAAATTACAAGAACTTTTGCAAACATCACCTATGAAGACACAAAAAAGTTTTTAACTACTGTATGTCAGTATTTTTTTCTTAAAACTTAATTACCTTATTAAATAAAGTAGTTATTTATTTGCTACAATTTCATAAATTTAGAATTTTTATCGTCCATGTTAGCCATTAAGACGCTTGAAATACAGGTTATTTTTTAACCTAATTCGAGCATGAATATGATATTTTTACCAATGTAGGATTTAAGCGGAGATTGTACACTGTTATGCCTATTATTATTGCACTAAAAAAAAAACAATTTTGTACAAAGGCGAGCTTAACACTAGGTATTATTTTCTTCCAGCTAGGTTAGGTTAACGTAGGTTACTTTCATGTGGAGAGTCGATGGGGTAGTGCCAAAATTATGGGAGTAAATACAACCATCGTGTGGTTGATAAACTTTATAAGATTATTATAATTTAACTACACATAATTAATAAAATCTGATATTATACTAAGAAAATATTAATTCATCATCAGTCATTTGACGCCCACTGCGCGGCAGAGGCCTCCCTCATGGTTTTCATAACCATGAGGGGTTTTGCCATAATCACCACGCTTGACAGGCGGGTTGGCGATCACAGTATGTGGTTGGATTCTCAGAAAGACGCTGCTGCCCGTCTCCTGGTAATTTTTTTCCTTAGTCGCCTTCTACGACACTCACGGAAGGAGATGGAGTGACGCTACTCTTAATCCGGCTCCACACGGAATATTAATTGCTTTATTGAAATTATTCATTTATTAGGTATTTTTTTCTCTATGACCAGCTAAATATCACCGCGAGATTGCTATAACATAATGGCTTTACACGTCCACATCCAACAGCCTTTGGAAAAACGGCCGAGGAATAATGGGCGAGGCGGGAAAATCCGGAAAAAGGCCGCCAGCTACGGGGATTTACCGGATCCGGCCTTACCCTGATCCCAGATGAGAATATATCCCGGTTTAGCCCCTACATGTCTGACTTAAAAGTAAAAATATGTATTTGAACAGAAGCGATCATGCTTAACCGGCGTGAACGACGTTTTTACCCGAAAAGTGATAATTCTCTGGGAAAGTCAAGTTTAAGCCGAAGATTTGTATCAAATGTTTAAAAATAAAAAATAAATAGAACATCATCAGTTAAGTTCCAATTTTACAAAAAAATATATGGAGAGTGTTTAAACTTCACACAGTTTGTCATCAAACTTGGTTGGTCTTTATAATAAATAAAGAAGCGATGCGCTCCTTTAGTAACCACTGTGAAGCCACTTAAAGCTTCGACAGTGAAATTGGTGCTTAACAAGATTGTCCATTAACTTGAGATCAAAACTCTAAATGTGACCTTCGAACCAAGTTCATCGACTGATCACGCTTAGTTACAACAGTGAGATCGAGCCTAATCCCTTTCCTAAACTCAGGTCTGAATCCCGTGACGCACACACACGTAAAAGTGGCTAGAATCTGCGGTCCGTCCGCAGATAATCCCCTCTGTCTATCCCTCTCTAACCCATGCATGTTTCGCGCAAATCCTCCACGCGTCCTACTCTAATCCCTTATTTGAATCTTATCAGATCTCACGAGAGCATACACCGGTAGTGGTCGTCTAGATAGAATGACAGTAGGGTTGATGATGCTTAGAGCCGGTTTCTGAATTGAGAAATTCACTAAGTAAATTCTTAAGTAACGTTATGTCACGCTCTTTTCTGAGAAATTCGAAGAGACAGCACTACAATAAAGTTAACCATTTACTTAGCGAAATTCTCAGTTCAGAAGCTAGCCATTAGCGTTGTTGATTTTGACACATTCCACGAAAATTTTCTGACTACCTGTTACACACCTTTCAACTCATCTTTGCGTGCGAGTCTATGTGTACGTGCTTGTAATTATACAGCTTTAACGCGGCCGTCGTCGTCCGAGCAACGCACACAAAGTCACTGTGTATCCTCCTCCTTATAGGCTAGACAGGTAAACTTACAGACAGACTGACCAACTGGCTGACGTCGTAGGCAAAGTAGTCGAGTCCCGTTGACCTCTTTCGCGTACGGAGCAATAAAAAATAGGATCACAGAACCACCGAAAAGACTACGTGGTTCAGGCTTTTCTACCAAAGGAGATGTGGATTCTTTCCCCCAGTGAACCGTAGGTAATTACATTATTAGTATGTTTTTTATTTTACCAGAAAAAATTGGTTCGACAATAGGGTCTTACTATAGATAAATTACAATTGTTTCATATTCCGCTGCAAGGAATTGTAATCATGTGAATTTTACTCTTTGAAAGCGAAGAGACTTGTAATTGTGTGAATTTTAAACTCTAAAAGCATAAAGATTATCAACCGGGAATTTTGGTCACAGGTTAAAATCAGAGCCGCACAAACTTCGAGCCCCTCAAAGTGACAGCCCTAAAACGAGCTTACGGCATAAAGCAGCGTCCACACTCAATCCGCGATTAGTGGAGCTGCGAATTTGCGTTTGATGCTAAATATAATATTTTCCTACACGTCCGTGGATTAAGCGACACAGGACGAGTCAAGCAGCTGCTTTGATGTGTGCCGACGAGTGATTTAAGCGACTAGGTGCTTCGCAAATAGAAAATGGTATTACGACGTGTCGGACATGGCTGGCAGAGTCTGCTGGATTTCCCGATATCCCCCTTTAAAACTACATTTTATGATTCGGAGGAACATTCATTTAAGGAACATTAGAAGGATACTAATGGTGGCGGGTCATAATATTAGCTAAAAAATTTAACTACTTTCTGATCCTCTCGACCCTATTAAAAAGCACCAGACCTGATAAAAACAGTTCCGGTCCTTCCAGTTCCGATATTGTCTGCACAATTTTTTTATTTTGCTTCTATTAGCGCATTAGGCGAATTTTTTTTCGCATGGAAAGCAACTTTTTGAGTAATTTTTAGCCTTAAGAAAAAAAAAATACTTTTCGTACCCCATGCTAGAACAGGAAGACTTTTTTGAAAACCCCCTGCCCCCTACTCTTGTAAAGAATTATAGTAATAACAACATCTTCAGTCACTTCCGAGATAGCCGAAATCAGAACAATCCGCGCTGCTCTAACATAACCTAATCGATAATCTGTAAATACAACGTTAAAAAAAATATTTCCGAAGCGCATAAGACTCATCGTTTATCTGTATTAGACATGTCGGCCATATTTTAAAGGAAGGCATGAATTAGAGGGCCGCTTCTTGCGTAGCGTAATCCGATATATTCATAACCCTTTGTGGAGATTAAGATTTTGTTTAGTGCGGGCCGGTCTAAGCCGCTACAGACACATGGAGCGTATGAACACAGAACGTCTACTCTACATCCGACACAGACATGTTGAGCGTGATGGCATCGCTCATGAGTAGCGCTGTCTCGCTCTTGCTCTACGTATTAGTAACAGCCTGGTGCTACTGAAATCGCTTAGTTTGAGGTTATACAAGATGTAATAAAATTCCCATGTACATTCGAAAATTGGAGATTCTCATAGACCATATATACAATTTTTACTAATCGGAAAAACTTCAAAATAGTGAATAAAGTATCAACTGCTCCACCCCTACAAAATTTTTCACGTGCTACATTAAAATGTATGGAATAGCACATATTGGTTTGCCATTTCCAAGTTTTCCCAATAGTAATAGCAAAACCCGGACTATTTTTCTATTTTTTTCTGCTGAGCGTACCTTCTGTAGTGTCATCCGTGCCAGACAGCTCCCTAGCGATTAGGCGTAGGGAAGCGCGCCCTTCGCCGCTCACTTCTACGGCTTTACTAAGATTTCCCTTCCGTTTTAGGGACGTCTTGGGACTCTTACTTATAGTCTGAGAGCCCGTACGTCATCCTAACCTAACCACAATTTGGAAGCTTCAGTGAGTTTTCGCTGTGATAGCATGAGGTAATCTTGCTAGACACCACATTGCATTTACCATTCAAAGTTGGAAGATATTACAATTTTGAAATTTCTTCCACACAACACAATCACTCAACCTGATCCTTTATTACGATACCCTGTGCTTTAGTAACCAAGCAAAGACATCAAAATCATGGAAATATACTAAAGCTAAGTACAAAACAAGTTCGGCGTCCTCCAGCAGGAATCGACGACCTCTGTGTTGGTAGTCAAGCGCGTCATCGCTAGACCAACGAGGCAGTTGAGTTGGGTATTTTTTCTTCAGAATGTGGGCTCTACGGAGACAAGCCAGCCGTATCAGCGTATTAGCAATCACCGCGGACACTACGTACATCCGCATCTGTCCACCGCGCCGTAAGGCTAATCTTGACAAATGGTGCGGATCACACTTATCCGCCTTCCTAGCACGCGCCCGATACGCAAGCTAGGCTCGATTTAGCGAGATCACAGTCTAATGGCCGTTTCTATTGGTATAGTTATTCGATCCGTCGATCGATAGCGACTGTTTAACTGAGACAATTCATCCTTACAATTTATGTAAGAAACCAACTGTTGATAGGCTAACCTATCAGTGTACTAGGTGCATCTCAGGTATCTCCCAGGCACGGCCAAAAGTATGTCTTACTCGTATTTGTTGATGAAGCAAAATATGTTTATCAGGATTGTGGCAAATAGCAAGCCATGTTCTCTGCTTACATAAGCAGCCTATATACGTACCACTGTAGGGCACAAGCCTTCTCTCAGGGAGAGTTCTATGCTTGCCTCTCTCAATATAGGCGTGAGTTTATGTATATTATGTCAAAACGTAATTGAATTGTGTGATTTTAAAACAACACAAGTCACATGTGTTTTTAAAATAACACTTGTACATTTTTTTTAAATTAAATTATTTACACCTACCTATTGATTTACATTAGAAAAAAAATTGTAGTTTATTCATACAGAAATCAATATAATATGCTAAAATATTTCTGTTTTAGATATTAGTATTTGAATAAAACAGTTTTTTCTATTTCCTGCAAAGTTGTAATGAAAGGACATGTGTCGTTTTAAAATCACACGATTCAATTATTATGTATTGTGACGCTTTTCTTGCCGGGCAGCGATATAATAAAAAAATAACTGCCACACAACACAATTACTTCTCTTGATCCCAAACTAGAATACACTGTACTATGGTAACCAGGGAAGGACATCGGAAACATGTTGCAAATTGTTTAAACATTCTTTTATAGAGCTCTGTACAAAGAGCTTTTCGATAAATTAGCGCACTAAATGAAAGTGTGATGATTAAATCTACTGGTCTAACATAGCAGGCATTTTACCTGCGTTTGCTGCAGATATATTACTGTTTTCATAATATAAAGTTCTCTTAGGCCAGCGCCACCATGTTAAAAAGAGAGATGAAAATATACATAACTATCTATTTCACGTAGATCTTTTGCTGTCAATTTTAGCCATTAAGACGCTTGAGATACGAGTTATTTTTTAACCTAGTTCAAGCATGGTATGTTATTTTTACTAATGTTAGATTTACACTATTATGACACTTTATTTGAAATAATTTTTATTATTTATTTATTGCACTATAAAGTGTTAGAGGGTGTTGCATTGGCTAACTCTCTATATCACGTTAAGCGAGAGGAGTTTCGCTGTGCAGAGGCCACTGGTATTGACTGCGTGCTAGACCGGCGCCGCCGTGGGGCTTATTTGTCCACATGACTCGCGCCTCGATTTTTTATCGATTGATCAACGGCTCAGCTGATTGCAGCTCTGTGTTGTTGCCGACGGATTATCACACACACGCACGCCCTCAAAATACACCTCCTTAATCTTTTGCGACTTTCACACGTGTAGTTTTTGTCCATCTTAAAAAAACATGGGAAAGCGGACTTCATCATGATTACAAGACCTGCAAGATTTCGGGAACTCTTCGGGAAATTTAACTAAATGCCATAATAGTCTGCCGACTCTAAGCTTCATGGATGAGATGAGAGTATGCGACCAAAAAATCGATCCCAAAAGCTTAACCAGGAGTTGTATGACGCACACAAGCGGGTCAGTCACTTGAGATTTGGACGTGATGTTTGTTTGTGTGCACTAAGCTGAATGTATGACTCAAATTGGGCTGAAGTGAAGAGATTATTTCTCGATGATTGATGGGAGGCCCCTCCCCCGCTGATTTCTCTTCTGAGGTAAGTTTATGCTGCAGTTCTAGATGTAATTTGGGAACAAAAATGTGATTATTGGGTTCACAGAACTGAATTTTTAAATGGCCAATGCGCGCTGTGCACGCTTGCTAGTTAAAATCATATTCTTTCCCTCTCTCTTTAAGAGAAGGTATGTGCCCTGCAGTGGGACGTATACCCTTATGAAAATAAATCACATCATAAAAAACATTCCAACTTTTTGTCCAAACAATAAAGAAGTGTTAAACTCAAAATCCCATTCAAAATCCGTTCAAAAATTCCAATAAGAGTCTTCCATCCTTTCTCAAAATCCAAATCGCGCCGTAACAAAGCTCTAGACCCACACACGAATGTAGAGCTAAGTAGGACTTAATCCGGATGAGAGCGGATTATACCCGTAGCCTCCTTCGAGATGGTAGCCACTGGCGAGGAGATAACGACAATCCGGATTTACTCAAATAACTCGGTGGTACGGACTAAATGGAACGCTAGATATGTAGGGGATGATTAAAAACGTAATCCGTTCGGTAATATCGGACGATGGGATATTGCATAAAAGGTCATTCACAACTTGTTTCCGAGTTTTTTTTATGAAGACCTCTTTCCTCTGCAAGATATCTAAGTATTTGTTTTTGTGAGGAAAAAAATGCGGAAAGGCTTTTTAAGAATTTTTTTAGCAGGTATGAAAATATTCTATATTTGTTGGCAGGCTATTATACTGTAAATACCACTATTATTGTAAATGTTATTATAATTATTTTGCACATGTATACGTCAGATTATTTAGTGATTTTTAACGCACAAACGTCAACACGGATTTGGATGAAATTAGGCACACAGAGACCAGGTACTGACTGAAGCAAAACAATGTTTACTTTTCATCCAAACGCCATACGAACAAAATCGCGGGCTAGTAAAATATATACTTACCCCCGGTTCTTCGTACGCTAACAGTCTGTCAATCTACTGTTAACAGCGCACCATCACATCATAAAAGCGCGCATTTGTGTGCACTTTGGGTTACTAGCAACTGTTAAAAGTAGAAGAAGAAGAAATACTATTATTTGCAACAACAGTCACGCACACACAAAGGCACAATGAAATAAACATAACAAAAAAAGAAAAGAAATTAGGCAGATATTTGTGGGTGTAATGTACCTATAAGGGTGTCAAGAAGAGATCAGTGTTACCGATGGTGGTTTAATGAACTCTAACTTGAAATCTAGATTGTACAAAGCGTGTGCAGAGATAGCTTACGCTGCAGGTGAGATATAATTCGGGTCACACGTGTAAGCCAAAATATGTGCATTAATTAGTACAAGAAATTACAAAGTAAATGAACAGACTATTAGTGCATGAGAAACTGGGGTTTAGTATTTGAAACAAATACCGGTTTATTAATATTCATGCGAACACACCTATTGTCAAAAAGTATTACACATAGCTCAGCACGCCCGCAGTCCGTACACTAAGAAGGGGTGTGCACACATGCAAGGATATTCGGATCAGGCGTAAGCTGGATTAGCTGCCTTTATGAGGGGCACGGATGAACTGACCTCGCCGGTGATGTATTGAAAACATCGCGCACAAAGACTGGATGAATGAGTGGGTTGTGCTATGGAAGGCGTAATAATTAAAATAGTGACGTGTTATGCCTGCACTGTTGGGTCTTTTCTGCTATCGTTAGACCGTAACATTGCCTCCGTACAACAAAAAATATCTAGTTCTTTAAGTTCAATGCACGAGTTCTAGAAATAATAATTTACATATGTTATTATTCACATATTTAAATTCTTATAAATCTTTAAATTAAAAACCAAAAAAACTGAGTATGGAGTTTTTTTTAAATATTTTTTCCTCCATATGAATCTAGATCTTTCTTGAAAAGGACACCTGTGTTTAATTTATAAGGTTCATTGAGGCCTGTCTGCACTACTTCTAAAATAATGTCACTTAATGGGCTCCATGCAGTAACATTCGCGGCACCAATGGATAAATATATTAATTTTTGTTTGTTATAATTCGTGTTGATAATTGTTTTTAGGACTTATGACCGTGGCAAAGAACTCAGAACTAGATAGCATTAACGCCAAAAACCGCCCTTTAGATAGCATATCAAGAACCAGGTCCGTGATCCCAGGTTATCCCTTAGTAGCCATTTAAATTGACGTGTATGAAAAATTTAGTTAAGTGATAAGAAATAAAGTGATGCTAGTAAATCTAACCCCCGGTTTCTCGTACACGAACAAGCAGTTAATCTACTGTTAACAGCTGACAGTGGTTTTTTTTGTATGCACTTTGGTCAATTGACAGCTGTTAACAGTAGATTAACAGCGCTACAATGAATAAAAGTATTTATTCATTATAGCGCTGAAACTGTATTTGATTTAGTATACACACCACACTTATGCAGGCAACAGCTTTAGGTAGGGATTGTATAGGTACGAGTACGAGTAAACACACACGGGCGCGCGGATGTGCGGATCCAGCGCTAATCCGGATCAGCCGGGGCCGGATCAGCGTCGTGTCGCTCCGAGATAAAGCGGGACCTCTCTGTGCCCTGCTATACTCTATGTAGGTAAGGTGTATGGAGAAGGTAAGGTCAAAATGCAGCCTATATACGTCCGTTTATAGGACACAGGCCCTCTTTCGGAGAGAGTTTGGGATTTATCAGCACGCGTACCCATCGTGGAATGGAAACTTTAAACGCTGAGGTTTGAGAACAGCTCAAGCACTCAGGTCTTCTTCCTTCACGGTTAGTAAGGGGTATTGCTAATACAAATTTACAAATGTGCGTACTCGTAACTTAGAAAACAAAGACACTGAGTTCGATCTCACGACCTATTGAATGTGAAACAAACGTTCTATCAACCGCGCTACCACCAAGATAATGCGGGAGCTTATCTGTGCCGTGCTATGCTCTATGTATGCAAGGCGAATAAAGTAAGTGAGGTCATAATGGAGCCTATATGCGTCCCATATAGCATCACTCCATTTCCTTCCCTGGATGTCGTAGAAGGCGACTAAGGAAATCAAGTCCAATCGGCAGCGTCTTCCTGAGATTCCAACCGCATACTGCGATCGCCAATCCGCCTGCCAAGCGTGGCGATTATGGCAAAACCCCTCATGATTATGAAAACCACGAGGGAGGCCTATGTCCTGCAGTGGGCGTCAAATGGCTGATGATAATGACGATGCGTCCCACTGTAGGACTCAGGTCTTTTCTCACAGAGAGAGATAGTATGGGCTTAAACACCACGTGTTTTGCCGCGGATTGACAATTTCAAGCGCTAAGGCATGAAAACATTTCAGGAACTCGGGTTATTTTCCTACACAGTTAGCAAGTGGTATTGCTACTGGCAAGTGAAACGGTGGTAGCCTAGTGGAGAGAACATTGGACTCGGAAGCGAGAGACTCAGGTTCGATTCCCAGTGCGGGCATGTACCTATGACTTTGTTTTCTAAGTTATGTACATTTGTGAAGATCACTGACTTCTACTGAATGTCGCAGAAATTCAGTATGTTGTGATTATTGTTGAAGTTTAGCCAGCATTACGCAAGTGGTTAGTTAAGATATCTAGATAAATCGCTTACTTAAATAAAAAAAAAAAAAATATCCGGATAAAATATTAAAACTGCACGGTGATTTTTTGGCAATCATAGCGAGTGTGTACGTAACATGCATGATTAAATTTGAATAAATAATTGTCGTAAAACGACAAAATAAAAAGTCTAAATCGGCTTATCTTTATAAAACCGGCTCATAATATCTATGATGTAGAGATAGCAAGCGAGAGAAACTAAAGAAATTGTTCACAGGTGCCGACTAGTTTCAGTTAACTTATTATATCGTGACTACTCTTCTAACTACCCAATGCAACAGCAATTGTATTTGTACAAAAAAAAAACATTTATTTCGAAAAAAAAAAAAACAGAGATCCATAGTGTTGTTAGTAGCCTTAAAAATTAAAACTAAACTAGAGGTAATAACTATACTACACCTGAATTTTTGTAATAATAAATTTCCACAATTGTTAGATTTCACTTGCTTAATTTTCAACCAGTTTATAAATTTGTCAATTGCAATTTTGTAAAATATTCGAAAATTGTAGTATTAGTAGTGGTGAAGAAAAATATTATGTTTGCAAGTTAACCTATCACCAATGTGGTAGGTCACTATGGTGATTGAGACAACACTCACTGTCCGTCCCTAGGAGAAGGCGTGATATAAAAAAAAAAAACATTTTGGAAAATGATATCACATTAAACGCTTTTACCAAATAATTCCAGCAGCAGTTCTGCCAACGGTACCCAGGTAAAGCATCGACTAGGAGATATATCTCCGACATCGGCCGGGCCTAATCCGGGCGGGCATTGTGCAATCGCTAATCGCTGCGGATCGCGGCCGATACGAGCCGACTCGATACGAAATTAATAATGATTAATCACGCCCGATTAAATGAATTAGGTACTAAGCGCCTTTGACATCGGACCGCGAGCGCAGATAAAAAGACACAAACTATAGTTTTAAATTTAAAATGCATCGTTGCGATAGAGCGCGATTATGTACTGCCAAACCTGGGTCTTTAGAACGCATTGTTTGATCAATAGTACAAAGTACGATTTTCACAGTCGGCGGGTTGTAAACGCACGCGAAAGCTTAATATTTTGTCGACTGTAGGTACCTACCCATTAGAATATCTGCACTGTCTGAAGGCACAAACAAGTTTGTGTCGCCATAGACCGAAAGAAAGACGAACTATTTAGAAAGCTAATTACAAAATTCACAAATGTAAAAGTAGGCATATATCATAAAAAAAATTAAGTGCTTTTAGAGTTCAACATATCTACGGTAAACGTGAACCGATGTACGAGTGGATGTTCTATGTCAGTGTGTGTCAGCTTATGCATTGAAGCAGACGGGACGTACCGGATTAGATTTAAGGGGTAAAAGAATTAGAGGGGGATGGAGAGATCTAGATTTGCGCCTGCTAGACAAGGACAGACGATCAGAGATTTAGAGATTACGACCCATAAAGAGAGGCGAATGAATGGAAAATTATTATAGAGGGGCTAAAAACGAGAATTAAAGTCGGTTGCGCAATGGGAAGCCTGTCAGTGGAATAGATTTAAGTTTCGAATTAAAGCTCGGTTCAACTTAGTCTAGGCTGGTATTAGCTTTGCGATTGTAACTACATTTCAAGTGAGTAAGGAGGTACCGTTTGATTAAAGCGGAACTAAACTTACATACTCTCGGTATATAAAACTTAAAAACAGTATTATTTATAAGAAGACGATTTCTTAAAAGACTCCTCAAATGTAGTTTAAAAAGACTGTACTAAAGAGAGAGATAGTAAAGGACAGACGGACAGAAGAACGAGAAAGACAGACTATTTAAACTGCGTTTGAGGATAGTGTTAGGTTTGTTTGTTTTTTTTCCCGTTCGTTCGTTCGTTCCCCGGCAACAGAGACTAAAACGCGTTTTTATTCCCTGAGGGAATAAAAGTGATTTGAATTTGGAACGCGCATGTTGCTTTTGTTGCTAAGGTCACAGCGCAACATTGTTCACGAACACGAACAATGTTTAAAAGAAAACCGCGCGCGAGCAAAAAAAAACTGAAAAAAGGCGCCTAATGCATTCCGTCTTTTCGTTTCTCTAATTGTCATTGTTAATTTTACTAGAGTAAAAATGAGTGAGTCTTCAAGCAGTGATAACGAAATATTAACTCCGGAGTGTATCGTATCAGACGCTAACAATGTGATACAAAATAAATAACACTATGCATAATATGGTTGCGTTCACTTATTTTCTCATAGAGGGTGATAAAAAGTAGTGTCCACCTCTGGAGTAAAACTATTTTTAAGTTCGAGTGGTGTACTTTTCATCCCTCGTGCACTCAGGATTCTACTTTATAATCCTTCACTACGCTCGGGATTATAGGTACTCTAGAATCCTTCGTGCACTCGGGATAGCAAAGAAACACTCTCGCCTTAAAAATAGTATTTTACTCCCTCGGTAAACAATCTACTATTATGTAACGTCTTTATAAGACTGCCTCGTTGGAATAGCAGTTTTGGAGCTTACTACCAAGATAGAGGTAGTGGGTTCGATTCCCACTGGTAGCCGCCGTACATTTGTACAAATGGCCTCGGTCTGGGTGTATTTCCATGTTTGTAATGTCCTTGCCTAGTTATCATAGCACAGGGTATCCTAGTATGAGACCAAGTCAAGTGATTGAGTTGTGTGGAAGTTATTATTATTATTTTTATATAAATAAGACTGAAGGCGCTTAATTTAATTTATTTAATAAAATGAACATTCGTTTGTTTTTTTTATGAACGAATGCGGTGAAACTTAATTATAACACGGCCAAATAACAAATGGTTTGACCAAATATTTGCGTCTCGCTTACGCAATATCGCCGTCCACATAATGTGAGCGAGAGGCAAATATTTTTTGCAGACAATTTCTATAATTTACCGTGTCATACGAGTGACTGCATGGCCTAATCAGAATGTAAGGTCATTTATTTCACTCATCTTTCATTTAAATTTAAATCAAAAATATTAATCATATCACATTACCTACATATCGCTCGTAGCCCCGGCTGCCTGAGTGATCTTAAACGATCACGAAGGTTAAGCAACACAGGGCGCGTTCAGTGCATGGATGGGTCGCCGTCTATGCCTAACGCTAGTGGCATTTTTCCGAGCGGTTCCGTGCTTCGCAAGGCACGTTAAGCTGTTGGTGCCGGCTGCCGTCGATAGATGGCAGTCGTTAAGCTAAGTCAGAGGCCTTAGGGCGGCTTGACAACTTCTGACAGTAGACGAGCCACTAGTCTACAAGCCTCCACCAATCCGGACTTGGCCCCCGTGGTGGAGTAGGGCCTATACCTTCCTCAGGGAAGAGACCCGTGCCCCTCGGTGGGGACATAATGGGTTGATGATGACTACCTACATTAAAAAAATCATAATATAATTTATTCTAAACTTAGGATATTGATATAAAGGAGTTTGCTCAGCATAAATGTTGTGTTGAACACAACACTGATTTTAGGCAAATTAATTCCAGGAGATTAAAAGATGCCCTGTGAACCAACCCAACAATATTGGATTAATTCATTAATGCAATCATTCGGCAGCGGCAATAATTCACTAATGAACCCAGAATGGGTTTAGAAGTTCCACTCCGAGTGAAAGATAAAGAAAAAGTAAACTGTCTTATTTTGCCTCAAGATCAGCTCCCGGCGAACTGCAGATCCGTTCTTTGGGAGAGGTCGCTGGCACAAAAATCTGTAAATCAATTATGGCATCAGATTAAGCGATGAATCCGGACAATCTCGCTGCATCGGACAAAGGCCCCCGCCCGGTGCGTGACTCCGAATAAATGGATATGGACGAGATTATTTAAGATCTCGGAGAAGCAAGGAGTTGATACATCAGAGGTACGGCGGACGTCATCGCCAGCTACCCGGCTTTCTTAAGTTTCCCACATCCTTAAATCTAAGAAAATGTATCTTAGAATATCTACTATTACAATAAAGTGCACTGTAATTTACTAATATTCATTTATTTATTGTGAATATTCTTCGGTTTATGTTTCTAATCTTGAAATACCTTTAATAGTTATGTAATATATGTACTTTAATATAAAATTGCTTCGCCGTGGCCTTATTCTACCTCTCTTTTTAGGGTTCCGTTCCTTGTCGGACACCCTTATAGTTTCGCAATGTCCGTCTATCTGTCTGTCTGTACCTCCGCAGCCTAGTGCAAAGACCGGTGGTACTAGAAAGCTGTAATTTGGTGTGTGTATACGTAATCTATCGCGTCGACAAAGTTAAAGACATGAAAAGTGAGGATGATTTTTTTTTCTCGTCTACCCCTTCAGGTAGGGCATCGTTGGATTATTCGTGTAAAAACATTGTGGGATAAAAAACATATTAAGCTTTAAAGCGCAAATTTTTGTCCGAGTAGAGCGTCTCCCCCCTCTCCTGGCTAAACGGTTGATTATAGAAAAGTGAAAAAATTCAGGGTAGTAGCACATATAATGAACTTAAAAGGAAAAGTATCACGGCTAAGTAGGCTTTACTAGTTAACGAGTAATAGGTAACCAACTTATAAAAGTAAAATTTCATACGAAATTCATTGAAAATGACTTCGATGAAGTTGTTAGTTCTGTAAAGCAGATAAAAAAACCCTCTTTCTACGGAACCCTACATTGCGCGTGGCTCGACACGCACTTGGCCGGTTTTACTTAAAACCGTGGTAACGTAACAACTGGCCCAGATTTTTTCCATTTGTTTAGTTCATAGTACCTATTTTATAGCCGCATACTGCGATCGCCAACCCGCCTGCCAAGCGTGGCGATTATGGTGAAACCCTCCATGGTTAGAAAAACATGAGGGAGGCCTATGGAGGCCTAAGCCTATGTCCCGGTGGCAAATGGCTGATGATGATGATGATGCAAACTGAATTGTCAACTATTGTGCAATAAACGTGCAGATGCACAAGCCTCAGTCACCTTAAAATCCTTCAAAATATAAACAGGCTCTTATAGAATTTACAGTTCATATCATGTGGTTAAACCATACCTTTTTAAACAGTGCTTTCTCTGTTTGTTGCATGTTCTACATTTCTTTAATAAATATGGACAAGTACGTACGATGAAAAGAATAATAAAGCGCCAATGTATGTTGTCATTGCTTTCGTATCGGTTCTCTCCAAGATATAAAGGAAGCGATTAGTGATTAAGCATGATGGTTCATGGATCGCTCGTAGCCCCGGCTGCCTGAGTGATCTTAAACGATCACGAAGGTTAAGCAACACTGGGCGCGTTCAGTGCATGGATGGGTCGCCGTCTATGCCTAACGCTAGTGACATCCGAGCGGTTCCGTGCTTTGCAAGGCACGTTAAGCTGTTGGTGCCGGCTGCCGTCGATAGATGGCAGTCGTTAAGCCAAGTCAGAGGCCTTAGGGCGGCTTGACAACTTCTGACAGTAGACGAGCCACTAGTCTACAAGCCTCCACCAATCCGGACTTGGCCCCCGTGGTGGAGTATGGCCTATACCTTCCTCAGGGAAGAGACCCGTGCCCCTCGGTGGGGACATAATGGGTTGATGATGATGATGGTTCATGACTTACACAAACAATATTGGTAGGTAGTACCTACTAGGTACATTATTGATTACAAACAATATTGATATTGGATAATAACTAAAAACTAAACTACCCAGTACTAGAAAGCCTGTATTTGTTGTTAAAATCAATAGGTATTAAGCTGGTGAGAAAAGGTAGTCCATAGAGTACAGTCAAGTAGACTTCTGTAAAGACGACGTAATGTATTTGCGTAGGTCCCTTTTACCGTATTTATCTGTTTTTGGCCTTCAACAAATGGATATAACTACTCAAATACTAAACTTGTAATCTTCGCGTAGGCATATTTGTGCACAAGGAAAAAAACTATAGATAACTTTGTAACTAGAATAGGTTGTTATTTAAATATTGTTGTAGAAATTATAATCAAAAGTGTCAAACAAAAACCCTGCTAGAACGCTGCAAATATAAATTTGTTAGTACCCACTAACAATAAACTTTTTAACAAAACTAATTGACTAATTAAGTACTACTCAGATTAGTCGAAACAACCATAGTATGTCGGCTATAATATGCATAATAAATTTATTAGCCTTGGGAAGACATTAGTATTATTATTGCATACCAAAACCCGTCAATCGTAAGGTGCCCATTTCCCTAATTTAATTCTAGTTGTTATATCCTAAGACCACCACTGACCTGAAATGCCCTTATTCAGCAGATTGTTGTAGGCCTCCTTCTTTGGCGAGAGATGGGGCGTCCGCGGCGGGCGCTCGTGTTGCACCGGCGCGGAGGGGGGGCGCTGCAGTACGCGCTCGGGTGAGCGGCGCGGGGGCGTCTTGCTCCGCCGCAGCTCTAGCGAAAGGTTCTGGAAAAGAAGTTCCAAATTTAAACTTTGACATGTGAGAAGTACCTACTTTGTAAAGAGGTTTAAAAAGTTTTGGCCAGTAAGTGGTGTCAAATGTCAATAGAGGTTGGTAGCCTTATTATTATTATCAATATTTTGCGAAATACTGGCCAGTATATCTTAGTGATTTTGCAAAGAGGCTGCTGACAAAATAAGTTTTAAATTTCACTCTGCGGTCGATATTTCTTGAATTATAATGAAAAAAAGATCTAAACTACCTTATACGAGCAAAAAAACTTTTTTAGGGTTCCGTGGTCAACAAGGAACTCTTATAGCTTCGCTATGTCCGTCCGTCCGTCTATCTGTCTGTCTGTCCGTTTGTCTGTCCGCGGCTTAGCACAGAGACGACAAGTACTAGAAAGTTGAAATTTGGCATAGATATACTTACATATTAATCACGCCGACAAAACCGTATTATGAAATAAAAAATAAAACAAATTTTAGGGTACCTCCCCTACACCTAAATTATGGATGTATTTTTTTTCTCGCCTACGTACATCGAATTAATGAAAAGTTTATTGAAAATACAGAGCATTATCTTACAAAAGCGTAAAAAATACAGCCGCAAAACGTTTTGTCCACAGTAATAAAAATAAAATATACATAAAAAGCAAGATATCCAGAACGGAAAAAATATACATATACACACAAGGACATCAAGAAAAAATAACTGTCGAGCAAACCGCCCGAGACATACTTGAGCCAAAAGTCCCCATAACGTTATCGCGCTGCACAGCAAGAGAGATCCTCTGCATCAAGTATGCCCCAGAGCGGTAGTCCACGCCACGGTTCCTCAAGCGACGCCCTAACTCCTTTTCTCCTAGCTCTTCCTTGGACTCCGATACCCCTGTAGTCTCAATGGCTAGAGGCAGAACTAATTGCTCATTAACAAGCTATACTTTAAACATGTGTGACTAGCAGCCGCCTCCGCAGCAGCCCCAGGAGAAATGGCCGTTGAGCCCACACGAGACGGTGCAAATGCAGAGAGGAATAAAGCAACCCAGAGCAAGCACGTGCCTACACCAGGGTGGATTGTTCGTTTAAAAATATTGTGTTTATGAAAACCATTTTTCGATTTAGGGATCCGTTTGCGACATATTAAGCTTTAGAGCGTAATTTTTTGAGGCGACTATCTCCCCGCTAAACGGAAAATAAAAGGGAAATTTCTTACAAATTTTATTAGTTCTATATAGCAGGTAAAAAACCCTTTCTTCGACGCAACCCTACACTGCGCGAGGCGCGAAACCGGTTTATTTACATCTGGAGAAAGCCGAATACATTTATGTTTTTTATTGACAACGTTTTGCAAACATATCATCTAACTATTTAATCTGCAAGTCTATAAGTTACTTACCCCCAGTTTCTTGTACACTAACACGCTGTTAATCTACCATATATATTATATTACCATCATATATTATATATTATAATGAAGAGAAAAACTTTCATATCTAATCCTAACTTTACATTTCAATTGTGTACCACTACTTATATAAGAAACTATTTGTATTTCTTTCTCTTGGTTGTGCAATAAAGTTTTCTTTCTCTCTTTTTTCTTCTAAATAACCCTCAGAGCCAAAAAATCAAAACAAAGCCATTATCCCTCTCCATTTGTTTGTTAGTTATTAGTGATGTAAAGTGACTTAGTTACCCGATGGTCATTCAATTATTTTGGACTGTTTAATAGCACGCATCCGTGCCCCTTTGAAATGGCCATACGCATAACCTTATATAGCTTTAGGTTATCATATCGAACGCGTGATATATACATAGTATGTATAGCACGCGCTCAATATGCAATATATTAAGTACCATTCCCCTTCATCATCATCATCAGCCATTTGACGCCCACTGCAGGACATAGGACATGGTTAGGAAAACCATGAGGGGTTTTGCCATAATCGCCATGCTAATCGGCAGGCGGGTTGGCGAACGCAGTATGCGGTTGGAATCTCAGAAAGACGCTGCTGCCCGTCTCCTGGTAATTGATTTCCTTAGTCGCCTTCTACGACATCCACGGAAGGAAATGAAGTGACACTATTCTTAACCCGGCGCCACACTGCCCTTCCCCTTATAACTAAATAATCTTGGCTATTTCACACATTTAATAGAACAAGTAGGTATACAGAAGCGAATGGGGTTACACAGTGTCGGGTTGGTTTAACGTGAAATGTCTATAAGTGAGCGTTAATTTTTAGCTCAAACTGCGCAATGTGTTACGTGGCGCTGGGTGGCGCCATCTAGCGGCGCGAGTCAAGAGGATTGATTTTAGCAAGTGCAAGTGCCATAAGTGCTAATACCCTTACTACCGAACTGAAAGACGTTTCACGTCAAAATTAGTATGAAACAGCTCACATTTTTTTCGCTACTTCAGAGTTGGGCTCATAATAGATGTTGCTTGTATATGAGTAGAATAAACCTCTTAAGTTCTACTGAATATTTCAGCAATACCTACACCGAAGTTCATAAGATTTGTGTCACAGACATTTATATCTAGTGAAGAACTTACAGTTCACTTGATTAAGGAGCAAAGACACTTAAAATTAGATAGAATTATATGGCACGCCTTAAAGTAAGATACCTTATTAAAATTTTAACGGCCTTATTTATAAAAACACGATTCCTCTAAAACCAATCTAAAACTCAATTTATTTAATTTGTGGCTATATCTTTTCCTTTGGAAATCTCCAGCACCAACTGTTTTAATCGGCGTTTTGGAAGTGTTTTAAGGTACCGAGTTTTTTTATAAATAAGACCGTTAGACCTTTACTTTGTTTTAAGCGTTCAAATATTCTATTTTATTTACTTCAACCAGTAAATTATTATCTTAGAAATCTTAGTCTCGTTCACAAATTACATCGGTTTTTACCCTCCCAATAAACAATAGGTATAGCATCTAATCTAAGAAAAGTCGATACCACTTAAGGCGTGTCAAGATTTAAATTGGTAGAGCAGTGGTCGATTGCGTCAGTGACACCGAATCATGCATATCATTGACGCCCCAACTACAGTATACTTTGCAGAAGTTCAACTCGAAGCTCTAATTGAGCGACACAGGCGGTCTGCACACATTAGATTAATAAAAGGATTAATTGACGTAAACAAGTTTTTTGGTATAGAATTGCCATTAGTATTAAGTCTCCACATTTTGTACTCTGTCTTTGTGCAAAAAAAAAATAGTTATTATTATCGCATGCAATAGAAAAGATTTCCTTGGTAGTTTTTCACGCTAACAGAGCATTAACCACAAGTCTTAATAAGTATAGATATTTTCTGGTGCAGATGCCAGCAGTCACATTCGTAAAACAAAATTTCCTACGGGTTCTGTTTATGTCTGATATAATTGAACACATACGGGAAACGGTTTATAAATTAATTAATAATCATCTCATTTTTAGGTTTCCGTACCCGAAGGGTCCCCTATTACTAAGACTTCACTGTCCGTCTGTCTGTCTGTCTGTCCGTGTGTCTTTCTGTCTGTCACTAGCCTGTATCTCATGAACCGTGATAGCTAGGCAGTTGAAATTTTCACAAATGATGTATTTCTGCCGCTTTAACAACAAATACTAAAAACAGAATGAAAATAAATATTTAAGGGGGGCTCACATACAATAAAAGTATTTTTTGCCGTTTTTTGCTCAATTTTAATAACGGCAACAAGTAGACGCTTGAAATATTCACAGAATATTTAGTTCTATATTCGCTTCAAAAATAATGAATTAAATTAAAATGAAATAAATATTTAAGGGGGCTCCCATACCTACAACAAACGTGATTTTTTGCCGTTTTTATCAATCTTTGTGTCTAATGTTGTATAGATAATGGTACGAAACCCTTCGTGCGCGAGTCTGACTTTTAAATGTTCATCAAAATATTAACAAAAAATTTCATAAGCACTACACATTATAACTTACTTCCGCAATCACTTACTAGAGTTCAAGCAAGTGTTTCCGGAACAAAGTTATTAATTCATAGATACCTTGACTAAACTCTACATTATTTATTTACATTAGTTTCCCCCAGTCATCTGCTGATTTTGTCAGTAGTCTTAAGTTGTATTTCTGTTGTACATAACATTTTGTGCTTCAACCACCAAACTGAAACTGAGGCTAATAAGCTAATAATAAATCTTAATGTAAATGTGTCTAAATTTTATGGCGTTTTCACTACAATATAGTCTGGGTGTGGGTCGTATTTATTTGGTGGGTGTAAAAATGTCATTAAAAGATTTTCGTTTTGATCGTATTGATAATTTAAATAGTTTACATGTAACTTTTACATAAAGTATAAGTACTTTTGGGAGGCAAAAGTATTTCCTTTTCGCACAAGCGATTTCATCACTGTTACCAAATAGTATACACGTGTATTTGAATTCATCTCAAGACGGCTGATTAAAGTTGAAATTAAGCTGCATCATCTGTCATTAATAGTACTGCAACAATTCATTTGTTGATACTTATGCTCTATGCCATAAAATCGTTGAAATTCACAAGTCCATTGAGTCCAAGATTTATCACAGAAGAAAAGTTTTATACTGTAATAACCCAATCGGAATTCTACCCTGCAAGTGCAATCCTTGGTAATTAATCGAATTTCCAGCAAAAAGGAGAATGATCAATTTACTATAGGAGTTAGTCTATTTTTGCGTCTTCTTGCGCATTGATGAAACCAACGGTAAACTATAAGAAATTAGCTGTGGATTATGCATGAAAAATATTATGAAAATATTATATGGGAGTTTCGAGAAATATTAATTTTGAGCCCATGTTTTGAGGTTATGACAACTTTGGTGGTTTGGTGTTATTTTGGGTTGGCATTGGCACCTAGTCAGTTTGAATTATTAACATGGGTCATTACTAGGTAGGTATGGTTAGTTAGTGCTAAGCAATAATACTGTATAAAATACAAAATATCCGTAGGTTTCATGCAATAAGTAATAGGGTTTGTCTAATATTATCGCATATCTGTATGACAGTTTGCAATATTATATCTTAAAAAAGTCATAGGCACGTCTAAGAAGGAAAAAAATAAAAAAAAAACGAAGTCTTGTAAGCGATATAACATTTTTTATTTAAATACCCTCTTCAAATATATTATCTAAGAAAGGAGCTAGGGCATTTATACCATTAAATCGTCCCCAGCTCAAGTACCACACCACTGCCATCACGTGAGCGCAACATCCTACTGTTCTTTTGCCTACAATGCAATTGCAGCAATAGCCCACCAAAGAGCTCAATGTGTTCGCTGTGTCAGTATCTCGGTTTACCAAAATGTAAACAAAGTATGTGCGTCCACTGACATGCCTTGACTTTATGCGTGCTCTTACCAAATAGTCATTTAAGCCAAGAATGAGATACATCTTCGTCTATTTCAGTATTTACTTCTATACAATATGTTCCAGAAGATCGAATATATTCCCCGTAATACGATCTGGCCTGTTTCAGTTGATGAGTCCCCAAAGCAAACCGTTTCAAATCATTTATATTTAATTTCTATAATAAAAATATCTACGAGTCCAATTCTCTCTTTCACAATCACAAGCTCAGTTCATTCCTACGGAGGAAGTTTGTGCTTTATGCCACAGATTGTTGATTGCCAATGAAATGTTAGGCGTCTACATACTGCGACTTTTTGCAGATAGCGCGTGTGTATCCATGCACTAGCAAATCCTCTAAATCGCGACTATATCGCTGCAAAAATTCGCAGTGTTTAAGGAGCCTAATGGGGGACAAAGAGATAATTTCTGATAAATAAGCACAAACAGTCTTAGGTCCTGCGCACAATTGAGACAAGACTATCCTAAGCCCACAATGGAGGTTTATTTTAGTTATTTATTCCACATATTGTTCATACATCATCATCATCATCATTTCGGCCATTGGACGTCCACTGCTAGACAAAAGCATCCCCCGACGATTTCCAGAAGGGCCGGTTGGATTGTTCATACACATGGTCATTTTAACAATAAACTACACTCAACAAACAACAAACAGTATAAAATCCACTGGAATCAATTTGCAAAAATAAAAGCGTAATAAAATCGCTCATTTGAATTCCCGTCAAAAACTCCCCGTTTGCAGTTTGCACTTTGGCATTTTATGTATGTACACGATTTGCGATTTTTGCAATAATGTAATCTAGGTAATCTGTGTTTGTAATCTGTATTGACTGACTGAAGTTTTTTAGTAATACAATCAATACAGATATTTTTTAATTCTTACTTTTAAACCCCTGATTCTTTTCATTTATCAAATAGAACTATGAAATCATTTTTTAAAAGAAACATTTTGATGTATAAATGCTTAAAGCGCAACATAGACTGTTTTTGATCATTCTCCTTTGGCCTTATTGATAACCAGTATGCGCTACTTTCTGATTGGACATCATTTTTGTAACACCGTGTACGTTTATTCAATAATTTAGATGTTGACATTGTTTCAATCAGTCACATGTCAACAAATGAGTATTGACGTTAGATTTAATAACAAACGCGTGCGTTCCCTTAGAAGTAACTAAAAGCTACAATTGACCGCCTTTGTCAACATATTTGAGTCTTGGTCGAATCCCAAGGGCTATGTGTGAAATGTCTGGTGAGGACCGTTAAAACGGTCGCAACGCACACTTTAACAGAAACGTGAAACATTTCGGGAACGCAAAACAGTTAATCAATATATCGAGCAAATGCAGGTGGAATGATATATGTTAGGGATGTCCCCGGCGGATATCACTCGATTTGTTAGCAAAGAGCAAGATAAAAAGTACCCGACACCGACGTGCGTGCATGCAACGACTTATGAATGTTCATGAAATGAAAGAGGTCTGTTAGGATCGTAGTAAGGGGCAAACCCTGGTATATGCCTAGCCCTCCGGGATACAGGAGTGAGTTTATGTAATGTTAATGAAAGCAGGAGGTTCTCAATTCGTTATATTTATTTTTAGTGTACGTATATTATGTTTGTTCAGCGATTATTTCTTACCATGTTATCCGATTTCGTTGGCGGCACCTCAGAGGTGGTCCTACATAAATTTGTTCAAGATCTGTTGAAGGGATACTTTAGAAAATCATTACGGACACCACCCGTAAACCCATACCGCGATAAAGAATACCGTCAGCGCCACCTAGTGTTAAATAGCTGTTGTTTAGTTAGCATTTTTAAACGCGATTTTTTGTCTCTAGTCGCTGTCAAGTATATAAATGCAACCGTTCACTACCATACTTGAGAGCAATTTGCTTCAAACGGTCTCCAAAACGGTACGGGTGCCAGGAGGAATCACTATCGTAAAGATAGCCAATACAGCGACTTAAAGCGTACATGATTCGCGCCACAGCTCAGTTGAATATCGTATTGGAATTTGTGATGCTGTTTGACCCCTGTTAACCCAGATTACGGTCCAGGCAGCGTCCTCCAAGCCTGATTGTGTTGTGACACAAACTGTAATGTATTACGTGTTAACTCTTGCTGCAATCACTGCTACTCGTTCCGACAATTACAATGGATATGTTCGCAGAACTTTTTATTTGTCACGATTCAAACGCTTTGATTGTCAGTGGGCGCGACAAGAGGGGGAAGTTACGGGCAGTTTTTGGTGGCGAAAAGGTGGAATTTGGATAGCTACGGTGGTTTCGTCAAATAGAGCCGATATCGTACCACAGTATCTTACCAACATAAATTCTGCATAAACCTTACAAAGTGTGAAGTCTGGTTTATGTTCAAGCTTTTCAGCAGTGTAGCGATCGATGTTTTTAGCGTGCTAACGTGTGTAAAATGAAGCATATTATTGTGTTGTCTCTGTTTTACGAAACATTTGATGTAATCTTCGACGTTTTCACCATTTTCATTCAAATTTTTCCTTATTTAAGTCTGTAAGTTATTTAGAACAAAGCACGGTCACAAATCTGACAACCAGATTTATTAGCACGATGAAAAATCCGTTGCTTGCAAAAACAAAATTACGCCTCGGCAACATTTTGTGGACTAAGACTGGATTTTTCAATAATCAGATAAAACTCAACTGGAGAATAAAACTGATGTTGTCACTGTCTTGTCGTATGATTTAGTCAGTGATAGCATGCAATTTACTCTCCAGTCAAGTTATATGTTACTATTGAAAAATTGGCCCTAAGTAGATTTATTTGTTACCCAACGTAGCTCTCGGTTCAGACATTAGTTTTTTAATACCTTATACAACGCATGTATCGGCGAGTGATATAGACAAAGTTTTACGAATCCCAAAGTCACTGATACTGCCAGTACAATATAAATCCTAAGCCAAAAATGACTTCTACAACAAGATACCACTTAATTTTTTTACCAACGATTGTTTACTAATTTCATTACTGTAATCCTTAACTATAGCCATTATAAATAGTAAAACAGTAACATGCTAAGTGAAATCAAAGATGTTTACGTATGTCAATGTCACTTCCTAATAAATATTTGCTCTGGAAATATAGAATGTGGGAATGCATAATTTATTATCAATAAATGAATTGGTGAATTAAGTATTTGTGACATTCAAACACAGACACTTGATAACTAAGTACATAGACCTATAAATATTAAAGATACTATATTGCAGCAATTGATAGAACTTTGTTGCCTAAAGGTGTAACGTCGTATTACATTGGGTTAAGGGGCTCCAGGGAGTAACACTAGCGCAAGGATGCGCCACCAAGGAAAAAAATCATATCTTTTTATACAGATCGAATTTGCAAAAAGTGTCTGTACAATGTCTCATTCGTATAAACAGTGATTTTTAGGACCCATGGCCGTGAACCTAAGGCAAAAAACCTTGGACTAGATAGTATTGACGCTAAAAACGGCCGTTTTTGGCATAAATTCCATCTAGTCCCAGAGTCGTAATCCTAGATACTTTGTCGTGGGTCCTAAAAATCACTGTTAACATGATTGAAATATTATACAGACACTTTTTGCAAATACGATCTGTAAAAGAAGATTTTTTTTTCGTTGGTGGCGCTAGTTAGCCCAGTGGAACCGCTGAATACAAAATAATACATACACTTATAAGTCAGTTATTTTAGTATTGTTACAGAGATTATCTCGTCTCAAAATTGCCTAAAGAAATTTTCGATGGTTTTACGATAACTGAAGACAAAGTGGGCGGGGCACATAGCACGCAGAAGTGATGGCCGATGGGGCCGAAAAGTTCTCAAATGGAGACCACATATCGGCAAGCGCAGCGTAGGACGACCAGCCACAAGATGGACAGATGACCTCATCCAAGTGGCAGGAAGGCGCTCGATGCAGGCCGCTTCCAACCGGTCTTTTTGGAAATCCATGGAGAAGGCCTATGTCTAGCAGTGGACTTGTTATGGCTGAATGATCATGATGAAGACAAAAAAGGAAAAAGCGTCTTTCTAAAAATTCCTGCGTTTAACTTAAAATGTTCTTTTACAAGGCTTTAAATTAGTAGTTGGGATCGAACTCGGATCCTACGTATCACAATCTTGACACAATACCAATGAGCTATTAAAGCATGTTAGACATAAGTGAAATTAGACCACAAATTTATCTTTACGTAAAAGCACGTTATGCATTAACCGCCTTATTTATAAAAACAAGATTCTTCTAAAAGATGTAAGGTTTGTGAAACATTTTTATATAGAATGTCGAGTTGTGAAATGATATATTTCCATACGTTGCTTGTTGTCTGAACTTTTTTTTAATAACTGTCGGACATACGAGGGGGACCCATTAGCAAGTATTAGCCCTCGGAAATTTATTCCAAGAATATTTCAGCTCTGCAATAGACTATATCCCAGAAGTTAGGAAGACCATAAGAAGAAAAATATTTATTAAGCTAAAAGTAGGTAGGTATAACGCGTTGCACTATCATGCCTTTGCAGAAATGTTAGATTTTTTTTATTAGGACGATGAAAATAATACGCTTGAGATGCAGCTACATTTAGGAAAGTGGTACAAATCGGCCTAAGTAACAATTTTTGCACTATCTTCTAATATATAAAGATCTCGTGTCACAGTGTTTTTTATCGAACTCCTCCGAAACGGCTTCACCTATTTTTATAAGAGATTTTGTATAAATTTGGTAGGTCTGAGAATAGTTCGTAGGCTAAAATTAATATGGCAATACAACGTTTGCCGAGTCAGCTAGTAACAGATAAAACTTTGTAAGGAAATGTGTTTTCAACATTGATGTTTACGAACGTTATACGAGCAACACCTCCTATTTGTAGCTCAGATAAATTTTAATTATTTTACATGTGTAAAGTTATTGTTCCTGTGTAGTTATACGTGCAATAGTGAAAGTGTCTTTACTACTCTTCAATAAAGGTTTGACTTGCTGTCTGTCGACACGGATTAAGCGTTAATATCAAGAAAATAAACAAAAGCTACTGTTTACACCAGTGTCTGACAAAACCGCGTAAGCGCCGCGATCTGCATGGCGCTTACGTCCCTTTTGTCACGGCCCCAGTAGATGCGACAAGCCAGGCCTAGCTACTCAGCATATTCGAGCAGGAAAGTTTTCACTACTAAACGCTCCAATCTACATCCCGCGCTGCAGCTACTAGTTTTTAAATCGCGCTGAATGACTTTAATTTGTCTACCCTCTGACCTATTCCAAACGCAAGAATCATAGTCAAACCATGTCGTCGGTCCCAAACGTTGTTACTATGAAATGCAATGGTTGTCTAGAGCCCATCTGCGACAACAAACACATAACTTGTACGTTCGAAAACTGCAGGGAACGCTACCATACAGACATCATTTGTATGGGTGGTATTCTTCCTGATGAGGACGAGCGGTCGCACTGGGTTTGTCCTAAGTGTAAATGCACGAAGAAAAAGACAGGCAACGAGACTCTTACCCCTACGCGCAGATTGGATGACATCGACAAATTGAATATTACTGTTCGTGATCGCAGGCGCAATCAAAAAAATAGCTCTAGCGAAATGGAGGCTCTCACGTCCGAGATTCGATTTCTCAGGCAGGAAATGTCGTCCTTTGGCGATCGGATTACCGAAATGTCCACGGCCTTAAAACTGTGCAATGATGGGCTAGAAAAAGTAACGATTAGATTCAACGAGTCCGAGGCGAGACTTAGAAAGCTCGAACAGCAAGAGACTGTGATCCAGGAGCTAAAATCTCATATATCCCAGCTAGAGGAGAAAATCAATTTTGCTGCACAAGCAGATCTACAAAATGTGATCGAACTAGCAGGCATCCCGGAGTCCAACCATGAAAACTTACAACACATCGTCCAAGTCACAGCGCGCAAAATCGGAGTTAATCTGGAAGATAAAGATATAGACTGGGTATCCAGAGCTGGACCAAGGCCACCAAAAAAATCCGTAGAGATGCACGCCAACACTTCTTCCAGCAGGAAAGCTACGCATCCCGTTGTTCTGAGCTTAGTCAGACGTAACAAACGCAACGAACTCATGCAGGCAGCTAGAACGAGAAGAAACCTAACTACAACCGACATTGAAGTCGACAACTCCGGTCACAAGATTTATATAAACGAGCGTCTTACCCGCGAAAATAGATGGTTATTTCGTGAGACCAGAACACAAGCCAACAAGTCTGGCTACAAGTACTGGTGGACCAACAAAGGCGCCATCTATATCAGAAAAAGAGAAGGATCACCAGCCATCCAGATCCGCTCACAATCTGCCCTCCATGAGGCGCTGCAAGCATTGAACCGTCCTCACAAACTGAAGAAACACGTGACATTTAAGCCAACTTGTCTTATATCTTTTAAGCTCATAGTCTGCTATCTGCTGTATATGTCAATTGTGGTGATCTTTCTAATAGATCATAGTCCAATAATCCGCAATAGGACAGCAACCATATTACCATTTCACTAGTGTAGGACGTCAACTGGCAGGTAACATACTAAGGGGCGCACCCACTCGTTCTTCATATAATTCCTGTTTTATGTTCCCCACCGATGTATACGAAGTTAGCAAACTGATAAAGAACTTAAAGACAAATAGTGCGCCAGGCTTGGACGGAGTTAGCAATGGCTTAGTTAAGAGGGTTGCACATCTTCTTGTCCACCGTTTGCAGTGGTTATCCCAATATTCAAAGGTGGAAGTCAGCTCAAGCTCAGTAATTTTAGGCCCATTAGTCTACTCAGCGTGTTCTCAAAATTGTTAGAAAAAATTGTCAACAACAGACTGACGTCATTCCTAGAAAAAAGTAAACTGCTATCTCCGAACCAGTACGGATTTCGACGGGGAAAATCGACAGAGGATGCTGCAACCCAACTGCTTAAAAAAGTATCTTCTGCTCTGGATGGTGGAAAGGCATGTATTGGGGCCTTTTTGGACCTCTCCAAAGCGTTTGATACGGTCTCACACCAGATTCTATTAAGGAAACTTGAAACCATGGGAGTCAAGGGCATTGCGCTGGGTTGGTTCAGATCCTACCTAAAAGATCGTAAATCCTGCACTAGGGTGGACACGCTACTCAGTGAAACAAACATAATTACGTTCGGAGTCCCCCAGCGAAGCATCTTGGGTCCCACCCTTTTCTTAACATACATTAACGACCTGTTAGAGGCGTGCTCATCTCAATCCCCAGTAGATGTTGTGTGCTATGCTGACGATACCGCCCTAATTTTCACCGGCTCAACATGGAGCAGCGCTTTTTCAGCAGCGAAAGCCGGCCTTTGTACAGTATCAAATTGGCTTAAAAACAACTTGCTTACCTTAAATGCGTCTAAGACGCAATATCTTTGCTTCCATAAAACAAGGGCTTCTTCTCCAAGTCTAACCCCTGGGCTGAAAATCCACACCTGTAACTCACCTCAATTACAAACCTGCTCATGTGAATCTATCGAAAGAGTTACGTGCGTTAAATACCTAGGTATAATTTTGGATGAGAGACTTACTTTCAACCAGCACATATTGTCACTCTCTGGACGCATCAGGAAGCTTGCAGGAATAATGAAGCTCTTTCGTGATGGGGCTAGTAAACCTCATCTTAAGCTAGTTTATCTCGCACTCTGTCAGTCACTCCTTCTTTATGGCATTTCTGCCTGGGGCGGCGCAGCCAAAACTCATCTCATCACTTTAGAATGAGCCCAGAGATCAGTGCTGAAAGTGATGCTGAGAAGGCCTTTCCGTTATCCCACCCGCACGCTGTACATGGAGGCCCAAGTATTGTCAGTACGTCAGCTTTATATTCAAAGAGCATTGCTCTCTCAACATAAAGAAGTTATTAACTCCTACCTATACTCCAAGTTATTAGAACAACGTAATTTCAAATTAAAGATCCCTCGTACAAAAACCGAATTCGCTCACCATTTTTGCACATTTTGTTTCCCATTTATTTACAACAAATGTCTCCAACGCTGCGATATAAAACACGACTCAATTCGCAAAGCAAAAATTAAAGTTAATAAGTGGCTTTTAAGCCTAGACTATTGCGAAACTGAGGCTATTCTCAAAATAACACGATGAACGTCCGCGATACAAGTTTTACCTAGTGCGGGGCCCGCTGTGTACCGTTCATGTAAAAATTTTGCTATGGTAATAAATATTTTTGATTTTTTTTTTTTTTTACTTGAAGGAAAGACGTAGAAGCACAAACGACTGACACTTGAATGCGAGAAGTATCTGCGCTACTGTAAATAAGACATCTTTACTTGACATTGTCTTTGAATAAACGCAAAAACTGAACCGTTCCTTCAGTATCGACAGTTTTTTCTTTAGAGAACGATGTGGACATATCGACTGCCTCGTTGGTCTAGCGGTTAACAGGCTTGACTACCAAATAGGAAGTTGTGGGTTCGGAACCCACTGGAGGCCGTTGTACTTGATTTTTACAAATGGCCTTAAGTCTGAGTTGTATTTCCATGTCTATGATGTCCATGCCTGGTTACCACAGCACAGGTATCCTAGTTTGGGACCAGATTGTGGAGTGTGGAAGTTGTTATTATTATGTACGGCCAAATCCATAGTTCTGTCTGTTAGTGTAGACCTTGTCATTTCTCTCCTTTCTTTTCTATTTTGGATGTTTTTCGTGCAAACACTTATTTCTAACGCTTTAAATTATTGTAAAAAATCGATAACACAAGTCTGAGGCTGTGCTGCACAAAAAACATGTTATAACGGACGTAACAGAAGCATTTAAAAATACACAAAAGGAATGGGTGTATATCAATGAGATGATTGATCTAGGACCAGCAAAGGACTAGACAGGCAATAAATTGTTATTGTTGTTGTTACAATTGCAATTGTATTATTGTTGTAATTTCTGTGTACAATAAAGAATATTCTATCTGTCGAAATTTTTCCGTACCATAACAATTTTTATGAACGTTTTGTTTACATCAAGAAAAAGTGTACTTAGCATGGATTATAGTAGTTAGTCGCTTTGAGCTTCTCGATCAGCCGTGTGATCGTGTCGGCACACAAACAGTGGATTAACACTGCAATCAGTCACTCCTCAAATGCAGTTTAAACAGTCGGTGGCTGTTTTAGATGAATCGTGTGTTTAAACATAACAACGTATTTTTAACAATTGTTTAAATAGTTACAATGTGCGAGTGAGACGGTATAGACATAACAGCAGCCTTGACGATTTTTATCAACATTTTGTTTACAACCAAGAAAACTTTAAAGCACTATATCTTAAAACACTCCTCAGAGGCAGTTGCAGTCTGTGGTAAAGGTAAAGACGTAACCACAGAGTGTTTTAGAGGAATTGAGATTTTTTATCAAGTTCAAGGCGCACGGAGTGCGCCAAGCCAAGTTTTCGGCCGGCCCGCGCTATGCATATATTGACACGAAGCGATTTGAGCAGTTTTTGACGACCTCTGTCTTTGAAGCCAGTTATGTCACATGACAAAAAAATTTGCAGAGGGGTTAAATCACCATATTGAAAAATTACTCTAAATTTCATTCTTCCAGCTATTGTAGTTTAAAAGATGTGGGGGTCCAAATATCGCAATTTACGGCACTGACTAATGAATTATCAAGTCTAGGGTACTTCTAATTGAAACAGAGATTTTAAATTCAGAATATTTTGGTATTGAGTAAGTAACGGAAAAAATCTAAAATCATGAAAATATACAGAGTGGGGGTCGCGGGTTCAAGTCCCGACATGGGTGGAATTTTTAGCCTCTAAATAGGTTTTTAAAATTGTCCTCGGCATGGGTTAGTGCATCTTGTAGGTACAGCGATATCATTCTGATGTAAAAGCCTAACTGCAAAGTGGGTTACTCGAGGCTGCAAGTGATGTAAATGGCTTCGGCTAGATGTCACTGCCTGTTCGTAATACAGAGAAGTCTGTAAAGAGGCTCAAAATTTCGCCGATGGCAGCACTTTCCCATTAGCTCAGTTGGGAGCACAGTTAGCCAGAGGTCGCGGATTCAAGTCCCGGCATGGGTGGAATTTTTAGCCCCTAAATGTGTTTTTGAAATATGAAGATCCTGACAAAAATCTAAAATTATAAAAATTATATATATGGGGTGAACGTGCTATACAGAGTCACAATTTGAGACAGTGTATTAATTCGTTGTAGGCAGAAAAACCTCCTAAGGTTTGATAAATAAAATTAAACAATTTTCTCACTTTAATGGGCATTTTTGATCATACTACTCATTTCTAAGCTATTATACGCTGCATCAGATTAACATTCTTAACAAAATGTCATAAAATCCCACCATAACATAAATGTAAAAGAAACGGCCAACTTCTCGTCCCAAAAAAATACTTGATATATAAGAACTTGCCAAGTTGCATGTCTTCGTGGAATTATCAGTGTTAGAATAAATACTGAAAAACTATTCAACATCTTCTAAAAACTTGCCAAGTTTGGTCGGTAGATTTAAAATTCACACAATTTTTCATTTTTCATGTTTTGGCGGGATTTAAATTACACCTTAAGCGTAAGTGAGGCTAGGATTATAGTAGGTATCACCGCTCTGAGCCCGTGATCACAATCACGTGTGCCAAGACAAATCTCGTCGAAAACGGCAGCCGTGTAATCGTGTCGGCACACAAACAAACTTCGAAACGGCGAGATAGGCGCGTTTGCATACGCATTAACCGCCGTTGTCTATCGCCAGTTGAGCCCTGATTAATTTATACCAGAGTATTTACCCACAGATAACACCTCTGATATCTCTTATTTGCTCCGGTACAGTAGATCTCGCACTTCCTTAAGCTTATTGTTGCTCGAAAGAAATTGCTACTAGTGATATAACCCCTGGTTTCTCGTATGCTAACAATCTATTAACCTACTGTTAGCTACTGTTAACCTACTATTAACCTACGGTTGGCCAGTACAGCGCGTACAAAAATATTAACTGAAAATATATACGTCATTTTCTTAGTAATTTTTTTACACTCTAGTGTCCATCTAGTGTGAGTGAAGGTGCCACTGGACGCTGTATTAATCATCTCATTATGAAGATGCAGAGGCCATTTTCTTTTTGTTTTTACAATGTACTTAAGAAACCCTTTTTAACCGACTTCAAACAAAAAGATTAGCCGTAATTTAAGTCACACTCTCTCTGAGAAAAGGTCTGGGCCTTACACAGAAAGCTGTTTATTATTAAAATACGTTTATTGCACTTAAGTAAAATAATACAATGACAATATGGCCGCCTTAATGCGATAAGCATTTATTTTATAGGCAAAATATGGTTTGTAATAGTAGTGTCATAACTTATTATGACCCAATCTTATCTAAGTACATCATCCCATTTTCGTTCACTGCTGGACATAGACCTCCCCCAAGGCACGCCACTTCTTTCTCCTCGGCCATCTCCAACCAACCGCTACCCCTAGTATGATAGGTACGACCTGACTGAAACCACAATACGGTTGCAAATTTTGTTCTAAGTTCCACACGGATATGATACTATAGGGAAGAGCGGGTGATCGTGCTCTTCCACTTTAAAGGGAAATTTCCCGCCAGGCTGATCGTATGCCTGCGGACGGCCGGTCCGACTAATGTTCGTCGGACGTTATATTTATGGTATGTCATATGAAACATTTTGCTTGCGCGATGCAGGAATGTTGGAGTTTATAGTGCGCGCGCAGAGTTGACAGAGCTGTGCTCGCCACAATACCAACATCTGCAAGTTAAACTTTTGTCCCGGTGTACAGAGCTTATCTTTTAATTCTTGGGCTGTCAGCCTCCTGACGTGACGTCTATGAAAACTGAGCCGCGGTTTTCCTCGTTAACTACTTGTTACGTCGACTTATCGCGAGTTTGTTTTCTTCAGGTTACTTTAAAATAAAATTTGCGGGTGCTATGCATGTTTACTTATGTTATTAAAAGTGGCGCGGAATTTTTTTTCCGTCTTTCTGCTTTCTATGACCATTGGAAAATTAATTTCTGCTATGGAAGAAACCTCTTTTTATTGCCCAACTGCGAAAGCGACGTAAGCTATGTTTTTCGAGAGTATGTTCGGTGTATGTTTCAAAAGTATTCCTTAAAAATTAACCAATGCCCCTGGTTAGTAAATGCATGCCTGTACTCTACTCAGTTACAGTACTTGTGACTTTGCATCTAAAATGTAAAGGTTGATGTGCTGTGTGACTGTACACTGTGTCTCCGTATTCAGGATTGGGGATTTAAGACTGACCCCCGGTTTCTCGTATACTAACAAGCTGTTAATCTACTGTTAACATCTGTCAGTAGTTTTTTTTTTGTATGCACTTTATGTTTTGTGTAAGAGAAACTGGGGGTAAATATGACAGATTACAAAAAAACTGAGGACAGAGAATATTCGAGCTAAGATTATTCGATAAACGCATTTGACAGACGCTGACTCGTGTTGAGTAAATTTGTATTTATAAAACATTAGTAAGATTAGTAATTCTTATCAGAACAGGGTCAAATGTCACCACTAATTTTGTTTCAACTTGGATCAGTTAATACGCATTTTATCAAGTAATAATTGAGTTATTATATAATTTGGACGCGAAAACAATAATTATAGAGGTATAATAATACGCATATCTTACACGATTGTGTTTCGAGATCACTTTAATGACCGAATTACACGCTTCATTCGAACTTCTTGAAACTTCAGGGATCCGTAAATTAATAAGTTATCTTTGAATTAAGTAATAATGACAGCATAAAATATACATATATATATATATTAAATAGTAATATATTAAAATGTTGATTTTCCACGTTAGGTCTAGCGGGTATTTGTCAAAAAAATTGATAGCTTGTCTCTCTATGCCGTTTTTTGTTTCACCCGTACCTAACAAAGGTATAGTGATTACTTTGAAGCTATCATTTATTTTTACGTAGCGCTTCCTTAACAGAACATTTGGGGTTATTCCTGTTCTATACAAAACTTGAATAAATTGACTAGGTCCTACAAGCAACAAGTTTAGCCAAAGCGTGCAAATACATCTCAAAATATTAGCTGTGCCATACCGCAGATAACTTATTTTTTCGCAATTTCAAAGTTTTCCCCGTCGTAGAAGTTGTTCGTATTGACCCCCGATTTCCGAATTTATATGGTGATTTTGTTACAGTCAGTAAGGCCCACTGCAGGGCACAGTCTTCGCTTAGAGAGAGTATGATCCACTGTGCTACCCGCTCTGATTTGTTGCTTGTTCATCGCAGAATTTTATATTATTGCCACTGAATAGATATCTATCAGGAAAGGCAAGAGGCGGACCTTGGTCTCCGCCTACCCTTCCTGGGATACAAGCCTGAGTTTATGTTGTTTGTTTTATGCTATGTTACCGAATAAATTATTACATGAAATTATCAAACTCAGATTTACTTTATACTTAAATCGATATCGGTCAGAAATTCTGGAGAAAGAATTACCTTGATCTTATCAGCATGGCCGAAACGGCCTAGCCACGTGAATAGGTGGCCCGCGCAGAGGTCACAGTTTATCACTCAACCGCGTTTACAGTTTGATAAATTATAAAAACTCTACGCAACAATTGCCACTAGTGTAGTGGAGTTCACCTGAAGTATACCTAACTGTAAAAGAAATAATACCTACATAAATGACATTGTTGCAATGTTTGAATTTAACAAAAAATTACTTTTTAGAAATCGGGTTTTCAATTTGAACTTCTGAATTTTAAATGAAATATTCATATTATATACTGGACAGCATCTACAAAATACTAAGAATTTTCCCACACATCAACCCAAATTGTAGTACTTGATGAGATGACGTCACTGTCGCTTTTAATAGCTATTATAGTTTTTTTTACTTGAACTTTTAAGAATATGCTGCGAAGTGTAAAGTGGGTATATTTACATGTCAAATCTCGAGACTCCTAAAACTAAGACCCCTGTGTACACTCCTGTGCAATGCGTGCACCAAACGGCGCCACAAAAATCCCTAAAGCCGTGTTTACACATACTACCGCGGTCGCGGGAGCCGTGTAAAGCAGCTTTAATCCACCGGGTGTGTAGTCCTTACGTGGTCTAATCCAAGGTTTGTTCAGCCACATCGCTAGGATACGAGGCTTTACGCATGTATCTGAATTGAACTCTACGCCTTTCCAATAAGAACGATCTAAAGTCCAAGATACAAACGTTCGTACAGGTAATTGTAGCTTAAGGAAGTGAAGTCGAGTTTTGAAATTTCACATTACTTTATACTTGGCTTGCGTCGCTGACTTTTTGACGGATTTCTGTCAAAATTCAAATAAAGAACTGTATTCGCAGAAAAAGTTTCTAAAATTCCTCGTAGCTTATGAGCAACAGATTCAGTGTTTTCCAACATTTTAAGACTTTCTTCCCAGATTTATATTTTTTTAAATATACAGGGTACAGAATTTGTGCCCAATATCGGCTTGCGTGCTTGCAGCGACTAATTAATGTTGACGAAGCGAAGAAATAGTATTTTTTAATGACTCGCGATGATCATACATAGCAGCAGAGACTATCCCGCCCGATTTTTCGCCGCTTCTATTTCTGATTTACTTTTACTTCTACTTTTACTATTTAGTAAAATGACCGACTATGTAATCGCATCAACTAAATCATAGGCCACCATTGCATTATGTCGGGCATGTATTTACTTTTTATTTATTTAATTTGGTGTGTATTCTCCTATCTCTCCTCTCCTCTCCTTTCTTCTCCTTCACTTATATTTACTTGTTAAATTAAATGTATTATGGTGTTCCTCTATATTTCATACATATTAATTTAAAACTAATAATATATATATAATATATGTAAGTATTTTATGACGATATTTTATTTATTATTTTTTTACTTTATTAATTGAATTTGTCTTAATTCTTTGACTGCACCACGGCACGCACTCCGTAGTACAATTATGGGTTACCGTAGGCACTGACTGAAAATCAGCGCTGAGGGATTACTTCCTCAGCACAACGCTGAGTCAGCTGCCTTTTGTGGCAATGTAGATACACCACAGGCTACATCTATGGTCCTGTTTTATTTATTCATTTTGTCTGTTGTGTATTAAGTTTTCTTTCTGTTGTTGTGCATATTATGTTGCTTGTGTGCTTGTTTTGTTTCTGTGATGTATCTTGTTGGTATAATAAATGTCTTTCTTCTTCTTCTTCAATATAGTAAACGGGTGTAACCACGATTATTTATTAGGTAAAATTTAATCACCTCGGATTCCCGACGTTTCGGCAACGTTGCAGCTGCCGTGGTCATGGGTAGACTGAAGTGGCGAGTACGGTCAATTATTGTAGTGAAGGTAGGTGGTCTACCCTCAAGTCACTCTTAGATTTTCGCAGTGGGCCGACACACAACACTCACTAAGTCCGCGGACAGGTCCGGTGATAAAGGCGCGAGATTTCTATTTGCTTAACACTGGATTACACGTGCTTGAAAGCTTGAAACCATCCTCTCTGTTCAAATTGTTGAAATCGCGGTTAAACCCGTTTAATATATTAAGCGAAGAAAGTTTGTCACGATCATGGCAAGTGGAAAACCTAGGCCTCTACTACCTCTGACCCTCGTGGAAACAGACGTGAGTTTACGTATGTATGTAAGATCCAGTAATGAGTAGTATTTCAAGAGGTACTTGTTTTATCTCATCAGGCGATAGACTATTGAAGTAGGTGGAAGGCCAGCAGAATAGCATGAATACTTATATTTTTTTCTACACGTGTATGACAATTACGCAAGCCCTTAGCAGTCTTGATTAATCTAGACCGTATTTGTAGCAATTGACCAAATATATAGCTACAAATGTGTTACTTATGACAAAATTAAAGTTTTACTTCATTTAATTTCTTTCAACACACAATTTTGCACATAGGCGAGCATTGTCTACCAGCTAACCTAATATAACACAAACAAAAGAACAAAATATTTCTAAACCAAATGTATCACATAGAATGGACGTTCTTCTATGTACAACAATGATTCACTGGTGGCTCCCAGAGTCAAACCAAGCAATTGGTTTGCCTTATTCTAAGAAGTGTGTATTAATAAATACAGTACAAATATAAATTGGTGGAGCCAACAAAACGAGAAATAAATCAGACTATAAAACCCTGATGTAAAATATACAAATCTGAGAAAAAAATCATAGAACAAGTGTTGTAAAACACTCTCTAATTGGTTATAGCACTATAGAGGTAAACCTAAATAGTACAGAAAAGTGGCAATTGGGTATTTGACAAAATATCAAAAGAGTAACTTTTAAAACGGAATTTTGTGTGAAAATACTGGTTTATGACGTCACATTTCAGAGCACTCTTTTTACGTTTAATCTATTTCAAAATTGTAATGACTAGTAATTGACTAAAAGAGATACATTTTAAGAGATATTTTGTAATTTTTGTTTTAATCGAGCATATGAAATAATTTATTGTTGATCGTGTCAAATACCGAATTAAATGTTCCAAAAGTTACACGCAATACAAGTACATATATACTTCTCAGTGGAATGTACACTGTACATACCTACCTACTTGTTACTATCACAGGAAACTCTAGTCATAGATACGATTAGGAGTCAACGACTATTTGGTCTTAAATTACGAAAAACACGGAGCGATTATAACACTTTTAGTTAAATACACATAGATGCATACATAAACTCACGCCTGTATCCCAGGGGGGTAGGCAGAGACCAGGGACTGCCGCTTGCCACGATCCTGACAGATCACTTTCGCTTTTCCTCAAGATTCATTAGTCGTTGCATGTATGCACGCCGGTTTCGGGTACTTTTATCTTGCCCTTTGCTAATACATCCCCTATTTGGTCGAAGTATGTCCGCCTGGAACGTCCCTTACCGGCTTGTATGGAAGTTAAAATTAGTATTATGTCACAGGTTCTTCTTCACATTCTCACAAACATACAGATAGAGTCATCTGTATCACCTATTCTACTAATATTATAAATGTGAAAGTTTGTGAAGATGTTTGGATGGTTGTTAGTCTATCACGTTATAACGGCTGAACGGAATTACATGAAACTTGACGGAATTACAGATCTTTGTCTATCTGGATGCAGATAGACAAAGATCTGAAATGAGACATAGGATACTTGAAATCCCGGTAATGCATTCCCGTGGAATAATGTTGGCGTGAGTTTATGTATGCATGTTTGTACTTCCATACAACACGCAATCACTTGTCTCGAACTAGCATGCCCTGTGCTATTCTAACCGGGCAAGGACATCACAAGCATGGAAAAACACTCAAACTAAGGCTATCTCTACAAATCAAGTTCATCAGCCTCCAGCAGGATTCGAACCTATGACCTCTTTTTTCTAGTTAAATTTGTCCGCAAGACCGAGGTAAATACTTCTTCAACTATTTGCGTAAAGCCCACAACGTCTTATAAAAATAACCCAAAATCTGAAAACCGTTTCCAGTATTGACAATTGAACCGCCTACAATAAGTACAATAAGTGAAATAAAAAAAAAATATTTGAATATTTTTTATTGCAAACTTTAAAACGCGTCAATTTCTATAAAAATTAAGAATTAAGCTGTTGCTTATTGGAAGTCGACGAAACGGTTTCCAAGTTTTGCGCTACTTCATTAACACTTTGGATAGGCATATCGGTTGATTTTGTATCGTAAATCACAGTATATATTTTGTTTTATGTACATTATTCATTTTTTTATATACACGATGAAATATACGGCTACAAGCGGTGGTAGCCTAGTGCGTAGAACATTGGACTCGGGAGCGGGAGACCCAGGTTCGATTCCCAGTGCGGTCATAGTACCTATGACTTTTCTTTCAAAGTTATGTACATTTGTGAAGTTATAGTAGCAATACCACTGCGGTGAAGGAAAACATCGTGAAGAAACCTGGGTGTCTGAGCTATTCATATACCTCAGCGCTTGAAATCGCCAATCCGCGGTGGGCAATCGTGGTGATTAAGCCCATACTCTCTCCCTGAGAGAAGGCCTGTGGCCTACAGTGGGACATATATAGGCTGCTTATGAATACGGCTACCGAGTTAGAATTCAGAGCAATATATTGTATACGCAACGTATTAACACGGGCCCGTTACAGCGGCGCAATTAGTGTACATTTGCACTGTTTTTGGACGGGATAAACAGAAGCGCGTCCATTGTCGAACGCACCACAAATTGGAAGCAAATGGTTCCGAGTTCCAATAGTGCTAACTTCATTTGCCCGGCTTTCGCTAACGTGTGAGTAATCAATGGGAAAAATGCCCGAGAGAACGGTCTGTTATTGCTTCATAGGCGTTTTGGGCGTCGGACTTTCCCGTTAGCTTCAATCATGAACGTGGCTTAAGGGGCTCCATGCAGTAACACTGGCGCTAACAATGGAAAAAATCATATCTTTTTAACAGACTTCAAAAAAGGTGCAGGTTCGCAATTCGTCGGAATCTTTCTTTTATTTTATTTTTTTATGTATGTTCCCCGATTACTCGAAGACTCGTGGACCGATTTGGAAAATTATTTTTCGAAACACTTGCTCATAAAATGGCTCTAATTTGCCTATGATCTAATTTAATAATGCCACCTGTAATCAAACTGTGACTTTTTCATTGCTACTATTCACAAGTGAGTTACAGGGTTTTTTATTTTATTGGTTGAGTTGCGTTGTTCTTAAAAAAGTGTCGATACAAAAAAGATCATGTTTAATAGTACAATTAAATTCATTAATGTACGTATTGCTTGCTCATTTCTTGCAACTTCGTATTAAAATAGATAATTTCAAATTGTACATTTTTAACAAATAAAACTTTCACTCAATTATAACTTTTGTTTTCTCTGTAATAAAGAAAACTTTGAATTCCCCATTTCGTACGTGGCTAAAATGCTATATCTGCGAAAAGCCAAAAAAAGAAACCTCATTCTTTTAGTCTATGGCCGATCTCCATAGTTAATGGAGATCCGATCTCCATGTAGAAAACATATGTATGCCTAATGCCTCTTATATGCAATTAGTCAACGCTTTGCTCAGCAAACAATATGATAGAAATACTACTATTGTATTATTAATGGGGAACAGCACAGGGATTCAAGAAAGTGACTTGATAAATTACTTTGAGTCCATATTAGTTTTGAATGTAAGGAAAATCATTATCTGTGCTTTTCCCTATTCAAAAACGTTGTCTGAGACACAGAATGCCCGGATAGGTAAACTTAACCGGCTATTGTATAACATGACCTTTGGTCATAGAGACCAAGTACTTTATTTTGATACGAATAACTTTATTCGAAATTTTATATTGACTAGGGACACAATGCATGTGCCCCTTTCTTCAAAGAGACAGATTGCCAAATTGTTGGCATTCAATATTTACGACCCAATTATTGTTAAGACAATAAAACAGGTACCTGTAGTCAATACAAACTGTAGAAAAAGTTCTACTAGTAAACCTCTGTATTCGGAGGCTTTAAAAAAACATAGCATAAATAAGTTAAGCTTGACTGCTGATTTAAACTGTCAGCGCAGACCACAGAAAAGCCCCCCCTAAAGAAATTAATTTTAGCTAATCAGAACATACAGGGTGGCTTTTCTGGAAAATTACTAGAGTTAGAATTATTTTTAGAACAACATGAAGTTGACATACTTTGTGTCACAGAGCACTGGCTACTAGAGACTCAAATGAATTTTACTGTACATAACTATCAAATAGCCAGTTGCTACAATAGAAAGTCTTTACTGCATGGGGGATCTTTAATACTAGTAAAAGATAGTTTAAAATTTAAACAAAGGAAAGACATTTGTAGGCTTTCTGTTGAAAAAGTAATTGAGCTGTCATGTGTTGAATTGTCTAAACACATTGTAGTAAGCTTATACAGGCCCCCTACCAGCGATTACAGTATATTCGAATCGGTATTAGAGGATGTATTAAAAGTAGCTTCCAGTAGTAATAAGAAAGTTATAGTGTGTGGTGATTTTAATATCGACCTGCTAGTAGATTCCCCTTTGACAACTAAATTACAAATTATTTTTAAATCATTCAATTTAGTCCATATTTTTTTAGAGCCCACCAGGATTACTGAAACTACCGCTACTTGTCTCGATAACGTCTATTGCGATTGCAATTTTTTTGATTACTCCACAGTGAATTGCTTAAAGTCAGATCACAGTGGTCAAATTGTAAATTTTGAAATAGATTCAGAAAAATCTGAGCAAGTTATTCTATGCAGGCCCATTACAAGTAAAAAACTAGAATCATTTAAATTACATCTTCAAAGTAGCTTAACTGCTCATAAAGGTAAAACCCTAAATGCTAACGCCCATTACGAAGACTTCTTTAGAGTCGTTTCAGTTAATTTTGAAAATGTTTTTAAATTAAGAGAATTACCTAGCAATGAAAATAAAGTAGGGTTTAATGAATGGGCCACTCCGGGCATCCGAAAAAGTAGAAACACACTGTATGCATTGTATGAGAAAAAAACATACACATATGACCACAGTTTTATAGAGTATGTTAAACTATATTCTAAATTATTCAGGGCCGTCTGCCACAAAGCTAAATGCGAACATATAAAGAAACAAATCCTCCAGTCTTCAAATAAATCTAAAACAATCTGGACTATTATAAATAGGGAAACTGGTAAAGCCAAATCAGGGGATCGCGAATTTTCTCTAAAGATAGATGATAAAGTAATAACATCAAATGAGGACATTGCTGCGGCCTTTGAACAATTCTTTACAAATGTTCCAATTGAAACTACGGCTCCTTTAGACTCGTCTCCTGATCTTGCTGCAAGTTTATTAAAAGACAATGTCCCCTCGTGCGATTACGAGTTTTCGTTCGACTTCATTAATCCCCATAGCGTAATTAAAGCGTTTAAACTATTAAATCTTAAAAAAACGGAAGATTTGTGGGGAATGTCAGTAATCATAGTTAGTTCAGTAATAGATGTCCTCGCTTCTCATTTAGCAAAAATTTTTAACAAATGTGTAGGTGAGGGTACATTCCCTGACCTAATGAAATACAGTAGGCTCGTTCCGTTGTTTAAAAGTGGCGATAGACACGATCCCACAAACTTCAGACCAGTCTCGATCCTACCCGTATTGAGCAAAATATTCGAAAAGATTGTTTTAGTTCAACTACTTACGCACTTTAATAATTATCAACTTCTCCATAACCAGCAGTTCGGCTTCACGCAGGGACGGTCGACGACGGACGCTGGTGTCTTGCTAGTTAAACATATTTATAGTGCATGGGAGGATCGTAGGGATGCTATAGGTGTTTTTTGTGACTTGTCAAAGGCATTTGATTGCGTGGACCACGAGACACTTTTGCTAAAACTAGAGCATTACGGAGTAAAGGGGAAAGGTTTACAACTGATGAGATCTTATCTAAAAGGAAGGGTTCAAAAAGCGGACATAAATCGTATAAAATCCACAGGTTCACAAATAAAAATGGGAGTACCACAGGGATCAATTTTGGGGCCGTTCCTTTTCCTTGTATACGTAAATGATTTGCCGTTTATGGTACAAAACATGTCCGAGATAGTATTATTTGCAGATGACACGTCACTTATTTTTAAAATTAAGAGACAAGAAAATAATCTTGACGATGCAAATGATGCTCTCTCGCGTGTGTTGGATTGGTTCACGGCAAATAATCTGCTTCTAAATTCCAAAAAGACAAAATGTATAAAGTTTACCTTACCAAACGTAAGATTCGTTGAAAACAACATTGTACTCGGAAAAGAAAAACTAGAATTTGTAGAAGATACCGTTTTTCTAGGCATCACAATCGATTCAAAATTGCAATGGGGTCCTCATATTGTAAAACTAGCACACAGGCTTAGTTCTGCAGCATATGCAGTCAAAAGAATTAGAGAGCTCACTGACGTTGCAACTGCTAGGCTTGTTTATTTTAGTTACTTCCATAGTATTATGTCCTACGGCATACTACTGTGGGGTCGGGCAGCAGACATTGAGACGATCTTCATCTTACAGAAGAGAGCCATCCGATTTATTTACAAGTTAGGTAGTAGGGATTCGCTAAGAGATTTCTTCAAAGAAACCAACATCTTAACAGTTGCATGTCAATACATTTATGAAAATATTATGTACGTTAGAAAAAATATCAAAGACTTCGAAAATGTTGGTGGCCACCATAATGTTAATACTAGAAATAAACATAAATTGTCATTTCCACTATTTAGACTTGCAAAAGTTAACACATCCTTTATGGGGCACTGTATAAGGTTCTACAACAAAATTCCTCAAGATATATTAGAGTTACCTCCAACGCGATTTAAAAAATGTGTTAAGCACATTCTGTGCAAAAAGGCTTACTATAACATCAAGGATTATTTAGAAGACAAAGATGTTTGGCATTAAACAGTAGATTAATATTATTTAAAGGACGATTGTGACTAGTGTTCAACACATTCATGACTAATATTTTAAGTTGAAAACTCTGTTAATTAAGTTAAAACGTGTTTTGAAAAGAATAAATGTGGAGTTTCTTTGTTAGCTTCTTCTCCACATAATCCATTAATTGTGAAACTAACAACTTTGACGTTCATTAAGTAAACATTCTGTTTTTACAATGAATAAAAATATTTGAATTGAATTGAATTGAATTGAAATGCGCGCGCATAGGAAAGCTGTTTAATTTTTCCCGCCATTGCGAAAAAATTTTCGCAACTCCTTTTCACTGTTGAAATTATAGTTATTTTTAGTATTCTTTTCTTCACAAGTATGTTGAAAAACGTCGTATGATACACGTGTGCTTTGATGATTACCGTCCTCAGCATTCTTAAGACCCTCACCTAACGGCTCGGGTCTCAATGGCGCTTCAGCGGTAATCACCAACATTACACACTTGTATCATAATGTACTATTATCTACACTAATGTTGTAACATTCTACTTATGTTTTCAATACTTGACTTATAATTACTACTGTTATAGCGCAGACAACAAAACACTCAATTTAAGCAATTTCACATGATGGTATAATATTCACATCGATATCGTAAAATCTCATTATAACATCAATAAAACGCGACCAACTTGATTGCAGGGCCAATCAGGTTGGTCGCGTTTTATTGAAGCGCGCAGCTGCGCTCTCATTGGTTAAATTTTAATGGCGGCAAAATCACTGTGATTATACACGTACGCGTGAATTTAATTTTTAATTGCATTAGTGAAGATAAAGTAGTGTATGCAACTGCATATAACACGGGTATTAAAACACTCGTTACTATTATGAAACTCGCTGCGCTCGTTTCATAAACTCACACTCGTGTTTTAATACCCTTCATTATATGACAGTTGCATAAACTACTATTATCTACACTCAAGTCGTAAGATTCGAATTATGATCTTAAAAGTTGATACAGGCTTAGTGTTATTTCGAAGAAAACTGTGAAAATTAAAAAATTAAATTAAGATACAAATTTTGTATGAGTATTTCTGCCAACCTGTATAGTAAAATAACTTTTTTTTTGTTTTTTAGACACACTTTCGGGTAAAATTCTCCTTCCAATAAACTTTTCTGTGAATTTTTCATATGATTTACCCACACTGAGCACATGGCTTTATGTAGGTATGACTCCTTTGCCTAATCCCAAATGGAACAAATAAAAAAAAAGAAAGCGGACCTGCGCAGTTTGGATTTGTTTTGCCGCCATTATTAGTTTACAAATTTTTGTGTGCGGCTAAAAAAATGGAAAATACTTTTTTATCACACCTGCTCTGAAAATACATACTAATTATACCAATTAGAGGGAAGAAACGCCTTTATCCCGCCCTTCAAATCCTTTCATCCCAAGGTATGGAAGTTTGTATGGAAATCCTTCCGACCCAAGGGTGGTAAGTATGTATGAAATTCCATTACATACCCGGTTTTTTTTTTTAATTTGTCAGCAGTCATACTGCAAAGAGACTTTAACTGTCTACTAATTAAATTTCAAGTAAATTGTTACTGGCCACATACAGTTTTTTTTTACCAGTTACCAACCTCCTTGGTGCATACAGAAAATTAAAAACGAAATTATTTTTGTATATAAAACGCGCGGAATCACGGAAGAAGTGGCTGCATGACCTTATGATCTTAGCCTACTCCAGAAACGGGCGAATAAAAAAAGGAAAAGCCCGCGCATTTTCGCAAAAACTTCGATTGATTTAGCATTTATCTTTGTGATAATTTTCCTCGTAGGTGTAATAAAAAGCACTATACATACCTCAGGATAAAGTACAGTTCCATACCTCAAATGGTTTGCGCCCCTCGCAAGCTCGTGGCTCGGGGCTCGTTTCATTTATAAATTAGTGAAGATAAAGTAGCAACTGCATATAAAACGATATTAGAATACTCGTGTATTCTTATAGTGATTCGTGTATTTGCTGTATGGAAATATAATTTGGCGAAGTCGTAGTGATAATCACAAAAAATCGTGAACTAACATTTTTAAATAAAAATAAAAATCGACTTCAAAACACTACAGCACTAAAAACTCAGAAATAATTTAAACGAATATGATCTTTAAATTTGATTTAGATACTGTAGAAATATATTTTGGAGTCGGTGCCCAAAATGTATGTGCTGGTCATGTAACTTGGCACCGGCTTCAAACTATACTTATCTACATCTTTTTTACAGATGTTTTTTGCAAAAAGTGCTATCACGTTAATAGTGATTTTTAACACTTATGGCCGTCAACATAAGGCAAAAAAACCCAATTCGTGATCCTATGTTCCAGGATCCTCGGTCCTAAAAATCACTGTTAACAAGATTGAGAGATTGCTCTTACACTTTTTACAGAAATGATCTGTAAAATGGTTATGTTTCTTTTTCATTAGTGGCGCTAGTGTTACGGCATGAAGCTCCTTTAATCGCTCTAAATGGAGATAAATACGCCTTGAACCAAATAGATACGAGATTTTTCCTCGATCCATCCACCACTGCGTGTATAGTTGTTTTTATAGTTGTACTATAAAAACGATAAGACAGTAAGAGCGGAAACAATGTTCGTCTCAAACTGTAAAAAAACAAACACTAACCGAGTCTCTTTATCAAACAAGCTGAAGTAATCACGTACATTTACGAAGTGTCCAACAATAAAATGCGATAAAACAAATCTGAACTGAGCCGCGATCGTCATAATCTCCGGCTTAGAGCGATAATGCTTGCTACAGAGCGGCTCATCGACTTGCCAATCCAGCTAACCTTATCCATAAAGTAATAAGGACTACATTTCTTAGCCCCCGTACATGTAATTAGCCTTGCAAGTTTAGCCACACTGCTGTATCGTGGATAATCTTGGGTATTATCATGAAAAGTCACGAAAATAACCTGTAGCAGGCGATTATCTTTGCAGCCAATATGCTGTGATTTAATGCGCTGTTACTAGTAGGTACCGTTCGGCATATGATTGTTTTATTTTTCACTGTCTTCCTTTGCTTTACAGGGTATTTCAGAAAGGTTCTGTGAAACTTAAGGGTTAATAAGACCGTGTTAATTGGACGTGTTCTGGAAAAGAAACAATATAATACATAAAAGCGTATTTTGTTCGAAAGTTGTTTATTGTGGGTTGGGATGCTTCTTCTGCATAACAATGTCCAATCGTACTCATCAATACAAACAAATATAGCTTTTTCATCAATCGCTCGATCGAATAATAATATCAAAATTTAATATAGAACTTCTTTAATTTTTCTCATATTTTGAACTGGGTTTCGTATTAAAAGCTTTTGTGCTTGAATATTTGACCAAAATTGTTTCTCTCTGGTGTGTATAATAAAGAGTTCTAATCTATAAGTTTGTATTGATGAGCAGAATAATCCTCTTAAGTTTCACCGGACCATACTGTGACATCCAGTGAGTTAATATATATTCCATTTCCAAGGTGGTATTTTGAAATAATCAACTAGGAATTTCACCACGAAAAGATATCTCGTGTCCCAGGAAATATCACAATCACCTCATATTGGAGATTACTTCCGCGCTTAGTAAATAACTTTATCGTTAACGGATCAATAACTAGTAACCCACTCAAGATTACCGACACTCAAGGAATAAACCTGTCGATAATCGTAGATTACTCGTAATCTTGATTATGACCATTGATTATAATATACTCAAGTAGGACGTAATTTAAATGCTAGGGTAACCTAGTTAGACCACTTACAAGGTGATATCGGAGACTAACACTTTGTATAAATGGGTTAGTGCCGTTCTGTCACAATTCACAAATGTTTAAAACCAGCAGTTAAAGATCTTATACGTTCGTATACATTCACACCCCTGCGGAATACAAGCGTGAATTTATGTATTTGTATAAGTGTAAGGAAAAACGAATATACTTATTTAGAAATATGTTGAGATTGCGGTGGAAGATGTGGCAACTGACATTTATTTATTTTCAAATATCTTAGCCGTACGAGAATTATGATTATAGCCTGGATCAGAAAAATAAAATTTGCAGAGAATTCAACGTCTGATTATCGCCCAAATACAAAATAAGTTGCACAGTTACACTATTGTTACGATGCGAGCCACTAAAGGGAACCATATCCGCATTAGGACAAAACAGTCTAAAAAAAGTGATACCAATGGAGCCGCTATCGATTCGCAGAGCACATTAGATATTGTTAACAAAACTTCCTCTACGATTAATATGCATCGGGCGGTAATGTCTGGGACGTGTCCGACTGGCCACGCCGACGCAACAAAGTTAAGCATGCGCGACGCATCCATGCAAAATTTTAGGCGGGATGCGTCGGCTGATGTAATGACTGACCAGAAGCAGCCACGCTTCAGCACCGCGGGTTAGAGAGAGATGGAAAGGGTAGCAGCAATGCATCAGACAATGCATAACGCATTCGGCAGAAGCTGGTTTTGACGACCGCCGCTGGCGCGCATTCTCATGCAAGGTATGCCCGCGGGAGCTATGCCGCCAATTTAAATATTACGGCCACTCAAAAACGTGAGATGTAAGTAGCAAGAAAACCCGTGTGGGCTCCCAGCTCCGGCGAAATTCGGATACACTGAATCCGGCGAGGAAAAAAATCATAATTAAGCGGCATTTTTTCGTAATTAAATTGTTCCCTTTTTGCTGCTGGTCTCGTGAAGCGAATTATAATTAATAATTAGCGCTTCAATTTTGGCTGGAGACATCTGAATCGAATATGAAAGCGGCGCTCGGCAGAACGTGCGCGTATGAGTGTCACAACTCGCGAACGGTCTTAAACTCTACGAAGATCTTAAAGCCCACTTGGAGTTTCATTTCTCAAATGTTTCAAGGTAAACGCCACTTTAATTTTTATGTATACCAAAGTTAGGCAAAAGTTGTTGCTTTCCATTAGCAGCCGGGAGTGCAACCGCCCTATTGGGCGGCCATTCCCATAATATGTCGGCATGTTATAAAAATATTCAAATGAATTCACGCGCGCGCCCGAGGTCCGAATTTCGCAGTGTCTTTTGATGCGCCCGCGGCCGATTCTGGCAAATCCGTCGCGTCGGAAGTGCGCGCTCGCCGGCCGATACGTCGATATGCTCGAATGGAGTCGATGACCCCCATCAGGCCCTTGAGGCTTAGGTGTACTAAGTCGGGCGCAAATTTGGGAAAGCGATGCTGTTTTTACGATGTCCAATCCCATCGTCATCCCACTAAACAAAGAGGAACTTGAGATCTATCATGGTAACCGCATGTTCTTAAAGAAATTTGTTCTTACTGCTTCTTCAGTAACGGTATATAGATATTTAAAATAGCGTTCTGAATACACGTTCGCTGAACGTAGAATACCTACGTGTTAGCTGAACATAAGCGAAGGCTAAAAAATGCCTACCCAGCAATGGGGCAGCGGTGGGCTCATGATAAAAGTGCTTAAGGTTAGCATACAGTGATCATAGCAATAGTCGGTAAGCCAAAAAGTTTGCCATATCTGAATTCCATATGTGCCAACCTGAGTATTACGGTTAAAGTAATTTTAAAGAAACTAATGCAATCAGGCTTATGAGTAGAATCGTAGAACTAAACTTTCAGTCTTTTCGGAACCCCCTGTAAGTTGTCAAAAAATCGCAACATACTCCCCTCTCAATATTCCACCAATGTTTTGCTGTTACATTTTAGGCTCGGCCGCTAAATATTCTCCTCAGTAATCCGTGCGCTGATACAGTTATGGGCAACCACAGTAGCCGTCATACAGACACAAAGCGCTCATTATTCGTCAGTTCCGTTTCTAAGTAAATCGTCCTACGGCCATGTGGGTAACTTTAGGCCAATCTTTTATCGAAACTGCAATAAATTTAAAGGCAATCAACTGAATACTTCGCTAAAAGTCCCTGAAGGTGAAAGCACATAACGAAATAGACAGACATTCCGTACCAACTATTAAGTCTAGGCAACTTAATAGTTCGCAAAATATCTGACGGCATAAGTAAAATTGATGCAACAGAGTCTACGCAACTCGAATGGTTGACTAAAGGTTCCTGTATAAATATCCGCAGACTAATCCCACTAAGTCCACGCAACTCTATTATAGTTGGCTAAATAACCCTAAAGGATCGTTTTGTAGCCTAGGTAACTCTATTAATGTTGATTGAACATCACTGAAAGAATAAACACTATCTGAAAATACAATTAATCAATAAAGTGGCGGTTTTATTTATAAAAATACGTTTCCTTTAAAGTACTCCTCAGAGGCAGGTTAAACGATATGTGGTTAAGTAACTGCCTAAAAATTAAACTACAGGACCTAGCAAACAATTTAATTAAGTATTCTTAGGGTAAAAACGGGACCATATTACTAAGACTTCGCTGTCTGTCTGTCCGTCCGTCCGTCCGTCTGTCTGTCTGTCACCAGGCTGTATCTCAAGAACCGTGATAGCTAGAGAGTTAAAATTTTCACAAATTATGTATTTCTTTTGCCGCTATAACAACAAATACTAAAAACAAAATAAAATAAATATTTAAGGGGGGCTCCCATACAAAAAACTTGATTTTTTTGCTGTTTTTTTATGTTTGGTGGTGCGGAACCCTACGTGCGTGAGTCCGACTCGCACTTGGCCGGTTTTATTTTTATTGCTGGCACTAGCGAACGTCATGTTGGGTCCTAAACATTTCGATATATCTGTTACGCCTCGTTCCCAGTCGACAGTTGATCATTCCACCGGTGGGTGTTTTTCTATTTCTGTGATGTGCTTAACTACCATATCACAGAGTATCCTAGTTTGGGACCAGCGCTAGTAATTACTTTGTGTGGACGTTACTATCATTATTCTTCACGCTTTTCTTACAATGTGTAGTGAGGGGGCAGGTTTAAGGGTTGATACATATATAAACTCACGCCTGTATCCCAGAGGGGTAGGCGGAGAGCAGGGACTGCCACTTGCCATGATCCTGACAGGTCACTTTCGCTTCCTCAACATTCATTAGTCGTTGCATGCACGCACGCTGGTTTCGGGTACTTTTTATCTTGCCCTTTGCTAATACATGCCCTATTTGGGTTAATGTTTAATGGTTTAAGGGTTGATGTACTGTCAAATATAGGTACGTGAACATGAAACTTTATTTTTTAAATGTTTGGTCCCCAAAGTAGTATAATTTTTACTCCATTTTGTGGGTAACCGTAGGTACTTCCACTTCCAAATTACAAAATTCGTAAATAGTATTTATAATGCACTTAGTAAGTAATGTACTAATTACATGTAAATATCGCTTACTAATTAAGTCACATTACATTGATATCAATCAATTTCCTCTAGAGAAGGAGAGATATGAGCTTATGCACCTAGCATTACATTCATTATGACATTTCTATTTTACGTCGCCGGATATTCAGATAATAAACTATTGACCGTCTCATTCATACATACGAGCTTTGGTCTGACGATATGAGTTATGCCAACTTGACTGCCCATTAAATCAATAAAACTACCGACGTTGTGAGGATAGCTTAAGTTTTACATGACAATCGATTTATTAGACGATACGGCATAAGCAATATTTGTATAACATATTTGATGGATCACACACAGCAGAAACGAGACAATCTACTGAAGACGAAATTGACCAAGGAGATGAATGTAATAATTTCTGGTTGAATAACCCAGAATTAAGGTTTCGCCTGTCTAACGATATAAAGGACATTCAAGGTAAGCAGGATTAGGAATGACTTGACCTGCATCATGCCCGATACAAAGTCAGTGTAGTTCACAAGAGCATTTATATGAATTTTGAAATAGGTTAAAATGAGGGGTCTAACAAAATCCCCATATGCATTCGAAAATAAGGGGTTCCAGTTATCAATACCTATAAACAACTTTTACTTTGGGACAAACATTGAAATCGAGAAAAAATATCAGCTGTTCAATACGAACACCTGTAGTTTACTGGCAAAAAATATTTATAGCATTAAGTCCGCCACATTGCTATTATATTTTTTACTTATGGGGATCCAGTGGACTAACAAGCGTCACCAATGAAAAAAGAATCATATCTTCTTTTACAGATTGTATTTGCAAGTGTCTGTACAATTTCTCAATCATGTTAACAGTGATATTAAGATCCACGACAAAGAACCTAGGATCACGAACCTGGGATTAGATAGCATTTATTTATGCCAAAAACGCCCGTTACCTAGTCCAAGGTACTTCGCCTTAGGTTCATGGCCGTGGGCCCTAAAGATCACTATTAACATGATTGAGAGATTGTACAGACACTTTTTGTAAATTCGACCTGTAAAAAAATATAGGTATGATTTTTTTTCCTCGGTGACGCTAGCATTACTCCCTGGAGCCCCTATGTGCAAAAAACGTATTAACAATAAATGTCTCTTTTGCCGGCCGCTGCTCGCATGCATTTGGCCAGTACAGCAATTTCGGTTTGATAATGCCCAATTTTGTTGAGAAAACAGTATTTTACTACGGGGAAAACTCTGTAATCGCGAAAGAAATATTAGTTATTCCATGCAGACACAAAATTTCAGTATGGAATATCTGATATTTTTTTCATGATTTCGAAGCTGTTCCTATAGTAAAAGATCACCGCCTCGACGAGGAAAAGCCGCCGTTTAGGATGTAGTACATAGCGATTTTGTTATCACATTTATGGCCACGACACTCAAAGAGCTGCCTGCAATCCAGCATAAAAAGTCGGGCCGACTGTCACAACTCACAAAACAAGCGGCATTACGTTCGAAGAAACAACCCAACGTGATGGAATATCAGGGTGGAAAGATCCTTGGGTATAGCCGGAGTCATTGTAAGTGAGGTAGCGTGTTACCTGACTTTTACAGCTTGCAAACAATGGATTACCAACCTTGACTTGCATTTCATTGTCTAAGCCATTACGTCAAATTCAAGACAAGCGAGCTTTGTCTCAGCTTCATCCTCTAACGGTTTTGGAATAATTACCCGGTTAGCTTTAAAGGTACCTATTTATTTAAAAGTGACAAAGTACCTGCGCTCAAACACAATTGGTGTTGTTAAGGGGTATTTTGGTAATGGGATTAGTTTGTTGACTTGACAGATATCCCAGCATTTAACAAATGAGGTGCAAGCATAGTTTACGCGTGTCTATTATCAGAGATTCCTTCAAACTTCAAGGCTACAGTCCGAGCGATGTATTAGAGTTTTACAAGTTTGTTGACACAACGTAATCAATCCGTCATCATGCGTCCACGCACATCTCGACGAGTCCATTCCACAAAACAGAGATTAGAGTTCGTTCACACAGGATTTTATTCCTCTGCGGCGCACAGATGCATTCGTAGGTACAGTCAGCGAAGACTGGAGCAACCCTGCGGTTGCTCTTCTTGTTAAGGGCATAAGTTCGTGTATCGAACGCAGCGGTACCTCTGGTGTCGCCGACTGTACTTGTAGATATCGGTGCATCCAGCTCTTACTCATTTTGTTATTGTAATTGTAAAAGGGATGGCGGATGAGACTGATAAGCGGGTCGATGACTTTTGGCTCCCGGGGTACGATTATTAAGATTATGCACTTGGTATGAGCGTTGAACTTTACTAGAAGCTTTGATATCGAGCTTTGTTACGGCCAGCGACTGATTTGGTTATCGCCCTTTGAGTGGTCATTAATTTATAAAGGATGCTTCCCTCCGTAAACAACTAACAATGGAATACTTCTCGAACCTCTGTGGAAGTAACTATGTATGTAAAGAAGGTATGCAATGCCAATTATAATAAGTAAAATTATAAAAATTATTAATAAATAATTAGTTATTATAACCAGTGAATATTAATCAGTTATTATACCCAGTGATGTGAATAGGCAGAGTTTACATGTCTACAGTCGGTGAGGAGACATAGCCGACCATCATTATACCATCATTATATAGATTTTTTTTTTTTAAATCGCAAAGTTGGTTACTGGAGAAATTAGATACATTTTAGATAAATAGAGAATACTTTGTTGTTGTTACATCTAATTGTATGGCAATAGTATTACAATCTGGGCCTCGATTCTGTTAGTGCATTGTAGTATAATGACAGGTACACTGTCGGGTCACGTGACGTGTTTTTTCGTACCATTGACGCCTAGAAGGTTTGATGGGTGTGCCCGCGTAGACTTAAAGCAGCCACGAAATGAAAACCGCCATGTTCATGCAGTTGTCATGTTACTACAATGCATTAACAGAATCTAGGCCCAGATCATCGATCACTTTAGACCGTCGATCGTTATCTTTATTGCATATTAATTAGTTACAACTATTTTGCGTTTTGTATACAAAATAGCATGCACTCGGTTTAACAAAGATTAATTATTAGGTGGTAACAGCTCTATGTTGTCTTTTCGCCAACTATATGTATTTATGTTGTGCCCATACCGATCACTGATTATAACTGGCCAGAAGATACAATTTAATAAAGACATACCGGCAAAGACGTTTTATAATAGGCTACATTTTATAATAGGCTAGCTAACCCGGCAAACGTTGTTTTGCCATAATAATTGACCATCCATTAGATCGCCAACACGCCTGCCAAGCGTGGCGACTATGGCAAAACCCCTCATGGTTATGAAAACCACGAACGAAGCCTATGTCTAGCAGTGGGCGTCGGGTGGCTGATGATGATGATGATGATGAATAATTAGCCATGCCTTTAAATATTTGCATTTAAATGCAACAAAAAACACTTTGACACGAGATTTTTGTATATTAGATTAATTTTTAAATATAAAGATTAAAAAAAATTATTACCTCATCAGAAAAAGTTTATTTAGTAACTGTTTAATGGACCTAGTTATGTAGGTAAGCAAACCGACTCAGCCCACAAGTTCACCGCGCGTGAGCGCAGACGGGCAACGCGTTAGGATCGGCTGGCTAGACGAAAATGTCGAAGTCACGTCGAATATATTGCTCGGTGTACGGATGTCTAAACTCGACAGGATCAAGACCAGAGTTAACTTTTTTTAAATTTCCTGCTCAGTCAGAAAGGTAAGACTGTAAACATGACATTATTATTGCAAGATACGAGCTCGCTTGGATCTACTTTGAACCTTAGCGATTCGAGAATAAAGGTTAGCCGACGCTCGTGACTTGTCAGAACCGTTGATTGATATTTTTACCTAACTACGCGAGTACGTGTCAGTCGATTCGTTTTTATGGCCTGGGTAACACAGGTTACATTTTAACTGACTTTATTAATAAAAAGTAATAAAAAAACTTACCTTTTAGTGTTGTTCCCCTAGTCTGGTTACAGTTTTTAAATTATGGCAGCATTTTCAATCGTACTTTGTTATATGAAGAAGAGGTCGTACATTTTTTAAAAAAAGAACATCATAGAAACCATTTGAAAAAAGTTTCATTCGAAAACCTCAAACCATGAAGATTCTATGTCAATTCAAAGAACCTATTGCAATAAAACGGCAATTTCATACTTTAACCCCTAATACTTAGGTAGCCCATTTTTCAAAAGTATAATTCCGTCGTTATTGTTCCGGATGAGCGATATGTTCTCACAAGTTGTTGTAGATGACAGATTTTGAACGATATGTTTCAGGTGTCTGTAAAAGGGGGGCCAAAAATTTACATTACAATCTACACAAAAATTATTATAAAACCGCAAATATTTTTTATTTTTCTTTATAGGTATGTGCCTATTTTTTTATGAAGTTGCTTTGTACCAACACATCTGTGTCACTCTTTACTGTCAAAACTATGGAAAAACCAACACTTGTACCTGCCTGCTTTGATATTTAGAACTTTAGAACTGGAACAGAGTTTACTGAGAGAAAAAGTGGTAATGCAGGAAAATGTAACTTTCTCTGTGATCTACATAACTCGCCTCCTTCAAAGGAAGATATATTTGCTAAGTTTTTTGTCACACTTCTTTTTTAGACGCCGAGCGAAGCCCATGTAGTATAGTTCCTTGGTACGCTAAGCGACTTTAAATCATACAAGACTTTTGTCTTTCGTCTCTAAGGAATGGCCGATGAGAACAGCTAGTCTTCCAACGCAGCCAAATTAGTTAAAATCTTCTCGTTGTTTCTTTCTTGAAACTACCTCAGCTGGATATTAATAGATTTTAAGAGAAATTAGACAATTTGTCATTTGCAAGCTGAGATTTTAGTCAGCTGGTCACATCTACTGAAGAATCTAAATGAAAAGAAAAGGTTCTCGTTCAGACGGGATAAAAAGGTTCTCAAGTGCGGACCGCAAAACGGCAAACAATGGTAGGTAGAATACTAAAATAAATCCTGTATTTCAGACACCATCACAATGATAAAAAATTACATCATCTGATTAAATCATAATTCTTACTGGAAAAGCTTAAAGTAACTCCCCTGAAACAGTTGCAGTGTGTGACATGAGTATATTTGTGAATATATTTAATATCTAATAGTTAAATCACAATCGATAAACACCTGTGAGATAGCTAATTACTTTAGCGCTAAACATGTAGATTGTGGAGATGATCAGAAGAGAATGTTGGGAAAAACTTTAAAATAGATTCAAGAATTTTGATGGTTAGATAAATATTTGCTTGTTTTTAGGAGGTGTTATTTGATTAATTTATTTATAAATGTAAAAAAATTATGAAATAGGTAGAATTAGTACAAATTTCTGCATAAAAAAATATAAAAGTTAACGTTTATGTGGTTTGAGTCCTTGTTGCGAAATGCAAAATTTTACTCCTCCATAATAATACTAATTTAGCAGAAAGGACCCTAACACATATTTTATTCAATAACTCGAGAACCACTAAATCAAACAGAAATTAAGAACCATCTATAAAAAATCTATAACTGTACCAGTAAATAAGCATTAACACAACAGAATAAAAGTAAGATCATTGAAGAATACCAGTCTGAACTTCAAACGTCATTATCTCGAAAATAATTTTATATGGGTTGAGTCCTTTCTGCTTAACTAGGTCCATTATAATAATTATTATAATTCTACCTTTCCATGTAATCGAGATTATCGATAAGCGATGTCTACGAGTATGTTTGATTATTTTACAAACTGCCACCTCTCATATTACCACACCCTGAAGTAGATAGGTAGGGTAAGATGGGGCAAGAGTGCGCGATGTACAAGAGTACGCAGACGCTTTAGCTAATCGCTTTACGAGGATTCCCACCTAGTTGTCAAACGTTAAATGACACGACAAGCGTTTTGGTAAACAAACTTTCCGTATTTTGGTGTAAAATTGATTTATACGAGAAAAAGTGTTTTCGCCCCTTGTGAAATAATAATAAAACATATTGTAAACTGTATTGCAACCTAAATTAGCAAGGTGTTTTTGTTTTTATTTCGGCTGAATGATCATCGAAGTACCTACAGACCTGGTGATTTGCAATAGACTTTTATTAGATGGCAGTAGTGACGTTTCAAAGTTATTGAGTCAGGATCGTGCAAGAGTGCGCAATGCCAAAATGCACAAGAGTGCGCGCGCAACAACATAAGTATTTTCTGATGTTTTCGTTCACCATGAACGAACATTAGGAGCTGTGCTTCGTGAAGTGAATACAAATATTAGAAGACTTACATACATACATAAGCTCACACCTGTATCCCAGAGGGGTAGGGAGAGACCAGGGACTGCCACTTGCCAGAAGACTTCATTACAATAAACGAAGAGAATTTTGGATGAGGCAAAAAAGCTTTGGAAAGTCGTCGCAAAAACTAGATTTGCAAACAAGTACCTAGTGTCTCACTTTAAACTTGGTTTCAAAGCGAGTTAATCCTAGGAAGCCAAAAACGGCGCCAAATAACAAAATAGGGGCTTGTCGAGTCTGTTTACAAATCTATAACCCGTAGTGGAAAAGTGGATTGAGTGAAATTTTAACCATCTTCAAAAAAGGAGTTCTCAATTCGACGCGTATATATTTTTTTTTTTTTTTGCTAAGTTCTTTTGCAGAGCTACAGGGGAGGCATTTGCCTAGCAGTGGTAAACAATAGGGGCTACATAAAAAAAGTCATAACTCTGTCAAATCTTAACCGATTTTGACAATTTTTTTTTGTTCGAAGATATAACTTTCCATTGGTCCTATTTTAATTTGGTGAAGATCTGACGAAGACTTTCAGACATGAAGAACGGAACACTTCAATGGATTGCAGTAATAAATAAGGCCTAATGGCGCCCATCCTTTAGTAATAGGTATGCATATTATATTCTTTTTGTTGACTAACCCGTGCTGGGGACAGTTTTAAAAACCTATTTAGAGGCTAAACATTTCACCCATGCCGGACATTAACCCGCGACCTCTGGCTAACCGTGCCAGCGCAAATGATGTAAATTGCTTCGGCCAGATGTCACTGCCTGAACGTTACAGAAAAGTTTGTAGAGGCTCGAAATTTCGCCGATGCCTGCACTTGCCCATTACCTCAGTTGGGAGAGCGCTGGCACGGTTAGCCAGAGGTCGCGGGTTCAAGTCCCGTAAAATGGAATGGGTGGAATTTTTAGCCTCTAAATAGGTTTTTAAAATATGCATATAATAATAATAACTTCCACACAATGCGATCACTTGACCTGGTCCCAAACTAGGATGCCCTGTGCTATGGTAACCAGGCAAGGACGTCACAAATATGAAAATACACCCAGACTGAGGCCATTTGTACAAATGTAAGGCGGCCCCCAGTGGGAATATTTGATAAAATAGCGTAAAAGCAGTCCCTAGAGTAATTTGGTAATGTTCTGGTGAAGACTTTTGGAGACGGAAACTGAGGTATGCGAACACCTCGGGCTCTCAGGTTTCCTCAAGATGTTTTCCTTCACGGCTAACCATTTGACTGATCACTCAGCTGTCAAGTCATGCCAAGTCAAGATGCGCTGATGAATATAAGGGTTAATCAATATGTAATTGTTTCCCAAAAAAAACCTCTTTCCAATCACTGATGATTAGGCAATAAAACCATGCACAACACGTTCGGGTAAGCACCACACCAATCTTCGAAACTCCGCTCCCACACGCGATAAGCGTCCGAACCTACGGCACTAACCGCTATGGCCACTATCGCATCCGCTGGTTTTACTAGCCCACGATAGCCCGCTGATTGCCGACCGATGCACGACGCTTTGTAATCTATTGTCGTGGCTTAGTGTGCAACAGCCGTCGCGCGTGGTAGAGCAGGGTGAACAGGCTCCCAGGGCCCTTATTATGAAAAAGGCGACATTATGTAGGAAGTGGCGAGATGCTCGCTTGTCAGGAAATTTCGAAACTATTAAAAAAAATAACCGTATTTGTCGCTAGATTCGATTGAATTGTCGGGTTCAAGCGCGTCGTTGACGACCCTTCCGAACATATCGTTGCTTCATAACAAGGGCCCTGTTCGACTTATGTACCCTACAAATTACGAGTCAGACCGAAATAAAAAATCTGTATATACTATTATATTAAACAAGGATTAGTTATACCATTATAACGCAAGAACGGCTGGACCGATTTTTAAGATTTTTCTTTTGATCACTCAATAACCGCTATTGCACTTAACAATCGACAAGGCTTCCTGTTCGAATTCCGGTACCATCGCTGTTTGTTAGTTGTGAATTTAGAGAAATATCATTGCTAAGTTATTATAACCTAACATGGCTATCGTGGCTAAGGGTTTACTAATGTATTGCCAAAAATCGTTTCCCAAAGTATTACTTCCCAAACTATTTTCCGCAAATTATCACTTGGCAAAAAAACATTTCTCAAAACAACTTAAAGCAAATAAACAGTTAGCAAAAGTTATTATGGCAAGTTATTGTTTACCAAATAAATACTTGGTCAAAATTAATTTTACCAAGCATTATTCAGTCAAAAGTATAATTTGACCAAATGAATAAAATGCGAAATGTAAACTAGAACAAAAATTTTTTTGTTTGACTCAAAACTAAGTTTTTTAGTGAAATATTTTTTTTCGCTTTTATATAAAAAAAAAAGAACTAACACCTGAAGTTTCAGGATGGAGCGTCGCTGCGCTCCGCTCCATCCTGGAACTTCGAACCTATTTTTTAATCAAACAATTATTTGCTATATAACACTTGCCAAAATAAAACGTTAGCATAATAAACGTTTGTCTTAATAAAACTTGACGCAGTAAAATTATGCGAACTGATAATTTGACCAAATGAATAAAATGCGAAATGAAAACTTGCTAAAGTTTCATTTGGGAAATTAAACTGATGCCATAAGTTTATTGGGAAGTAAAATTTGGCGAAAAATACTTTGGCTAAACGGCGGTATCCCGTGGCTAAGAGCCATCGCCTACGACAACTTAAAAAATGACCAACGCGCGCGAGCGCAGCGCTTCTCAAAAATGTAAGAAAACGGGCGATGGCTCTAATAGTTAGGAGCGATTCCATACTAACGTAGTTAATTTATTACAATGACACATGTTTAGGTTTGCAATTATGTAGTTGTGTAAGGGGTGTTCAATAAGTAGTGAGAATGAGGTATAAACTCCTTGTATAGAGAAAAAGAAAATACTGGCAAGCATACCTCCAGTTTCTCGTACACTAAAACGCTGTTAATCTACTATTAACAGCTGTCAATTGACCAAAGTGCATACAAAAAAACCACTGACAGCTGTTAACAGTAGATTAACAGCTTGTTAGTATACGAGAAACCGGGGGATACTATATGTTCGTTTTATAGTTGAAGAACTAAAGATTCCAAAAGGGGGTTTTCATAATATAATACATGTCCATTTTGGAATGAAAAAAGTCTCAGCACGTTGGGTGCCTAAAATGGTAACGGCCGAACGAAAACGAACCAGGCTGAGAATTTCACAACGCTGTTTGGAGCTGTTACAACAAGATCCTGACCGTTTTTGGCTCGATTTCTAACTATGGATGAAACATGGCTTCACCATTACGAGACCATCACAACCGACCCCTAAGAAATTCAAGGCGTTACATACGCTGCAAAGATCATGGGTTCTCTTTTTTGAGACAGCCAAGGGGTAGTGATTATCGAATACTTCACTCATGGAGCCACTATTAACGCAGAATATGAATATGAACGCAGAACAAATGAAAATGTTGCGTGACGAAATACGCGAAAAGGGCGTGGCAAACTCGCTAAAGTTGTTTTGTTTCATCAAGATAACGCCCAAGCGCACAAGTCCAAAATTGCGATGGCTGCCATCAATGATGCTGGCTTCGAATTAGTAGAAAATCCTCCATATTCTCCAGACCTTGCTCTTAGTGACTTTTATCTATTTCCGAAATTGTGAAGAGGCCAGAAATTCGAGGATGATATCGCAGTGATCGCCGCATTGATTGTATGTAAACAGGTCCAGTCATCGTTTTTGGTAGCCGGATCTCTGCCAGGGTTTCTTCGCACCTCCTGCCCCGCCGTTACTATGACCGCTACCGTAGCCAGGAATAGCGGGGCCGCCGGGGACATGGGGCCTGGGTATTTTTGACATAACCATGAAGGGTTTTGCCATAATCGCAACGCTTGGCAGGCGGGTTGACGATCGCAATATGCGTTTGGAATCTCAGGAAGACGCTGCTGCCCGTCTTCTGGTAATTTATTTCTTTAGTCGCCTTCCACGGAAGGAAACGGAGTGACGCTATTCTTAATCCGGTGCCGCACGGAATATTTGATGTAATATAATGTTTAAAACAATAGTCATGAACATAATTGTAATGTGATAACCATATATATTTATAAAGTTTGGAATGAAACTTCTTTTTCGTTCGGTTTACATGAATACCAGGCTTAATAAAAGTGTATTAAATCCAAAGTACGTTTGTATGATTGTACGGTACACGTAAAACAGGAAAGGTACCGGCTTTTATACATAGTGCAAGAGCTGTTGCGCGCAAGGCGGTTCTTGTTTTAACCGCTAGGCCTTCCTGATTCACGCACTTTCGATAAGAGGAATTAAACGCCCGAACAAACGGTTTACGCATCGCCTTGTGGTGACATAGCCCAAATTTCAGCGTTGAGCGCATGGCTTAACGATAAAAGTTTATACTGTGTAACAATATCGAAAACATGGTGACGTTCTGAGAATAAAGTAGGAGAATTACGACTACTTATTCTTAAAACTAGATATACAATAGTAGGTAGACAATGAGGAAAAGAGTTATTTACTCAAATTTCAGCGTCGAAATACTGAAGTTCCCACCGTTAACGATAAAGGTTTATATTATATAACAATATCGAAAACATAGTGAGGATCCGAGAAGCTCCACTGCGATGGCGTAGGTACTGTAACTAGTAGAGATGGGCGACGGATAATAATTACGCATGACGGGACCTTATAAATTTTATAATGAGGTCATCGTTCCAGTAATTCCGCTCAGTTACGAGTTTACTGTAAATGATTTCAATAGAGATAAATTTACACTTTTTCCATTTTTATGTTCTTGTCATGCGAGATTTACCTCCGCCCATCAGAAGCGTGTGACGAGTTGGTTTTATTAGATTTTTCTTTTTAAAATCGCGAGTTAGCGCGGAGTACGGACCTCTCGAACATTATTGTAACAAATCTAACACATTCTTGCCTGACCATACCTACAACGTATTGGCAGCCAGGGATCGGTTCAAAACAGCAAAACAAATGTAAGATCCGTTAGTACATTAATTTTTAGATGGCATTTGTAAGGGATCAGAACAGAATGATTCGTTTCGAAGTAGGGCCATGATGACGATCACCGACAGCATAAGTGGCTATATTTAGAATCTCAGCGGGACTGATTAAAGCGTGGTTTACAGTATGTCGGCTAAGCTGTCATCGTCAGTTGACATTGTAACCTCGGCGTAATGTCAGCTACGACTACGAGTATCCCAGTGAGCGCCGACCTTATTTGCCTAGACAGGAGCCGGCCGATTGCGATCGGATTCGCTCATCGACCAGTTTAGCTGTTATGGTATGCGTAAATGATAGCTTTGGATTGTTGAAATGTAACACCCACTTTTTAGGGTTCCGTACGTAATGGGTAAGCGACCCTATTACTAAGACTCCGCTGTCCGTCCGTCTGTCACAAGGCTGTATCTCATGAAGCGTGATAATTACCTCTACTCTCAATTCGATTCAATTAACAGTTCAATAGACAGTTAACATTTTCATAGACGATGTACTTTTATTGCCGCTATAACAGCAAATACTAAAAACAGAAAATAAATATTTAAGGGGGCTCCCATACAACAAACGTGATTTCTTTGCCGTTTTTTGCTCGATATTAATAATGACAACAGGTAGACGCTTGAAATATTGAAATAAAAAGTGTAGATAATGGTACGGAACCCTTCGTGCGCGAGTCCGACTCGCACTTGGTCGGTTTTTCGTGATCACCGTGTTAGCGCATCGGTAGAACTCACGAAAGGTCCGCGGTTTGATTCTAGAATGCACTATTGAATGTAAGTTAGGTACATAATTAGGCATGTGTTTATGAATTTGGAACATTGTTCATATCTGAAAATAAATTAGTTGATAGTTGCATAAAAAATTATATCTACATAGCGTCGCCCTAATTCTAATAGGTAGTATCTCAATTTTGACGACTTTTGAGGAGGCTAAAATTACGGTTTTTTTCTTACAAGTTGTTAGAAAACAATAAAAGGTAAGTTCTGAACATGATATTAAAAATTAAATAGATGTCATAATTCATTATGAAAAAAACATTAATTCTTACAGATACTGTAATATATGAGATGAGCTTTATTAGCATAGTTATTTCACTGAGTTACTACTAATTCGCACTGAAAATTAAACACAATGTTATCGCTAAAATCGTTAAATTTTAAAAAACAGCACTACATATTTAAGTTTTAAAGTATTCTCTTCTTAATAATTCATCATTATCATTCAGCCACAAGAAGTCCACTGCTGGACCTATGTCCAGGCCTAGGCCTATGCCTCCTCTATGGATTTCCAAAAAGACCGATTAGAAGCGGCTTGCATCCAGCGTCTTCCTGCCACTTGGATGAGGTCATCTGTCCATCTGGTGACTGGTCGTCCTACGCTGCGCTTGCCAATATGTGGTCTCCATTCGAGAACTTTTCGGCCCCATCGGCCATCAGTTCTGCGTGCTATGTGGCCCGCCCACTGCCACTTCAACTTACTTATCCGCTGGGCTATATCGATGACTTTCGTACGTCTACGGATCTCATCATTTCTGATTCGATCTCGTAGAGAAATTCCGAGCATAGCCCTTTCCATAGCTCGTTGCGTGACCCTGAGCTTTCTTATGAGACCCATGGTGAGAGATCAGTGCCATAAGTCATCACTGGTAACACACACTGGTTGTATAGATTTGTCTTGAGCGATTAAGGTATATTGGACGAAAAGACTTTTCTAAGTTTCCCGAATATTGCCCAGCCGAGTTTGATTCGACGATTGACCTCTTTCACGAAGTTGGACCTGCTTAGTTGGAGTTTGTCCTAAGTAGATGTATTCGTCTGCAACTTCGAGAATTGAGTTCCCCAATGTTATTGGGGTGGGCACAACACGGGCGTTCGACAATGACCTTCGTTCTGTCCATGTTCATTTTAAGGCCCACACGTTGGGAAACTCGACTGAGGTCTTCGAGCATTGTGCCGAGGTCTTCCATCGTTTCTGCCATGACTACTATATCTTCGGCAAATCGAAGGTGCGTGATGTACTCGCCATTTATATTGATGCCGCTTCCCTGCCATTCCAAAAGCTTGAAGGCATCTTCCAGTGCGTTCGTGAACAGTTTCGGAGAGATAACGTCTCCCAGTCTCACGCCTCTTCTCAATGAAATTGCCTCCAAATTCTGCTCCTGTACTCGGACCGACAGTGGCGTTGTTGTACAAGCACTTCAGCACCTCGATATAGCGATAGTCAATACGGCAACGCTGGAGAGACTCGAGCACTGCCCATGTCTCGATCGAATCGAAGGCTTTCTCATAGTCCACAAACGCTAAGCAGAATGGAAAATTATACTCATCAGTCTTCTGTATACTCGTAATTTGCCGCAGTGTGTGGATGTGGTCTATGGTACTAAAGCTCTTTCGGAAACCGGCTTGTTCGGGAGGCTGGAAGTCATCAAACCTGCGTTCGAGGCGATTCGAACAGCTTATAAACATGGCTCAGAAGCGAGATGGGTCGGTAGTTCTTCAATAGAGAGTTATCTCCTTTCTTGAAGAACAGCGTCACCACGCTTCTGTTCCATGCTTCTGGCGTTTTTCCTTCGAGCACAACGGAATTGAAGAGCTTCTGAAGGACTTTAAATACTGGTGTTCCACCCGCTTTCAGGAGCTCTGATGTGATTCCGTCCTCTCCTGGTGCCTTGTTATTCTTGAGCTGTTTCAGGGCCATTCTAATCTCATAGAGGCTGATGTCCGGGATGTCTTTGGTATAGATTACAACATCTTCTAAATTTTGTATACTGGATTTTTTCTTTATGATAGATTTCTTCTTAGTGTCAGTCACTGTTACGCCACTCTCTCAATGCTTTTAAAATTTCCTGATCATCTTCGGAATCCGATTGAAAAATGTCCATTTTGATGACAATTAGACCTGCACATAGATATCTGAAAATATAAAAAAGCAAAAAAAAAAGTTAAATTGTACAAAGTTTAATATGAAAAAAATAATATTAAAATATAATGTTTAATTAAGACAAAATTTCGCGAAACTGAAAAAAACTAGAAACAAAATTTGTTCTTAAATTAGTGTCTATAAGAATTAACTCAATACTAAGTCTCAAAAAATTTATTCGTAAAAGTATTTCAACAATAATTTTTAAACACATTTTTATACTCCATAAAGACAATGTTGTGCCTAAATAATATCAGAAAACATAGCTCAGAATATAAATTACAAATTACTATCTTTTACTTATCTTAAATGCTAATGAATCCAAATATAAAACACTTTTATGACGCAGCGATCTGCAAAACGTCAATTAAGTATGGCGAATGGTGAGTTACTGCATATTCGCACTAATAATTCCGTGATTCGAGATGCGACATATTACGTCAAGTCTTTTATCTCTCTTTTTTTCATACAAAGCTTAAATAGTAACGAAAGAGAACGATGTAGTTTTGTCAACTCTATCCAAAACACCCAAAAAGTCAGTTTCGTCCAAAAATGAGATACTACCTATTAGAATTAGGGCGACGATAGGTATTTGTTGTTTAGGGAAGACCGGGTTTAGTTTCTATTACAACCTGGGGCGTACAGGTTACCTGAGACGTGTGTTTAATAGTTATTTAGCTGTGATATAACTAAATAGAGACTTCTTTTATTGTGCCTTCTAATCTGTTCGTGATTGAAAAAACTGTCAGTTCTTTTCAATAAGTTACAAAATACAACACTGCTCCTCACGTAAGTAAAAGTAGAGTTACGACTATGATGTCAGTATCCGCCAGTTTTGCTAATTATTATTGGACAAATTAATTGTCTTGGCTTTAAATGTTCAATTAACAAGTTCGTGTAGAACAAAGTGTCGGAATTAATTCGCGCCATTCATGTATGACCGGTCAAGCCCTCCAATTAGATCTCTCGCGACTGAACGATTTGCATAAAACACTTAATTGATAACCTGTGCCCTTAAACACGCAATTTCCTATCAATTTAGTGCAAGAACAAGTGCGGTTAGTAAACAATAAAATTAATCAGACGCCTTATTCATTCGTTCATAACGTTCTTCATTGGGAAAAAATAATGCTTCGCCATTGACTGGTAAGGCATAGGAAGAACGTTACAAATTACTTCGAACACATTGGCAATAAAAATTCATAACCGTTCGAAAGCGACAATAAAAAGGACTCTAAACTTAATCCGTCCCCTTGATATATCTGACGCACACATGCGAAGGTCCCTGTGAACACATGTCACCTGTATGAGGGAGTGCGTAGCACGCACTCTATGTGGGTAGGATAATGACGGTGGGTTTCCGTCGCGTCACACCTGAGGGCCCATAACCGCCATCGGATATAGATACCTAAACTAACCCCGAGTGCCCCTCACCCCCTTAACTCGAACGCACTCTCGCATTCCGCTGCACGGGAGGGATCTACTGAGAGTGGCTGCGGCTGCGATGAAAGAACGGAAGGCCGTGACAATTTGCTGAAATGTTTTCAAAATGAAACTAACAAATAAAACTAAAACAGATTTGGCAATGGCAAAGATTAGTAAGAAACTATTTAATTCGGTACTATCTAGATACAATTGTAATAATCATCGTGACTAAAGAAAGTAAGAATGTGTGCTGCACAATGAGCTGAAATATTTTCAGGCAATCACGCGGAAAAGAATAAAGAAAACTAAAAAAGTCGTGGCAAACCAACAGTTAATAAAAAGAGAATAAGATTAAGAAAACGTTTATTTCGGCACCTAGAAAATAGTTAAGATGTTAGATTCTGTGTTTACTTAGGTATTTGATTCGGGAAACAGGATCGTTATCATTAGCTAATGATGAATTCTTTGATAAAGTAAAAGAGACAATGTAGCGCATATTATCATAATCGTTTTTAAACCAGCAGTCATTCGCCACTGCGCCTCTACTTTAGCTATCTAATCTTATAATTATTCCACATTAAGTGGATCTGTATACAAAGCCCACAATAACAGATACGCCACAACGTCAACGATCAGACCAGTAGCAGGTTGGTACCTTCGTGTTTGCACAATTTAATACAACATGTGACCACAATGTAATACAACTTGTCGTGGATTTGATAAACACTTAGCAAATCCTGTAGTAGCCTTAGATGAGCTACTAGATGAGGTGATTTTATTCAGATTGTTTGCAGCTCTATATAAATCATCCAGTGACATGTTGAACGACTTACGCACCAACACAAAGACGTTCGGACTAAAAGGAAAAAGTTCAATTAATCCTAATTTGCTCGCTGAGATTAAGCCTGCGATAAGCTGCATTCTATACGAACCCTTTCCTTGCTTCCGGACCCTCAGTTTAAGCGGCTTTCAAACTCCTGGAGTTCACTTCGACAAACAAGGGATCTTTAATGCGTAACGGCCTAAGTATTCGGAAGAATTGCATAGACTTATTTGTAAAAAAAAAGCAGGCAGTAAAGGGGGTATTAATGCTTCCAACGATATCCTTAGATCAGTCAACTTAGCCAGCGGCCATTAGCCATGTCAGTGACAATGAACGCATTCCCCGTATAGCTGATCGACCGCCGCAGGCGTTAGCTTTTTACATTTCCACGGTGCATGCGAACAACATTGGAAACATAATTTCCCTCTTAATTAGTTACCTCATTTGCATGAGCAAGTACTGACGGTCGCAGCCCATACTAGGACGTGGCAATTATAATAACATTGTTTTTTTTTTCTCGCGAAAAACTTGGCGCTGTAACGGTCAGCTCGGCCGATAGCCATCGTCGACGCATCCGCCGATAAATCGATAAACAAGTCGCGCGACTGTGACGCGTTTCAACAACTACCTGCAAATTATAATAATCGTAACTGCAGCTACTGTTTTCACAGTAGGCGAATAAAGCTCCGATTGTGTAGCGCTGTGAACGATCGTCGGCCGATAGTCGTGGGCGGTGCATTAATTACTTAACTCATAATGCCGATATGCGTGCGTACCTTGTGCGATTTCTAACACAATAACATAACGCAGGGTGTAATTATGACTTTTTTGGTTTAACACATTGAGATAGTTTATATTGATAGCCTTAATATAAGCAGTTGGCGTGAATCGTTGCGGCGAGTTGTCGATTGACGAGTTTTGTAGACTTTCTCTCCAGTGTGTTTGGGAATTAACGTAACAGTGGACAACTTTAGTGGGAGAGCTTATAATGAGGTCGATATCTGCGAAAAATTTAAGTTTTTCGTGGAACCGATTGTGATGAAAAGGTCTACCATGCCGTATATTGACCTTATGAAGTTATAATTTTATTTTAAAAATATGTATAATCACAGCTTACATCATATAAAAATGTGTAGCGCATACGAAAGTGTAAATTTTAGAATGTTGTAATTATAAGGAAAGCTGAAATTGTTCTTATAAGGACTCAGTCACGAGAAACGACAAGAATATTCTTTATTGTACACACCTGAAAACAGTTTCAGAGAAAACAGTCACTGGTACTATTGGCGTTTTTGCTGTTTTATTTATTTTTACTTTATTAGGAACAACAACAGCGTAAACTGATTATAATTACTTATTAACTAATAACTAAAAATAAGGCCAATAACAATTGTCCACAGCTTACCAATTAATTAATAAACGCATTTGTATGGAAAGCTTACTGGAAAATGCTTTAAGAAACGTTTGATAGCCAAATATTAAATCCGTGGCAGAATACACTAAAAGTAGTTACTTAATTCTAGTTAGGTAATAAACATGAAAAATGTATTAAACTTTAAAACAAAAAATAAACAAGAGGGCAAAGTTTTTGCAAGTTTTTGTTTGGAGTCATGAGTGAGTAGTAAAGTGTGAGTGAGTGAGTGTATGCGTGGGTGTGTGTTTGTGTGTGAGCGCATTTGTATGTACATGTGTGATGAAGGTTATATGGGGTGAATAGTTCATAAAGTTACATTATGTGGTAACATCTAGTTACCAAAATTATCTTTACCTAAAAACTTATTTAGAGGCTAAAAATTCAATTCGAGTTCGAGTCCCGGCATGGGTGTAATTTTTAGCCTCTAAATAGGTTTTTAAAAATTATCCTCAGCACGGGTTAGTGCAACAAAAAGAATATAATCAAAATTATCTTTTTGACCGCATGTTTAAATGAATTCTTAGACTGAGAAAATGTCGGCATCTGAAATTTTTTTATTGTACAGGCGTGCCAGACGTACCAAAGTGCTGTTTTATTATTATAAACATTATTTATTTGGGAAACTTACAGCTTACATTATAAATGGACAGATACTTAGAGTAACCACATATAAGTAATTTAACAAATTAATCAGAGACCCGGACACGGACATTGATATTAATGACGACAGTATTGCAGCGGTTAGGCGACGGCTAACTGCGAACTTTTTTAGGAGTGAGTGAGTAGGCTCTCTTCTCATTACTTATATATAAATCTCAGCTACATATATTTTCTTTTGAAATACTTAAATCTTATTTTTTTCTATACAGACACCCGTTTTTGCGGTGACTTAATTGTTAGTTCTTCTTAATTACAAGTTTTAATATTTTTTTGCTATCAATGGAAGCCTGTTAATGACTTTCTGTTCGCATATTTTTAAATAGTATTATAATGTCAATGGCTTTCCTAAAACTAAATAAATAAATAAATAAGCTAAAAATAGCTTTTGGGCATGCGCAAAAGGCACATGCATCAGTTTCTGTATGCTGATGTATGCTGATAGCAAGCTTCGAGCTGGGAGCTTCTTTTAAGCTTTTCAGAAGCTTATTCTTGCCACATATCCAGTCCATCAAATGTATTTGAATGGCATAGAGGGGCGTATTATAACAATAACAAAATTCAGACGATCGCGTGCGTCCCTTGAATCGGAATCCGCAACTTCCTCCACGAAACAATTATGTACGATCGAAAATATTATCTAACTAATGTGTGCGTGAGAGTGCGTGACAAGTGCGCAGGAGCAGGTTTGCACTACATTTATTTATAGTAATATTATGCCTGTTGATTGTAGGCAGTGCAGACGTTTTTGCTTTCTTTTTGCATTAATTTTCGACATATCGGTTGGGATCTTTGAAATTATGCGGGGAATTTCATGTTCGGTTTTCTTTTTCAAACCTTGAACTTTTTTTCTTATTCTTCGGCCAACTTTCGAGAAACCTTAACGATATTTTTCGATATTTGACTGCCTCGTTGGTCTAGCGGTATCGCGTCCGATTACCATACCGGAGGTCGCGGATGCGATTCTGGAGACCTCCGTACATTTGTGTAAATGGCCTCAGTGCAGGTGTATTTCCGTGTTTATGACGTCCCTGCCTGGTTACCATAGCACAGGATATACTAATTTGGGACCGGGACAAGTGATTGCGTAATGTGGAAGTTATTTATTAATTTTCCACTTCTGTGTTAGAGTCACACAGAAATAGGCAAATTTCTAGGGTTCCGTACCCGAAGGGTGCCAAACGGGACCCTATTACTAAGACTTCACTGTCCGTCTGTCTGTCTGTCGGTCTGTCTGTCTGTCTGTATTTCTGTTGTCGCTATAATAAATATTTAAGGGGGGGGGGGCTCCCATACAACAAACCGGATTCGGATATGTGGGGTTTTTATTACACCCTATAGAAAAAGTTACTGGCTATGCAATTTTATTGACTCTTTATGCTATAGGTAAGTTACGCGAACATTTTACGACAACTGTTTGTATTTCTCTAATAAATAAAAATAAAGTAACTATAAAGGAAATCATATAAGGGTGTCTGAGAGATTTATCAAATTTGATTACGTGTAATGATTAATATGCTGTCGCTCTCACACCCTCTCTCTCTCTCTCTCTCCCTGAGAGATTAAGATACAGGCCCTGCTTATGACACGGCAGAAAGGCTGCAAAATGTCAGTGTGTACGTATGTATGTCCGTTTCCGTCGATCGCGATGATTGCTCACGCGTTGCGCATCACTCACCCCCGCGGCGAGGGTCACACATTCTCATACAATTTACATACAACTATAGCAAGTTACTTGGTTTTTTTTTCCTGCGTTAGCGCGCATCGTCGGACGAACAGAATGGCGGCTTTAGAATTGTTGAGTCGGTAAGCTATCGGTGTAGTTCTGCTATAAGCAATTGTACCACCAACCCACTGATGTATGGAGAAGAGTCGACGCTCTCAAAACAAAAGAAGGCTAAAAACAGTTGCAGGTTATGAATCACATGAATGGTATCCGAAGTTGGCAAGAATACTATAAACACAGCAAAAAAAACAAGAATTCTAATTCAAATCAATTTTAGTAATTTTTTTGATTATAAATAAATATGACCTAAAGAGTCTACATTTAATGTACGTAAAACGTTTGAAGAGAAGACTTCAATACGAATGAAAAGGTACCTATTATCTTCATGAAAAGCGTTGACCTTCTGTGGGTATTTGTTGAATGGCGTTAGCGTCCGATAATCTTCCAGGTGGGAAGGGTTGAACAACTTGTTAATAACATATTGATGCATATTGCGTAAGCAGTTGTAACAACCTTTGACTCAGGAATGCGAGATAATTGTTATGCTCTACTATGGCCTGTTTGCTGTAGATTGATAGCTTTGCAATTAAATTTACGAGTAAAGGAAATATAATGTAGCTAAGTAGCTAATTTATTTACTTTCGTTGCAATTGAATTAGTTTCAATGATCATGACTCTACATTGAAGCTCACATTTTACAACAAATTTTTAAATTAGAGACAAAGTAGACAGGAGACATAAGACTGTCATACCTTGGAAGAGGCCTAGACAAGACATGTAGGAGGCCCATATATATAGTAACATAACATAACATAAACTCAGGCCTGTATCCCAGAGGGGTAGGCAGAGACCAGGGACTGCCACTTGCTACGATCCTGACAGATCACTTTCGCTCCCTCAACATTCATTAGTCGTTGCATGCACGCACGCCGGTTCCGGGTACTTTTTATCTTGCCCTTTGTTAATACATCCCCTATTTGGTCGAAGTATGTCCGTCTGGGTTGTCCCTTACCGGCCCCCCTTCCATCCACATTCGCTCGATATATTTGTTTTGTCAATCTTTCTTCCTTCATCCTCTCCACATGTCCAAACCAACGCAACATTCCTTTCTCAATTCTTGTCACTACATCCTCTTTCAGTCCACATATAGTAATGGATGAATATGGTCAGGTGTGGTGGGTTGGATTTTAAATTATGTATGGACCACAACAGTATACCTTAAATAATTGCAAAGCTGTAAACACCCAATTAATTGACTTGAACTCACAAATCTGATTTGATGAGTCAATGCAATCAACGCTACTGTAGAGGTTATCTACAGTAGCGTTGATTGCATGAGAAGAATCAGCAAATAAGATTGCACTACATCTGTCAGCCAGTTTTATAGCACTGTTTGGCAGATAAAGGACAACATTTAAAAATAAATTTTGTTAATAATTTTTACAATTTTTCATTTAAGTAAAAACTCAAAACGTAGAATACTAAAACACAATTAATGACAATTCGACAATTTGCGATTTATCGCAATATTCGCAAAAAGTCAACCGCTGGTCGCAAGTCAGAAAAAAATCGTATTTTTCTTAGGTATTTCCTGTTATACACAATAAAGAACATTCTAATCTCATCTAAAAAAAATCAATTATATTCAGCTACCTTATATTCAGAACCTTCAGGCGACTTAGGACAAGTCTTCTTTGCACCCGCGCCATCGCACGAAACAAAAATATTTTTTATGCCACACCTGGCCAAAAAGCACTTTGAGGCCAAGTGACGATATAAAATTGTGTACACAACACGGACTGTAAAATCGCATCGCATAATTATTTATCGCTCTATCGCATAATTATTTATTTTATTTATTTCTTTTTCTTTTTATTGACAGACAACATGATCCAAGTTTTGTTAGTAGCAATAAATAAATAACTTAGCCTATTGTTAGTATTTAATGTCTAGCAGTGATTTGGTACGTCTCATTAAGACCCAAATCAGTGGATTATCCAGCCGTGATGTAATTTATGGCCTTCGCCTGGCCTTAAACTTCTGCGATATCGGCCTTTTTATTCTTTCTTTCTTTGTTGAACCACTTTATCCGAATAAGCCTTTCAAACTTTTTCAATATTGTATTATAATAATTATTCTAAATTCGTCTTACGAGAGTGAGGAGAGGTTGGCCCCTAAAGCATTTTCGTGAGTTCAAAATCACTCATGAAAATCATTAGGAGCAGACCTCTTCTTCCTTCAACCATGACCATTCGATACAAACTTTTAACATACAAGTGGCATGAAACAAAAATGTATTTTCTGATCCTCGACTGCCTTGACTTTAGCACGTCAACTCGAAAACTACAAAAGCAAACCCCATCAGGACACATGTACGAGGCGTGTCGCCGCGCACCAGTGCGCTCTCGCCCCATTGTTTATCCCACGATTAAGTCCAATTCAAAAACTAAACTCGCACTCAAAAATTTCACTGGAGTGCAGCAGTGGAGCGCATTGTTTTAGGACACAATGCCGGGTGCTTGATGGAGGGTGACCGTGTAAAGCGTGGACCAATGACTCGATCATAATTAAGGTCCCACCGTTGGGTGTACCGTTTGCGAGCCGCACTTCTGTGTCTGTGGAGTGGAAGTGGATCGGCGTCACGTAGTGCGGGTAGGCTCTCATGGCACCATGCGATAAATGATATTGTCCGGAGAGCGCTGGTTTCGGCTGATGTCCCTGCAGTTCTGAAGCCACCGAGGTTGCGCTGCAGTGACGGTAAATGTGCGGACGGTCTTGGTGCCGTGGGAGAAGGGTCGGAGTCCCTTATGGGACGCTACGTGCATTTGCACTTTTGCGCCTTCCCATTTAGGTTTGACAGCTGCATCTGCGGTTGCCAAACCTAAACCAAACCATATCGGTAAGCTCTTAAAAAACTTATTACCAAGGCCAGCTCAAGTTAGTTTTCTATCTATGTGTACTTTAAGCATGATTTTAACTGAAAAGTTAGAGAAATTAAGAAAACAATTAATGACCTAAACAATGTATTATAAATATTTAAGGCTGCAGAATGTACAATTTTAAAGGGTTCGTTTGTTGTTCATTTATTAATTTGGTAAGACAATTTTGATCCGAACGAGTTTTTTAAAAAATTTCATAAAAAATAAGGCTTATTTTGTTCTAGGTGAGCCCCTAAAAGATTTTCACGACATCAAAATTACCTTGAACGCATGCTCAAAACATTTTACTTACTTCATATCGGCAGATTATGTCCCAAACACTATACCACAGCAACATTTTTGAAAGCTTCACAGTTCTCGCGCATACCCCGCATTCGCTAAGCGTGGATTAAAAAGGTGGGGTTTTGAGAAGCGTTTCGTTTTGTCCTGCACACTTCAGACGGCAGCTGACGCGGCCGGCAAAAATAATGTAGAGTAATTAACCAAAACTATTGTCCCTTTATTAACATTGCGTGTAGAGCGAGATTGTTATCGGCCACTTCTGGTTAGAAGCGACTTAAATTGCAAACAAGTTAATCGACCACAATTTTTATTGCCATGTAAACCCATTTTTAGGGTTTCGTACCTCAAAAGGAAAAACCGGAACCCTTATGAGGTCACGTTGCTGTCCGAATTGTCAATTGAAAAAATTGTCGGGAAAAGCTCGGAAAAACTGCAAGACTCGATTCCTGAACTATTTATAATATGTTAGTACCTGCGAATTTGTACAGAACCCTCGGTGGGCGAGTTCGATTCGCACTTGTCTGGTTTTTTGTTTATACCTTGTGAAAAACGCTCCAACAATAACTATTCTGACGTCAAACAATAATAAAAAATATCTTCCACGCAACACAATCACTTGTCCTGGTCCTAAACTACCCACAGACATGGCCCAATAAAATATTTTCCACTGAGAGACATACAAGTGACTGTAAATGTATTCATCATGACAAAGTTAGGAGCGAACAACTAAGTATGCAATAAACGCGTGCAAACTTCAAAAGAAACCCAGATTCTCAGCTCGTTAAAATCGAGCAATTTTCAGTGCAAAAACCTCACGAAATTCAGAACGTGACTAAAAAGGCTCGCCTTAATCCGAGGCCGTACCTTGGACTGCCAAAAATTACCACTCCCATGCACTGTGTGCAGTTACGACATAATGGAGTACGCTCCCTATAATCTTAAAGGGCCATACAATATTTACGCGGACCGATCGTCAATCAATAATTAATAACCTCGGAGGCTGGACGTCTGAGACGCTCCCGAATTTCGCCGCGAACCTTAAGTAGATCGCGTTCGAGTAATCGAACACGCAAAAAATAAAAAATGAAACAAATACGAAATACTCCATTACTGAGCATGACAAAGAATGGGATGGAATCGGCAATTGAATCCATTGGCTGGGTGTTCATCGCAAGAAGACGAGCAAATTTTCAACAACGCCGATTTTGTGCCAAACGACAGTTTTTGTTGCCAAAGGGCAACTTTTCGCTCAAGAGTTTTGACAGTTGCTCAAATTGTTTAAATTGAAAAAATCAACATAGGCCCGATGCCTAAAAAATAATGTTTTAAAAAAGATTGCATAAACATAATATTGTTTCTGTCGTATGCAAATCTCATATTTAAAAACTAGTGCCATATGGATAACCGCCAAAACGCCAACATCAGTTTCGTAAAAATAATACAGGTATTGTAGGCAAATTGTAGGCAAAGTAACTAAAGTACCCATAATTTATTCCCAAAACACCACAAACAAGTCGCATAAATACTAAAAAAGTAACAAAAATACAGTATATTGGTATCTAGCCCACTGCTGGGCACAGGCTTGTTTCCTCTCACGCCAACCACTCGGTCCGCTACCAATCTCATGCATTTATTTACGCTTTAGTATGATTCAGCAACAACGACGTCTCCACGGCTACCCTGTGCGCGCTGCTCGCATGCTCTGTATGCAGGACGCGGCTGCCCCAGGCCTCGTCAGCTATTTGCTCGTCCAGGCTAAGCCATTCAAGGCTAAGAAGCCGGGGCCAGTTTTTGGCTCTTTTCAACTTGATCCTCCATCTCCCCGCACTTCTCTCACACCCCCGAATTACCTTCTCTGTACCAATACCGTGGTCAGCGGAAGTAAACACAACAAATGTTTACAACGGTGTTATAAATTGCGCTGGACCATTCAAGCTCTGAGCCGAGGAGGTTAAATTCAAAAACTACATGGTGATCCCTATGAATTAAAATAGACTAAATTTCAGCTAGTAAAAATGTTGACAAAGCATATCTCTGGTTTTTCTGGAATGTTCAGTAATATTTTTAGAACAAAGAGCAACTCAGCTGCCAAACTTTCACAGAGATTTGTTTATCGCCACCGAACGCAATACGGGACCTGTTCCCGTATGTGGTAGTCTTTACTGCCGTACATAATCTCGCAAGTTCACAGATAATGTTACATTATTAATTGTTCGTACTCTCGTGTGCGGATTATCCTTATTAAGTCGCCCGCAAAACTAGCTGCCTACATGCATTTCCTCTCTCGCTGGTGGATCTCTCAGAGGTGGGTACACTAGGCAAATGGTGACAATAGTCAGAACCGTACTCGTTATTGGAAAATAATCCTTCTGTTTGTATGTAGAAATATACACATACATAAACTCGCGCCTGTATCCCGGAGGGGTAGGCAGAGATCAGGGACTGCCACTTGCCACGATCCTGACAGATCACTTTCGCTTCCTCAACATTCATTAGTCGTTGAATGGACGCACGCCGGTTTCGGGTAAGGGGTCCCTTACCCTTTGAACCCTTACTAAGACTCCGCTGTCCGTCCGTCCGTCCGTGCGTCCGTCTGTCACCAAAATGTATCTTATGAACCGTCATATTTAGACAGTTGAAATTTTCACAGAAGAAAATAAATATTGAAGGGGGGCTCCCATACAACAAACGTGATTTTTTGCCGTTTTTTGCTCGATATTAATAACGGCAAAAGGTAGACGCTTGAAATATTCAAATGTTGTATTAATAATGGTACGGAACCCTTCGTGCGCGAGTTCGACTCGCACTTGGCCAGTTTTCATCTGATGTTATGTATATAACGTCTCACTACGGATAACGTTTAAGTATACATTTAGTATGAACGTTAGTAAAAAGGGGATCGGACTGACAACAATATTAATAACAACTAACGAAATCTGCCATCTTACTTACTTACAATCTAACACAGGTTAGAGCGAGAAACATATCAATATGCACAGAATTGTCCCGTTTTTCGTACACTAAGAATCTGTTAACTGTTAATCTATTATTCATAAAAATTACTGACAGCTGTTAACAGTAGAATTAGAGATTGTTGTTGTACGAGAAACTGGGGACAAATCCATTATATGTGTAATGATGACTATTTTGATAACAGGTATTTTTTATATGATCACAGATACGTTCTGTTGTTAATTTTTACTACGTTAAAATAACTGTTCCGTTCAATACGCATTACCTCTAGAGTCTGGCGACTCTATTAATGTACCGGGCTTGAGTGCCAGTTTACTTAGTAGGGATTGGAATCCTCCGTGTTTTGAATGCTTTAGTATTCCGGATCTTATGTAATTCACGCTGGGGAGATGTTGATCTGGCTTCATGTTGTTAACTGCGGCCTTTATTGACATAATACAAACATTAGTATAATTTTTCACAGTCACGTGGTGATCACTGGCTGCGCCGTACACAGGCTAAAATGCGCTTATCGACCATCCAGTCGATTTTGACTTTTTGATGACATCTTAATAAAAAAAAACCTCTATCGATCCCTCCAACCCATTTTATCCTAGCTTTTATAATTCCAAAGATAAAACACTGAATAATGCCGTTATGTTAGTTTAATTATCCTTACTCATATTATAAACGCGAAAGTTTGTATGTAAGGATGGATATTTGTTACTCTTTCACGCAAAAATGGCTGAACGGATCCTGATGAAATTTTGCACAGAGATAGATTATAGTCTGGCTTATCACATGCCTATGTGCCATCCCGGGAAAATACACATCAAAATTACCACGCGAATGAAGTCGCGGGCAACAGCTAGTTAAATAATAATTGTGTTTAATAACGCCAAAAATATATTGCTGTTAAGCTGAATTTATCGTTACTTATTAAAGGTAGGTACAGCTATTTGAAAGTACTCAAAAAGATCTATCTTTTGATAACTCAAGTGTAGTCAAATTATGTATAGTTATCAAGTGGCATATAATAAAAACTGAATTTGCACGGATATTTATTCGTTTATTTTTCCAGTTACAATTTTCCGACGTTTCGGTACTTTTGCAAGTCCCGTGGTCTCGGTAGACTAAGGTGACAGTTGTCTTTTCAAAAGCACTAACTGTTAGTTTACCACCCTCGGCAAAAATACGACGGGACTTGCAAAACGAGTAAATATCCGTACGAATTCAGTTTTTATTATGTGTAGTGCTCGTGGTAACCTTAGAAGGTAGCATAATATATATTTATTATTTCCCAGGTGTTTTGCGCATATCTCGAAAGTGGATTTTTGGAGATAAAGGCGTTACTAAGCTTTGTCCGTCATGAATTCTCAATCGCAAAATTTGTAATTTATTTGTATTTATTTGTTCAATATTTTGCAAAGACAGAGTTAAGAAAAAAAAGTGTTATGGTTCAATTACTGCATCAGTTTATAATTTCAAACCAATTTTCCATGTTTAAATTTTTCACAGTTTAATTACAGTACAGTACAACTAAAACTGCACAGACATGTTCTGTGAAATTCAAATTAAACGTGATTTGAATTTAATTTAGAACGAACTCACCCAACAGCTATTGTCGAGTCTGAATTTGAATGAAAAAAAAATTGCGAATGCTTTGTGAACGTTTACATAAGCACTTTAAATTGCTTACAAATTATCCGGGCAACTTCAAAAGTCATAGAACAATAGTTCAAACTCTATTCAATATGTTTCAGGAAGAGCAGATTTAAGAAAGAACTCTTTATATATACAACTAATATACAACTGCTGTGTTGTTTATACCTGTAGAGTAATTATGAGCATTAGCGATTTCACTCCTATGCCGTTACAATTCCAGAAACTTGACATTTTTCACTTGCATGAGCCATGTTCTTCACAGCTGATCTACACATTTTATTGTTACACGGTACCTGATACCCGTTTATTCCTTATGGTGCACGGAATAAGGGCTATTACCACTACTGCCCGCCGAGCGTACAATAATTGCAGCGTGCGAGGCGCGCGCGCAGATTATCAGCAGCAAGTGCGTTCGATAACGCGGACGCACGAACGCGTGTTATTAAATTTATTCCTTTTTCGTCGGAATCTGCATAATGAGGGGGGGCAAAAAAATACGAAAAAGCGCACAGCAATCGCTAGAGCGCGCGTCCCTTGGAGAAATGCGAGCGGTCGCTGTATATGATATGCAGTCAACGGAATAGGTAGTGCAATTTAGATTCCAAAGAAAAGAAAGCTAAGCTTTTTATCCTTAGGTAGGTACTTTACGATATTCAATTATGCTTACGAACAAACATCAATATACAGCGGTAACTGTTAATAAATGTTGCATAATCAATATGGCACCAAAAATACGCTTACATCAATAATAAATATTCGTGACACATAGTTTTTTTTCTGGGTTGTACTCGTAACTTTGTCTTGACATAACGCATTGGCACGAAAAATAGCAAGAATAGCTTTCATAAGAACATAGCTTGCTAAGTATAAAACAACCTAGGAAAATTCATCAGCTCAACAGTTCTTGAAATATAAAGGTTATGCAAATTTGCCGCACTGGACCCATCTCAGCCGCAGCCAGGATGTTGGTGCAGGTTTTCTCTTAATAGTCTGAGCCAGTTAGTCTGAACCATAATAGAAAGGATGGCGTTATAATAACGTTCTGTTGATGGAAAGCTCTATATCAAATTGATGAATATTGGTTATGAGGATTTCAGAAATCAGGTACCCATAAAATTGCACTACCTATTCCGAATGATATGTTAAGAACTCATGGTGAATATTTTAAAAAGTGGTGTTACGCGACTTTATTTTTATGTTATTATGGAAATGTTATCTGTTATATTTTATAAATAAAATAACAACTTTCTATCTGGACTGGGCATCGGCTATCAAATCCTCATTTTATTTCCTGCGGGGGACGGCCACAAATGTAGTGGCAAAAATTTTACAACTTGTTTATTTATTAATAATCACTGCTATTCACACCGCTCCACTCACACACACATATACACGCACGCACGCACGCACGCACGCACGCACGCACGCATGCACGCATGCACGTACGCACGCACGCACGCACGTACGCACGCACGCACGCACGCACGCAATCACGCACACCGCACGCACGCACACACACACACACACACATGGTCACTCACGCGCTCACACACACCATAGCAAACCAATAATTGCGCTACCATCGTAAATGTAGAGACTATCTTCACTTGGTCATCGCAGGTTCTTGCGCATCCAAAAAGACTCTATAGGTACAATAACTGGTCAATATCTGCTTCCAATTTGCGGGTGATTAAAGCATTCCGAAACAGGTGTCCCTTCAATATATCATAGCCGCGGCACGCAACAGTGCTTGTTATCAAAAATCATGTTTGTTTTCTCCAGCACGCCTAGCACGCTCTCGACACTCTACGTAGTAATATCCAATATATAAAAATACTTTAGTAATTGACTAATAGTAATTCACTACGCATCACACTACGTCAATTACTCACATATACACTGTAAAGACAGTAAGCGATGTGCAAACGATCTGTGACTATGTTCACGTTACGATGACTGCGCGTAAGCATAATGGCAACGCTTTGGCAATTGAGCTGAGCCGGTGCAGGTTTTAACCACATAAAATAGTTAATAAGTGTATTTTGAAACGAAACGATAGATATTACTGTTTAAAGATGTACCCTTACAACGCCGGCGACGACCGGGCAGCACAGCCCGTTCCTGTATCATGCCCGTCAGCCGTACGTGTCGCCGGGATTATTTTTCTCTAATATTATAATCTCCATCCTTTACAGTTTTTAAGGTTTCTTTTAGTTTGTATCATTACGCCCCGGAATATGAATATTCCTTTATTTATTTATCTATTTATTCAGATCGGACCACCCTCAGCATACCAATTGAATAATATATTAATAATTTACTTTTAGGAATGAAATTGTAAAAACCGTGAAACATTTGAATTTCTCGCCGCACTACTAAGCAACAGCTTTAGAAAAAACTTGTCCCGGGTGCGTGTTACGCATACGGCGACCCGTTCCAGCAAAAAGCGGCGCGTGGTGTCCAGCCACTGCACTGGCCAGTAATTTATGGTTAGTTTTTGGCATCCGCGGAGCAATGTGGCCAGCTCGCAGGCCCTTTCCCCGCGCGGGACCCCCGCCCCCTCCGGTCACAGACCCCGTCAATCTCCTACTTATCCGACGCACCCGGTGATACCAGCGTAAATTAATCATAGTCTGGGGTTCGCATGTTACAGAAGAGGTGTTTGTTAAAGTTCCGCTGTTATTCGTTTTTTTTTTTGGGCACAGCTCTGCTACGATAGGTACTGCTACTGCTAATAGGTACGAAATCGAATTAACAAAACACTTGATTTTTTTTTTCAAAAATGTGTCCAAGATGCAGAAACATGGAATCAGAGGCTTTTTAATTAAAAAAAATGGTTACATGGGTCAATTTTATATTTCATTCTGTATACAGTTTGTTGCTGAAATAATGTATATAAAACCTGACAACCATTTCGTCAGTATCGACTAAATTGAACGGACTTTCAATAAGCAAAAGTTTAAAATTCTCAGTATAATAATTTTTTTTTTACAGATTAACCGCAGTTGTTGTAGATCGACCCGTATTAAATTCGAATTTATTATAGAAGGATTCTGCGCGGAACCCTCTACGAGTAAGCTAACCTTACACTTGGCACTTTATTTTGAAAAAAGAACGCGCGAGACCTAATTTCCTCATCAGTTCTGCTCTCGCCAAATGAGCTTTCGATATCACGGGCGTTTCGTTTGACAGTGTCGTAATATAAGTAGTTATTTATCACACATATTAACTTAACTTATTGTCCGACTGAATTTAATCTCTAGCTTAGCGCTGGACACAATAGCGCGCAGCATGCCTTGGCGTCCGATAGCTATTACCGATATTGTAATTAGCTTTTTTTTCTAAATTGTATTTTTTTTCTACAGATCTATATTAAAACGTCAATGTAAATAACTTGTTAGCCGCAATCTCATTTCTAGGCGATTGGATATTACAATAGTGGACGTGATTTGAGAAAGGTAACGGTGTGTTGCTTTATCCGCTGGATGGAAGTCGTTTACGAATTTGTAGCGGAGAGCGGCGCATGCCGTCAGATAGGTGGACCTTATCGTGTTGTAGTCAGCCAGACACCCGCATTTATTTGAGACATAATGTGAAGAAATTACTAGCATCGTGTGATATTATGTCCAAAGAGGTTTGAATGTTAAAAAATCGGCCAAGTGCGCGCACAAAGGGTTCCGTATCATTATTTATTTAACATTAGACACAAAGATCGAGAAAAAACCGCAAAAAAATACGTTTGTTGCATGGGAGCCCCCCTTAAATTTAGTTATTAATTTTTTAAAGCGAATATAGAACTAAATATTCTGTGAATATTTCAAGCGTCTACCTGTTGCCAATATTATGGGAGCCCGTCTTAAATATGTTTTTAGTATTTGCTGTTATAGCGGCAACAGAAATACATCATCTGTAAAAATTTCAACTGCCTAGCTATCACGGTTCATGAGATACAGCCTTGTGACAGACAGCCAGACAGACAGACGGACAGTGAAGTCTTAGTAATAGGGTTCCCCCGTTCGGATACCCTTCGGGTACGGAACCCAAAAAAAGACGGTACGCAACTCATTTTGTAAAAGCAACATAAAATTGTAATAAATATGGCAGTCTGGAAAGATAAATGGACACCTCAAAGATAAGTAAAAATATACATACAGTGAAAAACAACAAAAAGCATGGAAAATTACTAGGCAGACGTAGATGGGACTAGCTCTAAAACATCGTCAACCAAATAATAGTGTCAATTCACACTTCGTCAAACGCGACCGATAACCCCATCCAAAATCCAAATACCTTATCGGCTCCTAGACTAGTCGAAAGAGGCACGTGGCACAGTGATGGGTTACCAACACTATTGTTAACTCACCGGGATGATTGGACCACGGAGCATAAGTATTTCACAGGTCTACGTGTGTAATTGTACGGATTATTTGGCTATAACCTGTCGGATGGGAGTTTTTGCCACCGTACGTGCGCTCGGCACGGGCCAACTTTCTACCTATAAGCCGCCACGCCATGCACTCTCCGCAGCGTAGATGTATTATGCTTGTCTTTTTGTGGACACCTTTCGAAAATAGCCGACTAACGGTCGGAGCCTTTGTGAGGCTTTAGTTGAGACACGCTGGAAAGTTATGAGGAAAGCATAGATGGCAAAATACATGCAATTAAAACGACAAACTTGTGAACGCAGACAAAACTATGTCCAAAAGCTTGTAAATTAGTGATATTGCTCTACTATCAAGTTCCATTTTCAAACTTGATAGTAGAGCAATATCACTTGCTAACCGTGAAGGAAAACCTCGTGGTGAAACCTGAGTGTCCACGTAATGCGTTCAGCGCTCGAAATCGTCAATCCGCGGCGGGAACGCGTAGTGATTAAGCCACGAGAAGGCCTGTGCCTTGCAGAGAGATGTAATTGACTGCTTATATGAGAGCAGAACTAAAATTTAATAAGCAACTAAATCCGGAAATCACATTAAGACCTGTTAAGAAAGTTTTAATTATGTTACAGAGGCAACAGTTCAATCTTCTGAAAATAGAATAGCTCGTTCGTACTCCAGGGCCGGTTTCTGGATTGAGAATTTCACTAAGTAAATACTTAAGTAACGTTTTGTCTCGCTCTTTTCTGGGAAATTCGAAGAGACAGCAATACAGTTAACTATTCACTTAGCGAAATTGTCAATTCAGAAACTGGCCCTCAGATGTGGAAATCCCGGTGCAACTAATTGAAAATATTGTAATACTAAAATAAATACCACTAATCAAATTGTTTGTTAACGTTAATCTGTTTATAGGTATGATTCAAATCTCCGCATCTTAATACAGTCGAAATTCCCGATGACTACACACTGCAGGCAAATTAGTTGCATTTATCAAATTTAAAACATCTACACTACATAGATGTGGCTTAAAAATAAAACGAGCTGGATACTAACAGGCAAGCCATATTCCCTGGCCATCCTATTAGAACTTCAGTTTTGACATGCCTCAGCGTTTGAAGTCGCCAATCCACGGTGGGTACACTTAATGATTAAACCCGTAATATCTTTCTGAGAGAAGGCACGTGCCCTGCAGTTTGACTTGTAATAGAATGCTTATAAAATGTAGTTTTTATGCAACCTTCTACCCCTGAATTTACCCTTGAAGCCTAAAAAGCCGTCAGAGAAAAGTGACCCAGTATTATTGTATAATTTCACTGCATGTCGATTAAGTTGGTACATTACTTTCTGTATCAAAGACAAAGTAACCAACTTCTAAAACGCAATATTGTTTCACGATGATAAAATGAAAACTTAAATCATTCGATTGCTTATGTAAGCGCAGTGATTTGAGCGAGCGCACATTTGATATCAGTAAAACGGCATTGTACCTACGCTCAGTAACATCGTAAAAACACCGGTAGCCTTTATCACACACGAAATAGTAGCTAGAACTAAACTAGAGGGCGTAGCACCATATAGCAAAGTGTACGTATACGTAAGCCAATACGGTTTTTTATCGCGGGAACAATAATCCGAGATAATGGATTAGCTCACACATGGCCAATGTTTTCAAATACCTTTATCGGTTTAATCGGGACCGCTTGTGCGTTGCTGCACGGAGACTCGTTGTATTAAAAATTATTTTCATCCCCCCATCTCGGAAAGAGTATTTTTGCTTTTCCATATCTGAGTGATAAAGCCGTTTTTATCCACTAGAGGATAAAGTAAATTGAATTTAGAACATATCGTGTGCACTAAGTTTGTAAATTCAAACCATCATTAAACCTATTTACCTCCATGGTGCCGAATCTATCATACAACTTTTTTTAATTTGTTAAAAACTCAAACCTCCTTTGTGTTTTTTTTTTGCATTTAGTCATTTCCTCACTGAGGTGGGATGAACAGTTACGTGTTGCACTCGAGTGCAAAGATTTTTCACCTCGTGCTCTTTTGATTCCTTCGCTAACGCTCACGATTCTAATTTTTAAATCACTCGCTGCGCTCGTGATTCAATTTTAGAATCCTTGGCTTGCTCGGTCATCAAAATTGAGCACGCCGTTAAAAACCAACTTTGCACTCTTGTATAACAAATAACTATTCCATAATATGTGTACACTAGCTGACCTGGCAAACATTGTTTTGCCATATTAGTTAGCTTACAAACTATTCTTAGACCTACCAAATATACAAAAAAAAATTATAAAAATTGGTGAACCCGTTTCGGAGGAGCTCGACAACAAACACTGTGACACAAGATTTTTATATCATCATCAGCCATTTGACGCCCACTGCAGGACATAGGCCGCCCTCGTGGTTTTCATAATCACGAAGGGTTTTGCCATAATCGCCACGCTTGGCAGGCGGGTTGACGATCGCAGTATGCGATTGGAACCTCAGGAAGACGCTGCTGCCCGTCTCCTGGTAATTTTTTCCTTAGTCGCCTTCTACGACAGCCACGAAAGGAAATGGAGTGAGGCTATTCTTAATCCGGCGCCACACGGTTTTTATATATTAGATTTGCGTTGGATGGTTGTGTTTTACTTTTTAGGGTTCCGTAGTCCGACAAGGAACCCTTATAGTTTCGCCATGTCCGTCTGTCCGTCGGTCTGTCTGTCCGTCAGTCCGCGGCCTAGCGCAAAGACCGGTGGTACTAGAAAGCTTTAATTTGCTATGTGTATACATTTTTATCACGCCGACAAAGTTAAAGAATAAAATGTTGGAAAAAAAATCTTTTTACTGTACCCTAACATGAAAAGTGGAGATGATTTTTTTTCTCGTCTACAGCATCATGTGGGGCATCGTTGAATTGGTCGTTGAACAATATTGTGGTTTTAACCTCCTAACCCCTGGAGGTATAAAATATACCAGAATTTGACGAAACTTGGCACGTTTCCTTAAAAAGGTACTAACATTACTAGAAAAATAATGAAAAAAATACTGGACCTGGAAAAGCTACTTTTCCAGATGTCCTGTGCATAAGACATTCGGTGTCAATTAAGAAAATATTTAAGTTTATAAGTCCTATGCATAGTAATTTCGGGGTAAATTAAGACATATTATGACAAAACATTTTAAGATATTTATTTGAAATTGAAACTTATATTTTAACTTATAATTGAAATTATTATTAGAAACTTAAAAAAAAATCTTCTCTTATAAAAAAAAACCACAAAACATAATAAGACTTCAATGAGATCAATTGTATGCATATACTTTGGCTAACAATCAAATATTTCAATAATTATCTTGCAATGACTAATTATGAAATTCAAAAAAACAGTTTCGGCCCTTTACGAGGCACAAATATATGTCGCAGCATGTACATTTTACTGTGCTTTTCATTTTGCAATTTTCCTTTCGACTGTGCGTGCACGTGAAGCTCTACCACGAGTAAATATCGAGCTAGAAGGCGAAGGTATCGGTATTGGAGATGCAGTAGGTTCTGAGACGTCATCTTCGCTGGATTCATCAGAAGTTTCATTAGGCGAATCATCCAACTGATTTGGATGATAGCTGGCATCGTCTGCTGAGTCATCAGAAGAGAAATCACAATCGGAATCATTCAATATATCCAAAACTGGAAAGAAAGAAACATGTAATTCACGACGGTTGTCTTATGAGTAGGACATCAAAATGAATAAATGAACTTAGTTTACAACGGATGTCATATCAATAGGACATCAAAAATTCAAGCTGTGTAAGGACGAGAAAAAAGAGGTTAGGTCAAAAATAACTTCTAATTTCGGTAATATAGTCGCTAGTAAATAAAAAAGAAACTAATAAATTGAATAGCAATGAAGGATTAAAAAAATATTGACAGATTACTTACTTTGTTCCGAGTGCAAAATCCTGCGCCTGCATTGTTCCGCCATTTTGCGAAGAAAGTGTCAAAGGTGAACTGCCCAGAACTTTTTTTTCTAGGGGTTGCGTTCATAAACTGTATTGCTATGTATAAAAAAACTAAACAAGTGATTTTATTTTCACACCAGATTTTTTTGTTGTTGATGTCCTATGCATAGTCTACCAGGGGTTAGGAGGTTAAGAAGACCATTTTTTTATACTTTTGATTAAGGATTCCGTTTGTGAAATATTAAGCTTTAAAGCGCATTGTCCGAGTAGGGCGTCCCCCCCTCTCCTGGCTAAACGGTTGATTGTAACAACGTGAAAAAATTCAGGGTAGTAGCATATATAATGAACTTAAAAGGAAAGTATCACGGCTAAGTAGGCTAAGTAGGCAACCAACTTATAACAGTAAAATTTCGTACAAAATCCATTGAAAATGACTTCGATGAAGTTGTTAGTTCTGTAAAGCAGATAAAAAAAACCTTTTTCTACGGAACCCTACATAGCGCGTGGCCCGACACGCACTTGGCCGGTTTTAATTCTAAATTAACTCTGCCGAGAACAATCACTTTATTTCTGCAAAGTACCTAGCACAATCTGCAGCAGCAATATCTGCGTCTCTAATGCATCATAAAAGTGAATGAGTATTATCCTAATGAGTTTCAAACTCTTTTGAGACATAATCAATAATTAAAATTATCTTAGTCTTTATATTTTGTTAACATTTAATGTAAGAGGATAAAGGCAATTATTTAAAAGCGCACAACAAAACCAAAAATCCGCGTTGTCAGTATAAGTTCTCTAAGCACACCTAAGAGCAATTTTATAACACAATTATTTCTTAACATTGGACGACACTATCAAAGGGTGGCGTGAGAGACAAGATGCATAATATGCCCAAAAGTGGGCTCCGTTTATGGGACTAGTCAGATCAGATTATATTAGATGTGATAATCCGACTAAACTAAGTCCTAATGTCCGAAGAATTTATTTTATTTATTTGGTGTACAAAACAGATCACAACCATTACACAACATATCCGTAAGAAGAAACTATTATAGTTTAGCTTAATCTAGTTTTTATTTCAAATTTGATTTTTATTTTTGTTGTAACGACAATTTAATATAATATGATATTTAAAGAGATAAAAAAGTAAGACTAAAGAGATATAAGAATTAAATCACATCCTGCGTAGCCCGCCAACAAGAGCCAAAATTCTTAAAGGGGCAGTCAATATCATTCAATAAAGTTATGTGCCAGGCATTATTAACTATTTGTAATATCTTTCACCTGGTTGTGCAATAAAGTGTTCTCTATCTATCTATATAATATACTAAAGGGGATATTACATTTGGCTGAATTTAGCCAGGCTAAATAACTAATTCGATATACATTGCTAGTTGGAGTAAGGGTATTGGATGGAAGTAGCACCAAGCCAGCAATGTATATTAATTTAGCCTATCTAAATCCAACCAAATGTAATACCCCCTTAAGTACCTAGTAATTCAAATACCGTGCTATTTATATTACACAACAAGTTAACTAAGCAAGCACAAATTGTTTATGTAAAATGTTTTGACTCAATCAATATTTTAGGATTTTGTTGAATGTCCCTTCGATAAACCAAAGTAAACACATTTTTTTTTTCGCAAAAGAACTTTCCTAGTATTTGGCACACCTGCTTATGCTATATATTTTAAAAGTTGATCGTCCTAGAGTAACATAATAACATTTTAACTTCTCCAAGACAATTAATAGTTTTCTTGTGAGCGCTAATATTCACATATTAGTCCTCAGATATTTCCGCGCAAACGCAAAAGATAATCATTAGTACAGTAAAAAATAAATTAAATTCGCATCTCGCGACCACAGCGCATACCAACTAATCCTGTTTCGTGGCCGCAAACCTGTCCTAACCTCAAAACGAATTCGGTGCACTTAAATTGCTATTAGATCTAATAAAATTATAAAAAATCCATGCTCTTCGTTAGTTACCAGCTGCGCTTCTAAACCAAAATCGTTGATGTTTGAGTGGTGACTGCAAAACTGAATTGAAACTGGGGAGGCCACTTCAGTCGAAAGGGTCGAACCACAGAACAGAGAAAATAGGTATGTTCTGTGGGTCAAACCGATGGGCGTAAATTGGCACTGAACGGGTTCCACGCGACGGATATCGCAGATGTGGTCGGCCAAGGCTGAGATGGCGGAACGGTCTCCCAACCTTTTACCCGGATGGGGGGGATGGCCCTAGACCGGCAAGAGTGGAAGATCACAGCGGTGGGACACAAATACGGCTAAAACAATTTTACTTCTTCAGATGAAGAACTTCTTTAGGAGCAATTTTACTGTAACTAAAAATGTGTCCCAGCGTCAGTGGTCACTTCACTCATGAAGGGTAGGAAGCAGTTGCCACTAGACTATGTAAATCATCCAGCGCATTCTGTAGAGTTCTATATGACCCGATCGGTCCACCACAACAATGATTTTTAATTGTTCTTTTCAAGGTCATAATCTAACAGGCTAATGTTAAAAATTGTTTAAACAAATTAAAGATGAAAATTTACAACTTTTGCTCATTTCGGTTTAACTATTCATACAATCCAGAAACCGTTCTCAGGTGTTGCGTTGTTTCAATAGCACGCTGTATTAGTACTCAATAAAGGAGTAACATTTAAACGAAAATCATAATGCATTCACTGACTGTTTGAAATAAAGGGTTGTTTTTCAGCACTAATGTGCAGGAACGCTATTTCACTATACTTTCATAATAAACTGTATTTTAAGTAACTACAACGTGCCGTCCCCTTCAGCTAGAACAACGATACTGATAGATAATGCTCCAATTAGCTTTTGACAGCCAATTTTTTTATAACAGTACCGGAACCGACCACAGGGGTCAAATGGTCGGTTCGTACTCAGTATTTTTAATCTGGCGCCTCAGTCCCTACCTGATAAAAACTAACTATTACTTCTAAGAATTGGTTTAATATCGATAATTTAGAAACGCTTTCCAGGTTTTGCTTTATTTTAATAACACGTTATATGTTACCCACATAAACGGTGAGTGGTTTGCATGTGTTTTGTTTATTTGGGTTTTAGATGGTTTTGGTTAAAGTTCAACTTAGATTCTATGTGATTAGAGGATTTCACAAAATTTCTTAATAAAATTTAAATTTATTAATTGCACTACTAATTTAGCTTCAATGATAATCACGAAAAATTTAATAAAATAAGTTACTTGGAATTTAAATTAGAACTTAATAAAATTGTATGTCAGTGAAAAAAATCTGAATTTTTAAACACACTTGTCGAATAACCCTTAGGTGCAAGTAATGATAAGTACATCACGATAAATTTCATATATTTAATAAGTAGGTACTTACACTACAAAATTTTTAGCGGCGACCGGCTTGCCACTTGCCACGTTGGTACACAAAACAACAGCAAACAAATCAGTCGATGTTCCCGTTTACCCATCGAGCCATTCCGTCCGATCTGAGGGTATGTTTACGCACTGCCCAATTAAAACGTAAACAAACCATGTCTCTCTGAACCCACGAAAAAGGACCTCCACTAACCTGCGACAGGTCGCTCGGCATCTCCGACTTGACGGCGTTCGCGTTCGCGTTGGCGGCTGCCCAGGCTTCCGCGAAGGTCTCCATCGCACTCTGGAAGTCCATGTTGTCTAGATCAACATGCCGATGTGTCACTAGACGCGCGGTACGCACGTACAGTCTCGCGCGCGGCCGGCGTGCCACTGACGGTCGCCCCGCCCAGTCCCGGCTCCCACCACGAGCGGCCGAGGACGCCCGACGCCGCCCGAGCCTTCCACTTTCAGCGCTTTTCTTTTTAAGCCGGTATTTTTAACGAGTTTCTTCGTCGTTTTTTGCGCTCCCTTCAGGGGACGGCCCCCGATGGCGGTTGGGCGGCCGGCTAGATTATTTACACTTGTAATTCGCCGTGGCCTGTGTAGCGTTAATTTTTTGACGGGATCCCGGGGCCTGGGTTCGCCCTTGTAAGCTGGTCAAATATATAACTTCTGTGTTTCAGGATAGCTTAGCAGCATTAAGCTCGCCTATGTTCAAACTTCGTTTTTTGTGCAATATTTTGAACATGAACGTGAACATTTACATACAGGCACATACATTGCTTCTGGCCCCACACTAGGATACCCTGTGTCGTGGGAACCAGAAACAACGACATCACACACATGTAAACATCCAAGACATGGGTTTTTTTTTAATTCCCAGCCGGGATTCGAACCCGGGACCTCTCGCATGGTGTAAATAAACCATTTTAATACAAATGGATTTTACTTCAATTATATTTTCAGTAATTACATGGCAAGTGAACATTTCATAAAATAATGTTAACGTAATATTTTAACAGGTTGTAAATTCAAATCGGCCAATCGAAATTTTCATCACGAAATGCCCACTTCGGAAGATGTGAATCACTTCTAGCCGTAACATAACACCAAATCACGCTAACGGTTGATTTCGACACTTAATTAAGGCCCCGATAACTACCTAACTGTGCAATTTAAAAGGCTATCAAAGTAGCTAATTGGCATATCCGAGGTCCGTGTAAAATGGCCTCAGTATACTAGGAAGCATTTTTATTCATTAAATAAATCACAGCAGCTTCCGTCCCAGAGGGGATGTGGGGAAAGATTGTCACGGCTTGCCATAACTTTGTACGTGTCGCCGCGCCTAATATTGCCCACCTTCCCCCGGATGACTTAATTTTTCTAAATTTCTAACAAGCTTTTCTCTCGTGATTTAGGTGTTTGAAAACTCGCCAAAGCTTCCCCTAGCTTGGTCCCACTTTAAATTAATTGAGATAGATACTTTTAAAGGTTTCCTACAGATTATTATCAATGTTAGGAACGTAGGTATCAGTAACATAATTGGGGTTTCCAACTATAACTTATGAGCGTTAAAATAAATTATTAGCTAAAAAATTCCGACTACAACCAACTCGTCCTTAAAATCGCTACTTTTAACTTAAAATTTACTTCTAGTAACTTAGGAATCGGTAAATGGGGACGCATCCTTACAATAATAATCCTTAACACCATGGAGCTTAAAAAACTCTTCAGGACTCAGTGAAATTACGCGTGATGCATAATTTCAGAGAACTTATGATCATTTCTTCTTGTTAGAATGTATAAAGCGCGTTTGGACTTAACTAACAAAGCAAAATACGCGAATCTAATCGCTACACAAATCACATTGAGTATATTATAAAAATATTCGAGATATAAGCTGGTATTATTTACAAAAACAAGATTACTTAAAGCAAAACTCTGAGTCAGTATTTAGACTGTGGTAAAAGGAAAGACGTAACCACAGATTACTTAAATTTATGTTTTAGAGGTATCGTGTTTTTTTCATAAATATGACCGTAAGTATACTGTGGACACAACCAGTAGTTTCTATAACCTGAGATATAATTCCCGACATATAACTTGACCAAATTACTTTGACTTCGCATGGAAGTATTTCGGGTCTCATTGGCGGATTTCAGAGTAAGACTAGCGCCAAAAATGATTTTTTTTTGTACAGACCATTTTTGCAAAAAGTGTCTGTACAATCTCTCAATCTCAGTTAATTGTTAGTAGTCCTAGGTATTTTGCCTTAGGTTGACGGCCATGGGTCCTAAAAATAACTACTAACATGATTGAGAGACAGTACAAACAGTTTTTGCAAATACGATCTGTAAGAAAGATAGTTATGATTTTGTTCTCTTGAAATAGAAAGAAATAGAAATAGAAATAGAAAGCATTTATTGCCATATTACGACAAAGGGTCGAGGCTCAGCATTATGCAACCAAGTCAACGCAGTGATCTTGGCAGCGCTGATTTTCAGCCACTACCCAAAAAAACTAAAAACTAAACTTACATGTAAGAGAAAGGTAACAAACTTACAATATAAATTTGTACCTCTTGGTGGCGCTCTTAAGTCAAATTAAGTAATAATTATTCCCCTACGTGTCAATGTCTTAGGTACTGCAGCGTCCGAGTGGTCCTTTTACCCATCTAGTGTGAGTGAAGGTGCCACTAGACGTAGATGCAAAGGCCAAGTACGTGTCCATCACAAACTTATCCCGACTATACTGATTTTCGGTCAAGTTATCTATCATTATAACAGGCTGTAACGGAACTGCGCACCAAAGCCTGTGTGTAACTGTCAAATTAGTATGGGATTTAACAGTTAGACGATTGGAATCGCTCAGGATTTGGTGACCTGTGACCGAAGTACTTGGTAGACGCTGCACCGACCAGAGTACATTCGACAGCAGCTCGACCTTTACATTTTAATTGCAAAGTAGCCCGTAACGTAATTTAATAAGGTACACGCATCAGAAGATTGATGTGCTATCGATTGCCTATCTCTCACACAGGTATTATATATGAGGATGACAATGATACAGCGGTTTAATTGGATACAGAAGTATGAAAACAGGGTAATGGGATTTCCTCACTCAGACTCAGAGATAGATAGATAGATAGATAGATAGATGCAGATTGAGAACACTTTATTGTACATAAAAGAGGAAATTACACAGATATTTGTTAACCTATAAATTACAGACGGCGGCCTGTGGCCTAATTACGCTCACCAAATCCTGAGCGATTCCAATCGTCTAACTGTCAAATTCCATACTAATTTGACAGTTAAACGATCGGAATCGCTCAGGATTTGGTGAGCGTAATATAGGGGCTGATCACTAAAAGTGATCTCATACATACAGACAAACTTTGAAGGAAGTAGATAGCCAGGGGACCTTAGATAAGATAAAAAAATTCTTTACTCTTAAATTTTTTGGTGTATAACCAGAAAAAAACAACAAACACAAAATATTTACTAAGGTACATAGTACAATTGGCGGCCTTATTGCCCTATTGTTTTAGTGTATGCAGGGTAGGTATATACCAAAAAAAAAAACAAAACTGACGATGTTATTCGTCTAGTTTTGCGGTGTTTTAAAAACACTGCAACCATTTTCAACCTTCAATTTATATCAGAAACTCTTGAAGGGGTTACTCCAGCCAAAGCTAACAAGCACCACTATAAGAAGAATAAATAAAGAAAGACATTTGTTGGCACAAATTAACACATCACAAGAAAAAAAGGCACAACAAGTAACTTAAACAAGTACAAAGAACAACAACATAAAAAAACAACACATCTCCGTTTTTGCAAAATAATAACATTTTAGCCCCGGGCCACACAGAAGGGACGTAGGACGGGGCGCGGAAAAGACGCGTCGTTAATCCAATTCACTTTCATACAAAATGTACTGAAGGGAAGGGACGAAGCACGAAGCCCACACAGAAGAGACGGGGCGAGGGCGCGATTACTACGTCGCCGCGTCTTTTCCGCGCCCCCGCCCCACGTCGCTTCTGTGTGGCCGCTGGCTTAAATCTCAATAATGTTAATAGAAATTTTACTAGAAAAATTACCATAAATTTGCCTTTCTTAGTGGAAACCAATTAAAGTTCTAGGTTCTAGTTTAGTCTGTAGGTTCCACAAATAGTTATCACCATTACTGAGACTTTATGGTGTTTTTTCAAAAAGTATTATACAGAAGATAAAAAATCCATTGGCGGCGCTATGTGGCTCCAAGTCGCCCTTTTAGTTGGTATTTTTAAAGCTGTCATTGGCGTTCTTTGAATCATCATCATCGTATTTAAAAGCTGGACTCTTGTTACTGCAGCATTCTTCACGTTCTCCGTTCTCAGGTCATTTCCTTCGGACTGATTCCTACGTCACAACATCCACCATTACTTTGGGTAATATTTATGACAATAAATACTGAACTAACCCTACTTTTGCCTCTCCTGTACTCCCCGCGGGTTGACTGGTAAAAAATTCCATTATTATTAAGTCCACCTTTTGTACACTTTCATTTGGGCATTAAAGAATCAATAATAATAATAACTGCCGATTTATTTTTGCATTACATTTTACATTTACATAAACTCACGCCTGTATCGTGGAGGGGTAGGCAGAGACCAGGGTTTGCCAGTTCCCACGATCCTGACAAACTTCTTTCGACATTCATAAGTCACAGTTTCAGGTACAGTCGATTTTATGAAATGAATTTATTGCTATTTAATACATTGAATGTTATCATAAGCAGCCTACATACGCCCCACTGTAGGGCACAGGCCTTCTCTCAGAGAGAGAGAGTATGGGGTCAATCGCCACGCGTGCCCACCGCGGATTGGCGATTTCAAGCGCTGAGGCATGTGAATAGCTCAAACACTCAGGTTTTCTCACGATGTTTTTCTTCACAGTTAGCGAGTGGTATTGCCACTACAACTTCGCAAATATACATAACTTAGAAAACAAAGTCGTGTACATGCCCGCACTGGGAATCGAACCTGGGTCTCTCGCTTCCGAGTGCAATGTTCTACCCACTAGTCTACCATCGCATTGAATTGAATTTTAGATATTTTATCGAAGACTTGTTCACAAGTATCATCATTATGTGCGGCTTGGTTATTATTGTCACCAGCCTCAGGTAGCAAACTTAAGGCAACTTTTATTTTCCATTGTAGGTACATATACGTCATAAAAACAGTATAACTCCAAGCAAACTAAACACATTCGAGTAATGACTCTCAACTTCCCCCCAAGGGGCCAGCCAGTGTCACTGGCGTCTAGGTATAACTGTTTCAATTAACACCTGAATGAAGTTCTCTTATCTTATTAGAGGGTCCTATTTTAGTGACAGGTCACGCCTTTTAAATAAACTCTGCAGCATTAAGCGTTCAGTCGATTGCGTCACGTAAAACGACCTTATCGGCTAACGATTAAGAGTCAACGATGGACTCGCACTGCGTGAGATAGATACTAACTTTACATGGTTCGTGAAATACACGTCGACGCTCTCAGGCCCAGTTTACATAATCTTTGTCTTAGGAAAGGTACCGTGTGTGTTACTCATTAGAGCCTGTTTCGGAGACCCCGATCATCACTAACGCCGGGGGTGTGATACTTGAAGACCAGTTTCTGAAATCAGTCGAAAGTTTACGTCAATTTTGACAGACTGAAAGGAGGCGAGTTGGATTCACTCGAGAATTGACTCCCACTTAAGTGAAGTAGGAACGGCTGTGATGTTAAATAAGTAGAGCCAAATACAACTTAGAAAGTGTTCTTAAAGGTGTGGTAATTTTTGGAGGAACCATTTAATCTCTTATCTCTTATGATTCTGTGTGGCACCGGATTAAGAATAGCGTCACTCCATTTTATTCCTTGGATGTCGTAGAAGACGACTAAGGAAATAAATTACCAGGAGACGGGCAGCAGCGTCTTCCTGAGATTCCAACCGCATACTGCGATCGCCAACCCGCCTGCCAAGCGTGGCGATTATGGCAAAGCCCTTCGTGGTTACGGAAAACCATGAGGGAGGCCTATGCAATGGGCGCCAAATGGCTGATGATGATGATTTTTTATGAGTTTGACGTTCAAATTAAACTAATTGTCATATTTTTCTCAAATTGTAAGTTAAAAATTAAAGTATGTACGTCTTAAATTTCCCAAAATGTGATTTAATTATTTAGTGCCTACATTTTCAACATTTTGCAAAAATACACCCATAATTTTTCAATCATTACAAATTATGGAAAGCGAGTGACGGAGACGCGGAGGTGGTACAAGCCCTTGAGTAAAAACTAGGACCCTTTGCTTATTTTTAGAGGGAAAGAACAATTTGAAACATAATTGGATTGCACACCACTTCATAACCGGAAGCGGAAATCATTTTGCCAGGGCCCTTATTCAAGTTACAAGAAAATTACTATTTCACTCTTTCCAAAGAATATCATTCGGGAGGACGCGTACCAATGTCTTTTTTCCAAGTTACGTACATTTGTGAAGTTATATTAGCAGTACCACTCACTAATTGTGAAGGAAAACATCGTGAGGAAACCCTAGTGTATAAGGTAATTACATTCCGCAGCACTTACGACATACAATGGCCGAACTATGAGGCTAACTGCGGAAAGCTCCAGTCGAACTAGAGCTAGTCTAGAGGTAATACGTTTAACTACCATGCCGGAGGTGGTCAGTTCGTTTCCTGGTGGGGACTGACGTACTTTTACTTGCATAGCCTCATTCTTCGTGTTTTTCCTCAATTTTTTGTCCTTGTCTGAGTACCACGTGGGTATCCTAGTTGGGGACCAGAACAAGTGATTGTGATGTGTGGATGTTTTTGTGTATTATCCTCGTTAATTTGAGCCGGGGACCTGCGAACAGACCAAATTGATCCTTAAATACTTACAAAATTGAGACTACAATACGAGAGCAAAATAAGCACGGCCCCCGTAACGGCCGACGACGGGCCGTCATTTAAGTTCGACCTTCACCGAGTAGTCTCTAACCTTATAAGAAGAAGGATTATTTTAGATTGAAAATTTGGCACCCGCAAGTCGCCAACACGTTGTAATGTGGATAGCCTTTATGGTTGACAGTGCAGCCATCAAATTGTTATTGACTTTACCTAAGTCACGACACTGCAATTTAACATTTTTATGAGGGAAATTTGTAATCTGTAGAATTCTAAATGACCCGATCGGGCCACCACAACAACGGTTTTTAATTGTTTTTTTTTCAAGGTCATAATCTAAAATATGAATAAAATGAAATGTTTAGGCCTTTAAAGGAAAATGTCGAGTTAACTCATTGAAACATAGATATTCGTTTTCATCAGTATTGTTTCCCCTAGCCACGACTTCAAACACCGAATCGTACTAATCTCAGAACGGGCAAGGGATTCTCGCTCTTATGCAAGTATCTGATACGAGCTATTACAGAGTAGCTAGTATTGTCACTACTGCTAAATGAAATTTACATACCTAGTTTAATAATACCTAAGTGCTGGGTTAAAAAAAGTTTTACAGTCTATATGCCAGAGTCATAATACTTCGTAGTTTCTCCGTTTGACCGCCCACCAACATATCTATAGTAAAACACGAACCTACCATTAATGTAAGTTAATGAAACTTAACGCTTTTCAACGTTGGAAAACACTGTCGAAACGTCTCTATATAACTAACCAACGTTCCCTTTGTTGCGACGTCGCACCATATCGTCTAGTTTTCCGAACGTTGGCACTGAGTAATAAGTACACATGAACGCGAGCGGCTGAAAACCTCGCGCTATGTAAAGCCGCGGGCACATATCCTAATCCGGGATGCCAATGGCGTTCGCTAGGCGTTGACATTCGCTAAAACCTCCTCCAATGCGGGGGTGTTAGGTTTATCCGTTAAACCTGAGATTAGACGCTCTCTGTCTGCCGGGGGGCGGGGCGTGGGGCCACGCCCACCGGTCGATCGCGCGCCGCGCTTCGCGGCCGCTAGCCCGCTTTGTGGTGTTATCTGCTGACGTCACGGCATCTCATCCGACGTTTCCCGCAGATAAGCTCGCTCTAACAGCGCGGACGCACCCTTGTCTCGGCGCTGCGGGCCCCGGACGGGCCTTTTGACATACTGCCACCGACCTACTTGTTATTTTAAAAGGCTGGGCGGTGTTATTTTGTCAAAACGTGATTCCTCTAAAATACTCCTCAGAGGCAGTGTAAATAATCTGTGGTTACGCCTTTCCCTTTACTACAGACAATTTAGACTGCACCTGAGGAGTGTTTTAAGGAGTCGCGTTTTTATTGATAAGTTTTTATTGGTTTAAACTATGATACAAAGGATTCCATGAAATTGTTTTTTTGTCTGTGTTTTTCTTGGTATACAATAAAGAACATTGTTACGTATCTTATAATGCAGATACAAATACAGATTATTATTCATAACTAGCTGATCCGGCAAACTTTGTTTTGCCATTTATATTGTTTTTGTTGCACTAACCTGTGCTGAGGCCAATTTAGAGTCGCGGGTTCAAGTCCCGGCTTGGGTAGAATTTTTAGCCTCTAAATAGGTTTTTATACATAGTTAAGTTTAGTTAAGCTTGTGTTTACAACTAAGAAGGTAGACTCTGGTGAATTGTCACTAAGCATCTGTTACCGCTACTGTCAACTTAGAGTCAAACACATTAAAGAATTTCGTTAAAAAGTAGTTTGGACCTGGTAGACTTGCTGGTAGTCTGTAAGATGTTCTGTTCAAATATGTTCGAATCCCGGCTGGGGACAAAAAAAAACCTAGGTCTTGGATGTTTACATGTTTGTGATGTCGTTGTTTCTGGTTCCCACGACACAGGGTATCCTAGTGTGGGGCCAGAAGCAATGTGTGTGCCTGTATGTAAATGTTTATGTTTATGTATTCTATTTCTCCTCCGATACACTCCTCGATATAAGCAGGTTGACTGGAAGAAATGGCTGTTAACAACAAGGCCACCGATTATACCTTTTCTTTTGTAACTGATGTTTCTGTAATTGTTTGCTCTGGTGTACACTAAAGAATATTCATATGTTATCCAATCTTGATTCTGATGACTCTAAGGGCCAGCTTCTGAATTGAGAATTTAACTTAGTAATTAGTTAACTGTAGTGCTGTCTCTTCGAATTTCTCAGAAAAAAGCGTGACAGAACGTTACTTAAGTATTTACTTAGTGAAATTGTCAATTCAGAAACCGGCCGGCGACTTTTCCATCGCCAAATACGAGTAGTTTATTCAACTGATAACGTCAAACAAATACGTTTGTTTTTCAATTTTATCTGGTTAATAGAGATCTTTAAAAAAATGACTTTATACTTACTAGAAAAAATACAGATGGTTAAAGGGCAAATATGTTTCTTTCTAATCGAACTTCTAATTATGAGTTGGTAAGTATATAAATACCTACCTACTTATCGATCTACTTACTTACAGGAGATTTACGCGAAAGACCAGTCCTCAGCTGCCTTATGAAGGTTAAAGTTCCGTCTGGGTGGGGGAGGGGGCATCCCCCTACTGAAGTGAGCTTTGATACGAATTCGTTATCTCGGCGAAGTATACTGTGATGGGCCGATTAATTTACCTGTCAAACGTCTCTGGAGTGTCGGACTTAGAATAATGACTTACGAGTTTAAATTGCGTGTTTGTAGTATTTTCTTACACACCTTGATATTTCTAGTTGGTTTTCAGCTGAAAACATTTTGTCCTTCGTTTTCAGCAATAAGATAAGATAAGTACAAAAAATCTTTGTCACCACGATTGTTCTAAACAATCTCACAACTGATACTAATCATAATAAGTCAGGCGTAAAAAAATGGTTCATGCTAATCGATCGCAGCCAGTGACGTCAGGGCGCCTTATAGGGCAGACATGAGGCTTTTATCATTATTTTGTCTACAATTATCACGTCAAATAATATTTCATTTGTCTGTAACAAAACGTTAAGAATACAGTGAAGTAAATTCAATAAAATGTTCATTATCTATCCAATAACTTTTTTCTATTCATACTACTTTTTCTATTCGAAGAATATTCAAATTTTATTGTAAACAAAAAACTATAAGTTGTATGTCCTTCATGGCATGTCACTCCAACTCAATTTTAATTTCTTATAATTCTAATAAAATTGGCTAATTCAAGGTAGAGAGTACGGAGCATTTCAACGAACGTATAACAAACGTAATAAAAGTATTTTTATCTTGTTCTACTTTCGTAGTGTTCATTGTAATGGCTTTGAAAGACAAAAAGGCGACTTCGAAAATCCCATAACCTAATAATACTGTTGAGTAATCGCATAATCATCAATAATCCCCAGAAATTTGGAAAAAATCACACAATGACGTATGGATATCTTCGCCCGTTTGTCACTATTCATGCTAGACCTCATAGACCTAATATTTGCTCGAGCTGGACAACCTTAACCTTGTTGAGTAAGGTTCAAAATGAGTTGGCATTCATAGCAATCAGAGATCTAATTAACTGGTGTCAATACAAAGGTTGCTGCAACCCGCTGCGAATCAGGGATCAGCCTTTGCGTGAAAAAAAACTAAACAGATTTTCGGATTATAATTAATGAAATGTCGCGTCTTTCTACCTGCGAATTCTTGAACTAAGAGATAAAGTGTGTGATTGATCGTTAATTGATTTATTGGCTTCTCAAAATTCGGGATCGGCTGAGAGATATTTTTTAAAATCCAAGCAAGGCATTTTCTACCGTGGATTTCGTAGAAGGCTACTAAGGAAATACATTAACAGGAGACGGGCAGCAGCGTCTTCCTGAGATTCCAACCGCATACTGCGATCGCCAACCCGCCTGCCAAGCGTGGCGATTATGGCAAAACCCTTCATGGTTAGGAAAACCATGAAGGAGGCCTATGTCCTGCAAAGGGCATCAAATGGCTGATGATGCTGAAGATATAGCAAGGTTGGTGGAAATATAGGACTACATAACAAGATAAGAGGCGTTTGTTTAGAAAGTAGCAAGTACGTAAGTAATCAGAGCAAAACTTTAGATTTCTAATATCCAATTCTGTGCTTTTGAAACAGATGCGTTCGCATCTAGAAAACTAATTTCTTATGGATTTGGTACTGAAATCAATCTACAAGCGACAACGTAGGTATCTCATATTTATTAACTTAATATTTTACAAATAGTATTGCTTAACTCGGAAGCGAGAGACCCAGGTTCGATCCCCAGTGCGGGCGTGTACCTATGACTTGGTTTTCTAACTTTTGTACATTTGTGAAGTTATAGTAGCAATACCACTCGCTAACGGTGAAGGAAAAACATCGTGAGGAAACCTGAGTGTCCGAGCTATTCACATACCTCAGCGCTTGAAATCGCCAATCCGCAATGGGCACGAGTGGTGATTAAGCCCATACTCTCTCCCTGAGAGATGGCCTGTGCCCCACAGTGGGACGTATATAGGCTTCTTATGTATTGCTTAACGGAAATATATACCAATTGCGTACCGCTACTTGGTTGGTTGTGCAATAAGCGGTTGTGTTCTCTAAGTATATAAAATTGTAGAAATTTTAGATCTGTAAACGAAAAGTACCAATAACAATAAAGTTTTTTTACAAGATATCATTTTAGCCGCCAGGTTATTTTTCTTACCCAAAATCTCAACAATTACAGAATGCGTTGAATTCGACAAGTCACCGGTTTTTTCGTCTCAAACGCAGATTATCTCCCGATCCTTACCCCACTCGATCAATCTTATCAAGGTAGCTTTGCTGTTGTTGAAACCCGAAAGCATTAAGTGGCCTTAATTTGCCAAGTGACTTTGTACTTTATGCATGAAGCTAGAGGGTTGTTTTGTCCAGGTGTCGGGCAATGGAGACGTAATGCTTATTGTGCTGGATGCGCCGGATCATTGCCGGATTCGGGGAAATTCGCCCCGCGTGAATACCTGCCGTGCAGGTACCTAAACACATAGTTTTACTAGAAACGACAGAAAGAATATACGAGAAAAATAAAAAATAACAAACAACTCGACTGCTAAGCATTAATTACTAAGCAGGCGAGACCAACCTGGGTTACTCACAATGTCGTACACAATTTGGACTTGGGCTGTAACGGCGCTTATAACTTTTTCTGCCTGCCGCTTATGACACCAATGCCACGAGATTTTTCTAGATTCTTTGCGAAATTTCGGTTATTCAAAGAAAGTAAAAATTACAACTTCAAAGAAAAACCAAATTCTACAAAAAAAAATAAATGCGAAAAAAGTAAATGCAATCTAAAGTCATGCCAAGTGATGCCACTTTAGATTGCATTTCTTTACCGAGACAAGTAATGCAATCTAAAGTGATGCCAAGTGATGACAGCTGCAGGAATTCACGACTTTTTTTACTTATGAAATTTTTGAAAATTTATGCAACTTGGCATACGTCCGGAAAAAAACCAAAACTAACGATCTGCCACATTGATTTATGTTCGAGGAGTGCACGCGCGATGAACGCATAGTGTCACGTATGTCGTGTCTACCGTTTACAAGCTCTACCCGATTATGACTTGCTATTTGTCCAGCAAGAGACGCGGGCGCAGAGGCAATTCAGGCAATGTTATTGTTGACCATGCGCGTTTGGGGCCGTCCTTGTCCACACAATAAAATGTAGTCTAAATTAATACTTACAGAGTATTGCTTGCCGTTTTGTTTTCATTCGGGGTCGGGATTAGAGACAGTCGATAAAAATCTAGAAATTCAAATCTTACTAGGGAGTAATATTCGTTTAAATGAAAGCTATGGTATGGTTTGGTGCCGGCACATCAATCTTTACATACGTGCACTCTAATCAGTTACGTTAAGGACAACTTTGCAACAAAAATGTAAAAGTTGATCTGCTAACGTTTGTACATCGAATGGTTTCAACATTACCGAAATTGCTGTTTGAAGTAGAATAGAATTTTTACTATATTTTGTACCTTTAGTGGTTGTAAATGTACATAGGTTGTAAATATCGGGAACATTCTTAATGCTAATAAGAATCCAGTTTCATTTACAATTGTGTCAATCTTTCGATTGTGAATTAATCTAACTGAGGACCCGGAAATTATATCTGCAAGGGGGTCAATGAGCTGTTGTCTCTTCAGTAGACAATTTGTACAGTTGACAGCAGGTCAAACTTTACATTTTCGTACCAAATTCGCCCGTAACGTAAGCGTAGAGTGCACATGTGTAAGGTTCGACGTGCTGTCGATACGAAAAAACTATAACTCGGTTACGTTACAAGGGACTTTTAACTAAACTGTCTAGTGTGGACCTTACATTTTGCGATCCCTTATGTTAAACTCGCTACAGGTTGGCTTAATATATTAAATAAGCAAACCAGAAATCTACAAAAAAGAAGATAAAAAATAACTAAAACGTACCGGCGCTGCGCGCTGCCGAAACAAGTATTTATTCGATACGACATCATTTAAAGCATAGCCCGTAGGAGTGTTCGTAATAAGTCTAATTTCCATTCAATTTGCTCACGCGAATGGCGCCCGTATTCGTTTTATCTAAAATATTCAACATCAGAAGTTTAACTTTGTGATAACCACATAGCCCATCCACGGTAAGCACACTTGGTGATTACTTCCATAGCCTCTCCAGAGAGAAGGCATTGTGTTTTGCAGCGCTACGTTTAGAGAGTTATTTTAAAATGCTACTCCTGACATACTTTATTAGGGTTTTTGTTTTACAACAACGTTAAAAGTAATAGTAAAACTCAGAAACGTTTACTTGTAAACGGGAGATTCTGATTTATTAATACTTATTTATATTTCACAATGTTTGTATTTTAGTTGTAATCTGTAGAATTCTTAATGGCCCGATCGGACCACTATTTTTAATTGGTCTTTTCAAGGTCATAATCTAACAAGTCAAATATATTTTTCGTTGGTCTAGCGGTATCACGTCTGATTGAACACGACGGGTTTGAGTCCCTCTGGGAGCCGCCGTACAGTTGTACAAATGTTGTTAATAAATAGATCAATTTTAAAGTCCTGACACGATACAAGTTGTTGTAAATTATAAACTACTATTTAACGAACTGCGTCTTTAATAAACAATTCTGCTTCTATAAGTCAGATAGAGCAATATCTGGCCTGTATTCAGATAAGCAGATAAATACTTGCTGTTCGTTTGATTGACATAATCTTCAGCCATTTTTTGATCACTGTTAATACCTAAGCAATATTAAAAAATTGATTCCTTTTTTCATTTTAATTTTTTTTTTTCCTTGCTTTTAAAAATAAACAAAATAATTGAGAATTTTAAACACTTGCTTATTGCAATTTGCTTACAACTTCCAACAAGCAAATGTTGAAAATTAAAATTAATAAACTGTATAAAATTTGTAAAATGTATATACTATACTGAGAAACTGTTTGCAGGCTTTGCAGGGGATGGGTCGCAGCAGGATCGACATTCGTTTTAAAGGATGTTCAGGCTTTAAGGTACTATGAAATGTAGTGATCACTGCGATGAATGTCTTTCCAAAACATGCAAGCATGCTCTTTTTTCTAATCGAAGCTTGGCACTACATTTTAATCAAAAGAGGATGTAAAGAGTCGGCTATTGGCTACGAGCATGACTGTGGCGTTGTCTGCAAACGCCAACATATCAGAAAAAGTGAAGTATTTTCATGAGGCTATCGCCTGCTTAAGCATTATTTTGATAAAATTTATGTAAATACATAACAACATAACATAACATAACATAACATAACATAACATAACATAACATAACATAACATAACATAACATAACATAACATAACATAACATAACATAACATAACATAACATAACATAACATAACATAACATAACCTAACATAACATAACATAACATAACATAACATAACATAACATAACATAACATAACATAACATAACATAACATAACATAACATAACATAACATAACATAACATAACATAACATAACATAACATAACATAACATAACATAACATAACATAACATAACATAACATAACATAACATAACATAACATAACATAACATAACATAACATAACATAAACTCACCCCTGTATCCCAAAGGGGTAGGCAAAGACCAGGGACTGCCACTTGCTACGATCCTGACAGATCACTTTCGCTTCCTCAACATTCATTAGTCGTTACATGCACGCACACCGGTTTCGGGTACTTTTTATCTTGCCCTTTGCTAATACATCCCCTATTTGGTCGAAGTATGTCCGTCTGGGTCGTCCCTTACCGGCCCTTCCACCCACATTCGCTCGATATAGGTATTTGTTTTGTCAATCTTTCTTCCTTCGTTCTAAATACAATGGGTGCCAGTACATTCTTTATATTTAGCAGGTAGTTTAAACAGTGAAAAAAAGTCCTGAAATATTTCACATTTGTGCTTTGCACACAGCCAATATTTCTATACCCGGCTGTACTCTTTGGGTATCCAGTGAAATGTTTTGACGTCATTGTCGTTGCTGGCAGGAAGGAGTCGATCTTCTATAGTGAATATTAGGTGCGCGAGTTCGATTTATCCAGTGCGTCTAAATGTTGCAATAAATATACAGGAGAACGTTTATTTTGAAAATATTCACTCGTGTGCGGCAGGGACTGTAGGTATGGGAGGCCCTTTACACTGAACGATATGTTGTTTTTTATCTAAACATTTTTTTTTTATCTTCGCAAACATCCAGAATGATTTTGTATCGGTATTGACATGACTAGATTTTATGATAAGATGGCCCTAGCTAGACTCTGTTAATACATCGATGATAAATTGCATGAATGCGTCGATTTCATTCCACTGCCGCTCCAAATAGATAAAAGGATTCCTACCTTTCCGACCTTCTTAGCTTCAATGGAGTGAAAAGAGTGACCCGACAGTCAATCTATCATTGTACTTACTACACTATCGAATGGAAGGTCTGACCTAACATGGGCTTTATGGCTTACGCTCTCTCTAAAAGAAGGCCTAGTGCCCTGCAATGGGACGTATATAGGTTACATTAAAGTGGTTTCAATTTCAAAGCTATCAAAACCAAATTATTTCAAAGCTGACCAGAAAAAAAAAACAAATTAGTACATACAGTGCGGTTTCGGGTCCAATGAAAAGAGCTACTAATAGTTAATCTGTGGACAGGAACTACTGTAGTAACGTCACGAGATAATACCTTCGGTTTCTTGTGCACTAACATTTAATTTTTCTTAACTGTTAGCATTCGTTAACAGCTGTCAGTAATTTGTATTGTATGCGCTTTGGCCAACTGACAGCTTTTAACAGTATATTAACATATTGTCAGTGTACCGAAAACAGGGGGTAAAAAACTTCGACTTTCATAACAGGAGCTCTGTCAATATCCAATCATGTAAAAGCCCTCCGAAAGAATCCCACATCTCTTTTCTCAGTAAGAAATACACGGACCGAGGCGACGAATATTCTTACATTGCATTGCTACTCGTAGATACCCGAAATACAGTTGACGGCACATCGACGGGCCTTCTCTCAGAGAGAAAGAGAGGTGTATTTATCTTATTTTATTTTATTAGGCATACCAACAGCATGCATACAGAAAATAGTTCAATAGTTTTACAAAAGATAGAATAACGTGTACGAACACCACTTATGTGACGTAATGCAATGGGACTTCGCAACAAAAACAGTAAAGGTGGACCCGCTGTCAACTGTACATCGATTCCATTCGGATCGTTTAAAAATTGTCTCGAATACACATCTGTGGCCCGCGCACCGAGACAATAAAGTCTAAAACGCACGTATCTGAATGGTCGGATATAGGTGTAGAATAAACACGTGTGTTAGAGAAAATGGGTGTGTATTTCTTAGTGGAATTGAATATTTTCCTCATAATATTTATGGCCGGGTCTTCTAGAGAAACGAGCAAAACGTTGGAGCTTCATCACTTCTTACTGTGAAAGTTTTGCTGTCATAATTTCTGTTTAGTTAAATTATATTAATTATACCTATCTATAATTAAATCACATGCAATAAGAAACAGTTGAAAATTCTCCATTTGAATAGTAAGGTTTAGAATTTAAAACTTTTTCTTTTTGGCAACGATTTAATTATAGATAGGTACTGAAGAAATGGCTTTCAGGTATTGCGTTATTTCCATAAGACGTTGTCACCAGGGCTGCGTTTTATAAAAGTGCATTTCGTAGTTTATTTGACTTTATTTGACAATTCGATGTACATGGCTTAGCGTAGTCGTCCTACTTGTAGTCGATGACTACTAATCTATGGGTTAATCGACTTTGCAATGTACATCAAATTATCGTGGTAAACCAATTGTAGTTCCATAAAACAGGCGCCCAGAGCGGCGCGTTACTTGATCAGCGCGACACCTCGTAAACGCCCAGTGCAGCGCGACGCGTCGATATTTTCCCGTTTTGTTTGTCCAAATATTAAAGCTCTTAGACTTTTAATGATCTGTTACTGGGAAAGAATATTTTGCTGTGCCGCGCCGCACCCCGGCTTGCCGCTCCAGCGCGGCTCAATTATAAAGTCATCGCCGCAACGGGCCGCGCCGTACGACGAAACTATTTGTGCGGTTAAGGTCGTAAAAATAGTGGACAGTATACTTACTACTCTGTCAAGAAAGTACTAGGGAAAGATCAATAATACACAAAATGTTAGTTTTAAAAATTTATTTGGAGGCTAAAAATTCCACCCACGCCGGGACTTGAACCCGCGACCTCTGGCTAACCGTGCCAGCGCTCTCCCAACTGAGCTAATGGGCAAGTGCGGGCATCGGCCTCTTTACAAACTTCTCTGTATTACGTACAGGCAGCGACACCTGGCCGAAGCAATTTACATCACTTGCAGCCCCGAGTCGTAAACCCTGTAACAATGCGTTTCATGAATATTGGGTCGGAATTGATTCGTTCCAGCATGTCCTCAGCGACTTATGCGATTGAGTTTTTGGAGAAAATCAGGTCTTTTGGGACTAGCCGACCGGCAACGTATTTCATACCCAAGTGATTAGGTATTTAAAATGGTACGGATCGACTCGTGAGACACAGAAACTTCGGCGGCTATCTATCTCAAACTTGAATAAAGATTTTCAGTCACAATTTCCTTCACTTTTGCAATGTTAACTTCAGTTGCAGACGTCGATGGCGCACCAGAGCGAGGCAACTTCTATCACATCGTGACCGCTTTTGAACGCGTTATACTACTCATAAGCAGTGTTTGTAATAAAGTCGATTCAACGTAAGCCTTCTAGTAACATTTTCAGTGACTCGGAACGCGAAATTCCATTGGCGATGCAAAATTTAAGACCAAATCTTTGTTCGATGTTTTTGTCCATTATGAAATTTGCAATACACGCTTGATATAATATAACTAAAAACAGCACTATAATCTATTTTAATAGCAGACGCAACTAAAACTCCCCGCCAAAAAACAGTCGTGCCAATCTAACAAAAACGAAACAAAAAATTTAATTTGTAACCATAAACAAATCATCCATTCCGGGACCATTCCCGATACTTCTTTTCTGACTGAATATACTCTAGTGCGGTGCGACCTCTATGCGGTACGCTACTACGCTTACGCTACGAATTTTATAACTATCCCACAAGCTATTTACCGACGAACCCTAAACCATTAAGTTAATTAAGCTAACAGAATGGGGCAAATCAAATCATAGAACACATTACCAACACACGCACTTTGTACGCGCACAAAAAAAGGACAGCCGTCCTCAGCCAGTCCAGTCTCTAACGGCCAGTTTCTGAATTGAGAATCTCGCTGAGTAAATAGTTAACTGTAGTGCTGTCTCTGCGAATTTCTCAGAGAAGAGCGTGACAGAACGTTACTTAAGTATTTACTTAGTGAAATTCTCAATTCAGTAACCGGCCCTAAGAGTCACTTCGATTTAATTTACCAAGTGAAAGACCGTACGTAGCGCGTAGCACAAAATAACTACAAGAGGGGAAGTCTCATAGAACTACAATTCATAGTTTATTATGACAATGCGATGTACATTGCGACTAGGACACCTATCACACACATGTAAATACAAGTACGGACTCTAGCGGGAATCGAACCCGCGACGTTTGTTTTGGCAGTCAAGAGTTACCAGACCAACGCGGCATTGTCACTCGGAAATATTTTTGATATTGGAAATGTCTTTTCGTTCGCTCCAGTGTAGGCTCCGATTTTACGAGAAACTGCGATTCCCTTACATCTCGGAGAGTTGTGAAGATATGATATTTAAAAGACGCGTATTCACAAAAGCTGTATGGTGCAAAAAGAATTATTCGAGAAAGTCTAAAACGAAAAAGGTTATTGCCGAAATAATGGAAAAAAAATTTTGGCGCTCGATATTTTGGAAACGAAGAATGATATCAATAATTTGAGAAAAACTCCTCTGGACCATTTAGTCAACTACAATTTGAGCCTAAACGATCGGGAGAGTTTAGAACTAAAATTTGTGGACAATTCAATGGATACAAAAAGTGTATGCGTGTGTGTCTAATAACGAGTTATCTATCTATCTATCTACATTGCAAAGTCGATTAACCCACATATTAACACACAAGTAGGAATAATGCTACGCAGTGTACATCGAATTGTTATAATTAACTATAAATTGTAGTTTTATGAAAGGCGGTCCAGTGCGGTACCCAGACTAGGCTTCAATATTTTTGTTTTTATGTTAAGTTTAACTTTATATTTGGACCTTTATTGCCGAATATATAAAAGTTAAATAAATAAAAGCAAATGGAACAAACAGCTGACATAATTTTTTTTACAAACTCTGCTCTGTTTGAAATACCCTGTGTATTTAAACAACTCGGCATTAGTTCTTCTGGCTCCATATTTCACGAGAGGAAGCCTTAACAGGGCGGTCGATCCAAAGAAACAGCCTTCAAAGGAAATAATCTGCGAGCCGCGGTGCATTAAAATATAAATATCGTCGTTAGCAAATCATTAGCCGGGACATTTTTCCCGGACAGAGATCGCTCCGTTTTCTATCAATCGTGGGCAAACAGTCCGTAATGTAACGACTATCCGCAGGGCTGCCGATTCGGTATACCTAATTAATTTATCTAAACTCGGTATCCTGAACCATTCCAATCGTCTAGCTCAGGGCTTCCCAAACTTATTTTGACTCCAACGCCTTTGGGAGTTTCCCATTTCTTTGCGACGCGCCCCTTACCTATCTGGCCTAAAAGTACAGGTTATATATATTTTTTTTATATTGAAGAGGTACGCTCAGAACCCACATTCACACAGTTTCGGACAGGATTTGGTGCGCATAGTTAGGAATCTGGTCGGACTCTTCCGACGAAAATTCAAGTGAGTGATTCCGGAATTAAGTTAATAATTTGGCTAGGATAGCAAAAAAAAAATGGTGGCACATCGATGGAACGCTTGCTTCACTTCCCGGGGGTTCTGGATTTGATTCCGGCATGTACTATGTACTATTTGTCCGTGTGGCCGTATTAAGAATAGCGTCACTCTATTTCCTTCCGTGGATCTCGTAGAAGGCGACTAAGGAAATCAATTACTAGGAGACGGGCAGCAGCGTCTTCCTGAGATTCCAACCGCATACTGCGATCGCCAACCCGCCTGTCAAGCGTGGCGATTAAGGCAAAACCCCTCATGGTTACGAAAACTACGAAGGAGGCCTATGTCCTGCAGTGGGTGTCAAATGGCTGATGGTGGTGGTGGTGGTGATGTACTACAACGGTTTTAATATCACAAATATCGAAAACCATCCAGACAGAGGCTATTAGTACAAATCAAAAACAACAGCCTCATTAAATTTATTGTTGGTGACGTATGCGAGTAATGGTAGCCTAGTGGGTAGAACATTGGACTCGGAAGCGAGAGACCCAGGTTCGATTCCCAGTGTGGGCATGTACTTATGACTTTGTTTTCTAAGTTATGTACATTTGTGAAATGTTTTCCTTCACTCACTAACGGTGAAGGAAAACATCTTGAGGAAACCTGAGTGTCTGAGCTGTTAACATACCTCAACGCTTGAACGGTCCCGCGTGGTCATTAAACCCATACTCTCTCTCTCTAAGAGAAGGCCTGTGCCCTGCAGCTATGAGACCTACATAGGCTACGAAAAAAAAAATAAAAAAAAATGTTTGCGGCAACCCTAGGCGTTCAGTGGCTCATTTCTTCGTCTGTTACTCCCAGGGCCCAGGGCAGTAATATTACGATACGTACCTATATATTCAGGGCCCGAGATAATTTAATAACCGACGTATTTAGTGAAAGAGATACCTCGATATGATCAGTTGATTACATCGATGATATTTTTATGCCTGTAAATGACGCTTACTTAAGGATGAAACACACCAACGCGGTGGCGGTAGCGGTCTATACAAACGTAAATTTCGTATGTATGGATAACAAAAAATACTATTAACACGAGCACTAGACATAACAAAAACTGAATTTGCACGGATATTTACTCGCTTATTTTCTCATTTTACAATTTTCCGACGTTTCGGTACTTTTGCAGGTGCTGTTGTATCAGTCTACTGATGTGACAGGGGTCTTTTTGAAAGCATTAACTGTTAGTTTACTACCCTCGGCAAAAAATTATTAAGTTACGTTCCAAAAATATTTTGGTAAATTTTAAATTGAAATTGGCAAGACAATTATTTTATGTTAACTCAAAAATATAGATTATTAGTTTTTGAAATTCAAATTCAAATAAATTCAATTCAATAAAATTCATAAATTCAAATTATTTTATAAAAACTCAAAAATATCGATTATTAGTTATTGAAATTAAAATTAAATCTACAATCACACTTCTAGCAAGGAGTCTCATGCACTTAAGCACTCTAGCTGTAGCTGTCAAGTAAAGTCTGTTTTTTAATTTGATGCAAAAAAAGGAGCAGTGTTACCTACCATTATAAAATATATCGTTATGTTCGTTAGATTTTTGTCTTACTGTACAAAAGGTGACTCGTGTGACCAAAAATCTAATGTCATCAAATACATTAACATCATAAAAAAGAAAAGTATTTAAAAAAACACTGACGTAACTCACGCTAATTTTATTTGGAGCTAAAATAGATTTTTTTTACGTATTGGCAACACTGGATGTAGATAACCTTCGGTGTGAGGTTTGACACATTCATGAAGACGTAATTTATTTTCAAACATTCCGTTTTTTTCCTAGTTACGCGAATGTTGTTTCCCTTGATTTCTTGTGATTTTAACAATTTTGTGTGAAAGAGATTTATGTTGTATAAAAAAAGTTATTTTTAAATTTGTTTTGATAACATAGTATTTTTATGGCATACGTTTCATTAGAACCTTACAATTGTAGCCGTCACAGACGACGGCGTTAATATATGTGATATTTTTTCCACACAATTTCCAACATGCAACCCGCGTTCACACAAGGCTGCAGTCGGATTTAGTATAGAACAAGACTTCGCGCGATATATTAATATATTTATAAACGTCGACTGTCACGACGATAAACATGTATTGATGTCCACACAAAGTACGTCAACAAATGTAATATTTGGTTATGGTGGTTTACGACCCCGGCACATGTCAAAGTGACAATTTTTTTACATCTAATTAAAAAATCAGACTTTAGATGAGTGAGTATGATAGTTATCAGTCCACAGAACATCACACTAGACCTTTGCTGTTAGCAATAAGACCGGCTATTGTACTATGTTCTTTGCATTTCCAACTTTTTGGTGATGTTGTGTTTTGAAGTCTGTTTTTAATTTCTATTCAAAAATGTTTATTTTCAAATTTTTTGCAGGGGAGCTTGACAAAAAAAATCAAGTCCCTTATAACCTTAATTTACCCTACTTCTTAATTCTTTCTTTTAAAATTTGAAGTTCTCATTTTTCATCTCCGAAAAACTTCACTAGAACCACCAAATCACCTTAGTCCCAAGCGTTTACGCTAAATTTTATTAAACATATGATATGCATATTACTAAAGGATGGGCCCCATTTGGCCTTATTTACTGCTTTCCATTGCAGAGTTCCGTTTTCCATCTCTGAAAGTCATCACCAAAATATCACCAAATTACCCTGGGACTACTTTTTTGCTATATTTTATGAAACGTATACATATTACTAAAGGATGGGCCCCATTAGGCCTTTTTTTGCTGCTGTCCATCGAACAGCACTAGATTATATTAGACTAATGCTCATTATTGCACACCATACATTATAAAGATACATGAAAAATCTTAAATATCTAAGTTACATAATATAGTTATATATCTATATTATGTAACTTACATTTTATAGTAATATCTATTCGAACAAAAAAAGAATTGTCGAAATTTAATTTTGACGGAGTTATTCGGGAACCTCCTCCTTTTTTGAGTTTAGTTTATTTGAAATAAACTTTGAATTAGAATTTGGTATGAAGAAAAAAAACTTTTTAAACTGTTGCTTATTGGAAATGGTTTAATTGTCGAAACTGAAGAAACGATTTTTAGATTTTGCGTTATTTCATTAATACGTTTTAGACATGGTATTAAAAAGAAATAGATAACTATTTTCTTAAACCAGAAATAAGAACTATGAGTATGAGGTGCGATAGGAGGTCAAGTGTAAGCGCCTGTCTTATGTAAAAAAAACGATGAAAACGACATAGTTATGTCTTAGTATCCTTTGTACACCTATCTAACTAGTTAAAAACCTATAGCTAATTAAAAACAAATACAAATATAAAAGTAGGGCCCGTCCGGGATTTGAACCCGGGACCTCTCACACCCAAAGCGAGAATCATGCCCCTAGACCAACGGGCCACATGAATCTTGCCTCCAAAATATTAAATAAGACGTAAAAAATACTTTAAGAATGGTGAAGGCTGGTTGCAGAACAATAGCGATTCATTAGGAACAATGTTTACCTTCTTAGGTATACACTCACTCAGTTTCTCGTACGTTAACCGCCTGTTAACAAGTTGTTAACAGTTGTTAGGTGGCACTTTGGCATATAAAAAAAGAGAAAGTGCGAGCAGGACTTGCGTCCTTAGGGTGCAAACAACTTTGGAGTCGATATAAATGTTCGGCCATACAAACCAACATATTTGATAACATACCTACAAATTTAAGTACTTATGCTGGTAGACCACGATTTATGGACTTTCCCACAATTTGCCGTAAACTCAAAATCTGTTAATTTACTGTACGAGTAACCGGAGGTTAGAAGCTTACATTTTTTTACACCTTGAAGAAACCGTGACATTGAATTCCACTTACCGTTCGATTCCCTAGAAAAGGGTTTTTGACATTATGTATTTATTAAAAGGTACGTAACTGGTGACAATCGTCACCAGTTTGTTAACAGATTTTAACCGTACAAGAAACCGGAGGTAATTAATTTAATAGTTGTTTTTCAACACTGAAAATGTTTGCTGTGACAATTTTTCATGTGCACGAATTGAGCGCAGGGTAAGTAAGACCGGACGACCAGATGGTCTGACGACCTGGTTACGGTGGCGGGCAGTCGCTGGATGCGAGCGGCACAAGACCGGGAAGATTGGAAAACCATGAGGGAGGCCTATGTCCTGCAGTGGGCGTCAAATGACCGATGATGATGATAATGATAAGTAAGACCCAGCTCAGGACCCGCGGATGAATAAGATAGATAGATAGATAAAACATTTATTTGCATCTGCGTACACACACATATACCACAATTTAAATACAAGAAATAGTTGCACAAGAGAAAACAGAGCACAATTTTACAACATTGAGACAAACAGAGAGCACAAAAATGCAAGCACAGGCAAAACAACAGAATACGAGAAAACGATTTGTGAGTGTGGCAAATGCAAAGGGGCTCTGACTCAGCATTATGCTGAAGAGGCAGACCACTCCAGCGCTGGTCTTCCGTCAGTACCCAGTAATGCGCTGACGTGCAGCACTCGGAAACGAAACTAGGTTAATAAATAAATAAATAAATCGGTAGCAATTGGATATTCAAATGTCAAAGTATAAATGATTAATGATAGCGTTAACGGTATATAAAATTAAATAAGTACATATTGAATAAATGTCATTCTGATAGTAATATGTCGAATTATAATATAGTATTTAATATTTATTTATTTAAGTGCATGCTTCGTGACGAAGTAATGGCCAACAATTGTGTATGTCCCTTTATAATAATAATTAGTTAATAAGACACATGTCAAAAATATAAATAGGATGAAATTATAATTTAATTGAGAAAATATATAAATAATAAACTCGTGGATGAGTGCGTAGGAAAAATTATGAAGAAATCAAAAAAGTACTTGGTCAATGAGGGACCGACTTCTGCGATTCAAGGAGAACCTTTTTATATTTGACTTTAAAGCTAGCCTTAGAGTGTATATTTTGTATATTTAATAAGTGTATATTTTGTTATTCATTCGAGGAGAGGAAGGCCTAAGACCCCAATCTCAGGGTCACTAAATAAGTACAGTAACGCTACATCTTTATACGTCGCTTATCCGGAATAACAACGAATTAGTTACATTTTTACAAATTTAGCAGTAGAACATTTCGACGATTTTTTACTGAAACTAGAATGGATCAGTTTAGCATTCATAATGCGTTATATAATTTGACTGAAACTAATAGAAATTCGATTGTGTCATATTTTCCCGTGTATACCTTCCCTTTAGGAGTACTTATTGTGTTATACTCAGGTAGCCCATTTTTCAAAAGTGTAATTCCATCATTGTTGTTCCGGATGAGCGATGTGATAGCTGCCGGCAGCCGTCAAGTTTGATTTTGGATGGAAGGGATATTTTAACTTTGTCAAGTCAGTCGACAACCAACTACAAATAAGTTAAAATAATAATATAATTTCTGATAATTTTTCAATTGGTTCGTACCATCTCTCCGAGCCCTGCACGCCGCGTTACGGGTACTGATGGAAGATCAGCGCTGGGGTACCATCGTATCTCCAGCTTGTGCTGAGTCAGAGCCCTTTTGCATTTGCCACACCCACAGTACACACACTGGGTAAGGCATTGCTGTGTGTCGCATTTGTAAATGTTTTTTTGTAATAATGTTTCATTGTGCTTTGTATGTGCTCTTACTACTGTATTTTTGATTTTATTGCGTGGATGGAGTAATTCATCTATCTATCTCATATCGAGTTTGATTCGGTTAGGGTCATGACAGTACCTTATAAAAGTTATTAGATTCCTTCTACCTCTAGTTAGCAAAGCACTCCAGCCCGAGTTCTACTCCTCTTTTATCGCAGACAAAGTCAGGACACTCAGTGCAAATTAATTTCGTCACAGATCTCGAGAGTGGCTCTCGCTCGCTCATTCGTGTACTTTTAATTCCGCCATTCCTTAGCTGGGGTCTCGGCGGATCTTATTTCATTAGTTGACTGCGCGACTCTTGCTGCCAGTTCGGGGTGGGGTCCGTTTTGATGCCTTTTCTGAATACTCATCTAAAAAGTTATTTTTAGTAAAAAAGAAAAAAACACTGCAAAAGTTGAAACAGCGTCAAACAGCCAGTTTCAACTCTATCGTGAGATCTTCACGGATTGATATATTTTTAATTCCGTCATCCCTTACCGAGAGTTTCACCGGATCTCATTTCATAAGTTGACTGTGTGATCCTAGCCACTTGTAGTGGTCGAATCCGTTGTGTGGCTTTTCCTGAGTACCAACCTAAAAAGTTTTTTTAAACAGTACAAAGCTAAAACACTAAAAGCTAATAACTGTAATTGTCATTTACACCTCTAGTGTGAGGTCTTCGCAGATTCATATATTTGTAATTCCGCCATTCCTTAGCTGGGGTCTCGGCGTGGCGGATCTCATTTCACTAGTTGACTGCGCAACTCTTGCTGCCAGTCGAGGTGGGGTCCATTTTGAAGCCTTTCCTGGCTGATTTTTCACGTACCTAGTGCTTAAAATACAGTGTTACATATGGTTGTACTTTTAACTCCGGCACATCCTAGGTATGATCTCAGCGGATTCCGTGAGTTGACTGCGTGACTCTTTCCGCCTGTAGTGGTCGGGTCTGTTTTAATGTTCTTCATGGGTACCAATACCAATATTAGCGACAGTTACCTCAAAGAAAAATCAAATTAACCAAGAAAAGAAAAGGCATGCCATTCATATTTACAAATAAGGGAAAAAAATTCTCACAGAAATACAAGATAGAACGGGGCATACTCGTACATCCTGCCGTGTGCTAAAGTTGCTATAAAAAGCGTCTGACTCAGCATTGGCTGAGGGTGTGCGCCTTCAGCGGTGGTTGAGAGGATGTCTCAGGAATAGCCCTCGACTCTCATTAAGCTGGAAAGCTATAGTACAGTCGGACAATAACGTAACTCGTCCTAGTAAATAGCAGGGAATTGTGCCGCTCAGTGTTGGCCAGAAGATTCCGATCCGCTCATATTTTATCGGCTTCTACGCCTTGAATGCTTACCATAAATGTACCTATTTTGTTTGACTGCCTCGTTGGACAAGCCGTTAAGGCGCTTAAAACCAAAATAGAGGTCGTGGGTTTGATTCCCACTAGGGGCCGCCGTACATTTGTACAAATGGCCTCAGTCTGGGTGTATTTCCATGTTTCAGGTGTCCTTGCCTGGTTACCACAGTTCAGGGTATCCTAGGTTGGGACCAGGTCAAGTGATTGTGTTGTGTGGAAGTTACTATTATTATTATTGTACTGCCAGAAAAGTCCAAATCCGCACCTAAGTAAGTAAATTGTCAGCAAACTGTATTTACCATAAAAATCCGAAGACGCACCGCACCTAATCACATAAATTTGAACCAAAACGTTTTTACCAAAAAAAATCATTAAATAAATCTCACTAAATTACACTTTGTCCGTTTTGGTGAGCATGTATTTATTTCGGGAAGGATTTATCCACTTCAGGAAACATGTATGTCATCATCATAATCATCATCAGCCATTTGACGCCTACTGCAGGACATAGGCCTCCTTCGTGGTTTTCATAACATGTATGTGTTTTAATTTAATTTATAATCAAATTATTTGAGATAAAAAAGTATATTAGGGGTTAAAGTATGAAATTGCCGTTTTATTGCAATAGGTTCTTTGAATTGACATAGAATCTTCATAGTTTGAGGTTTTCAAATGAAACTTTTTTCAAATGGTTTCTATGATGTTCTTTTTTTAAAAAATGTGAAACATTTGAATATCGACCTTCAATTGTTTTTGTTATTCAATTTAGACAAGAAAGATGGATACTGCGAAAATTCGAGTGATTTTTGAATACGAGTTCCGACGCGGAACTAACGCGGCAGAAACAGCCCGTAATATCAATGCTGCGTTTGGAGAGGGGTCTACTAATGAACGCACCGTGCGATTTTGGTTTAAACGCTTTCGTGATGGAAATTTCGACTTAAAGAACGAGCCACGAGGAAGACCGCCCACACAGGTGAATAACGATGAATTAAGAGAGATAGTGGAAGCCGACCCTAGTCAAACTACCCAGGAATTAGCGGCATGGTTTAACGTTACCTTACCCACAATATTGACTCACTTGCGTCAAATCAATAAAATAAAAAAATACGAAAAATGGGTGCCTCATGATTTGACTGATCTGCAAAAAGAAACGCGTGTTGAAACTTGTGTTGCCTTGTTGAACCGGTACAGAAATGAAGGAATATTGGATCGAATTGTAACATGTGATGAAAAGTGGATTCTTTATGATAACCGGAAAAGAAAAATGCAATGGCTGACCCCAGGTCAAATGCCACAACAGTATTAAAAAATCACTCGAATTTTCGCAGTATCCATCTTTCTTGTCTAAATTGAATAACAAAAACAATTGAAAGTCGATATTCAAATGTTTCACATTTTTTAAAAAAGAACATCATAGAAACCATTTGAAAAAAGTTTCATTCGAAAACCTCAAACCATGAAGATTCTATGTCAATTCAAAGAACCTATTGCAACAAAACGGCAATTTCATACTTTAACCCCTATTATTTTGCTGAGCTTTTAAACTTTACCATACTTTAACTACCCTACTTCTAGTTCTAGTTCGACTGGTGAGTTCCGCACTCAGCAGTAGCAAGTGCTTAAGTATGTAATTACCTCGGACACTATGGTTTCCTCACGATGTTTTTCTTCGCGGTTAGCGAGTGGTATAACTTCACAAATGTACGTAACTTAGAAAACAAAGTCATTCGTACATGCCGGGATTCGAACCCACGACCTCCCGAATGAGAAACCGGCGTTCTACCGTTCCGCTACCACCGCGTTATATCCTACTTAAGACGCGACTTATTATTCTGAAAAAATTTGGCAAGGAAAAAGTCTAAGAGCTCTCTTTACAAATTCTTCAATCAGATAATCAGATTCATCGAACGACAGCTTTGCGAATTTGCAAAATCGGGTCTAGTTAGGTACGCAATGTACTTACAAAGACATCTGCAATAAATAACAGACATTAATGAATAATTCCGCATTATGATTGTAACAGACTCAATAACGAAAAAACCCAAGGCTTTATAAGCCCATTGTCACTCTGTATAGAAGCGACCGTACTGTTTTGATTGATGCGCCATTTAATTACATTTTTTGCTTTAACAATGTGTAAATCAAGGCTTTCGTGGAAATTGAATTTCTGGACACGGACTAATGTATTATTTTTAAGAGACAGGAGAGTAAACAATCTTTTGGATGCTTAAAACTGAGCGTGGAATAAGGCCGCTCTCTCGCGGTCGACTTGCTTCCAAATTTACGATTGTAAATAGGTCGTCTTCGTTTATTTATTTATTTATGGGCGAGTAATTCGATGAATCCGTATAATTACAGTCGGCATTAAGATGATTCTCCCGGGTACAGCGCCCGGCAAAGTGGGGTAAGGCTTTAAAACTTGGAAATGTCCGGGCGCGCGCGGGCTTAATGGTTTTGGCAAAATTAGAATTGTACACTTTTACTTCGCGGATTCGTAGTTAGGTTGCTGGGCTTAAGTGCTTTTAGTGGGGACTTAGGTGCCTATAAAGTCTGCGATGTTCCAGTGGGCTAAATTAATGGACATTCAAAGTGTTCATTTTGGTCGGATCCGCTAAAAATTACTTGTTTGAACAGTTGGTTTAGTTCGCAACGATTGTAGTAAACTCTTGATTGATTCTAAACAACACGTGGCCCGTTGGTCTAGGGGCATGATTCTCGCTTTGGGTGTGAGAGGTCCCGGGTTCAAATCCCGGACGGGCCCTCTTTTGGTTCGAACTGTAATATAACTACACGTTATCTACACATTTGATTTTTTTTATAATTATCTAATGATTTTGGATCGTAAAAAGTTGCTGCTGCAGAAAATATTCTATGCAATCTTCAAATTATATAGCGTGGAAGACAACCAAATATAAATATCCTCTGGTATAGGCAGGGCCCGGGCGATAATCCAGGTCATGATGAGATATTTATTTCAGTCATTTTCAAGTGTCTGAAGGTTCGAAGATGGAGGTTCTAACCTCCTTGGCAACCTCGCAAATCAATCCAACCTCATTATTTTCCTGATTTTCACAAAAGAAGTAGACGCATCATCAAGCGGGGGTATTCTCAAAACAGTAATTATGGCCGCTTTTTGCCCGACTGCGAAAGCAAAGGAGGCTTATGTTTTTCGCACGTATGCGTGTGTGTATGTATGATGTTTTTATGGCCACACAGTGGCGACACTTCTGGACCAATTTTGACCAATGTTATGTCAAGGAAAAAGTATTGACAGTGTGATTGTTACGGGCTATGTGACGGTACAAAAAACAACAAAATGGGGGACGTCAGCTGTCATATTGGAAGCAAAAAGCTAATCAATTTAAAAACTTACCACAGAACAAAAAATCCGACTGCTCAAAAATAGTGGTGATAGTAATAATAGTGACCAAATATACCTAAACAAAATTCAATTAAAAGATTCGCGCCTGCTGAGTTATCACATTCATCGGAATCATTTAGGCTTCGTATAAGACTTTTTAGCAGTCGGGCTTATTGTTTTACAATTTTTTTTTCTGACAAAACGCCCTGAACTGGGGATGAAAGTGAGGGCTTAGAAGCATTTGAAAGAAGTCACCTACCACTTGATTGATGGCTGTGACAGATTTATTATGTTAATGCCAAGAAGACGCTCGCGGTTAATGAATAACTTTTTGTTAATAGGAACGAGCTTCTCAGCATTGATTTATTCTGAAAGATATAAAAAATATTGTATCGAATCAGAATACTAGGTACTTATGCCTCACACGTATCTACATAAAGAATCCTCTTTGAAGATTTGCTACTAAAAATTTAGGAGAATCCGTGTTTTTTTCGTAAAGGATATATAGCTTCTACAGTTGACAGCAAATCTACCTGTATATTTATATTACAAGATAGTCGTAAAGTCTATATTGATTATTGTAAACATTAAATATCGAACTTCTCCGAAACGGCTTCAACGATATTTATAATTCTTTTGTGTGTATTTGGAAGGTCTGAGAATAGGTCGTATGCTATAATGGCAAAACAACGTTTACCGATTCGGCTAGTAATTACATAGAATTCGTTCCGACGGCTAACTTATCTCTAAGAGAGATTTCTTCCAGCCAATCGTAGCATAGGCTAATTAAATTAGATTGATAGATTAGTTAATTAAGCGCATACGAAAAAAAGTATACCTATGCCGTCGAAGGTCCGACCGATTCGAGGTATTGATCAAGAAGACATTAGCAGATAGAAGAGATTTTCGCCTATTTTCTAAGATTTTTGGAGCTGGGCTACCAGCCTCGCCAAGTCGATTCACAAAAAATGCCTTCTGATGAAACTGCGTCCATTAGCGGCGCGCTGGGCCAAATCACCCACGGAACAAATTCGACGTGATTCGGCGCTTTTAGGCTTTCATCATCATCATCATCATCAGCCACTCGACGCCCACTGCAGGACACAGCCCTCCCTCATGGTCATCATAAGCAGGCTTTAATCAGCTTTAATCGAGGCCATGATATTTCGTTATTTGAGAATGTAAACCAGTAAACTGAGATGTATCATAATGTAATCCTAAGAGCACGGTCTTATTCTTCAGTCCATTGAATTTAAGACTACCTACAGCAGGACCTAACATACCTACAGGTACACTTCCGTGCATTGCGGCCGATCGCAGCCGCGCGCGACTGATCGTACGTGCGGCTGATGCGGCAATAGTCATTGTATGAAAATGTATGGCACTATTTCCAAAGTCTGCGACGGACGCGTGCGGCAGACGACAAAAACGGCGTCATACATTTTCATACAATAACTATTGTCGCATCAGCCGCGCGCGTCAGTCGCACGACTTACACGCGATCTATCGCGCGCGGCTGCGATCGGCCGCGATGCACGGAAGTCTACCTTACAGGAAATTGACGATTTCAAATTCAAATTCATTTGAGCCTTGATTAAGATTTTGATAGTCAGGTTTGTTTTTTCATACTATACCTTACTCGATGAAAAGTCTTGATCTCGGCCGGCCGAGACAAAATTCCATAGTTTCGGTCGACCTTAGGTTGAGTACTTATGAATGTTCTATTTCTAGAAGAATTATAAGCATACAAACTACACCAATTTCATAGCTTTTAAATGCCTATACATTCTAAGCTGTGTTCTACATAGCGGACAAAGCGACTTCTTTCCTGTGCCTATCAGCTGATGAAATCCCCGCTCTCCTCAGCCTTCAGCCAATGGTGTCAGATGATAGCGTCCACGACAATAGTGGACAGGCATCGGGCAACTATCGACAATAGACTGCGCCGAGTAAACTGGAAGCTCAGACAGCGTAGGTTTGCGCTAGCAAATGGCAGTACAAACCCTTCATATAACCGCACACTGACAGGTTAATGTTATCTATAATTTAATTTTAAAAAAAAGTTAATGTCTAACTTAAAATAAATTAAGTGCATGTACGCTATGCAATTCCGTGTGGTGCCGGATTAAGAATAGCGTCTAAGGAAATAAATTACCAGGAGTCGGGCAGCAGCGTCTTCCTGAGATTCCAACCGCATACTGCGATCGCCAACCCGCCTGCCAAGCGTGCCGATTATGGCAAAACCCTTCATGGTTAGGGAAAACCACGAGGGAGGCCTATGTCCTGCAGTGGGTGTCAAATGGCTGATGATGATGATGAAGCAATGCAATAAAAAGGATGAATGTGCGATCATCAGCGCAGCGCTTATTTTGAACACATCCTATTCGCTTGCAATTGACACGTTGGTAGCATGCAGTCTATAACAATAATGCAGTCTAATATGCATCTCACTATAAGGCACAGGCCTTCTCTCAGATCTCCCTCTATGAGCTTAATCACAACCCTTCAGACCCACCATACCGATGGCCATAACCCTGGGGGGCAGGTGGGTCTTTTAAAGTTAAACGATACCACTGACTACTAGTGATGTGATGTCGACATCTATAGCTGAAAGTAATAAAAACACTCAAGGTTCGCTCTGTCATACTACTTATGCTGATATTTTAAAGTTGTTACCATAGCATACATTTCTGATAGACATGAGAATACAGCCACGATTTTGTATACAATTCAGTGTTTTGACACAAAAAAATAACGTAGATTTTTTTTTAATACGTTCTCATAATGACGACCTTATTCAGCCAGTGTTATCGAGGAGCGCCAGTACTTATTATAGCTTCATGAATAAAACGTAGTCATCACCAGACACAGTGAGATGACTGCGATATTTTTAACGGCACGGACTGCGACACAACTTAAACCAGCTTCCAAACAACAACTTGATAGTTGCGTTGATTTTGTTGATTGATATTCGATATCTGATTCTTGTATGTTTATAGGTATGTACTTCTATTCACAAGGTGTTTCAGAAAGGTCCGATGAATCTTAGGGGATTATTCCACTCATCAACAACAATAAACAACTTTTATCATGAGAGCAACTCGGTTTTTTTTTATTCAGCCTACATATGTCCCATTGTAGGGCACGGGTCTTCTCTCAGAGAGAGAGTATGGGCTTAATCACCAAGCGCGCCCACCGCGGATTGGCAATTTCAAGCGCCAAGGTATATGAACACATTAGACACTCAGGTTTCCTCACGATGTTTTCGGAAATATCGAAATAAAATCAGCTGGTCACAAATAGATGGCATGATAAAACATAAATAATAATAACTTAAACACAACACATTCACTTGTCCGGTCCCAAACAAAGATAGGTACCCAGTGTACCCAGTGCTATGGTAACCAGGCAAGGACATCACAAACATGGAAATACAACCAAACTGAGGCCATTTGTACAAATGTTCAGCGGCCCCCAGTGGGATTCGAACCCACGACCTGCGGCATGGTATTCAGACGTGATACCGCTCGACCAACGCGCAAAAATAAATAAATTGAGTATTTATTAAGCTTAAGGGGCTCCACAGAGTAATACTAGCGCAGCCAAGGAAAAAAAATCATATCTTTTTTTACAGAGCGTTTTTGCAAAAAGTGTCTGTACAATCACGTTAATAGTGATTTTTAGGACCCACGACCGAGAACCTAGGATCATGGACCTAGGAAAGATATGATTTTTTTTTCCTTGGTGGCGCTAGTGTTACCCCTTAATTGGAAGTGGTTTAATTACCGATGCTAGAGAATGTGTTTTGAGGTTACTGTAATAACGCGTTGTATCTATTTGTCTCTAGATTATTAGTGGCTAAAAGAGTTTAGACAATAAAACCTCAAAGACTCCACATCAGCCCACAATAAAGCCTCCTCATGAGGACCACGACCGGTCTGTCAAGAGCGTACCGACCAAGAAGAAAAAAAGATTTCAGAAGCTCAATACTTTGAGTGTTCGGCCATTCCTTGAGTTTACCTCCTGGAAACTGCGTCTCTGAAAATGCTTCAAGAGACGCGCTGTGTAGTGTACCTATCGATTAATTGCCAGTTTGTTACGAACGACAATCGGTTTTCCGCTGAGCATACCTTCCGACTTCCGCTGCCGTTCAAAAACTCAATAAATAACATTGTTAAGGGGTACAGTGGCGCCGGCGGCGACTGATTGAATCAGATCTCAGGGCTGCTACTTGTTTACTCCTAAATAAAAACAATTGTTCATTTGAAACCAAGAAGTACAGGTAAAACTGACAGTAATTGGGTATTTGACAAAATATCAAATAAGTTACTTTTAAAACGGAATTTTGTATGAAAATACTGGCGTATGACGTCACATTTCAGAGCACTCTTTTTATGTTTATTCTATTTAAAAATTTTAATAACTAGTAATTGACTAAAAGAGATACATTTTCCGAGATATTTTGTAATTTTTGTTTTAATCGAGCATATGAAATAATTTATTGTTAATCGTGTCAAATACCGAATTGTTTGGTGCTAAATCCATTTATTGTAAAATAATCTTGTTGCAACCTATCTCCTAAGCAGGACGAAAACCTGAATCTTAGGAGAGGGTAAAAACAACTTCCACACAACACAACCACTTAACAGTACCCCATCACCAGCTGAGAAAGGTTAAGGAAATCTTAATTGCTACCAAAATGTTATCGAATATACAAAAATCTCGTGTCAGTGTTTGTTATTGAAGTCCTCCAAAACGGCTTCACCGATTTTTGTAAATTTTTTTGTATATGTTTGGCAGGTCTGAGAATAGGTCGTAGGGTAATAAATATGGCAAAACAACATTTGCCGAGTATATTTGGTAAGTCTGAGTATAGGTCGTAAGCTAATTAATACGGCAAAGCTACTTCTAGAGTGGTGATGAAGTTGTTGTAACTTGTAAGGGCACCCGACTTTTTAATGCGATAGTAGGAGCCCGGAGCCCCGCAGCCCACCTCGCGACAATTACCCATGTACCTTTTAACCCTTACTCGCCAGAGATAAGTTTATTTTGAGCCGGCCCGAGTGCCATCCATTTGAGTGCTTCTTTTGTGACGTCACTACGCTGCTTCTCTCCCAATTAACTGGAAAAATTAAGTTAAATAAGCAACCATCGAATTTGCAATGCCGGTTTGCCTAAAGGCAATCGATGAGTGTCGGTTAACTTCGTAAATCGAGGCCAGGGAACGTTTGAGCGCAGGCTCACCGGCATCATACATAAGCAGCCTATATACGTCCCACTGTAAGGCACAGGCCTTCTCTCAGAGAGAGAATATGGGATCAATCACCACGCGTGCCCACAGCGGCGGCGCGGTGTTCTGAGCGGTGGTAGCCTAGTGGGTAGACTCGGAAGCGAGAGACCCAAGGTTCGATTGCCAGTGCGGGCATGCACCTATGACTTTGTTTTCTGAGTTATGTACATTTGTGAAGTTATAGTCGCAATACCATTCGCTAACCGTGAAGGAAAACATCGTAAGTGTCAGTCACATACCTCAGCGCTTGAAATCGTTGTTTTGTTGTTTCCTTTTCAGTTCGGCCCTCCACTTTGCAGGAGTGGACCACTTTTCTTTTTCTAGTTTGGAACGCTTTGCATAGGGCAAATAGTAAGTATAACGTGGAAATGTGGGCCGCGGCGAGGCCGAGGCACACATACGTGAGTCCATCAATGCCTAGTTGTGGCCAAGGCTTGTATATGATTAAAACTAAGAAGTACTAAGGCAGAACTTCTTTCAAAATCAGACGAACCACGAACGAACAACAATAATTTTTGCCGCGTTAGTGTAATTTTTTTTTCAATAGGTATATTCAGCTTTCCATCGCAAGCCAGTTCGAAATTTAAATAAAACCTCTGATAAGTTACCTCCTTGGTTGTCATTGTTCGGAGTAAAAGATCGTTCCAGTTTTAAATAACACGACAGATATGAGTTTAGTGCCTATGTAATTTATTTGGCCCCAAAACACGACAGTTATGAATATTCATAGAACTTTTTCCGGCCGCTGCTCGCGTGTAATTAGCCAGTACAGCAATTTCGATTTATCTCGAAGAAAGTTGTCGAAATAATGCTCAAATTTCCAAGCATGTTTGAGAAAAAAATATATCTTCATTTTTGCAAACAGTGGCTTCACAGCGAAAGAGATCTGTCTGGATCGTGGCAACTAGTGTCTCTGCCTACTCCTTCGGGATACACTCGTGACATATATTAACAGTGATTTTTAGGATCAACGACAAGATCCTAAGACCTAAACCTAGGACTAGATGGACTTGATCGCATCAAGGATACTTAACTTGATTGCGTATATTTTATTCTACCATACCTATGCCTGCCATAGTTTTTTTGTCATATGTGCACTTAATATTTCATATTGTACGTATATGTATGTGTATGTATGTCTTTGTATATGTATTTATGTGTATATGTATGTATATGCACAGATATGTACCTATATCGCTGTTTATGTAAATGTACTCGTAAATTTATTGATGTTGACTATCATCATCATCAGCCATTCGACGTCCACTGCAGGACATAGGCCTCCCTCATGGTTTTCATAACCATGAGGGGGTTTGCCATAATCGCCACGCTTGGCAGGCGGGTTGGCGATCGCAGTATGCGGTTGGAATCTCAGGAAGACGCTGCTGCCCGTCTCCTGGTAATTGATTTCCGTAGTCGCCTCCTACGACATCGACTTTGACCATGTTGACTATGGTATTATTAGTTAGCAGCAGGCCACGCTCCACGCTAGAGCACTTAGGGCTATCGGCACTGACCGAAAATCAGCGCTGAGGGTTCACAGCCCCACCACTATGCTGAGTCAGTTGCCATTTGCAGCGGCAGAGACACACCGGGACAAATTTTGAAAAGTGTTTTTATTATTTTTTATTGACCATATTTTGTTTTGTTTTAAGTTTTAATTAATGATTGTTGTCTGTTTCTGCAATAAATGTTTCTCTTCTCTTCTCTTCTTCTTCAGATAGCATTTCCGCCCAAAATGGCTGATTATTATGTCTAGTCCCCTTAAACCTAGATTCTTCACGAACAAGGCTGTTAACAGGCTATTGACGGTTGGCAGCTTTTTGTGCACGTTGGCCAACTGACAACTGTTAATAGCTAAAATGAGATAGAGAAAAATTAAATAGAACGAGCGAACAACTTGACAGAAATTGTTGATTTTCGTACTTTTACGCGATTGAAAGGAAATTCTGCCGATTGCTGATTTATCATTACATTTTGTGATTTTTCTTGCTGTGAATTTTATTCAGGTCGTCAGGATACTACTATGTACTCAGACAACAGCAGGGCCCCATTTCATACATCTATAATTCCTGGGTTTACTGTGACAATTCGATGTGCATTGCACAGCCGATTAACCCACAGATTAACAAGTGGGAAGACTCTGCTACGCAATGTACATCAAATTGTCTTTATAAACTAACTATGAATTGTATTTTGATACAACGCGACTCCGGTCATTCTTTACACTTTTGTTGCAAAGCCCTCCTTAACGTAACTGATTAGAGAGCATGTATGTAGGTACCAATATATTACATAAATTTAAAAAATTGCCAAAATATTTTTGGAACTTAACTTAATAATTTTTTGCCCAGGGTATTAAACTAACAGTTAATGCTTTCAAAAAGACGCCTGTCACCTCAGTCTAGCGAGGACCACGGCTCTTGCAAAAGTACCGAGACTTTGGATAATGGTAAAATGAAAAAATAAACCAGTAAATATCCGTGCAAATTCAGTTTTTATTATGTCTAGTGCTCGTGTTAACCTTAGAAAATACTACGTATGCAAAGGTTTATGTGCTATCGACTATACATGTGTGTAGTTTTAGTGAGCAACAAGAACTTATACGCTAAGCAAACTCGGCTTACGGCCTCTAAGCGGGCCACGGCATAACTCACGCGGGCTCAGGTAAACTGCTGCGCCTAAAACAATCAAACAACCACTTTAGACGCCGGTGTACACAAGAAACGTACAACTTAGCGACTTAGTAGGGAAGATACAACCGTAGAACGTCTCTGAAACCAGAAAACGCATTCACAAATTTTCACAGAATATGTTTTATTATGGGGGATTGCCCAAAAAAATTGTATAAACTAAGGGAAATCCTTTTTGTTCGAGTCCGTCTTGCACTATGACCAACCTACTTTGAATCGTCAAATCGTCATCTATTCCCCACTTTATACCGTACCACGGATGTAAAAATAGTAATTTACAATACACAAATAACAAAATTTCTTTGTTTTCAAGCGCCTCATTTCGAACAATGCCAACAACATTTTGAGACAAAACATACTGTCGGATGCTTCTGAGTTGCTATACTAGCACTGAGTTGTAACTTAGACGAACCCTCTGTTGTACCTACCTATTTGTTTGGTGACTTAGCGCACCAGGCGTTAGCGTTAACTAAATACGAGAGCGGCTTAAGTAAGATAAAGTTAGTGTGTGGCAGCGTAGGGCTAAAGTAATGTTAACATGTTTCTGTGTAAACTTACAGGTGGAACACCAGGTTGGTGACACGCCTTAGCCATGGCTCAAAACGCAGCCCCTTGTAATCGCTTATGTTAAGACCGTACCTTCCTTTTCTTTTCTCTTACTTGCACATTATAACATGTTTTATGATTTACAGATAGCATACCATGCCAGTGCTCTTCAAAATCTAGTTGGAACATCAAAAATCAGTGCATCGACGTTCTTGAATAATTAAAAATGTACCTATGTAATACTCCGACCCTCCTTCGGCCCGCTACAGATACAAAAATGAAAAATTTACCCCACCGCAAAATTATGTTGGACACCCCTGAACTACGGTATACGAACCTCGCCCCGACTCGGCGATTTTTCTCTTTCTATGCATAGGGTGTCTGTCTATATGGCGATTGTTCTTCCAAACCTGTTTTTCTCGTCTGAGACATGTCATGGTGCCAATACCGAAAGCAAATTCGCTTATTGGACCAACTTTACATTAGATGCCTCCATGATACCATGGGCATCAAGTGGTCGGACTGTGTCCGAAACACCGAACTCGTTCCTCGTGCTAGGGTCACCGGGATAGAGGCATACTTGTGTCTCTAGGATATCTAAGGAGAGAGTGGAGAAACGCATCTTCTACTCTAAACTACAGGTCGGCAAGCGGAAACAAGGCGGCCAGCTCCTCAGATACAAAGATGTTCAGAAGAGACGTAATTAAAAGGTGCAACATCGAGTCCTCTCAATGGGAAATTGAAGCTCAAAACCGGCCATAATCGGTCAGTGCAGAGCAATGTAGACAATTTTGAGAAGAAAAGGTTGTCTGGAAGAAATCGCTTTTAGCGATAAGTCCGCCAGTTGTATACTATGAAACTTAGATATTTAAATTTTTTTATGTACTTCTGTAATGTACGGTGTGCAATAAAGAGTATTAATCTAATCAGCATTGCCCAAGCCACACTATCCACAAACCCATTAAGGTTGACTGGAACAAATTGCTATTTAGCATTAAGTACGCCTGTGTATGAAAATTGGTTTCTATGCAATAAAGAATTCAATAATAATAATAATAATAAGAAAAGGTTACACGATCTAGATGCGAAACGAGGTGAGTTGAAGGCCCGACCACCGGCGGCCATCCAATAGGTATACTTTTAATTACGGTGTCTCGACCTGCACTCTGTGCGCACGCACCTTAAAAGCCAAAATACTGAGTCTGGTACCCATATATTGCCACGACACGCAGTATCACATCCGGCTAAATATGTAAACCTAGTTTTAAATATCTATGTATTTCTTTGGTTGACTCTGTGTTAAATTCTTTTGTGTGTTTTGTGTGCAAAAAATAAACTGTTTCTTTTCTATTCTATTCTATAACGGCCGCATAAGTCACCTGAGGGCACACCAGCGAAACCCTCGCCAACCATAACGTAGAGCCAGATAGCAGTCGCCATACAGCTAGGAGGTTATAATAATACATGTGTCAGTTAGAACTGGAGACTCATATGGAAAATCTAGTCAAAGCATTTTTAATTATTTTAAGGGATGAGTATATTTTGAAAAATCTGGTTTTACCAGGACTAGAATGATAAAATCTATTTTTTTAAAGAATATTTGAAAACCGTACGAACTTTTATTTTATATTTCTCTATCAAAAACGATTTTTTAACGATTTCACAACCCGTCGGGAGGTTGACAATTTGAAGCGTATGTTTTTTTTTCCAATACAGGGCTTTGACCAGATTTGTGAGAAGCACACGCATTCTTTTACAGCACACGCATTCTTCCGAGTCCAATGTTCTACCCACTGGACTACCACAGCTCGTTTTGAGTAGGTCTTCGCTCCTTGTAAGTAGCTGCTGCTCTTTGCTTTATCTGAGTAGGTCTTATTTTAATTTCACATAAAGTAAGCTTGCTAATTTGCTTATTTTCAATCCCACAATTGTTTGTAAAGATTTAGCCAAAAATATCAGACATCGTTCGTTAAAATTCTCAATTTCTTCTTTTTTTTTAAACTTTTTAAGTAGAGCATAATACCTTTTAAAGTGATAATGATACAAAAAATATATTTATTCTTGGCAACAGTTAAAACAAATTTTTGTGTATAAAGATCTCTGTGCTCTCGAAATAAGATAATATTTCTATTAATTAGAGCCCGTTAATTAACAGATTCCTACTTTGTAAAATAAATAATGATCTCGACTTTACTAACGAAGGCAGTGTCACTGTACGAATTTCTTTCAAAAACTTGTCTCAAAACTCTTTGAAGACTGTCGCGACTTACAACGAAAACTCACAATCTTTGTTGGGTACTAAATTACTCCAGTCATTTGAGCAAAAAGCAAAACACTTCTTAAAATATGCGATGGCACTCAACTAATCCGCAGAATAAATTAATGGTACATTAAAAAAGTGGAATCCCCCGCATTAATATGTTTAGAGAGAGTCAGGGGTGCCGCAATTTATTTAAGAATGTTATGTAAATTCTAACACGAGTCTTTGATCGTGCGCATCAAAGTCCAAGGGAAAAAAAAACTTTCCAGCGACGACGAGCGGAGAAAAACCCGGGAGGAGCTCAAGAAAAATAATGATTTAATCTCACTTTTCGCTGTCGCGCATATAAAAGCGGCGGAGAGCAGGCGCGGTGGCCCGGGGTGGCAGAATCGTTTTTAATCTTTGCTTTGTAAAGGTGATTATGAAGGATTATAGGTTTGGAAGTATGGCTGAAATTCCTTGGCCGAGGGCCCCCGTATTTTTCGGGGGGGTTGCGGTCGACCCCCCTCGGTACTCCTCAACTTTTCCGTATTCTAAACTCTTCAAAGAGCAGCTTTATTTTGTTCTGTGCTCCGATCAATGGCGCTGTCTCTTAAGCAGCTGTTTTATTACTTCAGAATCATCATGAACAGCTCTTAGTGGTAAATGTGCTGCTGTTATTACGTATACGAACTAAGTGACTAAATGGCAATTTGTCCAACACCTTTAAGCCTCGACGAGGCGAGCGGTTTTGTCATTCTACGTGACCGTCAGGTTTGTCGCCAACATATCTTCAGAGACTAACCTGCCAAGCTTATCAGTGAAAAATAAACCTAGCCACTTCAGAACTGTGCTCAAAATTGCGTGAAGAGGTATTTGTAATAGTAACGTTGCTTGTGAAGTTATTTTTTAAAATCTCCTCCTCCCAGACGGTGAGTGGCTCAGTGAATCTGAAACTTTTACAGTGAATACATAAATGTTGTATACAAAAAAGTCTTATGTATGATGTACATTAATCATCTTAGTTTTCCAGAAAAAAACCTGCTACGTTACGATCGCTACGAGATTTCGCAGCACTCGCATCGTAGCCGCTTAGCGCTATCGGAAAAAACGGGCGTCATCATACAGTGTCATACTGTTTACCGTAATATAAAGTCATCGAAGCCATCCAACTAGATTTCATATTATGTTTCAGATGCCTACAGTATAACAATTCCCTTGGACAGCTACTTATGTAACAGGTCCACTTAATTATGCCGCTTGATCTAAGCGGGTCGGGTGGTGGCGCGGCGGAGGGAGGGGCGTCTCATCTCAATCGCAAATCGGCCATCTTGCCCCCCAAGATCGGCGATCCCCGCGCCCGCGCACTCCCCCGCGTCCATTATACTTTTTAAGCCCCAATCTCGTTCATTTAAACGGTTGGCTTTAGATGGCAATCGCATTTTTCCACTGCAGGTCACGTCTCAAGCCGGGAGACGAACTCGAGGGCTTAAATCAACAAAAGAAAATAATAAGATTCGTTCAAATTAAAAGTGTAACGTCGCGAGTGAACCGGGCGGCCGCCGGCGCGGGTAATCCCCGCCCCGCTCTTCATTAGGCGGGCGGGCTCAGGGAACGCTTAAAAACCTCCGCTTGGAAATTTTTCTTTATTCATAACTGGGATTAAGACAAATGCAAATGAAGCAAGGCGATGGGTAGCTACTTAGCTGTGTCAACAGCGTCTCTTTCCCAATTCTTTGGGGAAGTGTTCTTTCCGCATATTTTTTCAGAGTTGTTTGGCACACGTGGCGCGGTTCACATTCTTTTAAATTAAAAACTCTGAGACTAAATAATGTAATCAAATTGTATATGTTATAGGCAATGTGTATAATGCAGGCATTCTATACATTTCCTAGGTATTGTATAGAATGCCGGGGTCGTCCAGGCAATGTGTGAAATGATATTGAATGTTCAAACTATTTTACACTTTACCTAGGAAATGTATGGAATACCTAGGCATTGTATAGAATGCCGGTTGACGCATAGGTAATGTATGCAACGTGTTTTTTTGCGTAGACAGCGTTTCTCACATAGCAGTTCCCTTCGGATAAACATTTACAACGTACAGTCAAGTGCACGTAGAGCTTTACATTTTGACATTTCCACCTCTCTTATTTTCTGTGATATTAGGACAAAATCGAATGGCAAGTGTAAAGGTCTAAGTGCACTTGACCGTACCAAAAAATTGCTGCAGAAAGTCGTCCTGTTTATTTCTTACCACTTGATTATGGAAATTTGATCATGATACAAAAAATTCAAATTCATCAATAAACACTCGATTCTTTGTAGAAGCCGATTCTCTGTTAGTACGCAATTCTAAGTAAAACCTTTCTTTCATTAGTAAGTACCGCTGATCAGTAGCCATTTTCCATTCAATAATCACACAAACAATGAATGATCACACTCTCAGTTTAGAACCAATGCATAAACTAAAAAACTACGTCTGCATAAAACAAAGGAGTGCTGCGTACTAACACAACGAACGAGTTGCAACTTGTTTACGGGGTAATCCCGCACGCCGCGCACTGCACGCACGCACGCACATTGCCTGATGCGCTTCGGGCATTTTATACAATACCTAGGCAATGTATGAAATGAATCGTATTATACACATTGCCTTAACTTTTAGGCAATGTATACAATGCCTAGGCATTCTATACAATGCCGGATTATACACATTGCCTATAACATATATACTTGCGGATCTTATCACACTGAGGCGATTACTCAGTTAAAACGGAACGGAGATCTTTCTTATGTTTAGGCAAAAGAAAAATATTATTACTATTGCTTTGAATAATGGTTATTACAGGAGTTCGCCAAGCCTACTCCATCTAAACAATAATATCCCAGGCACTGCAGCGTCCGAGTGGTCCCTTCACCTATCTAGTGTGAGTGAAAGTGCCACTGGACGCTGTATAAATCATCTCATTAGGTAGATGCAAAGGCCAAAGTTCGCCAATACTAACAGTCGAAGTCACATTTTGCCGAGGTCACTTAAAGCAGTTAGGTACTTCCTCAAACCTACTAAAAATTCTACTCATCATGCATATATGTTTTCTCTGTCTCCCCCTCTCTTACAGAAGGATTTTGGCATGTAAATAATAGGGGTTAAAGTATGAAATTGCCGATTTGTACTGAAAATCTAAATTGTTTATTTTTTAAATTTTTAACAAATTTATTTAATCAAAATAGTTGCCATCATTATATACATTGCTGCTATCTAATGGGAAGGTCATTAATGCCTTTGCGATAGAACTCCGACGATCTAGACTGCACAAACTGTGTGAAAGCATTTTGTACTGCCTCCTGGGAAGAAAACTTCTTGTCACGTAGATAATTGTCCAAATCACGAAAAAAATGGTAGTCCGTTGGAGCAAGGTCTGGTGAATACGGAGGATGACGAATGGTTTCTAACTGCAGTTCCTGAAGGGTCAAAATGGTTTCTCGTGCTGTGTGAGGTCTCGCGTTGTCGTGGAGCAATAATGGTGAAGATCGATTCATGAGTTGGGGCTGTTTTACTGCTAGTTTTGTCAACATGGTTCGGAATTCGGCACAATAGACGTCTGCCGTTATTGCTTGACCAAATCGGAGAAAACTATAGTGAATAACACCATGCTGAGACCACCAAACAGTTACCATTACCTTTTTATTGGTAAGTTTTGCTTTAGTACACTGTTGTGGCATTTGACCTGGGGTCAGCCATTGCATTTTTCTTTTCCGGTTATCATAAAGAATCCACTTTTCATCACATGTTACAATTCGATCCAATATTCCTTCATTTCTGTACCGGTTCAACAAGGCAACACAAGTTTCAACACGCGTTTCTTTCTGCAGATCAGTCAAATCATGAGGCACCCATTTTTCGTATTTTTTTATTTTATTGATTTGACGCAAGTGAGTCAATATTGTGGGTAAGGTAACGTTAAACCATGCCGCTAATTCCTGGGTAGTTTGACTAGGGTCGGCTTCCACTATCTCTCTTAATTCATCGTTATTCACCTGTGTGGGCGGTCTTCCTCGTGGCTCGTTCTTTAAGTCGAAATTTCCATCACGAAAGCGTTTAAACCAAAATCGCACGGTGCGTTCATTAGTAGACCCCTCTCCAAACGCAGCATTCATATTGCGGGCTGTTTCTGCCGCGTTAGTTCCGCGTCGGAACTCGTATTCAAAAATCACTCGAATTTTCGCAGTATCCATCTTTCTTGTCTAAATTGAATAACAAAAACAATTGAAAGTCGATATTCAAATGTTTCACATTTTTTAAAAAAAGAACATCATAGAAACCATTTGAAAAAAGTTTCATTCGAAAACCTCAAACCATGAAGATTCTATGTCAATTCAAAGAACCTATTGCAATAAAACGGCAATTTCATACTTTAACCCCTAATACAAATACAAAAAATACTAAATGTATAAATACAAATACAAATACAAAATTTTTTATTAAAAAGAAAGTCATTACAAGCATAGTTGGCGTTGATTACCACACTAGACGTAAATCTGTGCGGTGGTAACCAGGTGAAGATTTGACATTATGATTACTTGGCGCTTACCGTTAATGTTAGTTTTGTTACATTTTACAATTTAATCAAAGACATCCTATACTCAACTCTAGTGACATAGTGGGGTACTAACAGAAACTGCGAAACTGGAAATAGTAGGTATACAGGGTTACTCCAAAAACGCGCTATTCCCGACACATATCAATTAGAGTTCGTCATTTACAACTTTTGCTCTACGACTTGCGATTGGCTTGTAAAATTTTACATATAAAGAATGTATATATTTGCTGTTGTTCTGCTTTGTAGAGATACTGATTGATGGATCATGATTAAAACCATGTGTATCATATGGAATGGACATTTTTATATGTAGGATATGATTTGCTGGGCGCCGCGACATTTGAGTACGTGGAGCGCGAATTTAAAATAATAAAATTATGTAAATTGTGTTTGAAATGGGACGTAGAGAAGGCCTGTGCCCTGCGGTGGGACGTATATAGGCTGCATAAAAAAATGTTAATCCTGATGTTTTGCAAAATAGATGACTCTTTATTACCCACCAGTAATTTATAGACTTAAAATATAAATCTGGGAAAAAATCACATAAATACCCATTTTTTTAAAAAGCGAATTCTAATGAGACTATTGTAAATCTTAATAGTACCAAATTCGTAGCAAAACAAAGCTCAGGTTTGCCGATAATAGCTTTCGAGTAGGTATTGTTGGCAACGACGCTTGTACAGCGGTCCAGGACAGAAAGAAACAGACGTCTTTCTCACCGAACAAGGCCGCTTCAAACTCAAAATACTACGAGCATAAAAGTAGATAGCACAGGGCTTTACACAAAAAGTGTACGATTTAGAAGCCTACCAATATAAGATAAGATAAGATAAGAATATTCTTCATTGTACACTAGAGCACATGACATAAAAATTTTAAAAATACACACTACACAGTACAATACTTATATAAATAGGCCTACACCATAGTGTGGGATATCGTTGGATTGGTCGTTTAAAAATGTTGTTGGTCTAAGCAGACTATTTTTTGGTTTAGGGTCCTTTTTGCGAAATGTTAAGCTTTAAAACGCATTTTTTTGTCAGAGTACGGTGCCGTAAACGGTTGATTGTAAAAACGTGAAAAAAATCGAAAATGTGAAAAATTCAGGGCAACAGCAAGCAACTTAAAAAAATATCACGGCTAAGGAGGCTTTACAAGTAAACGAGTAATAGGCGACCGACTTATAAAAGGGAAACTTCGTACAAAATCAATTGAAAATGACTTCGATGAACTTGTTAGTTCTGTAAAGCAGATAAAAAAAAAACCCTCTTTCTACGGAACCCTACATTGCGCGTGGCCCGACACGCACTTGGCCGGTTTTAATTCTAAATTGACTCTACTGAGATTAATCACTTTATTTCTGCAAAGTCTCTAGGAGGCAAAAATTACAGCAAAATCTAGTAAACGAGTAATAGGCGACCAACTTTTAAAAGGAAAACTTCGTACGTACAAAATCCGCAACTTTTTAGTTCTATGAAGCAGATAAAACCCCCTGTTTCTAAGGAACCCTACACAGCGCATGGCCCGACATTGCCGTTTAAATTTTTTTGTTTGGGGATTCGAACTTTTTTGGCTGTCAATAAACGGAGCTTAGAATCAAGTTTAAATATTGAACTCTATCTTTTCAAGTATTGAATACCTATGTTTCACAAATATAGTAACAGTATCTATATCAGGGCTCCAAAAGCCAAATTCATAAGCAGCCTATATACGTCCCACTGAGGTATGTGAATAACTCAGACATTCAGGTTTACTCACGATGTTTTCCTTGACGTTAGCGAGTGGTATTGCTATTATAACTCCACAAATGTACATAACTTAGAAAACAAAGTCATAGGTACATGCCCGCACTGGGAATCGAACCTGGGTGTCTCGCTTCCGAGTCCAATGTTGTACCCACTAGGCTACCACCGCTACCACACCGCTGTCAAAATCCAAATATAGCATCTGAATCAGGGCTCGAAAAGACATAAAAAGAGTTCTGGTGCCATCTAGTTTGCCGTAGGAGCGATATCGGGCCAAGTCATTTATTTGTTCATCCCGTCTTACGGTTTATGCGGGCTGCAACTCTTTAGCGAGCACCCGGCCTCGATAGGGATGCACTGAGATACTGAAAACAAACATTACGTTCAATCCTTTCCAATTCCTTTATTGCTGAAAGTGGTTAAATAAGGATAGCCGAGGACAGAAGGGAGTGGTGTGCCTTGGGGGAGGCCTATGTCCAGCAGTGGATAATTACGGACTGATTGATTGATAGTGATAGGGGACACATTATAATTACAGATTGCAACATAATAGTACATTACTTCAGAGGGAAGAAAGTGACAGTTCCATACCAAGATTATGGCATTTGCGCCACGAGCTTGCGAGGGGCGCAAACCATTTGAGGTATGGAACTGTATTTTATCCTGAGGTATGTATAGTGCTTTTTATTACACCTACGAGGAAAATTATAGACATAAATGCATAGAAATGTTTACAAAAAACACAAAGATAAATGCTAAATCAATCGAAGTTTTTGCGAAAATGCGCGGGCTTTTCCTTTTTTTATTCGCCCGTTTCTGGAGTAGGCTAAGATCATAAGGTCATGCAGCCACTTCCTCCGTGATTCCGCGCGTTTTATATACAAAAATAATTTCGTTTTTAATTTTCTGTATGCACCAAGGAGGTTGGTAACTGGTAAAAAAAAAACTGTATGTGGCCAGTAACAATTTACTTGAAATTTAATTAGTAGACAGTTAAAGTCTCTTTGCAGTATGACTGCTGACAAATTAAAAAAAAAACCGGGTATGTAATGGAATTTCATACATACTTCCCACCCTTGGGTCGGAAGGATTTTCATACAAACTTCCATACCTTGGGATGAAAGGATTTGAAGGGCGGGATAAAGGCGTTTCTTCCCTCTAATTGGTATAATTAGTATGTATTTTCAGAGCAGGTGTGATAAAAATTTTATTTATAGTTCTGTTGTCGGTATTGAAGTAGCAGCTCGTGTTTCGTATCGTTTTTTATCTAGGCGTATAGATTGCGCCAGGCCAAGTTACCGGCCGCTCACTGGGCATTATGTTTACAGAAACCGATTCTAACCCTTTTCGACCCCTCTCTATCTTCGAAGGCAGTCTATTAGGATGTTGCGTATTACCACGATTTCTCCAGTTACGTCGAAAAATCACGGAAAAATATTGTGTACTAAATTTAGATACATATTTATTAAACATCCTCTCTATACTTGACAATATTTCTTTATGAAACTATTCAACGTCCTTGATGGCATACTACATTGTAACTTCACATGTGTTATAAATTTTGAGCTACGGGGGATCGAAAGTAGAATGAAATAGACTTTATTTACAGTTTATTTGACAACATACAAACATTACGCAGTTGTTGTTCATGTAATATTACTCTCGACTGGTGCAACGCCCTTTTCGACTCGAACTTGGCTTGACACGCTATCGCGTGTCTAGATATAACATCGATAAAAAGAAATAGCCTCTTAGAGCATCCCTAGAAAACCATTTCGCCCCCGTCTCGGTTTATATTTTTATTCAGAATTTATATCTACCAGCGGAATCCCACATTATTGTCTTTGAGCATTTATTTTCCGATGGGCATTAAAAGGAAAACCCTTTCCTCGAAGAGGTTATTTCATTTTAGCTTTAGGTTTAGAGCCGCTTTGCAAAGCTCCGTTATTGCGGCCCCACTCAACCGAATAAATTAATTTTCTCTATTATTTTCTACTGTCGTCCTGTTGTTTTATTTTGCGGTCCTTTTGTTTTCAGATATGAGACATTTAATAGTTCACTGGCAGGTGAAACCATTTTGAAAGTTTAGAAAAAACGCTTTTTTACTTTTTTTATTTACTTAGCAAATTACTCATAGTTTTTTTTTTATTTTAACCAAATTGTTAGTGTTCATTGGTTTTTACCTACCTACTTCGAAAAAAGCTAATTAATACTAAAGAAAATCGATCGATTTAGTTAAAATATAATTCAACTAAATGTGATTAAAACCTCTACTCTTTTAAGAATAAAAAACTGGCACAAAAAATACAAAAAAAAGTAAAAAAAAGCATAGACTTTTGAAATGGCATCACTTATCTTGCCAATGATCTCTATCAGTGACATTTGACTAAGCAAAAAGACTAACGCTCGGTTTCCAGAAGAGCGATTAAATGTTAATCTCATGTTAATCTCACGTCAAGCAAATTTCAGCCAATCACGTGCCGGTATTTTGAATTAATGTTAGATTAATCTCTTGTTACATTTGAACACTCTTTCAGAAACTGAGGCTAAGGTTTTTAAACTAAAACTAACGTTATGCCCCTTAAAGCAATCAAATCGGTGAAAATCGTCGCATTGTTGACATACCCGTACATGTCCCTTCGCTTCACTGCCCGCGTAGGCATGATCTGCTGCGATATGATAGTATGGAGTCTTATAGGAATTTTATAATAAAATCCATTTATTTTATCCGCCATAAACTACCTTTTCTCAAACATGCTTGGAAATTTGAGCATTATTTCGACAACCTTCTTCGAGATAAATCAAAATTGCTGTACTGGCACGCGAGCAGCGGCCGGAAAAAGTTCTATGAAAATTCATAACTGTCGTGTTTTGCGGCTAAATAAATTACATGCTAATCTCATATCTGTCGTGTTATTTAAAAATGGAACGATCTTTTGCTCGGAACAATGACAACCAAGGAGATAACTTATCAGAGGTTTTATTTAAATTTCGAACTGGCTTGCGATAGAAAGCTGGATATACCTATTGAAAAAAAGAACACTTTAACGCGGCAAAAATTATTGTTGTTCGTTCGTGGTTCGTCTGATTTTGAAAGTTCATTGAATTTTTCAAATAAAAAGTTCTGCCTTAGTACTACCTACTTAGTTTTAATTTCCGCGCATTATTTGAGAAAAATCATATACAAGCCTTGGCCACAACTAGGCATTGATGGACTCGTGAATGTGTTCGTCCATCAATGCCTCTTGCTGGCCGCTGCAGTAATGTACTACTTAAATTCTATTGCAAAAAGGTCCTTCTGTTCTTGAGTCGGCCGTTCTCGGTACATCAGTACCTATGCCCTACTCACTCACTTAATTCATTAGGTAGGTACTCCAACAAACAGCAAAATAAATACGTAATTTTACACACGATTCCCGAGCCACACATAAAATAATATATTTATTGTGGATAATGAAGAAACCATACCTTGTGACAGCCCACCAAATCCTTTCGGAATCCTGACTTTTGCAATAGCAATTAGTATGGACTTTGACAGCTAGACTTTAAGAATTCTTCAAGTTTTGGTGCGCACAGTGGAACTGAACCACTTGCTACCAGTGAAGGAAAACATCGCGAGGAAACCTGAGTCTGAGTGCCTAAGGTGTTCACGTGCCTTAGCGTTTGAAATTGCCAATTCGCGGTGGGCACGCGTGGTGATTAAGCCCGTACCATTGAGTTTTAAATCTACTCAAAATGCCATACTATCTCTCTGAGAGGAGGCCTGTGCCCTACAGTGGGACGTATATAGGCTGTATAAGCCCTATATACATAGTCCTATAAATAGGACATCACCTGTATCACCATTAGGTGTGTGAATACAGAAAGACTAGGAAATCTGAAAAAAAAAATTCGTGCAATATGCTATTTTTAAATAGTATATAGGTATTTCAAAATAGCATTTAGTCCAGAAAGAATATGAAACAAATATTGGACTTTGAGCAGTAGGTTTTTCAGGAGATCCGGAGTATTTTTTAACTCCAAGGGGTTCAATATGTGCTGAAATAGATATTTCGTTGCACAAGTAGAAAAAAAAATTACAATTATGATTTCTTAAATCTATGTAATGCTAAACAATTGGCGGTTTCATCCACAGAGAATATAATCACTACGTTTTAGTTTCATCGCTCAGAGCGACCCCTTCCAGACGATAGTTGGATGGAGTGGATTGCAGGAAGAATATAGTCGGCAGGTGGGTGTGCATGTGCATAAATAAAGCAATCGAAAGTATATTCAAATACCTTGGGGTATTGATCGCGATTCCAACACGACTACGTTCACACTAGCCCAGCTCCCACGCGGCTATCCCATTTGGCGGACTAATTTGATTAGCGGCCGCAAGCCACTCGATGGGATGACCGGCAAACTTTGTACACAGAAATCCTTTTCCCGTGATGCATGTGAATTGTTTGCCCACTGACTATCCGCGCGAGGATGTCTGTGTCTAGACTGGGCAGATTGTGGATTTGATCTTTAAACTGCCTTGTTGGTCCAGGGGTTAACACGGTAGGGGTTAACTGCCAATAGAGGTTGGATTTGATTCCCACTGGAGGCCGTCGACCGCGCTGCCGAACTACAAATTACAAAATTGTTACGAAACGATGAAATGGAACAAACAGTTTTTAGGGTAAGATTCTTTTTACTTATCCTTTTAGTTATTTTTCATTTATTTTAGTATTATTGTATACGCTAATTGTGTACGGCAAAAATTAGACATGTTGGCCTTTTAATGTATTTTGTTTTCTGGTGTGTAAAATAAAGTGTTCTAATATAATCTAATCTATTATTATGACTAATTATAAGTAATAATACGGGAATACCCGAAACCGGCGTGCGTGATGAATATTGACGAAGCGGAAGAGATCTGTCAGCAGGATCATGGCAAGTGGCAGTCCCTGGTCTCTGCCTACACCTTTGAGATATAGGCGTGAGTGTATGTTATGTTATTTGGGATTCCGGAATTAATAAGTTATTAGGTCCGGAATCCCGGAAAGTGTTAGTAGGCAAGTTTTGTATTGCTTTTTTATAGCTATTACCAAAATAGTAATTAATAACCAGTGATTAGTTATTAACAACAACTTTTGCATGAGGGGCGGGCAGCCGGATTTGAAATTCGGAGAAAAAGAAAATTCAACTCACCCATTTCCTTAGGATGCACGTACTGACACCTGTGATATTTTTTTGAACCTTTATAATAGCTGGTTTACGTTTAGTAGCGCCATCTGTTACAAAACTGCTGAATTTCGCTAAAATCATATTTTTGTGTTGTACCAACACTATAAGATTACGCCAAAAACGGCGTATAGATGGCGATACCATATTAAAAATGGGACAAGGGTTGAATACAGTGAACCTTCATCGACCTCGAGTTTTGTTCAAAAAAATGGATGGGTGGTTGTTTCTACAAATAAAAATCTGTGAGTGCAAATAACCGATTTGTTTATGCCTAAAAAGGGGCATAGACGGGAGAACACTTCAACATTAATCAGCAATACTATGTATTTAAATAAATTTAAAAAAAGATTCAAGAAAAGCTTAATTTCAAATTATTTTCGACCAAGATTTCCTAGGTGCATTTTCTGCCATCTTAAAAAAAGGGTTAAATTTAGTTCTTTTTTTACAAAAAACTCGGTTTTCCGTTGAGATACGAAAATTTGGATTACAACACTTTTTTGGATGCAACACATAACGATTTTAAATTTTTAAAAAATCATGCAAGGAAAATAAATTAGGATTTAGTGAATGGGCCACGGCCGGCCTTCGAAAATGTAGGGACAGACTTTATTCACTGTATGAGAAAAATAGTCTTATACAGTAAATGACCGTAGTCTTATACAGTAAACCTAGGGTCATATGTGTAGATATGTTCAAATATGTATTCATATTCAAAATTATTTAGGACACCGTGTGCCACAAAGCACAATGCGAGCATATAGAATCCAAAATCACTAAATCTTCTAATTTCTGGTGTGTACAATAAAGTGTTCTAATCTAATCTAAATCTAAAACTATTTGGACTATTATAAGTAAGCAAAAAGGTAAATCCAAATCAAAAGACCGCGAATTTTCGCTTAAAATAGATGATAAATTAATAACTTCAAATAAAGACATTGATAGGCAAATTGAAAGGGGGCGAGTGTTCTATCAATTACGGACGAGGCGGCAACGTTGCATTTCGAATTTTCCTTGGACGTCACAACCAACCAGCGCTACTTTTTTTCGTAACGGAAACAAGCAGAATTACAAATATATTCACAAAAGCGAGATTGGCGGTGAACTGACGTCCAATTTATTTTTTTTTATTTTGAAATTGCTGGTGTTTCCCAGACCATCCGCGACCATTCCAAACAGATGCTGTGACCACGAGATGGTGTGGCCATACTGTAGGTATGTGGCGTGCATGGAATACTGTAGACTGCCAAAAGCCGTGTTCTTCTCAGAACTGACTTACGGAAAACAGAACCGAGGCGGACAGTACCTGCGTAGATAAAGATAGAGAGCACTTTATTGCACAACCAGAAAAAAAAAACAATTATTATTATTATACTTAGTTCTTTTTTCGAGTCTAGCATACATATTGAAACTACAACGTAAGTAAACACTTTAGTCATGAAAATAGCCAGCTAAGGTTCCACTAAAAAAAGTATGATCCATCAGGGTTCCATGGCCAAGTAAAATTGGGAACCTCTGCATTAGACTATTCATGGAACATACTTTAAATTATTCAACTAATTATGTAAGTATTCCTATTAATGAATGTATTAGTTAAGTAAGTTGATGCTTACGTATATAGGTGTAGGGAAAACGTCAATCGGTCACTCATTCGCCTTCTAATTTGAATACAATCACCGTCTCCAACCCTTGCCCCAAGCGCACTAATTAAATCATTACCAACGGCAAATTAGGAAAGCAGGTACTACCTAGGTAATTATTTAGTTGGCACAGCAGGTCAATCTTAACATGTTTATGTGTTTTCGACGCTGCCTTGATGCATGATGAAATTTATGGATGAAAATATTCACTCAATCCTCATTATCAACAGATAATTAACTTAATTCCGGATTTACTTACTTGAATTTTAAGCTCTGCGAATCAGAGCGAAACCCAGGTCGGACCCTTTCGACAAAGACAAGTAAGTAAATCCGGAATTATTAATAACTAGCTGTGCCCGCGACTCCGTTCGCGTACATTTCGATTTTTACGAAGCAGCATTTGTATGGGGGCCACGTCTTATCATAACTGGAGCTAGAATTTAAATAGCCTATCCTGTGTCCCAGATGTCTATATGTTTTTATACCAAATTTCATCAAATTCGGATAATTGGTTTAAGAGTTATGGAGGAACATACATACATACATACACACATACAGAAAAAAATTCTAAAAATCGTGAAATTAGTTTCAGTATCATATATTGAGCCTATAAACACAATATCTCTGAAAACAAACTAACTTACTCCATGACCGACCCTTACAGATTTATTATTAGTATAGATATAGAAGATAGAAGATATAGATAGATAGATGTGTGTAGTGTAGCGCTTACGAATGTTTTAATTCGAAAATTATTGATAAATTGTTTAGAGGTTTGCGAAGGAGAAAACAGGATTGTCAGGATCATGGCAAGATGCATACTATGACAATTCGATGTATATTGCAAAGTCGATTAACCCGCAGATTAGCAACGTCCCACTGTAGGGCACAGGTCTTCTCTCAGAGAGAGAGAGAGAGAGTATGGGCTTAATCACCACGCGTGCCCACCGCGGATTGGCGATTTCAAGCGCTGAGGTATGTGAATAGCTCAGACACCCAGGTTTCCTCACGATGTTTTCCTTCGGTTAGCGAATGGTTTTGCTACTATAACTTCACAAATGTACATAACTTAGAAAACCAAGTCATAGGTACATGCCCGCACTGGGGATCGAACCTGGGTCTCTCGCTTCCGAGTCCCACTAGGCTACCACCGCTGTTTATTTAGTTTACGATATTTTATTTATTTGGTTTTACGATATTTTAGCTTTGTAGTGGCACTGTCACCAGTCATTACCAGGCACTATCTACATGTCGGTCACTTATGTCCGGCCCTGTTTTCTATCTATCTATACTCAATAGTATTAAAATCTTATTGGCATGGCCACATTAAAAAAATCTACAAATTAAAGAGAACCTTTTTTCTCTTAATTTTTATTAAGTAAGTACTTTTATGAATAATAGAAATAAAAATGTATTTAAAGCCAAATAAGATCAAGTGTAATAGATGCGCTATAACATTTTTTTGCCTTAAGCTCAATGTATTACAATGTATTAGGTACATTACATTTGTTACATTATTACTCCGTTCCAAATACGTTCCAAACAGTGATAGTTATTCGTAGGTTTCAAACACTTTTCCTGTATGTAGGTAAACATTTTTTTCACTACTGATGACTGTAATAATATAAGTATCTAATTAAAAGTAAGCGTATGTACCTAATGTGTATATTATACCGAGTATACCGAATCAATGAGAATAATTACATAATAATATTTACCAGCAAATAGATACAATTAAATGCCTACGTAGGTGTTTCAACGATTATTTATTATAAAAATCTCGTGTCATGATGTTTGTGAACTCCTTAAACTCCTCCAAAATCGGCTTCACCGATTTTTAAGGTTTTTTTTTGTGTATATTTGGTACGTCTGAGAGTATAGGTCGTACCTAGCCTGCTAGGCTAAATAATATGGCAAAACAACGTACCTACCTATGCGGGCCAGCTAGTATTCTTATAAATAACACCGTAGGTACGTACACGTAGGTACGTGCAATATACGTATTCCGAGCATTTATTAGTAAGTACCTTAAAATAATACTCCTGCACGCCCAGGGTTATAAAGTAAAATACAGATACTCGGCTGGCACCTTAAAACAAAATGGAATACCTAGAATAATTTTGAATTTAACCGCGCATAAAGAAAGATCACTGTATCCAATGGAAAAGGTTCAGCATTGAATACTGACCAATCACGTATCCCGTTGGTGGTGTGATGTTAAGGGGACGCGTCTGGCCGTCATCCAAATATCTAGATAAGTCGGTGTTTATAACATAAACAATAAATATTTTTGACTAATTTGGCCAAAGCAGATGATGGTCTCCAAATTACATTCAATATCCACTACGAATGCGTTGTATATAATGTAATATTCCTCTATGAACTGATAATTTTGAAGTTCCCTTTCCAGCATCGTATGATCGCGTCATATAAAAGCGAGCGAACGCTCCCCACCTCTTCAAACGTCAAACCTTCTTGTCGCGTGCGGTCGTCAATCGCGTTGCGTTCCGGAATCCGCGATTTGCAAACGTCAGTTAGCTCCCTGTCATCGATAAAAAAGTATTTCGTGTGTGTTCAGTGTTATTTAATCAATTAAATACCACAGGAAAATGTCGTTCAACACAGATATGTCGTTCGCAACAGATATCTCGACCACATTGGAGAACAGCAGGTACGGATTGTTGGATTTTGATGTTCAATGGCCGATGATTTCTTTCGCCCCTCGACTCGGACATTGTGAAATGTGAACGTGTTTCTTCATCGCTAGGGTCATCTGCAGCTCCTAGTTTGAGAATGATTGTATACTGGAAATGTTGGTAGATTTTCAGTGTATTTCTAACCTTAGTCTAGCAGGAGCTCTTTCATAATCCATAGATGGGATGGCATCATGATTCTGCTAAGAATCCAAGGATTTTTTTGCTAACCTTGCTACTTAGCTATCTGAGACAAAGTTACTGTATTCAACTTATGAAATGACCTTACCTGCTCAATGAAGTTGGGACATTAATGTGGTTACAAATATGGGCGTGTTCTTGAATGACTCACAAAAACTATGGAATTTACAGTCCACAGTATTACATCACAGTACATCAACCATCAATGTTTTTTTTTTTTTTTTTTTTTTATAATCTTTATTTGAAAGGGTTTTGTACAAAAAATGACAATGTCACCCTTATAGTTAAGGCCGAAAATCAACACACTAATTTAGATCTTAAGACTACAAGCATAACATGTTAACCATCAATGTTATATTCATCCATTACAGGACTAATATTATTATTCCGAACCTACCCTCTCTTACCCTTTGTTATTTCAAAATACCTACCTACTTTCTTGACTGCATCTATTTTGTAGCGAGCAAGTTTGATTATTAAAATTACCTGAGTGAGCAAAACCATTTCACAATGTCTCATGCTGGTTTTTGGTAATGTAATTTATTCTGTACTTACATAAGAATCAAAGAGGTATTGCAGAGAATATGACCGAAATATAATTGGAGCAATCTCAGCAACTTCTAGTTATAGTTAAAAACATCAAGTAAAAGTGCCTCCCATTGAGGCTATAACAATGTTAGATAACAGCACTGCCGTTCTTGTCAAACCATTGGGTTGTCTCAAATTATTTCTTGGTCTTAGGTTATTACTGGTACACTTTAAGGCTGGGATCACTGATCAAGGAAGTCTTTCTGAATTGAGATAGAAAATTAAACACATATTTAACACCACACCCTCTTATGCTAAATGCAACAAGAGTTGCAAGCTGTGTGAATGATTCGGTCCTTCAAATCGGTAAATTCTTGTTTTGGCAAGTTAACAGTACCTTGAGTAATGCACAGTTAAAAGCAAATCATCCAGGGCTGGATTTGGAGGTCTGGAGGCTCTACAGCAACTAAGGAGCGGAGGACCCTAATTATTTTCTGAATAAAAAATATGAAACATGAATGAATTGAAGATGAAATTTTTTTCAAATTTGAATAAACGGATGTTAATTTACTTTTAAAAGATTGGCATTTCATGATAGTATTGGTCTATTGTACGGGCCCCTCTCTTGTGGACGCCCCAGAGCAGTAGCCCTGCCTGCCCTCCCCTAAATCCAGCCCTGACATCATCCTTTACTTTTTAGTTGCCTGTAACATAACTGAGTAGAGTGCACTATGTAAAAGTTGATGAGCTGTCAACTATGCGTGTCATGTAAAGCTTTATGAGGCTTTGACAACCCTAAAACTACACCTTGTGACATGTGAGATTCCATACAGGTCCCAATCTGTATGGAATCTAAGTAGTTTAATACTGTACCTATTGCCATGATAATTATACCTAAGTAATGATAATAAGTAACATCAAGTGCATAACTACTCAGTATACAATAGTTTATCTTCATGAAGTTTAACAGTATTGTATTATTTAAAAAATGTTCATACTATAAATTGGCTTTTTCATGAAGACCACACTGTCTACAAATGACTAAAACTGCCTATTAGCTAAAATTCATACTACAAAGGTCACACATAAGTGGGTCAATTGTTTTGCAAACATATCGTAGAGGCTATAAGTAACAGAGATACAATTCACACACACTCTTATCATGTGTCACTTATATCTGGAATGGCTAAGAAACTGACTTGTACTGGTTTTCACTTGTCTTTTACTTGGTAATTATGGATTCAATTAGCTTGATAGCTTGTTATTTTACTTGAAGAGTATGAAACTGTTATTATTTTTTTAGTTATTTGTCTGATAGATCAGCACCAACAGAAGACATTAGGGCGAAATGTCGCCTTTGTGCAATATGCAAAATAGTCGTATTTATGCCACGCGCAATAAGAACTACAATCGTAAAATTCATCAAACTTGACCAGAATTCTGACCAGCCGAGCACTGTTGTTACGTGCCCTATGAACGCTCGACAACATCTCACGACCGCCTTCCGATTGTTACAGGAACAGCCTGAGACGCATCGCCCGGCACGATGACACGGAGTTCTCCAAGCAGAGCATCCTCAATGACATGGAGAAGTTCGTCAAGATGGTGAACGCCATGGACGACACGGTGCTGGTGCCCAGTCGTCTGATGAACCTGCCCCAGGAGGGAGACGATGACCCGTTCATACTCTTCTCGATGTTGAACGATCTGAAGACTGAGCTGCTGTGGTCGAGCGGTGAGACTGAGGAGCGCGTGGAGCGGGGCCGCAGGGTGTCGGATGTGAGTGACACGGAGAGTGACGTATCCAGCGCGGCTGGAGACTCTGGAATTGAAGGCGAGGACGAGCGAGAGTCTGCTGCCCGCGCCGCCGCCGCCTGCAGGAGACACCTGCGCGGTCTGCGTCGCTCCCTGCGCCACCTGACCGCCGCCGCGGCGCACCTCACGCGGTCCTACCAAGACGAGGTGGACTCACCGTGCTAGAGCCGCCGAACCCCGCCTGTGATCAAATTGCGAAGCCTGCTCCCGGCACGTGGTGTACATATAGCATTTAGCAGCCCGCCAATGTAAATATAGGCTATTCAAGGGCTGGCCGTGTATGGGAATCTCGTAAGTTAACTGAAGATTTTATTTAATAAACTTAATTTTCAATTTATACTTTGGTTGTTTTTTCGATGTCGTGCCGCGTCATCGTTACCGTCATCGTCGTCAATTGCGCTGTTGCTATGAGTCAATCCTATTAAAGACAGAAAAGTCAAGTAGAATTCAGTTGAAGTTCAATCTGATACCATAATTGGGTACATTGATAGCTAATTAGAACCTAGATATTATCTTCCTGGAAGAAAGGAAGTTAATATGGTATTACAACATTTTACAACAGTTCAACTCACTGAAGAAGACGAAGCCTTTAACTAATACCTGATACCTTCATATTTCAACTGGCTATTTAGTACGGTCGACAGCACATCCACCTTTACATTTTAGTTGCAATGTCGCCCGTAACGGAACTAAGTAGAGTGCACGGATGTAAAGTTTGATTTGCTGTCGAATGTTGAAGATAATCTTAAAATGTACTAAGTAGTCAGTTGATGAAATGAAAGCCCATTATACGTAGATCAGACCGACAAACAGACGTCGTAGGCAAAATATCAGCCGTTGGCACCATTCTGGTACGGAACCAGAAATAATAGTGATAAGTAGTAGATGAATGAAAGTCGATATATAACTACCTAAAGAAACATTTCTGTATATTTATATAGGAGTTCAACGATTGTAGATGTAATCAAGTAATTGATTACTTACAATCGTTGAACTCCTTCAATAATATCACACTAACCCCTGCTCATACCTACGTTATGACCGGCTTGCACCACTTCTTAAATGTGACTTAAGTAGCCATTAGGTAAGGCTGCTCTCGCTCGCACAATTAAACATTTTTAGTGATTGTAATAACGTGTACTTTTGATGAATTTAGTCCGAGGGTTTGATAGATATTTAATTGCGGATATTCAATGCATATTTTTCTTAACCTGTAGTAAGTTTTTGATTGAAACAATTTGATTCCAAAATGTCAAGTTTTGGAAACAACTTTTTATTATTAAAAACTACATCATCATCATCATCATCAGCCCCTTGACGCCCACTGCAGGACACAGGCCTCCTCAAAAACTACATACAATATAGGAAAACCAAAATATACTTAAAATGTCCGTAAGTTAATTATGCATCAAACCCTCGGTCCACAATTTTGTCAAAAGTTACTCGTTTTATTACAATAATTAAAAATTTTGAATTGTGCAAGCGAGACAGCTGCTTCACGTAAGAACACCCTTAAATCAATTTTTTTATGAAGAATTTTAGTTGAATACTATTTAAGCAACGTTTAAGAAAGTGGTGCAAGTCAGCCTAACAATCTGTTAATATACTGTTGCTGTAACTAACAGTAGGTACTAACAGCTGTCAGTTATTCTTTTGTATGCACTCTGGCTAACTGGTAACTTTTAACAGTGGATTAACAGACTGCTGGGGTCCGGGAAAAACCAAGCCGTACTCAGATCGATACCAAAACTGAACTACCTACGAAGCAGCTCGGTGCTACGAGAGCGCTGACGTAAGAGGAATAATTTATTTTTAAAAAAGCCACCCATGACATAACTTATTAAGTAGGTACTCGCCAATTTAGACCAGATCAACTGTACTGTGAATAAAAATAACTCGCCAAGGTTAAGGATAAGGCCATTTGGAACCTGTTTCGTGGGAATAAATTTGTGGGTAACACGTCATTGTGTAGGAGGGACGAGGGTATCTAATTCGGTAACAAATTCATTTTGATAGAGCTGTACAATACAACTACCTAAACAAATCTTCCACAACCGGGTGATGGGAAATTAGACCTATTCCTTGAACGTCGCGATAGCACAGATTTTGCAACTAATTACCTATCATCCCAGGAACCGAAAATATTTCGGAAAGATTCGGATAAAACACTTGACCTGATAGTTTTACTTTTTCAAGGGCCGAGGAGTGAAAGAGTGTTTTAGGGAAAAACACTTGCCCGGTTTGTTTTTAACCTAGCTCCCTACTTAGGTTAAAAAAATGGCGTTTGCTTTCAAAAAAAAAAAATCGCAAAAAAATTGCTTTCCTATTTAGGGTAACAGGAGGTACCCTAAAAGGGAAAGGAAACACAATTGTAAGTTCCAGGAAGGTTACCTTTTAAGTGGGCCATTTCCTACAAATGATCCATGAGTGAACCTACTGAAACATTTCTTCCTTACAGTGTGTTCCATGTCAAATATTAATTGTCGGTAGGCTTATTAGTCGACAGATCGATTGTCGGATAAGGCCATTAAGGGGCTCCAGGGAGTAACACTAGCGCCACCGAGGAAAAGAAAATCTTATCTTTTTTTACTTCATCAATCAATCATAACATACCCCCTTAACGGTCGATCGATAGAGTAGCAAGGGCACGCACAGCGCCACTCACAACCAACTGGAAATCCCGGCAGGGCAGAGAACGGACTTAGTAGATGGCCCGAGCTACAAGCCTTCAAAGATTCGGGATGTCGTGGGTTCGAATCCCGGCACGTACCAATGACTTAGTTTTCCAAGTTACGTACATTTGTAAAGTTGTAGCAGCAATGCCCCTCGCTCACTTTGAAGGAAAACATCGCGAGGAAATTCTAGTGTCTGAGGTGTTCACATACCTCAGCGCTTGCTTACAATGCAATGGCCCAACTATGAGGCGAACTGCGGAAGTCTAACTAGGAGCCTTTGCCGCCATGCACGGTCGAAGAATCTTGAACCTGAGTGACTGAGGTGTTCACATACCTCAGCGCTCGAAATTGCCAATCCGCGGTGGGCACGCGTGGTAATTAAGCCCATTCTCTCTCTCTCTGAGAGAAGGCCTGTGCCTTGCAGTAGGACGTATCATCATCATCAACAGCCATTTGACGCCCACTGCAGGACATAGGCCTCCTTCGTGGTTTTCATAATCGCCATAATTGCCATAATCGCCACGCTTGGCAGGCGGGTTGGCGATCACAGTATGCAGTTGGAATCTCAGGAAGATAAAGGAGCTGCTGCCCGTCTCCTGGTAATTGATTTCCTTCATAAGAAGCCTAAATATACGTCCCACTGTAGGGCACAGGCCTTCTCTCAAAGAGAGTATGGGCTTAATCACCACGCATGCCCACCGCGGATTGGCGATTTCAAGCGCTGAGGTATGTGAATAGCTGAGACACCCAGGTTTCCTCACGATGTTTTCCTTCACCGTTAGCGAGTGGTATTGCTACTATAACTTCACAAATGTACATAACTTAGGAAGAAAAGTCATTGGTACATGCCCGCACTGGGAATCGAACCTGGGTCTCCCGCTTCCAAGTCCAATGTTCTACCCACTAGGCTACCACTGCTTTTTGATTGATTTCTTTAGTCGCCTTCTACGACATCCACGGAAGGAAATGGGATTCTTAATCCGGCGCCACGCGAAACGGAACAGTAGGACGTAAAAGGCTACATAAAAATATTCATAGATCTTTTAATAATATCAAGCCTAACGGCTCCCTCTCCACTGATTATCCCGATAAAATAATATATCGATCCTTCTCTATTCACGGTAGATAGAACGTATCGCTACAGTAGGTACTTTTACTTTTCGTAGGCCGCCGCGCGAGGCAGTCGGACCTAAATTACAGTGACCCCGAGAAAGTCTAGAAATCGATTTGATTGCGGCGAGCCTGGGCCTGGAGTAGTTATGGATACGGTATGTTTGCTCCAACCCAGACAGATATCAGACATCTAGGTGCGTTACGTAAGTAAGGGGTGTTTTCTATGGGGAACTTGCGTCCAACTTAGATTGTACCATACCACAGGAACATAAAAAAAAATACAAGTTTTATTTACACTGAATAAATGTTCACTGGCACGGTGGAATTTAAAGGGAACACTGACTAACCGAAATAACTTTATCGAACTAAAAACTACAGAATTTGCTTGAAAAATAACATTATAAACGAATATAACCAGAACCTATCAAAATCACCAATTTTCCAGACAGACGGAAAAAACTTATTTTCTAAATCTAAACTTTTTTCCTTCCCGGCTACTCCAACATGTATAGCCTGCCAGCTACGCTTGGCGTTCGCAGGTTCAAACAATTTGAATCGACCCTGCGCGCGCCTGACTGCCGTCTGTGAATGTGGTGTAGAGTCAACTCCACAAGGGTGGAGACGCATTATTTTTCGAGATAACTGAAATATTTATAAACTCCTTACTATTGTAAGGGGTTACGTGCAAGTTGTGATGCCATAGTTTGAAATTACCACCATCTTTTTAACATGGCCTTAACAATGAGTTTAAAACATTTTTTGTCCGAGTTCTCCATTGAATCGATTGATTGCTGTCGAACTTACTAACACTCGTATTGTGGCCCTTGTCATCGAATCACAGATACATATTTCATTTACCTTTGGTCTACACTACATGTAAACCATTGATATACTCTTAAATCGTTAAAATCGTTTATCAAGTTCTTTGCTCCTATGTCATTCATTCATTCATTTCATTGCATAATTCATATTTAGTAGTAGGTATTTAAAAAAAAGACTTAAGCCCAGACCAAAGCTACTCGTAAATGTAACGAAGTATAGGTAAGTCTATATATGTGGTCTATGTGATTCAGGGCGAATGAACTTTGGGTAATTCTCATTTTTTTTTAAACGAAGTCAACCGTGGAGGACATTTTTAACTTCAATAGGTTTTTTGTGCACGCTTAGTGAATAGTAACCATCAACTAGAGTTAATAGTTACTATTCACTCAGCGTGCCGGTAGTAATTATTTATCTCAAGAGGAATCATAAAATTATGAAAAAAGATTATCCATTGAGTTTAATAAAAGATGTAAAAAGAGACAAAACCTGTTTAATATTTCGAATACGATTTATATTGTTACTGGATAAACGAAGTTTATAAAAGGCCAGTTCTAGTCTGACTGGGGATTTCCGCACTTAGCGTCATAGTTGGGCCATTGTACGTACCTAGCAAGTGCTGGGTTATGTTTATTCACGATGTTTTCCTTCACCGTTAGCGAGTGGTATTGCTACTATAATTCACAAATGTACGTAACTTAGAAAACAAAGTAATTTACATGCCGGGATTCGAGCCCACGACCTCCGGAACGAGAAACCGGCGTTCTACCGCTCCGCTACCACCGCGTTAAAAATAATAAAAGGCTGAACGAAAACACAAATTTCGAATCCGTGACAGTGCACCGGCGCGATTTTTTTTACGAATATGAATAAATCGAAAATTAATATTCGGGGCATATTTATCTCCAACTATAATGTTTTTTACCTAGCCTCTATGTTGGGCAAATTCCTCCTCCACTTCAGTCCAGAGTTTCAGGTCCTGAGCTACCTTGGACCATTCCTCATAAGCTGGCCTATAACTATTCTGCTCCTATATTAAGCATACCAAATCCTGAACGATTCCAATCGTCTAACTGTCAAATTCCATACTAATTGCTATCGCAAACGTCAGGATTCCGACAGGATTTGCTGCGTATTATTAGGCTCACGATATTTTTTTCTAATGTTTGATAGTCTAGCTACAAACAAGTCATCTTTAAAATTACTACTTTTGATTTCAGACTTCAGAATGAATGGTTGGGGGCCGAACCTGTATCCTCTCCTGAGGAAAATCCTAAGCGATTCCAATCGTCTGTCAAATTCCATAATTCCATACTAATTTGACAGTTAGACTATTGGAATCAGGATTAGCTGCGCGTAATACCACTGAGCTATCAAGACACGAGATTTCGGTGAAATTAAACAACACATTCTTCTCTTGTTGAAGTTTTTAAACCGCGATTAGACATTAAAGTTTATTTTATAGTGGAAACCATCTATTTTGTAGATGTTTATTAATTTATAGCGACGGGAATCATTTAGTAGATGGATATTTTTTTATCTCAGTGATGGTCCTTAAATGCCAATCACTTTCTGAATTTTACGGGACACCAGGATTTTTTCACAATTTTTTTTTTTTCATATCATCATATCATATCATAAGTAGCCTATATACGTCCCACTGTAGGGCACAGGCCTTCTCTCAGGGAGAGAGTATGGGCTTAATCACCACGCGTGCCCACCGCGGATTGGCGATTTCAAGCGCTGAGGTATGTTAATAGCTCAGACACCCAGGTTTCCTCACGATGTTTTCCTTCACCGTTAGCGAGTGGTATTGCTACTATAACTTTACAAATGTACATAACTTAGAAAACAAAGTCATAGGTACATGCCCGCACTGGTATCGAACCTGGGCCTCCCGTTTCCGAGTCCAATGTTCTACCCACTAGGCTACCAATGCTAATTAGACACATATTAAGAAAAATAGGTATACCTAATCGAAAGATTTAGAAAAATCCTAACCGTGAATAACTTCAGGGGTACCTATCCGGGCTAAGATGACGTTCATGTGTGTTGCACATATAAAGCTGACAATGGAGGCAAGTAAATCTATACCTATAGTTACCAAGCCATAGGTCGTCTTTTGGTTTCACTTCGTTCGACATTTTATATCTACGGAGAATGGTAGAGTCAAATTCAGGTTTCTATAAAAATAGACTGACTTCGTAGAGGTACGCTAATCGGTCTAGCTTTAGACGCAGAATAACGGGTTCGTTTTGTGGCTATTTTGGGTTTAGGTTGTAAAAAAAGACGCAGCTTAACCTTACTCGTAGACAACCTGAGCTACCGGAAAGTTTCAAACTGGAATGCGTCAGGCGGAGAAAAAATATTTGCATAGAAGTTGATAATTTTGCAATTTTTAAGTAGTATTGAGTATTGAGTATTTATTTGCTAAAGCACGGCAATTACAAATTATGTAGGTGGTAACTTAAAATCATGGCACAAGCATGCTCTACCCGTCAGGGTGCAGTAATAAACTTACTTTTCGCTCAACCGATTTGTCGTGAGGATAGTTTGGGCATGCAAGGCACCTCGTTTATTGATCGTATGCAAACATCGATATTCGGCATAAAACCAAAGTCGAAGATGTAGGCACAGGAATCATAAGTCTAAAATGGACATGGGTGGGGCATTTGGTTAGACGGGAAGACGGTCGGTGGACTAAGCTAGCCTGAGTGGTGGCCAAGAACGGGACGACGGTCGGTGGGCAAACCACCAGCCTGGTAGGCCGACGACATTGTGAAAGCGGCTGGGAAACATTGGATAAGACTCGCAAGAGACCGGGTGGGTTGGCGTAAAAGAGAAGAGACCTATGCCCAACACTGGGCTTTGTTTATGGGCTGATTAGATCTTGGATGTTTACATGTTTGTGATGTCGCTGTCTCTGGTTCCCACAACACAGGGTATCCTAGTGTGGGGGCAGACGCAATGTATGTGCCTGTATGTAAATGTTTGTTTGTTTGTTTATATATATATATATATATATATATATATATATATATATATATATATATATATATATATATATATATATATAGTTTGGCCTGTACTGACAATATAATAATCATAAGTTTAGACGATGATTGTAAAAGAAACGGAATTATTACCACGATTAGGTGCTTATTAATTTATTTGACTTCCCGATTCTTGAAAGAATCTCGTTCCTTTTACAATTATATGTGTGCACAGCCTTGAAAGTTTTAAATGGTAAATTGTTAAAATCACGTAAACTTTTTACCTCATGCAAGAAGTCCCTCCACAGCTTACCAAGGAAATGCGGGTCTGAGTTTGTAAAAAAAAACCTATTACTAAACGTGCCCAGAACCCTAAACAAAACAGCTGGACCATTGTACAGTAGACTGTACAGTGCACATCAGTATTTACTCTAGGAAAAATAATAATAAGTTCCACAAAAGAAAAGAGGTGAAAGAGAAGTATGTGAGGTATCGTCGCAAGTAGTAAACCCTAATATCTGAATATCCCTCAGGGGGACAGGCGTGAGGTTCTTTATGTATGACACCTAACGCATACACTTATCCTGATCCCAATTTACATAGAGACCTTTCCTGGTTAGCAAACCTGTGCTATAGTAACCAAGCAAGGGCATCGTAAACATGGAAATACACCCAGAATGAAGTCATTTGTACAAATCAAATACGTTGGCTCTTCGTGGGCATCAGACCCACAACCTCTTTTTTGTTAATCAAGCGTGTTACCTACTCTTAAACCGACGAGGCAGTCATAATTGTACGATATGAATACAAAACCACAGACTAAATACGTAATCCCACAAGGACCTGCTTCCAAAACGAGATTTGCCAAATGATCGGTATTTCCACCAGAAATCGTAGCAGTGGGTGTCTCACTCAAATCAAGGGATTTCCTATAAGCCTCCGATTATCGTTTTGGTAGTTTCAGAGCCTAACAAGGTCTGAGGCCTAATTGTGCGCACCAAATCCTGTCGGAATCCTGACGTTTGCAATATCAATTCGTACGGAATTTGACAGTTGAACGACTGGAATTGTTCAGGATTTAATAGGAGACTAGAGTCAGACCGGTAAGTCATTGGTTTTGACGTTTTTGTATAAAACCAACCATCAGTTACGCTGTCACTTACTATTGCCCAACCAACGTTGACGTCACGCACAGAAAGAACCAATCACAGAGTGATTTACTCTGCAGCACATCCTGCGCTCTGTTGCGCTCATTTAATTGGTAAAGACTAATCGCCGTTTTTTAATGTGAATGTAGATGGAACTCTTCTATGGTTTTTTCAGTCGTAGATTACAATCGTTAAAAGTGGACGAATGTGCGAGCAAGGCGATAGCAGAAGTAACACTAGCCTTAAAGGTCATCACACACGGCGAAGATACTATCTTAAGATACAATATGGCTCGCCACGCAATTCAATGTACCATCACGTTAAAACATCCTAGACCATCACACACGACGAAGATTATATATATTTTCATATCTGTCCATTAAATTGTATGGCGAGCGATATTTTATCGTATCTTTCAGAGAAGAGAACTCTACCATAACTCTACACCAGGCTACATACACTACATTCAAAAGTATTTTGCACTAGTGACCCGCTCCGGCTTAGCACGGGTGCAATCTACTAACAGGTAACTCTAACGTGGATTTTCCAAAAATAATGTGCATTATACATTTTTTTTTTAAATACACTTTATTAGTATGCGATTAATTTGCTAGCAAAATCCGAGTAATATACATTTAATCATCATCATCATCATTCAGCCACAAGAAGTCCACTGCTGGACATAGGCCTCCTCCATGGATTTCCAAAAAGACCGGTTGGAAGCGGCCTGCATCCAGCGTCTTCCTGCCACTTGACTTAAATATACATTTAATATGCGAGGTCAATGAATAAAAAAATGTTTTTAAAAGGAGTAGGGTTGCGCTGTACCTAACCTATCTTGGAGCCAACTAGGCCACCAACTTCCTCACGATGTCACCTTCACCCTTAGCGAGTAGCATTGTTACTACGAATACAAAGTAACAAATGTACCTAACTTAGAAAATTTAGGACACCTCTCGCCTAGTAATCGTAATAATTGGTACCAAGCCTTACTTATTAGTTTTTACCCCCGCGGGGTTAATTACCCTCAGGCTATAAACCCGGATATGCGAAACTTACCCACTTACCAGCAAATATATCTCAATTCATGCCATACGCAAATCATCAACTACTGACGATGCCAAACAAACCATTGCGTCAAAGCAAGTCGCCAACGTCAACTGCGAAACTTAATTCAACAAAAACTATCTGCTAAGTCCACTCTTCCATATTTATCCACGTCTTCTTCAAACCAAACAGCAAGTTGCACCAGAAAATATGACGTATTCGAAGCCTGTCAACACCATCATATTCTAGTTCACCATTCGAACTAATCCCAGTTCAGTACCACTAAACGGAAGACAGTAAGATGAAACTTCTTGTACTTAATCTAAATAGTTCCTAATAGAAAATTATTAATTGCGCATCAAAAAAGTAACTTACATCTATGACTCCCACGTACTTGTCCTCTTCTACACTCGGCCGTCCTCAGCAACGATCTTCTCTAATTTACTCTGTCTCTCTCTCTCTGAAACTTACTCATTTGTCACCTTTTTTGTGCAGCTTGTTCTCTCCATTCTGATCCAGCACCTCATCTTGAATACTTCAAGCCTATCCCTCTGTCTTATCAGTTATCATAGTTATCATCCATGTTTCAGTGTCTCGTCGACTTTAAACGTCCAACTAGCATGTCCACCCTTCGTTTTTCAATTTAGTTAAGTGTGATACCGCGTTTAATTTGAATGATGAAATTGGCACCACGATGCGAGGTCAGGCACCTCTTCAGCTAGATCTAGGGGCTCGACTTGTGTTGACATCTATACTGCAAAACATGCCGGGGAGGCAGAGGAATTTAAACCTAATAGTTAAGAGATAACTTGTAACGCGCGCGATAGCGGTATCAATTACAACTACAGCGAATCGCTATTATGTTCACGTCAACTTCGGTTCAGTAAAGGAAATGGAAACAATGCGGTTCTCGGACTTGTAACTGACCGTGCTACTCTGTGAACATTGTTTCTTTGAGCTGAAACTATGAGTTATATTTTATAAATTTTCATCCGAAAAGAGTCTTTGAGATTCAATTCTATTTAATGTTCCATAAAAATAGTTTGGTGAGCACTATAATCTAGTGGTAAGGTTTAAAATTTTACCCATAGACAAAGATAGAATTAGATCAAGGCTGGACTTGAGTTTACCATCGTAGTGAAAGGATTTGCCAATCAGCGTTAGGGACTCGCTGATTGTTGCCCAGGGTATGCCAGACGTACGGCTCAGTGAGTACGTCGGTCGGGGAGGCTCCTTTCATCCACCCCTTTGAATTAAATGAATGGCAAGGATGCTAGTGTCTTTATCTATCTAGTTTGAGCTGGGAGGCCTGGAAACCTAAAATACAGATCACTGATCTGGGCCTCGATTCTGTTAGTGCATTGTAGTATAATGACAGGTACACTGTCGGGTCACGTGACGTGTTTTTTCGTACCATTGACGCCTAGAAGGTTTGATGGGTGTGCCCGCGTAGACTTAAAGCAGCCATGAAATGAAAACCGCCATGTTCATGCAGTTGTCATGTTACTACAATGCATTAACAGAATCTAGGCCCTGGTCTTTCCACAAACTCTACTATCGCATCTACCAATTTGTATCTATATAAACTGCACTTGATTTGTGGATTGAGAAAATAAACATATTTGTATTTGTACCGATGCATGGCTAAAATTTTAAGCGCTCACCCGTAAATTACAGTGCTCATCATCATATTTGTTTCAGCCCTAGTACTATGAGCTAAATAAAGTAAATTTACTCTAAATTAATAAATTTATCAAAAACATCTTAAGGCTTGCAAAAAAATATATGTTTACCAATACGGATAATTCCATCCTAAAATAAAAAAATCCTCACAAATATTTATATAGACTCCGTAAATTGTGTACAGGGTTGCCTCTAAAAAGCGCAATTTCTGAGGCACCCCAATGGAGATGGTTTTGTACAATAACTTTTGTTCTACGAGTTTTTTCTTAGATTCTTATTTTTCGAAACCCCAGCTAAATTTGATAAATATACTGTATATTCTTCTTATAAAACATCTGATAGCTGTATCTACCCAACCGGTTTTTTACGATTTTTTATAGTGGTAGTGGTACAAAGCAAAAAACCCGTAAAATAACATTAAAAACTTAAGAAAAAACATCGTGGAACAAAAGTTATCGTAAAAGACAAACTCTAATTGATGTGTTTTAGAAATTACACATTTTGCGCCGCCAATTGTATCTTTTCTTTTGTCATTGCTGTTTCTGTAACATTTTGTTCCGGTATACAATAAAGAATATTCTTATCTTATCTTTTTACAACATACAAGACATACAAACAAATCGCGTTTGTAACATACAAACGCGATGTGTTGAGACTATCCGTTTTGGAGCGGATTTGGATTTTTTTGCATAATACTATGGAGCTGTAGAACGCCTTCTCATTCGGGAGGTCGTGGGTTCACATCCCGGTACGTACCAATGACTTTGTTTTCTAAGTTACGTACATTTGTGAAGTTGTAGTAGCAGCACCACTCGAGGAAAACATCGTGAGAAAACCTGAGCGTCTGTTCATACACCTTAGCACTTGAAATTGCTAATCCGCGGTGTGCACGCGCTGTAATTAAGGCCGTACTCTACCTCTCTCTGTGAGAATGCCTGTGCCCTGCAGTGGGACAGTTTACATAAACATTATGTAGATTCTCTGCGTCTTTTAATAAAAAGCCTTTGTCTATGAAGTGTACACTGAACCACTCAGAGTAAAGTCTTGACGAATCGCGTGACAAAGGTATTGCGTATTATCTGCCACGGGCAACGCAGAGAATGGCAAGGTACGTGGGTACTAACCCAACTAATTGACTATGTTTATTTTCTAGAATATCCTACTTGAAAGATGATTAACCGCTTAATTGATTGGTCTGATGGTGGGCGGGGTTAATTACTTGTTTATACTGCAGTAACTATATCCCATTAGAAATGCGTAAAATAAAGAAACAAAATTGGAAATCAATGTTGATGGGAGTAACGTTGGAGTAACGGCAACTACCTAGATGAGTAATAAATAATCGAAATTTCTTTCCGTGGATGTCGTAGAAGGCGACTAAGGAAATCAATTACCAGGGAGACGGGCAGCAGCGTCTTCCTGAGATTCCAACCGCATACCGCGATCGCCAACCCGCCTGCCAAGCGTGGCGATTACGGCAAAACCCCTCATGGTTATGAAAACCACGAAGGAGGCCTTGGTCTTCCAGTGGGTGTCAAATGGCTAATGATGATGATGATGAATCGAAATATTGCGAAAAATTACGTGCTTTTAGCGAGCTAACTGCACATCTAAGCCTGCAAAGTATTTTTTTTTTGTAACTATAAATTATGAATTTTCAGATTTTTTCCTTTGCCTGTACTTTAAGACCCCAACGATTCCCAATTTTTCAGTTACCTCACTCGCCAAAATTGGTTTAGCCGTTTTGGGTACCTATAAGACATAATTTTTACATCAGATTGGAATGCAATATCCCGGCCCCGTGTAGCTTATGATTTTTTTTTTATTTTTAAAGTAGGTATGTACTAACCTGCTTATCGATGGCATTCATATGGCTACCGACCATGGGAAACAACCGGCCAAGTGCGATTCGGACTCGCGCACCGAGGGTTCCGTACTCGCGCTTGGCCCTTTTTTTGTTATATGTCGTTAGAATATATAAAATATGTAAAGATATGTGCTATCGACTGTACTTTTCGCGCGCAAGGTAGGTACCGACTCGCCGAGCGAGGATCTAATGGCGTGTTCTAATCTAACTGACGTTGCGCAAGCGCAGCGGCCGAGCAGCGCGCTGAGGACGGCGAAGGCCGACCGCATACGGAAACCGCTTTGTTAGAAACTTTCAGATAATAATTATCACACGATCTCACGCACTGCATGCCTTCGAGACGATATGAGTAGCCGTCCTGCTCTAGGTGAGATGGTTGAATGATGTCACTATTCACACGTACATGCGAAATTTAGGTCCTACACGTCAATACGAACAACGTTTACTATGGGGATAACTACGAAACCGCGAAAATATCAGCTGCTCCATACCAAAGTCACCTGCGGCATTAAAATGTATGGAACAACTGATAAGTATTTCGCGATTTTGACGTATAGCCCTTCCACTATTTGGATGTATACGGGGATGTCGTCACCCCCACCCCTTAGGGGTGGCTGCAGGGGTGACAGAGGGACTGCATTTCAACTGCACTCCACATTGCAGTTCAGATGCAGTTGGCACGACTGTAATGAAACTGCCAACCAACCGACCAGTCCCATTGCAGTCAGTTCCCTATTCGGTTGGTTGGCAGTTTTGTCGCAGTTTAAATGCAGTCCGTCTATCTAGACCCATACTGCGATCGCCAACCCGCTTGCCAAGCGTGGCGATTACGGCAAAACCCCTCATGGTTATGAAAACCACGAAGGAGGCCTATGCCCTGCAATGCGCCTCAAATGGCTGATGATGATCTAGACCCTTAGGAGCCCACCTTTAAATCCTTGGCACTGTTACGTCATTGCATCTAAAATGTAAAGGTTGACTGCACATTCGTCCACAGCACCTGTTGTTCAATAGGACAATATCGATTTAAATTTAATTTCATTTAACTTTTGTTTACATGTACAAACTTATATATTATATGTAAACAAATCGATGGAAATTGTTGAAATACGGAAAACAATAATGTCTATCATGTCTATTATGCTAAGCCACCTTCGTTCCCCTCAATTCAATTCAAGAAATATCTACCTTAGATATTATCAATTCCTTGGCTTAGATCAAATAGTATTTCAAATTTTTTTTGTTTAAATACTGACAAAAGCGTATTTAAACGATACCAATTTTTTTTATTAAGGGCTAGACAAGGATACAACCGAATGAACCGGTTGTAAATTAAAAATAAATAAAAAAAAAAATTAAACTGACTTCGAAACACTATAGGACTAAAAAGTTAGAAATAATTTAAGTAATAAGTATGTATACATGTAGGTATTGTACTCGTAGAAGTATAATTTGGAGTCGGTGCCCAAAATATATGTGCTGGTCATGAAACTGGGCACCGACTACAAATTATACTTCTACAATACCTACATGTATACATCATCGCATCATCATCATCAGCCATTTGACACCCACTGCAGGACATAGGCCTCCCTCATGGTTTTCCTAACCATGAAGGGTTTTGCCATAATCGCCACGCTTGGCAGGCGGGTTGGCGATCGCAGTATGCGGTTGGAATCAATTCAATTCAATTCAATTCAAATATTTTTATTCATTGTAAAAACAGAATGTTTACTTAATGAACGTCAAAGTTGTTAGTTTCACAATTAATGGATTATGTGGAGAAGAAGCTAACAAAGAAACTCCACATTTATTCTTTTCAAAACACGTTTTAACTTAATTAACAGAGTTTTCAACTTAAAATATTAGTCATGAATGTGTTGAACACTAGTCACAATCGTCCTTTAAATAATATTAATCTACTGTTTAATGCCAAACATCTTTGTCTTCTAAATAATCCTTGATGTTATAGTAAGCCTTTTTGCACAGAATGTGCTTAACACATTTTTTAAATCGCGTTGGAGGTAACTCTAATATATCTTGAGGAATTTTGTTGTAGAACCTTATACAGTGCCCCATAAAGGATGTGTTAACTTTTGCAAGTCTAAATAGTGGAAATGACAATTTATGTTTATTTCTAGTATTAACATTATGGTGGCCACCAACATTTTCGAAGTCTTTGATATTTTTTCTAACGTACATAATATTTTCATAAATGTATTGACATGCAACTGTTAAGATGTTGGTTTCTTTGAAGAAATCTCTTAGCGAATCCCTACTACCTAACTTGTAAATAAATCGGATGGCTCTCTTCTGTAAGATGAAGATCGTCTCAATGTCTGCTGCCCGACCCCACAGTAGTATGCCGTAGGACATAATACTATGGAAGTAACTAAAATAAACAAGCCTAGCAGTTGCAACGTCAGTGAGCTCTCTAATTCTTTTGACTGCATATGCTGCAGAACTAAGCCTGTGTGCTAGTTTTACAATATGAGGACCCCATTGCAATTTTGAATCGATTGTGATGCCTAGAAAAACGGTATCTTCTACAAATTCTAGTTTTTCTTTTCCGAGTACAATGTTGTTTTCAACTAATCTTACGTTTGGTAAGGTAAACTTTATACATTTCTTTATACAATCTCAGGGAGACGCTGCTGCCCGTCTTCTGGTAATGTATACATACTTGTAATTATTTAAATTATTTCTAACTTTTTAGTGCTGTAGAAGCGGGAGAAAAATAAAGAAGTCCCTTATAACCATAATTTACCCTACTTGATTCGTTGCTTTAAGACTTGATGTTCTCAATTTCCATCTCCGAAAGTCTTCATTAGAACATCACTAAAATTAACTTGGGACTACTTTTACGCTATTTTATGAAACATACGCATATTACTGAAGGCCCCATTAGGCCTTATTTACTGCTATCCATTGAAGAGTTCCGTTCTCCATCTTTGAAAGTCTTCATTAGATCTTTACTAATTCAAAATGGGACCGTTGAGACGTTAAATCTATTCGAACGAAAAAAGAATGGTCTAATCTAAATATATACATAGATTTAGACCATTCTTTTTTCGTTGTTATTGTATATATATATTAAATAACAATTCTAAAAGCCTCTGTAACTATACTATACAACTTTACTCTTAACCTAAAATCTAAGGATGCACAAGAACTATAAAAAAAATTATCTGATTTAAAATGTATTCAGCAAACATGAAAGCATGAAGTTTTTTTTTGCGTTCAGTGGCTCTCTGTAATTTATTTTATTTGCTGAAAATCAGCAGTGGAGCATGTTCCCTGATGACCTTAGGCTGGGCATAAGGCCTTTTGACTTATATTTTATTGATTTTTTGTTGGCAATAAAGTCAATTTCACTTTCACATTGACAACTTCATGAACGCGCCGATTTCATTTCATTGCATGCCGCTTCAAGTGTAAGCGCGGACACGCATCAAACTTTCTAGGCATCAATGGTATGAAAACGTCACGTGACCCGACCTTGTATCTGTCGTTGTACTATAATGCACTAAGAGAATTGAGGCCCAGAAATATTGTGAAATAGCGCCTCAGTATAATTCATCGAGCATCTCGAAGACATAGTCGTCTCGGAGTAGAGGAAAACTAAACATCGAGGAACAGTTACAAGGAATCGGACTTTGCCCCAGCGAATTACGGCCTTAAACTTGTTAATTGCTTAATAAGTGCTTGACCTGCGTTGTTTACGTGGGAAAGTCCAATTCCCCCAAAATATTTGAAGTGGTTAAGTCATAATGACGACGGGTTTTAGGGCCACTGACGCAAACGTAGGTTATCTTTTTTTCAACCACACACTAAAAACTGATCATGATGATGACGGTTGTTTTCAAACCTTGTACAGTCCACAGCGGGTAAACTTTTACATTTTCGTTTCCACCCGTAGCGTAACTGCGTAGTGTGCACGTTTGTAAACGTCGCTGTGCTATCGACTGTTCTTAAACGTTGTTGAGCAGAGCTGAGTAAAATGTTCTTTATTGTGCTCTAGGAATAACATAAAAGTATCTAATTATGTTGCTACAGTTTATATATGTTTATTTATATTATGTATTATAAGTTTATAGTATAAATATTTACTTATTAATTTTAGTTAAAGTAATTCATTTTATCCGTTTACTTCGTATGCCTTCCAGTTAATTTCTTGCACCACCTGTGGTTGACTGGTAGAAAATGCTTATAGCATTAAGTCCACCACATTGCCATTGTATTTTTTACTTATGTGCAATAAACGTATTAATAATAATATATTAAAGATATATTTAATAGGTCAGATACCCCTTACCCTTTCTACGTCACCTTTTGGTTGGCTAGAAAAGAATACTATTTAGTATTAAGCCCGCTAATTGTAAGTTTTTTCTGGTACAATAAATAATTTTAGTAATAATAATAACAGGTACTAGAGCGTGATTGTGAAATCGTTAACAGTATTTTGACTGCCTTATTTTAACTTTGACTAGATTTTTACGCTACCAATTTTCATTTCATATTTAAGGCTGGGTTCTCTGACATTACCCCTCAATCAGGCGTTTTAATACATTTTAATCTCTAATGGCTAGTTTATAAAATCTGAAAATATATATTACTTTTCAATGTCCTGTCTAGGGCCTCCGGTCATTATTTTTATGATTTTTTAAACTATATAGCATCAAAATGAATCGCGAACATGTGTCTAAATTATCACTACATATAGTTTTATTTAAATAAATAAATAAACATTTACATACAGGCACATACATTGCTTCTGGCCCCACACTAGGATATCCTGTGTCGTGGGAGCCAGAAACAACGACATCACAAACATGTAACCATCCAGCTGTACTGAATGTATTAGTGACGTCGGTCATCAAAATTCTATTAATAGGATTTATATTTCTGTAATTTCAAAAATGCCTTCTCTTTCCCCAACTGTTCCCTTTTGCAGCGCGATATGTCGCATAGACACTCGTGCGCTCGGAGAACCCGGCATTGATATGGGTGATAGAAATTGTTTTTATTTTTCACTTTATTTATGTGGGATTAAAAACAGGAGCACATTAATTTCCAAAAATCGTACTACCCACTACTAAACATAGAATTAGTGGCGGATAACTTATGAAAGCGCAAAAAATTAAAATAATAAATTAACAATGAGAAAAAGCATGCAATGCATGGGACGTATTGAATAGGTTTTTCCTCGAGGAAATTCAGCACTCATAAACTTTTTTAGCATTTCTAGCAGAAAGCTTAGTCAGTGCCCTTACAAAGAGACAGTCATTATCCACATTTGGCTTCCCTAAGGCCAGACAATTACGGTCCTCGCCGACTTTGATTGATATCTTGCGTTTACGAAATCATCGCAAGTAAGAGTTCGTGGTAGCCCAATGGGTATAACATTGGACTCGGAAGCGAGAGACCCAGGTTCGATTCCCAGTGCGGGCATGTACCTATGACTTTGTTTTCTAAGTAATGTATATTTATGAAGTTATAGTAGCAATACCACTCGCTAACGGTGAAGGAAAGCATCGTGAGGAAACCTGGGTGTCTGAGCAATTCACATAGCTCAGCGCTTGAAATCGCCAATCCGCGGTGGGCACGCGTGGTGATTAAGCCCATACTCTCTCGCTGAGAGAAGGCCTGTGCCCTACTGTGGGACTTCTATAGGTTGCTTATGAAGAGGTTCGTACAAAAAAATAATCTAATACACTCGTATAAAAATCTCGTGTCACAGTGTTTGTTATCGAACTCCTCCGAAACGGCTTCATCGATCATTATGATTTTTTTTTGTGTATATTTGGTGGGTCTGAGAATCGTAGGTTAATTAATATGGCAAAACAACGTTTGCCAGGTCTGTTAGTGAATAATGATAAAAACATAAAAGCGATCGAGCGAATGTGGATGGAAGGGCCGGTAAGGGACGACCCAGACGGACATACTTCGACCAAATAGAGGATGTATTAACAAAGGGCAAGATAAAAAGTACCCGAAACCGGCGTGTGTGCATGCAACGACTAATGAATGTTGAGGAAGCGAAAGTGATCTGTCAGGATCGTAGTAAGTGGCAGTCCCTGGTCTCTGCCTACCCCTCTGGGATACAGGCGTGAGTTTATGTTATGTTATAAAAGCTGAGTGCGAAAAAGTCTTAAGCAATGCTTAGATGAGTCTGTCGAATTTTCAAACTTAAAAGGCGGATCAGCTCATTAAATTTCCTGTGTTGATAAAGTAAATTCAGAACCTGCGAATTGATGTGATAACGTCCCCTGACGTGGCTGACGTCCATCTTTTTTTTTCTGGACGTACTTTAGTCAATGCCACTGAGGTTGATAATAACTTTCATTTGACACATTTGTCAATATCGGTCAAGCTGTTTGCCCTCTGGACAATCGTAAACCAACACATATACATACATACATTACAAACGCACAAAAAACCTAACGCCCTTTACTTTTGCAGTCGGACGGAAATGCTAATTTGATTGCCGACCGGATTTTATGCGAAATTAATCGAAATAGTTCATTTATAAGAAAATTCAATTCAATTCAATTCAAATATTTTTATTCATTGTAAAAACAGAATGTTTACTTAATGAACGTCAAAGTTGTTAGTTTCACAATTAATGGATTATGTGGAGAAGAAGCTAACAAAGAAACTCCACATTTATTCTTTTCAAAACACGTTTTAACTTAATTAACAGAGTTTTCAACTTAAAATATTAGTCATGAATGTGTTGAACACTAGTCACAATCGTCCTTTAAATAATATTAATCTACTGTTTAATGCCAAACATCTTTGTCTTCTAAATAATCCTTGATGTTATAGTAAGCCTTTTTGCACAGAATGTGCTTAACACATTTTTTAAATCGCGTTGGAGGTAACTCTAATATATCTTGAGGAATTTTGTTGTAGAACCTTATACAGTGCCCCATAAAGGATGTGTTAACTTTTGCAAGTCTAAATAGTGGAAATGACAATTTATGTTTATTTCTAGTATTAACATTATGGTGGCCACCAACATTTTCGAAGTCTTTGATATTTTTTCTAACGTACATAATATTTTCATAAATGTATTGACATGCAACTGTTAAGATGTTGGTTTCTTTGAAGAAATCTCTTAGCGAATCCCTACTACCTAACTTGTAAATAAATCGGATGGCTCTCTTCTGCAAGATGAAGATAGTCTCAATGTCTGCTGCCCGGCCCCATAGTAGTATACCGTAGGACATAATACTATGGAAGTAACTAAAATAAACAAGCCTAGCAGTTGCAACGTCAGTGAGTTCCCTAATTCTTTTCACTGCATATGCTGCAGAGCTAAGTCTGTGTGCTAATTTTACAATATGTGGACCCCATTGTAGTTTTGGATCGATGGTGATGCCCAGAAATACAGTATCATCTACAAATTCTAGTTTTTCATGTCCAATTACTATGTTGTTCTCAACTACTCGTACGTTAGGTAAGGAAAACTTTATACATTTCGTCTTTTTAGAATTTAGCAGCAGATTATTTGCTGTGAACCAATTTAGTACTTGCGAGAGAGCATTATTTGCATCGTCAAGATTATTTTCTTGTCTCCTTATTTTAAAAATAAGTGACGTGTCATCAGCAAATAACACTATCTCAGACATTTTTTGTACCATAAACGGTAAATCATTTATATAGACTAGGAAAAGGAGCGGCCCTAAGATAGATCCCTGCGGGACTCCTATTTTTACAAGTGAACCCGAGGATTTAATACGATTTACGTCTGCTTTTTGGACCCTTCCTTCTAAATACGATCTTAAAAGATCTAAACCTGCACCCTTTATTCCGTAGTGTTTTAACTTTAGCAGTAGCGTTTCGTGGTCTACACAATCAAATGCTTTTGATAAATCACAAAATATGCCTACTGCATCCTTGCGATCCTCCCACGCGCTGAAAATATGTTTAAGTAACATAACTCCGGCGTCTGTTGTATTCCGCCCTTTAGTAAAACCAAATTGCTGGCTATGAAAGAGTTGGTAATTATTGAAATGCGTAAGTAATTGATCGAAGATGATCTTCTCAAATATTTTACTCAATACTGGTAGTACTGAGACGGGTCTAAAATTGGTTGGATCGTGTTTATCACCGCTCTTAAATAAGGGTACTAGTCTACTATATTTCATGAGGTCCGGAAATACTCCCTCATCTACACATTTATTGAAAATTTTTGCTAACGGTAAAGCTAGGACATGGATCACTGAACTAACAATTTTTACTGACATACCCCACAAGTCCTCCGTTTTTTTAAGATTCAATAATTTAAATTTTTTAAGAACGTTATGGGGCTCAATGTAATTAAATGAGAAATCGTGTTCGCACGAGGAGACATGGTCTATTAGTAATGTTGCTGCACGATCAGGTGACGAGTCTAACGGAGCTGTAGTCACGATTGGAACATTAGTGAAGAACTGTTCAAATGCTGCAGCGATATCTTCATTTGTCGTTATTATTTTGTCATCAATCTTAAGCGAAATATCTCGGTCTCCCAATTTTGTTTTACCCGTTTCTCTATTTATTATTGACCAAATTGTTTTAATTTTATTCGGTGACTGTAAGATTTTATTCTTTATATGATCGCATTTAGCCTTATGGCAGACGGCCTTAAATAATTTGGAATATTTTTTGACGTGCTGTATGAATTTGGTGTCATATGTATAAGTCTTTTTGTCATACAGTTCATAAAGTGTGTCTCTACTTTTCCGGATACCCGAGGTTGCCCATTCACTAAATCCTAATTTATTCTCATTATTTGTTAGCTGCCGCAATTTAAAAACTTTTTCAAAACTACCCGACACGACTTTGAAAAAGTCTACATAATGAGCATTAGCATTTTGGTAATTTTCTTGAGTTTTTATGCTACTTTCAAGGTCTACTTTAAATGACTCTAATTTTTTACTTGTTACGGGCCGGCAGAGGATAACCTGTTCTGCGTTTTTTCTATCTATTTCAAAATGAACAATTTGACCACTGTGGTCTGACTTCAAACAATTTACTGTAGAATTATCTGAAAAGTCGCAATCGCAGTAAACATTATCTATGCAGGTGGCCGTAGTTTCGGTTATTCTAGAAGGCTCCAAGAAAATATTTACTAAATTAAACGACTTGAAAATTATTGTCAATTTGGTATTTAAAGCCGAGTCTACCAATAAGTCGATATTGAAGTCACCACAGACTATGACTTTCTTATTACTGCTGGAGGCTACCTTCAAAACATCCTCTAATATTGATTCAAATGAACTGTAATCGCTGGTAGGGGGCCTGTATATGGCTACTACAATGTGTCTAGACAGTTCAACACATGATATTTCAATTACTTTTTCAACAGAAAGTCTGCAAATGTCTTTCCGTTCTTTAAATTTCAAACAATTTTTTGCTAGTATCAAGGATCCCCCGTGCCTTGCAGACTTTCTATTGAAGCAACTGGCTATTTGATAGTTATTCACAGAAAAATTCATTTGTGTTTCTGGTAGCCAGTGCTCTGTGACGCAAAGTATGTCCACTCTATATTGTTCTAAGAACAACTCTAATTCTAATAACTTTCCAGAAAAGCCACCCTGTATATTCTGATTAGCTAAAATTAATTTATTTAAGGGGGGCTTTTCTTTTGTCTGCGCTGACAGTTTAAATCAGCGGTCAAGTTTAACCTACTTAAACTAGGTTTTTTCACAACCTCAGAGTACAGAGGTTGGGAAGTATCAATTTTCTTACATTTTGTATAGCCTAGAGGTCCCTGTGCTATTGTCTTAACAATAAGGGGGTCATATACATTGAATGCCAATAATTTGGCAATATGTCGCTTAGAAGAGAGGGGCAGATACAATGTGTCCCTAGTTAATATAAAATTTCGAATAAATTTATTCGTATCGAAAAAAAGTACTTGGTCTCGATGACCGAAGGTCATATTATATAATAGCCGGTTTAATTTATCTATCCGGTCATTTTGTGCCTCTGAGAGAGTTTTTGAATAGGGAAAAGCACAGATGATAATTTTTCTTACTTGCAAAGCTACTATGGACTCATAATAATTTATTAAGTCACTTTCTTGAATCCCTGTGCTGTTCCCCATTAATAATACAATAGTTGTATTTCTATCATATTGTTTGCTGAGCAAAAGGTTGACTATTTGAATATAAGAGGCATTTGGCATACATACATTCTCTACATGCTGTCTTAAGCTGTACTGTAGCTTGGTACCTAAACCTACACCTATTTTGTCAGAGAAAATTAAGGTTTTAAAGGGAGTGTCTTGAACTGAGCTGCGGGTGGGCCCCGACTGCAGCCGACCATGCATTTTGCTGGCACTGGTTGATGTAGCTCTGCACCCGCTTACAACCTGACGGCTAGGCTTGCCTCCATTCTGCTGTGCACAATCCAGCTGTATAGGGGCTGGTGTGGATGGCACACTGCACGGCTGCAAACTTGGCTGCGGACTGACTTTTTCATCGTTCAGCTGCTGGTTGGAGCTTAGGTGTAGAGCGACTGGGTCTCCAGACAGGTCTGATGGTGGTGGCAGAGGTGACAAGGTCACTCCTTCTTCAGAGTCATCCGCAATCTGGACCATGTTAGACTCGACGCGTTTCAGATTGTCCTTGCTTAGAGCAATCAACCCATTTATTGATGAAATGCAGTCATTATTCTGGGTCTGTACAATTGAGTACTTACAAGTGATGAAAACATTCGACAACTCGTTGGCGTCAATATTAACCAATATACAATAACATACACAATGAATAAGCAAAATTTTGAAATTAACCACATTATATAAACATAACATAAACTCACGCCTATCACCCAGAGGGGTAGGCATAGTCCAAGGTCTGCCACTTGCTCGATCCTGACAGATCTCTTTCGCTTCATCAACATTGCCGCCGCGTGAGACCTGCCTATGCTGATCAACACAGACGAGCAGATATGGGTTCACGATGAAAAAATGTGCCCAGGCTTTTCGTCATTTCAATGGACAATAAGCAAAAAAAAAATTGATCTAATTGGAAAAAATCGTGGTAAAGACTTTTCTCTGACCTCGACAAATTCTTGCAAGAGTGGTTAAAGGTGCCATATTACCAAAAATCTTGGTCAAAAAGGGGGAGGCCTTTGCCCTGCAGTGGGACACCCATATTATGGAGGCTACATACGAAAAAGATTTTTCTCTACAAGTTCTAATACCTGTCGAAATTTCTAGTTACGTGGTACAATAACGCTACATTGGGATCAAATCGGGCGCAATCTCTAGCCTCACAAGTTGCTAGTAAATCTTATAATGTACTAAGACTTTCTCAATACATTATTATGATTTTGAGTTACTGTAGAATAATGTTCGTTATTATAAAATGAATAGAATTCACCGGGAAAACTAAATCTTATAATATTTTTATTCTTAGAGTAACTTGATTTTCCACATTTTTCTACAGGTGTGACCTGCAGAATGGCAAAAAAAAATATTTTCACGATTCAAGTTTTTGTTACTTTCTCTAAATGCTACCTATTAGGTACACATTGCAAACGTATTCCGCAGTAGAGGTAGACAAAGACTAGTGTACCATCTCGTCTACAGATCTAATAGGATGTAAGTTTAAAAAAACATCAAGAAACCTCGTATCCAATGCGGTGGTCAACTCTCACATTGCGAATGGCAATCTAGGCTGGTGCGATTTAATAAAAATAACTTCTACACAATACCATCACTTCTCCTGGTTCCAAACTAGGAAGCCCTGTGCCGTGGTAACCAGGTAAGGACAATCGAAAACATACACCCAGACTGAAGCCATTTGTACAAATCAAGTACGACGGGATCCAGTGGGAATCGAACCCGCAACTTCTGTTTTGATTGTGAAGCGCGATAACCGCTAAGGCAGCTTTATAAGAGACATCCATAATCATTACAACACACTAGGAACATATATTCTTGAAAAGCCGATGTTATGTCGAATGAAGCAATGTTATTGAGCATGTGTCGGGCTTCCGAGCGGTGGTGGGGCGCTGACGTGGGTGTGACGTCACGCTGCGCCACGACCGGCGGCCGGCTCGTGAACCTTCGAGAAGCCGCCGACGTCACCCGAGGCTGTGTCTCGCGCATGCGCAGCATCCCTCCGTCCACTGCGCAACGCAGACCGGCCGGTACAGCGGACATTTGCCTAATGATTAACCTTAGATTATGTAGAGCGGCTTCCGACTCGCCTCCTACCTCTTAAAATATAAATACTAATACAAGTACACACTGAGACATAGTTATGAGCTCGTTTTACGGAATGTCCCAGCAAAACTCTATAAAAACGCCTTTTTCTTTGCAAGACAAAAAAGGTGTCAAATTCGGTCTGATAAACAACGCCCAAGTCCTAGTCCGGCGACCCATTTTGACATCTCTATATAAACATAATATACCTATGTAAGTAATTATCTTTTTTTTTTCCTTCTTCAGACAACACCTATCCAGCGCTGAGTGTAGGATACATTGCGCGTCAACTCCTCGTCCATTGCTCTCTACATCCAGCAACTTCCCAGAGGCCCAACTCATCGTTTGCCTGCCAACGTCTCTGGAACCAGTCTCCATAGCAAGGCTTTGCTTCACTTGTTGACGTCTCTGTGGCATATGTAGCCCGCCCACCTCTTCTTCAGAGCAAACGCATTTGCAACATCGATGAGCCTTGTTCGTCCCCGAATCTTCGTATTGCGGATTCGTTGCGGAGAGAAAGCCCCAGCATTGGTCGCTCCGTCGTTCTTTGAATGACCCGCTGCTTGTGGATCGTCGATGACAAGCGCATAAGCGTCCCAGAACAAGCATTACATGTTCTAAGGTGAGAACCATCGTCTTTTGTTTTGGGAAGTCGTGCAGTTGCTGGAATTTTGAATGACGTATAGAACAAAAGGTGGTGTGGCTAAACTGTCTTGTACATACAGTCGATAGTGAACAACCTTTACACCCGAAATGCAACTGAGTATGTACTGTCGACTGTTCAACGCGCCACCCTAAATACCGAGTGTAAATATACTGAAACCCCTCCCAAAACCCACGTATTTTAATTTTTTTCCAAGGGAACTGAGGGTCAAAGTCACACATTTTTTTAGCAGAAATGCATCCAGTATCATATGCCAAACATTTCTTCCCGAGGATTTGGAACTTCACCGTACAATGTATTACAATCATTGCAATCTCAAACAAGCGCAGCACAGGGGCCTATTTCATAAAACTACAATTCAATAAATAAGTAGAAAGACTGCTACGCAATGTACATCGAATGGTCATAATAATCTATACTTTGTACTTAATTGAATTAAATCAGATTAAATTAAATTTATTAAAAAATAATTGTATTCAATTGAATTAAACTAAATAGAATAGAATTTAAAAGACTTGAATTAACTTGAATTGTATTAAATAGAATTGAATATAACTATATTGAGTTAAAATTAATTGAATTAAACTAACTTGAAATGAAAATAATTTAATTAAACTGAATTAAATTGAAATAAATTGAATTGCAATAAATTAAATTGAATTAGGTTAAATTATTGTAGATTAATTCGAATGAATTGAATTGAATCGGTCCGATCAGATTGGAATTGAATAAAAACATTAAGACTTGCTCAGGCGTACAGCACCGTTGAGGTAATTACACTCAATATTACATTAATTTTTATCTACTTACTGACACGATATACACGATAATATTTATATCCTTCAGGCTGTAGCTGAAAACGACCGATCTGTTGCAAAAAAAATATTGATTTCGAAGCAAAAACTTATGTGTAAAATAGTTAGTAAAGTAGGTAGGTAGTAACTAGTTTGTTTTGGTGTCCAGTATATGCAGCTAGCTACACATACTAGTTTTGGTATCGGCTCAACCGTCAATATTTTAACATCATATAGGACTGGTCTTGGACTTTGTCAGATTCGCGTGGCCCACTTGGCGCCCGATGTTGCTGCCAACTAATGCCAAGATCTTCCTTGTCTATTTCGCACTCAAGCGCTTGAAAATATGCTAGTCACTCGTACAAAAGCATGCCAGTTACAGGTAGGTAGGTCCTATACTTTTAATGCTATGAACCACTGATAAAACACTTTTATTTTGCGGAACGTCATATCAAATTTAAGATCTGACTTCAAGCTTCATGTACAGGGTCCCATTACATTAATTCAAAATTATATTTGTAGGTGAGATTCAGTGGCAATATTTAATATGATTGGCGGTGCCCCAGTGACTACTCCACAGAATTCCTGAGTACCGCGGAATCCACTTTGGGAATCGCTGTACTTGCCACTAGCATGTTGTGTATCGAGATTCCTGCATTTCCTGTATGCCTTCAAAAGCATGGCAGATTCGCGATTCATAAAACATAGTTTATTATGACAATATGATGTACACTGCGTAGCCGAGTCTTCCTACTTGTTAATCTGTAGATTAATCGACTTAGATTGGAAGCGGTTTGAGTTTTCTTCCTAGCGGGGAAAGATGGAGGGCGGCTTGTATTATTGTATTGTATTTATTTCATCTTTTGGTACATTTCGTACACTTAAAAACGTCATTATATGAAGTAGATAATAATAATTGATAGTCAAATGTTACATCTACAAATAACGCACGCAAATAATAGTAATAGATTAATACAAAAATGTTAAAATAACAGACTTCAATTGAATTAGAATGATATAAAATTGATTAGAAATGTCACAGCACAAAATAAATTACAACAATATAACTAAATTAAATTACATCATTACTTCATTAAATTACAGGGTCAATTATATTGTTATCGTTGAATGCTTCATCTACAATATAATAGCTTTTCTTGATAAGGTTTTTTTCTAAGTACGCTACAGAATTGTTTGTGGTTAAACAGTTTTACTTCATCAGGTACTTTGTTATAAAACTTGACTGGAGATGTAAAATTTGAATGGAAACTGGAGTGCCTACTACAAGTATGCTAGTAGCCTTCTGTCTAAATAATTGGAGTGTTTTCTGCTTTTTGTTGAAGATTCTATTTAACCAAAAGATAATGTGGTGCCTAAAAAACTTTAAGCCTTCTATTTAATACCAGTTATAAATATTTAAGAAAATGTAAATATCATTAATTTGTCACATTTAACTCGCACGTCACTAGCCTTACCTTACCTTTCTTCTTTCTTTTCGTGTGCAATAAAGTATAATAATAATAATAAAAGGGTTGCCCTGGCATATGTATCACTAAAATCGATCACTACAACAGAATGCCAGAACCTACCCTGCTAGCTCACTAACTCCTAGCATACCACCTACTAGCATGTACATCACGTCCATTACACGTGTCCCACAACTAGCAAACGATAAAAGGTGTGACGTATGCCCTACGCCCCATATGTCATTGTAGAGTCGCAATTAGAAAGCGGTGTAGACAGGGTTTTCGTTTAGTCGGTTGAAACTGTTACAGGGGTGGTTGGCAGCAACACTCCACTGAGTCTATAAAACATACGATTTTATGTATTTGGATTTTTAGAATTAATTTATACATATGTTGTCATACTACTGGGCCAATGGAGAAAGATTCTTCGACCGCGCATGACGGCAAAGGCTTCTAGTTAGACCTGAGATTTCCGCAGTTCGCCTCATAGTTGGGCCATTGTACTTAGCAAGCGCTGTGGTATGTAAATACCTAAGAGACTAGGGTTTCCTCTCGATGTATTTCCTTCACTGTTAGCGAGTGCTATTGCTACTACAACTTCACAAATGTATGTAACTTAGAAAACAAAGTCATTGGTACATGCCGGGATTCGAACCAACGACCTCCTGAATATGAGAGGCCGGTGTTCTATCGCTGCGCTACCACCGCAATGTGGCAAAGTCTAAGCACCCTCTTCCCGCGGCAGTTGCCACATTTCGAGGTAATTTGAGGATAAAATGTTTTTCAGCCATTTTTCGTTGCGATTTATTTAATTTTTTTTAACAGTGTTGTGTATACTACCCGTTATATATATTTCCAATGAAACGGACATTTTGTGAAACACCCTCATAAGCAGCCTATATACGTCCCACTGTAGGGCACAGGCCTTCTCTCAGAGAGAGAGTATGGGCTTAATCACCACGTGTGCCCACCGCGGATTGGCGATTTCAGGCGCTGAGGTATGTGAATAGCTCAGACACCCAGGTTTCCTCACGATGTTTTCCTTCACTCTTAGCGAGTGGTATTGCTACCATAACTTCACAAATGTACATAACTTAGAAAGAAAAGTCATAGGTACATGCCCGCACTGGGAATCGAACCTGGGTCTCCCGCTTCCGAGTCCAATGTTCTACCCACTAGGCTACCACCGCAAACACCCTGTGTTTCACTAAATGTATTTTGATGTCGTTTTCTTATATAATTTATTTAATGGGTGCCATGATATGATGTTTCTCAATAGACGTTAGTATATTGACGTAACATTGAGTCAACATCGAGAATGTGCCAATCTCCGGCATTTAGCTCAAGTATGGGTAAGAATAAACGTAGGTAGGTACATTCGACAGAACATCGACCTCTACTTAAGTGCACTCCAACCAGTTACGTTACGAGGGACTTCGAAAATTGTACAGTAACAACCCGTTGTCGACTGGAACTCGGCAAGGCAAAAAAACAAGCAGGCTTAGGCCAACCTGCCCAGTATGTTAAGAAATTAGCGCGATGTCTACTTGAAAGTCAACTCAATGACTTGGAGAGTTTCGGAAATGAAAAACCACCACAAAAAGAGACCTATTACTTTTTCAGGGTTTCTACATCAGAAAAAAAAAACAAAACCCTTGTAGGATCACCCATAGGCTCTTTTGGCCAGAAAGCTATCAACTTAAAATTAATGTCAAATACTAAAGGCAATGGGGATTGACGATGCGTCTAACACTCCAAATGGACTGCTAGCATTGCAAAATCCGCTCGTCAATGTAGAAAAATACTTCCATTTTAAGATGGCGTCCGGGAATGGAATATACTTTCTGATACTTTCAAAAAGAAGACTGCGTCATTGATCAATCTTCAGAACGGCCGGACGCCGTCCCGCCGGATGCACCGTCAGTGGGCTTGAAATTCAGCGTGCATCAATTTGGATTAGTCCATTTGGATGCCGCCATTTGGTCGTATCGTGAATCAGGGCCTTAAGGCTCCTGAAGACCTGTGGAGCTGTAAGAAAGTGGAGTTTCTAAGTCAATAAAATCATAAGAAATTAATCACATTCTTCATACAATGTCAACTGTCAAAACTCGTTTACCTAGAATCATGAAAGAACAAGGTCTTCATATTAGCAAGTTAAAGTGGTAGTGGCCTGATTCACACAATCGAAAACCGAAGGAGCTAAAGGTTCTCGAGTGGAGTAATACTAAAGTATGAAGATTTGTATTGAAATTTATTAGAAGTAATAAAGTAATACAGTGGGCACCACCCTAACAAATCAGACCTATGCGATTTTCTAGATCGTATCAAACTAATGAATTGACGGTTTATTTACTTTTAATAATATACGAAGTTACATGAAAGTTTAACGTGGTTATTTATCGACAATACTAAATATTATCTTACAATATTTACAAAACCAAAAATAAATAGACTCATCGAAACCTAAACCTATTAACTAATTTAAATAAAATATTTGAGCCAGCGGTGGTAGCCTAGTGGGTAGAACATTGGATTCGGAAGCGGGAGACCCAGGTTCGATTCCCTGTGCGGGCATGTACCTATGAGTTTTCTTTCTAAGTTATGTACATTTGTGAAGTTATAGTAGCAATACCACTCGCTAACGGTGAAGGAAAACATCGTGAGGAAACCTGGGTGTCTGAGCTATTCACATACCTCAACGCTATAAATCGCCAATCCGCGGTGGGCACGCGTGGTGACTACCCCATACTCTATCTTTGAGAGAAGGCCTGTGCCCTACAGTGGAACGTATATAGGCTGCTTATGAGGATTTGAGCCAGATCTCTATCGGCCGGTAAAGTACCGAGAAGGCTGGCGGCATTGCCTCGCTGTATAGCGAGGCTTAACCTTTGGCCAAAGTAGGCCTCAGGTCTCCTGAGGCGTCAACTAGGCGCGACAGATTCTCCATAAAGAGAAGTCGCGCCTTCGGTCCTCGTGGCCCCAGAGTCTCTACCCCGCCGAAAGGCACAAGGTATATGAAGGTATGATCATTTCATGAAGGCAGTTGAGTATTTTTCAAATTATGTACAAAGATAACCTAAATAGGACTAATAAGATATAATGTTGTATGTAGTCTTCAACGTAACAAAAATTGTAATAAGTAAATAGCGTAAGTACGGGTATTATATTTACGTGGATTATTTTGTTTTAGGGGAACACTAGAAGCGCCACCGAGGAAAAAGTATCATATCTTTTTTTACGGATCGAATTTGCAAAAAGTGTCTTAAAAATCTCTTAATCATGTTAATAACAGTAATTTTTAGGACCCGTGGCCGTGAACCTAAGGCAAAAAACCTGTGACTAGATAGCATTTTGGCATAAATGCTATCTAGTCCCAAATTAGTGATCCTAGTTTCTTTGTCGTGGGTCCTAAAAATCTCTGTTAATATGATTGAGAGATCATCATCATCATCATCATCATCATCATTATCATCATCATCATCATCATCATCATCAGCCATTTGACGCCCACTGCTGGACATAGGCCTCTCTTATGACTTTCCTAACCATGAGGGGTTTTGCCATAACCGCCACGCTTGGCGGGTTGGCGATCGCAGTATGCGGTTGGAATCTCAGGAAAACGCTGCTGCCCGTCTGGTTGATTTCCTTAGTCGCCTTCTACGACATCCATGGAAGGAAATGGAGTGACGCTATTCTCAATCCGGCGCCACGCGGAAGTGAGAGATTATACAGACACTTTTTGCAAATACGATCTGTAAAAGAAGGTTTTTTTTTTGTGGTGACGCTAGTTAACCCACTGGATTCCCGTAACTGCGTATAATGTGCGACGGAATAACAAACTTTCTGTTTTCCAAAAAAATCTAGATTTTCCTATGAACACTTTGGAACGCCGGCTTCACTTTCGGGTGGTCGTGGGTATGAATTCCGGCATGTACCAATGACTTTATTTTCGAGGTTACGTACATTTGTGAAGTTGTAGTAGCAATATACCACTCGCTAATTGTAAAGGAAAACATCGTGAAGAAACCTGCGTGTCTGAGGAATTTACGAGTAAATACCTCAGCGCTTGCTACGTACAATGGCCCAACTATGAGGCGAACTGTCTCGGCGCTTGAAATTCCCAATCTGCGATGGGCACGCGTGGTAATTGAGCCCATACTCTCTCTCTCAGAGAAGGCCTGTGCCTTACAATGGGACGTATATAGGCTACAAAAGAAAAGTAGTGGTAACAAAAAAACAAAATGAGAGTTGACACGCTGCCTTTGTGTTGTTCAAGAATGTGAAGCCTACCTAACGTGTTGTTGAGGATTTTAGATAGATCGTAGTACACGCTGAGGAACCAAAAATAGCATTTTTTTGCCTGCATTATACCGGCATGGTGGGTGAACGCCTATTACTAGAATAGATACCTGCGTAAATATATTAACCGAACCGGTTAATGTTTTTTCGTCACTTCGAAATGGAACCAAATACGTCAGTTTCCACGAGAATAGATTCGGGTCATGTTTTGGTGTTAATATTATTTTTTACATAAATAGTGGATAAAATTCAATTAAAAAATACGATCGATAACAAACAAAGAAGTAATTATTCATTTTTTAAACCGGTAGAGGTTTGCAATGGAAAAATTGGAAAATTGCGAGCCTCTGCGGTACTATGGAGGCCAAACTATATGGGTTAAAAAGATGTCTCGTCGAGATTTTTTCCTATTTTATTTTATAACTTCGCTCAAGAAGATGATCAAGCATTCAGCATTCATCAACATTCACATCTAATTTTCGTCGCTTAGCAAACAACATCGCGCACGTCAAAATTTGACTCTTTTCATATTTGAATGATTTGGGTGCAGATTCGATCAACATGAAAATCTCGTGTCACAGTGTTTGTTATCGAACTCCTCCGAAACGACTTCACCGATTTGTATGAATTTTTTTTTTAATATTTGGTAAGTCTGAGAATAGGTCGTAGGCTAAAATTTATATGGCAAAACAACGTTTGCTGAGTCACCTAGTATTATATAATATTCAAGCACTTACACCAATTGAGATGGCCCTTATTGTAAAAATTGCAAAACTGCGGATATATTAATTCTATGCTAAGAATAAAAAACCATAGAAGTATTTCTTCCTACAAAATTCACACTCAAAAACGGCCCCACTCCTGTCGATTAGTCTTTATGAGCGCAAGATGTGCTGCAGAGTAAATCACTCTGTTATTGGTTCATCCCATGCGCCATTACAGCGTAAATGATGGTTGGTTTAGAGATGCAAATAGAAAAAAACAATTTGTTTTTTCTTCAAAACTTTGAAAAAAAACATGGCACTGTTGTTTTTTTCTAAATTTGTTTTTTTTCAGAAAAGGTGTTATTCATTAAATGAAATGGAATAACACATTAAAATGTTATCGTTTTATTTTAGTAGTTTCTTTATTACACACTTAGTAAATAATTTTCGCAAAACAGCAAAACTACCAAGCAATAATAGTCATTAATCTAATAACCTTAAAAACTCTACCGGAGAAACTTGAACACAGTCTCTCGACTAGCCGAGCATTGCGTTCGGTTACTTTCGCGCACAATTGGTAGTACAGATTATAATGGAGGAAAGTAGACCTTGACTTTAACAATATAAGGTTTAGATATCATACAACAAACATGGAAAATGGTATAAGACCTTACTTACTCTAGCCTAGCTAGCTCTGCGTTCAAAATCTTAGATATGGAACGTAACAGAGAAAGTAATTTTCAAATATGACATCTATATTCAATTAAATTCAATTCAATTCTTAATTATGGCTACCCTAAGGATTCTGCCAATGTCGAGTTTTGGAGATAGCAAGTTTTTTTTTTTTTTTTTTTTTAATATTTAACAAAATCCCGTAAGTTAGTTGTGGTGATGTAGTAATAACAAAAAAGATAAAATACATAAAAAACCAGATACATTAGTAATAGAATCACAATCGAATTTTGTTGCTTTTTATAAAATTACATAGATCTTTTATAAATGGAGAGAAAACCAATTGTAACAGAGAACGAAAATTTGTGGGAAGAGGAAGATTGGAAGGAAGATAATTATATAGGGAAGAAGATAATTTTGAGCAGTTAAAAAAGATGTGATCCGGAGTCCCGTCGTCCAAACCGCACTCACATAGCGAGTTGTCTCTAATCCGAATTTTCGCGAGGAAGGCTGGGGTGCAGGCATGGCCCAGGCGAAGACGACATATTGTCGAGGTAACATTTTTATCTGCATTACGGAAAAAGAAAAACCATGGTTTCGCAGGGATTGATTCCTGGATGGTGCTGTACTGTGTTCTTTTAGACTCACGATAGGATTTCCATTCTGAGTTCCAGGAGTTATTTAAATCAACGGCCGCTAAAGAGCGCAGGTCATGCGTATAGTTGTGGCAATAGGTATTTAAACCAGACTGTACTGCTCTTTTGGCACAGGTGTCCACGTATTCGTTGCCCCGAATCCCGGTGTGTCCCGGAATCCAGGCGATTACTATATCTATGTCGCTAGATTTACATTTATAAAGAGCATCTCTGATTTTAAAAATAATGGGAAATTTATTTTTTGATTTAAACGGATTGGCAAGTATAGCCTGAAGGCAACTCAGTGAATCTGAAAAGATAATAGCCTTCTGAAAGAAATTTTTATGTGCTTCTACGAACAAAATGGCTTCCAAGATGGCAATTGCTTCAGCTGTAAATACGGAAGTATAGGGGGGGCATTTATATTCTAATATTACGTTGAACCGGGGGATCCAAACCGCAGCCCCAACGCATCCATCATCGGTCAATTTTGAAGCATCATAGTAAATAGAAACCCAACCAGCCCATCCGTTTGCCAGTATCTCCTTAAATCTATGATCGGCATCCGGAGAGTGTTTACTGATGTCGAAAGAAAGAAGAATATTAGGGGAATAAATCAATGCATCAAATTCAATAGAAAAGAGAGGGAAAGTATCTGACTGGTGTAAAGAAATATCCTGAAATTTTAAATAGCTTTTTACCATGCATGGTAGATCTTTATGTAACCAATAATCAGAAGAAGAGAGTAGAGATAAAGAGGCAAGAATTTTGAGAAGAGGATGGTCTATAATTTGAGCAACATTTAAGAAGAATCTGTCGGAAAGGTATTGGCGCCGAAATTTAAGGGGGGGGTCCACACATTCCACCTGAAGAGCTGTTGTTGGAGAAGATCTCATAGCACCAATTATTACCCGTAGGCATCTAAATTGCATCTTATCTAATTTCTCAAGGGCCATTTTGCTGCAAGGTTCTAATAAAAAAGAGGCGTAGTCGAAGTGGCTATGAATAATAGCATTGTATATTAGTTTTAGGGAGTAAGGGTGAGCACCCCACCAAACTCCTGCCAGACACCGCAAGACATTCAGCCCTCTCTCGCATTTCTTAAGGACATAATTTAAATGAGGAATGCCTGTCATTTTTGAGTCAAGAATCACACCTAAAAACTTGACTTCAGTAGAAACTGGGATCGGTTGACCGTAGACCAAGATATTAATTACCGGAACATTCCTTTTCCTTGAGAAAACCACAAGACTACTTTTGGAGATGGAAAGAGAGAGGCCGTGATTAGTGAGCCAATCGTCCAAGTATAACATAGCAGAATTAAGTTGATCCGAGCCGTCATCGAAGTCTTTTACGGGAAGGTATAAGGCTAGATCATCAGCATACTGCAATATACTGCAGAATGAAGAAACAGATTGTTCCAAATCATACGTGTATAAACTGTATAGTAGGGGGCTCAGAACAGATCCCTGTGGCAACCCCCTCCAGACCAATCTCGGGGCGAGAAAAGAGTCATAATTACGTATAAGAATAGTTCTTGACATTAATAAGTTACATATGAAATTTATCAGCCTCACAGGGATACTCAGCTGAAACATTTTATTTCTGAGTACTGGAAGCAAGACATTGTCATAAGCGCCTACGATATCAAGAAATATTCCAATAACAGATTCATTTTTTGTGAAGGCTAAACGAATCTCTGATGTTAGGATACCGAGACTGTCACTTGTACTGGATCCCTTCCTAAATCCATATTGGGAGCTAGCCAATAGTCCCTTGCTCTCCACAAACCACTCAAGTCTGTTCTTCAACAAATGTTCCATAATTTTAGCTAACGTGGAAGAGAGAGCAATGGGACGATAGCTAGTGGGATCACTAGGATCTTTACCTGGCTTCAAAATGGGGACCACTATTTGGGTTTTCCACGTATCAGGTACTATGCCCGTTATCCAAAAGTTATTTATAGAGTCCAAATAAAACTGTTTAGTGCGGGTACTAGCGAATTTAAGAAAGGAGTACGGAATACCGTCTACACCTGGTGAAGAGTCCACAAGGGAAGACAGGACACAAGAAAGTTCCGAAAAAGAAAATATTTCGTCCATTCTATGCGTGAAACTACCTGAGGAATAGTGAAGTAGACTCTCTCTTCTTGGCACAGAAGGAGGGGCGAGTCTCATTGCAAAGCCCTCAAGCCAGGATGTTAAGTCATTTGCCGAAGTAATGTTATTGCTCAGGGAACCGCGGAATCTTCGAATTCCTTTCCAAATTAACGTCGAAGGAGTTCTGGGAGAAAGCCCTTCACAAAAATTTACCCAACCCTGCTTCTTTTTTTCTGCAAGTAACCGTTTCGTCTGAGCTGCAATTTTGCTGTAATTATTGAAGTTTTCTTGGGTCATATCCCTATTATACACTTTCTCAGCGTCTTTTCTCTTCTGGACAGCCGTCGTGCACTCAGGATCCCACCAAGGGGGCGAGGCTAAGTTTCGCCTAGCTGGTTTTTTTAATGGGAACGAAGCTTTAGCAGCATATTCAAGAGCTTCCACTAAACCATTGTATGAAGGAATAGCATTATTCTGCGAGACAGAAGGAAGAACACCAATCCTTTCATCAGTCAAAGAGGAAAACTTGTCCCAATCAGCGTCTGCAATTTTGTATTTAAGAAGTGGCATGTATTTTCTTATAGGAACCGTCCTGGAAGGAAAAGAGATTAAGACTGGGAAATGATCACTGCCATAAGTAGACGACAGGATCTGCCAGGTCAAGAGGGAAGCAAGAGATGAGGAGCAAAGAGTCAGGTCTACAGCTGACCTAGGATCTTGGTTGGGATAAACCCTATGAGTAGGGGAACCATCATTAAGAATACAGAGGTCATAGTGGTCGAGAAAGTCCAAAACGTCGTAAGAGACTGAATCATTTTTGTGGCTTCCCCAGAGATTGTTGTGTAAATTAAAATCTCCCATGATGACTAATGGACCGGGTATGGTGGAAAAAACTGAATCCACTTCCTGTACAATAGAAGTGGTAGGATGAGGAATGTAAATAGAAACGAAGGTAGTATTAAGAGACCTAACAGCTACAATCTGAAAGTTATCATTGTGTAGAGGAATATTCAGACGCGAAAAGGAAATATCATTTTTGACCAACAAGGCAGCCCCTGCATACCCATCATCCCGGTCATCCCGTAGACATGAGAAGCCTGAGACCCGAAAGTGGGAAGCAGGCTTGAGCCACGTCTCAGAGATGGCCAGAATGGTAGGCTTATATTTGTTGATCAAATGAATCAATTCTCCCCTCTTATTGTTAACACTGTGGCAATTCCATTGAAGGAGCTGAACCATTTTTATAAATTTGGATTAATTGGGATAATTTTTGCGCAACGTTGGGCGGTAAAGGACAATCATCATATTTCATAAGGATGTTTATCAGTAATGATATGAGGATGTCAACGAAATTATCATTCTGTGGGGGAGTGGATCCCTCCTTTTGTAGAGCACAACCATTGTTCATTGACGAGGCTGGAGTGCTGATTATATCTTGGTGGGCTTGTTTATTGTAACCGCCTAGGGATGCTGGAGCCCTGAGGCTACGGGGAGTAAATACAGTTTTTTTGTGGGAGGAGCCAGTTGAATCTGATGATGTGGGCAAGAGTGTTGGTTGGGAGCTAGTGATTTCCGAAAAATGCCTACGGACAGAAGGGATTCTTGCTGAAGCATCTCTAAATGAGACAGATTCTTGAGACATTATGACTTTGATATTTTTTTGTCTTATGTGCTCAGGACAGCCAGCGTCTGTAGCAAGGTGGTTGCCACCACAGTGCAAGCACAGTGCTGGTTTGTCACAACTGTCTCTGGAATGAGGCTCGGAGCAACGGGGGCAACGAGTCTTGGATCTGCACTGTTCCTTAACATGACCGAAGTGGCAGCAGTTCATGCACTGTATGGTGGAGTACACATATGGGTCTACTTTAAGGGAAGTGTAGAAACAGTAAATATGTGGGGGAAGGAACTGGCCTGAAAAGGTGAGAACAACCGACTGGGTTGGGACGCGGGCTCCATTGTCATCATTATTTCTTCTTGTAATTCTTCGAGCCTTGATAATTATTCCGCATCCCACCGGGAGTTCCACTGCCTCCACAAGCTGGGCCATGGACCAATCTGTGGGGACGCTCCTTACAACTCCCATTCTTGTAACATTGTATGTTGGGATATTTGCCAGGTATTTTGCTCCAGGTAAAGCCGGATGATTTAGGAACTTATTCGCATCCTCACCAGATTTAAATTCGACTGAAATTCTATTTCTGCCAACAGATTTTATTCCGCCCAAGACTATGTTTCCAACCTTATTTAATGTCATGAACTGACCGAATTTAATTGGTTTCAGGGACACCCCTGAAGCCATGTCTGCATCTCTTTCCTCTTTATGAACATGGACAATAAACGGACCTTTGTCCTCCGGACCATACTTTTTCGACTCTGTAAATACGGGACTAACAAAAAGAATTGGTGAAACATCCACGTTTATATTCGGCGATGAAACATCCACGATAGCCTTTTTGCGAGCGTGAGAGTCATCAGCCTCACGGTCGCGTAAAGCACGCTTACGTGACGCCGATGGCTCGTCCGCCATTTCCATGGGTTGAGAAAACACAGGGGGACTAACGTTAACATCAGAGATACCGCCGCCCGGGTCGGGCGGCTCTTTGGATCCCATGTAATCAATCAAAAGCTCACCACAACTAACTAAACACTTAAAATAAGCAAGTTACAGCGAGAAAAATTTTGGAAGAATTCGTGACACGTGCGATACCCAACGTCACGACGGACAGAATCCATCTATATTCCTACAAATAAACAAATAAAGAGCTTTGTATTGTCCTTGACAACTTTGACCTCTTCTTTCGGTCGTTCATACCACAAAACACAAAAAGAGGTTCATACCATCGGTCAGAGGCAGATTTATATCTAAGAGTTGAGTAAAGAAACTATGAAAAAAAACGTCCCCCAGAAAAAAAACCGTTCTTTTTCACGTTTTTTTTCAATGTTTTTTTTAATGTTTCTTTTCACTTCAGAAAAAAAACCCGTTTTTTTACATCTCTAGGTTGGTTTCATATGAAAACGTCAATCCAATGACTTCATTGATGTGTAACCCGTTGAAGTATCTAGGTGTCTCGCAAGTTGGGGGCCTGACCGTGGAGAGGTGCATAGATATTTTGCCCACAGATAACCCGCTCTGATTGGTAACACAAGTGACAAGCCCCGCCCGCCATCCCACAACTAAACGTGTGGTAATTTTGTAGCGCTACCTAGACATCTATGTTTTTAACTATCACTGAGTTTAAGGAACGCCGTTGAAACGTTTTTTGTGTCTCCTGTAAAGTAAGAAATAATGACTTGTGCGGTTTGCTAAGTGACGATTTGTACATTTATAAAGTCACCAAGTAAAGGACAAGCCTGTGACGCTTGATATTCTGCCGACATTACACTTTACACTCATAAAGGGGCTTATTATTAATATTCAATTCTTGTTGACTGCACAAAAAACTAAGTTTTGTACAAGGGCTTATTACTCAATGCTAAATAGTATTTTCTACCAGTCAACCTTTGGTTTGTGGGTAGTGTGGCTTGGGCAATGCACGAAAATTATAAGTACATAAAAAAAATTTAATTACTTATAGAACTTTGAACTCAGGGTAGGTAGAGTTCAGTTTACACCCATGTTCTCTACTCGATTACGTTACGAGCGACTTTGAAACTAAAATGTACAAGCATCCACAACAATAACAAACAAAAATAGATTTTTTCCCTGTAATATACCGATTTGATGGGTAAACGCCTATTTCTAGACATACACATGATTTAAAACCTACGTAAATACGCTAATCAAACCGGTTCCTGTGTTTTCGACATTTCATAATGTATGCATGACACGTATCAAATTAAACATGTATTTTAGTATATGTTAATATATTTTTATAAACCTACCGTCATAGTGTGGAAAATCTTCAGACCCGAAAAATTATAATGTTAACCCGGAGCCCAGACCTGCATCATTTAAACCCGGAGAGGTGACCGCCTTATTTCCCAGGCAGCAATGAGCCATGCACCATTGTGTTAACACCTTACCACCGAAAAGGTGCTGGCTTGTGCTTTTCGGACTGCCCTTCTATTACGGGCAGCTAATCCTGAACGAGTCAGGATTCCGACAGGATTTGGTGCGCATAATTAGGGCCCAGTCCAGCATCATGGAAAATGGCCGTGCATGGTCATGCATGGCCCAATGTGTACCACCAAATTACTACGTGTGATTATTAATACGACTTTAGCACGAATGCATAAATGGAAATTCCAAGATTTCTATTCCCAGCACGATCCAAACCTGGCGATAGGCAGTAAAAATAACTTTTATAGCTCTACTTAGAAGAGATCGTTTCAACCGAAGTGACGCATGCGCTGCTTCTTAAATTAGCATTCCAATTAAGTTTTTTAAATCAAAAAACTTATACGTCTCCAAAAATAAAATACACGCGTGTGTTTGCGCCTACTCGCTGTGGGATCCATTCAGTGGCTGACTGGGCAGGTCTGGTTTCATACGACATGTTTTGTACCTTTATTTCAAATCTTGGAAGCCAAATGTGAACCCTTTAATCTTACGTCTTTTGAAATTTTGCGTGCTGGTCCGGTGCTGATGACAACTCACTAAAATTATAGAAATAACCTGATGTAGCGACCAAGCCAAGGTTATTTCTTCATCATGACTCATGACACACCTTAACATTTCGATTGGCATGGACACGAAACGTTTGCACATACGTTTAACTTTGATAGCTCAATAATATGATCTTTACTAGGAACTGTTGTAGTACTGTTATACTATAATGGAATAAATTACATTGGAATACCGTACGATATATGTGGGGGTTTTTACACGCTGTAGATACGGCGCAGAAGCCTGTGCTCAACAATGAGCTTCTATCATGGGCTGGATATATATAAGTGTTTGGACGGACTACGCACACACACGTGCACCTAGCAGTGTCTAGTGTGAGCCTCTAATTGGCAACCTTATAAGACTATTGTAATACAGATAGATAGGTAGAATATTCTTTATTGCATTTACAACTGGAATTACATTTGTTACTTGAACAAAAATAGAGTACAGTACAATTGGCGCGCATAATATGCCCAAAAATATTCTAATTAAGCAAAAATTATTTTTAAAAGAGCCCATATTTTATTAATTTTTAGGGTTCCGTACCCGAAGGGTACCAAACCTTTACTGTCCATCTGTCTTTCTGTCTGTCACCAGGCTGTATCTCATGAACCGTGATAGCGAGGCAGTTGAAATTTTCACAGATGATGTATTTCTGTTGCTGCTATAACAACAAATACTGAAAACAGAATAAAATAAATATTTAGGGGGCTCCCATACAACAAACGTAATTTTGTTGCCGTTTTTTGCTTGATATTAATAACGGCAAAAGGTAGACGCCTAAAATATTCATAGAATTTTATAGTTCTATAGTCGCTTTAAAAATAAATAATTAAATTAAAATAAAACAAATATTGGAGGGGCTGCCATACAACAAACGTGATTTTTTTCCGTTTTTTCTCGATCTTTGTGTCTAGTGTGGTATAGATAATGGTACAGAACCCTTCGTGCGTGAGTCCGACTCGCACTTGAGCGGTTTTTATTTTATTTTTTTTTTTTGGCTTACCTAATAAATAAATAAATGTTGAAAAGAAAAGCAGTCGATCAGACACTATACGTACAGTACGTACTCTACATAAAAGTACGTAATTTAAGTACCTGCAACACACAAAGGATGCACATTGGAAAATGTTCTTTGTTTGCGGGCGCGGCAGTCAAGCGTTAGAGTCATGTGGCCCTTATACGAAGCGCAATAAAGTTGCAATTAAATTAGCTCACGAGAGCTCGCGGGGAAAATTCCACAAGCTCTGTCAGCGAGCCAAGAGTGCGTTGCGTACCTATTGCACACCCAAATGGTTCCTACGCCACATACAATCCGCTTGACTGAGAAAACTTCGTAAGTTTTATGATTGAACTGTGGTGGCTCAGTGGTTGAATGTGACTGTGAAGGAAAACATCGTGAGAAAACCTGGATCTGAAACGCACAGCGGTTGCTTAGCATACGGTCAAATGCCAGTATTCGTAGAATGAAAGAAGCTCGCGGACTTCAGCACGATTTCTGTGTTCTGGTTTTGACCGTTGGCTGACCAAACGGAGGACAGACCTTACGGAGGTTTTAGTAAACTTGTAGCCTTTATAGTTAATCCGGCCGCTGCTTAAATACTCATGTCTTTAGCATATACTGGTGTAACATTTATGTGCTAGTTATGCTGACTGAGTGGGTTCCTTTCGGCGGATTCAAACACAAATGTGGCTGACCAAACCGAGGGACGACCTCACGACAAGTTTCGTAACCTTAATATTGACACTAAATAGCACTCCAAATATACGATTAGCCATAAAGTGTTTTTGAAGCTGTTTGTATAGCTAATACCTACTTAGTCCAGTATATAGATTGACAGATTTATCTATCAAACAACGTACCTATTTGACAACCATTAATAATCCATTGCCGGGTTTTCTGACTGATCTTTAGCACAGATTTTATAAAACCTGCAATGTATTATAATCGCCAGGTGAAAAGCTGCAATGTGTTGGTCTTAAGGAGTAGATACATTGAATTAAATTATTATTGTTGTGTCGTAGTTATAAGAGCTAAAGTCAAAATAAAAATTTGCAGTTCTAAATGCAAATCATATAAAAGGTTAGTTTTGATCTTCAATCAATATTTTCTAGAATACTTTAACGACGTATTGGAAGAGGCTTAAAAAAAGTATTTCTAAAAAAACTGATTAATTTCAAAACATTGCATTATGTACCTTCTTTTTTAGTATTTTCCAAAGTAAGTAGCTTTTCGTAAGTTAATCTCTAGATAGTCAAGAACATGTTGAACTTGAAGACATGTCAGCGCATAATAAGGTCATTATTAGGTATATAATGGAAGATAGGTCTACTCGAGATAGGTAAATAGATAATTATCGTCTCGTATGTAAAGTGAATGAGATTGGCTGGGTCAGTCAGTGAAGTTCAATGACCACCTGTCTGACAAGACTGCCTCGTGGTCTAGCGGTATTGCGTCTGATTACCGCGCCAGAGGTCGTGGGTTCGATTCCCACTGGGGCCATGTGTACAAATGGCCTCAGTCTAGGTGTAATTCCATTTTTGTGATGTCCTTGCCTGGTTACCATAGCACAGGGTATCCTAGTTTGCAACCAGGACATGTGATCGTAGTGTCTGGAAGTTATTATTATTATTATCTGGTAGGTAGGTGTGCGAGCAATCAGCTGCTTAGTTGAACGCTTGATTGAGTCATCACCTCAAAATTTTCAAAGTTTCAGGATAAAGCAAAAAATGTACACTGTATAACTTCACTTCGAGCATACGGTCTATCCACGAGTCCTTATTACTAATGGTTTAGTAATAAAGACTCGTGTTTCTTAAGGATATTTTACTATATACTTTCATAATACAAGGTTATTTATAAAAGGTGTCTTATAGTTACGGGTCTTAACCCCAATTAGAGTTTGTGTTTCACAAGAATTATGAAGGCTTACATAAATTTATCAAATTCCAATGTTGCATCCGTCAGTAAATTTGTCTTACATAGAAAAATATTAATTCTATGTAACACGTATGGCTTTAAACATACTACAAAGTAATAGGGGTTAAAGTATGAAATTGCCGTTTTATTGCAATAGGTTCTTTGAATTGACATAGAATCTTCATGGTTTGAGGTTTTCGAATGAAACTTTTTTCAAATGGTTTCTATGATGTTCTTTTTTTAAAAAATGTGAAACATTTGAATATCGACTTTCAATTGTTTTTGTTATTCAATTTAGACAAGAAAGATGGATACTGCGAAAATTCGACTGGTTTGTCTAATCTCTACCTACTCTCCATAGAACACATAATACAAACTAAGTTATCGAAGTTATGAGTTATGTGGGCAGAAGGGGCGGTAAGGTGTCCGTCCCAGGACATACTTCGACCTGATAGGGGATGTCTTAGCAAAGGGCAAGGTAAAAAGTACCCAAAACCGGCGTGCGTGCATCTAACGTGTAATGAATGTTGACGAAGCGAAAGGATCGTGACCTCCTCGGGATACGGGCGTGAGTTTATGTAATCATCATCATCAGCCACTTGACGCCCACTGCAGGGCACAGGCCTCCGTCGTGGTTTTCATACCCACGAGGGGTTTTGCCATAATCGCCACGCTTGGCAGGCGGGTTGGTGATCGCAGTATGCAGTTGGAATCTCAGGTAGACGCTGCTGCCCGTCCCCTGGTAATTTATTTCCTTCATCCGCGGAAGGAGATAGAGTGACGCTTTTCTTAATCCAGCGCCACACCGAACTCACGAACGGGATACGGGCGTGAGTTTATGTAATGTAATGTAGTTATTCATAAGCCGGAATTAATTTCCTTGGTAAAATGGTGCCACAAGAAGAAGAAGTAGCTTGCAAAGTTGCAACACGTAGTTAGATAAAGACGGATAGCAAGAAACAATGATAGCTGATGTTTTGTTACGATAGGTAAAGCGGAATCATCGATATCTATATTATGAAATCGATTGAATCATAATTCATACCTTGATAATTTTAGTTTTATAACAGTACTTTGTTATTGTCGCGAATTAGCTTTTGTTTCTATTGGAAACAAGACAACTTTTTTCGTCCCGAGTAACAATAGAATTCCACGCGGTTGTCACCATCTGGATATATACGCTGAAATCTGGGTGGTTTGGAAGCCACGGCTTTGTAATTAGTAATTAAAATGCCATCTATTCAGACTATTACTTTCGAGGTGAGAAATCTAGTTTCAAAAAATTCGCGAACAATGAATACAGCCACTCCGGCCTATCAGAACAATTAGCCGCGGGAGCGCGGCGCACACGCACCGTTCTGGCTGGCTACTAATTCTCATAGATTCGAGTTTGTGTAAAGAAAGAATTTTTTGGAGAGAACCCTTATAAAAAACTCAATTCCACTAAAAACACTCTTGAGACGGAGTTAAAGCTGATTTATATGTGAAATTCCTGCTATAAGCCTTCCATAAACTGGCTTTAACTCGGTCTTATGAGTGTTTTAGCGTAATCGACTTTTTTTAAACAAGACCGTAACTTGTTGAGTCAAATGGAAGTATTTAATTTTTTTTGGCGCACAGTGTGAGGAATTTGGTCACTTTCGAGTATTGTTGAAAGGGTGCCTATCGTATGTCTAGTCTTTCTACCTATTAATTTTTTATTTGTTTATTTGATGTATTATCTCTACTCTCACATTTCACAACGATTCGTTAGGTTAACGATTTTCACGACAATCTTACAAAAACAGCAAGTACCATCAGGTTCTTGGCGTTACAAACACTTAACTTTTTATTACAAAACAACCATATTACAAACTACCACTCGCATGGTCTCTAAAATTAACAAGCAAAAGTACTATCGATAGCAGATCAACCTTAACATTTTAGTTGCAAAGTCATCCATAACGTGACCGATTAGAGTGTACGTTTGTAAAAGTTTATGTGCCGTCTACTGTACCGGTTGAAAAAAAACTAGATAACTTCCACAAGTTCCACACAATACAATCACTTGTCCTGGTCCCAAACTAGGATACTGTGTGCTATGATAACCAGGCAGGGACATCACAAACATGGAAATACACCCAGCCAGACTGCGGCTACAAATAAACGGTGGCCCACAGCGGGAGATGAAGCTTGAATTGACGTATCCCTTCCCTGACGTATCCTTCCAGCGAATTCTAGCAAAATAGTTGTTCTAAGGTCACTCCAATCATAGTCTCCTCAAAATTACCCAGAGTCATCATACAATACGGTGATAAGCTTTAATATCAACATCAGCTATTGTGATTGCACAAGCCGTTTAAGTGTAGAGCCTATAAAGCCGGCGCCTTACTCGACCGCTTGTGTTCGCCTATTTGGCAATCCATTGCCGGGTGTTCTGACGAATCTTTACCACTGACTTTGTAAAACCTGCAATGTACTCTAAATCGTCGGCGAACACGCGAATACGAATAGCTAAGTGAACCGCCAGTACCTATAATTATTGTTTTGAATGACACTGCGCGTGAACTCGTAGAGTTCACGGCTACACGTGGTGATAATGCTCGCGATTATCATTCGCTTATGAATAACAATAATTTGTCGTACGTAATGTACTTCTAATTTACATCAATATTTATCACATCATGCCCCCTGCGGAGGGTCGCCTATCAATTCCCAAATGAATCTATTTTACTCATTTTACTTGATTGCTCATGCACTGATACAGATGTTTTGTTCGCTTATCTGCAGTGATAGTGCAAAAGATCAAAGAGTCTATAATTGTCCACTGTAAAAAGTGAAATCAACATTTTGGTAATGTGTTTGACCGGTTTCACATTGGACGATAACCGTAACTGCACAATGTCATCGGACTGGTAGATTCATGGATTTACCAAGGCCATTGTGTGGACTTTGTGTAAATACTTGTCGAACGATGTCGTCCCATGTGAAACTAGCCTTTGACACGATTTCTGCTTGTTATTTGTCGTTTAGTGCAGTCAACTGCTCATCAAAATGTAAAGCAACTAAAGGTGTACTGACGACTGTGCAGCACAGCTTCCGAAGTCGAAAGAAAAAACTGAAAAAACTTTGGCCACGCACATTATAGGGTTCTGTAGAAAGTGGAGGTTTTATCTGCTTTACAGAACTAAGAACTTGAACAACGTCATTTTCAATGGATTTTATAAGTTGATAAGTTGGTCGCCTATTACGCGTTAACTTGTAAAGCCTACTTAGCCGTATGTGCTACTACCCCGATTATTTTTACCTTTCTACGATGAAACGTTTAGCTAAGAGCGAGGGGGAACGCCCTCCTCGGACAAAATTTTGTGCTTTAAAGCTTAATCTTTCACAAACGGAACCCTAAATCAAAAAAATATCTTCCTACACCCACAATATTTTTAAACGACCAATCTAACGATACCCCACACTATGGTGCACGCGAGAAAAAACACATTGCATCCCTAATTTAGGTGTTTACCGTGTACCGTAATTTACCGTTTTGTCGGCATGATTAATATTATATGTATGTCTATCAAATTTCAGCTTTCTCGTCTCTGAGCCAGGCCGCCGACAGACGGACGGACAGACTGACGGACGGACAAATCAATTTATTTTTAGCGTTGTATTTCTCACAACCAACATTTATCAGAGCAAAATAATTTTTATCTGTATCCTCAAATTATCCTCAGTAAATGTTAATTGTTTATTTACTGTGGTCTATGTTAAATATACAGACTTGTACCCTGCTGTTGGACGTATATGGGCTAAAAAAAGAAGATAAAATAAAATAAATTATATTTTTCCATTATAGTATAAATAGTGTTGAAAGAATACTATATCCACACATTATTCCTTACATGTTTCATGATGAAACATTAACCAAAGAGATCCGTATGCCTCGGAGCGGAAGTCAAGCCCACGGTCCCTCAATCGACATCCCACGAACAGAAAAGGCAACAAGCACGAAACCGTGGTTAAGCCACTACCTTTGACAAAGGTTTTTATTGCTTTGTCTTCCATATATTAACCCTTAACCAGGTCATGGTGTAATGGAAGTCACTTTAAATTGAACCTTATCTCACCTCGAAATAAAGTCCAAACCGATAACAATATCTAACTACTCATGACTGGCTTAGGGTTAAGAAAATCTGTCAAAGTCAGTGGTATTACACGGGTATTGTAAAGTTTTGTCGTAACAGAATAAGCCCCTATTACTTTAACAAAGATCTGAAAGATATGAGGTTTCCTAGAAGAAAATGCTATCATTATCAGTAAAGCCGCCAATTGTACCTTTTCTTTTGTAAGTGCTGTTTCTGTAATTATTTTTCCGGTACACAATAAAGAATATTCTTATTTTAGGCCGGTGTCACCCCCGCCCACTCTCTGGAGTGGTGAGTCTCCACGTGTTGCGTGAATGTCCTATAGTAGAGCCACAAACGTGCTTTGCGTGCAGTGCAGTATCAATGACACTGTTAGCCGAAGGAGGCGCGCAATCGATAATTGCGAAAGTGTCATCCACTTGTGTTGACGTTGTATGTAGAGGACTTAGATAATGAATGAGTCACAGCATTGGCCCATTGATTTGCAAATCGCGTGGAAGATAATTACCGCTCTTTTATTGTGTAGAATCACGCAGAAAGCCCGTCAGTTTCGTCTGACCGCCCGATAGTTTGGACGCTGATTCTAAATTGATGCAAAAATGCTACTCCTGCCATTTTAGTCGTAGAAGATGGTACATTCCCCAGCACATCAATTTTTACACGTGTGCACTCTATTTTGTTACATCACTGACAACTATAATGTAAAGATTAGTCTGCTTTCGACTGTATCTACAGCCCCTGTAATCTTCTTCGTCTTATCTCGTAGAAGATAGGTAGATAAGAATATTCTTTATTGCACACAGATTAGATTATATTGGAACTTTTGATTTGTAACGATATAATATTATAAACTCGTTGACTCTGAACCTAATTTATTGCTTTCCAGTGCTTGTCACGAGTTTTATTGCGCGCATTTACCAACATTCGCAGTAAACAAAATCAGAAAATAAACGACCACCGCAAAGTTCCTCTGACATGACAACAAGGTTTTTGTTTGACAATCTAATCTGTGCTCTGATATAAACTTATCGGACATTCATACGCGACTTCAGGTTGTGTAGTTATAGTGGAACTCAAATAGGGATTTTACTTTATAAATCATAATTTAGTTAAAACTTAAGTCCCCCCCTCTCCTGGCTAAACGCTTGATTGTAGAAACGTGAAAAAATTTAGGGTAGTATCACATAATATAATGAGCTTAAAAGGAAAAGTATCACGTCTAAGTAGGCTTTACTAGTTAACGAGTAATAGGCAACAAACTTATAAAAGAAAAATTTCGTACATAATCCAATGAAAATGACTTCGATGAAGTTGTTAGATCTGTAAAGAAGATAAAAAAACCTCTTTCTACGGAACCCTACATTTCGCGTGGCCCGACACGCACTTGGCCGGTTTTTTATTAATAAGACCAAAGGAATTTACATTTTGTTTGTTGAATATCATTGTACAACTACCAAACTTTTGTGTGGTCTTTCTGTGTTCCTACTTCAATGACACGTTACAAGTAATTTTACAAGTACCGTGGGACGCATGTATATCTACTTATACGTCGACATTACGACAATTACGTCGCTAACAAAGTTGCATAAACCCGTATGGCGTTTATCATTCCAATTAAATATTTCCGTTCATTCATTCAATATTACGATTCAATTCAATTCTGAGATTAGCTAAATGCTTTCATTGGATCTTTCCGAAGTGTTGAACCAGTTAATTGATATTTAGTACGAGGAGGTAATTAGTTAATGCCATTAAGACCAAAAAAGTCGTGGGTCCCAAGCATGCACCAATGACTTTGTTTTCTAATTTACGTACATTTGTTAAGTAATAGTAGCAATACCACTCGCTAACGGTGAAGGAAAACATCGTGAGGAAACCTGAGTAAACCTGTGTCTGAGGTGTTCACATACCTCGGCGCTTCAAATTGCCAATTCGCGGTGTGCACGCGTGGTGATTAAGCCCACCCTCTCTCTCTGAGAGAAGGTCGTATATAGGCTGAATACAAGTTCAATAGGTAGTATAAAGCGCAGCTTCACTGGCGCTCTGTACAAGACGACGTTTCTACAACGGTTGGGGTCGAGACGAGCAGCAGCGTCTTCCTAAGATTCCGACGGTATACTGCGATCGCCAACGCGCCTGCCAAGCGTAGCGATTATGGCAAAACCCCTCACGGTCATGAAAACCACGAAGGAGGCCTATGCCCTGCAGTGGGCGTCAAATGGCTGATGATAATGGTGATGATGGGGTAGAATTAGTCCGTAATGGGAACATTCTCTACTTGACCTAAATCAATCGTAATCGATTATATAGATCTACGAAAACTTACAGCAGAACCAAGGATGTAGGGTCAACTTAGGTTAGCTGGTAGATCATGCTAAGTAGCATTAAGCTCGCCTGTGTGCAAAACTGTTTAAATGCAATAAAGGATTTTAATAATAACAATGATGAAGGACTTTAATGGTTTTCCGCCAAAAACCGCCGTTTTTGAAAAAAATGCTTTAAGTTCCAGGCTGTACTTTCTAAAAATCGCTAATAAAGATTTATAAGCAATTTAAATTTTGATATTGTAGACAAAAAGTAACCTAAACGAAACCACTAATCGATCGTACTTACCAAGGAAGGATCAGATAAGTGATAACAAGTAGGTAAATGATAATAATTAATTATAGCTTGATTACATCCACTGTGTATGAATTGTTTAATTCTACAATAAAGAATATTCTATCTATGAATCGAAAATCTATCCTACTTAATGTTATAAATGTGGAAGTTTGTAAAGTTGTTTGAATGTTTGTTCCTCAATCACGCAATAACGGCTGAACGGATTTTCATGAAACTTGGCGTACAGATAGTCAACGACCTGAATTGAGACATAGCATACTTGATATCCCGGTATGCATTCCCGTGGGATAATGTTTATTTTAAGTTTAAAATAGATGGCGTTGTGCGAGCGAACGTTGTGTTTAAAAAATAGATGGCGTTGTGCAAGAATCGTATAAACGGATTCTGTGGCGGTACAGAGTTCGCCGGGACAGCTAGTTTGAGTACAAAATAAACATGGCAATTTGCCCGATGGTATGAAATTAGATTGTTTTGATTGCATTATGTAATTGAGACTGTACATTATGAGCTTCATGAATTTCATTTGTCATTTAAGTAGGTATCTAGTTACAGGTGTAGTAGGTAGGTACCGCTATGCTTACAACTCTCGTCCATCGGGAATGTTGTTGATGAAATTTCAGCACGCGCTACATTTCGAACGAGTACGTATGTATGTAGGTATGTACGGCCGGTAAGGGACGTCCAAGGCGGACATACTTCGACCAAATAGGGGATGTATTAGCAAAGGGCAAAATAAAAAGTACCCAAAAGCGGCGTGCGTGCATGCAACGACTGATGAATGTTGAGGAAGCGAAAGTGATCTGTCAGGATCGTGACAAGTGGCAGTCCCTGGACTCCGCCTACCCCTCTGGGATACAGGCGTGTGTCTATGTATGTATGTAGGTGTGTATGAAAAGAAAAGCGAGTAAAATTATCATTACTAAGAATTATATATTATTATTATCATGACTGAGTGCAAGATACGGATTAGAGGTGAAAGGGTGGAACAAGTGAAAGAATTTGTCTATTTGGGGAGCCTCTTTACCAGGGATGGCAAGTGTGAAGGTGATATAGAAAGAAGAGTAAAAGCAGGAAATTGTGTAAACGGTGCATTGCACTCCTTTGTGAGTGGCCAAAACATCTCCAAAAGAGCTAGATTGGCTATCCATAATGGAGTGCTGGTCCCAACACTAACGTATGCTAGCGAGACTTGGGTATGGCAAAAGAAGCAAGAAAGTAGGATTAATGCAGTAGAAATGAGGTCCTTGAGAAGTATGTCTGGCGTTACTTTGAGTGACAGGATACGCAATAGTGTGATTAGAGAACGATGTGGACTGAAAGAGGATGTAGTGACAAGAATTGAGAAAGGAACGTTGCGTTGGTTTGGAGATGTGGAGAGGATGAAGGAAGAAAGATTGACAAAACAAATATATCGAGCGAATGTGGATGGAAGGGCCGGTAAGGGACGACCCAGACGGACATACTTCGACCAAATAGAGGATGTATTAACAAAGGGCAAGATAAAAAGTACCTGAAACCGGCGTGCGTGCATGCAACGACTAATGAATGTTGAGGAAGCGAAAGTGATCTGTCAGGATCGTAGCAAGTGGCAGTCCCTGGTCTCTGCCTACCCCTCTGGGATACAGGCGTGAGTTTATGTTATGTTATGTTATGTTACTAAGAAAACGTAGGTCACGGTTGTGGAAAAGGCAAATGTCTATCACTTTCCACAGCCGCTAATGTATGACATTGACTTATGGGGACTGCTATTCGTGGCCAAGGTTTGCTACGAAAAGTAGCAAGATAGCATTATTCTAATATTTATATAAGAATCAGAGTACCCCATGATTAAGGAAATGTATTATAGTGTATTGTAATGTAAGACGTTTGATGCCAACTAATGCCCGCGTTAAATAGGTCAGGTGACTCAGAAGTTGTAGTGCTTGGAGAATTCTGTCATTTAGCTACTACCTAATAGTAATACTGTATATTGACAAAAAAAATTTGAATGACAAATTTATAAATGATTTGATTTGATTATTCCAATGTACCGACCAACGTTTTCTTATTGTAATGTAAATTCGTTATGTTTAGTGCATAATGCCCACAACTTTATTTGCAAATTTTGTTGTGGTTTAATAAACGAGGTATTGTTATTATTATTCAAATTCTTTATTGCACTTATAAACATAAAAGTACAAAGGCGAACTTAATGCTAAAGGCATTATCTTCCAGTTAACCTTGGTTTTGTGGAGATTTTAATAAATGGGGTAAGTAGTGCTTGTAAACCCTAATATAACAGGCATAAACAAACAGATTACACATGTACGATTTTGATTTGATAATACCGTATACCAAAGTATCGGGCGTTGTACAACAACTTTTGTTCCATGAGTTTTTTCTCAGATTTAATGTTTTTTGAAATGTATAAGCGCGTTAGGCGCTCCATCAACGTCGCATCCTTTAGTAAATCTTTTTTCGAGATAGAAAAACGTCAATTCAATTTCACACAATATGGCATTAAACATTAATTGAATCGTGTGATTTTAAAACAACACAAGTCACATGTGTTTTTAAAATAACACTTGCCCATTTTTTTTTTTTATTAAATTATTTACACCTATTGATTTACATTAGAAAAAAAATTGTAGTTTATTCATACAGAAATCAATATAATATGCTAAAATATTGCTGTTGTAGATATTAGTATTTGAATAAAACAGTTTTTTCTATTTCCTGCAAAGTTGTAATGAAAGGACATGTGTCGTTTTAAAATCACACGATTCAATTATCAATCAAACAGAACCACTGCAAAGCAGACCGTAAGAATTCAAATTTTTTACAAAAAAAATGGAAAATTTAACAAAACAAATTATAAAAGGAAATGTTGCAGTAAATGCGCATTTTAGAAATTATCCTGTACAGGCGTGAGTTGATTAATGTTTCTGGATGGAGCAGTGCGAACAGTGGACAGTATATCATACCTTAAGCTTTGGTCATACACAGCGACTAATCGCTGCGAATGCCTACTCGCCGCGATTAATTACTGTAAATCTTGCAATAAATGATTATTCTTTCTTTCTTTCATTATTCGCTGTGTCTGACAGGCTATTCGCTGGGAATAGATTCACTCGCGAGTTGAAGTAGCCGCGAATAGAATATTGAGCATATTCAATTCAAGCTCACTCAGTGTCGAAATTCGAAGTCGAAGTAGAACTCGCTGTGAGTGCAGGCAGGCTGTGAGACAGGCAGACAGCAAATTGTCGCTGCAACTATTATTCGCGGCGAGTGCACTGGCAGCGATTTGTCGCTGTGTGTGACCGAAGCTGAAGACTGAACATCATTCAGTCACCCACGTAACTACTACGCGCTGGCTCACGCGCTCATACTCACGCGCGTATCATGCACCTAAGGCAAGAGTGATGATGGTTTCGTCATAGATCGCAAATCCCGGTGATTTAAAAGAAACAGAGGCCCGCACTGTGCATTTACATTTACCCATTCTAGCTCTTTCGACACCGCTCTGTAAAAGTTTTATATAAGTTCGATAGAAATTTCTAAAAAAACATTGCTCCAAATATCCATCCAGCTAGTATAAGTATATAAGATGTAGGGGTCCAAAAATCGCAACGTTCCAAAAAATTTCTTTAAAGCCTCATATTTCGCAAATGGCTCCTTGAATCTAAATTATGTTTTGCTACACCTACCATATTATTAACGACCAATTCAACAATACCCCCTACGGGGTTGTCGAGAAAAAAATTGTCCCTAATTTAATTAGGTGTAGTGTAGGTACCTCTACCCGGCGAAAAGTTTTTCATTAGGAGCCGTAGGTATCTTCAATAGTGCGTGTAATTTCACAGCAGTTGTGGAGTATGAAATGTAGTAGTAAATGGCCATTGACTGATTAAACAAAACCCGTCCTTCCGTTCAATTAGGTATACTATACTACATTCGAACGGGAGGCGGTTCACCTCAGAACTACGTACATAAATAAATTGTCACTAAGTATTTAGACCTTTGGTGACTTGTGCGTCGATAACAAAGTTATGGAAATAAGAGATCAGTGGATCAAAGATCAAGTTATATGCGTACATAGAGCTTCGTATCTGGTGGCGACACATGTTTGCGTACAAGTGATCTAAACTCTGAGGTCACCTAAACCGGTCTTAAATTGATATGAAAACGATACCCAATCACAATACAGCCACGTGATAGAAAATCACATTTCGATAATGACAGCATTAATGAGGGCGGATTATTTCCACGAGTGGTTTTTATCTGTCACGATTCACGACGGAAATCTCCGGTGGCTCAAAATTTGATTGGAGAGGCTTTGTTTTTAAACTATAGGTACAGGACTAAGAAATATAAACATAAAATATTTTTGGATTTGACAAGTCTCAAGAAATGCGAAACATTATATAAATGTAATCATAAAACACATATTAGATTAATGTTTTTCATAAGATTTTAAACTTTTTCTAATAAGGATGGATTGTTAATGTTATTGTTTTGGTTTCTAATATATGCTTCATACATAATAAGGCGTCACTAACTCCTTGTGACGTCACAGTTTTCGCCAGATTTGTATGGTTATATTATAAAAAGACGTGAATAAAAATCTTTATCACGATTATTTATCTTTTAACATGGCCTCCCCAATGAGATCAAAATATTTTATTTGCAAGTTCTCCATTGCGTCAGCGATGATAATGACAAGCCGTTCACCTGTCCAAGGACATTAAAAACTCATAGTACTAGCAACAGCTGATTAATCTCCGTCTCGTTGTAACTTGCAAATAGCAACATCATCCGTAACGTGAATGAGTGGAGTGCAAGTAAGTAAAGGTCGTCTGGCTAACGAATATATGCATATAATAATGTGGACATCAACCTTTTATTTAAGTTAATTATTTTCGTTTAAATAAAAGCGTTACAAGCGAAAATTAACCTTAAATGCTTTGGAGGTTAGAGACTACAATACTAGCGCAAAAAGCCGTCCGGGGGCGAGCTTCATAAAATTACAATTCGTAGTTTATTATGACAACTCGAGGTAGGTACATGCGTAGCAGAGTCTACTTGTTAGTCTGTGTGTTAATCGACTTTGCAATGTACGAATTGTCATAGTAAACCATGAATTTTAATTCTATGGAACAGGCCCCAGGTGCGGTCGACGGGCACGTAAGGGGACGGGCTTTTTCCAAGTCTGCCTCGTTGGTCTAGCGGCTAGCTCGACTAACAAAACAGAGGTCGTGGGTTCGATTACCACTGGAGGCCACCGTACTGATTTTGTACAAATGGTCTCCGTCTGGGTGTAGTTTCATGTTTGTGGTGTCCTTAGCACAGCGTATCCGGTTGGGACCAAGACAACTGTTTTAGCTGTCTATAAGATATTCATGTTTTTCTTACTTTTGTAAGAAAAGTAACTAACTGAATGTTATCATATAGGTAGCTATGTACCTATTATATTTACGTTGATTTGAGAAAAGATGGTCAGAGTGGATTTTTTTTTCGCTGCCCAATTTATATTGAAATTCCTACGTTTGAATATTTTTTTGATTTCTGACTTATTTATACTAGATTATGGTTATTATACTTACTCCGGCTTGGCTTTACTCTAAATTAGTATTCCATGGAGCATCGCCACCACGACCAAACTCGCAGTCTCGGAAGAAGCTCAGGCTGAAAAACCAGTGCCACAGGTTATCTCAACGCGATGCAATCCAGTCATGCGAATCCAGCTAGAACTGGTTTTCTTTGGTCTGTGTCGGGGCGTCAGATAACCTCATCTGATGTAATGTTAATAATACTTTATTCATTTATTTGCTTCTTACTAAGTAAGTTACAGAGTGAGCCTAAAAATAACAGGTGATTTAAAAGGATGTTCTTAGATTTAAAAAAAATATTATTATTATTAGTGGCCTACTGAGTTCGACCCGTAACGTGCGTATGTGTAAATGTAACTCTGGTCTCCTCGCTAGGTTACCCTGTGTGGAGGAAACCAGTGAAACGGACATAATAATTTAGAGTTCCGAGGATAAGAAGGAAATAAATAATAATAGCAAAGAGAAACAAAAACCACAAGATTAGAAGAAAATTAAGTTACGCTATTTAATTTTGTAAGTTATGGAACCATTAAAAAATACTAGAACCTCTTTTTTTTTTTACTTTACAGACTTTTGGATAAGAGGCAGGAACGTCACCCTGCTTGATTTAATAGGTCAAAGGTATGACACATTAAGAGCCGGTTTCTGAATTGAGAATTTCACTAAGTAAATACTTAAGTAACATTATGTCACGCTCTTTTCTGAGAAATTCGAAGAGACAGCAGCACTACAGTTAACCATTTACTTAGCGAAATTTTTGTGAATTCTGAAGCTTAGCTTTTTGATTTATGTGCCCAACACGCAAACATGCAAACATGCATGAGAGTAGTGAATCCCAACGATTCTATGAGAATATTTTAATTTTTCCTTCTAGAAAATGGTGATATAATGGATACTGAAGAAACGCTATCTTCAAGCTTTGCGTTATATCACGTACATGTTTTAGTCTATGGGGCACTCTCCAATTTCTTGCTAAAGATTTTCCGTTGAGTGAATCACATAATTTACCTACAAAAGTCAGTGATCTAATATTATGAAGTGGGTGGGACATAATTTCTGAGATGATATTACTTATTCTTCCAACCTGCCCTACATGGTTCAAAATGAATAGACAGAAACGTCGACCTGCCGCGTTATTTAATTGAAACCATTCTAGCTGTAGAAACAGCTGTAGTGTTGTCAACAGAGTTTGGTAACGACAAATAAAGGAACATGTCCACTTGTCGAGGGACTCGTGACATCGTGACATTGACCCCGGGGTATCGAAAACGGGTTATGCGCACCGATCGTTTCCACATCATCAATCAGCGCGAACCTTATTCTTCCGCTTTGTTGACGCTGAAACTGTTTCAAGACTCCATGATTTTTCGCAAAAAAGTGTCATCGTCCTATATTAGCATGGTGTCGCAGACTTTTCGCGCTATCACTTACAGTCGTAAGCTAATAACTTGTACATTTTAGTTAAAAAGTCGCCTATTACGTAACTGAGTGGAGTGCACGGGTGTAAAGTCTTATGTGCTGTTGACTGTACAATAGCCGGCAAATTATTTGTGTTGAAAAATCGACCACCTCGTCCACTGAGTACCTAGACTGCACAGGGTGCATTTATGTGGCAACTTAGATACACCATATCAATGGTCCTGTTTTATTTATTTGTTTTTTTCTGTTGTGTATTTAGTTTTCATATTATGTTGTGCATATTATTTTACTGTTGTGTATTTAGTTTTCATATTATGTTGTGCATATTATTTTACTTATCTGCTTATTTTGGTTCTGTGGTGTGTCTTGTTGATATAATAAATGTCTTTCTTCTTCTTCTTCTTCTCCTTCTCCTTCTCCTTAAGGTTAATGGCCTATCGACTATACTTCTTCGGAGATAATGAAATAACTTTGAGTTACTGCGGCATATCTATGCGTGATGTCAATTCAAAATAACTAAGCAATAATTCAATCTACCTGCTTCTCCTAAGTTTACAAGGACAACTTCAAGTTCTTTACAAAATAATAAGAGATGCACTTCAATAGCTTTGTATTGTTCCGTTGTCACGTTACCGAAGCTAAAGAAATAAAAAGAGATTTAGAGATGTAAAAATGTAATTATCAGAACCCCCTAACCTATAATTAAACTAATAACTTAATACTAATAAAAACATCAAAAATATATACGAAAAGAAACCTTAGGTCCCAAAAGGATAAGTAGATCGTGGAGGCAGGCCGTGAAGTCAGGCCGTGGAGACGGACAGGCAAGTTGTGAAGGCAGGCCGTGGAGACGGGCAGGCAAGTCGTGAAGGCAGGCCGTGGAGACGGGCAGGCAAGTCGTGGAGGCAGGCCGTGAAGACGGACAGGCAAGTCGTGGAGTCAGGCCGTGGAGACGGACAGGAACTCTGCTCAGGTAGGTCTCACAAGTAAGACTCAGGTAAGACTCTCAAGTAGGACTTCGGTAAGACTCTTCAAGTAGGACTCCGGTAAGACTCTTCAAGTAGGACTCAGGTAAGATTCTTTAAGTAGGGCTCAGGTAAAATTCTTCAAGTAGGACTCAAGTGAGACTCCTCAAGTAGGACTCAGGTAACTCTTCAAGTAGGACTCAAGTGAGACTGACTCGGAAAGCCTTCTTGGGCGGCTTTTATACCCCAAAAGTAGTTCCATTCTAATATTCAAATTTGATCTGAATCTGCGTCAGAATTCTTCTGGAAGTTTCTGGATCCTGTTCCAAATCCATAATTTCGAATTCTAGATCTTCTTTCTCTTTCTTGCATTAAATTCATAATTTCGATTTAGAATGCGAGTAGTTTTCTAGAAGTCTCCATAGGCCAGAAGTTTCCTTATTCGACCTTCTTAGTATGACGGTTATTTTACATAATTTAGAAAAATAAAGAACAATATTCAAATAAAAGAAATATCTGACTAACAGTTGAATCGTTGACAGTAAAGCAAAATAATATTTACAATGTGAAAAGTGGAAAAATAATTAGAAATACGTATTAGCTTTGAAATAATAGTGAACCTACCTTATGTTTTCGTTCGTGATAACATGAAAGTGTTGTGAAAATTGGATTTCAGTGGTTCAACTTGGACAAAACGTAAGTCTTTTTTGCAGTGATAGAAAGAGTAGGGTGCTAGGCAATAGAATCGCGCTAGACGCGTAAGCTAAACCCTACACCGTTCAAGGCCTTTATTGTTGAAAGAATAGTTCCTCGTGAACAGCTGAATTGTATTTTTATTTCCTCTTTTAAAAGTATCCTCGTTTGCCAGTTCAGTTTTATTCAGTTCGATCGATTGTTTGTCTTTCGATGACTTTGCAAAAACTGATTACTCAACTTCACTGCTTATCGCCGAAAAAGTTTGGGTCACTCATTAGCGAGAATTAATAAATTCACTGTTTTCACATAATACACGGGGTAACAATAAACCCTGACAGGGTGTAAAGCTAACATAATAACTTCCACACAACACAATCACTTAAACTAGTCCCAAACTAGGATACCGTGTGCCCAGGCAAGGACATCACAAACATGGAAATGCATTCAAACTGAGGCCATGTGTAAAAAGTTACGGCGGCCCCCAGTAGGAATCGAACGCACGACCTCCGGCATGGTAACAGACGTGATACCGCTAGACAAACGAGGCAGTCATATACATTAAATAATTAATACATTAAGCCCACAGAACATAGCTGTTCTGTTATTAGGCCTGTGTCCTGCAGTGGGCTTCAACTTGTCATTTGATGATGAATTAATAAATTAAGAAGAAGAAGAAGGACCATCTTCTTCTAATACGTTTTTATTCGGTGTTCGATCTTGGTTAACAATCTCCACCGAAATCGTATCGTAATGTGCAATTGATGGAATGACCTTACAAGGCAATTTTCATATAACCAGCCAACGGGTATTGAAGTAAAAACAAAACCGGCCAAGTGCGAGTCGGACTCGCGCACGAACGGTTCCGACCCTTTATCTATAAAACATTAGACACAAAGATCGAGAAATACTAAAACTACTAAAAAGAAAGAACAATACTAAAAACTGAATAAAATAAATATTTAAGGGGGGCTCCCATACAAAAAACGTAATTTTTTGGCGTTTTTTGCTCGATATTAATAATGGCAACAGGTAGACGCTTGAAATATTCACAGAATATTAAGTTCTATACTCGCTTCAAAAATAAATAATCAAAATTAAAATAAAATAAATATTTAAGGGGATCCTTACAGCAAACTTGATTTTTTGCGTTTTTTCTCGATCTTTGTTTCTAAGGTTGTATAGATAATGGTACGCAACCCTTCGCTCCGTGCGTGAGTCCGACTCGCACTTGGCCGGTTTTTTTATTTTATTTTTTGCTCAATAATTTGTTTAGGCTTCCTCATTAGAAGACGCTGTGTGAAACCAATGTTTTAATACTTAAAATCATGTAGATGCTTGCGTCTGTCTATGCTTAAAAATAAACTAAACATGTTACTGAAATCGCAGGCCGCATCTACATTCCGCACCCAAATTTAGAGCGATTCTTTTCCTACATACATAAACTCACAACTGTTGTTTGACAGAAACCAAAGTAAAAACCGACGTCCAATCCCATGACCTGTAAGAGCTTACGAGCTTACTAGTAGAAAGTTACAGGTGAAAATATTTCAACGCCAGCAGAAGAATAGAGCTGCAACGACGTGTTTTAAATCATTAGCAATATTTGACGGAAAATATCTTTTCAGTTTGATGAACAATAAATATTAACGAGTTATAACTATTAAGTAATGGGTGAGTACATTTATGTAATTAGGTATTCGTAATTTCCAACCTTTGGTTCCAAACATGTGAATCGCAATTCGAAGTGGAAGTACCTAAGTACTTGTATCTAATAGTAGACGTTGAACATTGTTATTTATTTTGTTAAATGTTCAAGATAATTTTTAATTATTTTTATTACTTTTGGCCTTGATTTTGTTACTTACAACCAAGCGAAATCATTTTCGGTAATACCTATTTCTACCCACTTGTTTTTAACTAGTGCAAAAAGTTACGTAATTATGGCTAGAATGTCCCTTTAAAATTTTACATAATGACTTCGATGTCGTCCTATAGAATAACATAATATGAGTGCGCACACAGAAACGTTCCAGCCCACAATAAAGTAACTTTTGAGAAAAACTCTTTTTATGTATAACATTGTCTTGTTCTGATCAGACATGTTCAATGTTATAGTGATTACAAAATATAAAACGTATGAACAGACACATGGAACAAAGAAAGAAAAAAGCGTTTGTCTCGTAATTTATGTATTGTGGGTTGGAATATTTCTGCGTAAACGGTCCAAATCCTAGTCTAAATGTGTGCAAACGCGTGACGCGTCCAATCTTGTTTCGTTGTGTGATCAAAATAAACAGCTTTGTAGACAAAACTTGTCTTTACCCCCCGTGCGTCTTCGGATAGACTCAAAGTACCTATCCACGCATTAAAAACGAGGTCGTCGACTTTTTTCATTCATAGTATTTTACACTCGGTAGTTGAATCACCTATAATGCCGCCAGTGGCAGTGTTATTAGAAATAAAAATAACTACATTGTAGAAGCAGGTCGAGAAAATCCACTTACAGCTTCGTTTTATCTTATTGATACATTAACAGGGGCGGGCACGTACCTATGACTTTGTTTTCTAAGTTATGTACATTTGTGAAGTTTTAGTAGCAATACCACTCGCTAACCGTGAAGGAAAACATCGTGAGGAAACCTGTGTCTGAGCTATTTACATATCTCAGCGCTTGAAAACGCCAATCCGCGGTGGGCACGCGTGGTGATTAAGCCCATACTCTCTCTCTCTCTCTCTGAGAGAAGGCCTGTGCCCTACAGTGGGACGTATATAGGCTGCTTATGACATTAACAGAATTTGTACATACAAAGCTCATACATCTTACGTAGTTATCATAATGCAGCATATATGTATACATTATATATCCCATTGGAGGGCAAATGGCTTCTCTCAGAGGGAGAGAATCCAACCACTGCCAGCAATCTGCCTTATAACGTCGGTCAAGCTAGCGGGTGGGCGTCCTACGCTGTTATACCAATTTGCGATCTCCACTAGAGAACATTTGCATCACATCGGCTGTCGGTTCTTCGGTAGATGTGACCAGCCTACGGGTTTCAAGAAACTTTATTCAGCTTGAACTCAATTCATCAAAAGTCCAGAATGCAACGGCTGGACATAATTACGATATTAGAAAATATTCTAATACTATATTGTACTAATAAGATACGAGTATAAGTACCTAATCTGATATTCCGTTCTTGCTGCTTAGTTTTCACGCCACGACCACGCACCTACTGTCAACTTCGAGAGGAAACATCGGCAACGTGATAACAGTACGTACTTTGTACTGAGCAATCAATAAAAATAATAATAAACAATTTGGTTGTATTAAAACAAGTTATGAGAAACATTCCGTCCAGGCAAGGAGGAAGTGACCGCGATATAAGTTAAAGTAGGTTAGGTTATCGGTAATCGATCCGTCGCTGTACAGAGTGTAAAAAATCACCATTCTACATCCGAAAACGGGCGGTTCTACTCGTCCGTACGAAAACTTTGAAATAGCAAAACAAAATATTGACTGTACCATACATTTTAAAGTGGGGATTTTTAAATATTAGTATGGTATTACCATGCATTTTAAAAAGTAGTATGGAACAATTGATATCTTTTTCGCGATTTGTATGTTTTCTTAAAGTAAAATTTGTTAGTATTGGCGCGTAGAAGCCCTAATTATCAGATGTACCGGTATATGGGAATTTTGGTACACCCTGTACTATAAACCTACCGATAGTTAACATTTAAAAAAAAATATCCAAAAAAAATACAGGTGTTACTGTTGCATACATTCGCTAGCTACCAAAATTTTGCATGGAACAGCTAGAACTTTACGATTATAAAAGTTTTTTTGTATTGATAAGTCTGAGTAAAATAACCCCATTAATTTCTACTGAATTTTTCCGCAACGCACCACCTACATAAAAGACGAGGAGCAAAGTAAAAGTCAGTTTAAAACATGACTCGCAAAAACCAATCCACTGTTCACCCGTCATTACCGTCAAAATCCAAACCAATTAACTACAGTTAGGTGGCCCGTAACCAGTTTCCACGCCTGCTCTTCTGACAGGTAACCAGGATCACCAGAAGTACCTTGCAGAGATGCACTTTTCGAGAGTTTTTTTTCTTCGATATTCTTTGAGCCTTCTTTCGGCAAATAAAGTCCCGGCCGCCCTTTTCTCTGACGATAAATTCAACGTTGAACATGACCATGTAGTTAGAAAAAAAACGAGATATTTAATATGAATTGGTTTAATCTATTGTAGACCCATCCTTCTTCATTATTTTTGCGTATTGGTACTTAGCGAATAGTATTTACTTGTAAGCATTACTTAAGATTAAATATTTGACTTGTATGTTAATAATTAAGTACAGAAGTACGTCGGGATTTAAGCGCACAATTTTGTGCGGCAATGGGCATAGCTAATTACCAGTCATTTCCAAATTTTTAAGAAAAAAAACATTAGTAATATTTACTTTTGCTCATTGAAAGTGGTTTAATTTATCGATTGAGTAAGCTTTGTATAGAAGATATGCCAAGTTTGTTATGACAAGTTTGCCTCGTTAAGCAGCGTCCTAGGACAGCCCTAAATTCGTTTGTCTCAGGACAACAAGTTCACTTTGCAATCTGAGGCTTCATTACGCGCATACAATCCTGAAGGATTCCTAACCGAGCTGTCAAATTCCATACTATTGCTATCGCAAACGTCAGGATTCCGACAGGATTTGGTGCCCGTTTTACAGGGGCAGTCAGTATGCAATCAAACCAATGTTTTCCGGGGACTAGGACTATATTATTTGGTCATGTACCTAATAGTCTATCGGTTGGTTGACTTGGAAATGCTTCTGTGGCATTATTTTATTTGTGATAATGCGCAGTTGTTATTTCGCGGGACACAATCTCAAGTGCAAAAATATGCTAATATCCAAACAGCGCATTACAGCTGATGGTCAAACTGAGAATAAAGAAGGCTTAATTCCTTTCACGTGCGGGGTTTTACATAACTTTTTGCGCGGCACCTCTTGCATACGAAATAGCCGGTTTCTACGCAAGACGCTCTGCTATACGGTAGCTAAGGGTTTCGCCCTTAAACAATGAGATCGTGTTTGTTGCTATCGCCCCAATATGTTGAACAGAATGGATCTTTATTGTGAGAGAAAAAACGACTTCATTCGACAGCAGGTCAATCTTTACATTTTAGAAGTAAAGTCGCCCGTAACGTAACCGAGTAGAGTGCTCGCTTGTAAAGGTCGATGTGCTGCAAACTATATGAGCCTAATCAACAGAACGTTTGCATAGAGTTAAACAGAAACGAGGAAATTCGAAGGTGCAATTCACTGCCAATAATTTCCACTATCGCAAAACGAAGTTCGGGAAGTTAATTGAAAAAAGAATTACAAAATAAAAGCCAGTGTAACTCAAACCAGGGGCTAAAGTGAAACTACAGTTTTCTAATTAGAAATCGTTCCCAAGTTTGTCTTGCAGACTATTGCGAACTTGCGAATGTAATCCTTTCATCTACGGCAACGAATGCGTCGTCTATTCACAACTGACAATGGCTCCAGAGACGATGATGAATGACGATACTGAGTACCATTATGGGGTCAGTAAAGGAATCATTAGGTACCTATCGTTTTAAGCTGCGTACAGACCAAGCAAACAAAAGCACTCACCGAACCTCCTGAAGATCCGTTTTGCGTTCAATTGACAGACCTTCATAGTCACAATCGGTGTTCATCTAACATATAAAAATCTCATGTTTCTTATCGAACTGCTCCGAAACGGCTTCACCGATTTTTGTGATTTTTTTTTGTGCGTATTTGTTAGGTCTGAGAATGGCTCAACTATGTTAGTTCCTCGATTTCTCGATTTCCTAAGTGCGGAAATAGTAATACCTTAGTGCTAGTTTAAGGTATACTGTGTCAATACGTGCTGAGCCAACCAAGCCGCGGGTTTCCTGCTTCCGAGTGGTTCCTTTATCCATCTAGTGTGAGTGAAGGTGCCACTGGACACTATATAAATCATCTCATTACGTAGATGCAAAGGCAAGTTTTTTTTTATACTGTCTTAGTCAATTTCTTTCGCAGTAACGTTCACTTTCGTTCGTCCACATTTGTATGTTTGGTGTGCACCGGGCATTAGTTGCTACGACGACGAAACTGTCAACAAAGTTTAGCGTTGAATTTATGAATCTTAATTAGTTAGGTATATCCGCATATACCTAATTCTAAGTAAAAAATAATACTTTATGATAATCTTTAAAACATATGATTGTTTATCTTTGCGACGATTAGTAATCATTTGTGATTAGTAATCTGCCATCTCTGCAAAGCGTACTACTTAAAATTCAATGGTACAACGTAATTTACTGAAGATATTTTCGAATAGAAAAAATAAATTTCATTAGAATGTCTTCAGAAAATTATAACCATTGCAACACAATAAATTGTCCTCATGCAAATACGTCAGTCTTTATTTTATAGAAATTCTTTAAACTGATATAATTTGGAAACAACCCATAGCCAAATTTATTTTTTGGTGGATCTAAAAAAGTGGGCATTTTTTTTCAACTGGCAACTCTCAAAGCACAGACACATCTTTGAAGGGCGGCCATACGGCGGCCATTTATAAACTTTACTTGTGATTAAAGGAGACTCCTTCTGTAATTTTTTTACCTCTGTGGCACTGCCCTGGTGGTGGGGTGAAGCAGCTTCCAATTCAGACCATCCAACACCGATCGATTTGGCCTCTTCGCTATCTTCTACGTTCAAGTGATTTTTGGTGATCCTCTCCATCATTGCGTCACCAAAGTCCACCATAAACTAATTTTCTGTAAAACGCCTTCAACCTGTTAGGTTGTGACCTTGAAAAGAACAATTAAAAACCAATGTTGTGGTGGCCCGATCGGCTCCTTTAGAATTCTACAGATTAAATCGGACTGTACCAATAGGACCTTGAAAGGTTTTGCGCCCTAGGACACCACACGCTTTCTCTCACCCTGTTGACATAAGAGTTGCGTCTCACGTCAAGATAGGATGAGACGAAGTTGGAGGTCACGGAATAAACAAACAGAACGACATTTTGCAGAGCCCAACCCAAACGTCAAACAAATAGTTAAAAGTTAGTTAAGTCAGAGGTATAGGTAAATAGCAAGGTTTGTTTTGTTCATTAACCTTTTAATCTACGCTGATATACAAAAAAACTAATTACAGAAGATTGGTTTCATGTGCCAATTGAAATAAAGAATTCCCTGTAAAAAATCACTTTCTTGAGTAGAATATTTTATCAGGTAAATTTAATTACCTTGCGATTAGATCCATTAAGACCGGATTTTTCAAGAGTCAGATACAACCTAACTGGAGAATAAAACTGATGCTGTCATTGTCTTGTCGTATGATTTAGACAGTGATAGCATGCAGTTAAGTTTTATCTGACTATTGAAAAATTGGACTCTAAGAGAGGCATTATTTATTTTTTTATAAATAAGACCGAATGAGTTCCCCTCCAAATTAAGTTCACAGCAAAATTGCTTACTATTCTTCTCGTATTTTTTTAATTGAAGAAAACTAAAACACGATGGAAAATATCGAAAATGTACCTCCTAAGACAAAGAAAAGTAGGTGCAATTGCAATATTTGGCCGCAATAATCGCCTCATCTGGCCACACTGAACAGCTTTTTATGTTTGACTGACATTCATCCACTCATGTGGTGCAGAGTCACAGGCTAAAAAGAGATGTGCACACCACAGATTAAATACACTGGTTAGGTTACAATACAAAGTAGGTTTAAGTGACATTTAACGCGATTAGCGGAGGGCTTCATGCAGATTTGACTTTATAAATCATAATTTTTTTGAGATCTGTCTTAAGACCGACATAAGCCTCACTAAGGGCTGTTTTAGTGGAATCGTTTTTTTGTAAATAAGACACATACTGGCTTAAATCTGGGTGGTTTGAAAGCTGCGGTTATGTAATTAGTCATTACATAACCGCAAAACACGATTGCTCTAAAACTCTATTTACTTAATCTGTGGCGACATCTTTTCCTTGTAAAATCTGCACCACAGACTATTTTAATCGGCATTTTTGAAGTGTTTGAAGGAATCTACTTTTTACAAATAAGAACGTTAGACTGTTACTGAAGTACCTAAGTATTAAAAATTTATATAAAATCTTGTTTCGAGTTGAGAAATCTTGTTTAAAAAAATGCGCAAACGATTACTACAGCCTTTCCGTCTAACAGAACAATGACTCGCGGAGCCGCGTCACGCACGCACCCATGGATGGCTACTAATGGTTCTAATAGATTCGAGTTTTTATCGATATATTATTGAAAGGTGCGTTTTTAAATAACAATCAAGCGTATTCGATAGCTATTGTCAGGCACGTTCATTTTGCTATGTCTTTCAAACCACCCAAAATTAATTGTGCCAGTAAATCGTTAGGTACTAGCTCTCCGCCAAAACCGAAATATGAAATTTCAAATAAGAAAAAATGCTACGATCTCGCTGTCAATCAGCATACTTTTACCCAGTATCTTTCCATCATAAACAGATCGAGGCTTTTGGCGTAGGCTTGTTGCTTGATCCGCTTGTAAATGTGCCCTTTGCTCGACTAATCGCGCACTGGGACTATGATCCTCACGTCGCCGGTTCGTCGGTGTAGGCTTGCGAGTCCTAGGATAGTTGCGGAACCAGTTTTTTCACGTAAACTTCTCGGGTCAACCTATTTGATTGGCCCAGGGCTTCCCAAACCGTGCGTCGCCACGCCTCTCGAGGCGTCTCGGCATTATCCCACGGGGCGTCGCAAAGCGATTGTTAGTTGCAGTAATAAAGAACAAGTATAGATCGCAAATAAATATAAAGAAAGAGATGTCAATGACTTTTTCCAAATTTAAGCCCTGTTTTGACAAGCTATGCTCAGGAAAGCAATTGCATCCTTCTCATTAGTAGCCATCTAATAAAGTAAAATTAATATCTGCTTAATTTTTATTTATCTGTAATTTGGAGTTTTTTCATAAATTGTTACCTGCCTAGAACTACACACTGGTATTTACTTTTTTGCCAGATGCGGGGGGCGTCGCAGAAATAAGAAAGTTAAGGAGTCAGACTTAAAATAAATTTGGGAAGCCCTGGGTTGGCCCATAACTGCTACGTCGGCGTCGTGTTTGGAAGGCAAGTTTTTAATTTCTAATAAATTCTAGTTTATTTGCTTTTGGTACAGAGACGTTGAATCTACAACAATGCCATAATAGCTGGTCATTTATCTGTATCAGTTCTACTACGCAACAAAACGTGGCATGGAGGTATAGTGAAACGCAAATATTTTAGTCCTTGTAACACTAAATTCATTCCAGGGAACAATTGAATTTGCACTTGCGTTGCTTAGCTTAGCTTAGCTTGCCTTGATCAGCATTATTAGACAAAATTAATTCATAGGCAAAGGTACTTAAGGTAACATGTGGATACGGGATAGATATTTCCTGAGTAGAGATGATCATCAAAAACTCAAACAAAGTTAAATATAAAGAGGAAGTAAAACAAAACTTGAGAAACACGGAGATGACCACTTCCTTTATAATGCTCTCGAAAATAGTTAGGTCGACGAGGTAAGTGGGTACTTGTGAACTCACAATATTGACTGTTGGCATACGTGTCCGGAACAGGCATGACACATCTGGTGTCGAGACACACAATAATAATTGCTTACCTCCATTTAAGTAAATTTAATCTCAACAAGTTCAAACATTAAGATGGTCGTAGAAAACTTAATATGTTTGCTTTTTAGTTTCTAGCAGTCTATGGAAAAAACACTCGAAGCAAATAGATATATAGGTACCTACAATCCCGATGGTCTTCACATGCAAGAGTAAGTTGGCACAAACTTACTAAATAGAGTTTAAATATACAATAAACTGAAGTAGCAGCCCAGTACAGGAACAAAGCAAACCTTTCGTAAATGGAATAATGTATTATAAAAAGTGTAATACATTATACGGCTCCATACCGCGATAAAGAATACCGTCAGCGCCATCTAGTGTAATTAGCAAACTATAGGTTACGTTTTAATTTTTAAGTTTTTTTTTTCTTTCTCGACATAAAAAGTGGTCGGCAAATACCGAGACTTTTCTTTTCGTTCAGAAGCTAATAGCTGTAGCTCGTAGGTAGCTAATGTTGCATTTATGATATAGACGAAAAAAATCGGCAACACGAAAAACAATTAGTTTTCCAAGTATGTTTACCATTCCAAAACAATCTAAAACTAACAAGCTAAAAGTTTTTGAAGATATTGCAACACAAGTTTCAACACGCGTTTCTTTCTGCAGATCAGTCAAATCATGAGGCACCCATTTTTCGTATTTTTTTATTTTATTGATTTGACGCAAGTGAGTCAATATTGTGGGTAAGGTAACGTTAAACCATGCCGCTAATTCCTGGGTAGTTTGACTAGGGTCGGCTTCCACTATCTCTCTTAATTTATCGTTATTCACCTGTGTGGGCGGTCTTCCTCGTGGCTCGTTCTTTAAGTCGAAATTTCCATCACGAAAGCGATTAAACCAAAATCGCACGGTGCGTTCATTAGTAGACCCCTCTCCAAACGCAGCATTGATATTGCGGGCTGTTTCTGCCGCGTTAGTTCCGCGTCGGAACTCGTATTCAAAAATCACTCGAATTTTCGCGTATCCATCTTTCTTGTCTAAATTGAATAACAAAAACCATTGAAAGTCGATATTCAAATGTTTCACATTTTTTAAAAAAAGAACATCATAGAAACCATTTGAAAAAAGTTTCATTCGAAAACCTCAAACCATGAAGATTCTACGTCAATTCAAAGAACCTATTGCATTAAAACGGCAATTTCATACTTTAACCCCTATTATATGCACATTTTGGTTCAAATAATACGTAAGAACGTATTTTAACGAATAACGGAAAATGTATAACACAGTTGAATATAATTTTCGAAAAACATGCCATGTCATCCGTGGAGTTTGTATATTTCCGTATAGATGATCATTTTATACAGCATCTAGTAACAGTAGACAGCACGGCGAGGTTTAAAAAACTATATACAGATCCATTAGATGCGCCAGAAATACGTAAATCAATATAATTTATTCCTAGCTCGAAATGATAATGATTTACGCATTTCTGACGTAAAAGCAAACGGCATCATAAGTCAACCGCTTGAGTGTAGGAAAACCTGTTCTCCGTAACACAACAACAACCTTAAATACGTCCGTAAACCAGAATTTATTATTACTGTAATGCTGGCTCTTTCTTTGAAGATATTTTCCATGCCACGTTTTCTCAATTCTGCACGGGTAAAATGACGAGTGGTGGTAGCCTAGTTGGTAGAACATTGGACTCGGAAGAGAACTGTGAAGGAAAACATCGTGAGGAAACCTGAGTGTCTGAGCTATTTAAGCGCCAATCCGAGGTGGGCACGCGAAATGATTAAGCACATACTCTTTCCCTGAGAGAAGGCCTGTGCCCTACATCATCATCATCATCATCATCATCATCAGCCATTTCACGCTCACTGCAGGACATAGGCCTCCTTCGTGGTTTTCATAACCATGAAGGGTTTTGCCATAATCGCCACGCTTGGCAGGCGGGTTGGCGATGCAGTATGCTGTTGAAATCTCAGGAAGACGCTGCTGCCCGTCTTCTGGTAATGTATTTCCTTAGTCGCCTTCTACGACATCCACGGAAGGAAATGGAGTGACGCTATTCTTAATCCGGCGCCACACGGAATATAGGAAATCATTCGCACCAAATCCTGTCGGAATCCTGACGTATGTTATAGCAATTAGTAGGTACGGATTACTAACTTAGTAATAATTACTTTCTTAGTAATTATTACTTAGTAAGACCTGAGATTTCCGCATTTATTCTTATAGTTGGGACACTAGGTGGCAGCTTATTGGTAGAACGCTGGCCTCACATTCAGGAGATTTTGGGTTCGAATCCCATTTATGTTTTGTTAACATTTAATGTAAGAGAAATTCGGAAGCGAGAGACCCAGGTTCGAATCCCCGTTTGTGCATGTATATACTTTGTTTTCTAAGTTACGTACATTTATGAAGTTGTAGTAGCAACACCACTCGCTAGCTGTGAAGAAAAACATCGTAAGGAAAGTGTCTCCGGCATTTACATACCTAAGCGCTTACTACGTACAATGGCTCAACTATGAGGCTAAGGGACGGTTTCTGAATTGAGAATTTCACTAAGTAAATACTTAAGTAACGTTTTGTCACGCTCTTTTCTAAGAAATTGAAATAGACAGCACTACCAGTTAACTATTTACTTAGCAAAATTCTCAATTCAGAAATTGGCTCTGGGTGCGGAAATCTGAGGTCTAAGTAGTATTACTCGGCATAGCAATTCAGCTTTAATTAATGTAATTAACATGATCTCACTAATATTGTTCATATTGGTTAACGTGGTTCTATTGTTTCTAATTATTGCTATGATATAGTAACTTAATTCGAACATGCGTACTAATTTATGTAGAACAACGTAAGAAACTAACCGTGCCGTATCTACTTTTTTACAAAAAAAAATGTTTTCGCTCCAAAGAAACATAATAATATAAAGTAGTTATGTGACCTTCAGAGGAATGATACCGATGGAAGTGGAATGATGCGGTATTCTGCATGAGATACCTACCTACTTTCGGAGACTTTCGAACAATATCATGGACGTGTAAATCAAGTCTTACTACATAAGCAGCCTATATACGTCCCACTGTAGGGAACAGGCCTTCTCTCAGGGAGAGAGTATGGGCTTAATCACCACGCGTGCCCACCGCAGATTGGCGATTTCAAGCGCTGAGGTATGTGAATAGCTCAGACACTCAGGTTTCCTCACGATTGTTTCCTTCACCGTTAGCAAGTGGTATTGCTACTATAACTTCACAAATGTACATAACTTAGAAAACCAAGTCATAGGTACATGCCCGCACCGGGGATCGAACCTGGGTCTCCCACTTCCGAGTCCGAGGTTCTACCCACTAGGCTACCACCGCTCGAGGTACTATGCTAGAAATAAATAAAGTCCCTTTTATTTTTATCTTAGACGTTTGTTACTTTTGCTGTATGTACTGTGCTATGCTATCGACTGTATGTACCTAATATACCCAAACTTACATAAGGAGCGTTGGTTGAGCATACATGCATCGAACAAATCTAAATATGGTAACCTCAAATTGTAAATTTCACCTGAATTTTAATTACCTAACCTGAAATTGTAAATTTCACCTGAATTTTAATTACCTAACCTGAAATTGTAACCTGAAATTGTAAATTTAAGGTTACCGTAAAGATAACTGACAAATCTAATATATCAAAATATCATGTCACAGTAATTGTTGTCGAACTCCTCCGAAAATGCTTTACCGATTTTCATGAATTCTTTTGTATATATTTTATAGGTCTGGGAATAGGTTTAAGGCTAATTAATATGGCAAAACAACGGTTGCGGGTCATGTCAGCTAGTTTTAAATATGTTTTTTACCGTTCGCTGGCAGGTTCTAGGAGGAAATTTTTGGATGAACTTAAATACCAATATTGAGAAGAGATGTCGAGCACAGTAAAACATTATTCTCTTCAGATACACCTACAGGAATTATAGTAGACAATGCGTAAATATACAATACAGGGTGAAACTATTTCGCTATTCATAAAAAATAGGTAGGTTCTACGTGTTAATACGAATAACTTTGTGAATGAATGTTGAGGAAGCGAAAATGATCTGTCAGGATCGTGGCAAGTGGCAGTCCCTGGTCTCTGCCTACCCCTCTGGGAGACAGGCGTGGGTTTTTGTATGTATGTATGTACGAATAACTTTTTCTATAGGGAAACTTCTGTACAGCCATACCTACATTTGCAGGTGATATATATATAGTATGAAACGGGTGATAATTTTTTCGCGATTTCAAAGGTTTCCCTATAGAAACCTTCGCGATGTTCCGATAGATACCTGGGGTAGATACTGATATTTTCTGATCCACATATCGGAAGAGTTACATCTTGTATGCTATAAAATATAATATAGATTCAACGATATTATTAATATAATTTCTTTGTAAGGAGTTGGTACGTTCGACAGCACAGCAACCTTAAGCACAGCAATTTTAGTTGCAAAGTCGCCCGTAACGTACACGTAACTTGAGTAGAATGCTCGGATCGTATTATTTAATGACTCGCGATGCTCATACATAGTCATACATATGGGTCCAATCGTTTATTAAACTTTTGACAGATGCACACCCATGAAGTTCCTTATTTATTTGACATGAGAGGAAACCATAGGCGAAAAATGCAACACTTCATGGACACCTTTATTTTTAGGGTTCAGTACCCAAAGGGTAGGCAATCCTATTACTAAGACTCCACTGTCCATCTGTCTGTCTGTCTGTCACCAGGCTGTATCTCATGAACCGTGATAGCTACACAGTTGAAATTTTTCACAGATGATGTATATCGCTTAATGCTATAACAACAAACACTAAAAACAGAATAAAATAAATATCAAAGGGGGGCTCCCATACAATAATCGATATTAATAACGGCAACAGGTAGACGCTTTAAATATTGAATGTTGTATAGATAATGGTGCGGAACCCTTCGTGCGCGAGTCCAACTCGCACTTGGCCGGTTTATCATCACTATTGTGATGTGACATGTTTTGCTACTATATTATAACGAGTAGATTATGTAGATAAGACTATTGAAGTTGATTTTCTGTAAAAAATATAAACCTACCTTATTACAAAGATCTATACTATAAGAAATTAGGTTAAAATATTATTAAAACAAATTAATGTGAAAACTCGTTGGGTAGTTTTTAGTTTATCTTATCACGCTCAGATATTCAAAATATAAAAATATCAAAATAAAATAGCAATACAATCAATCGATTAAAAATTCAATTTAAAGCAACATAATTTAAATCGATTACCATAATAAATCGAATCTAAGACCTAGACTAACTTCATAGAACATCACTAAATTGAGCTCTCAAAAGTTAAATAAACGGTTGGATCGACATTCAATAAGCGAGTCCAATAAATAATCGCTATTAGACCCGTTTAATGTGTAACTATGAATGCATGGATGTGAAGGCCCTTCAGGAAGCATTTTCCAATTTTACTCGTCCTTAGACCTAAATTAGCGGTTAGAAGTTGCAGCCAAAACAGTGTCTCCTGCGACGCCTTGAGTTGGTCGATGCAACGTGTACCTACGATTTGGCGTCGAAATGTGATCACGCGCAGCGAGGGTCAACGCGGTGGCGCAAGCGCAGGCTACGTGCTGAGGCTCGGCTCGTCCTAGTCGTCCTTACCCAAAGGCCACGCCCCCTCCAGTTCTTACCGATGACAATGCTTAGGTACGGTCAACAGCAGGTCGGCCTTTACATTTTAGTTTCAAAGTCGCCCGTAACGCAAATGAATACGGTGCACGCATATAAAGGTTGTTTTTCGGTCGACAGTACCTGCTTTATATCGTCTTATACTTTTGAAAGAAAGGTTTTCTAATCATTTTAAGCAATTTTAAATATCATAATGGTGCTACACGGCGGCTCTCATTGTACGAGTAATTTTATAAGTTAAATTTACCGCTTTTGCTGACAAATAAAGTACTTAATTTACTTAATTGAAATACCAATTCTTAATTTAAATACTTTACAAAATTGAGCAGCGAGAAGATCAACCGAAAATTTCAAAATTATCAACAGAAAATTTCAAATTGGTTAGTGGTCTAATCTATCCCCCTATATTACGCGCACCAAATCCTAAGCAATTCTAATCGTCTAAGAGCGCCTTTTCACTAGGTCGCAAGCGGTGCGACTGTATCAATCGCGACAATCGCGCTGCTCAGAGGCGATTAACTTTCATATTAAAAATAGCAGTGCGACAATCGCGCGGCTCTCTTTTGTATAGCGAACAGCAGCGCTTTTATTATGTACGCGACGTCGATGGCGTCGAAGGATAACTAACAAAAGCAGGAGCAACAACGACGTTTCCCCGTTGGCATCCATTTTTTGGAATGAAGTATGAAGAAGTCCGCGTGGCGCCGGATTAAGAATAGCGTCACTCCATTTCATTCCGTGGATGTCGTAGAAGGCGACTAAGGAAATAAATTACCAGGAGACGGGCAGCAGCGTCTTCCTGAGATTCCAACCACATACTGCGATCGCCAAGCGTGGCGATTATGGCAAAACCCTTCATGGTTTGTAAAACCATGAGGGAGGCCTATGTCCTGCAGTGGGCGTCAATGATGATGAAGAAGTACGCCACCCCAATCTAAACAAGTCGCGCGGCTGCAGTTGTAATGAAAAGGCATCAGCTACAGTCTCGCGGCTACATCGCGGCAGCCGCGCGACTTGCGACTAGTGAAAAGGCGCTCTAACTGTCAAATGAGTATGGAATTTGACAGTTAGACGATTGGAATCGCTCAGGATTTGGTGCGCATAATTAGGCCACGGATCGGCGTCCAAATTGTTGTACTAAAATGAAGGGAATTGGTTTGATGACCACATGTTACTTCTTATTTATTTATTTTGATGCCCAAAATAATTATATTACTTTACTTTGTATTACTTGATTATTAAATTTCTTTTTTGCTGGTGTTTGTTTTCCGTGTGGTGCCGGATTAAAAATAGCGTCACTCCATTTCCTTCGGTGGATGTCGTAGAAGGCGACTAAGGAAATCAATTACCAGGAGACGGGTAGCAGCGTCTTCCTGAGATTCCAACCGCATACTGCGATCGCCAACCCGCCTGCCAAGAGTGGCGATTATGGCAAAACCCTTCATGGTTATGAAAATTACGAAGGAGGCCTATGTCCTGCAGTGGGTGTCAAATGGCTGATGATGATGGTGTTTGTTACTCACCAACTTCGTAGCTGCGGAAAGTAAGATATGTTTTGCTAATTAAAAACGGTTTTTTTATGTAGCCTATATACACGTCTGTCAGAGAGAGAGAGTATGGGCTTAATTACCACGCGTGCCCACTGGGAATTGGCAATTTCAAGAGCTGAGGTATATGAGTACATCAGACACTCAGGTTTCCTCACGATGTTTTCCTTCACTTCCTTAGGGCATAACTTCACATATGGAAAAACGGTTTGTTTAACCAGAAACAGCTGATCAATCTTTATATTGCGTTTTTTTTACAATATCGCAATGAAGAAGTTTATACATATAACTTTATATAGGGGGGTCGAAAATGGTCTGAACTGCTTCGAGAAAATGATGCTACGGCCGTGCCGCTTTTTTGCTCAATTTGGCAGGGCACTGCCGCGCCCCCAGATCATGGTATAAAGCTTAACACAATACAAGTGTATATTCATCACCATCATCAGTTCCTGTTATCCCAAATAGGAACATAGGGCTCATAAAACCGACTTCAGTTCAGTTCAAGCTCATCCTTATTTGTCCCGACACTGGTGGCTTCCTCCTTGACTGAGCATCTTGAGGTGGTTTTAGGACAAGTGTGTGTTAAATATATCTTGTTTGAGTAACTGACCTAATTTTCACATAAATCACTCAGTGTGTACATAATTTGCATGTTAAAAAGGAAAACAAATTTCTTTTGGACGTCAACAAGGTGATACGAATTTCATCTATTCAACGCTAATTCAAACCTATGACCTCTTTTGTTATGTAAATCGATGTCTACTTATTACACCTATCGGATCACAAACATATATTCATGGACTGCACAGGCAAATTTAGAACTTATTGATATTAGCTTAAAGCATTCGATTTTAGGGAGTGTCTGCTGTAAGTGTTTTGAAACTTGACGAACGGTGGACTTTGTATAGTTCAAGCGCTCAAAGGTAAATCGCCTTGTAATGATACTCACACGGAAATATACAAGTTAACGTACATATTAACTGTGATATTACTTAAATGCTAATAAACGACACATGGAATGTAGTGCGGAAAAACGGTCACCCACAGCGGAAACAGTTCACAGTTCGATGACAAGAGTAAACTGGCTATGGTGTTGGATTGATTTGCAAAATACACATGTATATTGCAAAATGTCACATGTCAAAAAAATACGATTTTTATTTTGGTCATCGAAATAGTATGAAAATTAGTAAATTACAAGAAAATTAAGTCGTAATATTATACACAGCTATTAGACGTGCGCGCCGCCGCGGCGCGCCACCGCCATAAGGAGGCAGCGCGCCGCCGCCGCCGCCGGTAGTTTAAAATTCGCGCCGAGACAAAACCCGCAAGATACTACTAAGTTTAAAATCAGCCGCGTAGCGAGAGGGGCGGAGGGAGAGCACAGCGAGCGCCGGCAAACTCGCGCGCGTCTAAGCTCAGAAGCTCGCCGTTCGTTTGCCTGCCAAGGAGTAGCTTTAGCGTTCGTTGTTTGATTTATCACCCTTAAAAAAGAATATGTTGGTGAAACTGGACACACGCTTCCCAGTCAGTAAGGCTGTTGTTGCTGCAGCATTATTAGACTGTAGGTTTATGAAGCTTGGAGAAGTTGACCTCTACCCGACTGCTAACGAATTAATTCCAGCTGGTTTCTTGGCCGAATATGCCAAAGAAATAAACCCTTACTACGAACCATTATTAAACCAGGACCAGGGTCGCCAGGAAGAGCAAGTAAAGTTTCTATACTTTCCCAACTCTCGCGCAAATACAGCATGCAACAGTTCTCATGGTTCCGGCTTCGATGATGCTGTTGACCAGGAAGCTTGGAAATACTTAGCGACTGCTGATCCTGCGGAACTTGAAGACGGGGACATCTTGTCCTACTGGCAAACCAGATAATCTGCCTACCCGCGTTTATCATCGTTAGCACAGGCTCTGTTATGCATTCCAGCAACCAGCACTCCGAGCGAAAGAGTGTTTTCGGTTGCCGGCGTTACGCCGCCGCCGTGGATTTTTTCGCGGCGCGCCGCCGCCCGATTTTTTTCGACCGGGGCGCGCACGTCTAACAGCTATAATCAGACCGAGGATTACGATGTCTCTTGCACGTGTGACAGAAACAATTTTTTTATACAATTCGATGAAAAAAGAAAAATCGTATTGTTTGACGTGTGACATTTTGCAATATGAAGGCTCTTGGTTGACATCGAAAACTCGGCTTATTTTTCTAAAGATAAGTGACACCTTGCTTACAACTAATTAATATTTAACCCCAGGACCCAGAGGTAAAAAAAAACACATTACCGAAATTTTTTATCATATAGACTTTTTACTTTTGACTAAACCTATCACAGTAAAATCACTACACTTGCTGACCCAAACAGCACTTTATCACGCAATACCTAAGTCACCCTGTGATTAAAACAAAAACCTCCAAACGAACTCTAAACAGCCATTCAGTGTTAATTTTACTGAGGTGCAATTGCATTAAGCGTTAATTAAATTTAAGCAGGAACTCTATTGATTTTAATTAGAATAAAGCAATATGAATCTTCAACAAGTAATTATTAAGACTCACAATCATAAGACACTTGTTATTTAATGGGTAGTATTTAAACGAAAATTGAAAAAGACCTTTTTGTACCCAACACTTATCTGGATTCCAAGCAAAAATACTGATTGCGCAGCAAAATACTCAACTCAAAATATAACTAAATAAGCAACATTTTTATGTTCGTGGCGCACCGCTATTTATCTTAAAGCTTTTTATTAACGCAGAGCTAATAATGACTAGCGCACATTAAACCTATTGCTTTATTTATTTTTTAATGAAGCATCTCTTTTTCTATAAAATACAACAGTTTATCTAAATGAAACAGCATTTTATTTGACATAATCATTAAATTATTTATTAATAACAAAATGAGATCAACGATCAAATACAAAATCAGATGCAAAAAGAGTAACTTCAACATTTTTATTGAATTATTAAGGCGGTTCTTGCTCTGACGGGACGTCCGCACTTCCTTTTTTGGCCAATAGGCACATTTTTGGCTTTTGCAGGTAGGGGGTGTCACGTCCTTGGCCGGATCCGAAGACCGATGACATGCTTGCACATATGGTTCTTTAAAAAACCAGCCAAGAAAAAAGTTGATAGTTTTTAAATGACCGGTAAGTGTTTTACCAGCTTTTAAGAACTAACAACTTCATCGAAGTAATTTTCAATAGAATTTGTACGAAGTTTTCCTTTTATTATTATTATTAATACGTTTATTGCACATAGGTAAAAAATACAATGTTAATGTGGCGGACTTAATGCTTTATATATGTTGCTATATGTCTGTCCTTTTATATGTTAGTGGCCTATTACTCGTTAACTTGTAAAGCCTACTTAGCCAGTTTTCCTTTTAAGTTCATTATATGTGCTACTGCCCTGAATTTTTTCACGTTTCTAGAATCAACCGTTTAACCGGGAGAGGGGAGGGGGACACCCTACTCTAACAAAAAAATGGTCTTTAAAGCTTTAATATTTCGCAAACGTATTTATTAAATTTGCTGATCATGATTTCTACAATTTTAAGACAATTATGATAAGCAAGTTTTGAGATGTTTATTTGAATATTATGTTACACTAATAGTTATTTTGCTATGAGTGCTGCGCAGTCAGTATTTATGATGTGCATATCGTATTTTTGTACGTAAAGGATGTATTTGTCTCGTATCAGAGGGAAAAATGTAATGCAGTGTTGATGTTTATTTTCAAATTATCTGCAGTACTAAGTGAAACAATTTATTTAAATAAAAATAATACATAAATGATGAGAATAAATTATAGGTAATTATTTATTTGATGTGCAATTAATAATATCCCAAATAGAAATAATGAATAAAATTCAAAAATATCGAAATTAGGTTCTTAAAATGGTTTGTTTGTTTACACTTTATTGCACAAAATACAAAATTTAGCACTTAAAAAAACATGAACGTCAATATTTTTGAAATAAATTATAAAAATATATATAAAAAATAAGTAGCATGGCCAATTGTTCGCGCATTTATAACAAAATTTCTCAACTTTCTTTTTATTTACGTATGTACATAAAAGTAATAGTCTAAATAGAAGCTATTTTTAATTACTAGTTACATAACCACGGCTTTCAAACCACACAGAAATCAGCGTATATATAATCCTACAGGCAGTTAATATTTAAGGAGCACCCCAGAGCTAACCAGCGCAACCAATGGAAAAAAACATAATTATCTCCTTTTACAAACGTTTTCAGAAGTGAACATACTGCTACGCAGTTTGCCGAATGATTTGGTTCTCGAGAAAAATGTATTATTATAAATTAATTAATAAAAAATTATTACAAAGAAATTAAGAATTGTTCTATCTTTAGAACCTACAGCCTAGAACCTTGGGTCAATAATCTAGGACTTCATTAGTCTCTTGCTGAAAACGACCGTTTCTGACAAAAATGCTTCAAATTCCTAGATTTTTTAGGGTTCCGTAGCTCAAAAGGAAAAACGGAACTTTGTTGACCGTCCGTTCATCCGTCCTTCCGTCTGTCTATCAAGACCCTTTATCTCGGGAACGCGTGCAGGTATCATGAAATTAAAACCATATAATCAAGTTTACAGTCCCTTGAAGCTGTGAAAAAATCATACTTCTAAGTTAACATAAAAAAAAAACTTACGGCCATTTATGCTGCAAAAATTTTTTATTTCGACGCTCTCAAGGGAATCAAAATTTATGGGGTACTTTCCGTTGACCTGGAACTATAAAATTTGGCAACTAATAGCTTCGTATACTACAGGTACAGGGAAAAATCTGAAAACCATACATTTATAGTTAAATTACAAAAAAAAAATGTCTTTGAAGTTTGGGAAAAGCTCGAAAAAACTGCGAGACTCGATTATTTATAATATGTAAGTACCAACAAATTTGTCCGGAACCCTCGGTGGGCGAGTCCGACTCGCACTTGTCCGGTTTTGTTCTAGCCCTGGTTCTAAAAAATAGCTATTACCGTAATTGAGATTTATGATGTTTTCTTTTCGCAAATCGATCGTCGACAACTATCAATTTTTTTTACAATTATAAAAAATATCATTACAAGAAGGAATTATTTTCTGCTCTCATAAATACTGATTCACCGAGGAAAAAATATTTATTTTTATGTTATCCAATCCTTTCTACAGAGGAAGTCTACACAAAATTGGTTTTGTACATCTCCCACAGTCACATCGAGCGTCAAGCGTCAATTGCCTATCAAAATTCTCCGCAGTGATAAAACATACGACTCCAAGTGTTTGCTTCTAATTTTAAAAGTTATTGAAGTAACTTTTTAGCACAATATATTGATCGTCAACGTCCACTCTCTACGACATGTTCGTAAGTAGGTATGTCGCAGCGTTATGCATTTTAGTAAATTCACAAATAGTCTAGGAACGTTATATGTAATACTAAACATTGGTAACGAAGGCTGCCCCAGAGTCAAGCCTTTCAGTCATGAGGCTAGATCAGAAACAGGAAGAAGGTTATAATAATAATAATATCCACATAACACAATCACTTCTCCTGGTCCCAAACTAGGATACCGTGTGATATGGTAACCAGGCAAGGACTTATATCCATTTTAGAGCGTCCAAATAGGGGATGTATTTGCAAAGAGCAAGACAAAAAGTGCCCGAAACCAGCGTGCGTGCATACAACGACTGATGAATATTTATGAAACACAGGTTTGTCAAGATCGTGACACGTAAACTAGCTTACCCCTGGGATGCAGGTTTATGTTTTACAGCGTCTAGTAGAATCTCCTTCGTATGAATTTTTGAATGAAGTTATATTCTTGTATGCTTGCAAGTATTGATGGGCGGGCGAAAATAAACTTAAAATTGTAAAAAATATAATATATTTTATTAAATTAATTTACATATATTTGAGGGTTTTTTAAATAGCCTATATATATGTCCCACTTAAGGGTACAGGCCTTCTCTTAGAGAGAGAGTATGGACTTAATCACCACGCGTGCCCACCGCGGATTGGCTATTTAAGCGCTGAGGTATGTGAACCTCACGACACTCAGGTTACGTCACGATGTTTTCCTTCACATTTTACGAGTAGAATTACTACTATAACTTCACAAATGTACGTAACTTAGAAAACAAAGTCATTGGTACATGCCGGGACTCGAACCCACGACCTCCGAATGAGAAGCCGTCGTTGGAATTACAAGTTGCTGATTACTTAGCTTAATAAATTAAACGAAAACATAATTAATTAAAAGTTTGCTGAAATTAATTCAAAAACAGTTGGACAGATAGACGCTCGTAAACCTAGTTGGTTTGTGATTTTACTAATATTTAAAAAATCCTGTGATATGTAAGTACATGAGAAGGTAAATAAACTTTGAAGTTATGTTATGCGCCTTTGTAGCGAACGCGCGAACTTTGTGACATCACCGTTTACTTGGAAGTCTTGTACGTGATGTTGTTTTCGTGAAGAAAGATCAATATCTAGGTAAATACCTACTTACCTACGTACCTATATATCCTTATTTCTGAGATCATCCTTCTACGCCGCAAAACCACTCAATCTATCGACTAAACTAGCTGAGCTCGCCACTTTTTTCATGTGACCAATCACACGCTATAGTGCCTGGGGCATTTTTCAAGATGAAGCAAGCTTACCCAGTATCTACATATAATTATAGGGTCGGCGAACTTACGTCGCTTAATAAGTCATAATTACATTGAGGTCTCCATTTCCTTCCGTGGATGTCGCAGAAGGCGACTAAGGAAATCAATTACCAGGAGACGGACAGCAGCGTCTTCCTGAGATTCCAACCGCATACTGCGATCGCCAACCCGCCTGCCAAGCGTGGAGACTATGGCAAAACCCCTCATGGTTATGAAAACCACGAAGGAGGCATATGTCCTGGAGTGTCCTGAAGTGGGCGTCAAATGGCTGATGATGGTGACATTGAGGACGTAAAAAAACTCTCTTACTCTCTTATAAAATTTTTATGATCTTTACTACATCACCCGAGAGCTGGCAAGAAACAATGACATGAACATGTTTTTTTTAATTAAGGAAACTGCTAATTTAATCAATTCCATGGTATCTAAGAACAATAATAATAGGGGTTAAAGTATGAAATTGCCGTTTTATTGCAATAGGTTCTTTGAATTGACATAGAATCTTCATGGTTTGAGGTTTTCGAATGAAACTTTTTTCAAATGGTTTCTATGATGTTCTTATTTTAAAAATTGTGAAACATTTGAATATCGACTTTCAATTGTTTTTGTTATTCAATTTAGACAAGAAAGATGGATACTGCGAAAATTCGAGTGATTTTTGAATACGAGTTCCGACGCGGAACTAACGCGGCAGAAACAGCCCGCAATATCAATGCTGCGTTTGGAGAGGGGTCTACTAATGAACGCACCGTGCGATTTTGGTTTAAACGCTTTCGTGATGGAAATTTCGACTTAAAGAACGAGCCACGAGGAAGACCGCCCACACAGGTGAATAACGATGAATTAAGAGAGATAGTGGAAGCCGACCCTAGTCAAACTACGCAGGAATTAGCGGCATGGTTTAACGTTACCTTACCCACAATATTGACTCACATGCGTCAAATCAATAAAATAAAAAAATACGAAAAATGGGTGCCTCATAATCACTCGAATTTTCGCAGTATCCATCTTTCTTGTCTAAATTGAATAAAAAAACAATTGAAAGTCGATATTCAAATGTTTCACAATTTTTAAAAAAAGAACATCATATAAACCATTTGAAAACAGTTTCATTCGAAAACCTCAAACCATGAAGATTCTATGTCAATTCAAAGACATATTGCAATAAAACGGCAATTTCATACTTTAACCCCTAATATTATAATGTCAATTCGACTTAAGCGCTTTAGTCCGCCGATCCTATTATAATCACTGTAGTTTAGTCAATTCGCATGTTATTCATCAACAAACTTTATGGCTTAACGTGTTATGAAAGGGATTGCTCAACATCATCACGATATAAATATAGATTAATTATTATTAGCACTACATTCCGTACACATTATTGGCCACATAAAAAAAATTGCAACTGATGCAAAAACAACGCTTTAATGATGGCTCAATAAATTCATCATCAATCACGACCTATAATACTAACCTCGTTCTGTCGTGAACCGGTTGTTTGAAGCTTAGAAAAGCTGAAGCGCTTTTATTCAACTGTGTGATTTTTTCGGAAAGGCGCCACCACAAAAAAGGTCGGGCATAACGATAACAAAGTATGTGGGTATGTGTGTGTGTGTGTGTGTGTGCGTGTGTGCGTGTATCTGTTTGTGTAACATCCGAAAATTCAAGTTCGTCCCAAACGTGGCCAGAATTTCAATTTCTGCTTCTATGCTGATGTAAACTCCAATTCAAGCGGTGATATGAACCATGGCTTAGCACCTTAATTGTCATGGTAATTCTAACTTTTAATTTACACCACTCAACTACACTACGTTCTTGTTGGTACGTTCTTGTTCGTATTGGTACGTACTGGTTCTTATCGCAAAGGTATAGGGTTCAGTTTTTCAGTGCGAAAGTTGATGTTTCGTGTTTAAAATCAGCGACATGAAGTATTCCTCTGCCATTGTTTCTCGATAGTCGACCTTATATTGCTTGAGATAAGTCGGTAAATCGAACACAATGGTGTCCTTAGCTATACCAACAACGGTGCATGGTTGGGAATACCAGAATCGAAAAAAGTATCAGAAATACTATTTTTGTACTGTGGCACTAGTTTGATTATTATACGAGTCAATACATTACCTAGTGCTAATTTTTTAACGGATCTAGTGAATTATCAGTGTGAACTGTGAAGATGACATTCACTCTGTAAATGATCTCATTTTCTCAGCTTCGGCTAAGGCGACGAACCTTAGGTCAGATAACAAAGTCACGAGTCAATAAATTTGGTTGGTTTAATTTCAGAAGAAAATGGTATTGTCATACTATTTTTATTTTTATAATTTTTTTAAAAGGCCACTGGGGGCCGCCGTGGATTTGTACAATTGGCCTTAGTCTGGGTGTATAATTCCATGTTTGTGATGTCTTTGCCTGGTTACCATAGGGTAGCCTATTTTGGGACCAGGACAAGTGATTGGATTGTGTGGACGTTAGTATTGTTATTTATTTAATTTTAAGTGACTCTTCGTTTTTAAGCCACTCAGGTTTACGGAAACGTTTGCATACTTAGGTGCATAAATGTTGCGTAAAAAATGAGAATATAGTAGCCTAGTGGGTAAAACATTGGACTCGGAAGCGAAAGACCCAGGTTCCATTCCCAGTGCGGGCATGTACCTATGTCTTTGTTTTCTAGGTTATGTACATTTGTACAGTTATAGTAGCAATACCACTCGCTAACTGTGAAGGAAAACATCGTGAGGAAACCTGAGGGTCAGAGCTACTCACGTACCTCAGCGCTTGAAATCGCCAATCCGCGGTGGGCACGCATGGTCAATGGCGATTAACATTAAAATGTGAAAATTACTTTGCTAAATTCCACCAAAACCCGACAAGCACCATGCGGTTAGTTAATGCACCGCCCTCCCTCCCACTTTTTCAAGCAGAAGCAAGTAACAAACACACCACCACCGACAACAATACTTGTGTGAAAAAATGCGTTGTGACGCGTTTCGCCTCTAACACGAGGCATCCTTAGGCTCCGATAGTCGACTGACTGGCTGTCAGTCGACCATCGGAGCCTGAGCAATGCTATTATGGATTTTCGCAAAGTAACGCCTGATTCCTTAAGCCCATACTCTCTGTCTCTGAGAGAAGGCCTATGCCCTACAGTGGGACCTATGCAGGCTGCTTATGATATACCTACATATTTCATAATATGTAAATGAAACTACTTGGTTGTTTGGATGTCACGCACTCACGCATAAACGAGTGAACAGATTTTGATAAAATGGGGCACAGGGCCCGGGGCACAAGCAAACTACAATGATTCAATCCAATGTTGGCAAGTTTACAACATGATTTTAAGCATGTTTAAAAGTTTTTTCAAGTTTTAAACATGGTAACTCTAATATATCTTGATCGTCATCATCAGCCTTCGGACGCGCACTGCAGGGCATAGGCCTCCCTGATGATTTTCCAAGCTTCCCGTTCTTGTGCCGCCCGCAACCAGCAACCGCAACCTGCCACCGTAACCAGGTCGTCAGACCATCTGGTGGGAGGCCTGCCCACGCTGCAAAGTCTGGTCCGCGGTCGCCAGTTCAGAACTTTTCCACCCCAGCGGCCATCAGTTCTCCGAGCTAGGTGCCCCGCCCATTGCCACTTCAACTGAGCAATTCTTCGAGCTATATTAGTAACGCGGGTTCCTCTCCGGATCTCGTCACTCTTGATCCGATCACTGAAATCAGTGAAACTCCTAACATAGCTCTCTCCACTGCTCCTTGGGCGACCTCATTGCTCAAAACTAAACGAATTGTGTTCTTATCTTATCAGCAGTTTACATAATCTCTGTGGTTGATAACAGCGTTGATGAAAATTCGTTAAAATTCCGCAAACACATTATAATTGTTACACTATTGGTATCATCGCCCTCATATTTTATTGACCTACCTAATACTACAATGAAAGCAATTGACGTATAAATTGTCTGGGCCTCTACTGCATTTTTATTGTTTGTCGAAAAACTGTTTATCTGGTGCTAAGGCCTATATATTATTATCTATCTATAATATGTTTCAAATGATAAAAAACAACTAATTATTATTATTTGTATGAAATCTCACACATCCGTCAAAAGATGTAAGACCGTAGAGCTTACGGCTGCAGGCTATTTGTTTGATACTCGGATTTACCAAGTTTTTTACTACCGTACTAAATGTTTTTAGTCAAATAAACTAAATATATCGTAAAGTGACTCAATAGATTTTTGCCAAAATCAAAGAACCCACGGTCTCCGTTCTTAGTTTGACAAAAAATTGGGTAAATCCGAGAGTCCAACAAAAAGCCTACACTGTAAGGTTCATTGTCTCACAGACTTTCATGAGTGACATTTTATACAAATAATTCGTCTCGTTCACTGTTCAGCTAGGAGAGCACAAGTTCAAGATAAAAGTTTTATCCGACTATTGGGTAGCGGCCTCTCGCTTTACGCGGTGAAATAAAACAAAATGGCGCTAGCCGATAATGGGATAAAACTTTCGTTGTGCTCCCCTAGCAGGAAAAATGCGTCTAGAGACGTTTACACTTCAATAAAATTTTGAATATGAACCCCAAGTAGACCCCCGCGAGCCAGACAAGCGGGCGTGGACCGACATCAGACATCACAGTACAAATGGAGCGTCTGCCCGCGTGATGTAACTGTAACATCGTACGATCGCTCTCTAGATAGTTCCGAGCACGAGGGCTGTCACCTTCATAAAACTATAATTCATACTTTATTATGAAAATTCCATTTACATTCGGTAGCTTCCTACTTGTTACATAAGCAGCCACTGTAGGGCACAGGCCTTCTCTCAGGGAGAGAGTATGGGCTACTCCTACGAGAGTCGTTTGTTTACTAAATCACCATGGCTACCGATCATTCCTCTTGAGTTGAGGGGCGAAAGGTGTAAACAACATAACCATTCCTCTTGAGTCTTGAGGATTAGCCAAGAACGTTGGCTACATTCCTGGGATTAGCATAACATAACAAGCGAAGCTTATAGGGGTGTTAAAAACTGAAACCGCTACGTTTTATCTAAAATCGATAAACATCAAGAATGTTAGCATCCAATGGACACGAAACTTACAGCGTTCTTATTGGCACGGAGCGTAAGCATTAACATTGAAATTCAATGGTGTAACGCTACGCTTGCTAGAGATCCCGATGTTTTGAATACATTGCTCATCGAAATTTCAAATTTTGTCATAAAACTCACACCATCCATTCACCCAGTATCTAGCAGCCCTAAGTTAACATCTCCAACTACCTCCCTTAAGTACCAAGAGTGCCCAAGTAGAGTCAGAGACAGAGTCTTGTACCCCATTGCAGCTCTACCGCCACTCTACCGCGCTCGACATAGAGACTAGAATCAATCGAATTGGGGTACCGTACCAACGCTTGGTGCAAAATCGTGGGAAGAGGACGAGGCCACTTCCTCCCAATAAAATGTACCTGAAGGTCTAGCCACACTGCAACGGGCCTATGACGCGCGCGCAATGTTATAAACAAAAATTTTAAGGGTTGAGACTAGTTATATTACTAGCGCTAAAAAGTCCGTGCAGCCGACGACGGGCCGGCATATGAGCATGGGCTTTTTTGAACTTGTATGGTAGTCTCGTGTGTTGTGTGTATTCTTTTGCAATTTTAATGTTGTAACCATAATTAGTTTGTAACCTTTATTTATGTCTCTTGTTTCTTGGGTGCCTTAAAAAATATTCTTATCTTATCTTTATGTGGTTCCTTTCGACGAGAACCCTCATCCCTTTCGGATATATTGATTTTCTTACACCCTGTGTAACGATTATTTTTTGCTGATATTGTTGCTCTCCGGCGCGGTCTAATGTAAACAGAGCTTTAGCCAATAAGAGACTCCTAGTTCTAGAACCTTCTCCTCGTACTTAAACTATTTGAGACGCAGTTAGCGTGGGGCCTTGAGGAAAATTGCGTAAGTGATATGCGGATTGCGGATGGCCTGCCTGAGTGAATGTAAGAGGTTTGTGTTAAATTGAATAAATATGACATGATTTAGGTATGTCTGTAGGTATTGCCGTTGTTTTTAAACAGACTTACGCCCAGTCCCTCGTATGCTGACACTCTGTTAATGTACTGTTAACAGCTTGTCAGTTGTTTTTTATGTAGGTATGCACTTTGGTCAACTGACAGCTGTTGACAGTAGAATGACAGAAAAAAAACATATTGTAGATCATTACGAGTACCAGACACAATAAATAAAAAACTTCCACACAACACAATCACTTGTCCTTCCCAAACTAGGATACACTGTGCTATGATAACCAGGCATGGAAATCGCAAACATGGAAATACACCCAAACTGAGGCCATTTGTACAAATGTACGGCGGCCCCACGACCTCCGGCATGGTAATCGGACATGAAACCGCTAGACCAACGAGGTGTAATCTGGTTCCGTGATGATTACGTACAATTTTCCTTACCCAAAGGGTACCAACGGGATCCTTTTACTATGCGTAGACGTCTGCATATCTGACCTATGAAGGGCTTAACGCTCTAGATACGCTCTCAAGGTACCTACATTAATATTTTCGGACAACGGTGCCATGCGCCCTGGAGACAAGATACCCTTGCTTGCCCCCCCGCCCCCCACCCTCCTCCCTACATAACATCCAAAATTTAGCCTTCTCGGTTCACATGATTTTCCAAATGTTAATCCAAATTATAATTACTGGACTATCTAGGCTTAACAAAACTGACTACTACCCACTACTACTATATACCTACAACCTGGGTGGCGGGGAGTCGCTGGATGCGGGAAGCTTGGAAAACTACGTCCTGCAGTAGGCGTCAAATGGCTGATGATGCTGATGACTACCTACTTAAATAGATTATGGGTTGCCCTATACCAGGTATTTATGCCATTTATCAAATCTACCAACCTAGGTATAATAAGTATACCTAGATTACATTAAAATAAATGTGGATGACCTAATACGAATCAGTCGGTTGAAGTGATTTAGGTTCATCATTATACAATCATCGTCAAAAAGGTCTTCCGGTATGCTACGTCATTGCTACAAGAACATGATGATAAATTTCGCTCTATTACGTATCGGGGGTGTAACTCAGTGGTAGAGTGTCTGCTTCGCATGCTGAAAGTCCTGGGTTCAAATCCCAGCTCCTCCAAAGCTTTCTTTTTTTGCATCCTTACGTTTTTTTTTTATTTTGTGCTGCTACGCTGACGTGTACAATTGTTTTTTTCTTATCCAAAAATTATTTAATTACCGCCATCTACGTGCCGTTTGGGGGAACGAAATTGTAGTTATTGATTTCGTAGTCACTTCTCGTCTCGTCTCGTCGTGAGAAGGTTGGCACCCTAATTAGTCTCAATGAAACATAGATGTCGCTAGCTTCGTTCCGTTGATATTTTTATGGTCAAGTGACGCTATAAGCCAAAAATATAGTGGTTAATCAATGAAATTACTTTATTTAAAAAAAATACAAATCTGTATATACCTTTGTAGGTACACAGAGTAATATTAATGTTTTCATTGAAATATAAGTTATAGACGGCCTTGTTTATAAAAAACACGATTCCTTTAAAGCACTCGGAGGTAGTCTATTCCTTGTAAACTTTACACCACAGATTATTTTAAGCGGCGTTTATCGAGTGTTTTAAGGAATCGTGATTTTATAAATAAGACCGCTTTAGTATCTTTATCAGTGGTTTTAGCGATATTTTAGAGATCGAAACGGGGAGTTTTCATGAAGCCTCAGGCGCTATAGGTAACATCACTGAAAAACAGATAACTTTATGCAAGTACAATTTTTCATCGTCTCTTACATTATGTTCATCGTGTATTTAAATGGGCCCACGCTTGTTTACTTTTTTTTTTCAATATTGTAAGGCCATTTTCAAGTCAAAACTGTTTGTCTAGCGTGCCTTTAAGACTACAATAATAATATTATATTGGGCCACTTGGGAGGCTACGGTTTAGCCAAAATAAAATTCAGCCGACTGTTCCTGTAATATTTTTATTAAAAACTCAACTAAACGTATAAATCTTATTTATACTTACAATAATAAAAGAACAATAACTAGGTACATACCGTAAATGGGATAATATTTACAAGTAGCTGGAGAGAGGGCGCGAGGAGCTCCCTCCAAAATTGCACTAACAAAAATAGGTGTCCCTACATGGAACACAAACTTGCTTAGGCGTTGTTTGAAATAGGGGAAAACTTGGGCATTGTGATGTTCCCTGTAGATGCACAATTTGTTGGAAATAAATTTTATTATGAGAGCAACTCCGCAAAAAAATCCAAATGTCTCGTACCTATATTCTCTAGAGCAAATATCAAAATTTACTAGTGTGGCACTGCTGATATTTTTATGTTAGTTCAGAGTCTGACCAAGACTGTTCGAGTTGGTATTCGTATTCCAGTCAGTGCCAGACAAGCCGGCGTTAAATTCCGTCGCGTAAGGGCGCGACTTGCCTTTCCCAATATACGACAGACGTCTTTGTGAAACACCTAGCATATGAGAACTCTCTCACAATACTATGCGAGTACTAAGGCCGACATGCACCACTTTATTAGTTGTGGCTTCATCATCATCATCAGCCATTTTACGCCCACTGCAGGACATAGGCCACCCTCATGGTTTTTAACCATGAAGGGTATTGCCATAATCGCCACGCTTGGCAGGCGGGTTGGCGATCGCAGTATACGGTTGGAATCTCAGGAAGGCGGTAATTTATTTCCTTAGTCGCCTTCTACGTTGTGGCTTGATTTACTTAAATTCTTTACAAAAAAAAAACAAATTAAATGGCTATTTAAGTGACGTTTCAGAGCTGGTGCATGTCGGACTAAGCGCATAATTGAGCCACTCAACTACGAGTGTCAGTGATCGAGTTGGATATGAAGAACACCTATACTGGAAATCCCCTTCATTTCAAACAACACCCAGCGGCAGTAGGTACCAACGAGTAAACATGTGTATAATAGCAGTCTTACAAGTTACATTATAGGTACCGGTAACGGCACGCCTTACCCAATAGCTATTCAATCAAAGGAATGGGGGACAGCTATCCGATCGCTGAATATCTACACACCTGGACCGAGTTTCATAAAATAACAATTCGTAGTTCATTATGAAAATTCGATGGACATTGCGTCTTCCTACTTGTTAATCCGACTTGGCAATGTAGGTGGGATTGTCATAGTAAACCATGATTTGTAGTTCTATGGAAAATACCCCTGGTGTTACACCCGTCTCTACCGTAGGTTCTTATAAAATGTGATCGAGAGTCAATTACACCATACCAATGATGAAATAAACTTGCCAGAATCGCAGTTACAAAAATGTGTCAATCACTCTTTGTGCAAAAGAGCCCTTTTTATAGTAGAATATTTAGATGACAGCTATGTCTTTACTTAAAAATTTTTCACCAAAATGACTTAAATTTTGAAATGGACCCCTACTTTAACTTGTAACGTTCATAAAGTCACAGTTTCTGTTCTACTTTGAATTTTTATTTTTATTTAAATGTTTTTACATTTTGATTTAGATTCCACTTCTATTTTAAATGAAAACATATGGAGGGCATCACACTGCAAGGTTGTATCTAAAAATACAGATACGATCCTTAAAATATTACACGTTATATAAACATTCAGATTAGCTGATGCTAAGTAGAAGTATGTCGTAGAAATTTGTGGATTAGCCCTAGATGTGTATTCACCCTGCGATCGTACTATTCTACTGCACTAATTGGCTACAAGAACACTACTCAACATCTAACCTGTATGTTACGGTGGCAGGCGCAGCAAATTCACTGAAGGCTGAAGTTATTTTTGACACAATATCTGTGTGCAAACTACTTCCTTCGAGTGGAAAAACGTGAATTTTTAGTTTTAAATAAACCCATGTCATTCGTGACAAAACGAGTGCTTGAGGTTTACACATATCTCAGCACTTGAAATTGCCAATCCGCGGTGGGTACGCTTGGTGATTTACTCTCTGGGAGAAAGCTTGTAGACTACAGTAGGACGTATATGAATAGGCTGCATTATTTTACACCATTCTAAACATGTATGTCCTAAAGTTTCGAAGATTTCTTAATTAGTTGTTTTGTAAATAGTATTTTCGCTTTTACGTTATTATTAAAATGCATTTTTCTGGTATACCTTGATGAAGCATCAGTCTTCAATTCGGAAGTCGTAAAAATCCGCTTATAAAAATTGGAAGACACAAAACTATGGAAGCAAGTGCTCTCATCTTAGGATCACTAAGGAATTCGCTAAAGATCAATGATAAGTACTGAAATTTATAGACAAGTCATTGTTATTGATGAGGGACTCATCAACTTTAAGAACAATTACTTTGTTATCGCCAAGTAGTGATTCTGAATAATAAATTTTCTTTCCCCAGTCCTGCTGGCCTTACCACCGTCTATGCTAACTACTTTATATGTACCAATAAATGTATCTAAGTTATTACTGGAAGATAATGAAATGGCCTCGCCTATTACGTAGATACGAAACAGTAACAAGATGCTACGCTAACTAATTGGTTACACGTTAATGACTAGTTGGCTAGACTAGAATAAATGGAGGGACTAGAGAAAAGAATAGGAGTCACTACTTAGATACTAAGGATTTCTGGGTCTTTTTGTCTCAATGGGTTTCTCAACAATCATGTATGCTGCGTAACTTAGTGCACCTGGCGCCATTTTTGTGATGCACACCAACACACAGGGTAAATTATCGAAAGTGACCTTAGTGATATATATTCTCGAAAAGTCATCGCTGATGAAGCGCCTGGATTGTCTCCAGATGTATATTCGTCTTTTTCCGCGTAAACTTTGAATTTTAATTGGTGCAGTAAATATTCCGCGAAGTTCAGGTTTAGACATAATCATGACCTTTATATCGAGGAGATTTATGAGGTACACCGTCTTACTCTGCCTGCCCCAGCGAGAAAAAATTGTTGCACTTATAACATTCTCAAGCTCGGAAGACTAAAGTTGATGCAAAATGTGTAGTTAATTTCTGTAAAAGTTGTACTTAACGAGAGAGAAAAAAAGACCCATAAAACCAGTCTATAAGATTTTGACTAAGTAAAGGAGGGTCCAAAAGGTACATAACTCTACAACAGCTACAGGTTTGGCGAGGACGGGTCGAAGTATAAGAATAGGAAATACTGCTTCTCATGCTGTCCCAATCTAATATTCAACTTTGCCAGTCATCTTATGATCACTAATGCAAGTTAGTCGAAGGGACTATAAGCCCTATGTATTCCTTAATTGTTATGGTGGAGACATGAAATTCTATGATGATCGGTCCCAGGAAGGTCCCAACTATAACAACAGTCGTAGTTTTTTATAAACCTTACCATGGACCTCTGCGCTAACGGCATTGACCATAGGTTAATCGTGAAACACTTTATCAATCTCACAAATACAAGCAATAAATTAATTGCTACTTTATACACAATCATGGCTAGTACGTTTCCTTGTGTACACAAGCAACATAATCGCATTCTTACACTTGTTGAATTCCAATTATAACGTATGGATAAGTGGGAAGGTTAGTTCTCCATGACGATCGTGTGAGGTCCCACCCCGATGTTTAGTTTAGTACTTTGTGGTAAAGTGATTTGGGTCTCGTGGAAGAGGGAAGTTGTGACGACTAGAGCGAGTCCAGTCGCGTGCGTTGTACGGCCAACAAAGCAGACTGTTGCTGGAGGCTCTTGCGCAGCCCCTCAAGCGTTTGCAGGACCTGCAAGCAAACAGAAACGAACGCTTCTATGTCAAACCGCGCTTTGTTTTGAAGATCATAAGTTAACGTAAGAAACCTCTTTTTTGAAGTACATTTAAATATGCCCATTGGAGTAATTGGAGTGTAAGACGATAGGTACCTGCTTTTTTCGAAAGGTGATGTGGTTTTACCCACTGTTACAAAGAACTTTTAATTGTGACAACTTTGAAAACGCAAAAAAACAGCTAATCAGTGGCGAAGGGTACAGATCCTTCGCCACTGCAGCTTATACATTTTTCGAGATTTCATAATTATCTCTCCCTTGTCGGAGAGTATGTATTTTATAATCTATTAGACTATAGTCAACACTACACAATACAAATGCAAATTAGAGCTCGGCGCCGACCTAGTCGACAGGCCGGGCGTTATCGCCTTGTTTAACTGGTTAGACTATCTAACCTCATACGAACCTCATAGTGTATGTGATAAGTATTATATAAATATGTTGTTTATGATTATGATTTCTTATTTGGAGTTTCTTAGCTGTCTTCTTTTCCACTACTGACTCGACCCAAGGGCAGCATACATTATTCAACTAAATTAAATAATTCTTAATTTAAAATTAATTTCTTATTATCTTAGGCCCGGCCCTTTGAATTTAAATTATTTACGTTGAAATAAATCTTTGATTACTCGTGATTATTTAAGCCTGTGCAACAGGATTATGCAAACACCCATTATTTTTAGAACGTTCTACGCAGCTATATAAAATCCAACATGCTACGCCGTAGCATACTTCCCGTAGTGTCGTAGCCCATAGACCACGGATTTTTTTTTCCGTCTTCGGATTGCCGGAAATAATCTTTCAACAGAAAATACACAGTGCCTCAAAAATGTGTGCTTACCACGATTCCTTATCGTGAGATGCTAGTCAGCCCAGCTAGGGGAGCACAACGTCACGATAAAAGTGTTATTACCGGCTAGCGCCATCGTACTTTATTTCACCGCGTGAAGCGAGATGCCGTTATGCTCCCCTAGCTGGATCGACAATTTAAATTACATCGCTTGTGGTACCTGTGTTTCAGTATATAAGAAAAGCAACACGCATACATACAAATACTCACATCTGTATCCCAGATGGTTAAGCCGAGACCAGGATTTGCCACTTGGTACAAACCTAAGAAACCTCTTTCGCTGGAACAAAATAATAGCACAAACCTCGTGCCTGGGGTAAGCCTTCCGCTTCGGCGGCTCTGAGTGCGGCCTGTCAGTTGGCGAGGGCGGCAGCACGACCTGGTGGTGCGTCACCCTCGCAATCACTGGCGGTGGCGGGGGTACGGCCAGCGGCGACCTGGAAGATAGCAAGATATTTTCATGGATTAAGGTGACTTCTTACAAATAATATAATAGCTGGCTTTTGTTTTTTCCATGACGTCAAGCTAGTGACACCCGCGAAGCACTTCGCCCTCATTGGACATTTCCCAAAATCTATCACACCATTTGGTTTGCTTTCCCAATCGGGTAAAACGAAAGGATTTGCCAAATTTGGCTATGATTTCAACTTCAAAGCCCAGGGGTGATTCTTGTTCATTCCTAGTTGACCTACTTCATACTTGTGTATTTTACTAGCAGACTTTTATTAGAAAGAGACAGCTGTAAATCAGATATGGTGCTTGCAGTACTAATTACCTTTTAGGTGACTGAAGTAGTTAGGCGACAACCGCACCGTGGGGGCTCAGGCTACTTCGCCCGCATAAGGTAAATAATAAATAATTTATTAATTGTGCAGTCTACAATTTATCTCTTAATCTAAATACACTGGTTGCTCGTACACATTGTCACTATATAAGATAAGATAAGATAAGAATATTCTTTATTGTATACCGGAAAAAAAATATAATTCTATATAATTCTATATAATTCGAATTTCTGACCCCTAAAATAGTCGAGGACCTGTGCCTTAGGGATCGTTGGTTCTCCAACTGGTCATCATCATCATCAGCCATTTGACGCCCAATGCAGGACATAGGCCTCCCTCATGGTTTTCATAACCATGAGGGGTTTTGCCATAATCGCCACGCTTGAAAGGCGGGTTGGCGATCGCAGTATGCGGTTGGAATCTCAGGAAGACGCTGCTGCCTGTCTGCTGGTAATGTATTTCCTTAGTCGCCTTCTACGACATCCACGGGAGGAAATGGAGTGACGCTCTTCTTAATCCGGCGCCACACAGTTACTGATAACTCCAACTGATATTGGTTAACAATTATATTTTTAATATCAGGTTTAATTTTTAATAACAGCGATTAAGACAATAACATAACTAAGATACTTGGCACAAAATTAAATGGCAATCAAATTGAAAATTTAAATTATACAATAATTGTCAACAATTTTTCAATAAAAAGTTCATGTAACCGATAAACGATAGCTTATTTTTAACTTCATATTTAACCAGTGTGTAAATTGCTAAAAGTTCGTAATAATCGGGCAGACCTACTGTGTATTTACTTGCAGACCTCTATTATAAAGTAACAACTAGTACTAATTACCTCTTAGCTACCGGCGACAACCTTCGCGGTGGCTCGGGTGAGTTCGCCCGCATGAAGTTTGTAATATGCGTGCGCTCAGGGCTCCTGCGGGGGGCTTCAACCTCCCTCAGCTCCCGTACGCGGGGGTTGTGCGGGGGCTCGAGGGGGGCGCGCGAGACCGAGACAAGGAGCTTCTCGGCCTCCCGGATGAGCTCCCGGTACTTGCGCTCGGCCTCGCGGTCGGCCTCGAGTAGGGGGTCGCGGTCGCGCGGCGGGGGCACGTGCCGGCGGCGGGCGCGCGGCGGAGTCGCGCCTGGAAATTGTTACGTACGGAGGACGGTAAATAACATTTTTCTAGAAGGGAATTTAATTTTGAGAGCTGTATTTTCCAGGACAAATCATTAGGATCCGCGAAGAAATGAGATCGCCAATTTGCTGTAAGTCTAAACTTGTAATTGGCTTCTTACGTTTCCTTATATCCAATTCTATTATTTTTAATAGCTGTCGATTTATCAAAGATTTGTAAATAAAAAACTATATACCCACTTATTTGGCGTTTATGTATTTTCTATGGAATCTGGCATATCCACCCGCCACCATTTTGAATTTTTTTCAAAGTTTCCGCGCACGATGAAAGTGGTAAATCCACTTTATAGAAGATACTTATCCAAACGAAAAACTTGTCTCATATGACCAGTGTCACGTTTCCGAGATATTTGGGGGTAAAGATCGTCGTATGAGATCAATTACAATAATTAAGAATGCAGTCCCCACCCCTACATTCGCCAAAAAAGTCATTTGAAGTGTTTTGTTAGCGGATGTTTCCTACTCCTGAGGTACGAGTATACTGCTATACAGCAGCTATCGACTAGCCCCGTGTAGTCCATCAAACACTAATACCTGCAGATCTCGGCGGTCGGCGCGGGGGCCGGCGTCGCCGAGCTCTGCGCCGGCTCGGCGACGCAGTATCGTCGTCCGGCTCATCCTCGTCCCCGCCGTCGAGGCCCGTGTCACCGTCGCTGTCGATGTCGGCGTCCGATAAGATGGCGGTCTCGCGGCTGCGCGTGCGCACATGTCGGCACTCCTCGTCGCTGGACGCGCCGCCGCGGTAGTGCGGGGAACGGTGTGGCGAGCGAAGTGGGGATCTGAAATTTTAGAGATTAAGGCTGACTCAGTGGTGTAGCGTAGTGGGGGCAACAGCGGCTGTCCACCCCGGGCGGCACTTTTAGGACACTAAGTGTACTTATACCCTGTTTAGTAACGTCTGATGTTACAATCTTATTTATAAAAAGTTTATTATGGAAAGGAATTAATTGGAAGGAATGGAAGGAATTCCTGATATAAACCGGCTTTAACTCCGTAGTCGAACCAACTTTTTATTAATAAGACTGTTAATATTGAATGAATAATCGCTAAAATACAATTGCATTATCTACCTACTTGAATCCAAAGTGTATCGTGTAGCCAATGGGTCGGTGATGATCATGTTACTTGGCTTAGCATTTTTTTATTGAACTCATAGATTCATAGATTCACTCACAAAAAAGTATGGGGCTCAAATAAGAGGCATCTGCAGCGACTAAATCAGAAGATACTGACTGATAATGGCTCTTTAATGGCGAAATTTGTGAAATTTAATACCTAATCATCTTACCTAAAAGCTAATTCTGGCAAGAAACGCGTCGCCTGAAGAAATAAATCCCGGTTAAAAATCCTACGTGGACTAAACTGGCGTTGTCTTGACCGAGAGGTGACATCAGAAGAAGGGATATTTTCTAACCAAAAACCGATGGTCAGACTAATCTTATGCCGGTGCTTTACTTTTCCATTCGTATTTGGTATATTTGGTAATACTCGTATTCGTATTTACTCGTATTTGCGTATTATGCAATTATTAATTATCCATTTTTCTGATGAATCTTTAGCACTGATGGTACAATACCTGCAATGTATTATAAATTGTAGCCAAATACGTGAATATGAGTGCCGTAATAGGCTCATCTGCTAGAAACCCAATTCACTCACCTGGGCCCAAACTTGTGTGTCTCGAGCGAGTAAGGTGCCTGCGGCGGAGCGGGTTGGCATGGCAGAGACGCTTGGTGCAGGACGGGGTGGGCACGGCGCCTCGCGCTTGGGGACGTGGCTCCGAGCCAGGGGTTGGTGCGTATCCTGCAGCGAGGCCGTGGCGATGGCGTTCCACAGACTAGGGGCGTCTCGGCCACGCGCCGCACGCCGATGCTCGAGCGACGCTGAAAGGGTGGTTTGGTAAGATTTGGCTCGGCGTTGAAAGGGTTGGTTCTTTTTAGGGTTCCGTACCCAAAGGATAAGACGTCCGTCTGTCTGTCTCTCACCAGGCTGTATTTCATGAACCGTGATAGCTAGACAGTTGAAATTTTCACAGATGATATATTTCTGTTGCCGCTATAACAACAAATACTAAAAATAGAATAAAATTTATATTTAAGTGGGGCTCCCATACAACAAAGGTAATTTTTTTTTGCTCGATATTAATAACGGCAACAGGTAGACGCTTGAAATATTCAAATTTTGTATGGATAATGGTACAGAACCCTCCGTGCGCGAGTCCGACCTTTCGGCCGCCCGGTTTTTTTAGGCTTTATTTATCAAACAGTTCGGAGCTGTTTAAGGAACGATGTGCTTAAGGTGGCTACTACAGCCATTTTAGAGATAACTTGATTTTCTTTGAATGATGCTTTTTTATGAATAGAATAGAATTCTTAAATAAAGGTATCTTTAAGAATTAATTAAAAAGCCTAAAAAACAGTATATTTCAACTCTACATACAATGAAACTTTCTGGGCCGAAGCGGTATTTGAACCCGCGTCTCCAAGAATTTTTTCGTTCTACGTGGAGTTTGAAATAAAAATTTTTTTTTCTTTGTTTTTTTTTGCTTTGCCTGAAAATCAGTCTAGAACACATGTTTTTCATGTCACAATTTTTCAGAATTGAGATCCAAATAATGCAAATAATGGACTGTCTGAGGAATTATAGAACCTAGAAAGTTGATTTCGCGGGTACGTGAATAGATTTAATTGCACTAACGTCCGGTTCCTGATCAAAATTTAAACAAGATCTTTATTAGCAGCTGTTAGATTAGCTTTTTTTTAGCTTTGTTAGCGGAGCGGTAGAACACCTGCTTCTCATTCGGGAAGTCGTGGGTTGGAATCCCGGCATGTACCAATGACTTTTTTTTCTAAGTTACGTACATTTGTGAAGTTATAGTAGCAATACCACTCGATAACGGGACAGAAAACATCGTGAGGAAACCCTAGTGTCTGAGGTATTTACACACGTACAATGTACAAGTACAATGGCCCAACTATGAGGCTAAGTGCGGAAATCTCCAGTCGAACTAAAACTAGAACTAGCTGTTAGATTCGAATGCACTTTGCGAACTGACAGCTGTTAACAGTAGATTTGACTGCCCCGTTGGTCTACCGGTATGACGTCTGACTACCATGCCGGAGGTCGTGGCTTCGATTCACGGCTATTCGCTCAGTGTGTATTTCCATGTTTGTGATGTCGTTGCCTATAGTTGCCATAGCACAGGATATCCCACCTAGTTTGGAACCAGGACAAGTGATTGTGTTGTGTGCAAGTTACTTATTTTATTAATTTATTAACAGATTGTTTGTGTACGAGCAACCGAGGTAAAGTATGATTATTTTATCCTCAAATTCTCGGGGGTAACTGAAGTAATGTGCTTATCGTGCAACATCTCTCCAACCTCGTACCCAACTACGAGTCTTAAAACGTGACCAGTGTCTAACTATATGTCGAGAAGGTGCTTTAGGAGTTAGAGGGTGGAGATTGGGGGTTAATTGAATTGGATTGCTATTCGGTCTCACTTTGGGAAGTTTGTTTCCTAGAAATGGAAAAGTTACGAGTTCAAGCTAAAGCTCGAGGTTCGGAGAGCGGCTTAGGTCACGAGTCAAAATTTCGTACTCGAAACTCGAGTTTGAAGGACAGATAAGAGTATAGCATTAATAATGTTATACTTTCAGGATCTTGTCGGGAGTTTGTTTGTCGTACATTGCAAAAATTTACAAAGCTTGCACTCCTGGAAGCCTGGAAGCGTTGTCAAATATTTAAGTTGTAACGGTTACATTTAAGACTATGCCTACAATAATAAAAATATATCTAAAATAGAGAATAATAAAAGTTCACTTATTAAACAAAAAAAATATACACATAATAATAAAATTTATCTAAAAGAAGGAACACTAAAAAACTAAATTTACAAACTAAACCTGATCACTAAACTTATTATTAACTAATAAACAAAAACAACTAATAGCAAAATAACCGATCCTGAACTTACGTACAAACAAACTGTACAAACAGATTCGTAATCCTAATTAGCTCATTGCCTCGGAACTACTCGGAGAAGTTCGGCCACGGCACGAATACTCCGCCGCAGAGCCATCGCCCACCGCTCGGCATTTCAGACCGGTCATCTAACGACGCCACTATTTTACTAGCGAGATATAAACGTACTCGAATTCGGATTTTATTTTCCACCAAATTGTAACTACAAATCAATCTACAATATCTAGTGTTATTATAAGTGTGATTTCGCCATAAGTGGTGAGTAATTCTTTCCTATGTTAATTGCATGCTAGCCGCTGGTGTTTGTTTCTACCTTCATTCTTTTGATAAAAGAGATTGTAATTTTATACTTTGCTTTTATATGCTAAATCTAGTTATAATTTAATAGATAATAGCCCTCAGTATTGATGTAATGCTGTTTTAGCTGTACAAACCATTTTATATGAGTATCCTTTCTTTAGTTCCATTATAATACCTAGGTACCTAGTTAGTACCTAAATTACCTAGACAAATTTTGCACGATTTCTTCCACATCATTGATCACTACTTAATGTACAATTGAGAGCCGCTTGCATGGCTGATCTTCCATCTTCAAGAATATTCCCAAAAGTAATGCTGCAGGCAGTAACACGAATTCAGACATTCAAAGAAATGCCCAATTTGGAATTCCAGGGTTCCTACTACCACCTTCCTTGCTGTATTGCTCTGCTTGGCTGTGACCTGCTGTCCGGTGCCGCATACGGCAACACGCTCGCGTTTTCCTAACGCCTCGCCGTGTACTACCCGCAACTCTCCGCAAGCTAAGTGTGCTCTCATTCCGGACTAACTAGTGCAAAGTGAACTCTAATTTATTATAAGAACTCAAATTTATTATTAGAGACTCTCGACCCTGAGTGATAGCTGTACTAAAATAATATTAAGTTAAAAAAACTGCTGCTAGCAAAAATTAAATTGTAAATAGTTTATTTCTACCTACTTTTGTTTTTCTTGAAGATTCCCTGGCTAGCTAAATTACTACCAACAGTTCGTACCTAAAACGCGACAAAGTATTTTATTATAATTTTTTTTTCACTTTACTTTAACTGTAAATGAGGAGTAGGTACTATTTAACTGGACGCTAAAATACTACTATTTTACGAACATTTTGTGAAAATTACTAATTGCACATCAAATCACGCTCATTACAATAAAATGAAATCTAACTCGGCATATACAGGATTACGAATTTTAGGAATTGCGTATTTTAGAAATGCATCTACAACTAAAGTAAAACATCCTTATTAGAGTTTGTGTTTTACAATATCTTTTAAGAGTTTTTCCCAGATTTATATTTTTCGATATAATGAGGGTTTACATAATTTTATTAAATTCGCACTTTACGCCCTCCACCAACGTTGTAGCCTTCAGTAAATCATTGTCCCTTTACACGCATTTCTAAGTGGATTGAAAGCACCGCGGTTATGCAGATAATAGTAATGAAAAATGACTATTACCATTGAATTTCAAAATTCAATGCTGTTACTTTTAAGGATAGACGTAAATAAAAAAAAAATAGTTGAGAAATCTTGTTACGTGTTGAGAAATCTTGTTTAAAATATTCACAGATTTCGTGCCTCACACGACTATCGAGCACATTGGAAATCAATCGAGTTATAAATGTCATGTAAAAAAAGTCGTTCTGACTTTTTGACTTTTTTCAAAAAGTTTAGGAAACAGGGCAAACCCTTAACCCGATCGTCTTTGTTTTAGGTTCAAATTTTAGCTGACTAAATTGTCCAGAGGAGTTTTTCTCAAATTTTTGATATCATTTGATATCGATGTTTCTATAACATCGACAGCCAAAATAAAAAATTCGAAAAAAAAAATTTCTTTCACTATTTCAGCCATAACTTTTATCGTTTTTGACTTTCTAGAATAACTCTTTTTCCACCATACAGCTCTCGTAAATACACGTCTTTTGACAACTCTTCAACTTCACAACTCTCCGAGATATAAGGGGATCGCACTTTTTCATGAAATGGGAGCCTACACTGGAGCAAACGAAACGACATTTCCGATGTCAAAAATGCTCGCACAATTAGTACAGCCTCTCCGTATGAACCGCGAACCGGCGGCACGCACGCACCGCTCTGGGTGGCTACTAATGGTTCTAATAGATTCAAGTTTGTGTCGAGATATTTTTGAAAAGGACGTTTTAATAAAAACAAACCTGCGTATTCGATAGCTATTGTCAGGCACGTTCATTTTGCTATGTCTTTCAAACAATCCAGAATTAATTCAGTAAATATAGAGGAACGTCCATTCTGTTTAAAACATAATTTTAAGCATTATCTATCAAACAGCGCTACTACAAAGCAGGAAAGCCGTAAAAAAATATTTTTCCAAAAAAAATGAAAATTTGATATAAATTTCAAAAGTCATTGAACAAAAGTTGTTATTAAAATAACGAACTCTAACAGTCATATTTCAGGAAATACGCATTTTAGAAATAACCTTGCATATAGAGAATCAATTTTCTTTGATTCAGCACAAACATTGAATATCAAGTTTGTCAGATCCAGTTTCAATTAAACTTAAACGCATATAACAGAATTAATCAAGTCTTTTTAAAAAAAAATACAAATAAAAAGTAAAATAAAAATCCAAAAAATTCAAAATAATTAGGAGTAATTATTAAATTATATAGTATTTCTGCTATGAACTTGGAAAACGTGTGCTTTTAATTTCTTTTAACGTCTTCCTCAAATCAATTCCTCTAAAACACTTTTTAAATGAGGATCTCATAAGACATTATTTATCCCTGAAATCTCTATACATCACAACTTAAAACGCTGTATAGGGCTTAAATAGCATTAAAGAGCCTAAACCATATAGTACTTCATTTTTAGTGTTCCGTACCTCTAAAGGCAAAAACGGAAACCTTATAGGATCACTTTGTTGTCCGCCCGTCGGTTTGTCTGTCAAGACCTTTTATGTCGGAAACGTGTGAAGGTATCGAATTGAAATTAAAAGTCCCTTGAAGCTGTGAAAAAATTTAACTTTTAAGTTAGCTTACAATATACGGCCGTTTATGCCCCAAGAAACGTAGGTATACTTTGACCTAGAACTATGAAATTTGGCAAGTAATATCGTCTTATACTACAAGTAGAGGGAAAAATCTGAAACTATACATTTGTAATTGAATCATACAAAAATATTGTCTGATCGAAGTTCGGGAAAAGCTCGGAAGAAACTGCGAGACTTGATTCCTGAACTATTTATAATATGTAAGTACCTACAAATTTGTACGGAATTTGAAAGAAGTGCGAGTCGGACTCGGTGGGCGAGTCCGACTCGCACTTGTCCGGTTTTTTTATAAATAAGACTGAATTGTTTTATTTGTAGTCTGCGATACGAAGTCATATAAGTGACGCTAGACTTAAGTATAACTTGAATATGTGCAGTTAAACCTTTACGAACTAGCTCCTTATGAAGTAAAAGAGCCATTCAAAAATTGCGCTCGGTCTCCCTGACGGCAGCCGGGCGCGGGTAATCATGTAAAACATGTTGGTGCCAGCATCAGTGCTCTCACTTTACGATCACTGCGCACTATGCTCCCCAAGACAAGGAAGAACGAGATAAGTTCGCGACTCGAACTTATATCTTCACGTGGATGCAACCATAACGCCACGTAGGATTGTCAAAGAGCCATCTAGTGGTGAGAAATAGAAATAAAATACTATTGGAAATTAATAATATAAGACAAAGCCATGACTATGTTTCCTATAAACGATCCATGGCAACTGACAGTTCTTTCATTTGACTAAAATCTACTATCGATAGACTATCTAGCCCGTCTTATACGAGTAGAAAACGTAGGTACTGGCTATTCTATTCTTACATGGATCTCAAATAAATGTATGTACAATTGAGACTTTTATTAGCTAAAGGTCATGTTTCGTAGCACATAGAGAGGCTTCGCATAGGGGACTATTGTTAGATAAACGAGTTCCCTCATCTAATCAATCTATCCGGTCTGGTTAATTAATTAAATAAAGCACCGCACGGCGTAAGCCGTCGCCTCCCAACTGATAGTAGCTACAGTAATAGTTAGGCAAGGATTTTCATCAAGTACCTCCCTAGGTAGATCAATAGAGGCATCTTTGGAATAACATTGGAAGGAAATTGGACGTATAAACTTCTAGTCATGTCAAACAAGAGCGATTGTAGAGACAGAGCATAAGAACAAAAGAGTGTTTAATTTAATTGACTGCCTCGTAGGCCTAGCAGTATCACGTCTGATTAATATGCTGGAGGCCTTGGGTTCGATTTCCACTGGGAGCGGCCATACATTTGTACAAATGGCCTCATTCTAGGAGTATTTCCATGTTTGTGATTCTAGGCAAGGACCCTGGTTACCATAGCACTCTGTATCCTAGCTTGGGACCAGGACAAGTGATTGTGTTGTGTAGAAGTTATTTATTTAATACCTCCCAGTACAGAACATAGGCCTTCTCTTAGAGAGAGATTATGGGCTTAGTGACCACGCGTGCCCACCGCGGATTAGCGATTTCAAGGGCTAATGTACATATCAGACATATCTTAAACATATCAAACACTCGGATTTCCTCACAATGTTTTCTTTTACAACTGGCGAGTAATATTGCTACGACATAATTTAATAAATACGTTCAAAAGGGTGCTTAAGTGTGAACCCTAACACGTCCTGTGTTTTCGGAAATAATTTTGTACCCCCTGAATATCTTGGTATAAAGATTTGTAATGTTCTAGTCTCAACTTATGCCAGACACGTTCCTCTTCGGGTTTCTTAAACTTCCACTGATGCTGTAAAAAATGGCCTCCCATTCACGTAACACAACTAGACCGCTTTACATGCATATTTTACTTGCTGCCCCCGAGACCCGTATAAGTAGGGTTGCCAACCCTACTATATTAAAATATTGTAACGCTTTGGTGTACCTAATTACTGTAATGTTGCAATATTTATGTAAATAATAATAAATAAATAAATAAAATAATATAGTATCCTACCATAGTAGGGGCTCAAATACTATATTTAAAAAATATATATATAGCAGGTGACACTACTATATTTTGCGCAAAGCGGAACCCAGCCATCTTTTTCTAAAGCTCGCTCTTCAAGTCTAAGTCCGTGAATCGCGCGGCACGACTGACGCTATTTGTACTATGTTTTACAACTATTTTGCTATCTATTATATTTTTATAGGCAATAGCTTCGAAAATACTATATTTGTTACAAAAAAAGTTGGCAACCCTACGTATGAGTGATGGATGACTGCCGAGTGTGCCGAACCTCTGCTTTATTATACTTTTCCCGAAACGCGTGGAACATGTTAAGACACCCTCTGGTGGAAAAGAATCGTGTATTCTCTTCGAGACTTTCGAGAAAAGTACACTCGAGAGCAAAGAATCCGTGTCACTTAAAGATACCTGAAAATCTCGAAAACTAATTATGTTTAAATGAATCGTGTTTAATAGACAATTAAATACTCCTTAGTTGAAGGTATTAAAACTTCTTAGTTATTGTAAAGTTATGTCAAAAAAAATCAACATTGAAAAAGGGAGACTTTCGAAGACGGAACTACGAAATTACTGCATTTGTTTTTGCTTTTGCTCAATATTTATTATTCAAGCTGTAATCATATCGCTTACACCTGAAGAATGCACCAGAAGATTCACTTCTCTTGAATTCCCAGCCACTTTCGAGCTACACACTCATAAAGTGCCTCACCTTCGCCGGCTCATGATACAGATGCGTGGTAGGCGGCGCCGGCGGCGGCGGCGGGGCCACCAGGGGCGCAGTGAGCGCTGACGGGGCCCCTGGCGAGGTCCCGTCTGTGGAGTAGCCGGTGCTGTAGGCGCTCTCCGGTGAGGAGAGGTGCGGCGGCGGCGGCGGCCCGGCCGTAGTGGGCGGAAGCTGCCGCGACGGCTTCTGCTTCCGCTTCTTCGCTCGGCCCAGCTGGGCCTCCATCCAGGACTTGAGCCGCGCGCCCAACATGCCGGGTTCGGCACCTGGAGGGGTGCGGGGATGTGGTTATGGTTTTGGAACTTGAACATTATACATTTTCAATTTGACCAGCCGTACCCGCGACTTTGTTCTATGACAGGATATGGTCTGTGTGTCAGATTTCATCTAAATCCGTTCAGCCGTTTACGCCTGGTTAAGCGAGAAACAAACTCCTAACTTACAATTATTTCAAATGTTCAAAATTGACTTGGGACTTTGTCGGCTCAGAGTGGAACTCACCCGATACAATGGTGTAAGAGAAAAGTAGGTATCTGAAACATCTAACTAACTGCGCCTGCTTTAGTCTAATTCTGTGTCGCGGTGAATTATAAAACTGAAGGCTTTTGTGCTCTCATGGTTGAAGCATCAATGGAACAACGTCTGTCATGGGATTCCACAGCTGCAGACCTGTTTTCCAGCTTTATCCTTAACAGCTCTGTCATCGCTTTAAAATGACGTTTACCGTTAATCTCAATGAGAAAGGTAATTACTCTAAAAGAAATGTTACTTGGGCTTTAAGACTTAAGTAAGCATTCCCCCATTTCTACGTCCAACAGTGGGCGTCTTTCGTCGGCTGTATAGATAGGTAAATAGAAGCATACCCGACCTACAGCATTGTTGTAACAAATTCAAGTCGACAGCGTCAAGACTCACAATGACATAAATGCCTCGTTGACATGGAACGAAAATATAGAGACACCTGATAGACAATCGCTAACACAATTTTCCGACTGACAATAGACGAATGAATGCTGTAGAATAGTATAGATGGCATACCATATCTGTCTAGCTAACGGTATGCTGTCTAGGTTCTTTTGCCGAGGCGAGAGCCCTCCATTAGAAACCGCTGTATACTTAAATCACTGAAAGAATACCGATGACACTAAGTAGAAAGTAAATTCTAATTTTTAAATTTTTTTGTGATCTTAAGACCTGACCAATATTATCTTTTTAGGGTTCCGTAGTCCGAGAAGGAACCCTTATAGTTTCGCCATGTCCGTCTTTTTCTCTGTCTGTCCGTCCGCGGCCTGCCGCAAAGACCGGTGGTACTAGAAAGCTGTAATTTGGTATGTGTATACATATTTATCACGCCGACAAAGTTAAAGGATAAAATGATGGAAAAAAATTCTTTTACTGTACCCCTAACATGAAAAGTGTGTGGCGCCGGATTAAGAATAGCGTCAGTCCCTTTTCCTTCCGTGGATGTCGTAGAAGGCGACTGAGGAAATCAATTACCAGGAGACGGGCAGCAGCGTCTTCCTGATATTCCAACCGCATACTGCGATCGCCAACCCGCCTCGCCTGCCAAGCGTGGCGATTATGGCAAAACCCCTCATGGTTAAAAAAAACCACGAAGGAGGCCTATGTCCTGCAGTGGGTGTCAAATGGCTGATGATGATGATGATGAACATGAAAAGTGGGGATGATTTTTTTTTTCTTATTACTACATCATGCTTTAGATTGGTCGTTAAAAATATTGTGGGTATACGAAAACTATTTTTTTAGGTTTCCGTTTGCGAAATATTAAGGTTTAAAGCGGAAATTGTTGTCTGAGTAAGGCGTCCCTCCCTCCTGGCTAAACGGTTGATTGTAGAAACGTGAAAAAAATAAGGAAAGTAGCACATATAATAATAAGCAGCCTATATACGTCCCACTGTTTTGTAGGGCACAGGCCTTCTCTCAGGGGGAGAGTATGGGCTTAACTACGACGCGTGCCCACCGCGGATTGGCGATTTCAAGCGCTGAGGTATGTGAATAGCTCATACACTCAGGCTTCCTCACGATGTTTCCTTCACCGTTAGCGAGTGGTATTGCTACTATAACTTCACTAATATACATAACTTGGAAAACAAAGTCATAGGTACATTCCCGCACTGGGAATCGAACCTGGGATTCTCGCTTCCGAGTCCAATATTCTACCCACTAGGCTACCACTGCACATATATTGAACTTAAAACCAAAAGTATCAGGGCTAAGTAGGCTTTACTAGTTAACAAGTATTAGGCAACCAACTTATAAAAGAAAATTTCGTACAAAATCCATTGAAAATGACTTCGATGAAGTTGTTAGTTCTGTAAAGCAGATAAAAAACCCATTTTTCTACGAAACTCTACATTGCGCGTGGCCCGACACGCACTTGGCCGGTTTTTTACACTTTATAATGGAGCCTATGTACGGCCACTGTGGGCATATTTCTTCTCTTAGAGAGAGTATGTGCCTAATCACAACGCGTGCCCACCGCAGATTGGCGATTTTTTTACACTTATTCTGATACAAAGTACATACTTCTCGTTATATAAAAACCTATAATTTTAATTGAATGTTTCCACTACGCAAAATTCTACAAAAATTCACGTTTATGGACCGTTCGTTTTAAAAACGAACAAGAGATATGTTTATTTCAGAGCTGAGACGTACTAAAATACTATAAATTCAGTTCTTAATTTCTAAGTTGTTTCTTTTACTTCTATATATTTATTACTACAAATTCTGAAAAGATTTTCAGACTCTGTATGGTCTTAGAAAGTGGGCGCTAGGTGGCGCTGACATCACATCACTACTTCAAACGTCATATGGAAAGTCATCGGCAAAGTCAGATTTTTATACTATAATGCGGGTGTCGTGATTCAAACGCGGCACCTACCTATGAGATTATGCTGTCGGTAAAAAGTGCACTTTCCGGCATAAGATCTATATCTAGGCAGAGGCACCCAACGAACAGATGACACAATAGAAAACAATACGGTGCGCGAGACACAATGTGAGAGGAATGATTTCGCGAACGTGCCGGATGCTTTATTCATGCCGCATTTCCTCACTCGTACCGCAATAGGTGGAATAGCCTCTTTTCAGTGATTTTCTTTACAGGATTGCGTGGACTACCATCAGTTTCTCAACTGAGGGTCTTACGAAGTGAACACTTCAGTATCAGTCTGTGTTTTCAGATATCTCAAAACCGGCCAAGCGCGTATCGAGCCATGCGCAGTTTAGGGTTCCGAAAGCGGGGATTGTATCTGCTTCACAGAACTAACAGCTTCATCGACGTAATTTTCAATGAATTTTGTGCGAAGTTTTTTTCCTTTTATAAGTTGGTCGCCTATTACTCGTTAACTTGTAAAGCCTACTTAGCCGTGATAGTTTTCTTTTTAACTTCATTATGTGTGCTACTGCCCTGATTTTTTTCACGTTTCTACAATCTACCATTTAGCCAGGAGAGGGAGGGGATGCGGCGTTCCGGACGCCCTACACCGTGACAAAAATTTGCTCTATAAAGCTTAATATTTCGCGAACGGATCCTTAAATTTCTACACTTACAATATTTTTAAACGAAATATCCAAGAATACCCGACACTATGGTGTCAGCAAGAAAAAAAATTGCATCCCCAATTTTTTACGAGAGAGGGAGACACTTGGAACTTATTTTTAAATATTTTATCCTACCGTTTCATTTTCATGGGTATTCATATAAGTAGTTATTATTATATGTATATATGTATATATACCATATAAATAAATATATATATATGGTCCCAACCCAAGCACGTTTGGGGTCCGAGGTGGCGGGGTGCCATACATTACTGTATGCCTTTGACTCTATATGCCTCACATGTTTTCTTCGCGATTGTTGTGTTTTATTTCTGTTTTGTTGACGTTCGTGTCTTTTGTTTGTGTACCTTAATGTTTACTTTGTGTTTCTGCGACAATTTAAATAAATATCCTCTATCTTTCTTTCTATATATACGAGTATAAGTAGTTATTATTATTTGTATACCATATATGTATACCATATATATATATATGGTCCCAACCCAAGCACCTGAGGCGTTTGGGGTCCGAGGTGGCGGGGTGCCATACATTACTTTATGCCTTTGACTCTATATGCCTCACATGTTTTCTTCGCGATTGTTTTGTTTTATTTCTGTTTTGTTGACGTTCGTGTACCTTAGTGTTTACTTTGTGTTTCTGCGACAATTTAAATAAATATCCTCTATCGTTCTTTCTTCTTTCTTTCTTTTCATCGGAGTGATTAATATGTAAGGATATCTATGCTATTTTTCAGCTTTCTAGTACCTGTCTCTATGCTGAGCCACAAACAGACAGACGGAAGGACATGGCGAAACTATAAGGGTTATTTGTTAGCTACAGAACTACTGAAAAGATGGTGTGAGCGTGAGCCACGCGATAGAAGTGACAGCTTAATCTGACGACGTCTGGAACCGAGTATACACGATTCAGGGTCTGGACCCGAGCGGGACGAGTCAGTGAAACACAAAATAAGTTGGACAAAACCAAAGCTACTAAAATGTTTAAGCCTTGTACAAAAGTGCGCCAAAAACGGTTAAAGTTAGACTTTGTTACTGAAATGTAAAGGTAGATGTGCACTGGTTCATGATGTGCACGGTTTTGGGTACTGCGGAAGTTACGCAAATTTTTGCGGCAGCGTCTATGCCCCGAAAACCTACTGAGGTGTACTTATATATATTTCTAGTTGAGTATTCTTACATTCGAACCCCCGACAGTATCGTATTTCAAACCGTAACCGCAGTCGTAAAATGAAGGGGCACATTCAGCACCCTCTTCGTTTCCATCATGAAAGTAATGAGTCTTATAAAAGGCTGAGAAGGCATTTATTGTTGCAACCAAGGGGCACGCGAGAAGTGTCGTCAGAAATGTCATGTCTGTTTCGTGAATTAAAAGGGCGTTTAAATTATTTTGAGAAATATTCTCGAGTTGATTTAGTGCAGGGAAAACAGAACATCTTCGTCACATGACATAACGCGCTACTGGTGCAAAATTTGCAAATTATTGTAATGTTACAATCGACAGCTCATCAATCTTTACCTATAAACCAATAATTTTAGTATCGTTTGACATTTTATTTATCTTGACATATGAAAATCTCGTGTCACAGTGTTTGTTTTCGATCTCTTCCGAAACGACTTCACCGATTTTTAGGAATTTTTTGTGTTTATTTGGTAGGTCTGAGAATAGGTCGTAGGCTAATTAATATGGTAAAACAACGTTTGCCAGCTCAATTTGTCTAGATGTATGATGGTGAGGTAGTTTCCGTTTTGCAGCGTCCAAGTGCTGAAATGATATACCTCCCCCAGTCCGTGCCGCTTCTAGTAGGTATATAATATGCCTTTGAACTGCAGAGACTGTCCCAGCCGTTTTTTCGCCGCTTCGGACTTTTACTTTTTACTGGAATGACTGACAATGTAAGCGCATCAATTATCGCACAAATTAGTGCATAAGCTTCTATTTCTAATGATTCCAAAAAATATATACTCCTAATTCAATTTAGTCTGAGGCTTTGTTAGATAATAAAATTAAATAATAATTAGAACATTTGCTTTTGAAATTAATAATGTGAGTAATGTAGTGACAACAATGTTGCAATGTATATGAGCGTGCCCGGCGAATCGCAGTTACTCCCGCGCACCCTCACACGACACGACCATGTCTGATAATGTCTAATATAACATACAGTTAACCTATTAGGTCTTTTTATTCAGTGCCCGTAAATTAGCCTTATTAGTCTAATTTACGGGCTAATTATCCCGTGTGGTGCCGGATTAAGAATAGCGTAACTCCATTTCCTTCCGTGGATGTCGTAGAAGGCGACTAAGGAAATCAATTGGCAGGAGACGGGCAGCAGCGTCTTCCTGAAATTCCAACCGCATACTGCGATCGCCAACCCGCCTGCAAAGCGTGGCGGTTATGGCAAAACCTCTCATGGTTATAAAAACCACGGAGGAGGGCTATGTCCTGCAGTGGGCGTCAAATGGCTGATGATGATGATGATTAAATTAGCCTGAGAACTATATCTATAACCTGAATACAAGTGAACACAAATTAACATATGCCCGTTCTCGTGTAGAGTGGATAGAGTTTTATCTAATCACATACAACACGAGTTAGACGAAAGTAATAAGATTTCTTTTATCAAAAACTTTGACGTCCACTGCAGGACACAGGCCTCACTCATGGTTTTTTAACCATGAGGGGTTTTGCCATAATCGCCACGCTTGGCAGGCGGGTTGGCGATCGCAGTATGCGGTTGGAATCTCAGGAAGACGCTGCCCGTAAAAAAGTCATCCGTAATTTTATTATCTAACAAAGCCTCGGACTACGTTCATCAACGTTCATTTTCTTTCTGTTGTTATGCATATTATTATGTTACTTATCTGCTTATTTTGTTTCTGTGATGTATCTTGTTGTTATAATAAATGTCTTTCTTCTTCTTCTTCTTAAAACTATAAGAATCATTTTTAGTGAAAGGCAAGATAAAATGTACCCGAAACCAGAGTGTATGAATGCATACCTAGACTTTTTACTATAATATTCTTCTTTACCTATAAACTGCGTATTATTAACAACTAACTTAGTTTATAAGGATTAACCAATATTTGTGCAGTCGACGTTACCTCAACCTTTCCATAATGCGCTCTAATCAGTTACGTTAAGGGAGACTATGATCTGTGTCTTGCCTTAGTAGAAACAAACTTTTGCTTAGTCATTGAGTATAGTTATTAATTTTATTTTAAGTAGGTACCTAAAAATAAATAAAGTACCTAAAAAATTAACAAATAACTTCCCCACAACACAATCACTTGTCTTGGTCCCAAACTAGGATACCCTGTGCTATGGTAACCAGGCAAAGACATCACAAACATGGAAATAACCCAGACTGAGGCCATTTATACAAATTTACGGCGTAAATGTAACAAATCCAATGGCAAGTATCTTATAAGACATCACCTTATAAATTATTTCTAACATAAAACACAAACACTTCTTAGTCTATATTTGTAGCTGGAATTTTCCCGATGAAAGTAATGTTATTTTCGTACGACGCGCCACCCCTGCTGTGGCGTATAGACTTCCAGCATAAACTAACAAGGTATGAAAGCTAGGCTTGAAAGAGTCACTCGTGACGACTACAATCATAATCTTCGACCAAACAGTATATTATATTAGCGAAGGGCAATATCAAAACTATCCGAAACCGGCGTGCGTGCATGCAGGGACAAATTAATGTTGATAAAACGAAAAATGTTGTCAGAAACGTAGCAAGTGGCAAACCCTGGTCTGTTCTACCCCTCTGTGATACAGGCGTGAGTTTATGTAATGGAATGTACACTGTTAAAGTATGAAATTGCCGTTTTATTGCAATAGGTTCTTTGAATTGACATAGAATCTTCATGGTTTGAGGTTTTCGAATGAAACTTTTTTCAAATGGTTTCTATGATGTTCTTTTTTTAAAAAATGTGAAACATTTGAATATCGAATATTGAATATCAACAAGGCAACACAAGTTTCAACACGCGTTTCTTTCTGCAGATCAGTCAAATCATGAGGCACCCATTTTTCGTATTTTTTTATTTTATTGATTTGACGCAAGTCAGTCAATATTGTGGGTAAGGTAACGTTAAACCATGCCGCTAATTCCTGGGTAGTTTGACTAGGGTCGGCTTCCACTATCTCTCTTAATTCATCGTTATTCACCTGTGTGGGCGGTCTTCCTCGTGGCTCGTTCTTTAAGTCGAAATTTCTATCACGAAAGCGTTTAAACCAAAATCGCACGGTGCGTTCATTAGTAGACCCCTCTCCAAACGCAGCATTGATATTGCGGGCTGTTTCTGCCGCGTTAGTTCCGCGTCGGAACTCGTATTCAAAAATCACTCGAATTTTCGCAGTATCCATCTTTCTTGTCTAAATTGAATAACAAAAACAATTGAAAGTCGATATTCAAATGTTTCACATTTTTTAAAAAAAGAACATCATAGAAACCATTTGAAAAAAGTTTCATTCGAAAACCTCAAACCATGAAGATTCTATGTCAATTCAAAGAACCTATCAATAAAACGGCAATTTCATACTTTAACCCCTATTATGTTAACAGCAACTGTTACTTTCAGATGGTGGAATTGGCGTGCATGACACAACACAATCACTTCTCCTGGTCCCAGGTAACCAGAGAAGGTTATCATAAAAGGTTATCATAAAAGTGAAAATATATGCAGACTGAGGGAATCGAACCTACCCCAGCACTCAATGGCGTTGCAGTCACTTTAGTCCGTTTAAGTTTGAGCTCTGTGTGCTTCTGAAGTAACTAGATACCCCATGTCATAGAATGTAATTTATTGTCAGCCAACTGATCTTAGAGGGCTATAGCAGTTTGAGCAAGCAAAGTGTCAAACTACCCTGATACTCATTTGCACTGACAACCAGATAACAACTTTCGTTCAATTAAAGTTAAAACGGCTACAGAAAATACTGTAACGCCATTTGAGACAGTACAAAAGGTGTGATGCCCGTCAGATAACATGAATAAAAATTCAGCGTAGCCGGGATGAGATTGCGATGGACAGGTAAGACAGATTTTTTTTGCAAATTTGTTGTTTGTTAATTTGACAACAATGATCCAAAGAATTCTAAGATGCTGAGGTGGATGTGCGGTTTAACGAGGCTCGATAAAATACGCAACGAGTACGTGCGAGAAAGCCTCGGAGTGCGCGACATCGCCGATCAAGTGCAATCAAGTGGCTGAGATGGTTCGGGCATGTGAAATGAAAGACTCTTGACTACATTAGAAACGAAGTGCTACGTCTATCAATTCCTGGGCGGAGATCCACAGGAAGACCGAAAACTAGGTGGGTGGATGTAGTAAAGACGGATCTCACAGAATGCGTAGCCTCGATAAACATACATTTATACATACATACATAAACTCACGCCTGTATACCAGGGGGGTAGGCAGAGACCAGGGACTGCCACTTGCCACGATCCTGACACTGATCACTTTCGCATCCTCAACATTCATTAGTCGTTGCATGCACGCACGCCAGTTTCGGGTACTTTTTATCTTGCCCTTAGCTAATACATCCCCTATTTGGTCGAATTATGTCTGCCTTTGTCGTCCCTTACTGGCCCTTCCACCCACCTCGATAAACGAGGTCATGAATAGGGCGAAGTGGGGAAAATAACCACCGTGTTATTTTCCCCACTTCGCCCTATTCATGGGCTGGGCTAAAGCTGGGAATAGAGAAGAGAGAATCCAAAGTATTCTAAGTCAGCTACCGCACCTCCTGCAAATACACCTGAAATATTATATCCATGCGAAGTCAAAGTCACGTTATTCGTCGGGCCTTGCACACAAGCGCTGGTAGCGCAGCGGTAGAACGCCGGCCTCACATTCGGGAGGACTTGGGTTCGAATTCCGGCATGTACCAATGACTTTATAAGTTACGGACATTTGTGAAGTTGTAGTAGCAATACAACTTGAAGGAATACATCGTGAGGAAACATGAGTATCTGAGGTGTTCAAAAACCTCAGCGCTTAAAATTGCCAACCCGCGGTGGGCATGCGTGGTAATTAAGCCCGTACTCTCTCTCTCTCTCTCTCTCTCTGAGAGAAGGCCTGTGCTCTGCATATATGGGCTACATAAAAATCATTGTCGGGCCTTTTACTGAACCGAACCATCTACATTCATCTACTGAAAGCCTCCACGCCCACATAGCGCTTCGCTAATGTGCGGACACGTGCCACCCCTTACCTTGCCTCAGTCCAGTGTCTATCAATCTGGTTTAGGCTTTAAATTTAAGCCCGCAGACGTGAGGGCGCTTTACAAATAGATACGACACACGAGGAACAGCTTTCATACACACGAGAAGGGGTAAAGGAACGCTTTATGCTGAAACCAAACCAACGTAGGTATGCTTACGTGTACAGTCGACAGCAGGTTGACTGTTACATTTTACATGTGTTTTTCGTCCGTCCTTCTTACTCACGGTCCACCTCTTGAGACCACCTGGGTGAACCATGGAATTTTGTGTTTTAACAACGGAACACCTTTGTTCACCTGGGTGTTCCGTGGGAAATATTTTTTTCCATCGTACGCCTTGATATCGAAACTCTTCAAAGTCTGAGGTGGACTGTCACCAATAAAAAAATTAGGGCCTTTTAATGTTTTATCAGAGAGGTGAACCGTGGCAAATAAAAATCTCACGGTTCACCCAGGTGGTCTCGGGAGGTGGACCATGGGCAAGAAGGGGGTTTTCGCACCCGTAACGTAACTGACAACACGACTCGTCAGTGACGAGCCTGTGAGGTGTTGGAGACTGTACAGTTGTCAATCGACATCACATCAATCTTGTGCCCCCGCTCAACTCGCTTACGTTACGGGTGATTTTTCAACAAACAAAATGTACTTCGATTGTCAACTCATCACAAGTTTATATGCGATGAGCTTCCTTTTATGTATAAGAGATTAACATAAGTAATAGCGCGCTTTCAAGGGACTGTGTAGCTGAAACCAAAATTCTGTGTCTAAAAGTTTACTCGGTTACAAGACAGATTGATTTTGCAACAAACACATGACAGACACATTACGAGTTTATATGCGATGAGTCATAGAAGTGGCTAATCTAAGCGATGAGTCTTCTTTTGTCTACAAGTGTTAAAGTTGAGTAACAGTGCGTAAACAAGGGAATGCTTTACAGCTAAAATTCCATACCCAAAAGTTTATTATTGTTCTAAACATCCCTTCGTTATGAAAACAATCTCTGAACTTGTTGGAGTTTGAGCCTTTGCTCGTCTGTCTCGTTTAGTTAATCCCTCCTTGCATATCCCATATGTTACATGCACGAATACGTCTTACCAAATAGTATTGCTCTATTTTTCCGTTTTCATGACTTTGATGGTTATAAAAAAAGTACAAAGTATGAACTCTGCCAAATTTCTTGCCTGTGTGACAGAGAGAGTGAGGTGTTGCTCAGTAAGTCTAACATTTTTTATGAGAACAGCCTTAATAAGCAAAAATATTAAATAAAATATTATCACGATAGACAGACCGTGTTTATTTGAAAAAGCTGGTACGTGATACCTAGCGAAGCTAGGTTCGAAAAAGTCTGAGCGAAAACAAAATAAAAGAAGAATTAGGTGTTTATTTACTCCCAAAGAGAAGCTCCTACATAATTCCTAAGTTCGACAAATAAGGGACTTGCCTTAGTTGCGAACTCATCCGGGATCATTCAACTTTTCCAGTCACAAAAAAAACCGACTCCCAAAAAAGGCATAGAAATTAAGTAGAAAATAAAATAAACCTATGCTTTGCTGAATACTTTTTATTAACAAAAGATATTATAAGTTTTTTTAATTGATACTTTTCGGGGGCTTGTGAATTTTACACCAACTGTCAGCTACCAACTACCGACATTTAGTTTTTTGTGAAGTCATATATTATCCGCGTCTTCAATACCGTTTATTTGACACCTAATTTGTTAACATCAAACTAACCGTTTGAATTCAACGGTAAAAAATACGTAACGCGAAAATCAAGTCACTCTTTTGCTTTTGCAGTCGGCTGAAAAAACTTTTCGAAACTCTGGGGCTTAGTCTGTCTGTGGGAAAACGGATAGCTGCAGAAAAGACGGATGAAGCCGGCTTATCTAGGCCGGGCGCGTGAGTTCGGAGGGTGTAAAGTTATACGAGATTTGGCTAATATTAGCAATCCATTACCCTACCCTTCATTGACTCGAAAGTGCTTTTAGAACGCTTATTGATTGGCTATAGCTGGATTTATATTTATTTTCGGCACTGGTCTAGCGGAGAGCAATTAGTTCTAATCTCTAAATAACCATTTCTGCGGCACAAAAAACCCTGCTAGTTTTCCGACCCGATAAAATTCTAGATTTGAACAAAAACTCCTCGAGACGCTTAGATCTGAAAGATGAGCCCTCTATTGAATTGAGTAATGTCTCAAGTGGTAGTTCTCCAGCGGCAATCGGAAAGCGCAATCTAAGAATATTGGAGCGTCCTGCTGGATATCGAATGGAACAATCAAACTGCTCAGTTCGAGAATCGCTAATGTTCCAATAAATTGTGGTTCCTTCGCCGAATCGGATTGTTTGTCGTACAAGGAAAACCAATAACGGCGCGGCGACATGAACAAATGTGCAATGTGATCCATTACGACGTTACGAGCGACCGTATCCGAGATTGAAATTACTTGGGTGGAATACCTTATTTATTAATCAAACAAACAAGGCGCTTTGCTTTTATGTTAACGGTGCCAAGGAAACAGTGTACACCGATAGCAATTTGTTTCCAACAAACCTCCATTTATCATCAAAAACTGAACGCGAACAACAAAGCAAATCAGCGACACAATCACTCATGCAAATTTTAAGAAAGGAGAGAAAATAGGTGGGCGGCTAAAGGCAAAAGCAACGCACGAAAGAAGAAGCGGCTTAATTAATAAATCAAGCATTCATTTATGCAGGTTGTCCCGAAGCAGCGGGGGTCGCACGAGGAAAAACGCAGGAAAAACACTAGATTACGCGCCGCAATACCCACTTTGTCGTTCGTTAAAAAATTGGCAAATCGCGAACCCTGGTGCGGCGGCAGCCTAGTGGGTAGAACGTTGGACTCGGAAGCGGGAGACCCAGGTTCGATTCCCAGTGCGGGCATGTACCTATGACTTTGTTTACTAAGTTATGTACATTTGTGAAGTTATAGTAGCAATACCACTCGCTAACTGTGAAGAAAAACATCGTGAGGAAACCTGTGTGTCTCAGCTATTCACATACCTCAGCGCTTGAAATCGCCAATCCGCGGTGAGCACGCGTGGTGATTAAGCCCATAATCTCTCTCTCTCTCTGAGAGAAGGCCTGTGCCCTAAAATGGGACGTATATAGGCTTATGTGTGAACCCTGGTTTACTTATTAGCTATCTTCTGTACCGGTTAATTACAGTGATAGTTAAAAACATAGATAAAAACTAGCGCTAAAAAATTACCCCACGTTCAATTGTGGGAAGGCGGGCTGGGCTTGTCCAATATGTTACCAATCAGAGCGAATTCAGTATTAACTGGCAAAATATTTATGCACCTGCCACAGTCAGACCGCCATCTTGCAAGGTACTTCGACAGCTTATACATCATGAAGTCAATGGTTTGACGTTTTTGTATAAAACTAATCATAAGTTACGCTGTCATTTACTATCCCAATCAACGTTCACGTCGTCACGCATGGCGCACATAATGAACCAATCACAGAGTGATTTAGTCTACAGCACAGCTTGTTTTGCCACATAAAAGTAGATAACGACTTTTCCGTAGTAAAACATTACACCTAAGTTTCGTCTCATCCGTTCGTCTGTCTCTCTGTCCGCAGCTTTACTCAGAGACACATAGTACTAGAAAGCTAAATTTGGCATAGATTTACATATTAATCACCCAAACAAAACGGTAAAATTTAAAATATTTTTTTAGGGCTAGGAATTTCTTTTTTCTCGTCTACCCCATAGTAGAGTATCGTTGAAGGTCATTCCAAAATACTGTGATTGTAGCAAAACCATGTTTTGATTCAAAGATCCGTTTGCGAAATATAATATAAATAAATTTAAGGGCAATTTTTTGGAGTAGAGGGACCTCGTCCTAAAAATAGCCTAATTTCAATAAAATTAAGAGCTATTTTTAAAACAGATAGCCAAAAAGCTAGGACTAGATAACATTATTGCAAAAAAGACCGTTTGTTGCGGAAATGTTATGTATTGATTCCAAGTTCCAGACTGTCGATTCTGAAATACTTTTAGGCCGAATTGCACCACTTTGTTAAATGTGGCTTAAACATCATTTAACTGAAATTCTTCAGACAAAAGTCGATTTCAATGGCGACTTAAGTGACATTTATGATGTGTCCCAAGTCGGCCATTATTCAACTTGATATTTATCACTTTTTACAAAAAGCAATCATAGAAGAAGATACGATTTTATTAATTGATCGTGCTAACTCTACGTTCCAATCTTAAGCAGGAAGTAGTAGGAATCAACCCTGATAGAGTTCACATAATACCTCCAGAGGGATGAGGCAGCTTCCGGCAAATTGTGAGGTGCTTTCAGAGATTCAGCGGCGGGAGCCAGGGCTCAAAATCATCAGCACGTCAACTTAACGCGTGCACTCTAAGCAACCGACCTTACGGGCGAGTTTGCAACAAATATATAAGGTGTGGTGGTGACACATTAGCAAGCGAACGGGAGAGTTTTTGCAATACAGTGTACAGACCGATTAGAGATGACGAGGGTAGTTGAATGGGTTTGCCAGTGGATGACCGAGTTCCCGCATCAATCTCGTATTAAATCGACTCTATATTTAAGCGTATCAAAGCGTTTCGGAGCGTTATTGGGTCTAATTCAGACAGGCATTCTCGTAATATATAGTCACCAATAAAAACTGAAATCATATATTTTACAAAATACGTCTTTGCAAAAAGTGACTGTCATACGTTAACGTCGTAAATTTGAATAATGGTAGAAGGTATTTTAGAACCTACAACCTACGCCTTAGGGCCAAGAACGTTGGACCAGATAGCATTATTGCTAGAAAAGGCATTATTTAAGAGAAGAAATGATTTTATTTTAAGTGGTGGCTCTAGTAAACTCAGGCTGACCTTAAACGTCGGTGTGTTTATAAACAACCGCCACAAATCAAGGCGCACATAGTGCGCCAAGCCAAGTTCTCGACCGTCACCACCAAATTATTAATGAAAACGCTGACAAAAATCTAAAATTCATATATATAGGGCGAACGTGTTATACAGGATAGTAAGTTGAGACGGTGTAAAGTACTGCCATCCGTTGGAGGTAGAAAGAAGCTTTGTTAGAAGTTGTGATAAACAGAAAATAAAATCAAACTATTTTGTTACTGTAATGGCCCTTCTGCCATTCTCACGATTCCCACCGGGGGCCGCCGTACATTTGAACACATGGTCTCAGTCTGAATGTATTTTCGTGTTTGTGACGTCCCTGCCTGGTTCGATAGCACAAGGTATCCTAGTTTGGGTCCAGGTCAAGTGATTGTATTGTGTAGCAGTTCTTATATTATATTATTCTCGTTTCTAAGCTGTTATGCACTTCATCAGACTTACATTCTAAACCAAAAGTCACGAAATCCCACCAAAACATAAATGTAAAAAAAACTGGGAAACTTCTCGTCCCAAAAAAATACTTGATATATAAGAACTTGCCAAGTTCCGTGTCTTCGCGGAATTAGCAGTGTTATAATAAATAAGAAAAAATAGTGCAATTTTTAAATCTACAGATTATACTTGGCAAGTTTTCATTGTAAAACTATTCAAAATCTCCTAAAACTTGCCAAGTTGTATCTGTAATTTTAAAAGTTATACATTTTTTCCTTATTTATTTTAATGCTGCTAATTCTACGAAGACAAGAAACTTGGCAAGTTCTTATATATTAATAATTTTTTTGGGATGAGGAGTTGGCCAGTTTTTTTAACATTTATGTTTTAGTGGGACATTTAACAGGTCTAATTGCAATTGGATTTGTCAGATTAAAATTATTTTAAATTTATAAGCATAGCAAATCAATGAAATTTCTAATACAACCTTATTCACAACCTGCCAGTAACTGTCAAAATTAAAAGCATGACGAAATGAAACTAAAACTCAACTCAGACTCAAACTCAGTTACAAAACAAACTCGCCCGCAGCTGCTCGCAACTCTATCTCAGCACAAAATTAATAGGCTTCCTAGACGTGCAGGCTGCACCGCATAGCCGTACTCATACACAGCATGCATGTGTGCGTGCATTCATCTCTATGTGAATGAGTTGCAGTTTCAAACACGAGGCTTTCAAAAGAATTTATGAAGGAAGCAAGAGTGAAAAATGCAAGCGGCAGGCTGCACCGCGTCAAATGAACGGCAATTGTAAGACGCAGGCTTGAAGTGCCCGTCTGGGATGTTTCTGCCGTTTTTTGCCAGTTCTTTGCTTCTATTCGTAGTGTGCCTGTGGCTAGACAGTGCGACTGAATTTTGGAATGCTTGCACTAAGAATCAAAGTCAAATATTTTCCATTTACCTAACGAAATATTTGCAATTTTGTTTTTAACTGGTAAGTTTTCTGTCGTTCCTCAAAAATGCATTCAAAACGATAAATACACATACAATACACAACATATCCCATGCTACCCATACATACCCACGTGGCTTCTAAATAGCCGACAGCAATTAAGGCCCAAAGTCGCATTACGACTGAGAATCAATTGTCCCAGAAAAGCCTCCCATAAATCGTTAAAACCGATCCAAACAACGTCTAAAATAGAGAGCAAACCCTTCAGAAGGCCGCAGCGTACAGGGGCAGTAGGCTATCGAACTGCGGACCGCTCATTTGTTACCGGAAGAGATGCAACGCTGAATGAGATACATCAACCGCCACGTGCTGGTCGCGGAATTTACTAAAAACCTGCCTTGATCGTCTTTGAAAGTCTCCGCCACTGCGTAAAGTAGTAATTAAGGTGTTTACTCACAGGGGCGCGCGGTGTTTGTTGGTGAAAACAGGCGTCAGCGGTTTTGATGACGCTCGCGGGCCGCGCGCGTGCTGGCGACGCGCTTCGGGCGCCGACTGCCGCACGCACGCGCGCCCGCCCGCCCCGCGTAGCGCTGTAGCGCTACGAAAGGCTACGGGGAGAGCTACGCCGTAGGCCGTGTTTATGCGGAGCGGATGTGGTCATTGAATTAATAAGTGAGGATATTATGATTGTTTGTTTGGGATGTACGAGTAGGTACGATATTTATTTTGTGTCTGTTTTGGTCTTGTAGTCCATTGAGAGCCAATTTAAAAGGAAGAATAACAAAGTCAGGGACTTTATTACAGTCGATTTGGGGTCATAGTTTTTGCACTCTTTTATAGAAACTATCAGCAATAAAGTAGGCAAGTTTGATTGAACTACTTCGTTGTGACTTACCACCTTTTGATTGAACGACATAATTTGAAGTGAGGCATATTCAACCTTACGCTCGGTACTAATAAGCTGAGCCTGGAAACAAGTTTGCCAACAACTGTTCATTGTAAAAGCACCCAAGGGCCGTCTCTCAAACCTCCTGACTGCTATTACATTAATGTCCGGGTTCATTTGAACAATAAAAATAAATGTTCTCCCACCCCGGCGACTAAGCTCCCAAACGACCCAACTCCCCTATTCGTGTGTCCAATATTTTACAAAATTGCAGATTTTTTTACCGCGTTCTGTTTTGTTTGTACAACACGGTCACATTAACTAGAGACTTGACTTTTTTTTTTATAATCATTATTTGAAAGGGTTTTGTACAAAAAATTACAATGTCACCCTTATAGTTAAGGACGAAAATCAACACACTAATTTAGATCTTAAGACTACAAGCATAACATGTTACTAAAAATTAACTTAAATATTACTTAAACTACTAACTCTAGCAGAAATACCAAATTTGGCTACTTTGTACAGGATTTTGGCTTCATCAGAGAGGGGGAAAGCCAAAATGCTATTACAGCCGCCCATGGCGTAAAAAAAAAAGAGACTTGACGTTGATACAATAATGTCCAAAACAAATACCAAAATGACAGAAAACTAAGCAAATTATCGATAGTATGGTCAGTATCTTTGTAACCAATACCTGTGTCGATAATTTGCTTAGTTTTCTATCATTTTGGTATTTGTTTTGGACATTATTGTATCAACGTCAAGTCTCTAGTTAATGTGACCGTGTTGTAAGAGGTTTTGCTTGTTACGCTTTTGACTAGGACTGGGTAAAGAAATAGATAATTGGGTAATCAGCCTATTCGGAGGCTCAGATATTTTTTTTTATTGTTTTGTTTTCGTTGTACACTGGGCAGCGTATTCATTCACGACGTGTTATCACATCTCATGACCCCGCTCAATAAGACCGGAAATACGCACATGCAAAGTCAAAGTCGCTTTCGCAAAGTATGTTTAGGGTACTGAAAATACTGCCGAAAAAATAGGCACTGAAAATTTCTTGAAATAAAGACATGATTTAGTGACCTACTCGCAGGTGGTATTTTTATAGCATGGAACAGGGAATCGCTGCTATATTTTTCTCAATTTCGTAGTTTTCCCCGTAGTAGGTTAAAGTTTGTTTTATTCACGAGTAGGAACAAAGGGTGTTGTTTAGCAGTAACGGCCGGGCCAAGTCGGAATGTCCGCCCCTGAGTAGAACCATTTTCTGATGTAGGTAAGTAATTGGGGGTTTTATTACGCCTTCTAAAGATTCGATTAGTACAAAAAAAAAGATTAAAACAATAACGAATTGAGAACCTTCTCCTCCTATCTTGAAGTCCTAACTTCTCCTACCTTGTTATTCACCTGATATACAAGTACAAGTAAGTACCTACATTAATAGGTACCGCATAAAGACCTACCACTCTTTATGGATAATACCACAGAACAAATTGTTCTGTGGATAATACACACCAAAGCGGTACCTACTGGCGGTGGCGGTCCATACATACGTCATTTGCATGGACCGCCATGTAAATGACGTATGGACCGCCAGCGCCACCGCCCACCGCGTTGGTATGCTTTATGTGTTTTCCATCATTCAAACTTCAAACTTCAAAATATTTATTTGCGAATACACACAGTCAGGTTTTTGCACAGATCTTAATTGCAATAAGTCAGTGTATTCTACCACTTAACAGTAGTATGCAAATGGATACATTTTTATGTGGGTAGGTAGGCATGCACACAATGACATCTATTTACAATTTATTTACAGAAATAATGTTACCCTACATAATGAACTTTATGTCATACAAAGTAACTAATTTATTATAAATATTATCAACTTAGTCCTCCAGTTTATGTAAATCAAATGTCAATATACCTAATAACTCCTAATTCCCTAGGTCCGTGTCAGCGAGGTATTCATTAATTGTGTAGTAAGCCTTGTTTTTCAGTTCGGTTCCTTTACGTTTTTATTATTTATCGTTGTTGCAGTGACTTCATCATAATCACATCAAGTTTGACACCCAAGTAGAGTTCTTTTAGCCCAGTCGAATTAGCTCAAAAAAAGGGCAAGCCCGGAAAAAAACTTTGAGTAGCAATTTTCCTTCGGAATTTGTTGGGGCAGTCACTGGCCAAGAACTCACTGGCAGTCTAAATTTTGTTTACCGTGTTTTGTTTTTCGTTTTGTGTAGAATTAAATTTCCTACAATTTTGGTTCTCATCAATTTTTTTCCTAGGATCGATATTTTCCGATTTTTACCCCAAAACAGAGGATGAATTTTTGTTTGATTAACAACTCGTTTATTTTTAATTTTACATGAAAAATTGTTACAAACAAAAGAGACTCAAAATGATTACATACTCTTTGACTCAAAAGGTGTACTGAAAACAAATGAAAAGTTAGTTGTTTTTTTATTATGCAAGTAATACCTACTGTTCGAAAAACTGATTATTTACACCTCTCTTTTCCTTTACCGTAAGCGTGCGTTCCAAAAATATGAACCTTACAAAAAAACAAAATCGGCATCATAACAAATAAAGCAAATTAAATTTACAACAAACCAAATTGTCGTCTTTTCAACAACAATCAACAAATAAACTAAATATAATACGAAAAAGTCAATAACACGGCCAACAAATTTAAAAAGAAATTTTGGTGCTGAGTTAGTGTTGGTTTTTGGTTTTTTACTAAGTGTTCATTGGTAACACTAAACGTTTTTTAATTTTTTTTTATATACCCTCAGTTTTAAATATTGGCTGTAATCAGTACTTTAATGCACTCGATTTGCTAACTTATCGGTACCTACCTACATTACTATAAATCAATTGATTTTAATTTCAGCTTATTTTACGCAGTTACGTCATATGATTATGAACGGTAATAGATATCTTCTAAGTTTGCCGCTGTCAAACGCTTCGTGTGAAAGAATATTCTCCCAATTAAATCTGAATAAAATCAATATAAAGAACATTATGTGTCGGCTATCATTACCACAAAAGAGGTGATAAAGAAACGCGGAGACTGTATATCCTTTAAACCAACTAAAGACGTTATTACAAAGATGTTATTAAAATCTATGTATACGCAAAATGATAATGAAAACTTTGAGGCCAATGTTGATACAGTGTTCTTATTGTATTGTAATTATCAATACAGATGTATCCCTCATCTCCTCTCAGATACTCTGAGATGCCACGAATGACACGTAGATAGGCTGTTAATTGGTATCACGGTCCTATCACTTAGTAGAAAGTACACCAAAGAGTGGCTAATGAGCGCGAAATAGTTATTGACATTATTAATAGATGGCGCTATTATTAAAAAGTAATTGACATTTGTTTTTTTTACACTGGTAACACTAAATCAGTATGTCTGATGAGCATTTCTCTCTACGCAAAATACTAACTATCTCTCGATTAACGGTGCACCTAATAAAAATTCTATTTCTAATACTAAATTACATATAGTCTCCAAAATTATGAAAATGAATTAATTAAAAAGACTATCCCAACAATACATTTCATTTACTCTCTCTACGGTATTAATAATGAGCTCGATGCTATTACAAGTGTTATAACGGAACGCGATGCGCAGGCGTCGTGACAGTTATAGTTTTTTGCCTCTGTCTGTTTGTTGTGATCTTGCGGCGGTTTTTGTTTTGTGCTTTTCTTGCGATTCGTGATTATTTCGACAACTTTGGCTTCTGTTTTGGACTCCGGAATCTCTGTTATACTTGTTGACTACCGCACCCCAATTTGGACTTCGATTTGCCTTTCGACTTGGATTATTGACTTGGCCTAAGTGGCTCTGCCACTATGGCGCAGAAAAGGTGCTGTGTTCGTGATTGTTTTGCTGCACGTACGTATAATACAATTTAAATGCTGTTTATACCTCTAGACGAGACTGAACACAGTATTATTTACGTATATTTTTGTTTTAGGCGAAGACAACGCTATACTACACTCTTTCCCCAATCCCGATACGGATGGGGAAAGATTCCGAACGTGGTGCTACGCAATTGGAGGAGATGTTCTGGTTTTAGATAGTCAGTTTATACACGCGAACCGAAAGGTGTGTCATAAACATTTTGACACAAAGTACCAGACTAGAAGCTCCAGATTAAGTGCTAATGCCATTCCCACTTTACAATTGAAAGGTAAGTTTATTCAGTTGTGTCCTTTTAGGTTGAATTAATTGTGTTAAGTTAAATAATTCCGTGTGGCGCCGGATATTCCGTGTGGCGCCGGATATTCCGTGTGGCACCGGATTAAGAATTGCGTCACTCCATTTCCTTCCTTCAGTCGTAGAAGGCGACTAAGGAAATAAATTACCAGGAGACGGGCAGCAGCATCTTCCTGAGATTCCAACCGCGTGCGCGTACTGCGATCGTCAACCCGCCTGCCAAGCGTGGCGATTATGACAAAACCCTTCATGGTTAGAAAACATGTCTATGTCCTGCAGTGGACGTCAAATGGCTGATGATGAGGTTGGATTAATATTGTGACTTATTGTATAATTATGTAACATATCTATAATGTTTTAATTTATTTGTCATACTAAAATTATGTCTTTTATTTTACAGCAGCTGCCTCATCCCGTAAAAGGCCTATATCAGATATTACTAATATAATTAGTAATAATCCAACATCTGGCGAACCTTCCACAGGTATGAGCAAGGCAGTTATATGGGTGGCAAAAATTAAATGAAGTGTTTTTAGGGCTCTGATCAAGCGGTGGTAGCGGAGCGGTTGAATGACAACTTCTCATTCGGGAGGTCGTGGTTTCAAATCCCGGCATGCACCACTGACTTTGTTTTCTAAGTTACGTACATTTGTAAAGTTATAGTAGCTATATTACTCGCTAACGGTGAAGGAAAACATTGTAAAGAAACCCTAGTGTTTGAGGTATTTAAATACCTTAGCGCTTGCTATGTATAATGGCCCAACTATGAGGCTAACCCCCGGTTTCTCATACACTAACAAGCTTTTAATCTACTGTTAACAACTGTCAGTTGTTTTTTATTGTATGCATTTAGGCCAAGTGATAGCTGTTAACAGTAGATTAACAGCTTGTTAGTGTAGGAAAACCCGGGGGTAAGTGCGGAAATCACAGGTCTAACTAGAACTAGGGCTTTGTTCCGAAGGGTGCAAAAGAGACCCCATTACTAAGCCTACAATGTCTGTCTGTCTGATTTATAAAGGACTGTCTCTTGAACTGTTACATGATATGTAGTGTCTAATTTGACATAGATGCTTAGGGTCAAGCTGTTTTTTTACATACATACAAAAAGTTGTGTTTGCCCAATCTGATTACTTTTTGGACCTACGCAAGAACATTGCTGAATTATTTTATCTGACAAATATTTTATTGTAATAGTGTAGTAATTATTTTAATAACTGTATCTTGCTTCAACAGGCCCATCTCCTGCTGTGGAACCATCATCTACTAAAACCAGAGACTATCTGACACTTGCAAAAGCTTCCACATCAGAAAAAATTGGTAAGCCCATCAATTTCTATGCAATACTCTAGCAAAAAATCTGCCACGATCTCAAAAACCTGGCTGTAAGCTGTGCAATTTTTATGATCCATTTTTAACTACCCAGTCATAGTTATCTCTAAGTTCAATTATTTCAATTAATTAATACTAAATAATGGGTTTCTACATGCTGCAGTGGGCAAGAAATGGCTGATGATGATGATAATGGGTTTTCTCATGATGTTTTCCTTTCAGTAGAATGATTTTAACTCTTCATAATTACATTATTTTTTTTTATGTAGCTTTCAACCATCCTACTGCAGGGCACAGGCGTTCTCTCTTAAATTTTTAATAAGTATTCTTTATGTCATTTCAGATTCAACTCTGCCGGAGAAAATGTCAGCACCAGAAAGCATGTCTCAAAAACCAGGAACTGCAAAGACCAGTAAAGGTACATTGCACAGTATATTGCATGTAATATTTATGTTTACATTAAAACATTTCAAATTATTTATAGAGGGAAGCATACAATTACTTTTAATAAATTTGTATAAGTCAATAATATTATTGTCCTTTGTATTGTGCCTACCTGTCATACTGGAAAGTATTGATAACAAATATTTTGATATGCAAATATAGTTTAATGTTATCTTTTCACACTTTAAAACTTTATTATTATTTTTGTTTCAGTAAAATACATTGCAAACCTGAAAAACACAATAAAAAAATTGAGAAATAAGAAAGATAGCTATGCAACAAGGTTAAAGAAAGCACTGAAACTGTCCGAAAATACAACTTTTCAGAAGTGCTTACATAAATTTACGACACTTGCGGCATTGTTTACTGTTATGCAGTTTCGGGAGATATCCAAAGAAAAAATGGGAAGGAGATTTACTAAAGAGGAGAAGATTATGGCACTAAGCTTATATAAACAGGGGCCAAAAGCTTACAGATGGCTAAGTAAAATTTTCATTTTACCATCCCCTGTGACTTTAAGTCGTGTTGTTTCCGGAGCAATTATAAGACCTGGAATAAATAAGAAGATTTTTGCACAACTCAAGAAACAGGCAAAGAGTATGAAGGAAAGTGAAAAGTTGTGCATGGTCTTGTTTGATGAAATATCAATAACACCACACTTTGACCACAACAGAAAAAGAGATGTGATTAGTGGATTTGTAACAAATGGAACAGATACAAAACGGAATATAGTAGACCATGCCCTTGTTTTTATGTTGCGAGGTGTTATAAAAAATTACAAGCAACCAATTGCTTATACATTTTGTAGAGGGACAACACCTAAAGGAGAATTGAAAATGTTATTGAAAAACATAATAACAGAACTGCAGGAATGTGGCTTTAAAGTAGTGGCAACAGTGTGTGACCAGGGTTGTACGAATGTGAGCACTATTAATAGCTTAATAGAAGAAACACGAGTAGACTACATAAAAAATGATAAGGCTCTGAACAAACAAATATTTGAAGTGAACGGAGAGGAAGTAATTCCGCTCTTTGACCCACCTCATCTAATAAAAGGCATTCGAAATAATTTGTTGACAAAAAATTTGAAATGTGTCATTGACAACGAGGAAAAAATTGCAAAATGGGACCATATTATGAATCTGCATGCAGAAAACCCAGCATACAAGGGGATTAAATTAATAAAAAATTTAACAGAGGCCCATGTAGACCCGAAAAAAATACCGAAGATGAAAGTCAAAATGGCAACCCAAATCTTTAGTAAAACTGTTGCAACTAATATGGGATACCTAGCTGGTGAGTGATATATTTTACTAATACTTAAACTCTCCGTTACTTGTACCTACGCTACAATCTGTCCATCTACTGTTAGCAGGGATCTGTTGTAAAAAGGTTGATGCACGCATGTAAACGTTGATGTGCTGTTGATTGTACCAACACATATAATTTGCCACTGTAGGGTTCTCCCACAAAGAAAACATGTCTCATGCAAATGGCAACTGCTTGTATGAAAACAATAGTGGCCCTGTTATTGTCAACGTAATATTGACGTTATTTTAATTATTACAATTATAATTTTAAATACAAAAAATTTTACATAAATTGTTAGTCAAAAGGCCCTCAGATTATTGGCATTTCAACTAAGGTGTTTGGCAGTAGTCAACACTTCCTTTCTTCTGGAGTCTATTCACTACCCATCTACTACATACCTATACTTCTAAAGTCTGACAAAAACAAAAATAACATGTATTTTTTTCTGTATTTCAGATAAAGGAATACTTCCACTGGAATGTAAAGATACAGCAGACGTATTGTTATTTTTTGATGAACTCTTTGATTCCCTGAATGGAAGTTACGAAAACTCAAGAAAACGGCATGGAAAGGTACTTTTAAGAGCAGTCACACCGAAATCGGAGCACAGTAAGCTGTGGGCAAAGGCAAAACGAGTTTTAAAAACCATAAAATTTGTTAACAAAGAAGGAAGGGAAGGTAGTGTACCATCAGTAACCAACTGGTTTCGTACTATAGAAAATATAGAATTACTGAAAAACAGGTTATTTAAACTAAATATAAAGTCAATTTGGATGAGGCATTTTAACCAGGATCCTCTTGAAAATTTTTTCGGCTGCATACGTTCCCATGGCTTCAGAAACATCTCTCCAACACCACATGCCTTTGAATCAGCTTTCACAAGCTTGTTGATAAACAACCTATCTAGCAATCACTCTATAGGAGCAAATTGTGAAGAAGACCATTGTAAAGTTTTTAAATCTATGGATTGCCTTCTGCAAAAAGATGATTACATTCAAGAAACATTTAATATTGATTATGAAGACATTGATTGTGAAATTATTGATTTCAACATAAAAAAGACTGACAATAGAATATTTAGTCAACTTAGCTATGTAACTGGGTATGTATTAAAAAAAGCCAAACAAAAAGTTATAAAAAATTGTGAGGTATGTAAAGAGGTGTTGTTTTCTGGTCATGGCAACGATTATATACAACTTCGAGAGTTTTCCTCAACCAGCTGGTCACTTACCTACCCTTCTGAGGCAATGATAAAAATATTTTCGGAAATCCAGGATGTGGCAAGTTATATTTTGCAAAACAAAAGTAATTTAAACAATATAAAAAGTTATTTAAAAACTCTTTTGTACGCCAAAATTGATTTCAGCTGTTGTTCTTGCCCAGCCCACAAAAATGAATTAATAGAATTCTGTTTTGAGCTGTGCTCTAGATTTTTTATATTTAACTGGTGCCGGGATATTAATAAATTGTTAAACGGCACCAGCACACTGTCTGACAATACCCGAGATGAAATAAAGAAACTCGCCTGTGAATACAGAAAAAAAATTTATAAAAACCGCAAATAATATCTGTATTTTATTCCTTCTACCTATAAGCTGGCTTTGTTCATCTACAGTTTTCTCTACGTAACATGTTACTTATTATAAAGGTTCTAAAGTTTTCTCCTAAGCTGTTTTACAAGTAACATGATACGTGGAGAATTTAAAACCACATTAATTTTATCTAAATCCATCCACCCTATATCGTTTACGTGTAGTTACACATATACATACAACACTTTTTAGTTCTCGACAATAACACTAGATGTCGCTATGTCGGTTAGGTGACTGATGACTCTATTATTGGTATACATGCTTTCAAATAATACTGATCAACTGCGAGTAGGACTTTGTTGAGAGTTCCGCTCTATTCCGTTTTTAACGGGAATTTAAATGTGGGGTTGACTCTACATCAGTGTTGCCAACCCCAGGAAAACAAAAAGCAGCAAATAGAAAACAGTTAAATAGTAATTTCAAAACATCAAATCTATTGTCCGATATAACATTCATAGATTTGATATATAGTTATACAGCTACTGTTGGATTTACCGCAAGTTGCTTTTATTTAAGGAATTTCTGGAAATTGTAAAGTAAATAAAGTCAAAATGCAAAGATTTAATCAAAATTAAACATTTTAGGTATTACAATGGAAAAATTACTTATTAACATTTTCAATTTCGCGGTCTTCAACGTTTTCGGAATGATCTTTTTTATTAAAATCGTACATGCGTTTATTAAATTTTTTTCATATGCACCTCAGTTGCATTAAATGTAACTAAAACATTCTTTTACTTCTGCCTTCGTGTGCAAAGGCATGCCCTCGTGGACATGTTATTTCTTAACTTTATTTTCATTATATTTATGGCTGAAAAAAGCCTTCCTATGGCAGCGCTGCTATGGGGCAGACATAGCAGTTTTTTTACTATGTCGCTTAATAGTGGAAATGTTTGTGTACCATCTCCATTCTTCATTTCAGAAACATGTTTCCAAAATTGGTGATGAATTTGGAATGAATTATTTTTTAAAAAACAATAGAAACAAGAACTAAAACGGAAAACAGGGATGACTAGGCAAAAACAGTAAATCTACTGTTAAAACAGTAGGGTTGGCATCAGTGCTCTACATCACATTCACATTGAATGTTCGACCTGTGAACATCTTGCGTAGCTGGCAGGCTATAAATGGTTGAGTAACCAGGAAGTAAAAAAGTTTAGACTGTAAATTGTTTTTTCCCGGTCTGCCTGTGAAAATTTGTGATTGTGATCGGTAGGCATTGATCTAATTAATTTATTACTTTACAAGCAGATGCTGTAGTTTTCAGTTCCGTTAAGTTATTATTTATTAGGTAATTATTGTAATTTTTTTGATTAAAGAATGTTTATTAAAGAATTTACATAATGTATTTGATATGAAGGCATATTTTTGGCTTATTTTAGCCCAGTGTGTGGCAGATTCTCCACTTTTGAGATGGTCACACTGACACTGATCACACACAACTGTCCTGTCAAATCAGTTTTGTTGTCTTTGTCAGTTGTCTGTCAGTGGCTGCATTTTGTGTATTTTTTATGCTGTGTATTTTTACACCACATCTCGTGTTCTTCGTGCTTTCAAGTTTTAATAAAACATTCCATCTCCGTGGGACAGGAAATCATTCTAGTTCAAGTCGCAGTACTGCTACATTCGCTCATTATCTCGCCAGGTGAAGTTGAAACTTCCATCCCGTTCCATCGGGTGTTCGTGATCGTGAATTGATGATTTGAATCATAATGAAAGCGTGCTAGAACATAGCTGGGAGGTGGCGGAGTGTGAAAAATACTATATGCACTCGGCATAGAGGCGATTCAGTGGCTGTGTCGCGATGGGAGACGGTGGTTTTGTCGCCAAGCCGCCACGGGGATGGCTACACCCGGATTCTGTACTAGCCAGCGAGGGCGTCACATATTCCGTCAGAGTAAGACAACATTCCGCTTCAATATTACTTGCAAACACAATCACAACTGCCGTGAAATTCAAAATACTTTTCCTGGATTCCAAGAGTGCTAAGTCTTTGTGTGTTCCACAGTACATAGGGTGCATGGAAGTGCTGACTTCCATGAAGAAGCTGGACTTCGAGACCAGATCACAAGTTGCCAAGTATGTTGTGATACACTCAAAAATAATTTTACATTAGTTTCATACACAGAGAAACTTCTATTCGTGCTTACCAACTTACTTTCAGAGAATGTATAGCAAGAGTATGTGCAGCAGCTGGTCTGCGCTCCGCAGACAAGAAGCGCCGCATATGCCAAGCAGCTGCCTGCGCGCTTGCTGCAAGGCCGAGAATGGCTCACTCAGGGTCCAATGTGGCCTTGACTGTCTCTTCCAGAGCCATATCCCTCTCTGAGATTGAAGGAGGAGAGATTGTTGCCCGTCATGATATGCCACGAGTCTCTTTTGCCTCCGGCGGTGATGCGGATTCCCTAGACTTTGTGGCTTATGTGGCTAAGTCTGCCCCACCTAATGAATGGAGAGCGTGCTATGTGTTGGAATGCGGTGGAAGATTGGCACAGGACGTTATTGCTACAATTGGACAGGCCTTTGAACTGCGCTTCAAGGAATTCCTGACTAAGCCCTCATCGTAAGTTTTGATGACCTAATATTTTTGTAAATGCCTAACTCTTATCAGTTTTGGCATGTTCAGTAATATTTTCCTTGAATGAGAGTGCTTAGTAGAATGCTTCATAATAAAAATTTCAGTTATCAATAAAACTAATTAGCTGTATGTATTATCATCAGTGCTATGGTGATTCAGTGTTGTGAATGTGTAAATTAATATGGAAACTTGAACCAGTTGAGAGATAAATTTGCTATGACTCATTTCTAAAGAATCTGTTCAGTTGGTGATCTTAGGTCCTGTATTTTATTACCTGACTACAGCAGAGTCAGAAGAAAGGGTTATGATTTTAGCAGTCTAGGTAGTTAGACCTGAAATTTTCACACCTATATAAGATAACAATATTCTTTATTGCACACAAGAAAAAAAACAAAAGTTACATTGATAAAAGTTAAAAGGGACCTTATTAATAGCAATTTTCTCCATACAACCTTGTGATCGAAAGCTATTACTAATTTGACAGTACAATTTTTTATATTTCTGCATTTATGAATACTAGTAGCAGTATTCTATCTATTAGAAGTTTTGAATATCAATCTTGTAAAGAGAACTTTTTTCCATAGTCTGGTAATACATTTTAAATAATAGGGGTTAAAGTATGAAATTGCCGTTTTATTGCAATAGGTTCTTTGAATTGACATATAATCTTCATGGTTTGAGGTTTTCGAATGAAACTTTTTTCAAATGGTTTCTATGATGTTCTTTTTTTAAAAAATGTGAAACATTTCAATATCGACTTTCAATTGTTTTTGTTATTCAATTTAGACAAGAAAGATGGATACTGCGAAAATTCGAGTGATTATGAGGCACCCATTTTTCGTATTTTTTTATTTTATTGATTTGACGCAAGTGAGTCAATATCCGAGAGAAAACTGAACTCAACCTGATAGTATTAGAATATCTAAAAGAAACAAATTTATTTTGTATTGTTTTGTTTTTTTTTTATTTGGTGTACAAAACAGATCACAACCATTACACGATATAAAAGTAATAATATGACATGAGTACTAAGTTGTGGTCTAAAGCATGCACACATAACATTGCCACATGTAAATTTGAGTATCTAAATAAAGTAAATTTTAGGGATAAGCATTTTTTATTTATTTATTTATTTTTATTTACATAAATATTGCAACATGACATTAATTAGGTACACCAAAGCGTTACAATATTTTAACTGAGCACAACCTATCAAACATCTTCTAGCATTCTTTTACATACCTTCATTACACTTCCAATCCCATCCGCAAACATAAAACGAGCAAGAGAAATATATTCATATTTATATTTCTCTTGCTCGGACTCTTTGCACTATTGCTAAAGCAAACCGAAAGAATGGCCATTGTCCTTCAAAAAATAAGGTTTGTATTTATATATTTTTTCGACAATATAACTAATTTTGAGGTTTAACAAATTTTTAAAGCGAAAAAAAAAATCGGAGTCTACGTAACCGGAAGTACGTCATCAACTGATATCCTACGAGCTGTTAGTTTCTAGTGATACCATGACTCGATACAAAAACTCTTTAAATAAACAAAACCTAAAAGACTCCTTATCTATGCAAACGTAAAAAAATATATATTATATTTGTTTTTTTACGGAGTACCGAAATTTCAATATCTTGACATTTTTTATTTAAAAATATTAAACCTACTTTCATTCACGTGTTGAACGAACGTTAGAAAGTCGAATTAGTCACACACTTATTCACAAAGATACAAGAAATCAGTCAATATTATATGAACTTATACCTTTAAAACAAATTGTCATATATCCTCCCGCGGCGGCTAACCTCGCGTTCTAAATTTAAAAAAAATATTTAGGACAATGCCCATTGTCGCTAATATCTTTACCTTGGTGGCTGTTGAAGATACTTACAGTTAGTTATAATACTGTATTATGTCACTACTGTACCGTAGGTACACCACATAGAGCAGGAGACCAACACTAGTTTCTTGTGGGACACCGCAATTCACAGGAACGAACTGTGATTTTAAATAGTACCCATCAGTTAATTCGAAACTATCTTTAAGGTGAGTGTTAAACATTTGACTGTATTGATACTGAAACTCCAAAACCCTAGAAAGCATGAGTTCTGTATTTAGACAGTCTCAAGCTCTCAAAAATTGCAGCAAAATCGTAAAACCAGATTGGAAATCTAGAAAAGTCCCATTGTTTTAAGTTACTAAGTTATTATATGGATGTAGAATCGAACAGCGCGTCTAGAAGCTGGGTATAGTAATACCGAAACTATCGAAATACCGGTATTAGGATTATACAAAACCGGTTTTTCAAATTCGTATATTCTGTCCGGTATTCCGGTTTTTCGGTATTACCGAAAACCGGTATCCGTGCTCTAGGTGGGGGTCTCACAAATGTGACCAATCATCGCATTCGCGATTAAACCTGTTAAATCTATTGTAAGTCTTGCCTTTACTGGGCTTAACTTCTTTTACCTTTATCACTTTAACTGTAAGTAAAGTATTTGTTGAGCCTATTACCACAGAGTCTGTGAAATGTTCAAGTGCCTAGACAGGCAATTCTGGTATGCGTCATTCATAGTTAGTTATACATTTAATGGGTCGAATCGCGATTATTTATAACAATGTATGACCATAGCGAGTCATTAAAAAGTACTAATGCATCATAGTTATTGGCATCCACAACATTTGTAGAGATATCTATTAAAATTAAAATTTGTATTCTAGCAACATAAAACTTACTAACTAAAGCAATATCTCCTTTTGAACTGAACAACTAATGTAGTGTAATTTACTCCCTAGGTCCATCAAATCATAGCATGTTTTGAAGGACTGGTTGATTTTATTTTCGATTTTTGCAACCTAAGACAAATAAATCATTAGGTTGTACGGAGCCCTTCATGTCGCGTCCGACTCGCACTTGGCGTTTTAACCAAATCTCACGCACACAGCTGGTTTGTAATAATTAGTGTGATTACAAATTGTTGGATTCTAATTAAATTCAGTGTTTCATCTGATGCGACTGCAAAAACTTAAATACCTTCCCGAGGCTGGTTTATTATGCTTTGTGCTAGATTTCAACTGTGACTATCACATTCATAGATTATACAAAACAATACATAATACTGCATTGTTTCGACTGGGCTCATTAAATACACATTCACTATAAGATAAGAACTCTGAAAAATAAAAATTCTTCGGATGTTGTTTTTTCTCTGTTGTTTAATCAATTTCAATTTTGTTTTTGCAGTTTCTAAGAAATGATGATATTATAATAAAATATTTTTTTTATTATTTTTCCGCTAACTATGCAAGTACGTTGCATTTGCACTTAAAGCGTGTGATGTATTACACACAACACATCGAAACTAAATGATCATTGACCAAGGGCGTCGCCAAGGGGGGGCAGGGAGGGGGAGGTTGCCCCCCCCCCCCTAGAGATTCTAAAAAAGTTGCCAAATATAATGCAACCAAAGTCTTAAGTCTTTGAGTTAATTTGCTTGAAGTTCAAGCCTTGAACAATCATTCCCGTACGTCGAAACTCGAATGAATTTACCAATTCCACTCCTAATATTCCGTACGCTCAATTACGCTCTGCTCTACTCTGTCGTTGAAGCGGGAGAGGGGGAGTGGGGAAGCAACATGTAACCGCGCAGCGCTCGCGCCCCCCGCACAGCCGCCTTTGTTTTAGCGTCTGTCATTCTGTCAGCTCGTGCTCGTGTAGCTTTACACATTGGACTCTGTACTGTCACAGAATATATATGTATATAGTACTAAGATACTGTTGTAATTACAATCGCTGTAGATGTAAGGCTCGTAGTACAAGTGAAAAGCTTCCTGTGCTGTCGACTTTACCTACAATTCATACTTACTTTTCTCATTCATAGAGAATGAGAAAAGTATGAATTGTAGTAGGTAAAGTCAACTTGCCCCCCCCTGTGCCATCGGCTGGCGACGCCCTTGTCATTGACTATAATTCATATGAGCGTTGCATGTACCCTGTGATCAAATGTTCGTTTATACACCAGCCCAACCGCTGCAACACGCGTCTACTAAAACACGTCCACAGTGCAGTTCATTTAAAAGCCTCCATAATTTGTATCGGCTGCTTAGTAATTGCATATGCGCTTATAAGGGTATAGCAGCCATCGGCCTATAAGGTCAATGTGCCATTTGCAGACGATAGGCAGTTGATTGGGCAAGTGAGCGCCAGCGTTCAGAAATTCCTTTTACACTCTTTACACTCTAGGCATTCATCCTAAAAGTTTTCAAAATATAGTAGCATTACCTATTTTTAGTATTGACTGCCTCGTTGGCCTAGCGGCATCACGTCTGATTGCCATGCCGGGGGTCGTGAGTGCGATTCTCACTGGGGACCGTCGTCGTACATTTGTACAAATGGCCTCAGTCCGGGTGTATTTCCATGTTTGTGATGTCCTTGCGTGGTCACTATAGCACAGGGTATCCTCACAGATCTATATCTGTGTGTGGAAGTTATTTATATTTTATGTTAGCAGAATAAATAAATGAGCCGCAACACTTGGTCAGCTAATTGATAAATTAAATTGTAATACAATTTCGAATTTTCGGGAAAAAAAACCTTGCCTGGTTGCCAGAGCACAGGTTTCCCAGTTTCGGTCCAGCAGAAGCGATTGTGTTGTGGTAGAAGTTATTATTAGTTATTATCTGCTGCTAAACTTTGTATTTCCTGTCGACCACTAGTCTCTGCTAAAGACTCATCGCTGACAGAAAAAAAAATATTGTCGACCAACATATTACCATTCTCCTCAGCTTAAACGTGAACGGCGTTCGGAGCGGGTGTGCGAGCGACAACGGGGCACCGGTTGACGACCGCGACTACTACAACGATATGCCCGGCAAGATGCCGCCGGAACATGCGCCGGCGCCGCGGCACCCGCCGCCGCCCCCTCTGGCGCCCCTCGCCCCTCTGAGCTCGTGAGTACAGCAAACTAAGCCGACATCAATCAGCCCGTGTTCGTCCACTGCTGGGTATAGGCCTCCCCCAAGGCACGCCACTTCTTTCTGACCTCATACAGCCGCTACCAGCAATGTGCCTCAGATCGATCGTGGGGGTTCTAGTATGCGTTGGACAGTTTGTGTTCTCCTCTCGAGATGAAAGGTTCTCAAACCGAAATCGATGATTTACAAACGTACTCCATTCAAACGGGTTCCCTTCGGGATGCAAACTGGACCACTATGCCTATGTCTTTCTGGGCAATAAACGGTTTTATATCTTGAACTTTAATAGATAGCTAGGTGAAATTTTGACAGAATAGTTTTATAAACACACATGTCGGATACATAAGCAGCCTATATACGTCCCACTGTAGGGCACAGGCCTTCTCTCAGAGAGAGAATATGGGTTTAAGCACCACGCGTGCCCACCGTGGATTGGCGATTTTAAGCGCTTAGGTACCTAAATAGCTCAGACACTCAGGTTTCCTCACGATGTTTTCCTTTACCGTTAGCGGAGTGATATTGCTGCTATAACTTCACAAATGTTATGTACTTAGAAAACAAAGTCATAGGTACATGCCCGCACTGAGAATCGAATCGAATCGCTTCCGAGTCAAATACCACCGCTGCACCGCATACACACGCAAAAACAAGCACAATACAAACACAGTATTCCGTGCGCCTTCGCAGGTGCGAGGAGAGCGTGAGGCACTACGTGAACCAGACGCCGCCGCCGCGGACGCCGCCTACCGCCCTGCTGCCCAATCACCAGAATGACATCTTTGATATGCGTAAGTCGCCACGGAATATGGAACTGCTGCTTTAATTAACAATAAATAAATTATTTCTTTTTGCAAATAAAATTATGTAATATCGTCTTATACTAACTACTCAAAACTCGGGAAAAGCTCGAAAAAGACTGCGAGACTCGATTCCTGAAATTTGTACGGAACCCTCGGTGGGCGAGTCCGACTCGCGCTTGTAAGGTTGTTTTTTAAACGCATCAAGGAAGATACCTTTTTTCTTATTCTTGGTGCTAGTAGACTTCAGGAAGTCACTTAAAATAAGTGTTTCCTAGTTAGGACATACGTTCCATATCTGACTTTTCAGCTGCCAATTAGGAGGACATCAGGGTCTGTTTGGTGAATATTATCCTCCTATTTCAGAGCCGTTCACGGCGGCGCCGATGTCAACGCCTTCGGTGACGTCAGCGCCGTCGCCGGCGACGGCCGACAGCGGCGCGGCGGCCAGTGCGCCCGCGCTGTCGGCGCCGGCGCAGGCTGCGCTGCTAGCGCGCGAGCCCTGGTACCACGGTCCGATATCCAGAGAGCACGCTGAGAAGGTATAGAAAAAGAAGGATATAAGAAGGTTCCCCTGCTGAGCCGAAAGCTAGCCTACGTTTCGTTGCGCTTCTAGGGGTTCTAGGAGTAAGCTACTAAGCGTTGGAAAAGCGATCGCAAAGAGCGCTCCCGCGATGATAGCACGGGCGCGCTGGTCCCACGGTCCGATCTCCAGGGAGCACACTGAAAAGATATAGCTCCGCTGCCGAGCCAAAAGCTAGCCTATTTCGTTGGGCTTCTTAGAAGTATGCTACGACGAGCGACCCATACTGGCCGCGCTGCTAGCTCGAGAACCCTGGTACTACGGTCCGATCTCCAGGGAGCACGCTGTGAAGGTAAAGTTCCGCTGCTGAACCAAAAGCTAGCCTTCTAGGGGCTCTAAGAGTATGCTACTAAGCGCCGGACGCCGGCGCTGCTAGCCAGCGAGCCTAGGTATATCCCGTATGAATTAAGTTGCGCCGGCGATGAATACCATTGGAATGTGATTGATTATCAGGCGACAAAATAATGACAAATAACTACCATTGCCAATGTCTCAAGAAAACAGCCATTTTTGTGCCAATATTACTGTTCATTAATCCTTTAATCATGGTTATTTATATAAGTACGTATATTCATAGTTACACCTACCGCCCGTCTCTTTTTTTCTTCAGCAACTTTCTGTCTGGAAGAAATTGCTTTTAGCAATATCGCCAATAATTGTACTGTGTGTTTTTCAAATTTTTATGTCATGTGCTCTGGTCAAGTCAAAGTCAAAGTCAAAAAAAATTTATTCAAAGTAACACAGAAACTGTGACTTATTGAACGTTACAAGAAAAACTAGGTGTCCGTTTCAAAATCTAGATCATGGTGTACAATAAAGAATATTCTTGTCTTATTCTATCTTATCCTGAAACCATGGCATGGTTACCGGGGACCACCACGCTGAGAAAGTACTAAAACTGCACCTAGTAGACGCTAGGCATGAATTTGCTCAAGTAAGCTGCTCTGCCGTTGTTAGCGCCGAAAATGGAAAGCCCGAATTATAGATATTACTTATATTTATAATAAATTAAATAATAAAAAGGACAATAAAATAGAAATCGATCCAGGCAAATACCTTGTTGCCATGTAAGTGTTATAACATTCTCACACAGCAACGGGGTTGCCAGATCTGTCGCCAACAGCCGTCCTAATAGTACCCATGAAAAAAGCAATGTCAACCATGTCTGAAAAAAACACGATTGAATCGTTAAAATAATTCAGAATAAATCGACTGGAGTATTTTGACACAGACGTCTCTTTTTCAGCTGGTGGTAGAAGACGGCGAGTTCTTGGTGCGTCAATCGGCGACAGGGCCGGGCCAGTTCGTGCTGACGGGCGCCAGGAGGCGGCAGCACAAGCATTTGCTTCTCGTGGACCCTAATGGCGTGGTGAGCTACGAAACAACTAAGGGGATCCATGAGGTCTACTAGCGCCACCTTTGAAAAAAAATCATATCTCTTTTTACTGATCTGATTAATAACGATTTTTACGACCATAGCCGAGAACCTGAGTCTAAAAAACCTAGGACTAGATTAGATAGCAGTAACGGTACGGTCCCAGTTCCTTGATCCTAGGTTTCCGGTCCTGGGTCCTAAAAACCACAATTAACATGATTGAGAGAATATTCAGACGACAGGCATGAAACATTTTGAAAAACTGTCTCCAAAACGTAAATTTTCTACAAACAATTTCATATTTTTGGTCACAGTTAAGGGTTAGTGGTAAAAAAAGACATTTTAGTTTTAAATTTAAAATTCCCACCGAAACGCAGGCGGTGACGTCGCTAGTGACGTCACAGTTATATGGTCAACAGCAAAGCTATTTACGTTTAATCGCGTGTTCTTTAATTTATTCTCTGTGATTGGTATTAAACTTAATATGACAGACATAGGTTTTTGTAGATTTTAATTATCTTATTAATTATCAATACCGGTCTTAATAAACAAATAAATGCGTGGTTCGTATTCAACAACGCAAGTCTTATTAAATAAATACATAATTTCAGTCATTTTCATTTACTGCCATCATGCTCATTTTTGCAAAAATTATCTATCAAAGTAGATTTTTTTTTTCATTGGTGGCGGACTGAACCTCATGGAGCCTTTACCCTTATATTAGGGGTTAAACTATGAAATTGCCGATTTGTACTGAAAATCTAAATTGTTAATTTTTTAAATTTTTAACAAATTTATTTAATCAAAATAGTTGCCATTATTATCTATACATTGCTGCCATCTAATGGGAAGGTCATTAATGCCTTTGCGATAGAACTCCGACGATCTAGACTGCACAAACTGTGTGAAAGCATTTTGTACTGCCTCCTGGGAAGAAAACTTCTTGTCACGTAGATAATTGTCCAAATCACGAAAAAAATGGTAGTCCGTTGGAGCAAGGTCTGGTGAATACGGAGGATGACGAATGGTTTCTAACTGCAGTTCCTGAAGGGTCAAAATGGTTTCTCGTGCTGTGTGAGGTCTCGCGGTGTCGTGGAGCAGATCAGTCAAATCATGAGGCACCCAATTTTTCGTATTTTTTTATTTTATTGATTTGACGCAAGTGAGTCAATATTGTGGGTAAGGTAACGTTAAACCATGCCGCTAATTCCTGGGTAGTTTGACTAGGGTCGGCTTCCACTATCTCTCTTAATTCATCGTTATTCACCTGTGTGGGCGGTCTTCCTCGTGGCTCGTTCTTTAAGTCGAAATTTCCATCACGAAAGCGTTTAAACCAAAATCGCACGGTGCGTTCATTAGTAGACCCCTCTCCAAACGCAGCATTGATATTGCGGGCTGTTTCTGCCGCGTTAGTTCCGCGTCGGAACTCGTATTCAAAAATCACTCGAATTTTCGCAGTATCCATCTTTCTTGTCTAAATTGAATAACAAAAACAATTGAAAGTCGATATTCAAATGTTTCACATTTTTTTAAAAAAGAACATCATAGAAACCATTTGAAAAAAGTTTCATTCGAAAACCTCAAACCATGAAGATTCTATGTCAATTCAAAGAACCTATTGCAATAAAACGGCAATTTCATACTTTAACCCCTATTATCTTAGAATGCGTCGACAGATGCAGTTCTTCTCCAATTTCTTGCCCACAACGGGTCGTCGGTGAGGCTGCCCTCGATACTATCCAGGAATATTTCTACTCAATTCAGACTTTTCCACTGGGCGGAGGCAACTTCTAGAGAGAGGCTGCAAGAAGGATCCAACTGGGTCGGGCGCATCCAGACAATTCACTAAAACCCATACAAACCGATACAGGGTGGAAATTTGAGATGAGCCTTCAACAGAAACTCACTGGACTTAAATAGGTGGTGAAAAAATTTCTCAGGAGACCACATCTTATTTTAGCATTTCAAACTTTTTTTTTAAATGGTGCATTGCATTGGTGGTTTCAAAATGTTGGCACATTCAGCAACAAAAGTTCCAAATTTCTCAGCAACAAATTTGTCGCATATTGTTTTATGCTATACGCATCTGTTCCATAATGCGGTTGGGTATTGGAAAAACCTAGTAACATTCCTATTTTATGTGATTTTGGGCAACTTTGTTGAACACATGCGTAATCGTAATCGTTTTAACCAGTTTTATTTCGAAAATGTCGCGTTTAGACGTATATAGAGGTCAGGCTGCTATTTAAGATTGCACTCGATGCTACAACGAGCAGCTTCTGTATTACGCGCACTAAATCCTGAACTATTCCAATCGTCTGTCAAATTAGTATGGAAAAATAAAATATAAATAAATAAAATAATTTTATTTGCTTAAAACGTGGTACATGAGGATGGCATGATATTATATATGAGCTCACATTCTGTTAGATATGTTCTAACATGCAAATATTTAATTGTTGTTTATTGTTATTGAAATGTCAAAATACCATAATGAAATTAATGAATTATAAATGTCAAATAAGTTTTTATGTCAGGTGCTAAATCTACAAATGTTAATATAATACAATGTCCAGGTCAATACAGTAATTGAAATGTCAGTTGCATTTAATTAATAAAATTAAGTCAAATAGATTAAAAAATAAAAAAATTAAATTATTTAAAAATAGCTGGAATGTCAAAAATAAATTGACAGTTAGACGATGGGAATCGATCATGATTTGGTGCGCAAAATATAGAAGCTGTTCGTTGCAGCATTCTATTCAATAAAACTAGTAAGACATTTTTTTTTACCCACGTTTTATGTTTTTCCCTAGAACCTTTCCGTCGGAATAATTCCGCGACCCCAATTCTCTATTCGTTTGTGTTTGCGGCGTATTTGTTTGCCCCATTAAACTCCGCCCCCTCCCGCAGGTCCGCACCAAAGACCGCATCTTCGACAGCGTGCCGCATCTAATCAAGTACCACTGCAGCAACGAGCTACCGATCGTCTCCGCCGACTCGGCGCTGCTGTTACGGAAGCCGGTACCGCGGGCAGACGGTCAGCGCTCGTGACACAAGCAGCCGCACTCCGGGAGACATTGAAACTGAGCCGTTTTATGTGACGCGTAAGGGCTGATTTACTCTGATAGTGTCGCTGTTCTCGGACGAAATACGCTATTTGACAGTGTGAAAAAAAGTATTCTTTATATATATATATATATCTGTATAATGTAAAACCGATGCATTTTTAACTAAAAAAAATGGATCATTATATCCAAAAACCAGGATAAAACTTGATAATTTTGTATCTGTAGCTATTTTATCGAAAACGGCTTGGATTGGCCCAAGCTATGATGACGTCACAGGTCAGTAAATATAGCATCTGTGAAGTTTAGAATCCCCAAAATTATCAAATTTGTCAAGGATCCTATAGTAGTAAATCTATTTGCTTTTCTGCGCCCTGATATTTAAAAGTTCCCGCTCTCGGGGCACACACTAGATGGCGTTACAGTAAATTTTAGTATCTCACTTTTTTCTATGGAGCCGACATTCTTCCTAGTAGTATTATATTTCTACTAGGAAGAATGTCGGCTCCATAGAACTAGTACTAGTGTATTTGACGTTTGTTTGCGTACCGACCAGTGACGTCACTGATTCCTGTGCGACGCCATATTGCACAAGGCAGCGTTTTGGCGGCTCATTTTGCGATAAAAGTTAATTATTATTTGCTTTTTTTAGAAGAAACACACGAAAGAATTAACATTACTACTTTCTGAGTACACAATGAACACCAACAAAAAATCTGAGATGGTTTTCAGAAACCTGTCAAATAGCCTACTGACGGCTAATTGTTATGTACCTATTTTATGTATACAAGGCGGTGCGGTGGGCAGCCGGGTCGTTGTTGTGACGCAAGCAGCCGCACTCGCACTCGCGAGACATCGCGCTGACAACTGAAACTGAGCCGTCTCGTGTGACGCGTAAGGGCTGATTTGAACCGATGGTGTCGTTGGTCACTGGCGAAATTCACACCAAATTGTTTTGTATATAAATTTTATTTATACAAGCCGATGCCGCGGGCAAGGTATCGACTTGGCCAGCGAACTTTACCTATGAAACAGTTCATCTACGGTCAGTCTGCTGTCATATTCGTATTAATTTTTTTATATGTGGTATTCCCAGTATAGGATAATATGTAAACTGAATGTGCTGTATGGAATTGGTAAATTGGTGTCTATTGCTATAACTCAGTAGATCTTTTGTAGGCTTATTAAACTGCACTTTTGCATTTAAAGATGTAATCCAATTGTTGTAGATACTGAATTAGATTCGACCAAAATTAATTAGTTGGCTAAATATTGATTGTTGCTGTGCAATTTTAAGGCCAAATTTTCGTCTTAAGTTTTAGTTTAAAACTGTATATTTCCCAAAAAACTAAGATCTTTTAGAAATTATATGTGGTTAGTATCATGACTACGAAAGTAGATAATAAATCATAATTGTACATGCTACTATTAAGTTTCTGAGTAATTCTACGATAAATATTAAACATACACAGTTTATAATTTGTATAGAAAGGCCATCACACATTATTCCTACCTACTTAATATTTATGTATGTAATACAAAAATTTCTGGACTTCTCTATAAAAAAAATCATCCAACTTCAATATTATTGCTGCTAGAGCGATATACATAATGCTATTCTCTATGTTTCATTATGTTCATAGAGGGTGTAACAAAATCTCCATATTATCCATCTGTTCTACTCGTCAATACAATTTGTCACACCCAGATTGATTCTAGTGTTCTAGTATTCTAGTGATTATCAAGTTTCATTATGCTGCATCCACACGGTACCAACACAGGACCTTAATTGCACTATTGATGAATACGTGCATTGAAATGGCCCAGCTCTGGCAAGGCTAATCACGTGTACATATTGTAAGTGTTAATTATGTTTATTCACATACCTCAGCGCTTGAAATCACTAATCCGCGGTGGGCACGCGTGGTGATTAAGCCCATACTCTCTCCCTGAGAGAAGACCTGTGCCCTACAGTGGGACGTATATATATAGGCTGCTCTTGTATGTAGGTATGTATAATTATCTTTGTAGGTATGTATAAACATACTTCCCGGAACTACTCGGGGTGACGGCGTGCTGGTCATCATGTGGACGCACATATTTTTTTAACTTCAAACTGAATACTACTGACATACGTGGCTACTCCGAGACAAAAATATTATGAAGGTCGACACTCCTAGTTATGTGATTATTTTGCAGACTGTGCTTCCTCGTATTATGTGGTAAATGACTAGGTACCATAAATAATTTTCACACTGTATATGTAATGTAGTGATAGTTAAATTGCACAAACGATCTTAATGGTCGATCATTTGTAACAGAGATTTAGATTATATTGTTTAAAGTGTGTTTGCATATTGATTTTAAGAATCTAATAAATATATTTTCTAATAAGTCTGATACTAAATTCTAGCTGGAGCCCCTAACGATTCCTAACATCTTGCTGTCACCTTCCATACTAATTGTTCCTTTTTTCCGTTGTACAAATTGCTGTAGCATACGTCAGGATTCGCGAAACAGTGCCCGATTTCATAGTACTACAATCATGATTTAGTATGACAATTTCATGAACATTGCAAAATCGATAAACCCACATAATAAGGGACAATTCAGACCTACCGGCTCGCATCGCGCCGCGTCGGAACGGATGCGTAGGCATGCCGCGAAGGCCGTCCGCGTCCGTCAGAGCCGTACGCGTGCCGCGGCAGCCTTGTGCGTTTCGCGGCAGCCTTGTGCGTTTCGCGGCAGTCGACAGTCCGGAGTCCGGACGTATTCCGACCCCTCCGTCTTAGCTGTGGTCTTAGTACCATTAGCTAGTACCATTAATGGTACTACAAATTTCATATCATTTGCCGCATTACAAAATGCCGTGCGTAGGTCTGAATCATCCCAAACTAGAAAGACTGCTACGCCTTGCGCATTGAATTGTCATAATAAACTATGAATTGTAGTTTTTTATAAAACGCGCCCTTTGGTGCGCGTATAGGGGGATTCCAGAAGAAAATAAGAAGGTTGCGTATTTGAATGATTTAATTACAAAATTATGTATTTAGTGCTACAGTATATAAACAGTAAGGTCATAAATGGCAGTGATGTTATATTATTATCACTAAACTTAGTATTATTTTACAAATAGTCGACCTCCTACCGCAACATGCTACGATAGGTACTCCCGTCGCCGGAGGAAGATACATTCAACACCGAAACTCTCACTAACACATCAATAAAACTTTGAGAAACAACAAACAGTCAGGCGACTGGGAATACCCTCCCGTGCTTATAAAAATCTTAAACGAGACCAATCGTCAATGGGCTTGGTCTGTTCGGGTCTTGCCCCCTTTCTGCTTTTGCCCCTTATTCCCATAGTATTTGTAGATTTGCCCCCTTTTTGAATCATCATACTTTTAATTCCTATTTTGCCCACTTTCCGAGTTTGCCCCCTATTTTGACTAATCGATCTTTCATTCTTGTTTTGTACAAAATTGGAGCTTGTTTGCCCCCTATTTGTACAGTCGAATATAATAGGGTGTAAGAATAAAATTTTATCTATGGAAGAGGTGAAAAGATCTGCTGTCATCATTCTACTTTTGGCTTATTTTATTTTATCAGTCAGTGGATGAAACCAGAAATTTTACGTTTGGTAAGTTGTTTAAACAATCGCCGTCGCACCATCAATGCAACCGAAGGATGGCATTTTCGACTCAACCAGATAGTGAAAACCAAAAAACCGATTTTATTTCTGATAGTTAATAATTTAAAGGAAGAGAGCATCCACTACAACTTTTTAATGAGACGCAATAATTTTATGCGTTCCATACACAAGAAAAAGGCAACAAAAAGACCTAATTACAGATCAACTGATAACGAAGATTGTGGAGGATCTTATAACAGATAAAATCACTGTAGAACAATGTTTGTCATGACTTTCGATGGTAAAATTTACATGAGCTGTTAAATTTACATATGTACAAACATTCTTCTACATGAATTATAGTTATAGCCGTTAAATTGTAAAACGTAATACCTAGTTTTAGTTAAAAATATTATTAGTTCCATAACACCATAAGATTGAAGTTTTTTTTTTAGAAATGTTGTTTTCTTTCTCATTGTACAAAAATGGGGCAAATATCATCTTCTTTAACGAACGTTACTTTAATGGGGCAAAACAAGACAAATAGACAAGCGATAGCAATTAGTGGGCAAAGTTCGAATAAAAAGTAGGGTATATCTAAAGGGGTGCAAACCTACAACTACTGGGAAGACCCGAACTTGACACGCAAGACTATTTTCACCAAACGTGGCTTCGCCACGAGAAGATCCACGTAGGTACGTCACGAATTGCCGCATTCGTTTAGTTCAAATTGATTGTGTCTGTTACCCGTTTCGTGTTGTACGTAAATAAATAAAATAAAAATGGTTTGGTTCACAGGTTTGCATTCAGACTATGACATATCTTAAATATTCGAAATCGTTACAATATGTAACGAAATTACATCATTTGCGGCGTTTCCACTTGGTCCTACTCGGTTCTCCTACTGGTAGGAGCACGAGGACCAATATCCTTATACTCCTACCGGTGGGAGCATGAGGATAAGCATATCCTCGTGCTCCTACTAATGGAGTCACATACAACGAATATTGTCACTTATTAATTACTAGTCTGACAAAGGTATTCCGATAAAACGGCGTCGAGAAGATCTCGTAACTGATACTTTAAAAACGAATACTCAAATGTCGCTTCTACATGGCGAAATTACTGTACGTAATTTTTTGGAAATACTAAGATGATTTTATAAAATTTTGATTACAAAAAATATTTTTTTTACTCTGTTCTTAGGTGTACTTATTGCATATAAAATCAGGATAGGAGAATAAGGACATATTGGTCCTCGTGCTCTTACCAGTAGGAGAACCGAGTAGGAGCAAGTGGAAATGGTCATCATTTGATTGTGAGTCACAAAGCCTGTGTTAGATAGAAACCTGTGAGGTAGTCCTTGGTGCTCTTTAGAGATGGTTCAAATAAATCATCCATTATTAGAATCGTCAAGTCAATTGGATATTAGAGAGTAATTTATTGTTTTATACTTGCAGTGACTTAGAATGGTGAAATTAAGTATTGAGACTTAAGCTCCCATGAGTTGTTGCGCACCAGCGTAAACTAGTGCGCATTCTTAGAGAACTGCTAGATTTTGATAGCACTTTATAAACACGGGTTTCCGCTATCCATCTTTACTGCCAACGCTAAGCTTACAACACCGATCCATAATGTGAACATATTATCCAGCGCAAACTGATTCACAAAACAATACAGTCCAATTAGAAATTAATAAGAGCGAAGACATTCATAAAACAAGATTTAGTACCTACCAGACTCAACTTTCATTTAGAACATAAATATCAGACCCAAAATATTTTGAAAGTACGCCTAATGAAGTTACAAAATGCGAAACATAGGCAAAGAAAGGCCCGTCTCATTAAAAATTTCCGCTATGACTTGCCTAGGCTTACGAGTACATTCTTTGGGAACATTGCAGCACTATACACCGGGCCCTCCTACAACGCAGGACCCCATTCCGTGCAAATACTACTTAACACTACTATTTCCTACGAGACTGTATCTACTTCAAAATCAAACAAAATCGTCACTGTAGATAGATAAAAGAAATAAATATGCGTCTATACAAAAATAACACATTTAAATCGCAGTGAACACCTGAGCACTTTATGAACCCTGAGCGCGCGGCCCCCTCTATTTACTGTGCTGTAACTCACAGACGACCACTCCTACGTTACTCCAGCTAGACAACACGCTCCGGGCCGCCGCCCTATTACACTTACACTATTCATATAAGTATTTAAGTCGACTCCTATATTTGCCATTGACAATTGACTTTAAACTTACAATGTACAAACTTGAAGGCTGTGTTGTATAAACATTTTATCATTCCAAAATTACTTTTTACAAATGATTACACCAAAAATATTTCATCCTATTCACACAGTACTGTATTCTAGCGCGGAGTAATAAAAATAGATCCGTGAATACTCTTCATCGTTACAAAAGTTGGTGTCAAAAACGACAAGCTACTACCTAGCGAGAGGATTAATTTAACATCCGAACATTTTCACATGACCAACAACAGCGACCGAGCGACTACAGCGTTCGGCTATTAATTAAGCGACAACGCTAGCTAACAATAGAACTTATCGCCACTCTCACACAAATAAATACAGGTACGTCGACGTCGCGGAGCCCGGGGGGCGGGCCTCGGTCGAGGGACTCGAGCCGGCGAGGGACTGGCGCGCGCGCGCGCTCAGTCCGGCGTGGGGACGGGCGCGGGCGGCGCGAGGACGGCGGGTGGGGGCGGGGGCGGGGGAGGCGGCGGTGGCGGCGGCGCGGGCGCAGGCGGGCGGTGCAGCATGAACGCGTCGTACACTTGCGCCAACTCGTCCATGTGATGCTCCTCGAGGCACAGGAAGCCCTGCAGCGTCGGGGCGGCGCGGCGCGCGCACGGAAGGCAGTGCACCACGTGCCGGCGCTCGTGCTCGCGCACCAACAGCGCGTGCCACACCTCGCGCTCGCACACGCCGCAGTAGTGCGACGCCTCGCCGCGCGCGCGCCCGTGGAAGCGCACGGGCACGTCGCGCGCGCGCACGGCCGCCAGCGTGCCCGCCGCCGCGCGCAGCGTCTGCAGCAGGCACGTGCGCATCGCGTGGTGCAGCCGCGGGTCCGACACGCGGATGTTGCGCGCCAGGTTCCACGTCAGGTGCACCATCGGCACGATAGACTTGAAGTTCTGCACCTTGTTCCACTCGTAGCGCTCGAGCGCTAGCGAGTACTGGCGCGCCGTGAGCGGGCCCACGTTCCAGGCGATGTTGTTGCACCAGCCGGTGGCCTGTACCCAGTGTACGCAGCCCGCGTTCACCCACACGAGGTCGCCGGGCCGCTGCGTGAAGCGGTACACGGGCACGCCGTGCGCGCGCAGCTCGGCCGGGTCGGGCCACCACGAGCCGTGCAGGTACGATAGGCCGTGGCGGTCGCACAGCTCGCGCACGCCGCCCCAGTACGCGTTGGGCACGCCGAACCACTCGCAGTCGCCGGGGCCGATGTTGATGTTGATGGAACAGAAGTTGTTGTTCTCCTGGTGGCCGGGCGTGCGGCTGCCGGGCACCTTCATGTACAGCTGCACGGTGTTCATGCCGAGGATCACGTGGCCGACGTGCGACAGCATGTTGGCGGCGGACGCGACGCGGGTGAACGCAGGTAGCTTCTGCAGCTCGGTGAGCTGCGCGCGCCACTTGCGCTCGTCCGAGAGGTCCACGTTGGTGCCGAAGCGGAGCATGCGCTGGCCCTTGCGGCGGCGCATGGGGCCCCCGCCGGACTCGCGGCCGTCCGAGTCGGAGAGGGCGCCGGCGGGCGCGGGCGCGGGCGGCGCGGCGCCGCGCTCCTCCCGCAGCGACTCCTGGAACGAGCCGGCCTGATACTGCGCGTACTTGCGCACGGTGGTATGAGAGCGGTGCGAGGCGCACGCCCACACGCGCCGCCGCCCGCTCGGGTCCCAGTTCTCGTCGGAGGACTGCATCAGTTGCGTTCTCACTTCGACCGCGTGCTCGGGCCAGGCTTCCACGAGAGTTTTGGTCGAGAACAGGCCGAGATCCAGCTTGAGGACGGCGGTGAGACCGTGGACCATGGCGATGGGATGCTTGAGGCAGAAGTCTTGCAGTACGGGAGAGAAGGCGTCGTGTTTGGACTTGACACAGTAGTAGGGGGCCCCAGGGGCGAGCTGCGCCTCGGTGAGGCGGGGCTGTGGCACGGCGGGGGGCTCGGGGGGCCCGCAGCCGTCGCCGAGCACGGACCAGGCGCTGGGCGGCCCGGGGTTATCCCTGCACAGAGAAAGGGGCGTGAGCAGGGGGCTAGATGTCGAGACGTCTATACTGCCCGACATCTTGGTGTACAGCACCCCCAAACCGCACTCTCCATATTCCCAGCTCCACTAAAGACTCAAATGTTTATGTACACATTAGATAGGTTCATAATATTGTCATTGTGAATAACTAGTGTGCTACTGTTATTATCTATGTACTAGTACAATGATAAAGGTGTATTTATAATAGAAATAAATAAAAAAAGTTAATAATTTGCTTTAATAAATAAATTTATAAATGGAGGAAATATTTATTTACAACTACGTTTAACTGCATCGTCCACATTACGTTTAAATGTAGTAAATACAAATAATTAACTAAGAATTTAAATAGAAAATAACTGATAATTTAATTAGAAAATTGTGGCCAAATCGCTGCCGTCGGCCGGCTAGGTGCCTAGAAGGGTGGTAGTATTACCCCGCTGAATAGCGAGGCTCAGCCGTTACCAGAAACAGGCAACCAGCCCTCGGGTCAGCTGACGCATCGAGCAGGCGCGACAAAATATCTTTAGACAGTCGCCGCGCTTCTGGCGCCCACGGCCCAAGAGACTCCAAATATAAATTTATAAATTCAATTCAATTAAATATTCTACACAATCAGTCGCGAAGGGTCCATATAAGCCGACTCCCACCGGCTTCCGTTTTAAAATCGACTCACACTAAAACCAAATTAGCTACACTCGTATTCCATACATTTTATTCAAACAACCTTGAATGCCTTCGGCTTATCTCGCCCATAGTAGCCGCTTTATACAATAACACTGTCTCGCTGGCACTCCCACAAATAATGCTCTGTCTTGCTCGACTTCAACGCGCCCGAAAGTGGCCGAGATAGGCTGCGCCGTCCCTGCTCCCTTTTCTTTCTCTTTTTATTGCCGTATAAGAAAGCGAGGCAGGGCGCAATCGGTTTTATCGGATTTACTCGGACGCGATCGATAATATAAGGAGGAAAAATTAAATTTCACTATTGCAATAACAAAATGCATCGCCAATTAGATTGTTTTATATAGACTGTTTTTTTTTATTGTTTTATCGGGAATCAATTCGGAAGTAAACTTATACTTAACTTACGTGCTGTAATGGATTGTTGTTTGCGGTGCATTATTGTGAAAAAATTTGTTTTTTATGTGGTGTTCGTTGTTGTGGTGGATACTTAATTTTTTTTTATTTATTGACTTACGTCTGTATCGCAGAGTTTTGAATTTTATAAATTATTCGCCAAACTGCGTGGCAGTTTGTTGGCGAACTAATCGCACTCTTAACATTTTTTTTTAAAAGTACAGTCGACAGCGGTTCCCCTCCATACATGCTTACTCTGTATTCGGTCATATTACAAGTGACTATGCAACACAGTGCAAATATATTGTCACTTGTTTATTATTTATTTCTCTGCGTTTGTCTCTCATATTTGTTTATTACGGTGAGTTTTCTCAGTCAATTTCAGGTGGAGTGCTGTTCGACTGACTGTTTGCTCGGTCAAACTTTGTTTTTCAACCTGTTTTAAAAAGAAAAAGGGTGTCATTCGGTTACGCCGTGCTGTTCCGAACAAGACTATTGATTGCAAGAGAAAAGATGGATTTCTTAAACATTTCCATACATCTTTCAACGACAAATTTAATATACATGAATGACGGGCAGTTGCAAATTAAACAAAATGCGTGGTTTTCCGTGTTTATTATTTTCAGACTTTAACTCAGTTTTGGAGCAGTTCTGATTTTACGGATATCATTAATTTAATGCCAAAAAACAGATTCAGACTGAATCGCAGTTGCTTCTTACTTGGATAAGTAGCAGCTTCAAACCATTTTTTTTTTCAAATACATCTTAACGATCGTTTTGCTTGTGTTTTCTTTATTTTGGCTTACTTATTCAAAATTGTATTTTGGTTGTGGATCTGTGCCGGCGTGGGTCTATAAGATAAATAACATTTTTTTTATTTTTGTTTCCTTTTGCGTTAACGTTCTTTTTTGTTAACTAGCCTAACTCCTACTAACAAACATGAATGTGAGGATTCTGCGCACGTCAAAAAGGCTTTTTCAAAAGCCACTTTTAACATACTTGACAGACATTGACATCATCAAATCATCAGCGCTTTTTTCGTATAGTGAAAGTGGGGCCTTATCTTCTGGAGAACACGTCAAGAATTCGTAGAATTGACGCTGGCATCCACTCGATGAGTTTTTTTTTTTTGTTGAACCGGCTTCCCTTTATCGTATTTCCACCCTTCGCCACTACCACACATGCTACTGGCAGCTACTTTATTATTCCAAATTCAGTCGACAGCTGATCAAACCTTAACGAACTTTGGTCAGCTCTCACGTTAACTTTACTTATAAGTTACTATGTCCCAGCTCGACCCGACACTCACTTGCACGCCTCCAGTATCTGCGCGGAGCTCATGCCGATGTGGAAGTTGACGGGCTTAAGCGGGTCTGTCTTGAGAGGCTCCAGTTTGACCACCGGCTGCCGCCCGCACAGCACCGCCTCGCTAGGGGTCGGCGCGCCGGTATCGGCGCTTTCTACTGCGGAGAAGATACACTCGAGATTAGAACCTTAATACTCAAATAGCGATGGCAGCGGAGCGGTAGAACGCCGGCCTCACATTCTCCCGAACGTGAACCCGACCTCCCAGTCGTGGGTTCGAAATTACTTTTCTTTTTGTATGTTACGCACATTTGTGAAGTTGCAGTACAATACCACTCGCTAAAATGAAAACATCGTGAGGGAACCTGAGTGTCCTGAGTTCACATACCTCAGCGTACGCGTGCTTGCGTGGTAATCAAGGCCGGGTTCTCCGACATTACCCGTAAATCAGGTGTTTTAAAATACATTTTGCTCTCTAATGGTTAGTATTTAAAATCTGAAAAAAAATAGGTACTCTTCAATGTCCTATCTAGGACCGCCGGTCATTATTTTTAGGATTGTTTTTAAACGCGAACAGGAATCAAAATTATCATTAGATATGGTTTTATTTAAGCTGTATTGAGTTTTGGATAGTAAAAAAATATACCAAAATGACTATAACTAAATGTGAGAGTATGGGCTTCTCTTAGGGAAAGGCCTGCGAAGACCAACTTTACCCACCAACCGAAAGCTACCCATACTGGACACGAAAATAAACTACATACTATATTCACGAATTTTTTCTGGGAAAAACAACAATATTAACACTCAATTGATGTTTAACGTTTAAAATAGATGTTTTGGTGAATTGGAGATCCATATTTTAGGTCTAGAGTCCGTATAGAGATCGACGTAACATCGAAAACTGTACCTCGATTCGACCAGCAATGGTCGACTGATGTAACTTTTCTCAAACCTATAATTTCGTACGGTGGAGAATGATAGAATCTTACATGATTTTGCCACAACGTATGGTTGTTTTCCTGTATTCTTCGCCATTTATAAGTTTACTTTGGCAGGAAAAAATAAACTTCACTATTTGTTTCAAACTTCACAAACTTGTCAACTGGACAGAGTTGTGTAAGAGTCATTAACTTCAATAGTATGAAGGTCAGTGGAAAGAAGTTCTTCAACCTAAGGCAAACATGAAACATTGCCTTATTTGATAATACCTACCCCTAATATTATTTTTTTGTACTGTTGTTTTGGAGCCTCACACTGACCTCCATGGTAGGAATAGAGGTCAGTGAAACCTTACAAAAGTCTCGAATCTCGGCGTTTCGACGCCAGGCGTATATTTAGACGCCGAAAACCGCGTATATTGCATCCCGTTTTGTCTGCCTGTGATTTTCTATTTACTTCCCTGACTGTATCGCCATCGTATCGCGGTTCGCGCGATCTTGATCAATCTTTACAAACAATCAAAAGATTCAGGCCCACATTAACATTTATGGCCTCAGTCCGGGTTTATTTCCATGTTTGTGACGTCCTTGTCTAGTTACCATAGCACAGGGTATGCTAGTGTGGGATCAGGTCAAGTGATTGTACTGTGTGGAAGTTATTATTATTATTTATAAAAACAAGTCGCCTGAAATTACTTTAGAGGACAGTTAGCCTGACAGAAACCTCCTTGAACAACGTACTTACTCCCTATAAGTTTGGCGCAATATGGGCAACAATCAGCTATATCCACTCGCTGATTGGCAAATCCTTTCACTACGATGGCGACGTTTGCAAACGATGCCTTATAAAGAAAATATGGCTTTAAGAAAAATCGTGCGATCTCAGCTAGAATGCGTAGGACCTTTCACTGAAGAGACGATTCGGGAAAAAGGATTTACGATAAAACGTTACACCACAGAGTTATTTTCCAGTAATAATAAAGTACTCACTGGCCATAGGTTCTTTCTTGATATCAGTCTGCGTGTCGGAGAATCTCTTCAACAAATCTTCCGCCAGCGACTCGGCGCTGTCGCCGCCGGCGCTCGAGCTGCTACCTTCGCTTTTGGTCACCTGTGGACGAATAACAACAGTCGAGTTACATTTTGTGGTTACCAAAAAGTATAGGGAGGAAACCTGCCGCCGTATTAGGAGAGTGGGGAGTATGAAGCGCTATAACGCGGTCAGATTAACGTCTGCATAGGCAAAAGTGGGTCGACACTGGTGTCAATGTGGCCGGTCACATGTACGCTAGTGTCGATGTCACTAGTTCGGTCAAACGTTGTCGTGGCCGAGTTATAAGTGTTACAAACCGGGCGAGCGCGCGCCGCCTGCGCCAGTCGGTACTGCGACAGCAGTGTCTGCATCAACGTCTGGAACAAGGTAAAACCACTTTAGAATAGCCTAAGATAATTCGGCAGTATAGGACCTGCGTTGGTAGCCCATTGGATTGATTTTTTGAAGCGTAGGTAGGTGGAAGTGCCAGTCCGTGCCTTACATGCACGGGTTCGAATCAGTTCGAAGGTCGTGGGTTCATCGGTGCATGCACCAATGACTTTGTTTTCCGAGATACGTAAGTTTGTGAATTTTTTGCACCTATACGACACGCTAACGTCGAAAGAATAACGCCGTGTGGAAAGCCGAGTATCCTAGGTGCTCAAATATCTAAGCGCTTGCTGAAGCGAATTGTGGAATCTCAGGTATACACCTACTAACTAGGCATAGTTGAAAGTCTGTCGTGACATTTTAAACCACCCCGGCAACGTAATTCTTATAACAATAGATTTAGGCGTGTACTACGTTGTGGCGAAGCTATTGTTTAAAACGGTAATTGAAATAGAATCCCAAAATAACTGAAAGTTGCTATAAAGTTCGGCACAAACAAAAATGTTTTCAAAATTTGTGATTTGATTCTGTGTCACAATACGGAAACCATCTAAACACGAACAAAGTGTTATTTTTACATAAGTTTTCTGAGTACGCCTATCTTTTGTATGGTGTCTTTGAATGTACTTTGGTGTTCCTAGCTAAAGTTACGCTATATAACCGAAAAAAAATGTAACAGAAACTTATTAACATATCAGACATAAACTGTATAACGTTTTTGCCAATCGGTCGGATGGGCGACAAAAAATCGGAAAACACATTCTATTATTAGAATGGAAACATAATATTATTATCGCTCGTTAAAACCAATGGTCGCCGCCAGTCATACCATTATTATAGTATGTGTACATAATATAATAATAAACATACCATTATTATAGGTCCCCAATATGTAAAAAATCAATTAATAAAAAAAAATATGAAATTGCAGTTAGTGTCCAGGCGCTCAGTGAATTAAGTCGCTCGGAAGGAGCCCCATCACTATCGAAGATTTGAGTCACTAACCGTCGGCTCCCAAATTGGAATAATCACGAAGTAAATACGCAAGTATTATTCTGTCTCTTTTGATTTCTCAAAAAAGAACGAGACCAACTTATAAGAAGTAATTACTCACTAACATTTTAAAATCAGAAAGCGGCTGTTATAGTGGTCTCAATCACTAAAAATTACATCATTCACTAAAAGTAATATCAGTCACTAAGAGTGATTCCAGTCATTAAGTCACTAACCCCCAGTTTCTCAATCCCAGTCTTTCAATTGACCAAAGTGCATACAAAAAAAAACCACTGACAGCTGTTAACAGTGGATTAACAGCTTGTTAGTGTACGAGAAACCGGGGGTAAGTGATCTCAGATCTCCTAAGTGATTAACCCATCTGGCAATAGATTTTTTATAAACAAATAGAAGAACAATAGATGCGGGCGCCACCCGCGGCCACGCCGTTCACCTAGAAGTTTAAGAGTGATCCCAGTCACTAAGAGTTTACTACGCCTGAGAGGCAACTGGCACGGACTGTGTTAGTTGCGAGTACATGGCAAACAGTGAGAGGGGCTCGTGGAGGCTAAGGAGTGGATGAGAAGATTGGTTTCTCCCTTCGTGGATTCCGCGGGCCAATCCAGCCAGCGCCGGACTGCTGGCCGAAAACAGTTTAAATTTGAAGTCAAGGACAGTAAAGAAATCACTATTCAATCCCAAACGTAAAGTCGCCTTATTGTTTTGATTCGCATCTATACTGAATAAACCTGATCTACTTTTGTAATATAAGAGGCCGGGACAATCCAGCGCCCACCTAGGCTGCCTTGATCGTCCTTCGTCATCCTCATTCTCGGGTGTGAAATCCAGGTACGTCCACCCCAACGCTTACCAACGAGTACTCTCCTGGTGTTGTCCATTGTTCGCCGTACAGTCCACGCAGTTGCCGCTCCCGCCGCACCACTAAGAGCAATCTTAGTCACCAAAAGTGCTATTAGCAATAAGGCCGCCCATTGTACCTTTTTTTCATTTTGTATTTACTTCTATATCTTTTGTTTCGTGTGTGCAATAAAGAACATTCATTTAAAGTGATCTTAGTCTAAAAGTGATGCCAGTCATTAATCATGACCTCAGTCACCACGCCTATTCGGTTTGAGCGAGCTCATTCATACTTGCTGCTGCGCGGAGAGGTTGTGCGAGTTGCGCTGCAAATACTGCAGCGTCTGCAGCTGCTGTGGCGTCAGCGGGGGGACTTCCTCGGCGGGGCGGGGCCCGGGGTAGGGCGGGGGCGCGGCCTTCGGATGCCGCGAGGACATCTCGGCTGAGATCGGGAGGTTCCACGCCTCCTCGATAGAGGGCAGCTGACGGCGTCTGCGCGAGAGTCGAAAATGTATCCTTTCAAAAACCGAGTCGGTAGAAGAAAGTGTATTCTTCTCCGACTGTTTTTTGATAAGCTTTTTGAACGAAGAATTGAAGAAAGTAAAGTAGTAGTAGAAAATAAAGAGTTTTTTGAGTAAGCCTGCTCGAAAATACAATTGTAATATTTATGCTACGAGTATTATTAGGTCGTTTTTAAACCCGTAAACAATCTAGATGGAGTTGTTAGACGTTTGAAATACAGATTAATAATATAGTTTCACTAATCTCAATAGTACTAGTACTAAGGAGGCAAGTGATCTAAAGATGTTAAGACCTCCATCTTAGAACTCCTTTTTAGTTCATAGGCTACAATTTAAATATAACCCTATAAAATACCTATTGCTATTGCCAATGAGACCGCCAATTGTACTTTTTCTTTTTAAACTGTTCTCACTGTAATTATTTTTTCTGATGTACATTAAAGAATATTGTTACCCATCTCAGGCGCACCAAATCCTGAGCGATTCCAATCGTCAAAATTCCATACTAATTCGACAGACCATTGGAAGCATTCAGGATTTGGTGCGCGTAATATAGGAGCTGAACTGTAATTGACTATCTAACTACACCTTTACATGTACCCAACAAAATAACTGCTCACTCGAGAGCACTGCCACCATCATTTACGTTAAGGGCGACTTCACAACAAAAATGTAAAGGTTGACCTGCCGTCGACTGTATCACTGTGTGTACTCACTTCCCAGTGACAGACGGCAGTGGCGCCTGCGCTAGATGCGCCTTGAGGAACCCAAGCCGCTGCCTGAGCGCCGCGTGGCTTGCGGGTCCGCCGTTCGTGTAGCAAGCGAAGGCGTCGCGGGGCATCTGGCAGCTCTCGTAGAGGCTGCCCAGGTTCGTCCACGCTGCAGAGTGGCCCTTGTCCAGTTGTACCGCGCAGATGTACGCCTGGAGCGCGTCCATAGGCTGGTTCTGTTGCTGGTAGAGGACGCTGCGGCGGGACGGAAGCGTTTGTGTGAAATGTCATCTTTCCGCTCACAGTTACCAGTGAGGACTTGTGACCAGCGGAGCAGAAGTTATTGACTGCCTCGTTGGTCTAGCGGCATCAGCCAGAGGTCGTAGGATCGATTCCCACTGGAGCCACCACTATATTGGTAAAAATGGCCTCAGTATGTGTAATGTTTGTTATGGCCTTCCCCGTGTTAGGTATACTAGTGTGGGACCAGGACAAGTGATTGTATTGCATGGAAGTTATTTATTTATTCATTCATTCATTCATTCATTCATTCATTTATTTATTTATTTCTTACGCAGTCATAACGTGTCTCCTGGATAAACTTCTGAACTATGACAGGCTACTGTAAGATACAGGGTGTAACAAAATCCCCGTATACATGCAAAAATGAGCGGTTTACTCATCGATACGAGTGCTTTTACATTAGGGGAGCTTCCGATGCAGCTACACCGCCATCTTAGTTTTACTAAGCGAGTGAGATCAAGACGGGCGCGAGTCTGACGGGCTGCATCGAGTTCATAAAAACCACTCTCCGGCCTCCGAAAACTCACCCAATCGAGCACCAGGTGTCCGCATTCCCCTCGGACTTCTCCACGGAGTTCCTATAGGCGATGAACGCATCCTGGGCCTTCCCCTGCGCCGCGTAGCATCGGCCGAGCAGGTAGAGCCCTGCGCCGCTCTCGGGCTCCGCGGTCACGGCCCGCTGGAGGCACCAGACCGCCGCGCGGGCCCGCGATTGGGGCTCACCTAGCGACGCGCAGCGGTGCAGGAGCCAACCTGATGGGAGGTGTCCATTCTAGAGAAGTTTCTCGATGTTTAAAGAGAGTAGTTTCCCGGAGCCGGTGCGCGTCCATGCACCGACTATGAATGTTAATGCAGCGAAAAAGGTCTGTCAGGATCTCGGCAAGTGGGGTCACTAAAAAAATATAGAACAAGTTTTGAGCACTAATAGGTTTCTCGTATACTGTCTACTGTTGTCAGTTGCTTTACGGCACCTTAGCCACACTGACAGCTATTAACGGTATATTAACAGATTCTTAGTGTTTTGCTCAACAGAGTTATATATCTCAATGGAGAATCAAACACGCGAGATCATGTCATACATAACTATTTACGATTATAGGTGGTAATGGGCTCCCCACTTAGTTTTAAATGCTTTATATAAAAAATACAGGACTCAGAAACCTGAAAGATACCCTATAGGGCTTGTATAAATTTTCCTTTATATTACTTAGGAGGAGGAAGGAGAAGGAGGCCTATGTCCTGCAGTGAGCGTCAAATGGCTGATAAAAATTGAAAAATGGAATGAAACTTGGACAGGATAATAAAATATTATTTATTCTTAAGTAATCACATTTGGTATCTTGAGATCAATGCCCCCAGGGGGCCACATTAAAATGTATCGCGCAACTAAAACCTAACGACAAAAATCTCAAATATATTTCCGAACCTGCACAGACTACATGAGCCTACAAATCGCAACTTTGACACTGTATCCACGGCTCTCCTTATAATAAAAGGTTTCGCAGGACATACAACTAATATGATGTTTGTTCGGGAGATCCGAAAGGCACCATGTTCGCGAACGCAATGCCCTCTCGCCGCTAGCGTGCGACGTGAAGCCATTTTCAACTACCCTTCAGCTTAATGTTCACATACCCCACAATCCATCACTCTCTAATGAAATGGTGACTGATGCGACTGTTATTATGATGGTACCGACTTTGAAGGGTAATAGACTATTACTTACGTAGGTATAAAGTTAAATATATTTCGCAAAATCATGACATTCGGCCATCAGACTTCGTGCAGCCTCCGGCGCACGAGCCCCTACACAAGACGCCCAGAGATCTACTTACGATTTAATAGCTAGATAACAAAATATGGAATATCTTTCTTTGTATAATAAAGAGTTGTAAATCGTAATGTCAAGACAATTTAGTGTTTCCCTTTTTTTATATTTATATGTAAATAATTATTTTAAGTGGGTAGAACATTGGACTCGGAAGCGGGAGACCCAGCTTCGATTCCCAGTGCGGGCATGTACCTATGACTTTGTTTTCTAAGTTATGCACATTTTTGAAGTTATAGTAGCAATACCACTCGCTAACGGTGAAGGAAAACATCGTGAGGAAACCTGAGTGTCTGAGCTATTCATATAGCTCAGCGCTTGAAATTGCCAATCCGCGGTGGGCACGCGTGGTGATTAAGCCTAACTCTCTCTCTCTGAGAGAAGGCCTGTGCCCTACGGTGGGACGTATATAGGCTGCTTATGCATAATTATTTAAAATTGAGCAATTAATTTTGTTTTATAATATCATTATTGTCAAGACGCCAATCTTAAGCACAATCTACATGTTCAGCTCTTATCTGTTACCTACCTGCCTGCTTAATTACTTAAAAACAAACTAACGGTATTATTAATAAAAACATGATTCCTCTAAAACCAATCTAAAACTCTGTTTATTTAATCTGTAGCTACATCTTTACCTTGTAAAATCTCCACCACAGACTATTTTAACCCTTAACCAGGTCATGGTGTAATAGATCCCATTTAAAATTGAAACTTATCACCTTTAAAAAAGGCCAAAACCAATGACAAATTACTACCCGTGCCTGATTAAAGGTTAATCGGCGTTTTTGAAGTGTTTTAAAGAATAGAGTTTTTATAAATAACTGACTTTGTTATTTTTTGCGTGTATGTAGCCTATCGCAATCATGACATTCGGTTACTTTGGTTCTGATTTAGTTGGCGTATAGTGAAGGTGACGCAATTAAAAAAATCAGTTTCGTTACTTCCTATTTTCATATTTATTTCTTTTTTTTTTCGCCGTTAAAAAATTATCACTACATAAAGCACATATCCGCATTTCAAAATCATGATTAGGCACTAGATTTTAACATAGTGGGTAACATTTTCTTTTTCACTTTTACCTTCCATCTCATCCTTTCGATGAACATTCTAGTCTATAATAGCACCGAATGAATAACAGATTTGGTACTCATATCAAAATTGCTTATTTCTCACAACACGTTACATAGTAATAATTAGACCTGAGATTTCCGCACTCATACCCACAGTTGGGCCACTGTACGCAGCGAACGCCAAGGCACGTAAACACCTCAGACACTAGGGTCTCCTCACGATATTTTCCCTCACAGTTAGTGTGGTACTTATTGCTACTAAAACTTCACAAATGTACGTAACTTTAACAAAGTCATTGGTACATGTCAGGATTCGAACCCACGACCTCCCTAATGAGAAGCCGGCGCGCTCGACCACTCCGCTACCATCGCTCCCACAATACTTTACATACAATCAACAGCACGTTGGCATTTACAAGCATGCCTTCAGTTAAATTTGGGGTATTTTTGCTTTAACGTAAAAATTAATTGGACGTAAATAATTGAAGTACACAAACCGTACTCGTATCTTCATTATGCAAATTTCCTAGAACTTTCCAATAACCTGAATTCTGACGCTTATTTGCTTGTACCTATTTGCTTGTGTATCAACATAGCACTCTTACTGTTGAAATCGGAATTCACACACACTCATGCCAGATCAGCCAAACTTTGATGCCCTCTCACATCATATTAACCAAAATTTTGACACTCGTCAAAAATAAGCGGACGCCCTCACGTCACGTATAAGTCAAAATGTTGACGCTCTTTCACGTCATCATCATCATCATCAGCCATTTAACGGCCACTGCAGGACATAGGCCTCCTTCGTGGTTTTTATAACCATAACGGGTTTTGCCATAATCGCCACGCTTGGCAGGCGGGTTGGGTCTTTCACGTCAAATAGAATTAAAAAAAAACCTCAGACGCGCCCTCAAACAAAGGTAAAAAAAAAAATTCTGCGGCCTCCTTCGTCAGTAAATACAGAAGTTAACCACCACACGTTTGATCAAACAAAATAATTTCACTAATTTCGGCAGCAATCGCCGAAATCAAACAAAATTCTCAGGAAGAAAAACAACTACGCGTCTAAGCCAAACAATTTTAAATTCAAATTTTGAAAACAACGGTTTTACTTAACGGGTGTTTTTTTACTACGTGATTATACATTTAAATTAATATATTCAAATCATTATCAGCTTTTAAATAAACTTTACATTTATGAAGGAAAAAAAAAGGAAAAAGCTTTGAATAGCAGAGACTAATTGTAAAAATACTACCTGAATGCAGTTATTATCAAATTGTACTTAGGTAAATAAATTATTGAAACAGTGAATAATGTAATAATGCAACAGAGTTTGACAGTGAATAATTTAAAGTACCTACTTACTGGAGTTTGCAGGCCGAGCACCTTGTGGGTGAGGACTTCTAACGCATCTGAATTAATGTGGTGTTTGTTCGGGTGATCCCGAACGCAATGCCCTCTCGCCGCTAGCGTGCGACGTGAAGCCATTGGGTTTCAGTTTTCTTTTACAACTACTACCCTTCAATATTTTTACTATTTAATGCTTGTCAGCTTAATGTTCACATACCCCACAATCCATCCACTCTCTAATGAAATGGTGACTGCTGCGACTGTTATTATGATGGTACCGACTTTGAAGGGTAATAGACTATTACTTACGTATAAAATATTGAGAATATTTAAACAAACGTACCAAAAATATTTATCAAATGTTTAATTTATTTAGTTACCTTTCAAATCTCGTAGAAGAACAGTTCAACGAATACAATGTCCGAACAAAAAAGAAAACCATCACAATTTTTCAACAATTTCCGAATTAATAACACAGTAGATAAAAGCCGGTAACGAGGTTCGACTGGTTCGAATAACATTGGGAAACTTGTCAAACTTAAACTGGAGTTCCATCGCTCTTACACCACAGAAGACACAGAAAACTCAGGAAAAATAAAAACCGAAAAATATTTTATTGGGGGTCTTTGGGTTAACATAAAATGCGAAAAATCAAAAAAAAAAAACGCAAAAACCACTGAAGGGATTTTAATAAAAGTTACCACGATTATAGCTCAGATTCCCGTATAACATAGGCTATATAATAACATCACGTATAAGTGATGTTATTATACAGGGGGAGCTCAGTTGGGAGAGCGCTGGCACGGTTTGCCAGAGGTCGCGGGTTCCATGCCGGGGCATGGGTGGAATTTTTAGCCTCTAAATAGGTTTAAAAAAAACACTTTGTACTTACATAGATAGATAGATAACACTTTATTGCACACCAGTAATTAACAGAGATATGAGGTACTTAATATCTAGTACATACGTATGAGTCTATCTTTCGGATTTTTCAAGAGAGAACGAGACACAAAGTATTTACTTGGTGAGATTCCCAATCCAGAAATCGTGTTTAAACTTTGAAACTATCCAATATGTTAAGTATTTATGTTTTTTTTAGATGTTTGAATGTTTTTTCTCGCAGCCATGCCTAAGCCGGTGAACGGATTTGAATGAAGCACATAAATAGACCATGTCTTTAAAACATAGGATCTTTTTTAACCAAATCCCATAGAACGGAGAAGCGGGGACAGCCACTTTATTAATACCTCACATTATTTTAGAATAAATTATCTTTATCTTCGGCTGAATTAATTATAATTTGCATCCACAGATTCACTTCTAATTTACGTAAATGTTAGCGGGTTGTGCAAGGAAAGGATTGCTCTCAGAGAAAACCCAATGGACTGGCCAAGTAAACGTTCTTCGCAGCGACAAACAAAAACTGGAAATACTCGGAAAATGTGGGACGGACACGGAAAATCCACGGGCTCACACGGAATACCTGTGATAACGAGAATAGCAGGTAAATGCCTGTCGCTCAATGTGATTATGTGACCGAGGCCAATGAACAACGGGACGCGAAAACCGATAATGTACAAAAGCCGGCTAAGTACGAGTCGGACTCGTACTAATTATCTATACAATATTTGAACATTTGAAGCGTCTACCTGTTGCCGTTGTTAATATCGAGCAAAAAACGGCAAAAAAACACGTTTGGGAGCCCCCCTTAAATATATTTTTTTAATTCTGTTTTTAGTATTTTTTGTTATACTGTTTAAATATCACGGTTCATGAGATACAGCCTGGTGACAGACGGACGGACAGCGGAGTCTTAGTAATACGGTCCCTTTGGGTACGGAACCCTAAAAACTAAACTATCTGAAGCTGATCATTCTTTACATTTCTGTAGCAAAGTCGCCTGTAACGAGACAGTATAGAGGAATTGTTCTAATTTAGAAGCACTTTAAAAATAATGGAAACCACTTCAAAATGAATGGCTACATATTAATTAATAAGGCTACTTCGCATTTTAAACAGAATGTTACCGCTACAATAAAATAAGCCAGAGTAATACATCTACAATAATTGCCTATAATATAAATTAATTAACGGAGGATCCGGATTCGTTCCTAAACTATTGGTTTTAAAGTTACCAGAAGAAATGTTTTCGTTATAATTAGCAATTTTAATTAGTGACTTCATTACAGTTACTACCAGTAAAATTATAGTGCAAACCATTCCTTTTAAAGCTCACAAGTTATAGTTGGATAACTCTATTTTAATATTCCCCTTGTGTCAAGGTAGCCTTCATATCTTGGCAGTCGGGTCGCAACCTTAAAGGTTGACGTGTTAGTGATGTTATGTCGATAGTTTCGTGCTGACGTTAAGCAAGGAAGCCGTAAGACTCGTTGCAGAAATACCGACACGTATACGTGCCTGATAGATAAATTGCTTCCTCACTGCAATCGACCACGGAAAACAATAAGTTATTGCTTCGCCGAAGATTTATGTGGCAACTTTTACCGACAACACCGCTCGTTGAGATTCGGTCACGGTAATAACATTATTTCGAGTGGGGCGCATTCCAATGCGTCAACGAGAGCAAAGCTCGAGGCAATAAAATGGCCAGACAAAACTCTTTTCCAGCCCAAGTTTTCACCACTTTAAATCGACTGTTATCACCATGAAATAAAGTCTGAACCCATGTGAACGCATTCATACTAGCCATGTCCTATTAAGGTTTAATTGGCCTACTTTTGTAGGCACACAGAAGTAGAACAAGAAATAATGCAACTTGACTAGGGACCCGGCCTAAAAGACTCTTGCAGATGGATATGGCGAGGAGACGTGGATGGAGTCGTTAATAATACCACCGTAAATATTTGAGTATTTGTCAACTTATCTAATTTTAGTTGAAGTAAATCGTCTTATCCGTCTATTTCGTATGCCTACCAGTTAATTTCTTGCACCACCTGTGGTTGACTGGTACAAAATGCTTATAGCATTAAATCCGCCACATTGCCATTGTATTTTTTAATTATGTGCAATAAACGTCATAATAATAATAATAATACCACCAAAAGTAAACCCCAAGTAGAGATATATACGCGAAGGGCGAGATAAAAAGTACCCGAAACCGGCGTGCGTGCATGCAGCGACTAATGAATGTTGATGGAGGGGAAGACGTTTGTGAGGATCGTGGCAAGTGGCAATCCTACTGCCTACTCAGCTCTGATCTATCGTGAAATGCACGTTCGGCTAGCGCACAGGGACTAATTCAACTAATTCCATAGAGCAGGTTCACTGAATACCGAGATTCAACAGAAGTAAATTAACATTCCTATTTTATTGCTTTAATAGCTCCACATTGTCTCCTTCCCAACTGTAGGTATGAAGTCTACTAAAGTAATTATATAACGCAGCGGTTGGCAACACGCAGCCCGCGGACGTCTTACTTGCGGCCCGTAAATGTTTTGTAAATAAGTTATAAATATCAAAATAAATGCATTACTTAATGAGTAAGCTTCGCTCTGCCCGCGAACGAACAAATGAGCAACGCGCGGGAGGGTTGGTCTGATATGCACACAGATGTAAAGGTATTTCAAATGAAAAAAATCTCTTTAAAAAACATATTGATGAAAAAAAGTTAGCTATTTTCCGAATTGTAAAACTGTCTGTCGAGGAAGCTGGAATTAATTTTCATTGGAAAAGTGATAAAATGAAAGATATTTTAATACAACTGCAAACTCAAGCGACAGATTTAATGATTTTGAGTTGAATGATGTTTCAAGCAAACTGAAGATTTTTGTAGACCCTTTTTCATGTGATATTGAGGACGTACCGAGTCATTTACAAATGAACGTGATTGATCTCCAATCTAATGATGCTCTCAAAAGCTCTTTCTGTGAAATCAATGATTTTGTAAATTTTATGGCAGATTGCCATCCGATTTTGACGAATTTTAAAGGTTTGCTAAGCAGTTCATTACAATTTTTCGTAGCGCTTATTTATGCGAGCAAACTTAAAAATAACTATGCTTCTCGTCTCACAGGTGAGCATTTGAGACCCATTTAACGACTGCAACTACAAATTTGACAGCTAACATACAAGAAATAGCCTCCCAAATGCAACCTCACCGAACCAACACAGAAATTTGTATAAAATCAGTTGCCTAAAAACCTATTTAGAGGCTCAAAATTCTTGAAGGACTTGAAACCGCGACCTCTGGCTAGCCGTGCCAGCGCTCTCCCAACTGAGCTAATGGGCTAATGAGCAACCTGCCTGTACGTAATACAGAGAAGTTTGTAAAGAGGCTCGAAATTTCGCTGATGCCTGCACTTGCCCATTAGCTCAGTTGGGAGAGCGCTGGCACGGTTAACCAGAGGTCGCGGGTTCAAGTCCTGGCATGGGTGGGATTTATAGCCTCCAAATTTTTTTTTAATTGTCCTCTGCACGGGTTAGTGCAACAAAAAGAATATAATCAGTTACCTATTTATAACTGATAAGACCGCCAATTGTATACCACTACTTAGATATAAGAAACTATTTGTAATATCTTTCACCTGGTTGTGCAATAAAGTGTTCTCTATCTATCTATCTATCTACTTTGTAGTTTTCATTTCTGAATGATTTATAATGGTTATTTTTCTAGCTATAAAGCCCAAACATATGTAAACATATTGTAAGTATGTTGGTATTACTTGTTTTAACAACTTTTAATAGCATTTTTATTTTTTTCTATTCGATATGACCTGACCAACAATGCGTAGATATAGTCTAGGGTTAATATCACAGGTGCGGCCGGCCCGCCTTTAGTTTATTTGGCCACCTTGTGGCCCTTGCCTGCCAAAAGGTTGCCGAACGCTGATATAAAGCAATGTAGGTATTCCTATTAGATCCCATGGTAATTGCCTCTTTCTTTAAACGATACATGATTAAAGACGCTTAAATTTAGCGAACCTTCCATGCAACTTATGTTAAAACATCTGCTGTCGGCAAGCTTATCTTATAGGAATCGAACATTCCCACTCAAACATTCCTCCATCCGTCCCACTGATATTTTACAGGGTGTTTGGATGTTTGTCACGCAATAACGCTGAACGAATTTAATGAAACCTGACACACAGAGACCACATTCTGGATTGAAACAGAATATTTTTTTCCTAATTCCACGCAAACTCGTGAGAATAGCCAGTTAAAGTTAAACAAAGTCAACTCACCAAGTTGCCTGCAGACGTCGGCTTTCAGCGTGGAAGAGAGCAGCGGTTCCTTCAGCAGTCTCTCGTACGCGTCTCGCGCCCCTTTCCTTAGGCCCTTGGCTTCGAGAAGGTGCGCCGCATGAAAGCTCAGCTCCAGCCTCGTGAAGGTGGCGTCCAGGTGGGGCGCGAGGCGCGACCGCCTGAGGTGCAGCGCGGCGGCAGACCAGTGCCTCCGGGCCTTGAACATCAGCGCAAGACGCATGTGCGCGTCGGGCGCCCGCGAGAATCCCGGCGCGACGTACAGCGCCTTCTGCAACGCTTTCGTCGCCCTGCATCAAACCAAAAGGCATGCCGACAAACCGGAACGGATCGCGCCACAGCCCTTAAGCAGAACCCTGAGCAAACATGGCAAAAAAAAAAAACTTCACGAAAAACTGTTTCTGACGACTGTTTGTTTGTTATATTGCTAGGCGGGCGGAGCGCAACGAAGTCAAAGTTGCACGGACTGCAATTGACCGCTACAAGGTCAGCAGTTAATATTGTTTTCGTTTCATCGCAATAAAAGTGGGTACGACGGACTATACGAAGGACAACGCACCCATCATAAAAGTGCGGGCCCGATAATAAAAGCGCTCTCAGTCTCTCCACCATTAGGTTTTTTTCTCGCAATCGTTTGTGTAGAAATCTTAACAAATCTTTAATGTCCTTAGTCGAGTAACTGGGAGGACAATGACGGTGCCTATTCTCGAAAATCTAAACCGGTCGACCGTCTTTTGTGCAGTCTCCGCAGACGCGACGGGCATTGCATCACGCTAAAGATTTCATTCTTTAGCTATGAATATTGTAAAAAAATAAGTAAAAAAGCACGCCTCTTGTCATAGGTAGGCGTCGCATTGAATGTGAGGTGAAAGAGTCCAGAGCGGACAAGAACACGTACAGGCAAAGATGTTTGAGAGCCATCAAGGTGCCCGACGAAGAAACAACAAAAGATGTAATTGGAATGTCCGTAATATCCGTAGAGTTATTGGGTTGGGAGTGGGGGGTGGGGGCGGAGGGGTGCATCACCGGAGCGTAACGTCACCGATGCGCCCGAGGTCGATGACCGTCTGAGGCTCCGAGCGTTCGCGCAATCGATAGGACGAATGCAACGCAACGTCTGGTCTAGACGGTCAGAATCGGCCCGCACGCACCAAACGCCTATAGCCCCCCTTTATTTAGACGACCTCCGATGACATTGCGTACCGAGACAAAAGAGCGAGACAGGTGGAGGCATCCGGTCGCGGCTGGCGAGAACTAAAATTAAATTGATGATTACCCGACATAGTTGCGGGCTAGCCGCAGAGCTTTCACCGAGATGGCCGCTCCGCTATTTGCCCGCGGTACAGGTAAGTACTTGTAAACGCACCAACACATATGAAACACTCCTCGTTCATTGTTCCACTCGCTAATAATGAGCCTTGATTGCTAGATGTCACGCAACATTCAAAAGTTAGCCTCCCCCGCTACGTAATTTTAGGTTTCGGAATATCTGTTCAATAAGTGAACAATTTGGCAGTGAAGCAGTTTGGTGGTTTCACATCACTTAGGTATCGACGCTATTATCGTTCGTTTGTAGGCGGAGGTTGGTTTAATTGTAGCCTCGGTATTGCAGGGAACTAACCAGTAAGCTGATAAGAAGCCCTGACAACGTTTGATATGATAACAAACGCTGCGCAACATAACTCCCCTGTCCCTGACTCCATTCCGGACAGTTTTATTAAGGTAAGAGGCATTCAAGTGTCTCCTGGCAATGCAAATGAAACCGAATTCACGGTGCAAAGCGTTTCCGCTCTAATTAACTTGTCTTCTTCCCGATTATACGTTAGCTGATATCTGGCAAATTTTCGAGTCGAATGCACGAAGGATACTGTCTGAATACATATTAAATACACCGGAAAAAAGATCAACAAAGAATACTACGAGGATGGATTATATACGGGTTCGCTACCTGCCCGAAACCCTAGAGGTATTATCACATTATTTCGAAAGTAAGGAGAGCTACACGCCAACCTATTTACATTTTGACAACGAAACAGAATATTGAAACTCTTTCGCCCCACAGGCGCATTCAATTCCTTGGCACGTTTATTCGAGAATTCGACCAAACTTATATCTCGTAGAGACCTACACGGGACTAATGAAAGCATAAGAATATATCCTCAGTCAGACAGTCTAGTTTGTTCGACCACCCATTGCCAAAAAATAAACAAGCACTTCGTTCATAATACCGGTTACAGAGCGGTATAATGACCGGCTGGAATCAGATCAGATACAGAGGCAGGCACAAAAGTAAACAAACAAAGGTTTCTGTTCGTTGCAAGTTTTGGAACGAACGCCAGATTTCACTGAGGAATTGGTGCGGGTGCGGGTGCGGAGAATGGGAATGGAGGTGGGGGGGCACCGAGTCTCAACGTGACCTGACCTAGATCTGCACAGCGTCAGCTCAAGGACGGTCCGTTTGCTATTTATAGCGGGGCATTCATACGCGAGCTGTGATCGCATCGTCATTTTACATAACTAAACGTTTGATGCTGCTAGCTAGCAACGAGGGCACGTGCCTAACAACGGGTGCAGCTAACTTTGAAACTGTATTACAGTACTTATTCAATGTACAATTCAGTCGACATCAACGTGACTTACCGTACAATTGGATACTCGCTCTTACATCTTAGAGGATAAGAGCTCACCGCGAGATAGAGCTGTATATGTACTAGTTTCACACTGTCATTTGAATAGCAAGAGGAGAGCAGGTGACATTGCATAGAGAAGGCACATAAAGGTGTGGTCTCCTAAAGGTATTGTCTTGTCATAAAATCTTCACGGATCATCCGATGCGACTGCAAAAGATCACGTTTTGGACACAAAGTGAGACTACTTTAAACGACAAGACTATTAAACAGTACATAAGTTTTTAAAATGAGATTCTGTCAAAGCAATCAAGTCAGATACCAAATTGCACCCAATTGTTTTATTAGTTTTGCAGAAAGGGACGCATATATTAGGAATCCTGATGTGTAAACCGTTAGCCTAATCGTGAAAATAGGAGAACCTATGCAATTCAAATAATTTTCCTAGATTACACACAATTACGCAATGGACCGATGCACAAACACACATTTCACGCTTTGCCTTATTGCATCATGATGGCCTTGGATGCATAGCAACAACAGAGAATGCATCGTAACGAATTCTGTACCTATGCAGTCGTGGCGATTGTTAGCATTGCATGCGCCCACGATCGAGCGTAGATACTACTATCGTAAAGTTGGTTTTATGGCTAACGAACTGGTTAGACGTAAACGTGGAGTCATTAAATTGATAATATAGCATAGACGAGGGCTCGTTTATCGCAACTAGCGTCATTACTTGACCCAGTTTCGTTCGGCCGGCCGACACCGCTGTCCCACACGCTTGTGATCTCATACTAATATTATGCGAGATATAAACGAACCTATTTTCGGCAGCTGAGTGCTTTCCGCGTGAGTAGTGAAGAGGTAGGTTTGTAAGAAAAAATTGTACAATCTACGTTTAGGTACAAGAAAAAGTGTGTTTTTTTTACTAAAACTATTCATATGTTTGCAGTGTCTGACAACCCTATCAAACTAGCGATTGGCGAGCGATTTGAAAGCGAGGCGATTGATCCACCAGCTCTTTTTCCTCAACTGACATTCCTAGCTATTTTTGTTTGAAAGTGCATAAAAATCCACTACACAACAAAAAGTTCATTATCTGTCCCTGACAAGTATCAAATATAAATACACTCAGATAGTTTGAAGACAATGATCTAAAATAACCATTATTGGATAGCCAAATAGCCTTACTGAAATCCACTCCCTTCCGAGCAAAGGAAGTCAGATATTGATGTGAAACACTGATGGCAACAGAATCTTTATACAGGCTGCATTACGGTACTTGAAACCTGCTTAGGCCTAGGTCGGTAACAAGATATAGCTCGTACAAGGCGAAGCTGGTACAACGAGTACGTCGAGACCTTGATGCATGCGGAAGGGATCGATGCATGCCTCGGCGACAGCTGCACTCAGCATAATAAAAACTGATGAGCTCCCGCAGATTATGGAAACTTGTACAACCTCTAAGTGACAGCAAAAACGCAATTTATGCGCATTACATAACAGATGACTATTGCAGGACAAAGTTGTTTTACAGCCATTATAACACGAGCAGCACAATCGCGTTCAGCAACTATTTATTAATATACAACTTTTAGAAGTTAAAGCTACAAAACTGGCTACTATACTAAAAGCATTTTCGTATAACTGGTTTTAAAATACTTCATTTGGACGCGTCAACTGCGTGGATGTTTCCCCCAATTAGCGTAATAAAGGAAGCGGCACTCCGCCATATTATTACATTACAGTTCGCAGTGCCCTTGATAACCTACCCCATTCAATTCGGCACACAAGTGCCGCAACAAGTCCAATACTTATTTACATGCAGCAGAAATAAAAACTCTGCCCCATCTCTTGTATTTCGAATTTCAAAGGGTTGAACCCCTCTGTGAACATTATTTTCTAAGCTCTGATGTCGACGTCACACAACACAAGGGCACTAACGCATGCAAGCGAGCAAGTCACACGCATATCGTTCGAACTTTTTAGCGCAATTCATAAAGGGAACATGATTTATCAGGTACTTCTGACGTAAGTCTTACGGACCGTTGTTTCTGACTCTTGCGAGTTGGCGAAGCCCTGTCGAATGCTCCCTTTTCGCGGCCAAATACGCTTTCTAATGGCCTTCGAGGCTGAGAAACTTTGAGCTTCAACGAGAGCAAACAGTCACGCAAGTACCTACGATGCTATTGTAGCTTTCGTTCTGACGCCTTAGCTTCCCATTTGACCTAATTATTGTTTTCTAGATATCGCATTTACTTTCAAATTCCAAAAATCTAATTTTCAAACAAGACTAGCATTAAGTCCGCCATATTGCCATTGTATTTTTCATTTATGTAATAATAATACTTATATTGAGTGACTTTTTTGACAATTCGTGGTTAAGGTTTGGTTTAGAAACGACTCACCCGCAATAAATTCAATAGGTGGTGCACTCCACATACATTAGCTTTACATATTACAGTACCTAGGTGAAACTGCATTTGATCAACATACAGATAACATTTTCTGTCGAGGGCAATTCAGCAATTAAAATGTTTGGTTTCATCAATAATATTATCGAAATAATTTTGCTCACATCTGAAATTTAATCAGATATTTTCGTTTAGCACATAGTAGGCAGGTTTGCGTAATGTTAGATACTAAGAATTACGTGTGGTGTGATACACAAGAGTTATGCAAATGATAACGTAAATGGGTGCAGCATTTAAAACGTGGTAATTATTACAATTCATACAGTGGTTAAATAGATGAGACGTGGATATATGTGACGACAATTAATATTCAAGAACATTCCATGGTAAATACTAACCAACTTCAGTTACCAATTCTATTGAAATTAAAGTAGTATAAGGAAAGGATACATGGAATAATTATGGGGAAAATATCGCTGGAATTCGTTGCGAAGCAAATTCCTGGGAAATATTACTGACAGAATGACATGAACAATATACAACTAACGAACATATTATGTCATCTGAGTTTGATTACAACTAGATCATTTCAGTTGCTCGAAAAATACACAACTTTGTTTCAGCTGCCATATTCATTTCGTCTTTTGGTGTACGATAATGTTTTATCATTATTGAAATTATTGATGATGATGATGATGAACATTAAGTTGCCTTAGTAAACCTTTTGATATCCTAGTATCTATTTGCTGATACAATAATTTAACATTATTGCTTTCGAACATTACAAGGCGCATCGCTAACAAGTACGGCCTTGGTTGCTAGCTGTGTATCGGCGTGACGTCGCGCGCTACACCGCCCGCTGACTGGCAAGGTGACGTCCGCGTGACGTCGCCACCTTTTCGCGGAAATTCCAGTGATCGTGGAATCACCGCTCAAGGGTTCGCTGAGCAATCCACGAGACGTTTCTTCGAACCACCAACTAAGGCACAGAATGTGGTACAATTAACACAGCAGAAGTGTTTATTGAAGAGAAGCGCCCGCCGGCTCAAACTTTCTGTTGGTTAATAAAAAGTCATCTTGCAGTTTGCAGAGTCGGCTAAAAAAGTGGGGCAGCGAGCTTGACACAGTTCATGCCCTATGTGGGTGGCAGTCCTCGTTACGTAACTTGGGTCGGAGCAAAGCCAAAGGGCGCCCGCTCGCCTCACGACTATTTCATAACCAACGCCGATTCACGGACTTGATGGAATGTTTACCTAAGGATAAAATATTAGAATACTGTCGTCCAAGGTTATGTGACGCAAGATTAGAGAAAATAATCGAGTAAGAGGTCCTGCGAAATCCAATTTTGTAACATCTGGAATAACATCGAATACGAGAAAATAATTAAGGAGTTCATTGACAGGGCAGAGGCGGGTAGCGGATGCAGCGAGTGCAGCCAGCGGGTTCTGTTGCTGTGCAACGTGGCAGGTATAAATAGCGGCCCGTTAGTGTCGACGACCGCGCGGTTGACTCTCGCAGTGCCTCGCCTTGCTTGCCATCCCGACGCGTGACCCACTTACATCACCATTTTCTATTACCCGATGAGAGTCGTCTTTACACAGCCTTATAGAAAAGTCGTCCGAAACGACCCATCGACCGGGTCACGCCGAGCAAAGTCGAGGGTGCACGAGACGGGCCTCAAATCGACAGGGCGAAGCTAGGGGTTGGGGGAAGGACGCGGGATAATAATGCATACGCCCTTTGGAGAGACGACTCGATAAAGGCGGAGGTGCGCGCGCGGCCCCGCTCTCGCCCGGCCCGATGCGTGAAGGGCCTGGCGATGCGTACGTGACGGGGCCTATGCAGGCGGGGTAAGCACGGCAGGTGGGGAGGGAGGACCCTGCGACGCCCGCACTGTTTCACCATGGCGTGTTTACACCATGCCCGAGTTTGCATCGCAGTTACAGCGCACATGTACTAACTCCAGTCACGCGACTTTGATGGAAAGTCAAAAGGACGATACGGTTAAATTCTGTACTTTTGGCAGTGGGTGGCGAAGGGCGGTGAGCAGTCTAAATGCGGGGTCACTGCATACACGAGGGTCGCTCGGTCGCCGCGTCCTCTAGTGCTTCTAGTCGGGCGCTGCAAAACCAATTTACATTTTGATATTGGATGAGAGCATGTACCGCTACTCGCGGGGTTAGATTACCACTTCATGTAGCGTTACTGGATAATACCTCGTAGGAGCTATTATGATTTCTGTATCACGGTTGCTTCGGTAAGGCGTTGCTAAGTGAACGCGGCCAGTCCGGCAGTATACACAACTACACATTGCGCTTACATAACATAGGTACTGCCATTGTGAAGTCCGACTTCGCATTGTGTTGTTTCGTCCTATCCTACCAACTGGGGGATTGTTGGTCTACAAGCTACAAATGACATCGTTCCACATGAGAGCTTGATTATTTCGTTACTCTTTATTGGATGTTTAAGAAACACTCATCTAACTGGAATGAGCACTGCTTACTCTAAGCTACAGGATCTCATCCCTCTTTTAGGAAGCAGAGGCTCTACATCTTATCGTATATTATTTCTACTAAATTAAAGCTAAATAGATCCTAGTGTTATTGTATCATCTGTATGAATAAAATTACTTATTACTTATTTTAAGGGTGGGCAATAACAGCATGAACAACGATATTAGCATCCGAAACTTCTCGTCCCCTTTCAGTAACGAACTACTGGAGACAATCGTACAAAAACATCGTTTATGGTGTTTTTCTATGTAAGGCTGACTGTAAATAATGTTTTATTGATACGAATACATTGGGCATTCTAAAATGTCGTGTCCAAATCCAGAAAGAACTGTATGATGTTTAATTCAATACCAGCTTTCATTATTTATTGCACATTTTCTACATTGAAAAAAGGTCGTTTGGTCGAAGGCAAGGTCAGCGGCGTTGCATCTGCAAGTCTGAATAGTGCGTGCGCGCATTATGTGGCACGCGCTGCAATGGACAACTGCCGTAAATTGCAGGCAGGCATTAAAATCGCCATTAGAGCATCGGGCTAACATTCTGCTGCCATGCGATAAGGGTTCATGTGACGAGGTAATTATGTACACCGCACACAAAATATGCCTAGAGGCATAAAATGCAGTATGTGTCACGCAACGATATTTCCAGGACTTGTTGCACCCGGTAGCCGTTCTAAGAAATTCCACACTGGAAATTGCCTACACAGAAACAAGTGAAATTGTTCAACAAGGTAGTAGGTGACAAGTAGTTTCTTATGTCGCTTAGCGAAACGGATGCGACATTGGTACTCCGGTAATGGCGAAATTAACTATCGAATCAGGCTTAAGGTAATTACTGAGCAAGCAAGTGCGAGCGGATGGGCATCGAGCGGGAAAATGTATCGCTTTCTACTCTCGACGTCACGTTTACTACGAGCCCGGTAATAATAGTAAACAAAGGCACCTCTCTATGATGACGTTGTCAATCGCTACGCTAATGATAAAGCATTATATAAACTCGCTATCATCAAATAAGAATTGCGCTCGTTGCGACAAAAACTCGGGACACTAAGTAGGTCGACGTGCTAGAGGTGGAAAAAGTTAACGAATTCATGGTTTGCCTTATACGATTAAACATCCATAATCTACAAATTTTGGACAAGTAAATTACCAATTCAATCATATCCATGCAGAGTTAATTCGAATTCAAAGAGCAGATGCTCTTAGGGCAGTTACCCCAAGACGCACATGAATTTCACACGATGCGATGGGGTTTCGTGAGGGGTTCAAACAAAGAGTCCTAGGAAGCTAGTCCAAGGAGGCAGCAGCTGAAGACGTGACAGGTGTGGGAGCAGCCGGCGTGCACCTGCCACGTGGCACGAGCCACAAGCTGCCATACCGAGTCGCCCACCAATTACAAAGAATTCTTCATAACACATGACACTCTCATGTATTGGAAATTCGATTGGCGACCAGTAATTACCGACGCAACGGCAGCTGGCTGACATGCTACAAAGGAAACTGCCTACAAATAGGTACATAGAAGAAGAATAATAGTCAGCGTCCACTGAATGTTTTACGTGGTGGTATTCGGATCCGGAGTCCTAAAACGGATGACAGTAAAGATAAGGTAAAGTTCAAATCATTACGATAGGATGTGTGTCTATATCATTACGACAGATTTTATAATAACTTGGCAGTCCAGACTGGATGAACCGGAGAAACGATTCGTGGCGGCAATTTATTATTATGCGGTGAGGCAATTTCGTTGGCCAAAGCGAGAGAGGTGCAAGCGATATTGTTAGACTACAAAACTAGTTTGGAGCTAGGCTAGGAAGGTTCCTGACTCCTCGCTGAGGCAAATACCGTTACAGGCAGCGATTTATGGCTGTTCCGCCGAGATAGTGCGCTAGGCACAAACCGGTCGGGCCGATACCATTGGCAATCCGCGATGCGGTAATCCATTATACGCAACCGAATCGGCGAATCAAGATACCTAGTCGACTTTATCGCTGGGTTTCGGCAAGCATACGTGACGATAATGTAAAACTCGCTGATTCCATGGAAACAACTCGATTCGTAGTTTAGTCGCTTAGAACGGTATCCTTTCCGAGTAATGCTCAGTTTAGAAGACTGTTAAGCAGAGAAGATGTCGTCAAACCACTTTACTATTATGGGAACGCAAATGGAAATTGCTTAGATACGGCGCTTTGCGTTACGGTATGATAACCAATAGAAACGGTTTTCCCGGAGTCACTGAGCGTCACAAAAGTGGAAATATGATCATTGCTCATGCTCACGCACACAAGTCCAGTCATTATAACAGTCGTGCAGAGTACTACCGTTAAAGTGACGTATCCGGAAAATGCGCGAAATGTCCACATGTTAAAAGCATGTGACTCATTGATATGATAGCATTCATTCATACTCAGTTCTCTTTGTCTGCTACTACAGCATTCGCGCGAGAATAAGTAATCCAAAACTATTTGGAAAAAGAGGGACGTAGCGGTGCCGTTTTCTCTTCCGAAAGGGTTATTTGATTAAGTTTATGGAGACGGAATTAGATCGCACCAAAAGGGGGAACAGGGCTTGTTACTAGGCATCCCCGGAAATGGGACGATATCACGTTAGTACGAAAGGTAATTAAGCAAAACAGACTGGGCAAAAAAGATCAATTGAACTTGGTTTTGTAGTACCTACAACTCATTGGCGAGTTTTTGTGCATCCTATTCTATATGGTGATCCAGAGGAGTATTTTATAAGTGAGGTTAGTTCCCCAAACTTTTTAGTGTGAAAAAATACGTATTTCTACCTTTCCCAGACCTGGATGAGAGCAATTGAGTACCGTTAGTGGTCAGAAGTTCGTGTACCTTTCTCGACACAATAGAACCCTTAGCGGAGCAACAACTGTTCAGCACAGTAAGTAAATACATAATAATAATATGGTATAGTTGCGATCGACTAGTCGAAGGGAGAGGCGGATATCGCGTGCGGCATACTGTACACTACCGACCTACATTTTATGCGGCGACGGCTCATTGTTTACTAGAAGCGCACGCACCGCCCTTAGCAATCCACCCCGGCCACCCCTGGCAGACCGTTCCCGGTTCCGGCCGTTTGCTAAATATTCACCAGCAAATGACTGGAGATACGCCGCGACGCGCCCCGGCCCGGCCCGTCCCGGCTGGCAGCTACCTGCGAAAATACACTGCAAAAAAGATGCACTCCAACAAAAACGCGACCGCTCCACAGGATCGGGCTCCGCGGTCGACGACGTAGGTGTCTGCTTTTTGGGAAACAAAACACAATAGAAAGAGATGTGTGTAACGGCGACAGGGGGATACAGGCGGCAGGTTGTGCGAGTGAGATGTGGCACCAAGGCCCGACGTAAACAAACCACGATCGGGATCTTCGACCGCACTCACCATTTCGGGAATCAGGGGTCACCGTCAGCTGGTGCGGAGTCGCACACGTAGTGAAGAGCGGAGACGTCCACGTCGGGTACACACAAGCACTCAGGCACACAGGATAGGTCCAGCACACTAAAGAGACGTCCCGTCCTACACTACGCTCGCGGCCCTCGCCGATGCAGTTTACGTCACCGCATCCCGCTCCCGACTGTGGCGAGGCGCGCGAGCGAGCGACGACCTCGCGCTGCAGCGTGCACCGCGCCCCGCGCCCCGCGCCGCCCGCCCGCAGCCCTACGTGCCGCGCCCCCGGCCCGCGGCCCCCGCGCCCGCGTCCTACGTTCCGTCCGGTGAATCACGACTGTTCACGACGGAAGGCGGGCCGTGTCGCACTCGCAGCCGATTCGGCAATTATTGTACTCTCTCTCTATCCGAAATAAGTTGTGCGCTCCGTGTGCTCCGTCCGGTGTTGAGAAAGGTTCACGCCCTTAGGCGCTCGGGTGGGTAGGTATTTGTTTTTCGGCATCCTGCCTGCCTGAGCTTTTTTGGGGTTTCGTGGGGCAACACGAAAGCCTTTATTAATTATGCCAGGTGCAGGTGCTTCGAAAAGCAGTCAGATTGTGTCTACATAATAAGTTGTAACAACTTGTTGTTTAAAAAACAAGGTCGTCTATCTTTTAACATTATTGTCTAAAACGCTAATAGACCGATACAACCTTGCCTAGGTGTGGCGGCTGTTAAGTTTTTAAAGTCAAAGTGACAATCTATGGTAAGGTCTTCAAATATTTTCATTTCTCATTTGTGATCATCATAGATTAGAAATAAATTATATTGCCATAATATGGCCATTCAATATTATTTAATTAGTTGAATGGCCATATTATGGCCAAAAATTTAAATATTAAAATTTTACTATAAGCATTTGACACTGCTATCAACAGGTTTGTTTGAATTCGGCCCAATAAATGAATTAAATGAAAAGTAACTGAATCAAACAACATTGTTTCATGACCAGCACAGTTGTCACCGACTCCAAATTATACTTCTACAATACCAACATGTATCATCACATCATCAACCCATTATGTCCCCACCGAGGGGCACGGGTCTCTTCCCTGAGGAAGGTATAGGCCATACTCCACCATGGGGGCCAAGTCCGGATTGGTGGAGGCTTGTAGACTAGTGGCTCGTCTACTGTCAGAGGTTGTCAAGCCGCCCTAAGGCCTCTGACTTGGCTTAACGACTGCCATCTATCGACGGCAGCCGGCACCAACAGCTTAATGTGCCTTGCGAAGCACGGAACCGCTCGGAAAAATGCCACTAGCGTTAGGCATAAACGGCGACCCATCCATGCACTGAACGCGCCCTGTGTTGCTTAACCTTCGGGATCGTTTAAGATCACTCAGGCAGCCGGGGCTACGAGCGATTCACCTACATGTATACATACTTCTAATTATTTAAATTATTTCTATCTTTTTAGTGCTGTAGTGTTTCGAAGTCGGTTTTTATTTTTTTATTAATTTTTTATTTAGTAGAAAGTTTGGGGCGGTTAGGTTGGCGTTATTTTGAATGTTTCGATAAGGTTCTGTTTAAAAGATAATTTGAAAATATTCTATTTGAACGTAATTAAGTGTTAACGAAAACGTTTTGTCAGGATCGTGGCAAGTCGCAAACTCTGGTCTCTGTATACACCTCCGGTATACAGGCGTGAGCTTATGTAAAGAGTCAAGATATTAAAAACTTATTTCACCCCTAAAACACCGGCTGAGGCATTTTCAAAGTACCACACTTATTTGGCTTATTTGAAGCATCCTATTAATACCCTTCGTGGTTAAATAAAAGGTTGTGAGACTGTCCTCACTAACTTATATTTATCTGCAATAAGCGGGCGGAAGAAGGAACTTTCTAAAACGATACCAGTGATATCATGCTAATTTTGCGACGGCAGAACCCCTATTGAGCTCACAAAGCACTAGAGAGATGGCGCTGATATTAGTGTCACTTTCACTTTGTAGATGGCGCTAGCCATATAGCCAATTTAAATTCTTAGCCATACCAAAATGGAATAGGGAATGTTCTTTTGATTATGATAAAGATATTACAACTTAAACTTTCGTAAGCACCGCACATTTTATATAATAATATAGATTTAACGGTTTCACTTACTTTTATTAGCGTCGGGATCCCGAAGTAAGTAAAACCGTCAAATCAATATATAAAATGATAAAGATACATTTTAAATATATAAAAGTGATGGTACAATTTTTTTGTCAATACTTTGTTGAATTACAACCAATGTTTGTTTCCCTACCGTAAATCTCAATTCAAACTTTTAGAAAGTATTGTAGCATTGAAGAATATTTTGATATTTCATTTGTGCTAAGCAAAACTTGGCCAGATTCTCGACCACGCAGGAGTAAGAAAATTTAAAATAAATATAAATACAAGGTTATTTTTAAAATGCTCAATTCCTGAGACTTGTTGGTTAGAGTTTATCATTTGCAAAAATTTTTGATCTAACAGTTGAAGTTTGCTTGTACATTCTTTTAAGATGCCTCGCGGTTTTTCTGGTAAAAGATAATGCTTATGTGATGTAATATGCACATTCGTCTATGTTGGGCAATGATTTATTGAAGGCTGGGACATTGGTATATCGCGTAAAGCGGAATTTAATAGAATTACGTAAGCCGTGCGTGGGTAGGCCCTCACCAGATGGTGTGACGACCTGGTTACGGTAGCAAGGCGACTGGATGAGGGCGGCACAAGACCGGGAAACTGGGAAAACCATGAGGGAAGCCTACTTCCGGCAGTGGGCGTCAAATGGCTGACGATGATGACGTAAGCATGATATAAAAAAAAATATGAACAAAATCATAAAAAGTGGTGGTAAAACGCAAACTCTAATTGGGGTGTTTTAGGAATTGCGCATTTTAAAAACAACCCTGTATAATAATTTGACCTCCTAATTTCAACTAATGTTTGTTTTAAACATTTTACTAGAGCCAAATGGCAAAGGGCAATATCAAGTTACAAAGAACTTACCATTCAAAGGCATTGTAGTGATAGTAGCATAGACCCAGTCCATAAAGAAATAGGGGATCCTTCCAGTTGTCTGGTTCAAGAGCATAAAACTTTTGGTACGCCGACATTGCTGCAACATAAGATACATGTCAGTTCACTTACTCAATGCATTTAGCAGCTATACAACCTGAAGAGTCATTCTTCAGTATCGATAAATTATTAAATCTCTTCGAATATAACAAAATTGAAATTCACATTTTTTTTAATTTTTATACAAATCTCATTTCATTTTGAGATTATGAAAATGAAAAATTCTTAATTTTGTCTTTTACTTATAAATAAAAGTTAAAAACTCTCATAAATGTATAGGAAGTTGCAAAATATAGATAGTGAAAACACATTGTAAAGTGTTTAGATATTATTTAAATGCAGCGTAGGATTAATTAATAAACGTACAAGAGGAGAAAATTAAGAGATAGCTCCAGATGGAAGGAGAATAGCAATTTTGCAGAAAAGCAAGAAATAGCGGATTAATATTTATTTTCTTTTAATTGAGAAGCAAGTGGCCTTAAAAGCATAATTATCGCATCAAAAGCCAGCAGGTGGCTAAATCAGAAAAAATTACTAAACATATATTGTATCTAACTGCTTTCTAGGTGGTTTGAAAGCTGCGGTAACAGAACAATGACCCGCAGACACGCGGTGCGTGGTTCTAATAGATATAGATTCGAGTTTGTGTAGAGATATTTTAGAAAAGTGCGTTTTAAAAAAAAACTAGCGTGTTCGATTCCTATTGTCGGCCCGTTCATTTTGTTATGTCTTTCAAACCACCCAAAATTAAGGCAGTATTCATCACAGAATTTATGGAATTTATGGATAGTCCAAAATTTATGGAACAAACAAAGTGTTGCAAGCCTATTTATTTCTATTTCCAAACCTATTTCTTAACAAATTGTAATAAAATGAAAAAAATATATATTTAAAATACTTTGCTGGAAGAGAATGCTTCTTGCATTAAGCACGCCCTACATATGCACGTAAATTTACATATATAATTAGTGCAATAATGAATTAAAACAACTAAATAATAAAATAAACACACCCCATAGGAACTTGTGTCAACAGATTACAGTAGATTTTTTTTAAATAAATAATCATAACTTGATGAGGACTAACTAATGGAGTTATTTATAAAACTCGATCCCTTTGCAAGACTCCTCAAACACATTTTAAATAGTATGTGGTAGTCTTCCCTTACCACAGACTAGTTAAACTGCTATTGAGGTTTTAAGGAATCATGTTCTTATAAATAAATGTATGACTTGAAATTAATTGTTGATTGTTAAAAGTTATTAATTTATTATCAGTTAAGATGACAATGATCAAAATTTTTATTTTTCTATGTCTATGACACCAACACATCTGAAAAAAGCTATCATAGCTTCAGAACTAATTTTGTTACCATTCATTGATGTAAGTAACTGTAACCGAAAAGTGCAGGATTATTTTTATTTTATGCATGTGAATTTCTCAAATTTTATCCTTGTATATTAATCACATAGGTTATTATAACTCAGGGTGAACAATAATATGTAACCGTAATTTTGTTCTGACTTTTTTTTATTTACTTTTATTATCGTTTCTTAGATCCAGGTGATCTTGAGCTGGGCATCATCAGGCTTTCAAGTCTTTGGAAGACACTTAATACTTGATCTCAAATTCCAGATATCTAGAAGTTGCAACAGTGACTGAGATTTGCCCTTTGTGGCAACTTTGACTCACCACAGGATGCACTCTGACGCTCTGACTTTGCCTAGTATTGTTGTATTTATGTGACTTGTTTTTCCTCTGTACTTATTTATGTTACTTGTTATGTCTTTTTATTCTTGTGATGTGTTAATTTGTCCTAATAAATGTCTTTCTTTCTTCTTCTTTCTTTCTAGATTCAGGTATTTTTATGACTCTCAAATCTTCGATCATATAAATTGATAATAAAATCTTTAGGTAAAGCACTGACTAGAAACCCCTTAAAAAGTCCTTAAAGCTAATGATATTAGAATTACACCCTGATGTAGTTAAGATTATTCTTTTTCTTCAATTAGATATTTATTTAGAATTTTTTAATTAGATTTATTTATATTAAATTAGAGTGAAACTTTTAATTAATCTGATTAAATTTACTGCATTGTTTCCGGTACATTTTCCTGAGTGCTATGATGCCACAAACAGCCAGACAGACAGATGAACAACCGTTTTTCAGTCAGGGGTTAAAAAAGACTTTCACATTATTGAATATACATTTTTCTTATCATTCATCATCATAATTTTTTTATATTACTACAAAACTCAAAACCTTAGAATTATGTAATTAGAGTGCATAAGCACTCAATAAAAATTTTTGATTGCCTATATACTTTATTTGTTGCATTATATTTGGACCATCCTGTAATGTAAAGCAATTGCTCATTATGAAGAATAGAAGCGTCAAATACAACTCAATTATTCTATGCAATATATCAAAAAATCGTGTCACAGTGTTTCTTACTCATGGCTCAACCGATTTTTATGAATTTTGTGTATATTTGGTAGGTCTGAGAATAGGTCGTAGGCTAATTAATATGGTAGAATAACGTTTGCTGAGTCAGCCAGTAAAATTATATTAATTCACCTTTAGCATAGTCCTCTAGTAGCAAATGAAAGTGCCCCAATTTGCAGTAAGTCTTGGGATCTATGGATATATCACGGCGAGTACCCGGTGAACAAGCCCTTTCTTCCTCCTGTAACAGAATGTAAGAAAATTTGTCTATATTACTAAATCATGAACTCACGTGTGTGTCCCGGAAGGAAAGGCAGAGACCAGGGTTACCAACTTGAAACAATCCTGACCTCTTTCACATCATCAACATTCTTTTTCCTTTTTTTTATACTTTTATCTTGTCCTTCGCCAATATATCCTTATTTGGTCGAAGAATGACTGCTGGGATGACCATTACTGACCCTTCCACCCACATTTGGATGGATGGATTAGACATAATAATGCCTTTCTGTAACTTTTTGGCTGTACTTTAATAGTTACAAAATATATTATATTTATAAGTTTTTATTTCATCTCACGTTATTTAAGATTAACAAGAAGCCAAATGTTGTGGGCGCCTGTTAAAATTGTTCATATTAGACCTATAAATTGTAACTCTTATTGTAAAAAATGTATATTGACTGTGGAAAGGAAAAACACTTGAAGCGACACTTTGCTCTGTAATTATATAATACATATAATTCGTTATATAAAAAAATGCTGATTCCAAATATGTAAATACATAACTCAATTTCGACCAGTGTCTCTTCAAGTGTTTTTCCTTTCCACCATCGATATGCATTCTGTTGGCGCTCGTTAATCAATAAAATAAGTAAGTAAGAAACATTCCTTTGTCAATTCCGTTCAATACATCCTCATTCAGCCACAACCACCACAACAACCACCAACTTTGGTTACAAGATACAAAATAGAGTAGAGTTATACAAAAACATTCTTATCCTAAGAGTGCAGTAATTTAGAAAATTAATGATGTCAAATTAATTAGAAATGTCACAGCACAAAATAAATTACAACAATACAACTAAATTAAATTACCACCATATAAATAAATTACATCATTACTTCATTAAATAAAAAATATAAAGAATAAAGGAAACAAAAAAAAAAAACACACACACACACACACACACACACACACACACACACACACACACACACACACACACACACACACACACACACACACACACACACACACACACACACACACAAGTACAGTCAATTAAATAAACCGCCCCGAGACACGTCCGACCCAAAGGTACCCATAACACTGGCAGCGTTACCGCACTGCACAGCGAGGGATATCCTTTGCATCAAAAATGCCCCTGAGCGGTAGTCAAAGCCACCAAAGTGCAGTTGGTGGTCTTATCACTAAAAGTGATCTCTTCCATCCAACCAACCTTTGTTTAGATTGAGATAGAAAGAGTAAAAAATACTGGAATGAAATTCCACTTTCTGGCAGTGCATTGAGAAAATAAACTCTATTTATTTGGGGCAATAAGAATGGTCACTTAGTCATTTGGGTCCAAAGTTTGCTTGACAGGGTTGTTATTATTATTGTCAGTTTGTATCACATCGTCTTGTTTTTATGTATTACTGTCTGCTACATTTTTATGATTTGCTTTATGTTTAATTTCATTAAATTGCATGCACTGCTGATCATTTGCCTCCTCCAAGGCACATCACTTCTTTCTGTCCTCGGTAATCCTCATCCAACCATTACCAGCAATATGCATCATGTTTTGTTTACAATACACAATCTTAATTTAACCCTAATTATAGAGTTATTCAGTAGAATCCAAGTTATTTTTTCATAATGTACTAAAATTGGGGATACATAAAAACACATAATTTTCTGTTAGCCATTGCTTAGGTGCAGCTAACGGAACAAAAATATTTTTTCATTATTGTAGGTGGAAACTACTGTTACCTTGACTTGTACCAGCATCCCTTCAAGGTACTTGACTGCTTTAAGCACCAGCGCTCTGGTACGGCCATGTTCTGATCCTCGCAACTTCAGAAAGCCGAATTGGCGACTGAAAAGCAACACACAGGATGATAAGTTCAACTTCACTTATAGTTATAAATCGAGGGTTGCTAGTTAATTGTGTGGTGGAATTGGCATATGGGCGAGACCAATAATCGCAGAAAGATAATCATGGCATAGGTAGGAAGATAAACAACAAATGTTAAGTGTTGGTGTGTTGGATACACCAAGGAAAACGATGAAAATTACGAATGCGAATCGAACGAAAATAAGCCGGATCCGTTTAGAAAAAAATCATTTATTGCCTTGCTCTAAAATTGGTGTGAGAAGGCTTTTAGCTGATGCATTACCAGAAATTATGATAAGCTTCTATTCGTTACCTGTCAAGTTCCGACAAAACTTGCAACTCTTGCGAGGTTAGGTGTAATTCTTCTTTCTCGTCCATTTTGCTAAGTAAACTTCGCGAGTCACGTTATAACATCATTGGACCCAATTTCTGGTGTGAAACCCGAGAAGCATCCAAATCAAACACGCAAAAAACTTGGAACAAAGTAAAATTCCGCCGCCATCTCTCTCGGTGTGATTTTGACACTTCACTTCACCACCACAGACTACATAGCAGTGTTGCAAGGTCTCGGCTGGTCAATGTGGCCGATATTTTAAAGAAAGTATTTTATCTTGGTTGTTATTCCTACCGTATTGCTACCCTACCTACGCCAACGCGTGTGATTAATCAGTGAATCTGTGGCGAGCACATGTCAACTCTGCGCGCGCACTATAAACTCCGATATTCCTGCATCGCGCAAGCAAAATGTTTCACATGACATACCATAAATATAACATCCGACAAGCATCAGTCGGACCGGCTGTCCCCAGGCATACGATCTGCCTGGTGGGAAATTTCCCTTTATAGTGGAAGAGCACGATCACCCGCTCTTCCCTATAGTGGTGACCCTCGACAGAACAATGTCAACCTTCCTTCGCTCTCGCAGCACCCCACATACAATCAGTCTCAAAGCAAGGCCAGCATCCTCTTCCCTCTCACCTCATCAGTTCCACTACAGTCAACGCAACGACTACTGGTACTGATGGTGATCTCCCCCAACCCCTCGGCACGGCAGCCACACAGCAACAGCGCACGTTGCCAGTGGTACAGCAGCCTTCACCGGTTCCTACCACATGCGCGGTCCCCATGGTACTGTCGCCGGTGAAGTGACTGTTAGCCGCCGAATACCCTCAACCGCTAGTCGACTCACTGACTCAGCGCCTCCTGGAACTTGCAGGCTTTAGAGCACAGACTTCGATTCCTATCAGACCTAGCTATGCGTAGCTACGGTCTTGAAGGGGAGTGATGTGGCGAGCACATGTCAACTCTGCGCGCGCACTATAAACTCCGATATTCCTGCATCGCGCAAGCAAAATGTTTCATATGACATACCATAAATATAACGTCCGACAAACATCAGTTGGACCGGCCGTCCCCAAGCATACGATCTGCCTGGCGGGAAATTTTCCTTTATAGTGGAAGAGCACGATCACCCGCTCTTCCCTATAAATCCATCATGTTTCCCTACGGAATTCACCAATGACGAGTTTTGGAGATCGCAAAATTTTTTCGATGAAATTTCACTTTACAATATATTTTTTTCTTAATTTATTGTATATCATTATAAAAACTGTACGTATAGCAGAGCGAAAGATAATTCATATTGTAATATAATAATGCTATCATAATAATGGCGTGGCCTGCCGCGGCAGCATGAATATTATCTCGCACGTGAGAAATAAACAAACATTCGTTCCAACTGGTCTTACCTAAAGTGTGAACAAAGGATTCTTTGTCTATTTCTCCTGTTTGAGCAACGGGGATTATGCTAACGCGGCAGGAACGCATCGTTCCTACTCCACCTCTATTAGTTAAGTTTACAATGTGTTGGGTTAACTTGGATTATCCATTTTAGTCTGTCTGAAATACGTATGTATGCTGGAGAAACTAATGAAAAATACATTTCTACCAACATAATGTAAGCTTCTCCAATAGAAGCGCTTATGGAATTCCACAACCACTTAACCAAGTAGGTACAATATTATTATAAACTATTTTATTTATAACTACTTACTTATTTAACCTTCTTTTACTCCATTTATTTTGTAATCATGTGGACTGGATAATGAAATACTATGTTTTCTTCTATATTAAATCATCACTATTTATTACATCACTAATACGAGATAAGTTACAAATAATATTAAACATCGTGTCGCTTTAAAAGAGCATGCATAGCAAAATACGTATTTCTGCAAATAAAGCTGCAAGTTTAGGAGTTTCGAGGTGATTTAAAGTGCTCGCCATACATAGTTAGAAATTATTTCTTATATTTGTTTGAATCAAATTTATTGGGAAGATCAAGCATTGGATGGATGGTAGTGAGCGTGACTGTTTTGCTTGTTTAGAAATGAACAAGAATATGAAGAGCTGACAGCCAACCGAAATAAAATTAGTAGAAAACAAGAGAAGAAGAAATGAAAAGGATTGTATATAACGTAAGACAATATAAGGTCAGTAAAATTTATACTGCTACTCACAGGATTAGATTGACTTAAGCTTATGAGTAATCTATAAACGGAATCGTAAAAATAACGATAAGATATTAGAATTTCGAATACTTTTAATGAAAAATATGTCTTAGTATTATTTCAATCGAATTGGCCTTAATTTTCCTATTATTATCATGTGAGTAACGAGTAAGTAATTGGATTTCACCCTTTCATTTCACATTTCATTGTATATAATTACTATTCTGTATTACATAGTATTCTACTATATATAGTATTGCTCACGGTTGTACCACACCGCGGTATGTGACGCTCGCGGGGAAACTCCTGGCACTGACTGAAAATCAGCGCTGAAGGCTTGACCCTCAGCATACTGCTGAGTCAGTTGCCATTTATAGCAGCAGTGACACGCCGTGACCGTTCGCTATCCTTTCTTTTTTATAACATTTCGGTTGAAATATTTTCTTTGTTGTTTTATTGTTTTGTTATTGTGGCGTGTGCACTGTTTTTATAATAAATGTTTTTTCTTCTTCTTCTTCTTTATCAACAAAACAAATTAATTGTACATAAAAAAAAAACGCAGATATTTCTTAACCTAAGAGTACAGACGGCGGCCGAATCATGGAAAGAGATCTCTGATAGCCCAGATGACGATAAATCGCTGAACTTGGCAACACTGTGTTTGTTTTTTTTTTTTATTTTTTTTTTTTTTTAGTTCGTCCCGCAAGGAACCGGCTAAGGTCTTAGACCATGCTGCCACGTCTTTGGTTTTTTTATTATTATTTACTACAGATTATATAGAGACGATCAGTGTTGCCATTGCCGTTGGTGACCCAGTAAGTCTGAGCGTCTAGCGTGAATGCTAGCAGCTGTCAAGCGAGGCAAGTCCGAACTTAGATTTAATGAGTCATGGATGTACCATTCATAGTTAGATACACAGAACACAACTAGTTAGATACAACACTAGTATCCCCCCCCTCCGAACTTTTATTTCTTTATGGTGGCACTACTGATTTTTAGTTGTCAGAATTTGTTCTTCAGTGTGGAAGTTTGTCGCTCTATAATATTTTTTGTAAGTTGTTTATCGTAAGCCGTTTATCTATCCAATAGTTTACAAACGAAGAATATCAAGATGAGCTTCTACAGAGACACTTCGGTAAGGTTCAGATATTTTGCTTGTATAAGTCGTATAATTTTTTATTCTTCATGGTCTCAGAAAAGCGATCAATTGATTATAATATGTATTTATGTACCTACATACCTACATATTATTTTTTTATATCATTTATTTGCCTTCGCTATCTTGTTAAGTCTTGTCTGATGCAAGTAGTTTTGTTACTATCGAATATTCAGTCCTGAAATAAACGTGACACTGAGCTATTTATACAATAGTCGTCTCATCTCAAGGTTGCTGTGGTCCAGAATCAGAGATCCACCTCCGTATTATATTACATAAAACAATGGCACAGATAGTTTTACCTGTCTGTCTGCCTATTTAGGCAACTATTGTTGCTCTACAACCATTAGATACTTGCGACATATCTTTTCTGTCTTATAGTTATTTAGGTTTTGGCTAAGGCTTAAATTATATCTAGTCTTAAACTTTTATGCTATGCATGTTACAATTAAAAATATTTGGGTGTCGCCCAGATAATTTATAATAAGCTTTGTAACCAATCAAGCTGGCTGTAATCATCTTTTTCATTATATTATCTACTTACCAATACAATAAAAATGGTCTACTGTCTTTTGTCTTTGTGTTTTGTTTGTGTACCTTTGTGTCTACTTTGTGACAATGGAGAACTTGCACTAAAAAATGTTTTAATAGAATAGGATAGGACACATTAAAAGATAAATAAACATTGTATTTGTGGCGCAGGTTTAAGAATAGTCTCACTCCATTTCCTTCCGTGGATGTCGTAGAAGGCGAGTAAAGAAATCAATTACCAGGAGACGGGCAGCAACGTCTTCCTGAGATTCCAACCGCATACTGCGATCGCCAACCCGCCTGCCAAGCGTGGCGTTTAGGCAAAACCCCTCATGGTTATAAACACTGTGAAGGAGGCCTATGTCCTGCAGTGGACGTCAAATGGCTGATGATGAAACATTGAATTTTTTTCTCTGCGACTAATACTCGAGCCATATAAATTGACCTTATAGACTATGACTTCACTCCCTAACGTAACGCCTAAAATGTATGAAGTGCTTATCAATATTTGAGCACTTCATATAATATTTGAGCACTTCATACAATATTTGAGCACTTCATATATTCTAATGTTCAGAATTCAATGACAAAACGAAATCTAATAAGTTTTATGTTATTAGAGTAACTTTATTTTTCGTATATTTTGTGACCCCGAAAACCCCGAAAAAAATATTTTTATTGTTTTATATTTAACTTTTTCCAAGGTTTTTAAATTATTTCTATGGTTTTTAAAGCAATGTCACTCCAATGTAAGTTAGATGCAAGTTCCCCATTTAAGTAAATGTCTTCTTTCTTTCTTTCAACGTAATAAGGGCCTAGAACCCACACTCATGAAGTTAAAGTCCTAATAAAACATTGCTTTAATTTGTGCAATGTTATTGGCAGTATACAATGTTTCCGCGCTCCCATTCGTACTGCGCTGCTAGCGAGCAGCGAGTCGGCTCGTACCTTAGGACTCTGATGGTATTTATCCACAACCAATAACACAGCCAATGCGTTTATGCAATTACTAACAAAATACACCATTAATATGTGCATTCTAATGTTTTGCTACTGGCAGCCCACAATGAGTTTGCTTCATATATTAATATTACATAAAAATTATGATGTTTTTAATTATTGAATTAATGATTCACTTATGCACAAATAGCCTCAGTCTGGGTGTATGTTTCCATATTCGTGATATTGTTGTCTGGTTGCCATAGGGTATCTTTAGTTTAAGACCAGAATGAGTGATTCTGTTGTGTGGAAGTCATTATTATTATGATTATAATTTGTCAATAAAGTTTTCAAGTGTGTATCACTTATTCAACAAATGAGTTGTCTTTCACTGCACCGATAAAAAAGTGTGTAAATTCTACATATATTTCTGTGACATATGAAAACATTCCATGCACTGTGAATGACTTTTATGCACTTCAACATATCAGAAAAAGGTCAACTTTTGCTCCCTACCTTATCTGTACAAACACCCACTACTGCGTTTGTTATTTAAAATGTAGGTAATTAAATACTCAACACACAATGTAAGTACTGATAAAGCCCTACAAAGCGTAGCACAATATCGTGGATTAATTGACTCCAGCAATCAGAGGCGAACAGCAGTATTAGCCATCCTGCATAGTACTAGCTGCACCTTTCCTTCTAGTCTACATTCCATTAGTATGTTTTGGTTTCAATTGCATCTGATGGCAGATGGCAGAAAACAAAAAATACTAATAGAATGTAGTGCTGATATTTAATCAGCTTTGTTCAAAGATTGTGTACATTGACATTCCATTATTAACTGAGTTCAGCCCCTATATTACGCGCACCAAATCCTGAGCGATTCCAATCGTCTGACTGTCAAATTAGTACGGAATTTGACAGTTAGCCGATTGGAATCGCTTAGGATTTGGTGCGCGTAATCAGGCCCCTGATCTAGTATTTTTTCCGCGACTGGCGACTCCTGATATATGGCCAGCCTAGGCCTTAGCCGGAGAAAGGTCCGCCTCTGCCAGTAATGGGGCAATATCTGTGCGGATGTCTAACACGATCCCGTTCCCAGAATTTTGGCGCCTCGCCGTCCTCTATGCTGGGTTCGCTGTCTTCCATACGGAGGGCCTACGCGCCCGAGGTCACATACGGCACCCCGGACCTCAATGAAGTCTACCCGGGACTCTACGTGGGAGATGCGTGAGTACCACGATTTGTCACTAAGCTGTGCCTGTGATTTATTACTGAATGTCCCCGCAACTTCGGTCGCGTGGGAGGTGTGTAAAATACCATACTAATATTGCAAATGCAAAAGTACTCTTAGTTACTTTTGTCTGTTTGACTGTTACCTTTTCACGCCTAAACCGCTGAAAAGATTTAAATAAAATCTGATATAGTGCATCCGGATGAATCCCACGTGAAACTGAAGCCGCAGGCAGAGCTATTAAAGACGTTGTTTGTTTTGTTTTTTTGCATAATTTCAGCCCCCTTACTCTCGACGTTATTGTGTTCCATATTGGGTCACAATTGAGTGCAAAATTGTGTCAGAAATAAGTAATATTACTTAGTACATAAACATATTTCAGTTATAAGGAATAGCATTATACTTATTTAGACTAGAGCAAATCAAAAACTTCAGGTATATTTTAGCTCCATTTATTGAGTAAACGCACTCATTTTGGGAAGTTGGCGAAATTTACTTCGAGAGTAAAGTGGACGGCTCCAAATGGTTAGGCAAATTTACATTAGAAAAATCCGTACCATACAAAGTTATACCTATGTTATACCATACATAAACCCACGCCTGTATCCCAGAGGGGTAGGCAGAGACCAGGGACTGCCACTTGCCACGATCTTGACAGATCACTTTCGCTTCCTCAACATTCATTAGTCGTTGCATGCACGCACGCCGGTTTCGGGTACTTTTTATCTTGCCCTTCGCTAATACATCCCCTATTTGGTCGAAGTATGTATGTTTATAAACATACATACAAACATTTGTAGATAAAAATGCACTTACGATGGTCTTTTTCTTTCCCGAGGCCAAAGGCTCTATTGTAACTGCACTTTAGGATGTTTTACAGGAATCGTGTTTGTAAATAGCATTGTTAGTCTTCGAGGAATTCGCTTAGGTGCAGACAGTTATAAATTATAGTCATGGGCGCCGCCAGGATTACTTTCGGGGAGGTGCATCTGCATCTGCGTAATAATGGAGTACTTGCACTAAAAATGTTTTAATGTAGATACTTAATCGGAGAGAACATGTAAAAAGATAAATAAAATGTAAATTTTAATTGGAATACTTTTCATAATATAATCTGTCAAACAGTTAATATAGTCTCACGTGGTACAAAAACGCGTCATTCAAATTGGGCTCAAACTATGACGTCGCAACTAGCACGCAATGCTATAAAATGTATGAAGCGTTTAACATTTGAGTCATTTGAGTTAAATTCTCATATGTAATTCCTGGTGTACATACAATAAAGAATATTCTATCTGTCTATCTATCTATTTCGTCTAATAATGTATGTATGTATACCCTTATAAGAAAACGTTCAGAATTCAACGGAAAAACTAAATGTAATAATGATTTTGTTATTATAGTAACTTTATTTCGCATTTTTTGTGAAAACAACGTTTGAAATTCTTTTAATGGTTTATTTTTAAGCGTTTCCTGGGTTTTTATATGATTTCTCTGGCATAAAAGCAATGTCACTCCAATCTTAAGTTTCTTACGAAGCCTTCCTACCTGAGCCACTACGATCTTGGACAAGTTAGAAGTAAACAGACGTGGTACCTATGTAGGTACTAGACTTCCAATAGCTCGATGGAAATATGATTTGTACCATGTGGACATAGAAACTATTTCTGTTCGCGTCGGGCGCGGCGCGCTAAGCGGTTTAACTGAACACCCACGTGACCCGTGTAGGAAACTAACGACGCAATTTTCCCTATGCAATGCACCTTGATAGGTAGACACAAGTACAATGTATGCTAGTTAACTCTTAAATGCGTACATGTGGCTTGTTGGATAGGTACTTACAATACACTAGGGTCATAGCAGTTTAAACCGAAATCAAAGATAAGTATCTAGGTCTACTCCTTTTGGGCTTCTAATTCCTGTTATGGACTTTAAATTTTAGGTATGTTCAATATATTTTTAGAGATAGCTCCGCTGCAACATCACGCTCCAAAATTATCATTGAATATGCAGCGTATACAATACAGCGTAGGTACCTACGTCTAATTAAAGATTGTACTCTACAACAACTTTCGTTCCTTAAGCTTTTTCTCATATTTACATTTTTCAATATCAATAGTTAACTATGAAGCTCCGCGCCTTACGCGTATTTCGTTTTTCTACATCGAAGAACATCTATCCTTTTTAACAAATACCATACGGTATTGAATATTAAACAGCGCTTTTGAAAAACCGTAAAACCACATTAAAAAAGACAAAAAAAAAATCAATTAAAAAAACTTTCGAAGTGGACCAAAAGTTGTTGTGCCTGAATTACAAACTGTAATTGACGTATTATATATAGACTTTGTGTGATAAGAAAAAAATCGCTTGTAATTGGTAACGTCGGGGGCCTGTCTCAGAACTACAATATTATTCATGGTTTTCTATGATAATTCTATGTACATTAGAAAGTCGACAGATTGCAAGTAGGAAGACTGTGCTACGCAATGTTCCTCGAATTGTCACAATAAACTACGAATTGTAGTTTTATGAAACTCAGCCCTGGTAGCAGAAGGCTTCAATATTAATCTAAGTATTTTAAGTATCTTTAAGTATAACTCCGCTTCTTAACCCCGTCTTCCGACCCCTCAGAGTGGCGGCAAAGGACAAGGCGTTCCTCCGTCGTATGCGCATCAACTACGTCCTAAACACGGCCGAAGGCAGGAGCTACACGCAAGTGGACACCAATCATCTATACTACGGGGACTGTCCCAACATCCGCTACAGAGGTCTGCCACTCATGGACCTGCCGACCACTGACATATCGAGATACTTCAACATCGCTGCGAATTTCATCGACGAGGGACTGTCGAGAGGAGGTTCGTGAAAAAAGATAGAACATTTCTTAACCCGAGAGTGCAGATGGAGATCGATGCAGGTTGTATAAGACCTTCTGAAACCAGCGTGCGTCCATGCAGTGGCAAATTAATGCTGATGAAGCGAAAGGTATTTGTCGGGAGCGTGACAAGTGGCAAACCCTGGAGCTCTCGTATCGCGTCGAGCGCTCGATTTTTACTGATTTTCGTTCGACATCTGAAATTCCGTATTTTTTAATCACTCGACTGCAACGAATGGTCCTTACCACTCGTCTCGCATGGCGATCGGTAGATTAATTGTCAAAAAAAGATAAATGTGTGTTGGTACTGTTTGTCATTCTGCTGAGTGTCAACAATCAAAAAAGGTTGACAGTATGTAGTGTTTTGTTTGTAACAAAAGACAAAGATTTTTTATTTAAACAGCCAATAAAACAGTGTTTTACGTTCCGTTTCTGTTACGGTAGTTTCCGGTTTTATTATATGGAATAAGATGGAACAGTGGGAGATTTGTCTTACAAAATAAGTTAACTAAAGGTGTGTCTGCTCACGAGCTCTGCTCCGTCGCGAAACTACCCATATTCATTCCTGTTCAAGAACATGCTTTAAAATGTTTTTAGAATGACGCATTCATTTGAAAACTGAGTGCCAAAGATGTTACATACCTCAGCGATTGAAATCGCCATCGCCAATCGATGGATCGTAGCACTGATCTCTCGTCTATTGATCTCACATAGTGATCTCTATCCGAGAGTAACTTTCAGACCTCCAATGGGGAGAAAAAAGAACACTCACTTGATATAATATCAGACGACAATTCATGGTTTACTATGACAATTCGATGTACATTGCGTGACCGATTAACCCACAGATTAACAAGTAGGATGACTCGGATATTATAGATATGAATTGTGGAATGAGGAGATCCGCAGAAGAACCCGAATTACTGATATAGCTCGAAGAATTTGGCAGTGGGCGGGGCACATAGCTCGGAGAGAGAATGGCCGTTGGGGCGAAAAAGTTCTGACCTGGCTCCCGCGGACCGGACGACGCAGCGTGGGAAGGCCCCCCACCAGATGCTCTAACCACCTGGTTACGGTGGAGGGGAGTCGCTGGATGCGGCCGGCACAAGACCGGGGGGCTTGGAAAACCATAAGGGATGCATGTGTCCTGCAGTGGGCGTCAAATGGCTGATGATTAAACACGTGATGATTAATCACAATGATTCAAAACTGGCTAATTCCCCGTGCAATTAAATCAGCCTTGGCGAAGCGTGAACACTCATGAGATGCCACCCACGCTAAGCTATTTTTGACGTTCGGGGAAACGCTCCACTTATTGTAGCAGAAATATACAATTTCATGCATTGCTTTGGTTCGCGACAACATAATTCGTGCATTGAACCCAAAGGAATGAAAGTTTCAAATTAATTAGACAAAAATACTAGGTATCTATGGCTAAAGGATGAAACACGCCGACGCGGTGGCTGTGGCGATAGCGGTCCATACATACGCCCATATAAACACTACTGCAGTAAATGTCGTTTGTGTGGACCGCCACCGCGATGGTGTGTTTCATCCTTGAGGTACGATTTAGTAAACATTAACGGTCTTATTTATAAAAACAGTGATTCCTCTAAAACACTCCTCAGTAGCAGTTTAAATAGTCTGTGATAATAGGAAAGACGCTACCACAGATTATTTAAACGGCCTCTGAGGAGTGTATGACTTTTCAGAATTTTATAATTCCATGCTATTAAACTCTGCGGCCATCTTAGAATGTGAAATTCAAACAGAATTCTCTCCTTTCAGGCCGAGTCCTCGTGCACTGTATGATGGGCGTCTCTCGGTCGGCGACGTGTGCCATCGCATTCCTGATGCTTAAGCGCGGTATGACACTGTCGGAGGCATTAGGCCAAGTCCGCTCACGGCGCGACATACATCCCAATGAGGGCTTCCTTCGTCAGCTACAGCAGCTCGACCGGGAACTCCGCAGTACCCGCGTAAGCATGCGCTGACCAGACAAATCCCGCCAAAAACGCATGGACACGTTACATAGTTTTCTTCTCTAGGTTATGGGTCCGCAGGTAACTAGTCTTTTTTTGTTACACATGCGCTGACAATGAACTTAAATCCATGGCCTTACGTTAAAAGCGGTATTTGAAGCGTCCTAAACGTGAAGGTATGTCGGCTTTGTACAGACTTCTAATCTAGGCCGTTGGGTTATCAAGTGTCCCGACATATCTCAGTAAAGTAGAAGAAAGCTGTGAACTGTAATTCGAAAAGATGTAAAATACATAAATTTAAAAACTTTGTCCACGCGCATTTGTCTTTTCTGCTTAACAGAGTTACCACACTAAAATATTGGCAACTACTTTTAGGGAACATATCTTTATTGTCGTATAACTTGAAATACAAATTTCGAAGTGTTTTAATCCGCCGTTTAACTTTATTGTTATATTATGGTTTCGAAGTATTTTATTGACGTGAGGGAATCGTCCATTTTTGGGAGCCGTATATGACGAGCCAATTACGAAACCCTATTCGATTCTAGATCTTATATACTTGCAATACTGCTTAAAGTAGACGTGACCTAGAATCGACTGAATCCAGTATGATACCCAGTTGACATGTAAGATATGTGAGAATGAAATGAGAGTACAAAAATATCTACTCTGCAAATGTGAGAGAATTTATTGTAATTCTTACGGAGATGGTGTTGAATCTCTCGTGTCATTTTATTTTAATGAATAGGAAATAACAACTGTGGTTATTTTTATAGCATCTACCTACCTTAAATTATTAGTGATACTTACTTAGAGTTTTACTTATTAATTGTAGAAACAGTACAACTGTAGTAGTATGTTTAGCATATTAACTTATGCATATACATAATTTGACTATAGTACAATGTCTAGCCTTACATAGATCATTATTTAAATCATGCTATGACTGTGTTATAGAGTTATAAGTTTATAACCAATCTTGTCATAATTTATTTTAAAACATTACAAATGTTAAATGTTGGCTCTTAGAGATGATTATTTTCTATAGTTGATAGGCATAGAATTAAGTTTTATTTGAAGACTGCTGTTAGAAACTGTAGACATTGTTGCTGGAAATTTACATCATCGAAGTGAACTTTGTATGGCTTATTGCATAAATATACACTGGTTTGAGTGGCGCGACTTATAACGCTGTCTAGAGTCCATACTAGCAGTGGCGTAACTATAGGGTGGCAGGGCTGGCAGAATGCCACGGGCCCCCGAAATATGAGGCCGCGAGCTCAGAAGTAATTAGCATTTTTAACAAAAAATTGTAACAATTATAATGTCCATACATGAGTACTTCAAATCAATTGAAGTTGGGCCATATATACTAGAACTAAGGACCATATATATATTTTTTATTACTGGGAGGGCCCCATCCAATGAATTTGCCGCGGGCCTCAGATGGTATAGTTGCGCTACTGCATACTAGGCATGCTCATAGTACAAACACTCACTCAGTTTTTGACAAAGCGCCAAATAGTTTGAATGTTATGCAAGGAAAAAAGAGCTCACTCTCATAAAACCTAGTACGAATTCGACTTCAATCTTCTAATTGACACGTTGATTATGTACTAAGGGGTGACACTGTAAATTCGCGTGGCTTTTCGACAAACAACTTCTGATGGGACCAACAACGCGATGAGTTGTTAGATTTGACAAATGGAGAACTTGCACTAAAAAATGTTTTCATAGAATAGGATAGAACACGTTAAAAGATAAATAAACGTGGTATTTTTTCTCTGGGGCTAATATTTTTTATAATATAACCAGTCGAAAAGTCAATATAGTCACGTGGTTCTAAAACGCGCCATACAAATCGACCTTAGCCTATGATGTTAGGGAATGACGTCATAATGTCATTCCCTAACGTAACGCTTATAACGTATAAAGCGTTTATCAATACATATTTGAGTTATCTCGTAAAATAATGTTTTTGTGCATGTACACCCTTATAAGAAAACGTTCAGAATTCAATGACAAAACGAAATCTAGTAAGTTTTATGTTATTACAGTAATTTTATTTTTCGCATATTTTGTGATACCGAAAACCCCGGAAAAAATATTTTTATTGTTTTATTTTTCCAAGGTTTTTATATGATTTCTTTGGTATAAAAGCAAATTCACTCTAATCTAAGTTAGACGCAAGTTCCCCATTAAAAGTTGTTTATGTTGATTGTACACAGCCTTATAAAAATGTGATCATTTCTAATGCAGTCGACAGCATATCAACCTTTACATTTAAGTTGCAGTCTCCCGTTATGTAACTGCATAAAGTGCATGCAAGTAAATATTGATTGTGCTGTTGACTAAAATATTCCGTTTTGTTATTTCGCATACGAACTACAGTTTGTTATGCTGAATATCTGTGTCATTGCCTTTAATCAGTCTCATTGGCTGATTAAAGGCAGTCTTTATCCGACCTGACTGTTTCATCTGCCAAATACATTTGGCTGCACATTTGTGTCACTGTAGAATTTATTGTCTAGCCCCATTTTGCTTTCATCCTTTGAATTAAGTGCTGGTAATTAATTAGTTTGAGGTGTCAATCAAGTTGTGTAATGTTTCATTGAGATCAAAGTTACATTATGTTTAATGGTTGAGATAGAATAGTTACAAGCTATTATATGGAATATAGTACATACCGGCCAGGGATAAAAATTTGATGTAGGCACTGTCCCTTAACCACGTAACCAGCAAGACACAGGTCGTGGGTTAGACTCCCACTGGGGCCCGGCGTACATTTGTACAAATGGCCTTAGTCTGGATGTATTTCCATGTTTATGATCTCCTTGCCTGGTTACCATAGCACAGGGTATCCTAGTTTGGGACCAGGTCAAGTGATTGTGTTGTGTGGAAGTTATTTATTTATTTTGATCTGAGTATTAATGGTTGCACATGAGATGAGGATGAAAACAAACTGCTATATTTCAAGTAGGTGTTCAGTTTTTAGTTCCAGCAAGTTAGATAGGTACAGTCAACAGCGCATCAATCTTTGCATTTCAGTTGCAAAGTCACCCATAACATAACTGAGTAGAGTGCTCATATCGCTCAACTGGGATAACACCGCCGAAATTGCACTTTTGGAAAATGGGCTTAGATATATTTTGTTATAATACTCTTAAAGGGATGTTAAAGTAACAACGACACAATTGAGTTTCTATTTTTTTCTGTCAAATGACGCATTATGCATTATAATAGTGATTAATTCTAGTTTCTATAAAACTATCGTCGAAATGTTCTATTAGATTTGCAAAAATGTAATTGCGTCATTGTTAACCCGGATGACCAAAATGTGAAAGTAGATGTGCTGTTGACTGTACTATAGGTAATTATAGATAGAAAACATATTGCACGCCCGGAAGAAAAAAATACAAATGGTTAAATGGTTAATTATAATAATTTTGTGTTTATGCCTCACAAAAAAATTTATAAACCAATCTTGTGATTGTTACTAGTCTACATTTTTGAGTTTAAAATACCAAAAGATACAACTTATTGTGATATATTAAGTGAAGCAATTTAACTTTACCTACAAAAAGAGATAAGTATAATTTATATTTTTCAAACCAAAGTTATTTTTGTAAAACATTTTTCCACTAACTATCACTAAATACAGAGTGTAAATGGAATGGAAGCATGAAAATATTTTTTTTTAAATATTTGTTATGTACTGAACTTGTCTGTTTTGTTTTTGAAAGCCAATATAATAATTATATTGCCTGAAAATCTTACAATGTAAACCTATAATATAGTATGCAATACTTATTAAATAAAGTAATATTAAGACGCCCAAGACTTTTTATTTCAAACTTTGATAAAACTAATAAGGCTTTGTTATGGAAATAAGGAAAACGTCACACACATCCAATGACATCTGAATAATAAGGAGTGGGTATAACCTTTCAAAGGTTTGATTTGCATAGAACCCAAGTAGGTAATCAGATCACAGATTATTTAAACTGAATCTGAGGAGTGTTTTATGGAATATTTTCTTCTATAAATAAGACTGATAGTGTTGTTTGTTTGTTTCTAAGCGAAACTTGAAATATAACCAACCATGACCTTTATAGAAAACTCTTGGGAATGAATGAATGAATGAGTTTGGAGAAAAAATCCTCCCTTGGTTTCGCAGTCAAGTCAAATAGAAACAAAAAAAAACTATTAAATCTTTTATTATTATGCACTAAGAATAACTTTTCGAAGCTAAATAAAACTACATTATTATTACAAGTAGGGCCTGTTCATTTCTCCTTTCTTGGCTTTCTTGTCGCGAGCTCTAGGGAACCATCGGTGCTTTGTCGTTAATGTGAGACTGCAGAGCTGCTGCCGCGCCATTTCTGGCGACATCTCCTTGAACACCCTCTTTACTTCCTTGATGTCATTCATTTTGAGTATAGACTTAACTTCCTTCACCTGTCGCATCGGCTTAGAGAGTTCGTAAGGAAATTCTTCACGATCCTGATGAAGTGAAACTATTGTGGTCCCGTCGTCAGTTATTACGATCTTATTGTAGCATCTTACTAAAGCCGCCCGAGGCGTAAAGGCTATCGAGCGTAGTAAGTGGGCCATCCTTTGGTTTTATTGTGATAATCTTATTTCACGAAATCATAACATAACCTGAAACTAACTCTTCTCCATCTCTTCTCTAGGGATACGCAAAAGTATCGATACCTGAGTATGCTCGATTACGATACTGAGTAATTTAGTACTCGATACTATTTATTACGATACTGAGTTAGAATCGATACTTTTCACAGTACGCGATACTTTTTTCGTTGTATCTTACATCTCTGTTATAGTTCTATGTTGATGTTTAGGACTAGGGGAAGTCCCCATCAGAAATAGGTGAAGCTGTCAATTTGTAATGCGATGAAAGTAAAGGCACTGAAAGAGATTGAACGACGCTTTGCAAACGTCGAAGCCAACCACCTTTTAGCTGTTTCAACAATTTTAGACCCACGATTCAAAAATATTCATTTCAAAGACGCAAACGCATGCGCTAAGGCGATAAGTTTATCAGGAGGACAGTTAACTTTGAAAGGGCTTCCGCTTCCTCACCAACGGGAAGCCGAAACCCGTCGACTGTCAGTGAGGTTGACGACTTTTGGGGACACCACAAAATATGAGCGCAAACAAGTAGGCACTGCACCACTGACAGAGACGAGATAAATTTATATCTCGCTAACCCTGTATTCCCATTAAAATCGAACCCATTGCACCAGTGGGAAGATATGAAAACGGTTTTCTTATAATACCGGGGACGTCAGTTCCAGTGGAGGGTCTATTTTCAAAAGCTGGAGCCCTTATCACGGAGACCCGAATCCACCTGTTGGGTTCAAGGGTCAGCAAATTATTATTTTTATCTGATTGCACGGAAGATGAGTTTGGATTGTAACACAACATAATCTTATTCTAATAAACAACTTTTTAAATTAAATTTAAGTATTTTTATTTACACTATAATTGAATGTCAAAAGTACACGATACCTGAGTAACTCGATACACTTAATACAAGTACGATACCAGTATCGATTACTTTTGATGCGATACTACTCATGAGCATAGTATCGACTTTTGTTTCGATACCATATCCCTACTCTTCTCTGCTCTGAGAATAGCCACAGAACCACAGAACACAGAACACATAGATACATACGTAGTTTTTTTTTATAAATGATAATAAATGATACCTACGATGTATTTTTGAGCCTTTTTATTTACTTTATTACTTTATCACTTTCATTATTCACTGTTTACAAAGTATTAATCGTATTCACCAAAAATCAACAAAATCGCTGATATTGGAGCTGCAACCGCAAAGCTCAAGTGGAATTGGGCTGGTCATGTAAGCCGTAATATGGGCCCAGACAGATGCGCAAAAACTGCCACAGACTGGGTTCCACGCAACGGACATAGCAAACGTGGCAGACCAAGGCGAAGTTGGAGAGACGACCTCACAGCTTTCCTACCAGATTGGCTAAGGGTGGCTGAGAACAAGGAGGAGTGGAAAATCCAAGGGGAAGCCTTTGCCCAACAGTGGGACACTGAAATGGCCACGGAACACATAATACCCAAGGAAATGGCTAGGTACATAAAAAAATCGTATCATCATCAACCCATTATGTCCCCACCGAGGGGCACGGGTCTCTTCCCTGAGGAAGGTATAGGCCATACTCCACCACGGGGGCCAAGTCCGGATTGAAAAAAAATCGTATATTCACTATGTATTATTTTTTTTCTCTGTGGTATCATTTACAAAGTGGGGTGAAGGATCTTGGACATTATATACCTAATAATCTTGGACCTCTCATGGAAGTCACACAGACATAATTATAATAGGAGATTACAGATTACAGTGATGTGAATCTCCACCTCTATGGAATCTGCAAGAAATCTGTGAATCTCACGCAGGCTGCAACTGTCAATAGTGTTTTGAATGTGGATGGGATTCGGTGAGTTGAGTTTAAGTTATGAGTGTACATTGCGGCAAAACAAACTATAACACACTTGCTCCAGAGCCCAGTTTATAATTTTATTCATTGTGGGTTTTACACAATCGATACTAAAGATCCGTGTTTTAAGGAATGTTGTTATTATAAATAAGACCGTCAGTCTTTGAAACCGCTGTTTGTAACTCGCTGGCTCTCGGGAAAGTGTGTACATGGAACCGTTATAGGAGTGTTTTTAATGTTAAAATAAGATAGGATAAGAATATTCTTTATTGTATACCGGAAAAAATGTTATAGAAACAGCAATGACAAGAAAAGATAGATACAATTGGTGACTATTCTTGGCTAAATAAAAAATCTGTCGTACGTAGAGTCGACAGCACTTACATCTGTGCACTCTATTTATATACGCTGCGGGCGATTTCGGTACTAAAATGTTATGGTTAATCGACCTTCCGTGTGGGACCGGATTTAGAATAGCGTCACTCCATTTCCTTCCGTGGATGTCGTAGAAGGTGACTAAGGAAATAAATAACTAGGAGCAGCAGCATCTTCCTGAGATTCCAAAGGCATACTGCGATCACCAACCCGCCTGCCAAGCGTGGCGATTATGGCAAAACTCTTCATGGTTAGAAAACCACGAGGGAGGCCTATGTCCTGCAGTGGACGTCAAATGGCTGATGATGATGATGATGATGATGAATTGATCTTTACTTAACGTGCACAGTGATCTGGTACCCTAAGGGCGACTTATATAACGTGCACAGTAATCTGGTACCCGAGGGGCGACTTTACAACATAAATATAAGGTGACTTGCAGTAGTTGCAGTTGATTATACGACAGCTTTTTAGTAGGTCCGGCTATCCGATGATTGATTGATCCATTGATGATCGTGAGGATGTGAGTGATTGGAGTCGTGTCCTTTCGCTTCGGGCCAAATCGATTCAAGTCAGGTCGAGTCGATCTGAATCGAGTTGTGTCGAGTCATGTCAATTTGTGTTATCGTGTCAATCCATTGCGGGTTTTACTCAATCAATATAAAATACGACCTGTTAAACCAGCAATGGATGTCACGTGATCAAAGTTCTGTGATGAGAGGGTATGCCCTTGAAATTTTCAATGATGTACCTATTTCTATTGTCACTATAACAAAAAATACTAAAACAGAATATTATTCTGTTACAACAGAATATTATGTTATTAACATAAATAGGTATTTAAGGGGGCTCCCACACAACAAACACTGTCTTAAGACAGCGGCCATCTATGTATCTTCACAGCGTTAAATGTCACTGTTAAACGCTTCTTGTTGGTAAATCTAAATTTCGCTGTTCTCAAATTAAATTTTTGTTTAATGTTGTATACATAATGGTACGGAACCCTTCGTGCGCGAGCCCGACTCGCTCTTGGCCGGTTTTTATCTTTCCCTTCGGTAATACAATACTTTCGTCAACTGTTATCCGTTTGGGGCATCCCATGTTGTCGACTGTATAGTCAATATTTTACATAACGGAGTAGATTACTGTAGGTATGTAAAGGTTGATGTGCTATCAATCGTAATAAAGAGAAGGAAAAACAGGGACGCATAAAACAAACCATCTTGATAGTGAATTACAATAGTGAATTACATACTCTTTGGACACAAGGCAAGTTTGGTCCAAATATAATTATACTCCTTATTTAACCAACGAGTATTAAGGTATCATAGCACGATATCAGTACAGGCTACGGTAATGTTAGCCGGAGCCGGCTTTTCAATATTTTTATTTCATAAACGTCAAGTTATTTAATAGTTTAGTCTGTGGTCGATTGATTTCATTTTTTATTGTGTTGGCTGGTTTGTGTTTTTGTCATTTTCCAAGAAATATTCCGTGTAAACAATATTCCCAGCTGTCCGCATGCTTGGAGCATGGAGTTTCAGGCTACACCACCCAATGCCTCAGACAGTAATGACTACACGGGTGCTTTACCTTCACCTCTCGACAGCATACACGATCCTAAACGTCGCAGGTATACTTACGGACTTTATTTTACTTCGTTCAACGAAGGAATGACCAGCAAACTCTTATTTTGCTTTTGCTCTCAATTATAGTTCCTCAAGATCCATAAAACGCCGTCGTTTTGACGATGAATTAGTGGAATATAGCCTCGGTTTGCCCGGCGCGTCTTTGGGTAAAGACAACAAGAGAATACGTACGCAGTCGTATACGAGTAACTTGCCAGACATTGTGGTTGGGGGGACCATGCCTCTGACCCCAGTCCCGCCGGCCCCGGAGCGTCGTAGAGCGTCAACGAAGCCCACTATCACTGGAGCTATGGCTATGATAAAGAAAACTCGCCGCAAGGGACAACTCAATCAAATGTCGACGAAAGACCTGGGAAGATGGAAGCCTACTGATGACTTGGCTTTGATACTTGGCGTACAACAGGTTAAGTTCTAATCTTAACACTAGATATGTGGCATAGATATCAGAGGCTTTGGAAACCGTCACTGGTTTCTATGCTGCAACATGTTAATGAAATAACACAAAACCTGAATAGTTTCGTCAGTAAGTAACAATAATTAAACCATTTCCAATAAGCAAGAGTTTGAAATTCCCAGGTATTTTTTTAATTTAAATTCAAATTGACTGACTCAAAGTCATGAGTTTATGGCAATCATAGCAAGTGGCAGTCCCTGGTTTCGGCCTAACCCTCTGGCATACAGGCGTGAGTTTCTGTATATATGTATGTATGACTCAAAAGTTTAGTTTCAAGGGGGTTTGAAATATGAATATAATAAATTGTCAATTTTATACTTATTGGAATAGGTTTAATTTATAGATACTGAAGAATAGTTTTCAGGTTTCACATTAATTCAGTCACACATTATATAGTAAAATGGATCAATGGATTGAATTGTGCGACTACCTTTTTTTTATAAAAACTCCCAAATCTTTGGAATTGGAATACCAATCACACCACCAACAACTGCTTTTTGTGCTTACACTAGTGATGTGAACTGGTTCCATGAAAACTGATAAAAAACTGGTATTATTTGATTAATTAGTAATATTAGTCGGTATTTTTAAAAACCAATCCATTTTTTTTATAGTGTAATTTATAGAGTCCAGACGGGAGATACGACATATTCACATTGTGTTTTTTAGACAAAACCCTTATTTTCAAACTAAGTCATGCATTATATAAAAGCTAATTTAATTCTGTTTATGTTTTAGTAATCTCTGCGGACAGTAATTGGCATTTTAAGGCTGAGCAGATTATAGCATAATGCCGTTGACCTGTTTTTGCATCAAAATTATTATTTAATTACGAAACGGACATAATCAACAATGCAACAAATAAACCAAGCGTTTTCATGGTTTTTTTCCATAAATTATGATTTTTTTAAATAAAGAAGAAAAAACCTAAGAGTACCTGAACCCGGCCAAGTGCTTTTTTGCAAAGGTTCTAAAAATTGTAAATGTTTCAGATCACTAGCTCACACCTCCACCAAAGTAGATCATATGTCTACTTAACTATATACTATGATGTTGGTCAGAATCATTACCGGAACATCTCCAAAATCACATGTTTTGAGTTAAGTATATAGAATTTTAAAAAAATTATGACTTTTTCCTGATCACTCATGGTACAGTGTAAACGTTAATTGTAGCTATTATAAAACAACTTCGACCAGTACGGAAACAATAGTAAAACTATGAACTTTAAAATTTTACAGATTTTCAAATGTCAATTACTCAAAACAGTATAATTTGAAATGTTCCAATGATGAATTTGTCCGAATTTGTTCCAAAGTAGCCAATACAATACAACATTTCCTTATTAGTTTAAAATGTGATGCTAGAGTAACTTCCTGTGATTAGCTTACACAATGACTTATTCATCATACCTCTCACATTTATGAAAACCATCTTCACACTTTGAACATACAGTAGTCTTATCTTATCTTATCTTACCAATCATCTCTTTGTCTAAATCTAATTTTTACCTATCTCTTTAACTTCACAGACCAACGACCTGCGCATTGTCCACCGTGGTATCAAGTTCTCTTGCCGGTTCACCGTGGGAGAGCTTCAGTCTAGGTGGTACACATTGCTGTACAATGCTGAGATCTCTCGAGTTGCCCTAGCAGCTATGAGGAACTTGCATCCGGATCTTGTGGCTGCAGTCCAGCAGCAGGCGCTGTACTCGACTGCTGAAGAGGAGCTGCTTGGGACGTTAGCCAGTGTGAGTTCTAATTTCTGAGCAAATGTTCACTTCTGAACACTATTCATAAAACTTTACAAATCTTTATCAGCTAATTCACAGTACACCTAAATTTGTGCTGATTATTTGGTTAGATTCATTCAAGTTTCAATGTGTTTGTACTTTTTCCAAAATAACTTCCTTGGGTTCCTATTGGAATAATGACATTCTTTTCTGTTTTTTTCAACAGGAATATAAGAATAATTGAAAAAGAAATAAGTCCCATATGGGATGTTATCTGGGGATCTCACCTAAGATTCTGCCAATGTTGGGTTTTTGGAGTTACCAAATTATTATAGGTTTTATTTTGAATAATCATGAAGCCTACAGTTTTGAAAGTCCTTACCTACAAGGACTAACACAGACTAAGGGAGTAACAGGCCCTTATATGTGTATATACCCCTTCTGTTGTCATCACCAGAGTGTGATCTGTTTGTTGATAAGTTTATAAATGTAACTGAAGAATTCTTGAAATGCTATGACCGGGATGGATGAAAGTGTGTCCTAAATTTTTGTATGTATTTTTATGTTATGTGTAGGTAACCTATGTGTAGGATAAAAATACATACAAAAATTAGGACCTGTTTTAATTTAATATTTAATTTTTTATGTCTCATCATAAAAAATTAAATATTAAATTAATTTAAAAATCAGTGATAGTGATTGAATATTGTAAATTGTACTTCCGTGTGGTGCCGGATTAAGAATAGCATCACTCCATTTAATTCCGTGGATGTCGTAGAAGGCGACTAAGGAAATAAATTACCAGGAGACCGGCAGCAGCGTCTTCCTGAGATTCCAACCGCATACTGCGAACGCCAACCCGCCTGCCAAGCTTGGCGATTATGGCAAAACCCTTTATGGTTAGGGAAAACCATGAGGGAGGCCTATGTCCTGCAGTGGGCGTAAAAATGGCTTATGATGATTGTAAATTGTAATAATATTTGCAAATTGTACAGCGCAATCGTTAAGGCTGTAATGTTTTACAATTAAAAAAATAAATTATAAATTTCTCAGAACTCGCACCCGACACTGGAGAAGTTCCAAGAGTTGCTAGAGGCAAACCCGCACATATTCTACCAATCCCGCACGGCCAAGACGCTGATGAACCACTGGCAGTTGCTCAAACAGTATCAACTGCTGCCTGACCAGACTGTACAGCCGCTGCCTAAACGTAAATAAAATAATGTTTTATTTTGCAGTGAAAGGGCTTCTAAGATTTTAGTTAGGAATATGGCAGTACTGAAAATAATAGCTTTTGTGCAGCTGGTATTTTCAGTACAGGCGTTATGACAAAATCTTCAAACCTGTTTAGACACGGTTTCTACTTTTCACGACATAATGAGGTTTGTCTCGTTTTTTGACCATTGTGGCTGCTATTTAAACGAATTCAAAAAGAGGAGGACGTTCTCTATTTTTTGGCTGTATATCTTTTATTTGTATGTGAAAGTGAAATTGTGTGTACTACAACAAAAATTAAATAAATCCTAAAAAATAATTTGGAAAAACGTCTCATGGTCTGCCCAAATTCGTCAGCAGGGAACATGCCCCAGTCGGTTTAAAAATGTACTTATAAATCTGGCATCTTTCCTAATCGCACATACATTTACATTTACTTTGTTCATTTGCATTAATTAATTGTTAATTTTAAATGGTAAAAACCTATTTAGAGGCTAAAAACTCCACCCATGCCGGGACTCGAACCCGCGACCTCTGGCTCACCGTGCCAGCGCTCTCCCAACTGAGCTAATGGGCAAGTACCCGTTGGTATAATAGGTTTTTAAAATTGTCCTCAGCACGGGTTAGTGCAGCAAAAAGAATATAATTTTAAATGTGTTAAATTTACGTGTTAGCGGGAGAGAGATGCCAGAAGATCTATTGGCAGTCAGGCAGGAGGCAGTATTGGCAGTACATACTAAAAATAAATTTATGGACATCTTAGACGTATTTAAATTTTCATCAGTAAAAAGTTCATGATGTTTCTTTATCAAAAAGTAAAACCTAGTGTGTGAAAATTAAAATATGTGTAAGTAATTTTATTTTATACTACATAATCGCATTAAAATTGGTCAAATGTTTTGAAATCATTAAAAATGTTAAAATGTTCGAGCGAGACGGATATAATGCCCGACACATAACTTGAACAAATGACTGACTTCGCATCGACTTGTTTCGGGTACCACTGACGAGGGACGCGGGTTTGACTTACAATTCTTTGGGCTTTCCTTCAAATTCATAAAAAAATAGCTTACAAACCGGGAACTATGCCAAAAGTAAAAATAGTATATTTCATTACAAGAGTGGAAAGGCTGTCATTGCAAAGAGGTCCGACAAATGTCTACCCGAGCCGAGGCGCAGCCGAAGGCGAGGGTTGACAGTCGGAACAAGTTGCAATGACGGTTCCGCACGTGTACTGAACGACTATTTTTAATACAGTTGCGACAAAATTAAAAACTATTTGCTTTTTTCTCTTCTCTCCACGCAATAAATTCGTCGTATGTAGATATGTAGCGACGTTTTGACTTTTCCGGTAAAATGTTCTCCGAAGCATTTTGTGCAATTATACTGAGTTCCGGTGGTGTTAATTCAAAAAAACTAGGGTCAAAATTACTCATTTTGTGCAACAAACAACTAAACTCGCAAAGAAAATTTCTGAAAAATGGCGCCAACCGTAGAATATAAGCAGTTTTTTTTTCTTTACCTATTCTGGTAGGCAAAGCTATGCCCATACAGCCAAGTCTTCAGTAGAAGATTTTATTGATATGAAATGAAAATGAAATTTAATGAGATGAAATGAAATGAAACCTAAGCAAACTCATTCAATCAAATAATTAAATCTGATATTGAAACAAATTAGTAGCTTCTTTTTAGAAATATACGTATTTGCATGATTCATAAAAACTTCTATGATTTTTTTTAGTAAAAACTTCATGGTTGGTTATTCTTTTTAATAGACATTATTTTGACAGTTGGGAAAGAGAACGCACGAGTTCGGGAAAGGTAAAAAAAAAGCACGAGTATGTAATAGCCCACATCCCGAACGCTATACGTCCCTGCAATACGCCACTTTTTGAGCAACTGTATTAAAAACACCATTTTAAACCATTGGAACATTCTAAAGAGAGTCCTATAAAATTGATTGATTAAGGCACTGAGCGTCGGGCCGTGTAGTAGCCAATCAAGTGCGGCAGCGCCCTTGTTCTAAAGGTTATTTTTCTCTTTACAGCTGATGACGATGTACTGACATTTTCCGACGCCGAGGAGACTATGAATGACAACGAGCTGACAGACCTTAGGGAGGATGGCGTTGATATCGAAATGCATTTGGCTGATAGGTGAGCTGTGGGTTTATTCACGGGCGGGCGACGTCTGCACGTTGCCCCTATCTTCTACTTCTACCTCTCTATAGATGTCGCTAGTGACGCATGACTCGCGTGACCATGTCCCGGATTACCGTACACTGTTAATCTACATAAGTGCTACTAGATTGGCTAAAAAATGTGGACTGCGATAATACAGAGAAATTAATGCAATGAAACCAACACTATCTACACCAAAATTAATTATACCAAACAACCACACAAATATTTACGCCGCCACACACACGCACGCACGCATGCACGCACGCACGCACGCACGTATTTACACCCTCACACACATTTTATATTTCTGAGCGTTAGTCCAAGTGTTCACGAACATTAACTTGTATACCTACAATTTAATTGGGAGCACGCTGCTTACCGTCGTACAGGTACTACCTAGTTCGGGAGGCAGAGGCTACACTTAAGCAGCAAAATGCATGTGTGGCAAATAGCAAATTTTATCTACACTCATATCATAATCTTCAAATTAAGAATTCAAAGGTAAACACATATTGACAGGCTTTAAACAATACATAACTTTAAAGAAAATAAAAAAAAAAGTGTAATATAAAGTTACATTAAAGGTCAGATTTTTCACTTTATGTTACAGTTATTTTTTTAAAGTGTTACTGTGATCACGGAACAAAACTTAAGTTTTTTTTTTTTTATGTCAAAAGTTGACTCTATAAAAAACCTAATTTCATTTTCGTGGTACCAAAAGTGCAACTAAAAATACCTATTATAATTGAAAATTTTGTTTAATTTCGATATGAGTTTAGTTAATAACCGTAGATTTATGTATAGTACAAAGCTTGTCAAACGTGTTTTCCTTTGATTCCTTAATTTGAAGATTAAGACATGAGTGTAGATAAAGTAGTGTATGAGACTGCACATAACTTGGTATTAAAACACTCGCGAATGCTATTAAATAACTCGCCAAGGCTCGTTTTTTAAAATCTCGCTCGTGTTTTAATAACCCTCATTATGTGACAGTCACATAAAGTACTATAAAATTTCAACAACTTCTGCCAACAATCTTTTAATATTCTACCGTTAACAGCTGTCTGTGTTGACAGTAGATTAAAAGATGGTTAGTGTAACGACAAAGGTCGGTATGGACCATTTAACTCGAAATGTGACTCGTATTATTACTACCGTCACTCGAGCCTAACATCCTAACATCCTATTTCACAGGATCGACAAGAAGGAGATCCGATTGCTGGAAAACTCTCTGCAGCGGTGGCAAGTTCTGGTGCAGTCCGTGGCGGGGGGAGGAGCGGAACTTGATAAGAACACGCTGGCTGTGCTGCGTGGCCGCCTCGTCCGCTACCTCATGCGCTCCAGAGAGGTGAGCTTTACACATCCGTGTTTAACACATTAAGAGGGTACCTCAAGAAGCAATTCTCATACAAACGGTCATCATAGTCATCAGCCCATCTCTGCCCACTGCTGGGTATAGGCCTTTTCCCCGTTACGCCATATTTCGCGGTCTCTCGTCATTCGCATCCATCGCATACAAACGTTGTTAGGTTTTAATTCACAAACGACAATCTCAATGACACTTTACCAAAATTTTTTATTTTATTTGCTTAGAGGACACACATCAAGGTTTAGTTTTGCTTATAAGTGACAATAACAGACTAAAAAATAAATTAGAGCCTCTTAAGACTTTGCATAGAAACTATTCACAAGGCTTTGATTTCTTTTTGAAAAGTTTTTTTCCAATTCTAAGCACGATCAAACCTCAATTTGTGTTCTCTAAACGTATTGGTAAAGTTTCATTGAGAGGTCGTTTGTAAATAAAAACCAAACTGCGTTTCTATGGGAATTGCTCTTTGAGGGGACTTCTTGTACTTCAATATAATTTGGTAATGCGATTGGAGAGGGAGGGAGGTCTTCAAAATACCACGCTTGTTCACATTTGGCTTAGGTCCTCGTCACGTAGTTGTACTCTAGCATCCTCTATCATCTAGTAAGGAAATCTTGCGTTTTTTCGATCAAAAATGGGTCGTTGTTTGGGTACGTACTAAGGAGTTTGTCACACAGAAAGGACGTGGGGCGAGGGCGCGGAAAAGACGCGGCGCGTTGTATAGAGTCACAGACTACAAAGCGACCACAGAGGAAGGTCAAATTCAAATTTAAATTCAAATTCAAATATTTTTATTCATTGTAAAAACAGAATGTTTACTTAATGAACGTCAAAGTTGTTAGTTTCACAATTAATGGATTATGTGGAGAAGAAGCTAACAAAGAAACTCCACATTTATTCTTTTCAAAACACGTTTTAACTTAATTAACAGAGTTTTCAACTTAAAATATTAGTCATGAATGTGTTGAACACTAGTCACAATCGTCCTTTAAATAATATTAATCTACTGTTTAATGCCAAACATCTTTGTCTTCTAAATAATCCTTGATGTTATAGTAAGCCTTTTTGCACAGAATGTGCTTAACACATTTTTTTAAATCGCGTTGGAGGTAACTCTAATATATCTTGAGGAATTTTGTTGTAGAACCTTATACAGTGCCCCATAAAGGATGTGTTAACTTTTGCAAGTCTAAACAGTGGAAATGACAATTTATGTTTATTTCTAGTATTAACATTATGGTGGCCACCAACATTTTCGAAGTCTTTGATATTTTATTGGTCTGTGACTCTATACAAAGCGTCGCGTGAAAACATCACTTAGGGTTTATACACGGGCGGGCGGCGCCGACGTGTCAGCGTCGAATATCCGCGTCGGTGACGGCAGGCGTATGCAATGCACATCAAATTGTCATAGTAAACCTTGCATTCTAGTTCTTAAGAAATGAGTCCAATGAGGTGGTGGTGTCCAGGTCCAAGTATGTTAAGGTGAATGTTCCGGGAAATTTAAAACTTTTGTAGCTAAATTGAGCTTTCTTTGTTTAACTTTAAAGTATTCCCGACAATAAAGCAGTATTTTCATCGTTATTTTATACAATTAAGTTCATTATTTATTCCCTGTAAGTCTAGGGCGTTTGCCCAGCAGTGGAAAACAATCACAAAAAAACCAGACAAGTTCGAGTCGGACTCGCCCACCGAGGGTTCCGTACAAATTTGTAGGTACAAACATATTATAAATAGTTCAGGAATTGAGACTCGTAGTATTTTCCGAGCTTTTCCCGCACTTCAGACTATTTTTTTAATGATTTAATTACAAATGGTTAGTTTTCAGATTTTTCCCTGTAATTGTAGTATAAGACGACATTACTTGCCAAATTTCATAGTTCTAGGTCAACGGAAAGTAGCCTATAAATTTTCATTCTCTTGAGTGTCGGAATAAACATTTTTTACGGCATAAACGGCCGTATCTGTTTTTTTATCTTAGAAGTTTGATTTTTTCACCGCTTCAAGTATATGGTTAATTTCAACGCCACACCTGCACACGTTCCCGAGATAAAGGGTCTTGACAGACAGACGGACGGACGGACGGACGGACAACAAAGTGATCCTATAAGGGTTCCGTTTCTTCCTTTTGAGGTACGGAACGCTAAAAACTCAATAGTTCGCTAGTGGTATGGCCCAATAACTGGTATTCCGGTTACATCAGCAAATTAGCTGAAAGGTTCTTTTAATTTATGAATAAAATATTAAGTTAAAAAAAAGAAAACTGAAAGTAATTATTTTTCGACACATTACTGAGCGATAGCCATAAGTTAAGAAAATATACATACAGACTTACGTCCAGCGTTTACCACTTGACATGGTCCTGACAAACCTATTTCGCTGCATCAACATTCATACGGGTACTTTTTATCTTGCCTTCTTTCTTTACTTAGAGTATAAAGTAGGTATAGAGAGGACAGCCCGAACGAAATTTGTGTCGCACAATACAATAACCAGTGTTGCCAACAGTAATATTTAAGCGCACCCCGATAAAACGCTTCAACTGATTTTAGATAGCCTTGGTGGATTTTAAAAATGTGTTCACTGTATTAATATTTCTCTGCCAAAATTGTCTTTCAAATTATGTAATTGGACTCCACGGAAATCGTCGGTTTTTTTAAATTTTTACTGATATTTGGACTAAACTCTAGCAGTTTATACATTAACCAGTCTTACAGAAGCTGCACTCTCTTCAATTCTTTATATGCATAGACTAGCTCTGATGAATCTCGCCCATAAAATGAAAAGCACAATTGTTTTTCATATATCTGATATATAGATGGGGTGTAACGTAATAGATAAGTATCTACAAAAAATAGTAGTTTATGTGACTGTCACATAATGAGGGTTATTAAAACACGAGCGAGATTTTAAAAAACGAGCCTTGGCGAGTTTTTTAATTGCATTCGCGGGTGTTTTAATACCAAGTTATGTGCAGTCTCATACACTACTTTATCTACACTCATAATGATATTTTTGAAACAAAATGGCGCAATTTCGACAAAAGTATCTTGACATTCAATCGTCTGCACTCAGTATTGCGCGCGCAATTTTAGGTATTTTTAGTTGCACTTTTGGTACCACGAAAATGAAATTAGGTTTTTTATAGAGTCAACTTTTGACATTAAAAAAAAAACTTAAGTTTTGTTCCGTGATCACAGCAACACTTTAAAAAAAATAACTGTAACATAAAGTGAAAAATCTGACCTTTAATGTAACTTTATATTACACTTTTTTTTTTTAATTTTCTTTAAAGTTATGTATTGTTTAAAGCCTGTCAATATGTGTTTACCTTTGAATTCTTAATTTGAAGATTATGATATGTAGTGTAGATAAATGTTGTTTTCATAAGATGACGAACACCTTTTTGAGGACCATTTTGAAATACCCGTACATAATGGCATTAAGTTGACGGTTGCAACAGGAAATAAGACAAAAGACCAAATTTAACACGATTTAATTTTCCTTTCACTATTTATTTTCATTTCATTTTCATAAAAGATAAAGGTCAGCATGGTATTTTCGGATGTTTTAAATTTATTTGATCTATCTTTCAGCGAAAATCCATAAAAATATAATTGTGAACATGTTAAACAATATTTTAATACCGTCACTGGTACTATGGAGGTGATCTTGTCACTTCTGTTTTTTTTAATCTATGAATTTACCGTCATATTAGACGCCGTTGTGACAGCGCAAAAAAAATGGTTTTGTCAAGTGATTTTCAGAACTTTCTGATGAAAAGTGATTTATTCGGTTTCTTCTTATTTTTTGTGAGTTGTTTTTGCATTATCTAATCACACATGAAAGTATTTTTCTTAACGACCAAAAATTGTGTTCTCGCGACAAGCACTCGTCATGGACCAAATCACGACTTAATTAGGTGCTGCCACAATGACCGCACAGCTTGCGACGTAAAGGTTGGTCCGGACGTGTTCTCAATACGTAGTAATTTATACTCTAAGAATACTTAAAAGAAAAAGATAAAATACCGTTTAATGACGCAACATCGCTGAAGACAACGGTCAAGGCCCCTTCCGTGTTTACGCGCTTAAAGCTTCGGTCACACACAACGACTTAGCGCTGCGAATGCCTACTCGCCGCGAGTGAGTCGCTGTGTGTGACACGCTATTCGCTGCGATTAGATTCACTCGCCGCGAGTTGAAATCGCCGCGACTAGAATTGAGCATGTTCAATTTTACTCGCTGCGAATGTAAAATGAGTGCACCGACTGTCGAAATTCTTGTGTAGAAGTCGCTATGTGTGAGAGGCAGGCAGCGAACAGCGAATTGTCGCTGCGGCTATTATTCGCGGCGAGTGCACTCGCGGCGTTTAGTCGCTGTGTGTTTGTTTGTTACGCTTTATTGCACATAAATAACTTAAATAACAGTTGAGTGTAGATGTACAAAGGCGGACTTATTTCAAAGGAAATGACCGTGTGTTAGCGAAGCTTTAGATTAAATTAATACTCTTTATTGCACACCATATATTATAAAGATACATGAAAAATCTTAAATATCTAAGTTACATAGTATACCCAGTGCGGGCATGTACCTATGACTTTTCTTTGTAAGTTATGTACATTTGTGAAGTTATAGTAGCAATACCACTCGCTAATGGTAAAGCAAAACATCGTGAGGAAACTTGGGTGCCTGAGCTATTCACATACCTCAGCGCTTGAAATCGCCAATCCGCGGTGGGCACGGTGATTAAGCCCATACTCTCTCTGAAAGAAAGCCTGTGCCCTACAGTGAGACGTATATAGGCTGCTTATGGCGGTCTCGCTATGTTCCTGTATTACGCGCACCAAATCCTGAACGATTTATTATTTTATATTAATTGCAATCGCAAACGTCAAGTTTCCGACAGGATTTTGTTCGCATTAGGCATCTAAGCTTTCTCTGCCGAGCGAAAATTTCTAAAGTAACAGTGCACATGGGGTCGCTGAGGGCCTTTGGCCTAGGCGTCAACGAAGCCCTACATTATAAAAAGAAGTTTTACTTTTTACAGTTACGTACGTCAATGCATTCACTTGTTAAATGTCAACACATTGTGTAGTCAGACATTGTTGACGTAGATAGACAGGTGGTGAATATTTTTGTGGAATAAAAATAGACTTAGTAAGTACAGCAATGATATTGTTTAAGTTTTGGTTTAACCAGTTTAATCATACCAATCGTCAATGGAAATTATAATATCAAAGTCAACTTTCCCTGTGGCCTCGTTATCACATTTGTTTAAATATTCAACAAATATTGGTATAAGTTTATTGCCTTATGTATTTTTATAATTGACGTAAATACTTGTGGATGTGTTAATGAAGACAGTATAATTTTGTAATTCTTCTCGTAGGTATATCGACTCCGAGCAACCTTCAAATTAATGTTGTACTTTAGATCGTTCTTATGTTAAGTGCACAGAGTTCACATTCACAGTGTGAATGTAAATAAGTATTTTATTTAGGGACGCTGTTCAGTCATAGCAAAACATGAAAATTAAGCAGTGTTGTATCATTCGTAGCCATGGTGATCATCGAAAGTGTTTTGATGGCGATTCTATCACCACTATTAATGAAAGGTTGACAGTGACTTATTGCTTTTATTTTCTGCTTTCGGTGGGACCTTTTTATAAGATTAAAATTTTAACCTAATGCATCACCGAGGCCAACATTGTTACCGAAGACGTGAATCCTCCTTATATGTAATGTAAATGTGAAAGTTTGTGAAGATATTTGGAGATTCGGATGTTATATATAAAAGGCCAACTCCTTCCTAATCCTAATTCAGCAGCTAATTACTTAAACACTTCATAGTTTTAGAACAAACTTTATTCTTTGAGTATTTCTCAGGGGTTTACATAATTTGATTAAATTCGCGCTTTTAGTACAATAACAATGTCGCAGTCTATTTAATTTAACTGATATTTATGGTTTAAAGTATGATTTATCACACAGCGCCACTAAAAAGCAGAAAACCGTAAAACTAAAATGATTGAAACTCGCACAAAAAAGGTCGTTGAAAACGACAAACTCTTAATTATGCGTCTTCTTAGGACCTATTATGTTATTTCCTGTCTTAAGGTAGAACACTGTACAAGAACGTGTATAGAACATTTTATTCGACACTCTGAAAGTATTTTTGATATGATTATTTTGTCTTTATTTGTAATGTCCACATACTTCCTATTCAACATTTGTATTCCTGTTGATCTAAAGGTTCTCTGGTTGAGATTAGTTAATCGATAAACCCGCCGTTTACACTCTTAGGAATCTCTCTTGCAAATTTGGTTCTTTTTTGTGTGCAATAAAGTATCGTATTTCTAAAAAAAATATATATTAATGAAATATTACAAAGAAGGTGTGTTCTCAGTGGGTGCCCTTTGGACGTCGCCTTTTGGGACACCCTGTGTAGAAATGACAGCAAAATGAGCAGTTTTAATATTCGCAAATAGGTGACCAGAGAGAGACGACCTCACAGCTTTCCTACCAGACTGGCAAAGGGTGGCCGAGAACAAGGAGGAGTGGAGAATCCAAGAGGAGGCCTTTGCCCAGCAGTGGGACACTGAAATGGCTACATAAAAAAAGGTGACCCGAAGTGGAGATAGGCAGTGGAACGCTCTACTTTTTCGCGTAACGTAAAAACAACTCTATATTACATCGTACGTGTGCTTTTTCGTTTTTGTTCATGATTATAACAAAAATATGCCTTAGTAAATAGGAAATATTACTTACCTGTAAAAGTATCTTTATGAACCTTGAATCAAAAAAGATATTCTTGCAAAACGTTTTGCAAAATCACGTGCCTAGTAAATGACGATTTACATTCTATCTTATCTTTAAGCAATTTTCTAAATCAAACGAACATTTGTTTATATTTGACAGGTAAGTTTATTATAATGAGGTAGTAAATTACTGTTTAAGGCCGCGTCTTTGTACACAGGTCGTTAAAGAAAATCTATTTTATATATTTGGTAGTTTAATTCAGTAACAGCTTTGAGATATCCACGTATTTTTTTCCATGATTACGAACTGCTTTTCGTAATCATGGAAAAAAATACGTGGATTCGTGCACGGGAAATCAACAGCTTACGAGACATTTAGGTTCGCACTCACATAATTTTATTGCAGGTTTTCTTCGAAGTGCATGTAGTGTCGTATAGTACCGATAATTTTTCACAAGGTACCTCATCGAATTTTAAAATAAGAACTTTATTCTTTATTGCACAAACGAAATAGAACACAATAAATAAAAGTTACCATGAAAAAGGTACAATGGGCGGCCTTATTACTATAAGCAATATCTTCCAGACTTGTGACGGAAAGGTTGCCGAAGGAGAAAGAGAGACGGGTAGTTGGTGAAAATATGAAAAATATACCTACTTAATACTGAATGATAAACTTACTTAAATAGTTGTTATAAACGAATAGGTACATAAGTTCTATGTTGGACAGTCCAAACGAATCATCGAAGATACATCGATTGTAATTAAGCAAACAGGAGGAAGGAAAAAAAAAAACTTTCAATGCCGGTTTTAATCGCCCCTAACACAACCCAGGTTTTGATCCAGGGTGTGTATGGTAAGTGGGTGTGTTTGACTGCTGTAGTGGCTTAGTGTTAGGGTCCTAGCCTAACAGGATATTAAATAAGTGGACTGTATATTAAACAAAGATGGTATTCGAAATAATAAATTACAATATAAATTGTTTTAAGTGCAACGACCTAACAGCACCGTAGTCCAAGCGAGAAGACAGCTCCGGTCCCATTGGCGTTGACGCGTTGCCGCCGGCGGCGCAGGCGGCGGGCGCGGCGTTGCGTGGGGCTACAGCCAATCAGTGCTTAGGGCCCCCGCACGTCAGGTATCCATGTCTTCGACACTTAGTAAATAGAAATTTACATAATAGAGGCGGACCTGGATTCTGCCTCTGAGAGGTGATATCACGAGGAAAATTAAAAAATTTTTAAACGTAATATAAAATAAGATCAACCTTTACACGCGTGTACCTACTCTTCTCAGTTACAGTTATTACTTTGTGAAAAAATGTAAAGGTTGACCTGCTTTCTTGAATATGTCTACTAGCGTTAAATTTTAAGGTTTTTGTTGTTACTCTTTCGTGTCCTCTTTCCATGGAGATTTCGCATTCAAAGTCAATTAACCGAAACGAAACCGTGAAAAACACCCATACTAATTAGAATCTTATAATTAAAAAACAAAATTCTCTTTGCATATTTCAAAGGCCTAGCTTATATAATATGAATATTAATGTGTAACTTGCCTCAAAATTAGGCTGGAGTGATTTTTGTATACAATAGAAGACATACAGAAACAAATAAAAAATAAAACCATAATAGTAGATTATGCATTAAGGGGATTATGTCTCGGGCGATATTTCGAACCCCAAGGACGAGGGACCCTAGGGTTAACTCACGAAAGCTAGAATCCCGAGGCCGAGGGGTTCAAAAACGCCAGAGACAAATACACTGCTTTATCCCCAAAATGCATACTCTACTTTATATAAACACTGCGAGGCAATAAAACATAATACAATTAAAAAGAAAAAGTTTTCATTCTAATTTTGAATAAATTCTTCTTGGTGTAGGGCTCTATGAAAAGTTTATATTCTAATTTTGACGTTTGGTCATGGATTGCAAGGAGCTCGTATATTCAATGTTAATTGCATTCCAAATTCAAATGTCATAATTCCCTAGGGGATTATGAAATTCAGTACATTTATAATGACCCGGCTAGACCATAGGACACAAATGACTTGCTTTAAGTTGAGTTTGCATGACACATAATATGCCATTGACGAGCAGGTGTTATATAAAGATATTTTTGACGGGGTCGTACAGATCTCGAAAGATGCGAAAAAGGAAGTTACTCCAATAACGAAAAACTCGAAAGATTTAATTTTTTCATTGAATGTTAAAACTTTTTTAATAAGGTAAGGCTTTTTTCATAGTTATAAAAATAAATAATAAGTCAAATATTGATAAATGCCTAATTATAAGACGTTACGATCACCTTGTGACGTCATAGTTAGAGCCCGATTTGTATTGCGCGTTTTCGTACCGCAGACACTATTACTTTCGGGTTACAATATAACCTGTAACCAGAAAAAATCTTTACTAGGGTTATTTATCTTTTAGCATGGCCGCTCCAATGAGTTTAAACAGTTTTTGGTGCCAAATCTCCATTTAAATATTATAATTATTGCAGACACACGATAAAGTCGTGCTATATCAACAGTAATAGCGTATTTGTAGTTTCAAAAGCCCTTTTAAACCTATTTCACTCTGCTCCACTTCCACGCAGTCCGCTGGTGAGGTATCTGTGCCAGCCCTTGGCACGTTATAGATTTTATTCAAGGACACAGTCACTACTAATGACATGCGATGACGGCCAGGTCCGCCCGCCTCCATTATTTCAGCGGTTTTCAAACCTCTGCATTGGTTTTTCCATTCCCAAACAGGGAATGAGACACGGATAAACAGACTTTTGGACAGTTTGTTTTTCGGGCGGAACCGGAATTCGATTCCGCGCCTTTAGCTCAACTTGCTGTTGGGTTGTGTAAACTTTAGGGAAGTCCAAAACGTATTACGTACAGGCAGCAACATCTGACCGAAGCAATGTACATCACTTAGGTTTAGGTTTTAACATCGGAATGATATCGCTGTACCTACATGATTATATTCCTTTTTTTTGTAACACTAACCCGTGCTAACGACAATTTTTAAAAACCTATTTAGAGGCTAAACATTCCACCTATGCCGGGACTTGAACCCGCGACCTCTGGCTTACCGTACCAGCGCTCTCCCAACTGAGCTAATGGGTGAGCTAAAGTGCAAGCGTCGATAAAATTTCGAGCCTCTTTACAAACTTTTCCGTATTACATATTATTGTCCTCAGCACGGGTTAGTGCAACAAAAAAAAAAAGGATATAATCATGTATGTACAGCGATATCATTCCGATGTTAAAACCTAACTGCAAAGTGGGTTACTCGAGGCTGCAAGTGATGTAAATTGCTTAAGCCAGTTGTCGCTGCCTGTACGTAATACGGAAAAGTTTGTAAAGAGGCTCGAAATTTCATCGATGCTTGCACTTGCCCATCAGCTCAGTTGGGAAAGCGCTGGCACGGTTAGCCAGAGGTCGCGGATTCAAGTCCCGGCATGGGTGGAATTTTTAGCCTCTAAATAGGTTTTTAAAAATAGTCCTCAGCACGTGTTAGTGCAACAAAAAAAAAAGAATATAATTATAGTTACCAGTTCATTGCCTAGAACCTAGGGACAATAACCTAAAATCGATTTCCGCTAACAACAGCCAATTGTAGGCAAAAAAGTGTTTTTAGAACCTACAGCCTAGAACCTAACCCTAGGTTCTAAAATTAGCTATTACCTACCATTATTGACATTTATGATGTTCACTTTTTAGCGTAAATTAATTGTAATTTTTTCCATTGATGGCGCTATTTAGCTCCGGCTCTTTTGTTGTTTACTGTTTATAAATAAACAATTAAATTAGAAATCCGTGAAGTTAAGATTTGTCGGAAATTTAAAGTATTTGAAAAAAAAAGTTATGCCGCGTCTGTTGTTGTCTCAAAATTGTTAAAATTAAATACAACGAAAAAATTTAACTAAGTGAATTTTTTTATCAAATTTACAATATTTGCGTGTTTATTTTATGTTTCTTCGTGTGCAAAATTGAAAATCTTTATTATCGGTTTTTTATTAAAATAACAACCTTGGGATTTAGCACGTTATACTTTTAATGAAATTATTTCTACATCAGATTCCATGAAATTTCGAATGAAAGAGTCTGCCCGATAATAACACTATTACAATAAATGACGCACGACGACAAACTGTGAAACCAAATATAACTCACTTCATAAGTTGTAGTAGGTATCCTTACGATACGAACGATTCCAGTGGTACATGAACTATGTAAAACTACACACATGACCTATTTATAACCACATTGTTTTACTTCAATTCCGTGATTAACCTAAGATCATTGAATGCTTAATTATTTACTTCATTAAAATATTTTTTTAACTTGTAATTTGCTCACGATTAAATAAATACCCAAGTATCTCACTGTATTGATTAGTTGTTGTTGATTTTCTGTTTTATAAGCCTGCTTTGGACACAAGCATGCAAATACAGTTATTTTTTAAAATATGTCTGTTAGATTTTGGCATTTCAAAACAAATTTTCTGTATCTTCTATGTAGGACAATGATTTACTTGAGGCTGCGGCGCGTGTATTTAATAAAATTATGATAACACTAATAATTCGAAAAAGATAATCCGAAAAAAATCATACAATAAAAGTATTTGTAAAATACAAACTCTAATTGATGTGTTTCAGGAATTCGCGCTTATTAAGGTTCCGTACCCGAAGGGTGCTAATCGGGACCCTATTACTAAGACTTCACTGTCCGTCTGTCTGTCTGTCACCAGGCTGTATCTCATGAACCGTGATAGCTAGGTAGTTGAAATTTTCACAGATGATGTATTTCTGTTGCCGTAAGGGGGGCTCAGTATGGTACGGAATACTTCGTGCGACTCGCACTTGGCCGGTTTTTTTTAAGTAATCCAGTATATTGATTGCATTGACTATATCATAATTTAGAACGGTAAAAAAAATGCAGCTGTAAAAAAACTGCCAAAAATAAACCACTATCACTATGTCCCCAGTTTAGGGATCACTGTTCTAATGGAATATACCTAGTACCTACGTTTTATAATTTATAAACTAATATGTACTACCTACAGCAGGATATCGATTTGCTGACCCCGTTATTACTATCTCTAAAATGACCTCTACGTATTTCGCTCTACATTTTTTGTATTAAAAAGATGTGACGGTTACTTTTTTGGGCTCCCTACCCGAAGGGTGCCAAACGGGACCTTATTACTAAGACTTCACTGTCCGTCTGTCTGTCTGTCTGTCTGTCTGTCTGTCACCAGGCTGTATCTCATGGACCGTGATAGCTAGGTAGTTGAAATATTCACAGATGATGTATTTCTATTGCCGCTGCAACAACAAATACTATACAACAACAAACGTATTTATTTGCCATTTTTTGATCGATGTTAATAACGGCAACAGGTAGACGCTTGAAATATTCACAGAATATTTAGTTCTATATTAGCTTAAAAAATTAATAATTTATAATGAAATTAAAATAAAACAAATATTTAAGGGAAGCTCCTATAGAACAAACTTGATTTTTTTGCCGATTTTTTTCGATCTTTGTGTCTAATGTTGTATAGATAATGGGAACACTTCGTGCGCGAGTCCAACTCGCACTTGGCTGGTTTTTTTTTTACTTTTGCTGTGTTTAAGAATTATTGATTTGTCTTTAGAAATTATTATATTATTTTTGTTGCACTAACCCATGAGAAGGACAATTTTAAAAACCTATTTAGATGCTAAAAATTCCACCCATCTCAGTTGGGAGAGCGCTGGCACGGTTAGCCAGAGGTCGCGGGTTCAAGCCCCGTCATTGGTGTAACTTTTAGGTTTTTAGAAATTATTAGTTTAGGAATAATGTTACATTTTGGGACTACAAAAAAATATTTCATGATTCGGGAAAATGTGAATAAGCTTTCCAAGTTAGGAAGTTAAGTTCGAGTTATAGTTAGACCTGCGATTTCTGCACTTAGCCTCATAGTTGAGCCAATGTACGTAGCAACCGCTAAGGTATGTAAATATCTCAGACACTAGGGTTTTCTGACGATGTTTTTCTTCACAGTTAGCGAGTGGTATTGCTACTATAACTTCACAAATGTACGTAACGTAGAAAACAAAGTCATTGGTATATGCCAGGATGTAAACCCACAGGTTTGATAGCAGGATGCCTACTATCGCACTTGGTTACTTTTTTTAATATTTTCATACAATATTTTCCTAGCACTATGTCAACTTTTTTAAACCTTTATACGTGGGATCGCTCTACGCCTATAATCGCATAAAGCCTATTGTTATGATTGAAAGTTTATACAGTCGCAGAATGCCTAATTTAGCTTTCGTCGATGCTTTTACTATGTGAAATGCCACCAATTTGTACAGTCAAAAAGAAAATTACTTTGAATGCCCTTTTATATTTTTACATACCTAATGCATTTAACAAACAAAATCTTATTCTTATTGAGAAGCCGGCGTTCCACCGCTTTCCAAGTTAGGAATTGATTGGTTTATAAAAACTGTTTGAAATACGAGTGCCAATAACAAAAAAAACTTTTCGGATGAATCTCGAAACATGATCATCATCCAATGCAACTCTAAAAAGTTGTGCTACAAAATTATAATGAGCGACCTTACAGAATTTACGTTGATAGAATATATACTCGGTCTGTACATAGAGAATCTGACTTAATTTCTACTGCAAATAGTCCGGGATTAACAGAGGTCAATTAAGGAGGCGTTTTGCAATTGTTTTAAGCCTATGCAAATTAAAAATCCACCGGCTATCGGCTGGTAGACTTGGTAGTTCCACTCGGTTTTTGCTTAGTCGCGAACGATTACAATTTCTACGCGGGAGCACATTAAAAAATAATAAAATAGCAAATCCTTCGCCAATCGATGCAACCTAGTTCCACCCTGGCTACTTGATGTCTGTATCAAAACTGCCCTACATCACGCAGCCCTTACAGAATTATTTATCAGCTGGGTCGGAATTATCAGGCGTCGAATAACTATCGACGGAATTCTCAGACGCGCCTGACAGGGCTAAGATTTGAATGCGGCCCACGACTTCTCGACTTGCGACTCGATGCTGCAAATGAAAACACGGCGCACGAACAATATTGTTTAGAAAACATGTTGCGGTAACAGCGCCATTGTTTTGCATTCAAAAGGCGCTTTAATTAATCAAAACAATAAATGCGCATTGGAGGATGTGATGCGAACTGATGGAACCCGGTCTGGTCAATGTCCGGTGCGGCGACAATCGCGGAGTCTTCGCGGAAATATGTGGTGGCCTTATTTCGTTCCAAGGTAAGAAGGTGCATTTAAGCGGACTGTTCTTAACTCAAACGGCCAGTAGCATTTTCGACAGATCGACAGTTCTCTTTTTATTTTAGTTTTCTTTTCAGGGTCTTCCGGCCTGACCTCGTCGTAGCATGATGATAATAACATGTGAGCTTGATCGATCAGTTTGTTCCACAGAGTGGGACAGAGCGCTACCGAGCCGTGTCGAGCTTGATACATTACAAATGTTGATTGCAATGCAACTCATTGAATTATAATATCGGCGTGCTGTTTCACTTCGGTATTATCGTCGGTTGATATCACAAAAATCACAATCGCAATGGCATCCTGGCATTTGGATTAAAATTCACAATATTACCTTCCCTGACTATGAAACAAAATAATATTGAAATATTTTCACGGTTTCTCTCTCTTATACCAAACTTGTAAATTTATATGTCATCATCATTCAGCCACAAGAAGTCCACTGCTGGACGTAGGCCTCCTCCATGGATTTCCAAAAAGACCGGTTGGAAGCGGCCTGCATCCAGCGCCTTCCTGCCGCTTGGATGAGGTAATCTGTCCATCTTGTGGCTGGTCGTCCTACGCTGCGCTTGCCGATATGTGGTCTCTATTCGAGAACTTTTCGGCCCCATCGGCCATCAGTCAAAAATTTATATGTATAATTAATGTATATTTAAAAAAGCCGTCATAAAATTTATGACATAAAAAATGCAAGCTGCGGTAATAAATGTTATTGTGTCGGCTAGTAATATTATTCAGCTATTTCACAAAAAAATCCAGGACTCTTTCTCTGCCTAAATTTTTCGCATCGGTATGATCAAAGAAGTTTGAAAGATTGGCATAAGGACTACGAAGAATCGCGGAACGTACATGTGGGTGTGAATGGAGGACTTCTTGATACGACAGTCTTTATAAATACGTTTAGTTTGCGAATTAAAAAAATGATGTCCTTTTAAATTTTTATCTATTTTATTACAGTTATCTATTCAAAACAATTCAATCATTTATTGGTGGTAGGAATACATTTTACGGTAGCTTAGGACTTAGTCACCCTTTACGGGTATTGCAAAATGGGTAAGACTTATATCTAACATCTTAGCATAAACACCGAACTAACAACTTCATCAAAGTAATTTTGAATGACATTTGTACGAAGTTTTCCTTTTATAAGTTGGTCGCCTATTCCTCGTTAACATGTAAAGGGTACGTATAGGTGGTAGTTTTTTTTTAGTTTATATGTGCTACTGCCTTAATTTTTTCCCGTTTCTACGAGCAACTGCTTAGCGGGGGACCTCTAACAAAGCGCTTAAAAGCTTTTTATTTCGCAAACGGATCCCTAAATCGAAAACTCGTTTTCTTACACTAATAATATTTTTAAACGACCAATCCTGTACAATCCATTACACTAAGGTGTAAGTGAAAAAAAATGCATTCCTAATTTATATGTAATGGACGTACAATAAAAAAAATTAAGATTCTGTCCTACGATTTCGTTGGCGTGATTAATATGTATGTGCCAAAATTCAGCTTTGTTTCATTTCGAAATATCTTTATGACCTTGGCCAAGTTCGGCCTTGGTTCGTGGCCTTTACCAAGCACCTACACATAATATCATGTTTTGTTTTTATCTGATGCCTGAAAACTAAAATTATTGGTGCTGATATCATCTGCTGTATTTTGTATAATTTGGATTCGGCTTATCCACGCTAATTTAACGCATGGTTAATTTTATTTACGTATCTATATAGCATCCAAATTTCAAAAGGCATTTATGTAAAAGTATTCAAACACTTATATATTCATACTTATTGGAATCATTCATTACACTAACATACGTACATAATCAACGCAAATAAACGCGAAAGAAATCTGTGAATTATTCTATCACTAAAATCTAACACTAGAATCTATCACTAGAACCGGCCAAGTGAGTGTCGGACAAGGATGTTGTTCTTGTTGTCGAACCACGCGCAGCATAGGGCACTGGCCACACAGAAGGGACGTGGCTCGACGACGCGGAAAAGACCCGACACACTTTGTATACATCGATTTATCGATGGTTGTATAGAGTTCGCGCCCTCGCACAGTAGGCCGAAAATCACGTTTCATAGACATTCAAACTGACATGTCATAAGTGACGCTTTTTTTGCTTAGATGTGATGGAGAATACTTGCTATATGCCTTACATAATGAACTTTCAGGTTTATAATCGTAAACAACGCGCTCAGAATTTTTTTCGAAAAAATTTGTATGGGGTCGACATAAAAAATTATGATATCTCCGTAATCGCACAATTGCGCCTAATATCCTCTGAGGTTATTAATATATACATTATTTAGGATTTTTTGGCATACTTGATGTTGCGGTCAACCATGCGTTTTTTTTTTCTTCGATTTTAAAAATTTCACTAAAGTTTTTTTCCATTTTTACAAATATTAAGTTTTACATGAATGCATATAGACTGGGCATTCATGAAAATTAATTGTGTGCTATATTAGAAGGTAAAATACATTAAAAAAGCTTAATATCTTGATTTTTTCAACATATTATATATTTACATCATAGGAACATTTACACATATCAAACTAAGTTTAATTAACAACTAAGTGTACTGATGATGAACTAACAAAATAATTGTGTTTCGACTCTCTAAAAATGCTAAAAAAATTGATTTAAAAATTATTACAATAAAATTATATGATAAAAATATAAATAAAACAATAAATATATTACTTTAAAATATTGCCTAATCTGAATCACTATCTTCAGAGTCAAACTCCGAGTCAGAGTTTATATCAGCAATATCCCTAAACTCGAATTCAGGCGTTTCAATGTTCAGCAGATCCAATGTTTCCGCAAACAAAGTTTTCTTTTTTTTGCATCCATCGTTGGTCGTATTGCTGAAATAAACGGATCGGAAGAGATAATAAGGAAATTAAATATATCTTCGTTTGAACTCAGTCTGCTCTTCTTACGTGAGTGATGTTCCCTGAATCTTCTGAAATCCTTATTTCGCGCTTCTGAAGCTTCTTCTGATAAACTCCCAATCGGTACTATTGCGTTAGCAGCAATAATTTCAGCTCCATGAAGCAGTATCGTGTGCACTGTTGATGACATGTAGTACCAGTTGTATAATTCTACATACTTTTCAGCAGTTGTGTAGGCATATTCTTTAAATTTTGAAACATTGATGGATTGACCTGAAGTTATGGCTTGCAAAATCACATTAAATCTTCGGATCAGATCTTCATCTAGTCCAGTGATACTTGCAGTCTTTTCAGGAAATTCGAAGAATCGTCGTGCAGTGTTGCCGTCATTAGTTGTGCCATAGCCTTGTTTTACGACATCAATCAATAGGTTGAGTTCCGTTTTGAACTTGGCTTGGATTGATTTTTTTCTTGCATCCACTGCAGCTTTCTCACTTTCTGTTCTAGCAGACCACTTCTTAATATCTAATTTATATGCGATATGCAAAAGACATTCCATAATGTTAATGCGCGCATGTAGTGATGAAAGTCCGAGATCCATCAAGTCATCTTCTGTACATTTCTTTCTAACTTCTTCTAACTTGTTCATCTCCGAAGGTTTCGCCAAACAAATATAGCAAGCTGCATTCGATCTTACGTAAGGAGAGAGGTAAGTTTTTATTTTGGCATCAACCATGGTGAGCATTAGCTTATGACTCACCATATTGCTATCACAATCAGATGGTTGGAGAGCTGATATCTCAGCTTTGACTCTTTCATTTTCTTTCTTCACCACTGTTTCACTTTCTTTAACAAAGATGAACTGCACTGGACGACAATACGCTGCGGAGCATGACTTTGGGTTCTCCCAAACTGTAACATCTTCACAAGTCATCTTCAGTGGTGACAACGAAGTCATGAAGATACTTGAGTCATCTTCTGTAGAATCCATTTTCTGTTTGTATCTGCTTTGGCTGGATGCTCCGTCAAAACCGTATTTTGATATTAAAACCAGTTCTTTATTTTGCATACTTTCTGGCAACGATTGAATTATTCTTTTTGCTGTCAGATCTAGCAAAACTTGCAGTGAAATTTTCGCTGAGGAATCTGTCACCGTAATTGCATTTTTTGGTTCAGGTGGAAAGCACACACTCTTCTCTTTTTGCACGCAGTAATTCGAAGGGTACAAGTGTTTAAGGCCTTCTCGAATTGCTGATTCTCGCAGAGTTATGTATTGCCACTTTGATAATTTCAGAGATATTAGTAAACCAAATGCTTTTTGAGGTGAAAACGTTTCTTTAGTGGTTGGTATGGGAGTTAAATCATGTAGATTTTTGATTGATTCTGGATGTTGTACCATGTATTCAATCACAGAACCCATGTTGTTCTGGCCTTCATCTTTTAACTTTGAAATCGTAGCAAATACGAGCTCACTGGAATCTTTGTCAGTCAGGTCTCCACTTCGCCTCTTTTTCTGTTTCGTTCCCAAGTCTTCAAAAGGTTTACGATTGGCGATTTTTCTTTTCGTCATTGTTCCAGTTGATGATGTAGATGGCTCACTAGATGAACCAGTAGCGCTTGATGATGACTCCAAAAGGGGCACTATAGGACTTCCTTCATGCTGAATAATCGATTGCATATTTTCTTTCAAGCAACTCGGCCAATCAACATCAGTTTCAAGCCAACTTTCGTAGTGAGTTCGGAATATCTCATATTTCCGATGTGTTGATTCATATCGTTTCTGTGCAGCCCTAGTGAATCTCCGGCAAAATTATTTTAAAGTCACACAATCTTCTTCAGATACACTGTTGTTTAAATGAGATAGCACTGTTTCGAACAAAAAATTATAGTCACTGAGTTTGTGTGCTTTTCTCAAAATAACGAACAAATCCAAATTAGTTACGATGCTTGCCATAATGTTTTTACTTTCAATGATTGAAGTATACTAAATTATTTTCTTCAAGTGTATTCCTATTTATTGCGATCGATTTTAGTGTATGTGCCCGAACAAGTAATTTACTAACTACCCTCTAATGTACTAACTTATGAGAAACTAATTATTCTATAGATAAAGGTATTCAACAAGTCGGCAGTTATTTAAAACATCATTTACAAACTATAATTTCCCTAATTTTATTGAAGATTTAGAGGATCATTAGACAATTGTCAGATATCAGCTAATGAGTAAGCTATTTTCGCTTTCTACTATTGTACATAATTATTTTGCATTAATGCCTAGTCTATATACGCCTATGTTAAGCTTAATATTAGGTAAAAATGAAAAAATAAACAAAAAAAATTGGTAAATTTTTAAAAATCGAAGAAAAAAAAAACGCATGGTTGACCGCAACATGAAGTATGCCAAAAAATCCTAAATAATGTATATATTAATAACCTCAGAGGATATTAGGCGCAATTGTGCGATTACGGAGATATCATAATTTTTTATGCCGACTCCATACAATTTTTTTCGAAAAAAAATCTGAGCGCATTGTTTACGATTATAAACCTAAAAGTTCATTATGTAAGGCATATAGCAAGTATTCTCCATCACATCCAAGCAAAAAAAGCGTCACTTATGACATGTCAGTTTGAATGTCTATGAAACGTGATTTTCGGCCTACTGTGCCTCGCCCCGTCTCTTCTGTGTGGGCTTTGTCCCGTCCCTTCAGTTCATTTTATATGAAAGTGAATTGGTAAGACAACGCGTCTTTTCCGCGCCCTCGACCCACGTTCTTTCTGTGTGTCTCAGGGCTAGGTTCCGTAGTTGACCGTCAAAACTACAACTAAGCCTACCCCTCAGGGATTCAGGCGTGAGTTTATGTTATGTTAATACAACTATTCTCTCTCTCTCTCTCTCTCTCTCTCTCTCTATCTATCTTTCTTTCTTTCTTTCTAAAATACAATTGCTGATTTTGTAGGTAGTAACCCTGTAACTGTGAAATAATAATTAAAAGACGTTTGGGCTTTTTCTGTCATGGCAACTAACTAAATGAACCAAATCCATTAACTGTACTATGTACTACGAGCAATAAAGTCGTTCCTGACTACAATTAAAGGAGACTAATGAAAAAGTAATTACGTAACTGATATCAGTGTTGCGATATCGGGTGACAGTGGTGCAAAAATATCGTCATTTAGCCATCGACATCGGTGCACGGTTTGTTGGGTTCCGTAGTCGATAAGGAACCCTTATAGTTTCGCCATGTCCGTCCGTCTGTCTGTCTGTCGGCCCATCCACCGCCTAGGTCACATGATTAGTACTAGAAAGCTAAAATTTTGCATAGACATACACGTCGACAAAACGGTAGAATAAAATCCCAAAAAAATAATTTAGGTACTCTACACCTAAATTAGAGATGCTTTTTTTTCTCGCTTACAGTAGTGTGGGTTGGATTGTTCGTTTCAAAATATGGTGGGCGTAGGAAGACCATTTTTTGTTTAGGATTCCGTTTGCGAAATATTAAGATTTAAAGTGCAAATTTTTGTCCTAGTAGGGCGCCAAATCTCCCGGCGAGACGGTTGATTGTAAAAACGGGAAAAAATTCTGAGCAGTAACAAATACAATGAACTTAAAAGGAAAACGGCTCATGTAGATAGGCTTTACAAGTGACCAATTTATAAGAGGAAAACTTCGTACAAAATCCATTGAGAATTACTTTGATGAAGTTGTCAGTACTGTGAGGCAGGTAAAAAACCCATTCTTCTACGGAACCCTACAGTGCGCGTGACCGGACACGCGCTTGGCTGGTTTTTTATTTATCGAAACTCGTTGTCATTGGCTTGGCATGCGTTGCTACGCCAAAAAAGGCCTTCCATTCGCGTTGAATGTGCGTTGCGTAAACTATGTATGTGTGACCGCCACGAACAGGCCGGAGGATAGCCACAAGGATAGCCTAATGCTCACTGCTTAGGCATCCATCCATCTACACAGATGAAAAAACTAGTTAAGCTTTTCAATTCAATTCAATTCAATTCAAATATTTTTATTCATTGTAAAAACAGAATGTTTACTTAATGAACGTCAAAGTTGTTAGTTTCACAATTAATGGATTATGTGGAGAAGAAGCTAACAAAGAAACTCCACATTTATTATTTTCAAAACACGTTTTAACTTAATTAACAGAGTTTTCAACTTAAAATATTAGTCATGAATGTGTTAAACACTAGTCACAATCGTCCTTTAAATAATATTAATCTACTGTTTAATGCCAAACATCTTTGTCTTCTAAATAATCCTTGATGTTATAGTAAGCCTTTTTGCACAGAATGTGCTTAACACATTTTTTAAATCATTTCAATCATTTAATTTACTAACACTGTGAACTTGCCTAATTTTAATAACATTTCACTGTCTCGTCGGTCTAGCGGTAACACGCTTGACTACTAAACCAGAGGTCGTACATTAGATTCCTGCTGGAGGCCTCCAGCGGCGGTCATACTTGATTTGTACAGTAGAAACCAGGTCAACCTTTACATTTTTGTAACAAAGTCACCCTTAACATAATTAAATTGAGTGCACGTATGTAAAGGTTGATGTGCTGTCGATTGTACAGATAGTTTCAGTCTGGGTATAGTTCCATGTTTGTCATAGTACAGGGTATCCTACTTTGGAATCAGTACGAGTGATTGTGTTGTGTGGAAGTAATTATTGTTAGTGTAAGTTATAAAAGTAAAAGAAATAAATATTTTCAATATACCCAATGAAGGGGTTAATTAATGAAGAGGTTTCTATCTCTTCATTAATTAACCCCTTCTATCTTTAAAATAGATTGTTTGCTTGATAATTTAACGGTTAGTAGGCTCTATTAACAAGTCGTCTCTAAAATTGCTACTCTTGATTTAAAAACTTCTACTTACCTACTTGGGAACCAAACCTCGATGTCGGGATATTTTCACAATACCACTGAGTGAAATTAAGCAATACATATTAAAACCATTTTCTCCTGTTAAAATTATTTATTTCAATTCTGCGTTTAATTAAATACCCGGCTGCCAGTAGGTTCAGTGAAGTTTGCGCTCCTCTTATCAACTATTTATATGCTTATTATTACAGACATCTCTTACACACAAGCCTACGCGTCCTTGTAGTTCTTATTGTATTTGACATTGCTTCCAAAATACAATGAAAGTCTGGTAACTATGTTTCACTACCTAACAAAGACCGTGTAGTTCTTTAGAAAAATCCAAAGAGACACGTTTATTATTAATCGTTAACAGTCTAGCCTGATTGACATTTGCTACTTTTTATACGTTTTTAGCATGCTTTTTCAAAACATAGTAAAAAAGCACGCATTTAGCAAATGAATGTGCTATGCTTTTTAGCACTCTAAAAAATCTGACTGACGGTAAATTTTTTTATAGTTATCTGTGCTTTTAAAAAATTATCCAATAAAAATGGCGTCTCAAGTGAAGTGCACACGAGATTTAACAATTAAATTGTTAACAGAATATGAAAAACTTGTGGGATTCGTGCAGCAGAACTTATAAAAACAATTTTTTATCACAGCCAATAACTGTGATAAAATTTCAACCGCTTGAAACTAATTAGAGATACCATATTATATTCCACTTGCGATGCGTGTGCTTTCTTCGCTTTTTGAGACAATTCGTGTTGAAACTAGCACAGCAAATGTATATCGGCGTCTTTAATTAGCACTCTTTTAGTTTATCATGCTAAAAAAACAGTGCTAAATAGCACGGAATTTATAGCAAATGTAAACCAGCCTTTATGTATAAAAATTCCGATTACACTAAAACCATGTCTAGACAGGATTTCCTCTTATAAACCGGCTTTTAATCCGTCCTAAGTGTGTTTTAGAAGAATCGACTTTCTACAAATAAGACTATGTAACGGTGTTCTTTATATTATTCCCTTTAAACACTCCATAAACGCAGTATAGTCCATAATCCGTGATAAAGTCTTTCCCTTGTAAAGTTTCTAACACAGACTTTTTTATAGGGCGTTTATGAAGTGTTTTAAGGAATCTCGTTTTTTATAAATAACACCGTAGGTGTTTGCTTTAGATGTCGGTACATGGAAACGGTTCAGTTATTTAAAGTTAAGATGAGGTAAAAGTCGCGAGTTTTCTTCGACGTGAGATTCAATGCAATATGGGGATAATCATAATACGTTTAATCAATAGTCAAGCTCACTCCGGCGTCAAATTGAATACAATATGGGGATGATCATAATGAAACATCACATGGAAATAGCAATGCGTATAATTTTGTAAATCTGTCGATCTATCTATCTAGTATATATAAGCTAGGTTTCAGTTTTAGAAAACGTCGTGTTATCCGTGTTTTTAGGCAATGAAAAAACTGCTAAAATGTCATTAGAATACGAAGTTAAATTTCGCCATCATTTACAAGGTTGTAATAGCTCAGGTGGGAAACCAGAACACGCCGCCGGTTCGAGCCTGTCTCCAGTCCATTTATTTTTTTTCTTTTTTCATCGTATCTAAATATAATTTTCAAAAAACAAGATTAACCATAAAAAATACTGTGCAAAACTCGGTCATCCAGGTACTTTAAATACACAGAGACAGCTAATAGGTGCATTCGACAGCAGCTCGACCTTCACATTTTCGTTTCAAACTCGCCCGTAACGTAGAGTAGAGTACAGCGCACACACGTTACGGTTGATGTGCTGTGGACTGTAGGTACTGCGAATGTGAAGTGAATGACACTACAATGTTGCGTATTGACTAGTAGTACATATAAAACATAAACGTCTTCGTGACAGGCTCGCACTTAGCTGTCAACTGTACCAGATATCACGCTTTGCTTGTCGTCGTGTCTTTGTCTGGTGTATGGTTACTACTATATTTCATGACATTCAGCTATGGTCTGGGTGCAAACAAAAAAATGTTTTGAAATAGATTGAATTAATGAGATGAGTAAGCAACTTGATAGACATCATTGCTTCCCGAACTTTAAAGATTTCCTGATGTTCAACAGTTTGTTTACTTGTAGATCAAAGCTAATGAGATAAACGTTCTTGGATGAAACATAGAGAGTAGTAATGTTTTTTCCCTCACAACCCTTCTCACCACCCGGAGTCGCGCGTACGGTTTCGAGTAACTTCAACCCTTAACTCCCAGTTTTGCCAATCTCACCCCTTTAGGGTTTATTTACTTATCTTATTAGAAGGTAAAGAAACATATATAAGTAAAGTTAAATATTTGGAAACAAATAGATACAAATAAAATGTAGAGTAGGTACTGCATCCTTAGACCTTGTTGTTCTTATTCTATCGGTGAATCTGAACATGTTTTGTTCAACATCTGTACTTAATTTATTTTGGACATAAAGCTATTGTGCACTGCTAGTCAAAGGACTTCCTCTTTGGTCTTACGTACCACCGGTAGAATTGTTGCGACATCTGCGAAATCCGTCGCGTGATCATCTGATTTTCCCCATCTGCCTCCGTAATCTTGATGCTAAATTGGCCAAATTACGTGAGTGTATCTATTGAAAAATTTAACAAAGTTTATCCTAAATGATAACCGATTTTTATTGTATTTGACATTGCTTCTAAAATACAATGAAAGTCTGTAACCATGTTTCACTACCTAACAAAGACCCTGTCTAGTTCTTTAGAAAAATCCAAAGAGACACGTTTGTTATTAATCGTTAACAGTCTCATGTATAAAAATCCGATGAGGTAAAGCCGGAGACAGGATTTTCTCTTGTACACCGGCTTTAACTCCGTCCTAAGTGTGTTTTAGAAGAATCGACTTTTTATAAATAGGTAAGACTGTGTCACGGTATTCTATAAATTACTCCCTTAACCGATGCTAAATTGGCCAAATTACGTGAGTGTATCTATTTAAAAATTTAACAAAGTTTATCCTAAATGATAACCGATGGGGTAGACGAGTTCTTGAGTGGAGACCGCGGATCGGTAAACGTAGTGTAGGACGTCCTCAGACTCGGCGGAGCGATGATCTTCGCAGGGCGGCTGGCAAGAGCTGGGTGAGAGTAGCTGAGGACCGTGCTTAGTGACGTGCTATAGGAGAGGCCTATGTCCAGCAGTGGACAAGCGTAGGCCGATGGTGATGATGATGCTAAATGAAGTAGTTCCCGACAAATAACTAGAACAAATGAATTTGACGTCGCATGGACGTAATTCAGGTCGCATTGGCGGCGTAAGCGGGATTTAACTTAGAATTATTTGGACTTTAGTCAAATTAACAAATTATATTAAATAAGAAAATGCTTTCACGGGTCTGTCGTAAACTCATCCCGACTGCGGGGATTTTTGTTCAAGTTATCTTTCGGGGAGACCGTTGCTGGGAGTTCGAGTTCCGGATTAGCCACGACTCTAATCGCATGTCCTTCGATCAAGTCGATTTTAAGGAACGCCATTGGCCACCTGTAATGTGTATCGATTTGTCTTATCAAATGAATGGACAGATTACCGAAGTGCGAAAGACAAATGGAATCTTGAAAATTAATGCTTTAATTTTTTTTAAAGTAAATGTATCGACGTTCCTAAAAGCAATAAAGTAATTGGTTTTTTTTGTCGGAAATCGCCATCCACTAGTTGTTTAAAAGGAATGCATAATTCCTTCTCTAATAATAATAATACAATTGCGTCATTAATTTACATTCACGTAGGTATTAATGTACCTACTTTTAGTGCAGGTACAGTCGACAGTAGATCAACCATAAGATTTTTGTTGCAAAGTCTCCCGTATCTTAACCGAGTAGAGTACACACGGGTAAAGGTTGATGTGTTGTCGACAGTACCATGGAGAGTTATGTACATATCTACTCAACCAGTCTAATCTATGACTTATCATTGGCTGGAGTGTGTTGTGATTGTAATTATTCGCTTTTCCAATAGTAGGTATCTACGCCTTACACTCGGATTTTAATTATACATACATTGGTATGTGAAAGCTGTTCACGAAAATGGAAAAAAATCAATTTTCTGTTCGATAGCGACTGTATACCTACAATTTCAACTGCTATGTGTTCTCTAGTGCGCATTGTTGATTGCCTTGATGGTCTAGCGGTAATGTGTTTGATTTCCAACACAGGTATTTTGTGTTTGACTTTCGTGCGAAGCCGTCCGCCGTAGTTTAGCTTGGTGGTTATCACGCTTGACTAATAAAACGGAGGTTATGGGTTCGATTCCCACTGGAGGCCGCTGTACTGGACTTGTGCAATTAGGCTCAGTCTCGATGTGTTTCCATATTTTTGACGTCCCTGCCTGGGTACTAGGGTATTCTAGGACTAGCTCCTATATTACACGCACCAAATCCTGAACGAATCCAATCGTCCGACTGCAAAATTTCATACTAATTGCTATCGCAAACGTCAGGATTCCGACAGAATTTGCTGCGCATAATTAGGTCTCTTGACGAGTGATTCTGTTGTGTGGAAGTTATTATTACTATTTAATTTGTACAAATGGTCACAGAATGTGGTCACCATAGCACAGGGTTAGTTAACGTCAAATACGAGATATCGTTGAGGTACACCAAGAACAGGGTAGGACCGAGAATACTGCCCTGAGCAACAAGTCAAGTCAAAAATTTTTTATTCAAAGTAACACAGAAACTGTGACTTATTGAACGTTACAACAAAAACTAGGTGTCCGTTTCAAAGTCTAGATCATTTGGAGAAAAAACGGACAAAAAAACTCCAAACTTAGTCTTTTCAAACATATTCCTTAATTAACAGAGTTTACATGTCATATCTTCTAAAAAATTAGTACTAGGATGCATTGAACTGGCTTTAATTCCACACATCTTTGTCATCTAAATAAGCCTTAATGCTATAATAGCCCTTTTCGCATAAAGTGCGCTTTACACATTTTTTGAACCGCACTTCAGGCAAGTTTATTATATCTTCAAGGATCTTATTGTAAAAACGTATACAATGCCCCATAAAGGATGTATTAACCTTTGCCAGCCTAAATCTTGGGAAAGAAAGTTTATGTTTACTTCTAGTATTTATATCGTGTTGGCTACCTACGGTTTTAAAATTACTTATATTTTTCCTGACGTACATAATATTCTCATAGATATACTGACTACAACTCCGAAATTAACCGGGCTTGGATCACTGATGGTGGTCTCTACTCTAACGCGTTCAATGAACCCAAACAGTCAGATAGCTACGAAGCAAATCAAGTGCAATTCCTCTTATCCCGAGATATTCAATTTTCCTCAACAGAATTGGTATTGACACGGTGTCGAAAGCCTTCGCCAGGTCTAAAAAGACACCGGCGCAGGCATCGGTCTAAGAGCGAAGCAACGTGATCAGTCAGGTCCCCCACTGCATCTTCGGTTGACTTTCCACGTCTGAAACCGTACTGTTTATCCAATAGTCTGTGGTTGGATTCGAGAAAGTGTACTTACTATACGTTTATTTACGAATTTTTCTAGAATCTTTGACAATGTTGATAACATAGTAATTGGGCGGTAATTTGATGGTCCAAATGAGGAAACCTGAGTGTTTGAGGTGTTCACACCTCAGCGCTTGAAATTGCCAATCCGCGGTGGGCACGCGTGATTACTTTTCTATATCCTATCTAGGGCCGTCGGTAATTATTTTTATGATTTTTTTAAACTTTATAGCATCGAAAAAATATCGCGAACATGAGTCCATTTTATTACTAGATATGGTTTTATTTAAACTGTACTGAGTTTTGGATAATAAAAGTATACCAAAATAACTATCACTAAATGTGTTAGTGACGTCGGTCGTCAGAATTCTATTAATAGGATTTGTATTTCTGTAATTTCAAAAATGCGTACTTTTTCCCCAACTATTCGGTCCCACAGCGCAATAACTCCCATACAAATCTGTGCACTCGGAGAACGTATATACTTGCAGTTTGGATTCGATTGTTCTTCCGAGATACTAGAAAATAGAAATACTAACTCGCCCGAAAGAATTTATTTATTTAACTAGATGTTCACGTTTTTCTCGACTTTAACCTGAAAGAGAATATTAAAAGTATTTTAAACATAACTCTACCAAATTCCTTATCGTATATTACATATATACCCCTCCGAGAAATTTAGAAGACTAACTAAAAATCGCTTGATAACTATGATCTGTGTACAAAATAAAACCCAACAAAATAAAGAGTTTTACGCTCAGCAAAAATAACTGAACTGAAAATAACTCCATTCATTGCATTTACGGGCTGACACTGAAACTAAGTAAGTGCAACTTTTTCTTCGATAAGATTGATTACCTTGGCTACGAAGTTAGCGCTGAAGGCATCAGGCCGGGCTCCCTCAAAACTGAAGCCATAGCACGGTTTCCCAAGCCTACAAACGCACATGAGGTGCGCCGGTACATAGGGCTTGCCAGCTTTTTCAGAAGGTTTGTCCGCGGGTTTGCGTTGATAGCGCGGCCATTAACGGCTCTTCTGAAGAAGGATGTACCTTGGAGATGGGAAAAAGAAGAATCCGCTGCATTCCAGGAACTGAAACAAAATCTGATGGAAAGGCCAGTTCTGGCTATTTATAATCCGCACGCGGAGATACAACTCCACACCGATGCCAGTAAATTTGGTATTGCTGGTATATTACTGCAGAAAGATGCTATGGGCTCATTCAAACCAATTGCTTACTATAACAGGCAGACAACCATCGACGAACAAAAACTGCATTCGTTCGAACTCGAAACTTTGGCAATAATAGCTTCGCTTAACAAATTTCGTGTTTATCTTTTAGGAGTAAAATTTAATACTTACCTTCATAAAAATGCCCGAGTACAAGGTCTCTCGAAAAGCCGTGAAACGCGCAGCTGCTTTGCTAATTCCTTACTTAGTTGGTATTATTTTGCGAGGTCTAGTCAGTTAAAACAATCCGCGCTGAACCGTGTTTGCCCCGTTACAAGTACCTAAATAGTACGTAGAATGTGCTGATAGCGTTATCGGCACAACATTAATGTGTCAACAAAGTGTATCTGTTTCGTTCATTTGTTTTGCTGAGCTAGATTATTATTGTGTTTTTGCTGCTGGTACAGTCGCAGTGACAATTATTTAAAACGTTTTAAGCCAGAATATTTTTGAAAAAAAATGCAGATTAGCGATTTTAAGAGGTAAAGTATGGTCGTGTTTTGTTTGTCAATTGTTGTTTGGGTTTGTCTTTTGTGTTTTTTTTTTTGTTTATTGTTTTCAAAGTAACTGAGCGAGTTAGCTACACTCGCATTTGTTTTTAACCGACTTCGAAATAGGAGGTTATTTTTTTTAAATATATTTGCAATTTTTTAACGTCATTATACGTCAATATAACGTCCCATTGGTCCCATTTTAATTTGGTGAAGATCTGATGAAGACTTTCAGAAACGGAGAACGGAACTCTTCAATGGACAGCAGTAAATAAGGACTAATGGGGCCGATCCTTTAGTAATATCCATATGTTTCTTAAAATATCGTAAAAGTAGTCCCAAGAGAATTTGGTGCTATTCTGGTGAAGACTTTCTGAGATGGAAATTGAGAAAATCTAATTTTAAAGCAACGAATTAAGTAGGGTAAATTATGGTTATAAGGGACTTGTTTATTTTTCTCCCGCTCCCCCACTAACAATTATTAAATGAAAAATAAAAACCGACTTCGAAACACTACAGCACTAAAAAGTTAGAAATACCTACTTAATTTAAATAATTAGAAGTATGTATAGGTACATGTAGGTATTGTAGTCGGTGCCCAGTTTCATGACGTGCTGGTCATGAAACTGGGCATCGAGTCCAAATTATACTTCTACAATACCTACATTTATACATATTTGTAATTGAAAGGTATTCTTTTAAATTATTTTGAGTCCCTTTTTATAGTATAACGAGAAGTTCTACACGAGGGCTAACTTGATGGCCATCCTCAGTTCTGAGTGGCCATCACTGGCAGCGTTCACATTGGACGTTAACGGTAACGGCACGACATTGTTGAACTAGTCATACAATGTTCGATACTCCCAGTCTGACGAATGTCAGTTTATGTCCAATGAGAAACCGGTTGTTCAGCGCGTCTTTCCCCGGTTTCTCGTACACAAACAATCTGTCAATCTATTGCTAACGGCTGCCAGTTGGCGAAAGTGCATACGAAAAAACAACTGCCAGCTGCGAGCAGTAGGTTAACAGTGTTAAGTCTCTCTCTCTGAGAGAAGGCATGTGCCCTGCAGTGGGACGTATATATACGTCCCACTGCAGGGTATATATATATATATATATATATATATATATATATATATAGGCTACATAAAAAAAACAACATAGGAAAAATCTAAAGAATAGTAATAACCTAACATATAAAAATCTCGTGTCACAGTGTTTGTTATCGAACTCCTCCGAAACGGCTTCACCGACTTTTAAGAAATTTTTTGTGTATATTTGGTAGGTCTGATAATAGGTCCTCGTCTAATTAATATGGCGAAACAAGGTTTGCCGGGTCAGCTAGTTAAATAAAATTATAGTGGTCATGAAGAATGATTCCCCATCCGACTACCTTCTCTGATATCTGCAGAATGCAACAAATGATGCTATACATTGTATTATTGAAATAACGCAAAACCTGAATACCGTTTCTTTTGTAGGTATATAATTTTCGTCATTGTAATAAAATGAGTATACTGTTGATAAATGTCTGAAGGTTTGATAGACAATAAAATTGCGAACATTCGAGGCATATGTTTCCTGTACTAAGTTTTTGATTGTGATAATAATTTTGGAAACAACTTTTCTTTATTAAAAACTACTTATAGGGAAACAAAAATATGTTTAAAATGCCCGTAATTTAATTATTACGGGCATTTTAAACATATTTTTGTTTCCAAATTACAAATTATAAATAAATGAGTAAACATTTATCAAAAGTTTACTCATATTATTACATTATTAAAAATGTTAATTTGTGCGAGAGAGACAGGACACTTCCAATAAGCAATAGTTTAAATTCTCAATTCCACATATTTTTCATTATCAAATTAAATAGAGAATTTTACTTAATGAAATAGAGAGGAAATTTAATAAAATTTTGCTTTAAATAACTATATGTAAAAAGATTATTATTTATTTATTTTAAGATAGTGAGACAAAAAAAAAACTAAACGACACTGACGGCTTTCAAGTTTTGCGTTATTCAGTTATACATTGTACAGGGGCCAACAGGGCTAGCGCAAACCCTTAAAGACAAAAAAACATATTATAATTTTCTTTTATAGTCAGTTTTTGCAAAAAAGAGACAAACAAAAATCTACCACTTTCTCGTACAGTAACAAATATTAATAGATAGGTAGAAGATAGAATATTCTTTATTGTATGTACACCAGGAATTACATATGAGAATTTAACAATAATAAAGTACAGTACAATTGGCGGCCTTATTACTAAAAGTAATTTCTTCCAGACAACCATTTATTAATCTACTGTTAGTAACTGTCACTTTGACCAACTGACAGCTGTTAAAAGTAGAGTATCAGTTTCTTAGTGTACATGAAAGGTTACAACCAGGGCCGAGAACGAATGACTAGATTGGCAATAATTTTGACAGATAAATGACGGGCGGTCTGACAACAACTCGTACATTACGCGCAAGAAATCCTGAACGATTCCAATCGTCTAACTAATAATAATAACTTCCACACAATACAATTACTTGACCTGGTCCCAAACTAGGTTACCCTGTGCTATGGTAACCAGGCAAGGACGTCGTCACAAACATGGAAATACACCCAGACTGAGGTCATTTGTACAAATGTACGGTGGGAATCGAACCCACGACCTCTCTTCTGGTAGCTAAGCGCCTTAACGGCTAGACCAACGAGGCGGTCAAATTCCATACTAATTGCTATCGCAAAGGTTAGGATTCCGGATTGGACTTGATGCGCATAACTGAGCCTAAGGTTTCCGTTTTTTCCTTTTGAGGAACTCTAAAACACCTGTTCAAAAATACCATTTGTGCTATCGATATAGATACTGCACAGCTGGAACAGCTGTGTATCTACTTATACCTTATTATAGCAATAAATATTTAGATAAAGTCAACTGGAAAATACCAGTGATTAAGTGTGTTGAGTGTACTGTACATTAATAATTTTTAATTTATTTTTCGTACTATAATGCAAATAATGAACTGAGTAGGTAAGTAGGTGTAGCTATTTCGAACTAAGCAAGAAAAATCTGTGATGTATAAATTCGTTTTTCCAGTAAAGAAACATACCGAATAATATCAGGGCCGCGTTTCATACAAATGCATTTCATAGTATATTATGACAATTCGATGTATATTGCGTAGCAGATTAATGCAATAAATTAGGCGTCGTACGTGAATCTCTGGGGTAATCGGCTACGATAAACATCGAATTGTCATAGTAAACCAGTAGTAGTTCTATGAAATGGGGCCCAACTTTTATACACAGTATGCATGCACAGCTCAAAACTTCCATCAGAAAGAGTGTATGCATGGCTATTTCAAGTGCTGATGTACCTACGTATACCTGGGTTTGCCTAGACACAAGTTTTTACTCACTATTTTCCAACTTCATAATAAATATTATTACATTCTAGAATATGCTGCCTATCTACAGAAAAAATAGCTTCAAAGTGAGGCAATGTGGGGAATATATAATTCGATTTCTAAACTTATTTGGAAGCCGTACACAAACTACACTGGAGTGTATATAACAGTCTTATTTATTAAAAAAACACGATTTCTATAAACACTCTTCAAATGCAGTTTAAGTTGGTCTTTGTCTTTGCGGTAGACTATTTAAAAGGCACTTGAAGAGTGTCTTAGAAGGATCGTGGGTTTTTTTAAACACCGAAAGTATTTAAAATTTGAATAATGAATGATACCTAGGTACAAAGCAATTAATACGTACTCGTATTTCCGATTCATTCCAATTTACAGTGTATTTTACAGCAGCCAACAGGTACAAATACCCCACTGTGGCTCTTAATGCGCCAAGTATAAGTGCGTTTATCGAATAATAAGAAAAGTCTTCGGGTGTCGCTGACTGTACTGTACGTGTATTTTAATTGTGGCCAATTCGTTCGACTTCACTGCGCATGTTTTAAGTTGTGCACTTAATTATTTTTAAACAGATTGCATTTTGTATTTTACATCTTCGCCAGTGCACAGTCTGAAGGTTTGAGTATTATATGCCGTTATATACGTGAGAGTTCTGTTGGGTTTTTAGGGTCCATTCAAGTAATAGGGGTTAAAGTATGAAATTGCCGTTTTATTGCAATAGGTTCTTTGAATTGACATAGAATCTTCATGGTTTGAGGTTTTCGAATGAAACTTTTTTCAAATGGTTTCTATGATGTTCTTTTTTTAAAAAATGTGAAACATTTGAATATCGACTTTCAATTTAGACAAGAAAGATGGATACTGCGAAAATTCGAGTGATTTTTGAATACGAGTTCCGACGCGGAACTAACGCGGCAGAAACAGCCCGAAATATCAATATCAATGCTGCGTTTGGAGAGGGGTCTACTAATGAACGCACCATGCGATTTTGGTTTAAACGCTTTCGTGATGGAAATTTCGACTTAAAGAACGAGCCACGAGGAAGACCGCCCACACAGGTGAATAACGATGAATTAAGAGAGATAGTGGAAGCCGACCCTAGTCAAACTACCCAGGAATTAGCGGCATGGTTTAACGTTACCTTACCCACAATATTGACTCACTTGCGTCAAATCAATAAAATAAAAAAAATACGAAAAATGGGTGCCTCATAATCACTCGAATTTTAGCAGTATCCATCTTTCTTGTCTAAATTGAATAACAAAAACAATTGAAAGTCGATATTCAAATGTTTCACATTTTTTAAAAAAAGAACATCATAGAAACCATTTGAAAAAAGTTTCATTCGAAAACCTCAAACCATGAAGATTCTATGTCAATTCAAAGAACCTATTGCAATAAAACGGCAATTTCATACTTTAACCTCTAATATTACTTAAACACTACAGGGGGGCGGGGGGTCATAGCTTTGCTTATTTTTGATGACAGAGGGGGTGGTGGGGTCTGGGTGGTGATTACGTCAGCAGTAGGTATTTATTTTTTACTTCTTTTTTCTACAAAATTTTGTCGATTTTGCTTTGAACACATATGACGATCCTACTTGTCTGTGCTTGAAAAAGAAACGCGTTTTCAGGGATTCCCAAAAATAATGGATACGTTTAGGTACTCTGTGTTAGAACCGAGTAGGGGAATTACCGCGAGCTATTCACTTGTCTAAATTTCTTCCGCCAATGTATTGTATCGTTTTGGTATGATTGACGATTTGAATACATCAAAAGAAAAATGCATAAGTATACCTACCAATGTTAACGAGCTTCGCTTACTTTTGCTGACGATGAGGGGGGGGGGGGGTGTCACAACTGAAGCATGCAGTACCTGGCGCTAACTGAAAAGCAGCGCTAAGGGTTCAAACCCTTAGCACACCGCTGAGTTAGCTGCATTTTGCAGCAGCACACACACCGCGACCATTTAATAAATGTATTACTTCTTCTTCTAAATTAAACCACTTTCAAAAAGTATTAGTTCAAAATTTCCATATAAGTAGATACCTATATCGTATCTAACCTAATAATATACATGCTCATTTCTGGGTGGTTTGCAAGTCGCGGTTATGTAATTAGTAATTAGAAATGGCATCTATTTAGACTATTGCTTTTAAGTATAGACGTAAATAAAAACAAAAAATAGTTGAGAAATGTTGTTTAAAAAATGCGCCAACAATTAGTACCGCCTCTCCGTCTAACAGAACAGTGACCCGCGTTCCCGCCGCGGCACGCACGCACCGCTCTGGGTGGCTACTAATGGTTGAACTAATAGATTCTAGTTTGTGTCGAGATATTTTTGAAGTGCGTTTTTTAAAAAAACAAACTATTCGTCAGGCACGTTCATTTTTCTGTCATTTAAAGCACCGAGGCTAATTAATATGGCAAAACAACGTTTGCCGATTCATCTAGTATATTTCATACAAATTGACCGCGTTTCAAGATCGTATAAAAAATTAAAGAATTGAAAATTGTAAGTCAACTTTTATATTTTCGAAGTGGTTTTATTATTATCGTTAGTGAAGAAACTCTTTTCAGCTTTGCGTTAATTAATTCAATATCACTTTGATGTGCATCAAGAACTGCGTATTTTCGATCCTGTAAGATAAGTTTATTCTTCATTGTGTACCAGAAAACCATAATAAAATTACAGATACGACAGTTATAAAAAAAGGGGACAATTGGCGGCCTAATTGCTAATTGCAGTTACTTTCAGGCAACCTCATATTGTAGAGTTTGCCGGAGGAGAAGAGTGACAGTGGAATACTGTACTTATCTATTTACTTTCATACTCGTCCAGTGACTTGGCGAGGCAATTTTCTGTCCTGAGAGTTCTGTCTTGGTCTTATAAAGGAAGAGATAGACGTTTGCCAGTTCGTGTTGTCCACTCGAGAACCTTTGCACCCCATCGACCATCGGTTCTTCGGCATAATGTGAAGAACTCCCAATTGTACCTCTTCTTTTGTAACTACTGTTTCTGTAATTGTTCTCTGGTGTGTACCATAAAGAATATTCTTGTCTCTTATCTTATCTTGATGTGAATCTGTGCTCAGAATTGAAGGGACTTGAAGCACAAATAGTGTTATACAGATTATATTTCTTTGAGTTGCGAATAGTCCCAGCGGCACATCAGTAGGAACCTTGCCAAATTGTCACGCGGCTCGTGCATCCTCTGGTTTCTTGTACACTAACAATAGGTTAATCTACTGTTAACAGCTGTCAGTTGTCAGAAGTGCATACAAAAAAAACAACTGACTGTTAGCGTTCAAGAAACCGGAGCTATGACTCGCGAAAGCATTTCGTTCTCGAGGCGAGAGGAATTCAGTCGCCCCGAGTAGACTGTCACACGCAGCGGTTTTTTCGCAGGCGGTTGCAACTCAGCAAATATTCGCTAGTGTCACTGAACAAAACGTGTCCTTCTGCCAACCTCCGCGCGCCGATTGCTTCGTCTCCTCGTACGTTAGTATCGGCTTAATTAGGTGTTTCAATTAACAGCTGTACACACGTCGATGCTAATTACTATTCCACTCGCGGTGCGACAACTGGCTAAACAGTGCCACCGTTCAACGAATTGATTTCAGACAAAAGTACGGTTACTCTCGGCTGGTTCATTAGCACCCACTTATTAGGTCCTACCGGTTGGATGTTTCGGTTTCCCATTAGCGCGCGTGAGGTCAACTCCCGGCTGCTCTCTCGTTCGTGCGAAGGTTATGAAATTGGAGCTAAATTTCAGCATTTGAAAACTGCTTGATTTAAACCAGTTTTAAAACTGTTTGACTGCAAATGTAAAGCGTGCCGCTTGTTATGCTCCGACTTTGAGCTCAAAACTCCTTTTCCCTCATGTTCTACTTCGAATAGCAGCGATTCTCCACTGCTTTGCGTACCCTTACTGGTGCTAAGGTGTTTTCAGTGTCGACTGTGAAATTACCTTACCTTACCTTCGCCTGTACCAACAGATCGCGGTGGGCCGCAGCACGCGTGACCACTCCATCGACGTGGACCTGAGCCTTGAAGGGCCCTCAGCGAAGGTGTCCAGGCGACAAGCTACCATACGACTGCGGAATAGCGGCGATTTCTTCATGTCCTCGGAGGGGAAGCGGCCGATATTTGTCGACGGGCGGCCGGTGCTCCAGGGGAACAAAGTGAAGCTCAACCATAATAGTGTTATCGAGGTAAGGCAACGGTCTACGTACCGATTGGTAGAATGTTAAACATAAACGGCGTTATGTATAAAAACACAATTCCTCTGAAACACTTCTCAAAATAGTATGTCGTTAAGGGAAAGACCAACTTGTGTCATATTTTTAAAAACAATTATCAAATAGATTGTCACGAATTGTGAACGAGAAACAGGGGTAAGTCACACACATGCCGCGTCCGTCCCCCGCCAATGAGATCCGAAATACGTCCATGCGAAGTCAGTCATTTAAGAGTTTTTGATTAAGATTGTACGCACCTAATTATCCTCAGAACATTTTTCACTGTAACAGTGATAACTTAGTGACTTGTAGGTAATGTAGCGGGTAACCTACGGAAGCTCTTATCACGCGATTCAGAAGTGGGATCATCGAGTATGGCTCAGGCCCATATTACACTATCTTTCCGTTTCTTAAACGCATGAAATGCTAGAATATCTTGTCTTGGCTGCTGTTGCTATATTCTTGATGGGAATTATTAACGCGGAATTTCTCACGCGCAAAATAGAAATAAAGCGGAAACCCCTTTCATAGCAATAATATTATCTAAACCGAAAATGAATCGGAACACATACGCCTCTAGTTCTATTACAAATTTGTATGGATCTAACCCCCAGTTTCTCGTACACTAACACGCTGTTAATCTACTGTTAACAGCTGTCAATTGACCAAAGTGCATACAAAAAAACCAATGACAGCTGTTAACAGTAGATTAACAGCTTGTTAGTGTACGGGAAACCAGGGGTAACTCTGCGTACAGACCAACAGGGCTCGATTCTGTTAGTGCGTTAAAGTACCACGGACATACACGGTCACTCTGACCGTGTTTTTTCACACCATTGCATTGACGACGAGGTTTGGTGAATGTGCGCGCGTAGACTTGAAGCGGCAATGAAATGAAATTGGCGCGTTCATGCAGTGCAGTTGCCTTTGTACAATGGACAGCAAATCAACCTTAACGTTTTAATTGCAACGTCGCCCTTTATTTAAGCTAATAGAACGCACGCGTGTAAAGCTTGTAGTGCTGACGACTTTACTACAATTCAAGGCCACGAACGAAGGCACTTGCTTGGGCTATATTATGCGCACCAAATCCTGAACGATTCCAATCGTGTAACTGTCAAATTACAAAATCCTGTCGGAATCCTCACGTTTGCGAGAGCAATTTGTATAAAATTTGAGTTGATTGGAATCGTTCCGGATTTGGTGCGCGTAAAATAGGGGCAGCATGGGTAGTACGATTGCTCGAGTCATGCGTTTTGTAGCGGTAAAATGTCAGAATTTGATAATGTAATGTACTGTAAAGTCGCTACTATTGACGCTTAAAACGCGCGACTAGCGTCATTGTACTGCTGATCGGCACCGCACGCATGGCCAAATGCCACTGAAGACCCCGTTCGCATTCGCTTCACTGACGTCCAGGGTTCTATGGAGGTCAAAGAAGTTTGCCGCGCCAGTGTTACTGCATGCTGTGCTGCATGGAGCCCTTAAAGGGCCGTATAAAGCTTATTAGGCGCAACTTCTTCAAACAACTAATTTACATTACTTGACTAATCATTTAAATATAATCGTTTTATTTAGTAATATTTAGTTTACTCCTTAGTTACAAAATGTATGTGTGTAATATTTAGTTAAGTTATTAAAATGTAACAACCCTAAAACTTGTGGAATGCAAGATATTGAAGACGATTTTGGCAGCAATCAGCTTTTTTATTGTCAAAAATATTATCTAAAGAGGACATGCTATAGATGTAAACCAAAGAGTCAGCAACATGCCACCCCCCCGTGCAGAGCACGAGTTAATTTAGAAGTCTAATCGTAACAAGAGTAGAAAATTTGTAGAGCCAAACAATATAAAAAACTATAGCTAACATTAAATACGTAGTTAGAGTAAGATAAAATTCAAAGAAAAATACTTGAGTACATTTCTACAGTATAACTAACTTTCTAACTGGTCTTCGAAAGTTTCCAGTCTTGGTAGTTACGGTCACAACCCGTGTTATCCCATCTTTTCCGGGATGTAACTCGACTATGCGACCTTTAGGCCAAACGCCTCGGGGTAAATCCCCGTCCGCGATCAATACTACGTCACCAATCTTAACGGTCTTTAGTGAGGAGCCTACGTTATGAGCGCGAGGAGTCAGAGAGGGTAAATACTCCTTCACCCATCTTGCCCAAAAATGATCCGCTAGTCTGAGACCCTTCTTCCAGTTGGCTCTCCGTATCAAGTCTGAATCATTGACATCAGTGAGGGTTTCGTAAGGAGACGAACTTCCGATCAGGAAATGGAAGGGTGTCACGGCTTCGTCGTCATTAGGGTCAGTCGACACGTGAGTCAAAGGTCGAGAGTTGACTAAGGCTTCTGCTTCTGATAACAATGTTGTTAGGATATCTTCCCGAGGGGATCTTTCTTTTAATGTGGCATACAGTGCAGTCTTGACGCTTCTGACTAGTCGCTCCCAACATCCTCCCATGAACGGGGAGCTCGGGGGGATAAAGGACCATTCAATTCTCCAGGTTGAAACTGCGCTCGATCGGAGCTGATTGAATATATTGTTAGCGCCAACGAAGGCGGTCCCATTGTCTGAAAATATCTTTGACGGTGTACCACGCCTGGCTATGAATCGTCTGAGCGCCATAATAGCGCAATCCGCTGTTAAGTCATGTACAATCTCAAGGTGTATAGCACGGACAGTCAGACATGTGAAGAGTGCGACATAGCGTTTCTCGTTTCTACGACCAACTGTAATTGTCAGCGGGCCAAAGTAATCCACTCCAGTAAAGGTAAATGGGCGCTGATGAGAAGCCAGGCGTTCTGGTGGGAGATCTCCTGTTGGTGGAACAGTGGGCACAGCACGGCGCAATCGACAAAGGGGGCATGCTCTCGCGATTTTCTTAACGGATGGACGAAGGCCAAAAATGTAATACTTCTGACGCATCTCGTTGATTACTGTTTCATTATTTCCATGCAGAAACTTTCTATGATAGTATGTTGTGAGTAGCGTCGTGATCGGGTGCTTGGCGTCTAGTAATATAGGGTTGCAGGAAAAACCAAAGACGTCAGCTGCACCAGTTCGGCCTGATAGATGTATTAAATTATCTTCGCCAATGTGAAGATCTAATCTCTTCAAACGACTTTTGTTAGGCAGTAACATGTTTGCTTGTAATAACTGATACTCTTCTTTGAAAGATTCCATTTGTGCAAATAATATTAGCTGGGTCTCGGCTTTTTTCATGTCGCGTGGCTCAAGCTGCGGGGCTTCGCAGGATCTACTATCCTTCTTACCTAAAAACGACCGAAAAGATCTGGTGACAAGGAAAACACGGGCCATGGTACCAACTAATCTTTGCCAACTGCTGAAATGCTTTATGTCAGGTATCAGTGGTAGTGGTGCTTGACTAGCAGGTCTAATAAGCGCGACCTGTTCAGAACGTGACTTTAACTCCGAAAATGTAAACTCGGGCATATCAGCAGTAGGAGTCTTAGGCCACTCTGTTGGAGTAAGAAATAAAAACGATGGGCCACGAAACCAACGCGAGGAAATTTCGAGTTTCGTTTTACATCTCGTACCGTCATCTGCTATATTAAGCGCGGTAGGGACGTACCTCCAATCTGAAAGTGACGTTATTTCTAGAATTTCACCAACCCTATGAGCGACAAAGGGCTTGAAGGTACGTCCGTCACTTTTAAGCCAATTTAAAACTGTCAATGAGTCAGACCAGTAGAATACCTCATCTGGTTTGCGCTTATGTGCATCTAGTATATAATTAGCAAAACGCGCAGCGATCAGGGCAGCTTGTAACTCTAGTCGGGGTATCGAAACAGGCTTCAGAGGAGTTAATCTCGATTTTCCACCTACAAGAGCAATCTCGACGTGTCCGTCAATGAAGGTGTAACGAAAATAAGCGACACAGGCATAGGCCATTTCGCTTGCATCAGCAAACACGTGGAGTTGTCTGCAGGTGGGATCACTTTGAGTGAAGTAACAGCGTGGTATCGACAGACTTTTACTGATATTAGTAAGTTCTTCACACCAAAGCGACCATTTATTGATCACCTCGTCCGGAACTTGTTCATCCCACTCAATCCCAAGTCGCCAGATCTGTTGGAAAAGTACGCGTCCTTTTATTACTATAGGGGTCAGTAGCCCCAATGGGTCGTAAACTTGCATAAGACTAGAAAGAATTAAACGCTTACTGAGTTTTTGTGGAGAATGAGGGAGATTTCTAACAAGCGACAAGGTGTCAGCTTTAAGATCCCAACGCATGCCAAGCACACTAACGTGAACGGTCGAGTCCGGAGCCTTCAATTCATTTGGTAAAAGAGATAAAGCACCAGGTTCATTTGAAACCCAGGATCTCATTTCTAGGCACGCTCGACTGTGCACGTACACGATGTCACGTGCTAACTGGGCGGCTTCCTCAACGGTGTTGGCTCCGCCAAGAAAGTCGTCCATGTAATGGTCATTGATGATTGCAGATGCGGCCACCGGATATTCAGACTTAAGTTCCTGCGCGTTCCGGTTTTTTAGATACTGTGCAGTAAAGGGACTAGATGCCGCACCAAAAATCATCGATGACATGCGATATTCGAGAATGTCATTTCCTGTATCATCACGCCATAAAAAACGTTGAGCGTCACGATCCGCTTCGCGAATTTTCGTTTGCGGGAACATTTCCCGAATATCACCATTCAGGGCAACGAGTGGCTCACGAAACTGCATCAGAACGCTCAAAAGAGGTCTTAAAATATCGGGTCCTGATAGAAGTAATTTGTTCAAACTAACCCCATTGCATTCCGCTGCTGCGTCGTGAACGACTCGTAGCTTTTTTTTTTGTGGGTGCATGACACCAAAGTGTGGTAGGTACCATGTAACGTTTTTAGAGTTAGGAGGTCCCGCGCTCAGCTCGGCATACCCTTTCTCAATAGTAGCTTTAATATTTTCCTTGTAAGCCTTTTCATACTCCTTGTTTTTTCTAAACTTTCGCTCTAGGCTGAGAAATCGAGAAAGTGCGAGGTCGTAACTACGAGGGACGTCTACGCTATCGGTTCTCCAAATAAGTCCCGTTTCAAATCGCCCAGATGGTAGTCGACGAGTCGTACTGTTAAGCACGTCTATGGCTCGCCGATCCTCAACCCCTAGAAAATCTTTTCGAGTAATGCCGATGGATTCTAACTTATACTGATCCCTAACAACTTCGTCTAATGCCCGGTCTTTAGTAAAATGTATAGTTTCCTTGTTTACGGGCAAGCATTTTCTTGTCGCGAAACCATAAACCACCCAACCCAAAGCAGTCCGAACCGCTACAGGTTGTGAGGGGGAACCACGTAGCACAGCTAGGGATATCGTGACGTGCCAATTGTCGTTACCTATAAGCAGAGTAGGTTGCGCATCCTCATAGCAGAGCTCTTTTACGAGATGTTCTAAATGCTTCGCCTTTAGAATATCTATTTTTGATACCGTTTGACTACCTAAACAAAGGTCTTTAATGGAACGAACAGCCTTTAGTTCATGTGTCTCATTGCAGTGTTTCCCTTTGATTTGTATATTTACATATTGAACCTCATGAACTTTAGAGATTCCGCCTACTCCGTCTATTTTAAGAAGAGAGTCATGACCTACAGCACCTATTGCCTCTGCAGTCCCACGATCTATAAGAGTTGCTGTAGAGCCATCATCCAGCAAAGCGTAAGTATCTATACAACCCTTCGGCCCTGACACAGTGACGGGAATAACTTTGAGCAGAGGACGACGGAAACAGCTAGGTTCGCCAGAGTCTGAGGCCGTGTGTGCGACGAGGACATCATCTACGTCATCTACGTCACCTTCGACCGATGACTGATCAGTTTGTTGATCCTTATCCTGAGTTGCCGCGACGGTAACATGAGTTGAGACATCACTATCGTCGTGTAACAATGAGTTGTGACTAAATTTTCGTGAACAACCCGATATGGTACAAACCTTTTTACACGACCTATAGCTATGCCCACCTCTTTTCAAACACTTCCTACATATTTTATTTTCATTGACCCATTGACGTCTTTTTGACACTGGCAGTTCCAAAAACTTTTTACACTGTGATAGAGACCCACATTGAGAACCACAGTACTTACATCTCTCAGAGTTCGACTCATTGCCGCTAGGTGGCGTCTTATGTTGTTTTGTACAAGCAGATGAATTTACGTTAAAGATTTTTGCTGGTGGGGATTTAGTATATGTCGCTCCCGTCGATAGTCCTCCAAAAGCTGTATGAATTTGGGCTTCGTAGGAAAGAAAATCTGCTAGTATTTCTAGTTTGAATTTCCCGGTATTATTTCTAGTGTGGAATGCAAAATCAAACCATTTCTCTTTGTATACCACGGGCAGCTTAGAAAGAATAGATGTGACTAGCTCGGGCGATGCAAGGTATTCTTTTTGTTCTAATAACCGTACCGTATTAACATAGTTATTTACTTTGCATGAAAAAGAGTTTAACTCGTTCGTACGATCATAACCAGATATGCGTGGCAAACTCCGAATTTCCTCGACTAACTGTGATACTATTACCTCTGGTTGACCAAAGCGTCGGTTTAACGCTTCAATAACAAGTTCAGGGTTGTCAGCGGTAATAAGAAGCGTGACCACGGCTTCATGCGCCGGGCCCTGTAGGGCCGTAGAGAGTCTAGTGAGGTTTTCTAAGACGTCGTACGACGCTTTCGTACGGTCATAAATGCGCCGGAACATCAGCCACTCAAGGGGTTTGCCTGAAAAGGAAGGTAGCTTCATTTTAACAGAACGTTTTTGATTAGAGATAGCTCTAGCAAGGTCATTTACATCACAAAGTGTCGATGGGGCAAATGGGTGGACACCAGATGGAATAACAATAGATTGCTGAGGTAAACAGTTCGGTGGGAATTGGTGCGGCACGTTTTGAGCAATACCGTCGTAAGGTTTGAGCGGGTTAAACGAGCTATAATACGCCGGTGTGGGGAACGGAGGCTGTACTGTATGATTGGGTATCCCAAATCTTGTCGGTGTAGGATTTGCAGATACTAGGTGGTTGTATTGTACAAATGGTGGTCTACAAGGCGCCGGTGCCGGTTGACTTGGACGAAACTGCGGCCCCGCCACGGGCGTGCAGTTCACCGCTGACATTTGTGGCGGCACACGGACGGCGGGCTGAGTTGCACAAAACATGGGTACCTGGGGATTATGATAAAAGGGTTGAGTGGGACAAGCTACGTTCGATGTGGCCATTTGAGGTGTGTCGAAACTATTATGTACATAAGTGTTTTGGTGTTCCATCGGTAGGTGCTGCACCAGTATTTGTTGCGTATAGGAGCAAGAAGAGCTTGGCACGGGGTGATACCCATAAGGCTGAGGTATAAATTGGGCCTGACAGTTAGAGTTAGGCTGCACAGCAGGTAACTGCTGTGCGGTAGTGATATGAGGGTTTTGAGCACCGAACTGCCCAGAGAGCAGTGGTGGTGGCGGTACAGTATCGACTCGTGCTTGAAGGGTGAGTGGTACCGTCCCCTGCGGTACTATCGTATTCATGTGCGCGCCGTACTGGCTAGCGGACTGTGATGATAGGTGTGTCCCAGTCAAGGTTTGAAGGGAGGGAGGTGACGCCATCTGCGGTGGTACGATGGAGACATCATGCCCACCGTACTGTCCGTTAGAGTGTAGTGGTGTTGTTGTACTTACCTGCGGCAAGGACACAGGCTGCGACACCTGCGGCGCGGGTGGAGTGCTGCTAGTCGGGATGGACTCTACAAAGGCAAGGAACTCTGACGATAACCCTGACGATGCTGGGTTTGGAGCATCGGTCCACTTTGTCATTCCAGCTTCATCGTCACAGGAGGATCCCAGGAAGTCATCAAGTTGACTTTTAGCATCGATGTCGTTTTTCCATGGGTTTTCCTGCACGAGTTCTGCGTCGGCAAGTTTGCCCGCATCTTGTTGCCGTTTTTTGCTTCTTGTTAGCATGAGTTCAAATATTTTTAATATTTTCGAAATTTTCTGACACCATATATTGAAGACGATTTTGGCAGCAATCAGCTTTTTTATTGTCAAAAATATTATCTAAAGAGGACATGCTATAGATGTAAACCAAAGAGTCAGCAACACAAGATACTTAAATATATTTTTGTTACTTATTTAATTTTTATATACTATAAACTGTTCTCTATCTACGTATATCAGTGAGAAACCTATCTTAGAAAAAAATGCTACTTCACCTTTTTCGATTCATCAATTTTTATTTTCTAAATGGTTGTTACTGATATAAACAAAACAACCAGCCACGTAAATGGATCGCACAATTTTCCATGTTTCATTTACAAAAATACCTCAATGAAGGCTTCCGTTCATTCTTTGAGTAATTTACTTAAGGAAAATTGTAAGATCCAGTTACGTAACTCGTTGTTCGGTATACATTTCTGGATAGTATGATTTCAGTAAAAACCATTTAGGTATTTTAAAACTAGGTAGGTAGCAAATTTTTACATCGAGTGCAAATTTAGTTAGTGCTCTTTTTTCTTAATCTATAAGACTATATCTAATATCTAGATATTTTATCAATATTATTGACAGACTAAAAATGCAATTGGCCCATCACAAGTGATTTGACCACCATACTAAAGCAGCGTCACACGTTACTAATAGGAGGATATTGTTACAGATCGCGGGGCTTCGCTTCATCTTCCTCATCAATCAAGACCTCATCAGCGCCATCAGGCAAGAAGCCGTTAAAGTCAATATCCCTGTATAAATTCATAACTTTAATTTCATTACTTTAAATAATAAGAACTATAAATATGAAATAAAAAGGTGAAATAAAATTTGTTGTTTTAATAGAACACATTTATTTGGTCAATTTTAGAACAGTTCTCTTAGGTATTGCACTCATAATTTATGATTTATTTTCTTTACACGCGGTCCTGAAATACCGCTCTGTAAAGTTACGGTCTTATATATAAAAACACGACGATTCCTATAAAACACTCCTCAGAGGCAGTTTAAATAACTGTGGTTACGTCTTTCCCTTTCCCAAAGAACCGTGTTTTCATAAATAAAACTGAACATTTTTAAGACATTTTGGTATAACATCTATCACGAAACACTATCACGTGTGTTACTGGCATTTACAAGATATGTATTAATATACAGTAAAACGAATAACTTAAAGTATAAACTATTAATTAACAAAATCCTTTACCCATTATTAGAAATAGAACATCCTTCAACCACATACCTATAAATTGTTTCTTATTACGATAAATACGACCAACAAAGTGCATAAAAATTAAAATTTCAAACAATCCACTCGAAAGTGCATTTTAACAAACATACAATTAGGTAATGAAAACTTAACACAAGCTGTTACGTCATCTCAAAGGAACAGACTTCAGAAACGAAACGTCTATACAAATTTAAGAAGAAAATATTAAATACAGCATATTCATCTCTAAATGTAAGTTCAGCCTCAAAATATATAGGACTTCCAAGATCCTAAGCTACCCACGGGCGCTAAAAATTCTCACATTTTCGACGGCAATATGTCTGTAGTAATTTTCAATAGGTTTTTAGTTCACCAATAGGCATCAGTTAACACGATATCTTACGTTTAGGTACCTACCTACTATATTTTTCTTAAACGTTAAAATATAATTTAGATGAATAAATAACATAGTAAATCACTCCACTTTTATTTACATTACAATCTATAGTATAGTGTTTTATAGGTCAGAAGGCAACACTTAAACCCAACCGCAGGACTTAAATAAAAGCACATTTATTTGGTATCATTTTGAACACCCTGTACATACACAAAATATATTATTATTATGGTTTAGGCACAGTCAGGCAAATATAGTATACAAAAGGTGTGTGCCCGGGCGATATGAGATCAGTAGATACTTTTCAAAAAGCTTGCAATACAAAATAGTTACATATAATTTTGTATAAAACTTTAGCTCTGTTGAAAGGCACTGACGTGCAGTACTAAGCACACATTGAATGTACAGTCAGCAAACACATGCAAAATAAATAGTTTGTGAGGCACTTTAGTTTGTGATTCTGGTCAGGTACTTCAATCTTCATCCTTTGATTATAAGTAGCAAAATATTAATTGAAACAAATACAGCGAAAAACCATTCTTACTTTTTCGAGAATTGGTTTCGGTTATTTCACGGTTGAATTTTATTGCATTCAAACTTTTTATGTTTCTTGCGACATCGTGCAGAAATACAAAACCATGGTTATGTACACAGCTTATCATGTTCTTTAGGTACATAATGTTATATATATATCAAGGGCAATCTGTTATACTCTTTGTACTTCATCTGACAAAACTTTCATTCAATCATCTCACATACTTCAATAAATGAGCAAAATCAATCATACCATTGATGATCAAAATGATTAATCAAAAACACAATTAACCAGACTTTATAGTAGGTACCTAAGTAAATAACAAAAAAATTGTTATCTTATATAAACATAGTACTAGAATAGTACTAGATATTGCTCTCAGGTCAGAGCTTTGTAATTTATCTTTTATCACTTAATTCACTTATAATGCAATCTTGAGCAACAACTTTGATGAATCAAAATTTTATCTAAAAACAATATCAATAATTTCAAACCTAACAATTAAACACAGTAATACTCACTACAATGGCTATTAACATGACGTGCGTAACAGTTTAATATTTTAAGTCCAACTTAAACTATATTTGAGTTACTATTATAAATTATTACGTAAAAATGGAATGATGCGCTAAACTTTGAAACTATAACGAAAAAATAAAAATATAAGTTCAGATCAATGTTATTTTAAACATGGCTAATATTCTGGTATTTTGTGTTTTACTTCTTATCACATTGAACAATTTGGCTTTGATTTAAACTTTAAACTTTGGGTAACAAATCTACTAAACATCTAGGAAATCAATCAGCCAATTATAGGAATGTAAATATGAATTTTATGGTGGGAATAGTAAATTGAATAAATAAACCACCTACATATTATCTCATAGATTTCTAGTTAAAACAGTCCAGGGAACTGACTTGCTAAGCTTCATAATTATACTTGTTTTAACTTGATTGTATATTTCAATGGTCCAACAGGACTATTAAGTGGTTTCGGCTGAGAGATAATGAATTTAGTACTTCCGACCGACCTATATTTCTTGAAATGTTCCACCAAGATATAGGTTTTTTTTCTGTGACAGAAAATGGCCCGCGTCTTACCGTCTTTAGCCATCTTATCGATAAACTTGTGTTTTTCTAAGAACACCCACGGTTGCCACTTTCTTCCTGTCATGTCAGGATTAAAAACCTCTCTGGTAGAGGAACTAGCGTAATGGGACCCATTCCCATTTTTCTTTATTATAACTTTAGGAATAATTTTGTCAACCTTTCTATTCCTTTCTTTATGCATTTTTATTTGAATTTCATCTATACTTTTAAGAACATCTTCGAACTTTGGTTTAGGTTTTTTATTAGTTTCCACTTTACTTGTCTTACAATTAATTTTGGAGTTATTTTGCTTTTGCACATCCATCTTTGGTTGTTCTTTGGACATTTTGATATTTTTCAGTTTTAAAAGACTGCGTTCCGGTAAAAAGAGTTTAACTTTTAGGTCATTTATTGTAGTTTCTTTCAATGGGGGGATATACTTTTGTGCAGCTTTAGTGATTAGCGGTCGAGACGATGTTAAGTTGCTCCTGTAATCATTCTCTTCAGTAAACTTACACCTTATCCTCCTATTACTATCGACATCCATGTCATTTATATGCGATATCCTCGAACCATTAAAGTTTGTAATTTTGAGGAAAATTCCAGACTTTTTTTCTTCTGTAGTTGAAGATACTTCTGGCGACGAACTAGATCTTTTGTATTCGGGATTATCGACAGTCTTTCTCGAATAAAATACTTCATCGATACTTGATTCCGATAGTAGAACCACGTCATCTTGGGATTTGTTCAATATATCTGAAGTGCCTTTAACTTCTTCAAAAGATGCGTTTTCTTTTGTTGCATTGTCTGCATCATTTATTGCAACATCGTCTGAGCCATAATCATAATCTTCGGATTTATTCATTATATCTGAACTGCCCTTAACTTCTCCAAAAGAACCACTTTCTTTTGTTGCATTGTCTGCATCATTTATGGCAACATCATCTGAGCAATTATTTTCTTGTATTGACTCTAGAGGTTCAAAATTTGAATTTGTATCAACTTCATCGAGTTTGGAACCACATTGTGGCTCCTTAAATGTGGTGGGAATGGAAATTTCCGTTTCCACTTGATCTATTTGATTTGTGCTTTCTAAAACTAAGGATTCTGTGTAATGAAGTGTCTTATTGACGTCCATTTGTGGCGTTGTATATAATGTTTTTATGAGGTCGATTGATTCACTTGAACAAATTTCATTTCCATAGATGTGTTTAATTTTTTCTGCGTGATCGTTTGTGCTAAACATATTTAGGTCAGATTTTTCGGAATCGCTGATACCATCATCACAATTTGGCGATGCCTCAGATATACCGTCATATATTTCGTTACAGTCATCCACAACGTCCTCGCTGACTACTGTTTCCACACAAGCCACGTCCTCTACCCAACTTTCTTCTACCGTCTTTTCTGGAGATAATGGGACTATCACATCATCCATACTGCTATGATCCAACGGAATTGTGGTTCTGGGTTCTTCATTGACAGCAAGTATGTGGTTATCGACGACAGTACTGAAATTCTCTTCCGGTATGTCAGCGAAACAAATTGCATCTTGGTCGAATTCATCCTGAGCTATAATGCAATCATTATCAATGAGAATACAAAATGAAACATTTTCATCGTGATAGAAAGAAGATACTGAATTTCTTCTGCTTTGAATTAGGTTAGAAATGTTTTCAGAAGTTAGGAAGGGTGAATTTGTAACTTGATTGACATCTGCGACTTTTCTTCGTTTACTCCAACATTCTTCTAACTTTACGTTATTTTTGTCAGTGTAGTGACTATTAGAATAGATGGCAGACTCAGAAAGAGATCGTTTTGTAGTTCGGAGGCAACCTCGAGCGTTATTTAAATTGAAGTTTATAATTTTTTCGTATTGTTCTCTTTGTAAAGAACATTTTTCACAGATTATATTTCTAGGTTGTGGTTCAGGGTGGCAAGTGTCACAAGATTCTTCTTTCGAAAGATTAGATGGAGTAGCGACATTATCAGTCTCGTAGGATACAGATTCCTCAAAAACAGCGTCATCTTCAAAATACGTAACATTATCAGTGACATTGTGTATATTTGGTTCAGTTAGGCAATTTTCGTAAAGAACTTCTGAGTTTTCGGTGAGAGTTGGTGGAATGCTAGTATCTTCAGGTTGACAAGAAATACTGGTTTCCAAAACATCGGCATCTTCACACACATTATCACTTTGTAGTTCCAACACAGTTTGACTATCCTCATCTCGAGAGTTACTAGGAGATGGTGAAATAAGTTGGTGAGAGCTGTTACTCTCCAAAATATTGCTAGTTTGACTCTGTGTTACACTGTCGTTATAATTCTGTAGTTTTGCAACAATTTGGCAATTCTCATTTATTTCTTTTTGCAAGTTTTTTTTATCACTTTGTATACTAACAAATTCAACATCACTGCACTCAAAGGAATTGTCATCTGTACACTGTGTTATATCCACATTATCATTCTTAATTCCCGTCTTCGGTTGGTCACTATCAGAATCTGCTTTCACAAAGTTGTTCGGCATATTTATGGGACTTGCAATAAATTTAAGTTTACACGAGACGTTTTTGGAAGTGTATTCATTTACAGAATGTTTGTCTTTATCATGCTGCGGTTCATCAATGAGGCTGGAAAGGAGATCCTCGGTTTCAGACGACACTGTTTCGTTCTTTTGTTCCCTAAAAAACGAATCTAAATCTCCGTTAGCTTCCGATTTATCACAGTCAGTTATACTTACGGAATCAGATTCATTAAAATTTATGTTGCTACACTGTTCTTCAGTTTCATTGGATGAGTTTTGAACTGAAGCATTACTAGCATGCATTCTTTCAAGATTTTCTTCTACGAGATCTGTTGAAGACTTTTGATCTCGTTCTTGGGACTGCAAAGTATGTTCTGATTTATTTGTGGCATATTCGCTTATCGTGTTACGTCTTTTCAATTTACAATCTGACATTAAATCTTCTTCTAAAATCAAATGTTGGAAAGCTGCGCAGAATAATTCCTTGTGGAAAGGAATTGATTTTCTACGAGATATACGTTGACTTAAGTCGTAACTATCTATTCCATCCATCGCGTTGTTACAATTATCTTTATCGGTTGGGACTTTAGTAGCATGTTCTAAATCTGAACTAACTGAACGCTGATCTTCATCCACTTGGGAATCATCTTTTTTCCCGCTATCAATAGGAGCTGAAATTTCATCGAAAAGAGAAGAATTAACATCGCAGCACCTTCTGCTAGTATGTATTTTTGAACTGACATCTTTACCTATTTGTGTACTTTCGTTATTGAATTCAGTTTCGACATTGGTAACATATTCAATTTTTTCTTGATTTGAAAATTGATCTGGATTAGGCAACTCTATATCATCGGATGTCTTGTTTAACGATCCATTTAATGATTTCGGAGTGACATTCTGTTTTTCTTCTATTCCATCAGCGTTTGGCAGTCTGTCCGAAATAGAGTCTGTGGATTCAAGTCCATTAGTTGCAAACTCTATGTCTTCGGTCCTCTTGTTTGACGATCCATTTAAAGTTTTCGGAATGACACTTGGTTTTTCTTCTTTACCATCAGCATTTGGCAATAGGTCCGAAATAGAAACTGCGGATTCAAGTTCATTAGTCGCAGGACACTTAAGTGAAGTATCCAAATCCTCACTATTTGAATTGCCTTCGGGTGTTTCTTCAATATCATCATCAGTGTTGGAGAATTCCTCCGCATCTGACGTGGACCCAGACGAACTTGTTTCGGAATCACTCAAAGAATCACAATCTGAATCATCAGACGGATTATCCTGTCTCTCTAATTCCGAGTTTTCATTAATTGCACCGTTTAGAGAAGTTGATTTCTGTTGGATTTCTGGTAATTTTTGACATACTTCATTACACGTATCAGGTTTAACCTTTATTTCAGATTCCGATAGTGCATCAAAAGTAGTTGCTTCCGGTTTTTTGGAATCACCATTAGACGAATTATTGTCGTTAGGTAGTAATTTTGGATTTGATTCTTCGGGGGTCGACAAATCATCTATGTTAGCATCGGAACTATTTATATCTTCCTTAAGCACCGAGCTAAAGCACTCTTTTACTCCAGCTCTATGTAACATCTTTGTGAAGGCAGACCTTGATGTCTCGATCTCTTCGGTAGTTTCTGTTTCACCATCATCCGATTCTGTTTCAGAATTATCACTAGACGTGTCCTCTGACAATGGTGTTAATCGGGCTTCTAAAGAAAGCGATTGTCGACGTCTTTCTTGTTCTAAACTGAGAACTTCCTCATCATCATCAAGTTTACAATCAGGGTCATTGTAGCCGCTGTCATTCTTACTTAACGATCTACGATTATACTTGATCCCTAATGGTGGATCCGTTTCTTGGGTAAGATCTTTTTTAGTCACATAATTTTTGGTTGAAGATAAATCTGTAGGTAAGTCTTCAGTGTGTTTTGTTTCTATTTCACAATTTGCTTTATGTATAACTTTTTCCGAGGAACTTGCTTCAATATTGAAAGTTTGCGTTTCACCAATTGTGTCAACAGACGCTGATTTCGATTTTGTGGTCTCACTTAATTCTGAGAGATCAGTGTCAATAGGTGAACCCATTGCTAAATTCATAGGCCCCGGCGTGGGCCTTTTATTTAAATAAGGATTTAATTTCTCTTCCGCCATAGTTATATTTTCACTATTTTCAGGATTTTTTATTATGACACTGTCCGTTCTTACAGGCTGAGTGGGTTTTTCATCTATCGACTCCTTATTCGATTTAATTCTCCGGTATTTACTCAGCTTTGAAAACTCTTCACTCGGAGAATAAGGATAGCTTCTGGCATCTTTTATTTCATTGGCATGTTTTGAAGTAAAGGACGCAGTCTCATTGATATCTAATGGCGGGAAATTTTCGCGAAGTGTAGAGGTGGTAGGTTCGACTTTATTAGCATTGATAAATTGTTGATTCACTTCTGGAAAGCTCAATTCAATTTCATTGTCAAGTCTTGGTAAAGAAGCTAAACAAACGCCTGAATTGCTTTCTAGGTCCTGAATACTATAGTCTGATTTTTTACTTTCCGGTATTTCAACAGAGTATTGTGTCTTAACCATTTTACAGCTTGAAATATTTGGTGGCTCTTCTCTATTAAGTGATCTTCTTCGGTTTTGGCGTTTGACAATGCTGCAGTTTTCTTCCATATTGGGCATCATACTAGGGGATTCCACAATGAGTGGATTCGTCACTTTTTCTATAACTCGCTCTCCCAATACATTTTGAGCTGAAGAAGCAACCTCTACATTCATCATCTTTGGACTACAAAGTCGCAATTCAAAATTACAGCCAACTTCTTTATGAATAACTGACTGACTGATCTTGGCTTCAACATCAAGTGGCGATATTGGTCGATCACTCGGTAAATGTGCATTCGCCTTTATTGCAGTCTTTGTCTCTTCAGGTGCTCTTGTTGCATAACTATTATTAACTTTGCTAGATTCAATAGCTTCCTCAAATTGATTGAGCAAATCAATACTAGTGTATCCCTTGATATTGTCTGGTAATTTGGACACCTTCTGAATGTGTTCATACTTACCAAGTTCTTCACTTGGCACATTGACCAAGCCCAAGACGTAAAGCTGTTCTTGGTTGTTAACCACTTCATACCGTTTGGGATCAGAACTGTTAGGATGCAGAGCTTCTTTATTAGGATTGCCCTCACTATGTTCATCATCTCCTTCATTCCATGATTGTAAGAATTGCCTTAGATCAATATTTTTCTTGTCTTTGCTGCTCATTGTTTTTGAATCTGAATCAACTCTTGATGCTAAAGGCGATCCCCGAATCATATACCCATATCTCGGGTTATACACTCTGTACCTACTCATAGCCGAGTCTGTACTTCTAATGCTGGTAGTAGAAGATTGACTAACATAACCACAATCTTCAGGGGAAACTGAGAATGCATGGTCATTACTGGTATTTGACTCCACTGGCGAAATTATGTTGGGAGAAAACTGTGAAGGTATTCTTTGCAACTGAGTATTATTGTAAAGGGGGTCTGCATTTTTATATTGCATTGGAAAGTCATAATTTTTATAAGACATGTTTTCTTTCCTGTAGTATGGGTATGGTGGAACAGGATGCATGTTCATTGCGGGGTAATTGGCCATCACCATTTGTGGCTTCATATGAGAGCCAGGTAGTTCATTCAAAAAGTAGTTGTTTGGTGTTGGGTAGTGCTTAGATGGCATGTAAGACTTATTTGTCTCATATGGTGATTTTGAATGTGGGTCTGGAATGCCAGCTGTATCAGTTGGATAAGTATATAGCTTATTTGGCAAACAGTTCCCTGGAACTGGCCCATAATTAGGATGCATTCCTTGATTGTGAAATGGAACACCATAATTTGTTTGTGTCGGAGATCTTTGGTAGCTCTCTCTAAGAGGTTCCCTCATCTTTTCTAAATACTTGAGGGGTACTTGAGAGTACCCAGGATATGGATGGGATGGCATGGCAGAGGATGGTAGTTTTTGCATGTCATGTTTGTGAGCAGGAAAGTGTGTTGGGTTGTATGGGTTTGCATAATTAGTTATGTAATCATACCTTGGTGGCTGGTATCTGTCTTTGACTGTGGGGTATGGCTCAAATCTGATGTTTCCTCCACGGTAGTAGGAGTCTGGATACATGGGGAGAGCTTCTTCATGTCCTGGCCGATGTGAGCGGTTTATTGGTAAGGTCCTGGAGGCTGCACAGCTACTGTAGTCTGGGTAGTGGTAAAGTTCTGATGGGCCATAGCCTCGTGGAGGTCTCATATTAATTCCACTAGGGGGCCAGACTTGGGGAGCACTCCGCGCCAACACTGGATCCCCACTAGGCGCAGGCAAGTCAGTGTTCCTAACATTTTTAGGTTCATTGGTCAATGGTTTAACAGTATAAGGCACTTCACAGTATTTAGGTTCAGACGGCATAGTTAACTTTGTGTTCTTGGTCACAGAACTATTTTTTTCAGCTGGGGCTTCATTGACCTTGGCAGGGTTGTATTGTATCGGTGGTACCATGATCCTGGGCATATTTTCCTGAAATGTCTGCCGTGGTGATATGTTTCTAACAAGCTGGTGCTGATAGTCGGGTAGCTTGTGGTACTCAGGTGGGCGCGTGAGCTGCCAGGGCTCCACGAGCCCATGCTTAATGAACGGGTCAACGGCGGGATGCGGTTGCGGCACTATGCGATCCGGCCCTATGACGGCGCATGGTCGCGTCGTCTGTAGATCCACTTTAGGCAATGAGTTTGATCCAATTTCGTGATACGACTTATTTTTGTCGGCGCATTGGAATGAGGCCCCGCTCGACGCGTAATTAGTATTGCCATCGCTGTTGCGCTCGCTGAGGACAGGCTCGGTTCGGAGGTCTTTAGCGTCCATGGCTACCAGTTGAAACCATACTGTCACTTGTTACCATTTTTTGCGTATATCAGTGAAGGTTTCTTGTGTCCGTCAAATAGTTGGAACTTCGAACGCTTCGTCCTGAAAATATAAACAAATTGCGAGAATTCAATCAATATAGTGTTATCATGGACAACTGTCAAAACACTGGCTCTGCCACATAGACCTTCAAGTAAACATATAAAACTGGAAATAGCTGCGGAACACAAACAAACAACAATGATGGCTTACCTTAATTACTTCCTACTTGTAGTAAAATATCAATTCTTTCAGAAGTAAAGGATTTTTTGCGTTTTATTACGTTTTCGTTCGTACCATCCTTCTATCCATGCAATGCAGTGTTGCCAGTGGCAGATAGTCAAATATAACACGAGGCAGATCAAAAAGTAACATTTTGTCGAGAAAAGTAACATAACCTTTTTTTATTGTGGGAACTGACACAATACTTATTACACAAAAAGTTAAATAAGTTTCCTGTCCCTTTTGTTAAACTTCGAAAAAATCTTAATAATTGTTGATCGAATAATCGACCCGCGATGCTGAAAAAGAAAAGAAACAAACAATCAATGTGTGTCTAATATACCAACCAATTTAAGAATGTCTCAATACTACAACCTGCTTTGTCATCAATGAATATAAAAAAACGCCATCATATTATATTCGCTATCATAATATTATGATCGCCAATCCGCCTGCCAAGCATGGCGGTTATGGCAAAACCCCTCATGGTTATGAAAACCACGAAGGAGGCCTGTGTCCGGCAGTGGGCGTCAAATGGCTGATGATGATGATGATGATGAAATTATATAATGTAGAAAGGGTAGCTAACGTCCAAATACTCATATACATTTAATTTTTCTTTAATCGATTGTAAATTCACTGTCATTCACATAGACAATGACAGAGAAGTTGGAGATTTATTGGCACAAAAAAATCATTTTAGCTTAATATGGCTGAGTATTTCAGGGAAAGTTAATTTGAACTGGTGGAACCTGGAAAAAAAGCGTTTATATTAGCATCGTAGTCATGAAAAATTGTTACTTAAAACATTTTGAGGTTTAAAGAATATTGTGAAAATTATTAGTAGTCAGTACCGTCACCACTCACACTATATGTTATTTTTGGATGCATCATTGCTTTCGAAGGAGAACCACCAAAGAAGAAATGGTTGCAGTGTTTAGCCTGTTCCTGTTTTCACATTTTATTAATTTAAGTTGACTGAAAATCCGTTCCACGCTTGCATTTGAAACAAGCAAAAACCCGATAACCTTTTTAAAATTTGGAAATAACGAAGTACTAGTCAAATCCTTCAGCTTCAAAATTTGTCTCCAATATTCTTCAACATTTTTAAACAAGTCTAAGTCATTATGGTCGAGGACTGCATGCTTTTTCCATTCTTTTTGTTGCTCCACATCATTAACATCATCTTGAATGTTTGGGAATCTCTTCACCACGCTAGATAAATCTTTTATTTCAAATTTTTGTGCTACGCTTGGTTCAATGACTATAATACACAACAACACAAACTTCAAAGAAAGTATCGAGTCGAATGATCGATTCGCTGCTAGTCACCTCTCACTTGCTCGCACGCGTAAGTAACCGGGATGGAAGATTGATAATACACGCGAGTGAGTGAATATGCGGTACGACGAAGTCGACAGATTTTCGCTCTGCTCCGACGTCGCATCAGTCAGTCCACAAAATCAAGTCCACCAATATGACGAACAAAAAAATATCATTCTTGGATGCGTTCCGATTCACAATATTTTTTTGTTTGCTGAAAAATCTAAAAAGTAACACAAAAGTAACAATTATTGAGTCGTGTAACACGGAGGTAACATAAGAGGGTCAAAAGTAACGTAAAATGTTACTTTTGTAACATTCTGGCAACGCTGATGCAATGTGTTTTTTACTATTTAGTGTTGCCATCATTGAAATGAATCATACTTTCCCACTAACATTTTGTGCTCCCCTACAAGCACATTTTTGTCTGGGTATGGTTTCGTCCAAGGTTATTGATTAAAATTTGGTTTTGTGATGAAAAACAAACGTCTGAAATTGATTATTTACTTGTAAGAGTCCCCTCATTTACTTTAGGGCTTTAAGTCTGTTTTTTAATTCGATGGAAAAAAAGTACTGTCACTTTGACATGTGTCGGGGTTGTAAACCATCACAACTCATTATATTTTTTGTTGACGTACTGTCAGTTGACAACAATACAATTAAAAGTCGTGACAGGCAACGGCCAAGGCCATGAACAATAATATATCGCGCGATGTCTTGTTCTATACTAAATCCAACCGCAGTAGTGTGTGGACGCGGTTTGCATGTTGAATATTATTCGGAAAAACGTCGCATTTATTAACGCCGTCGTCTGTGATGGCCATAAATGTAAGGTTCTGTTAGAGAAAGGAGGTCTAATGTAAAGTCGACAGAGTAACAGAAAGATGTTAATGCAATTTTTACTCTCTATTTGAAAAGTGACATCTGAAAAACATCAGACATTGTATTGTTATTTTTCCTCACTTCAAATTTTCATGTTGTCAAGTATACAATAAATTTTCTAAAACTTTATTTTTACTTCCACAAACGGTATCAGTTATAAACTTTCAGCTTCTTAGGTGCGCTGGAAGATAAATGAAGTTTTAAAGTGAAAAACACCATTAGGTTCCAATGAAATGTATGCCAATAAAAAACTCTGTTATCAAAACAAAAGCTAAAAGATCTTTTATTTATACAATATAAATCTCTTTCACATACTTCATCTACCCAAGTGGACTCGAAAAACCAGCCAAAATTGTAGAAATCACAAGGGAACACGGGAAACAAAATTCCCGGAACCAAGAAAAAAACGGAATGTGTGAAAATAAATTACGTCTTCGTGAATGTGTTTAACCCGAAACCCAAGGTTATCAACATCCAAGTGTTGCCAATACGTAAATAACTAGTAATCCCATTTTATTTCGAAATGAAAATTGTGTGAGTTACGTTAGTGTTTTTTTAAATACTTTTCTTTTATGAGTATCTAAATATTAATGTATTTGGTGCAATAAGGTTACACGAGTCTACTTTTTACAGTAAAACAAAACCTATTAAGTATGACGATATATTTTATAATAATAGGGGTTAAAGTATGAAATTGCCGTTTTATTGCAATGGGTTCTTTGAATTGACATAGAATCTTCATGGTTTGAGGTTTTCGAATGAAACTTTTTTCAAATGGTTTCTATGATGTTCTTTTTTTAAAAAATGTGAAACATTTGAATATCGGCTTTCAATTGTTTTTGTTATTCAATTTAGACAAGAAAGATGGATACTGTGAAAATTCGAGTGATTTTTTAATACAAGTTCCGACGCGGAACTAACGTGACAGAAACAGCCCGCAATATCAATGCTGCGTTTGGAGAGGGGTCTACTAATGAACGCACCGTGCGATTTTGGTTTAAACGCTTTCGTGATGGAAATTTCGACGTCAAGAACGAGCCACGAGGAAGACCGCCCACACAAGTGAATAACGATGAATTAAGAGAGCGGCATGGTTTAACGTTACCTTACCCACAACATTGACTCACTTGCGTCAAATCAATAAAATAAAAAATACGAAAAATGGGTGCCTCATAATCACTCGAATTTTCGCAGTATCCATCTTTCTTGTCTAAATTGAATAACAAAAACAATTGAAAGTCGATATTCAAATGTTTCACATTTTTTAAAAAAAGAACATCATAGAAACCATTTGAAAAAAGTTTCATTCGAAAACCTCAAACCATGAAGATTCTATGTCAATTCAAAGAACCTATTGCAATAAAACGGCAATTTCATACTTTAACCCCTAATAGTAACACTGCCTCACTTTGTGTTGAATTACAAAAACCAATCTTTGTGTCTAATGTTGTATAGATAATGGTTCCGTTACAAAGGGTTCCGTACCATTATCTTTACATTAGACACAGATCGAGAAAAAACGGCAAAAACTCACGTTTCTTGTATGGGAGCCCCCCTTAAATATAAATTTTATTTTAATTTAATTATTGATTTTTGAAGCGAATATAGAACTAAATATTGCCGTTATTAATATCGAGCAAAAACGGAAAAAAAATTACGTTTGTTGTATGGGAGCCCACCTTAAGTATTTATTCTATTCCGTTTTTAGTATGTTGTTATAGCGGCAACAAGAATACATCTTGTGATTTTTTTATATACAGCCTGGTGATAGATAGACAGACAGAGAGACGGACAGTTAAGTGTTAGTTATAGGGTCCTTTCGGGTACGGTACCCTAAGAACAGACCCGAGGGCTACACAAGGTACCTACCTAAGCATATTTTTTTAAATTAAATTTGACGAGCTTAAGCATAAAGGAGAAAAGAGATATTTTCCACGGTACCAAGTGGAAAAGCATCAATAACCCGTGATGTGATGTGATGTGGTGTGGACTCGGATTTCTCTTCGCAAATCAATTTGAACGGACGCACGATGTGACGAATAATCATCTGTGTCTGTATGTAACTATCTACGATAGACCGTAGGCCATGGTGCAACTGTGCCGGATAGTGAATGGGTCGTTGATAAAACTTGTGCTCCCAAACCGTAAAATGCTCTACGCTCGCCGAGTGGAGTCGAGTGGTGTGGTGGCGACTTGGCGAGCGTGAGTGTGAAGAGGCAACGCTCGTGTCGACTCGTGCGCCCTCGCCTCGCTATTTTGTCGGCATTTTGGCGTAGATCAATAAGCGGTGTGTGGCGAGGGCGAACGGGGCCTCGGAAAAAATATTACATTAAATTAATACAGTTCTATTTTTGTGCACAGTAAGCATCCATCTCCTTTTCCTCCACGGTTTTTAGAACTCCGTACCCGAAGGGTGCCAAGCAGGACCCTATTACTAAGACTTCAATGTCCGTATGTCTGTCTTTCTGTCGGTCACCAGGCTGTATCATGTGAACTGTGATAGCTAGGTAGTTGAAATTTTCACAGATGATGTATTTCTGTTGCCACTATAACAACAAAACAGAATAAAATAAATATTTAAGGGGGGCTCCCATACAACAAACTGTCAAAAGACAGCGCTCGCAATCTAGCGGCCATCTATGTAACCTTCACAGCACCGATGTCATGTCGTTGAATGTCAATGCTAAACGCTTCTTGTTGTTCTCTATAGATGGCGCTGTTCTCAAATTCGATCTTTGTCTAATGTTGTATAGATAATGGCACGGAACCCTTTGTGTGCGAGTCCGACTCGCACATGGCCGGTTTTTTTTTTTTTTGTACAATAGGTACGTACATAATTATAGTAAGAAAGGGAGCTGAAAGCCGTTGCCGCAGCGATTTTTTTCAACCTGCATCCTGATGAAAGGTCGGCGGAAACTGAGCTAACCGATCGTGAAGAGCGCCATCACATCACTCGCCGAGCGCCTCGTCCGAGCGTGAAATGAAGTGCTATCATATAAAATAAAAAATGGAAGTGCTGTCACTGTCAAAGAAATGTCAATGTCAAAGTTGGCAAACAAAAAGTAAAAAAAAAGCAATTGTCCGGGCGATATATTCTTTAAAATCTAATTTTCAGTATACGGCAGTAAAGTAAAATAACTGTGATGAAATATATATCGTTTAGTTTGGTCTTAACGTTAATTTTCGCTGGCTATGTTATCAATACAATATGGACTTTAGCTGAAATTTTCATACCGCCGGAGTGTAGTCGTGGCGAGAGATGTTACTCTTCGTATTTAGCAAAAAAACCAGTGCAGCATCTCGTTTTATACGCTTCAGTGAATGAGAAGCCTTACACTGATGACTACTCTACCGAGTCGGTGAAGAAAATTCATACATCGTTGAACTTTGACTATGAGAAACCTGTGACTTTGTAAGGAACTTCACGCATTTTTGTTTTGTTATTCTTTGTTTTTTACTTTAATTCAATGCTCTTTTACAGTGATATAAAGCTCGCCCTGCCTTCGAGGACCCGTAATAATGGTACATTGTTTCTGCATGCTGTGCTGTTGGGCGAGGGACAGATTTATAAGGATTTCTTGGACCTTCAACGCACTGAAGCTATGCACACTCTGTCTCTGATAACACACACTGAGCCTCAGGCCGCTACGTTCAATTTGTTACAGCAACAGGTAAGGAAATGGATCTCTCATGGATAGTTCTTTGTTTCTACCTTTATACCAACACTTTATGTATCTAAAAGTCTCCAAAGGAAGAAACTTTATGCCTCCATGTAAAAGCAAAGATAGTCTTACTGCTTGTAATTTTGGGATTATGTGCATTTTTGCATGTATGAACATACTGGAATCTGACTGAGTTGGATCTATTTTCAATTTCAGTATAAAAATGCTATACAATGGTAGCTGATCTATACCTTGAAGGCTGACTATAGAAATCACTTTAATACTGAGAATAGAGCTATTCCATTTGAATGATGGGAATACATTTTTTTTTTATTAGGACAGGTTGGTTGTCACTTGACTCCAGTCTTAAATGCTGGTTGACTCCAGTTTTAAAGACACTGAGGTTATATGTCTCTGGAAAAACAGATGACTGCCATGCGTTCCACATCTTTGCCATTAATATAAAAAGAACTTGCAAATTGCTTGGTGCGAATTTGCGGAATTTTCCACTACAAATGTATGCTTATAAGCCAGCCGTCTGGTTGTCTGATGGAAGAAAGGGAAGAATTCCTCATCTCCAGTTAGCTTGATAGCTCAGCGCTCAATCGCGTCCAAAGCCGCAGGCTGGTACTTGGCTGAACCTTCCCAGAGGTGGCTGCAGTACTCCATGCATGACCAGACCTGGGCTTGGTCCAAAAGTTGCCTCGGTTTGAAGTACTGTCTTACTTTATTGAGAACCCTAGTTTTTTTGCAGCAATTTTGGCTTTGGAGTTGATGGAACTGCCGAAGTTAAGATTGGAGGTAAGGTTCATACCCAGAGCTCTAAATGGTCAGAGATCTCTATAGATGTATTCTGGAGAGTCCGTGTTTTAGTGGCATTGAACTTGACTAGGTTATCGCTACCCCAAGTGGTTACAGCCTCTAGACTCAAGTTTATGTACTCTACCATGGCTTTTCTTATAGCACGGGTAGGCTCCCTATCGGCCTGCGCATAGGACAAATGAGTTTGGCTGCAGGAAATCGTTGTTATGCAGCAGAAATAAGGTAGTGGAGAGTATCGTTTCCTGAGGAACTCTGGCATTAATAATCATTACTTCCGACGAGCAACCATCGATGACTACTCGGATCGAATGCTCTTTTTTGAAATCGGCGATCCATCTGTACAGGCCATCGGGGATCCCGTAAGATGGAAGCTTGCCTAGGAGACTCGCATGCCAGACCCTGTCAAATGCCTTTGAATATCGAGAGACAAGACAAGGGTTTCACCGTGCCTCTTAATGGCTTCGCCCCGGTAGTGTGTGGCGTACACAAGAAGATCGCCAGTCGATCGATCACGGCGAAAGCCGCATTGCTGATCGCTGAGAAGATAGTGGTTATAAATTGAGTATTAGCGTTAAAGTATTGTCTTAATTCTAGGACGAAAAACCGAAAAGAAAAATTAGCAGTAATGTGAGGCCATATGCTCATATAAGTAGCATTGTCCCAATATCCATCCTTACGGATAACCTAAATTTGCCATGGAAGAGGATTCCAGGAGAATTGTACCCTTACATAAGGTATGTAAAATATAAATTGATAACAGTATAGGTGGCACGACCACGCGAGTCGCGCGCTTCTATGTCACGACTTTCCGACATGGGTGTCTGAATGTCAGAATTCGGCAATTAATGTACCTCACAACTATTTTTTACGATATAAAACGCGCGACTCGCGTCGTCGAATTATCTATGCAGTATTGTCAAATTCTGACATCTTAGCGCCATCATCGAGTTATTCCACTAATCCCCATTGAAAATCCCCATTCACTTGCCGTCATGCTATCTATGCAGGTTACGCATTGGTTTATTATTTATTCATTTCCTAACAAGCCACACCCTTACAGGAGCGTGGACTTAATCCATAAAGCATATTTTTGACTTCCCCATTTTGTCTAGTAGATCCAGGTTATGTACCTACTTATTTATTTTTCAGAATACGACAAGGCAAATTCCTACCGATCATCCAGCACAATGTACTTAAGTCCCGCTTATCTCACCTGAAACTCATAAACAGTACAATGAAAGAAACCAACATCACAGTAACTGTTGCGCCCACATCGTATGGCTCCCTAAGGCTAGCACTTCATGTGCGGTTAGCATTGGATCACTTGAAGTCGCTGGGATTCAGTGAGAAGGATGTCGATGACGTGAAGGGGATATTTGCGGACACAAATCTGTATTTGCTGTCGGCTACTGTCTTGATTGCCAGTTGTCATGTAAGTATCTTACCCCCGGTTCTGTTAACAGCTGTCAAATGTTCTTTTCGTTGCACTTTGGCCATCTGAGAGCTGTCAACAGCAGTAGATTAACAGCTTGTTAGGGTATGAGAAACTGGGGGTAAACCTCTTTACTTGAATGCATGGCACTGCCATCTTTTGGTAGATTGGGAATGTTGTGAGTTTCCACATGCAATATTATTGTTTATATTGTGCTCCTGTGCTCATGAAGAATTAATATTGGTGTCTAATATCATCATTCTCATCATTTGTTTTGTTTATTGTATACATGGTGGCAATTAACTAGAGAGGGTGTAGCAAAGGGAACCCCCTAAATCTCTGTTACTTTATGACGACATTCTATTTTAAGAAACTACATGCACTGATTTTGCGAAAAACACTTCATACACCACGAAAAATTTTTTATTAAAATGAGGAAGTTGTTAAATTTTTCTTATGTAATAAATGTACAGTCCCTAAAGTACTTTAGGTAACTTCCAGATTACACAATACCTGTCTAACTGTAGAATCCCATACTAATTCTTGCGTACCGTCAGGCATAATTGAATCGTGTGATTTTAAAACGACACATGTCCTTTCATTACAACTTTGCAGGAAATAGAAAAAACTGTTTTATTCAAATACTAATATCTACAACAGCAATATTTTAGCATATTATATTGATTTCTGTATGAATAAACTACAATTTTTTTTTTCTAATGTAAATCAATAGGTAGGTGTAAATAATTTAATAAAAAAAAAAATGGGCAAGTGTTATTTTAAAAACACACGTGACTTGTGTTGTTTTAAAATCACACGATTCAATTATTATTAGGGTGGTCTCAGACTAGGATCTCCCTGTGCGATGATAACCAAGCGCTAGGACATCACAAACATGAAATCACAACCAGTCTGAAGCAATTTAACTTGTTGGTCTATATCACGTCTGATTACCATGCCAGAGGTCGTGGGTTCCATTCCCACTGGGGGCCGCCGTACATTTTTACACATGGCCTTAGTCTGGGTGCATCCATGTTTGTGATGTCCTTGCTTGGTTACCATAGCACAGGGTATCCTAGTTTGGGACCAGGACAATTGAACGTGTTGTGTGGAAGTTATTTACTTTTACATATCAAATAAAATAAATCAATGATTATTTATTATTTAATTACTGGTGTGCAATAAAGAGTTATCTATCTACATTCGTACATACATAAACTCACGCCTGTATCCTAGAGGGGTAGGCAGAGACCAAGGACTGCCAGTTGCCACGATCCTGACAGATCACTTTCGCTTCCTCAACATTCATTAGTCGTTGCATGCACGCACGCCGGTTTCTGGTACCTATCTATCGATCTATTTCAATTGTGAAACAAGTACTACCACGTACTACTAATAAAATCTTCACCGTTTCCAGCTGCTGTTCGACTTCCTGGCGTTTAAGAATGACGTGTCGTTTTGGCGACGCAAGCGCTCGCTGGCCGGTCTCTCAGCGCGTACGGTGCTGTGGCGCGCCTTCTCGCAGTTCGTCATATTCTTCTACCTGTTGGACGAGCAAACATCCATGCTGGTGCTCGTGCCGGCGGGAATCAGCGCTGCCATCGAGGTGGGTGGACATACATGACGGACTCAACACTCCATAAACGCCGTATAACTAGTCTGCTATAGAGACTTTACAAGAGAAGACTTTGCCAAGACTATTTATACGGCGTCTGTGGAGTGCTTTAGGGAGTCGCATTTTTATAAATAACATCGTTTATGTCACTTTCAACGTACCGACGTGCGGGCTCCATGACATCAATCTGGTGGTTGGTGGTGGTCACGTCTGGCGTTCTGTCTCGCTTGCTCATTCTAACATTTTTAATGTACTTTTGATAAATGTAGTCTGACGGTATTATTTAAAAATACACGATTACTTAAAACACTCGATAAACACTGATTAATATAGCCTGTAGCGGAGAAATTTGTATACACAGATTAAATAAACTGCCTCTGAGGAGTGCTTTAGAATAATCGTGTTATATATGTATAATTACGAACATTTAAGACATGTTTTTGTTAACCTATCCTTAGTTTTCGATTGAGATTGCTACTAAAATCAATAATTTTGGAAGCAACTTTTCTTTATAAAAAACTAAGTATAGAAAAACAAACACGTATTTAAACTGTCCGTAATTTTGTTAACTAGCGAAGCCTCAGACCATATTGTTACGTTCTAGGGGTGGGTTCGTGATCGTCTCACTCGATCGTGTTGTCGCTGTCACATCTTTCCGGAATGTTCGGACTATAGCTCTCTAATACTGCTATCTCTTTCACTCTTATTGAAAATTTCGTCACATACTGAAATGTACTTCAACGGCCCCATAAGGGGTCCTGAAAATGCCTGAAAACGGGTTTTCAGTTGATGGCGTCATCGGATAGAGGGTGGCCTGAACCGGACTGAAAACATGTTTCAGGCGCTTGAGAACAAGGGTAACTTGGGTGAAATTTTGATAAACTAGTATGTGACAGAGCACACTCTGAAACGGTCCGACACGGTGTTTCAGCGTGCTGAAAACACCTTCAAGGCACGGAATAACGCGTTTAAAGTTTTACCTCCTATCCACCGTCGTAACAATATTTATCCAAAGTATACATTTGCGAGCGAGACGTAACAGCAGCCTTTAGGGGATCCACTGGGCTAACTAGCGCCACCAATGAAAATAGTAGATTGTTTACCGAGGGAGTAAAATACTATTTTTAAGGCGAGAGTGTTTCTTTGTTTGAAAAGTACACCACTCGAGCTTAAAACTAGTTTTACTCCAGAGGTGGACACTCTACTTTTTATCACCCTCTATGAGAAAAGATTTTGTATCACATTGTTAGCGTCTGATACGATACACTCCGGAGTTAATATTTCGTTATCACTGCATTGTTCGTGTTCGTGAACAATGTTGCGCTGTGAACTTAGCAACAATAGGAACATGCGCGTTCCAAATTCAAATCACTTTTATTCCCTCAATAAAAACGCGTTTTAGTCCCTGTTCCCGGTCTTTTCGAATAGATGTGATAAAAAACATCTTCTTTTACAAATCGTATTTGAAAAAAGTGTCGGTAGGTACAATCTCTCAACCATGTTAACAGTGATTTTGAGACTAGCTAGCATTTATGCCAAAAGTTTTAGGTTTTTTGCCTTAGGTTTACGGTCATGGGCCCCAAAAATCACTATTGACATGATTAAGAGATTGTACAGACACTTTTGCAAATTCGATCTGAAAAGAAGATACGATCTTTTTCTATTTGTGGCGCTAGTGTTTCTGCATGGCGCCCCGTAAGCCTGATTAGATAATACCCGGTGAAGCTTGGCGCCTGATGACCCGACGGATATCACACATCCATGCTTTACATAAAGAAATCGTTCGGTGATTTTAAACTCTTGTTTTAGCTCTGGAAAGTGACCAAAGTCATGCACCTGCGCGTGAGTCGCGTGGGGTGGCGGTTGCGCGTATGGCGCGACGCGAGCGCAGATGCCAACGAGGCGTCCACGGCAAAGGCGGATGCGGAAGCGATGCGCTATCTCTCCATGCTGCTTTACCCGCTCTGCGTCGCCGGAGCGATTTATTCTCTGCTATACGAGCCACATAAGAGGTAACTGTTCATTTCTAGCTCCGTTCAGATCACAGAGGGTTGCGCGATTAAGCCACAGAGGATTAAGCTACGCGTTGGATGGGGCCACGTTCCCTTAACAGGTCTGTTTAATTAGGTACTTGACGCTTTGCGTATCTGGAGTACCGCAAATAACATCTTACCTGCAAATGGTGTTCCGTTTGCCTTTATGCTGTAGTATTTTTTTATGTAGCTGTAGTATTTTCCGTGTGGCGCCGGATTAAGAATAGCGTCACTCCATCTCCTTCCGTGGATGTCGTAGAAGGCGACTAAGGAAATAAATTACCAGGAGACGGACAGCAGCGTCTTTCTGAGAATCCAACCACAAACTGCGATCGCCAACCCGCCTGCCAAGCGTGGCGATTATGGCAAAACCCCTCATGGTTATGAAAACCACGAGGGAGGCCTCTGCCCTGCGGTGGGCGTCAAATGGCTGATGATGATGATGATTTTTTTATGACTCGCGATACTCATACGTAGTTATACATTTAACGGCTCTAATTGCGATCATTATTAGGTAAATTTAATTAACAAAAACTTTGACCACCACGTCCTACCGTTGGGACTTAAGGTAATTTAGTTTACCTAATAAAAATTGCGATTAGGCCCGTTAAATTTATAGCTAAGCCTTATGTTACGAAATAATTTTGGTCGTATCTTGATATTAAAGGATAGACAAAACTATATGCTGACGGTTTACGCGTAATTGGGTATCACCCATCTTCACACCTTTCATCTTTGCAAGATTTAGACTTTAACGGCTTTATTTATAAAAACTCGATTCCTCTAAAACCAACCTAAAACTCTGTTTATTTAATCTGTGGCTACATCTTTTCCTTGTAAAATCTCCAGCACCAACTATTTTAATCGGCGATTCACACTTCAAGTGTTTTAAGGAATCGAGTTTTTATAAATAAGATTGTTAATGTATAACAATGGGGATCTTGCGTCAAACTTAGATTGTACTAAAAAGACTTCTAAAAAGGGTGTAGATGCATAAAAACATTATCATTATATCCAGATAACTCGAATATTGATAAACGCTCCATACATAATAAGGCAGTACGTTCTAGTTGTGACGTCAAAGTTAGACTTTTCGGCCTGGCCTCAGTCTGTGTGTACTTTCATGTTTGTAACGTCCTTGCCTGGTTACCATAGCACAGGGTATCCTAGTTTGGGACCAGGTCGATTGATTGTATTGTGTGGAAGTTATTATTATTAGTCGTAGAGAAAAAAATTGACCACGTTTAATTTTTTTTTAAGATGGCCTCTCCGATGATTTTAAAACATTTTGTCGTGCAAGTTCTCCATTGATGGATTCACGCTCCGCCCTTCTCCCTTCCAGCTGGTACTCGTGGGCGCTGCACAGCGTCGTGAACGGCGTCTACGCGTTCGGTTTCCTCTTCATGCTGCCACAACTCTTCGTCAATTACCGACTGCGCTCAGTGGCCGCGCTGCCGTGGCGAGCGTTTATGTACAAGGCTTTCAACACCTTCATCGACGATATATTCGCCTTCATAATAACCATGCCGACGGCGCACCGCGTGGCCTGCTTCAGGGACGATCTGGTCTTCTTGGTGTATTTGTACCAAAGATGGTGAGTGTGTATTGAAACTGCCTCGTTGGTCTAGGGGTGATGCCTGACTACTAAAACAGAGGTGGGTTTGATTCAGTCCGGGTGTTTTTTCATGTTTGTAATGTCCTTTCCCAGGGCACGGCATCCAGCAGTGGGTATCCTAGTTTGGGATCAGGGCAAGTGATTGTGTTACCAAACTGTAGTCTGTTTGTTAGTTCACATTGGAGTTCAGAACTCCAAATACGAAGAGTACCGCTCCTTCGAAGTTTAGTAATAAACGGCGTGCGGTGCGAATATGAAATTAGAGCCAATTGGTTATTAAATTTTTTGTTATTGGTTATTTATCACAATTTTTACATAAATAATAAGTTTGCTTTCATTTACGTGTTCTTAGTAAAAAGGAATGGGCTCAGGTTTATTGCCGTAACGGTATGCGTAGTCTGGTTTTCAGCACCTCCCTGTTAATACCTTTCTAAAAATAAATAGATAGATAGATAGAGAACGCTTTATTGTCCATATAATATTATGCTAAAAAAACACAAAATATTTAATTAATAATTCAAAATTGATCACATACAAGACAATAGTAGCTATTTACAAAAATATTAAAATATAATAATAATTACACTTCAATGATAAATTAAAATTGATTGAATAAAGAACAATAATAAATTCATTACAATCATTAAATACACATTAAAATGATAATAAAATTTGATTGAATTCTGATTTAAATAACATTACGTTGACTTGTTGTACCAGCGGCGTGCGTGACTGGTATGAAATTTCTCTAGTAAAATTGAAGAAATGGAACTCTACTTTAAGATTAGAATAAAATATATTAGTGTTAGCAGCTTGCAGCTACAAACCTGTTTGTTGGTCGATGAGTTTATATTTTAGGTTTTTCTTAAAACTTAAATTGCCGCAAGGGTGGTGGCAGGTTGTTCCAAGTCTTTGCAGCTGCGTACTTGAAACTTTCTCTAAAGAGAGCTAACGATCTACTGGTAAACTTGAAATCGCTGAAATTGTGCATTTTAGAGGTAACCCTCTGCTAATAGGCTAATTTAATAGGCTAATACCTCTATAACAAAATTAATAAAGAGCTCTCTATTTACTCTCAAACAAATGCAAAATGTAAAGAATTGGTATCCAACTGGCTATTGACCTTGTCTTATGATGAGACTGAACAGCTGTTAACCGTTGTTTCGTAATTTTATGTGTAAGCTAAAAATAAGAAATCCTAAACATGTCCCAAAATCGACATCTTGTAGGCTTTCTTTTAAAAACATTACCTTTTAAAAAACTATTATTTAATAAACATGCTCGGGTAACAGTTACACACATACAAACACACACACGCACACGCACACGCACACGCACACGCACACGCACACGCACACGCACACACACACACACACACGCACACAACGAACACGAACATTTTTTATTACCTAGTTCTAACCTCATTTAAGTTTTTTCATTAAATATAAACTTTCGTGTCAAAAGCACAATATATTAACAAGGTACATTAATTGTGTAAATTAGTGTATTGAAGCCTGTTGACCTTGAAAATATAAAATGTTTTTCGGAGGAGCACTGCTTATCCTAAACCACAGGTTTTAACCTTTTTTAGGGAGCAGGGTACCACTGCCTTAGTGATAAGGTCACTGTAAAATGTTCCTTGAATAAATTATCTTATCTTATCTTAATTACGCATCTACCTACTGTGTAAATATATTTTTTTATTTTTCATTATTAAATATTTCAGGCTTTATCCAGTCGACAAGTCCCGCATGGACACCGGAGCGAGTATGGACGAGAGCTCCGAAGAACCAGCCTCTGGAGACGCATTGAAGAAGAAGGAGGAATAGACGCCGCTACCGGGGAAGTATATCAAGTTACAGTGGTTGTAGACGTGCTCTTGCCTACCCTTCATTTTGTGGCTTAAATTTCAGTATTATACAGTTATTATTAGCCCTTCTTAAAATCGGTCCGACGTTATATAAGCACACCGATTTGATATAAGTATGAGGAAGATTGGCAAACCATTACCACTTCAAAATTAACAGCGAATTAAATTAAGTTTGTAATAATATAGTTTTTTTTGTACATTATGGTCTGCAGGCATCACCTAGCTGTACCTGGGTGTTTGTTCGCGTAAAATTATTTTTTCTCTAAGGATGAGTTCCTTTCTCAGGATGCAATCTATTTATTTTATCCAAATTTCATCGTAATCATTTAGTGGTTCAGGCGTGACAGGTAACAGATAAATAGACAGTTACCGTAAAGGTTAATTAATAATATTATATTAGTGTGGGTGGAATTTATAATATTCGTATTAGTATATGTATCGGAAACTGTCATTTATGTTGAGTTCCTTTCCGTGAGTGAGTCTTACGAATGTAATGAACCTCCGACCATTTTAGTTTTATTTCCAGAATGCACGGTTTCCACGTAATGGATGGCAGGAGCCGCCAAAACGTCATTGTTTCATTAATTTATATTGTATATATTGAAGTTTTGGCAACGAAATATGCTTCGAGTCATTAGAAATCTCTAATTATGTCTTGTAAAAATGTATTGTATCACTCTTCGATCATAAGCATTTGATTTACAACTTATGGTATACAGATCCACAGAAAATGTTACAAGGCAGATAATTTTAGATCATAAACAACGGAACGGTCATAAAGTGACGGTAATTTTTGGCGTAGATGATCGGGAGTGGGTTTATTATTACTACGACGTATGCAGGGTGTTAGCTAAGCAAAATGTATTGTTATTTTTTATCTAGTTTTACTCGGAGTAGCCACTTACATAGGTAATTTACGTCTATAACATTCCTAACGGCATTAATTAAACACGGTGTTTCTAAAACGTTTAGCGAAACCTAGGGGGTTATTCTACTCATCAATACAAACGACCTTTTTTATGAGACCAACTCCAAAAATCGCTCGTAGCCCCGGCTGCCTGAGTGATCTTAAACGATCACGAAGGTTAAGCAACACAGGGCGCGTTCAGTGCATGGATGGGTCGCCGTCTATGCCTAACGCTAGTGGCATTTTTCCGAGCGGTTCCGTGCTTCGCAAGGCACGTTAAGCTGTTCGTGCCGGCTGCCGTCGAGGCCTTAGGGCGGCTTGACAACTTCTGACAAAAGACGAGCCACTAGTCTACAAGCCTCCACCAATCCGGACTTGGCCCCCGTGGTGGAGTATGGCCTATACCTTCCTCAGGGAAGAGACCCGTGACCCTCGGTGGGGACATAATGCGTTGATGATGAAATCCAAAAATATTACCTGTTCCATTAATAAATTTTGACATTAATTGCTTTATACCGGATTTTTCAATAGTCAAATAAAACTTAACTGGAGAACAAAACTGATGTTATCACTGTCTTGTCGTATGATTTAGACAGTGGTAGCATGCAATTTATTATCCAGTTAAGTTTTATCTGACTATTGAAAAATTGGCCCTAATAAAACATTTTGGTTGATATATTTTTTTCAATATTTCCGAGTTTCCCTCATAATAATAGTTGTCTGTATTAATGAGTACAATTATCTCCTTCAGTTTCACTGCGCCTTACTGGAACGCCCTGTATATGTGAAGAGATAAACAGTAGTCACAGCATTTGACTATAAATATTTTATTTGAAACAAGGAAGTAACCAAACTATGCCTCAAAAATTTATCGAAAATTATCTTTTTTAAGGAACATTTTTTTTTAGCAAAAAAACGTCTTCAGAAGATATGACTTTTTAAAACATGCTGAGACACCTCAAATGATGTACGCTGAAATAGATTGAAATCAGAAAACTATCATATGAAATAAATTACTCAGGTTTTGGGCTAAGCCTAAAGAAATTTTGTGAAATGCAGTAAAGTACAGAATATTTTTATGACTATGCTACTGTGACATGTCTCTTTTAGATGCAATATAATGAATACAATATCTAAAGTAAGTCACAAAATATGTACTTGCGATGTGCAAGAACGTATTAAATATTAGCTTTTACTGTAACGTATAGTTATAAAATTGTTAAACTTGTGCTAAAGTTAGTGGTAAATAGTTATTGACTGACTGTTCCTATTGTTTGTCCATTTTGTATATAAAGGAAAATATTGTTGCAATAAAGTTTTGTAATACATAACTGATATATTAGTGTTTTTTTGACTACAGACCCGTGTCTCCCCTGGTCAACCCCCTAGGGGAGACATCAGGGTTTCCAATCCTGGTGTCCCCCCTGGGTGGAGGAGACATTAGTAGTAGGTTTAGAATTATATATTAAATACTCGTGGATCCCCTGATCAACCCTTTGGGGGAGAAATCAGGATTTTCCAGTTCTGGTGTCTCCCCTTGCTGGGGGAGAAATTAAAATAGTTTTTCAGTTTTAACTATTACAATGACTACTTACTGTATGTGTAAAACATCAAATAGGTACTTCAAAATCGTTTTTTTATATTATAAAGGTGTAAGTCATACCTGACAGGGGACCCACGGGTATTTGAAATATAATTCTAATCCAAGTACCGACGTCGGGACTGGAAAATCCTGATATTTCCCCCAGGGGGTTGACCAGGGGAGACACGGGTCTGAAGTACATTACATCTAGATCGCTAGATATCTAATTGTAATATGATTTTATTTATTAAAATTATTTTTAGACGCATCATCTTGTTTTAAAATATATCCAGGTAAAATTATACAGTTTTAATCTGTACAGTTCTAAAAGATCCGATCGGGCCACCATTAGATACAAGGGTTTTTAATTGTTCTTTTCAAGGTCATAATCTAACAGGTTAAAATAAATCCAAGTATGAGAAAAAACTAAAAGTTTATTAAACTTTTGCAATGCCAAATACATAAAGACAAAACAATAACGTCAAAAATACAAACAAGTAATAATATAATCTTACAAAAAAGCCAATCCGAAAACTCCATAAAATAATCTACAATCGACTCAGCATACAACCCAAAGATTTAGATCACATCTTTAAGTGACCTTGACCGCTTTCAATTTATCCAAGAAACACGTTCGTAAACAAATCTCAGAGGCACTGGCCGTAGAGACAATAATGTCAAAAATCAGCTCAAAGGCAGTATACTACGCAGTTTACTTGGCAGCAATTTGTCCCAACGCGAAATTTCACCGAAACTCAAGGAATGAGGGCACAGCTTACGCGCTCTTCGAAGCTGAGCCCGACCTGGACTTAAAAGAGGATGCGGTTGCGAGAATCAGGAGCTCGTAGCAACTGAAGGCGAACGGCCGATTGAAGATTACCACGTGGCAGCGGTAAGTGGGCGCTTGTACTGCCCCTACCAAGTGGTTCCCGCGGTAGAGGACTCTGCCCACATAAACGTCAGGCGCTACGCGGACGGCCGCGGCCCGCATCGAGCCCGCTCTCCATGGTACCCACGACACTTCTGCATTGCACATCACCTGGGCGGAAAAGGCTATATTCGTTACGTTCATTCTTATCATCACAAGAAAGAGAGGAAGAAGTCGTCGGCCCGTGGTGGCACAATGAGAGCAAAACTTTGTACTGTCACCAATGGTCAGCGACGCTGCCTAACTTAGTCAGGCACCGATCTGGTACTTGGTGTGGAAGGGTATGGGGCCGTCAGCGTAGAGCCAGCAGCAGTGGCGCGAGTGCGTAGTGCACGCCAGCTACGACACCTCTCTAGTGTCATTCTAGTGCCGTTGTGTAACATACTTTGGTAGGCACCGACCTTGTACTTGGTGTGACAGTATACGACGCCGTCGGCGTAGACCCAGCAGCAGTGGCGCGCGCCAGCCAGCATACCTCTCGTGACCTCCTAGAGCCGCAAGGCGACTCTATCTCGCTCTGCGCCCCCAAGCCCAAAAAATGGCTGATGACGAAGCAGGCTCAAGCTGTCCATACCCTAAACATTCTAGTACTCAGTTAGGCACCGACCTGGTACTTGGTGTGGCAGTGTACGGCGCCGTCGGCGTAGAGCCAGCAGCAGTGGCGCGCCGGCAGCAGCGCGGCGGGCAGCACGCGGCGGCGGTGCGCGGCGCGCGCCAGCCAGCACACCGCGCCGCCGTGCACGCCGGCCGCCACCGCACCGCTGGGCACCGCGCCGCATGCGCTCACCACCCACACGGGGCCGGCCTGGTGCCGCGGCGGCAGCCACTCTGACGGCACACGAGGCCCGTTTGGTGAACGCGTACGGGAAATAATTGACTCAACTCTCTCAATGATCCGCGATACTGTACCTAATTTTTTCTGGAGTAATTTCTTGAAATGGGGAACTTGCGTCTAACTTATATTGGAGTGACATTGATTTTTTACCGAAGAAATCATATGAAAACTCAGGAAAAATTAAAAAATAACATATTTATTTCGGGGTCACAAAAAAAAAACGAAAAATAAAGTTACTCTAATTACAAAAACCTTATTAGATTTAGTTTTTTCATTGAATTCTGAACGTTTTCTTATAAGGGTGTACATGGATAAAAACATTATTTTTACAAGATAACTGAAATATTAATAAACGCTTCATACATTATAAGGCGTTACGTGCAAGTTGTGATGGCTAAAAATTCCACCCACGCTAAGCGTGCCAGCCCGTTAGCTCAGTTAGGAGAGCGCTGGCATGGTTAGCCAGAGGTCGCGGGTTCAAGTCCCGGCGTGGGTGGAATTTTTAGCCTCTAATTAGGTTTCTAAAAAGGTTATATTATGAAAAGTATTAGTCGTACAGAAAAAAAATTACCACGTTTATTTATTTTTTAACGTGGTCTCCCAGATTCCATTAAAAAAAAAAATAGTGCAAGTTCCCCATTGACTGGGTTTATACAGTGACCCTATACATCAGGAGGCAAAATGGAATTGCAATTCGATTTGGATTTGTTGGATCACTTGGCATTCGACATTCGTTCAGATGATTAATCCCAAGTAAAAGAGGCCGAATTAATGAAAAGTGAACACGCGACTAACTCGCAACATGGTCTCGACAGAATATCAGCGTTGTGGTTGGATACCTCGGTGGCAGCTACAACATAATGCTGAGTCGGGAACCATTTTAGGGGCTCAATACTTTAAACTAGTATGTTCGAATTACGATTTAAAAATATTCTTGTAAATTTTCTTTTCGATTTTGTTAATCTATCCAAATTTTTATTTTATGTATTTGTTAAATTTGTCTTTTTTATGTTTTTTTTTTATCGTTTTGTTTATGTTTGTAGTATTGTGCCGTTAATTAAATTGTTTCTCTCTCTCTCTCTCAGGTAGGTATTATCACAGAGGAAGAATTATATACTTACCTAGTACAATATACACCTACCTATGTAGTATGATATTTGACGGATATCAGTGTGATATTTAGCTTACTGAAGGGTCACGTGACCGTACTCTAGCGTGCTTTTATGCTGCGTGCAAATGAGTTTCCAATATGTCAGCGTGATAGCAATTATTATTAGTGTAGGGTAGTCAGTTAAAAATTCAAATAAAACATGCACGCCCACATCTTTGGTTAACGAGACACAGGAGATACCTGCAATAGAAGCCCAGTATTTGTCCTCCCAACATAACTGCAAATGTTCGTTGTACTTCAACCATTCTTTTGAACACTCTTCAACTTTCTCCTTGTAGTACTTCCAACGTCTGAAAAACAGTGGAAGTTTTTTACGTCTATAGACAGATAAAAAATGTCTATCTAGTATTTTGCTGCACCCAGGTACTTCGTTCATTCAAGAAATACCAATCCTTGATTTATATTTCTTCACTTTGCTCGTATCTTTTGAGCGTATCTGGAAAGAAGTATTCTAGGAAACGTTTGTAGGATATACATAATACAAAATCTACCCCGATCCTATTGGATTCTACGGAAAAAAGTACTATCTACTATGCTTAACAGGCTCGGATACAACCTTTGCGCTTAGCCGGGCAAATAGGCCCGGCTAAGCGCAAAGGTTATATTCTTATAAATTAACTAGCTGACTCGGCAAACGTTGTTTTGCAATATTAATTAGCCTACGACCTATTCTTAGACGTACCAAAAATATACACGAAATTTCATAAAAATCGATGAAGCCATCTCGGAGAAGTTCGATAACAAACACTGTGACACGACATTTTATATACCTATTAGAAGATTATACCAGTACATAACTGGCGTTTCTAAAAATCGTTCAGTGATTCTTGTTGCTCCTCGGTTTTACCTTTAGCCGTTCTTTCGACACGGCTAATGAAATTATTAAGAAAATTGGATCGGCCTAAACCCTTACCTTTCGCTGATCGACTCATGATCACTGGGAAGTATTTTCAGAGCATCCGTCTCGGCGACCTGTGAGAAAACAACGTGTGTAACGTGGGTTACATTCTGAAATTCAGTTCTTCCTATTGATTCTAATTTTATAACAGCGGACAGGTCAAGGCCACAAAATTACCGTGTGGGTCATACCCTGACCCCTTACAACCCCTTTAGGGGAAGTGCAAGAAGACTGCTGGTGCTGAGTTGGTTCCTGGTTAGACAGGAAATTTTGAACTTCAATCTTCATAAATTTTTTCTTACCATTTTTGCTAACCACTTGGTCCACCTATTGAATATCTCTATTATCTGCAGCATCTCATCTTGACAAGCCAGGAACTCTTTCGTTTTTTCAGAGAATCTCGTAGGGGAGACGATCTGAAAAACAAGCTTGGAAAGTAATATTTCGATATTAGTTTTGATAAAGTATTTGCCCTCATAGACGAGACCGCTCAGCCCAGCAACCGACGACGCAAACTTCGTCTCTACTCGCCATGATTGAGCTCTTCGAATAAAAGCAAAACCTGGTCGGACTCTTTCGAAAAAAAAAATCACGTTGCTGATTCTAAGTTAATAATATATTTGACGTGATTATTGCAATGATTGCTGGCTGGACTATGATTTATGATTTAGGTAAGTACTCGATTCCCGTAGCTCCCCTTATACTAGTAACTTTGCGAGCTGATAGTGAAGTAGTGCGATGACAACTAGGAGCTCATGCCTTGGACAAAATTCCAACTAACTACGGTCATGCAGTGATACGTACAACCTTGTCGTTGTATCTCAGCGCGATGCGGACCAGCAGCTCTCGGCTAAACGCGTTGTAGTGCCGCCACTGAACTGTCTCCGTCGTCACTCGTTTATGGAAGGCCAGCCAGTGCTCCTCCGCTTTTGCTGTACATAATTCAATGTTTCAAGCTTAGCACAGTTGCCTTGGAATCAAGAAAAACTTATACGATTTCCGCCGTGTACCATTGACTAAGTTCGGTATACTTATTTGTGCAATTGTAGTAGCAATACCTACCCACTCGCTGACAAAGAAAAATATGGTGAGAAACCCTCTGCTTTGTTAAAGAATTGACATTGAATTGAATTAGGCTCAACAAAGAGCAAATGGTTGTTATAGGACGCATAGCGATATTACTGCGTTCATACAGTCTCGCCAGAGTCCATGTCCAAAGTAGCTATTGAGGTATTTAGATGTCTCACCTGGCGGCATTGAGCGGTAATGGAGGCCTCGGTCCAGCGTTTCCTGCAGCCAATCGCGCCAGGCCTGTATGTTCCACACGAAGCTGACCATCAGCGCGTGCCAGTCGGCCATCTGGTCCGTCGAGACCACGCCCGAGACCGGACAAGATGCGGTTGGGTAACCTAATGGGGACGTAAGGCTCAGTTTACTATAAAGCCTAATGTGAAGTCGTAATGTGTGCCCGATAAAGCAAAAATAAAAGACGTTCTTTCTCAGTATTTCTGGTTATACATAGTGGAAGGCCTTTTGTAACGAGATGGTTATCTCTAAGCACGAACTTTGTGGAGTTTGTAAATCTGAGGTATGTATACTCCCTTACGTAGACGAACTTACTCCCGCTCACGGCCGACGCAGTAGGCGCAGCATCCAGCGTGTTCGCGTCGAATATTGGCATCGCAGACGAGGGGCCGTGTGATGTTCGCGCAGAGTGGAAGGAAGAATCTGATGTTAGAACCTTTGGGGTCGACCAGGAGGCGTGCGGCCCCTGCTCAGCTTCTAGTCGCGCGCATATTACGCTCTTTGGCGCCAGCGGGGATGCGATACCCGCTACATCTCCCGGCAATGATTCTTCGGACGCATAAGGTGTCACATCTGATTCGTCTCTTCTCGCTTCTAGCAACGGCTGCACCGTACCGAGCGTGCGCAGGTTGTCGTAGGAGGAAGAGTACATTAAGTAAGTGGGCAGGTTTAAAGATGCCGGGCATGGGTTTTCTTCGTCGTAGCCCTCGGAGCATTTCTTGGCAGGGCACTCTTTGATGGTGAGGGGGCAGGGATCCGGGGTGAGGGGTCGGGCGCGGCCAATGGGGCTAGGGGGCTGGGGCCGCGACCGGCCTTGGCCGTGGCACTCCGTCATCTGGGCGGCGGCGTGGCGCGCGCAAGAACATATTGGCCGAGTGATTTTGCGGAGGATCTCGTCGCACCACAATTCGCATTGGATGAATACGCTGTTCATGCATTTGCACACTCGGATCGTGTCTGATGAGAGAAATGTTTTGGTTAGCTCATTACTTCTTGGTATTCAAACTAAGCTTTAAGGCATTAGGTAATCTGCTTAAAACTTACGTGCTTCCAAGAGCTCCACAGCAAGATAATTGGTGGTTTTCTCGAGAGTATCTGCAACATTCATTAAGCATGGCACAACGTCGTTGTACTACCGGTTGAAAACATGTAATAGATATTTGGGACTAGGAACATTGCAATACGAAACAACAAAAAAGTCAAAAGCGATTTTCGTAAGATATGTCTCAGGTCCTATACCTTCCATGTGCTCCTGCAATGCGGGCGGTATCGTGACATCTTTGACAAGGTTATACATCTTGATCTGTACCTTACGTGCGACAACAGGGTCGACGTACTGATCGATCTGATTTATCTGGTCTGCGTTCTTCTTTCGCAGTCTGCATGGGATAAAATGTACCTTTAGCAAGATTGATAAAACTGAAGCCAGAGAACAGGTGGACAGGGCTCTTGGCTTAACACTATAATGGTTCCTAGGTATAATAGGGTGATCACCGTGGAAAGGCAGAGGCAGTCGGCAGACCATAGGCAGATGGTTCAATACTAAATAAATGCCGATATAGGGCCCCGTTACACAAAACTGCGATGCGACGTCGCATCGTAAAAATCTGCGAGCTCGCCCGACGCATCGCAAGAACTTGCGAATTGATTCGCATCGGCAGTCAACCCAAAATCTTCTTTGTTTCTTTTTCCTGTATCTTCTTAGCAATAACAGAAGTTAGCATTTCTTTTTACGATTCATGTCACGACCTACTTTACCAAAATACGTTCAGTTGACGGTTGTCGAAGGAATACGAAGGGTCACCCGAATCGTAGAAGGGAGATGCCTTGCCGCACGAAATCGCATTGCAGCAAGTCATGTCGTAGTTTTCTGCTTTGCGATTCGGATTCGGATTCGCAGTTTTGTGTACGGAGCCTTATTCAGTCATTCAGAATAAAATGGTTTTATGACGCAGGATTGCATTTGGTGTTAGAATTATGAAACGTGTACCCAGTGGGCGTGATAACTTGTAGAGAACTGCTAATGTGTCTTTTTTGTCGTAGCTTCGTAGGTAGATTAATGACCGAGGGACGTGTAGCGTAGCTATATAAGCTACCCGAAAGTCACGCGAGATCATCACTCTATTCGGTTTGAGTAGGTACTCAATCTATGATATTTTCTAGGTGAGGACAGAGAATAAGAGCCACTTTCACCCAGCTCAGTTCTAAAGCTTATAAATTAATAATATCAATCAATATCCGAGAAGAGATATACAAGTTGGCAGCCTCCTGGTATGTTTTTCGAAGCTTGCCGTGGTTCAGTATGATGCCGCACTTCGCCTTGTCCATCAATTTTACGATAAACTTGAGTACTTCCGTCTGTTCCTCTGGAAATTATACGATGTTATTAGCCGACATTTATTCACTGCTGAACTAATTCTTATGCACGAAAACGTTTAATTCTCTTCTGATAGCGTCGCGCCACCTTGCTTTATGTAGTGAAATAAAGGGAGATGGCGTTAGGAAGATAAAAACTTATATTGCCCTGTCCCTTTCGCTGTTAGTCATAACTTATGAGGCAAAGCTTATGACTCATAAGCTTTGCCTCCGCGGGACGTAGTATTTCTACAACCAGACCTACCTAAGCTTTAACAACACTGATGTTTTGTTGTAGATCTTTAGTCAGTGGTTTTTGGCAGATACGACCCTTCTATTTTTAGGGTTCCGTAACCAAAGGATGCCAAACGGGACACTATTACTCAGACTTCACTGTCCGTCTATCTGTCTATCTGTCACCAGGCTGTATCTCATGAACCGTGATAGTTAGGCAGTTGAAATTTTTACAGATGATGTATTTCTGTTGCCGCTATAACAAAAAGTACTAAAAATAGAATGAAATAAATATTTAAAGGGGGCTCCCATACAACAAACGTTGTCTAAAGACAGCGCTCGCCATCTAGCGGCCATCTATGTAGATAACCTTTTCAGCGCCGATGTCATGTCGTTAAATGTCAATGCTATACGCTTCTTTTTGGTTTCTATAAATGACGCTATTCTCAAATTCGATCTTTGTCTAATGTTGTAGAGATAATGGTTTAAACCCTTCGTGCGCGTGTCCGACTTGCACGTGGCCGGTTTGTTCAAATAGATATAGATATAACGTTCCATTGGTCCCATTTTAATTTGGTGAAGATCTGATGAAGACTCAGAGATGGACTCGCACTTGGCCGGTTTTTATGATAAATCGGCTGTGATGACACGTCACTTACTTACTTTACACTTTATTGCACGCATAGAAGACATATAAATAACACAACATTTACAACAAAATCAAAAATAACAATTCTTGAAACAGATTGTAAATGACTTACGTTGCAGTTTGATGTAGGAGACGAGGAGTTTAGACACAATAGTGATCACATCTGAAACATATTATAAAAGTTCGGTTATTTTTTTTTCACACAGGATTTGCGCATTGTTTTTGATCGTTGTTCTATCCTAAGCTAGGAGCAGCCAGTGGTAGTAAAAAAAAAAACATAGATTTTTAACTAGCGCTAAAAAATGACACCACGTTCAACTGTGGGTAGGTTGGCGGGGCTTGTCAATTGTGTTACCAATCGGTACTATTACCCGGCAAAATATCTATGCACCTGCCACCGTCAGACCGCCATCTTGCAAGGTACCAAGATATTTCGACGGGTTATAACTCATGGAAGTCAATGGTCTTACGTTTTTGTATAAAACCAATCATCGGTTACGCTGTCAATTACCATCGCACAATCGACGTTCACGTCGTCACGCATGGCGCCCAGAATGAACCAATCGCAGAATGATTTACTCGGCAGCACATCTTGCGCTCATAGCATTGGTAAAGATTAATCGAGAGGACTGGGGACGTTTTTGAGTGTGAATTTTGTAGGAAGAAATACTTCTACGGTTTTTTATTAGTAGGGAGCTGAAATTTAAATCTTTCCTAATCTTCTCTTTTAATCTAATCGTACCTAATCTTTTCCTAGGGCACAAAAAATAACTACTCTACTCTTTTCGCTCGAAATTTCGCCGATGCTGGCACTTGCCCCTTAGTTCAGTTGGGAGAGTGCTGGCACGGTTAGCCAGAGGTCGCGGGTTCAAGTCCCGGCATGGGTGGAATTTTTAGCCTCCATTTAGGTTTTTAAAATTATTGTCCTCAGCACGGGTTAGTGCAACAAAAAGAATATAATCAGACTGAAAGTTCAGTAAACACTCACTGCAGACGGAGTCGTTCTTCTTGGCGACATCTCTCATCATCATCATCAGTTTGAGCGGGATTGCAGAGTTCAGGAACAGATCACCTCGTTTTAGGCGATCCTCGTACGAAGGCAACCCGCGGAGACTGATTAAGAAATGTAAAAAAAAACCCTTCATAAAAGAAGTTATTGCATAAGGAACGGAAGACAAACGATGTTAATTTTATAAAAACACGATTCCTTAAAGCACTCCTCCGAAGCCGTTGAAATAGTCTGTGGTAAAGGGATTATGGCAAAACCCTTTATGGTTAGGGAAAACCATGAGGGAGGCCTGTGTCCTGTAGTGGGCGTAAAAATGGCTGTTGCTGATGAAAGGTAAAAACGTAATCACAGATTTGAGTGTCTTTACAGGAATCATGTTTTGTAAATAACACCGTTACTTTTCAAAACTAACCTTATTATTTTACAGTAATTAAAGGGATGCCTCGTATCAGTGCTGTGGGTAATAAACCGGCAGCAAATAAAAAGCCTGAGGACGTTTTACCACCGCATGGACATAGCCCGTGTCACTTTGTTGTTGTTGTTTTCATTTTTGTATTTTGCTTCGTCTGTTTTTTTTTATTCCTATATCTTGTACTAGCTGTTGCCCGCGACTTCGTTCGCGTGGTAATTTTGATGTGTATTTTTTCCGGGATAAAAAATTGCCTATGTGCTAATCCAGACAATAATCTATCTGTGTGCAAAATTTCATCCGGATCCGATCAGCCGTTTTTGCGTGAAAGAGTAACAAACATCCATTCATACATACAAACTTTCGTTTTCATAATGTTAGTAAGCATAATGTCAGTGTGGCGATAAATAAATGTTCTTCTTCTTCTTATTTCCTTTTCACACCTGCTATTCAGAAAAGATCCTTTGATTCCCTCAAATGAGGGATCAAAGTTGTACTTTTCTTCCCTGATATTCTAGTTTTTTTTATTGCCCTCAGCATGATCCGTGTGCAGATTTTCACAAAATGTAATTCCAATTCGATTTTTATTTTGTTACAATCGATCATAAACTTCTTTCGATATCTTAATTGTGTTTGATTTAAATTTTCCTTATAGCAGGTGTGAAAAGCAGTATGTGTCACTCGGTAGCAAAATTATTTCCGTCTTGGGCGTAAACACTTGAATCCCTCGCTACGCTCAAGATTCTACTTTAGAATCTCGCTTCACTCAGGATTCAATATACCGCCCTCGCCGTAAATATATCATTTTGCTCCCTTGAAACACAATCTACTATTGGATGCCATGTTTCTATGAATGTAAAAGCCGTTTTAATAAATAGAGTAATTTACTAAGCCGCCGAATCTTTGTAGGACTTGGGTATTTCTCCACGGAAGAGCAGCTTGCTCCCAGTGTTTTCCATCTCATCCAGTATGGACACGTATGCTTCAATCCATATATCTGAAATAGTAACGTACGTGTGACGGAAATGCTACGTAATAATAACATCCACGGTAACAATCAAATAACCGGTATAAAAAGCGGTGATAGTGGGTAGAACATTGGACTCGGAAGCGAGAGACCCAGGTTCGATTCCCAGTGCGGGCATGTACCTATGCCTTTGTTTTCTAAGTTATGTACATTCGTGAAGTTATAGTAGCAATACCACTCGCTAACGGTGAAGGAAAACATCGTGAGGAAACCCGAGTGTCTGAGCTATTCTCATACCTCAGCGCTTAAAATCGCCAATCCGCGCTGGGCACGCGTGGTAATTAAGCCTATACTCTCTCTCTGAGAGAAGGCCTGTGCCCTACAGTGGGACGTATATAGGCTGCTTATGTAATATCGTCCACAAACCATAATGCCTTGTCCTGCTCCCGAATTAGGACACTCCGTGCTACGGGAACCGTACAAGAAAATCATAATCCTAAAAAAAAAACTCAGGCTGAGGCTAATTATAGAAATCAAAGCATAAGCATAAGCAGCACGTATACAGATACGTCCCACTGTAGGGCACAGGCCTTCTCTCAGGAAGAGAAATCGGAAATCGAGGCATGTCATCATACAATAATATATAAGTCAGTACGCCATGAACAGTTCCTGTGAGGAATGAAAAGAGGTACGGGTTTCCCCACGATGTCTTCCAACATTGCTCCGCGAGTTGTATTAGTAGCGACCGCAGATATTGAATTTGCCTTTTGTTTCATTTTAATTAAGGTAAAAAATGCAGAAACTGTGACTTAAATTAATTTTTTTAATTTAATTTAACATAGGTGACTATTTCAAGCAATATAGATAGATAGATAGAATATTCTTTATTGTACGTACACCACTAATTACATATGAAAATTAAACAATAATATAGTATAGTACAATAATATAGTACGGCCTTATTACTGAAAGTAATTTCTTCCAGAAAGCCATTATCTATTACAAGATCTATTGTTGTATCTTTTCTTTGGCTCTCGGAGTAATTATCGAAACGCCTATAAATAATATGTTACCTGGTTTTGTCACAAGGGTGGATAGGTATTCACTAGCTTCTTTAGCGTGTTCTGAAAAAAAAGGAATAAGACACTTAGCAGTTCGGACCCCGCGTTGATGTCTAATGTTCGCGAAGCTTTTATATCTGGTCTCTGCCTGCTAGGGGTGGGTCGTCACTGTACTTTTCAATGACGAGACGAAACCCGTTCTCCAGATAGAAAAACTAGTCTTAAAAACGGTTTTTTAGTGACTGGTTTTGTTTTAGTGCAATTTCCGTCTTTATCGTATAGAGATAAGGTTCATATTTCATTATTTTAGACTACTTTTTCTGAATGCAGTGTTTCGTCTCGTTCGACGCACGCACGCCGCTCTCCGTCTCGTTGTTAGACTAGTTTAGGGACTAGACTGCTTCTACTCAATGCCATGTTTTGTCTCGTCGAACATGCGCGCGCCGCCGCCGTTCTGTCTTATAGTTAGACTAGTTTAGGGAGACTGATTTTTCTGAATTTGAAAAGCGGTCTGTGCGTTCTTGGCAGTAAAACGGTCTTTTTAAACGGTGCGTCTTTGGAACGCTCACTCCTACTGCCTCCTACTCTGAAATAATCGCGTGATTTTTTTGTACGTAGGTTTTTAACAGATTATTTTTCAAACTTTTACTCTCTTAAGGTAAGCAATTATAAATAAAAAAAAAATTTACTGTAGAAATTTACCTTTTAAAGTCCCCGCGAGTTTGCGAGGCATCGTCCGGCACCGCACCATTTCGTCCAGTTTCTTCGATATGTAGTAAGACACTTTGTTGCATGGCTCCAATACCTCGATGGATCCGGTTTTCTTCAACCTATTGGCAAATGCGACAAAAACATTTTGAAAAATGCAAAGAACTGTTCGTGTGGTCGAACGCTCATCAAAATTTAAATGGAGGGTATTTTTTAGACAATCACGCTTGGACGAGCCAACGAATTTGACTGCAATTTACCATACTTTTTATCTGAATCTCCCGCGAACTTACAGATTAGCTAGTACCTAAACTCAAATCTGGACTGTTTTAATTTTGAAGCCAGCAAAATAATAGTTAGTCCTGTGAGTCTTTAAGACAAATTATAATAATAATGTACGTATCTTGACGTTCCATTGAATAAATTTCACATTTTATTGAAAATCACAAGCGAGCGGAAAGGCGTGACGACCTTGACAATGTAAGGTTTGGTAGTAAGTAAGTATTTGGTAATAAGCATGCTAAGATCCGGTCTACCTCTGTGCAGCGAAGAAGAATGTCTCTGCAGCGCCATCGACCTCAATCAAAATCTCATTGCCTTTGTTCTGCATTTCGGATATCAGCGCGTCGCGGGCCAGAATCTTGTAGTCTGAAATCCATCATAACACAAAATATCTTCAACCCCATGACACGGATAGAAGAAGCAGAAGACACATTTTCTGAACGATAACAAACATTTTCAGGAATTGTTTTGTGTGTGAAATCCTAGCCGATTCAACTGGACTACAACAGAACAGAGTGCAGCTCGTCTGGGCTCATGCGAGTCCAATAAGTTTTATCATGGTCATGCGTCTGAATAAGTTGTGCCACAAATTAGGTAGTCAGTAAGAGAAGTATAAAATATGTTAAAGGGAGCCAGATCAGATAGTACAGTCAGATCCCTTTTTTGCCCCTAAGCGACAAGAGCTAAAGCGTAAGGTAGCACAACTTGAATATCTCACTTACTCGTAGACACGAAGTATTCTGACAGAATGCGCGCGCTCTCAATGATGACATCTGAAAGTGAATAACAGAACAGATACAGTTTTCCGGAAATCACTGGCACAAGTCTAGAAGGAGAAATAGCATGTCGTCACCTTGCATGGGTTCTTTGTCGCTCTCCGTAGTAGAGCCAGGCGCACACACTAGATAGCCCAGTTTCTTCTCGAACTTCTTGGTCAAGCGCGCGGTATCGCTGGAGTGTTTCACGGACTTGTCTATATGCATCGGTGGATCCATTTTTAGCCTGGAATGTTGCTATAAATAAATTTGGTGCTTAGAGATAGACACTAAACTAAAACCGGCCAAGTGCGAGTCGGACTCGCGCACGAAGGATTCAGTACCATTATCTACACAACATTAGACACAAAGATCGAGAAAAAACGGCAATAAGTCACGTTTGCTGTATGGGAGCCCCCCTTAAATATTTATTTTATTTTAATTTAATCATTTTTTTAACTGAATATAGAACTAAATATTCTGTGAATATTTCAAGCGTCTACCTGTTGCCCGTTATTAATATTGAGCGAAATACGGCAAAAAAATACGTTTGTTGTATGGGAGCCCCCCTTAAATATTTATTTTATTCTATTTTTAGTAGATATTTGTTGTTAAAGCGGAACATAAATACATCATCTGTGAAAATCTATTGTAATCTTTGTGTACAATAAAGAATATTCTATCTATCTACAGTTGGGCTTACCAATCCGCAGCCTGCGAATGTGTGAGGGTAGTCAGAGGCTGCTTGTAAAAGATTTCGCCGCCTTTAGAGTTTAGACGCCTGAGGAGGATCTTCAGCGCTCGCTCGTTCTCCTCAAGTTCCTCTGTAATCCCCAGAGAGCCATTATTTATCACATAAATTAAAGCACATTTACAGTAACATCTACTGTTAACAGATGCTAGTTATTTTTTTTGTATGGACTTTATTAACTGACCGCTATTAAGGCTGGGTTCTCCGAGCGCACGGACTTGTATGGGACTTATTGCGCTGCGTGAGCGAATAGTTGGGAGAACAGTGGGCGTTTTTGAAATTACAGAAATACTAATCCTAGAATTTTGATCACCGACGTCACTAATAATAATTTTTATTATCCAAAACTCAGTAGAGCTCAAATAAAACCATCATCATCATCATCAGCCATTTGACGCCCACTGCAGGACATAGGCCTCCTTTGTGGTTTTCATAACCATAAGGGGTTTTGCCATAATCGCTACGCTTGGCAGGCGGGTTGGCGATCGCAGTATGCGGTTGGAATCTCAAGAAGACGCTGCTGCCCGTCTCCTGGTAATGTATTTCCTTAGAATATCTACATATAATTTATATATATGATAATTTAGACTCATGGTCGCGACTTTATTTGATGCTATAAAGTTTAAAAATCATAAAAATGTTGACCGACGGCCCTAGATAGGACATTGAAAAGCAATAGAAGTATATTTTTTTCAGATTTTAAATTCTAACCATTTAGGGGTAATGTCGGAGAACCCAGTAGATTAACAGATTATTGTTTACAGACCCCCGGTTTCTCGTAAGCTAACAGTCTGTTAATCTACCTATAGTTGTTTTTTGTATCCACTTTGGCTCAAAGCTGTCAACAGTAGAAGACTATTTTAAAAACCTAGTTAGGGAAATCAAGGGGTTAGTTTACGAGAAACAGGGCGTTAGTCTCTGTCGTAGTTTAAAGTGTGACGAAACTCGGGAGGTATGACAATAGGTTTGTGACTTTGAATTGGGATTCGATATACGTATTGAGTCTAAATCTAATATCTAGATATGGTAATAATAATGATAATGAAAGGAAAAGTAAACATCGGAGTGTCTGAGGAGTTCACATAGCTCAGCGCTTGAAATTGCCAATCCGCGGTGCCTCACGTGGTAAATAAGCCCATATTCTCGCTCCGAGAGAAGGCCTGTGCCCTGCTGGGACGTATTTAACGCACATAATATGGTATGTCACGTAGCCATTTACGTTCGCGTGACATTAGATTTTCCTCAAGATGAAATCTATCGCCTTGCCAAATTTTGTCGTAGTGTATTCACGAACAGACAAAGCTACTTCCGCATTATACTATTTAGTAAGGATTTAGTAACTGTGGGCTAAGCCGACTAAGCTGTCAGGATGGTATAGATAGGTGTTGGGCAAGCTTACTCCATCTAAAAAACAATGTCCCAGGCACTGCAGCGTCCGAGTGGTCCCTTCACTCATCTAGTGTGAGTGATGGTGTATAAATGAATGCTGTATAAATCATCTCAGTACGTAGATGCAAAGGCCAAAGTAATATTTTTTTAGTAACAAAAACTGAATCATTTAAGAAATTGTGGGACTGTGCGAATTTCAAACCGACGATATGATATAAAGTGAGATGCGTGATACGATATAACGTGTGAATGTCAAGAAACAAACCATCTGATAACGAAGCCCAGCGTCCGCTACTCTCCTTGAGGATAGATTCTTTGCTCCTACTCTTGCTTTTAGCTGCGTGAAGAAATAAACGAGGACCCATTTAAATGCATTTTAAAAATAATGGTGCTAATACAGACACCTAATTCTGCTTCTCACTGGAAAATAGTGTTACACCTGCAATTACATAAACCCCCTATAATAAAAATGCAATGTTTTTAATACTCCTTGCTAATGGTACATAATAATTTCCATAGCTAAAAATTAATAAACTAAAAGTAGCATTCAGGTCGCTTATGTGCAAAATTTTATTTTACTGCAATAAATATTTTTAATAATAATACTAAAATATACTTACTTATTTAACTACAAAATAACGCTTCAATGTCAATCAAGGTAAATAATATTTTATTGGCACCGATTGTGATATAATTAAAACTGTGCATTTTCGTTCACACGTTTCGTTCTAAGGAGTGTCATAAGTGTCATTCATTTTTTTAGATTCTTTCTTTCTTTGATTCTATAGCACCATTAATTTACGAAAGGGACTGGGTAGCTATTTGCCTTTCGCTCAAACAAAAAAAGCAGTATTGTATGAGGGAGAGGCAAATAGTTGTGCGGTCCCTTTCTTTGTCTGTCAGAGAATACTATTGGTGCCTATGGGCTTAGTGTTTTTAAAACTAGAGTTAACCGACATTTACTAGGTAAGCACGAAACATCTTAGACCCCGTCTTCATTACCATCAGGCGTGATTATGGTCAAGTGTTAATGTGTCCTAATAAAAAAAAAAAGAAATTTTACCTCTGGACAGGTCCCCGGCCGATCTTGGCGGAGGTTGTCCCGTCCCGCTCACGTCCCGCCCCATCCTGCCCTCGCCGCCGGCTGCGCTCCCGTCTCGTCCAACCTGAAAAAAAAAAGCGAAGTCTTTGAACTGAAACTTTTATAAACTTGTCTACCCTCATTACCCTCATTATTCTCGCATCATCAGGTGACCAGCCCATTGCCACAAATAAAAAAGAGGGTGTGTGCTTATGACCACACGGTGGAAGGGAAAACTTGTACGGTTTTCTAAATTTCGATGAAGACTAGAGCCGAGCACATGAGATTCAGCGCCATCAACCTACTGAAGCCGTGGGTGAAGTATGGGGAACTTGCGTCTAACTTAGATTGGAGTGACTTTGCTTTTATGCCATAGAAATCATATAAAAACCTAGAAAAAAATTGAAAATAAAACAATAAAAATATTTTTTTCGGGATTTTCAGGGTCACAAAATATGCGAAAAATAAAGTTACTCTAATAACATAAAACTTATTAGATTTCATATTGTCATTGAATTCTGAACATTTTCCTATAAGGGTGTACATGTATAAAAACATTATTTTACGAGATGACTCAAATATTGATAAACGCTTCATACATTATTATAAGCGTTACGTTAGGGAGTGACGTCATAGGCTAAGGTTTGTATGGCGCGTTTTAGTACCACGTGACCATTTTGAATTTTCGACAGGTTATATTATAAAAAGTATTAGTCACAGAGAGAAAAAAAAACACATTTATTTACCTTTTAACGTGTCCTCTCCTATTCTATTAAAACATTTTTTAGTGCAAGTTCTCCATTGTCTCCGTTAGCGCGTAGAAAGAATGAGAGAGAATCAGGACGCGAGAAAAGTTTTAGAGGAACAACCGACCTTCAGGGTGCTTTTAGGATATCGAAAATTCGGAGGTGTCTTAAAATTAACAATATTAGCGAACCGATATAAGGGTGTTTCGATCAGGTTTATCTGGCTCAGGTGTCATTCGAACCCTCTGTCTATGGTAAATATTCTGTTAATTTACTGCTAACACCTGTAATTTGCAGAAGTACGTACGAGTACGAAGTTGTATAGAAAACATCTGACAGTGGTTAACTATAATTTATCAGATTGTTACACTTAAAATCGTATAAAGAAAAAAAAAACTTACTAGTGATTCCTCTCCGAGCTCTGTAGCCCTTATCCCACTTCCAGGTGGTCTGATTCCACTTCCGGGTGCCCCAATGCCACTTCCAGGAGCCCCGACTCCACTTTCAGGAGCCACAACTCCGCTTCCGGGAGCCCCGACTCCGCTTCCAGGAGACCCGACTCCGCTTCCAGGAGCTAAAACACCACTTCCAGGAGCCCTGATGCCCCTTCCAGGAGATTCCACACCACTTCCGGGAGCCCCAATGCCACTTCTCGGAGGTCCTATGCCACTTCCAGGAGTACCTATACCACTTCCCGAAGGCCCCGCACCAACACCACTCCCTGGAGCTCCAATACCACTACCAGGTGGTTGGATTCCACTTCCGGGTGCTCCAATGCCACTTCCAGGAGCCTCGACGCCACCTCCAAGACTACCTATTCCACTTCCCGGTGCTGCTACACCACTCCCAGGATGTCCGACACCGCTTCCAGGTACTCCAACGCCACTTCCTAGCCCTCTACCTATTCCACTTCCAGGTGCTGCTACACCACTCCCAGGATGTCCGACACCGCTTCCAGGTACTCCGACACCACTTCCTAGCCCTCTACCTATTCCACTTCCAGGTGCTGCTACACCACTCCCACGACCTCCGACATCGCTTCCAGGTACTCCGACGCCACTTCCTGGCCCTCCGATGCCAGTGCCGAGAGCTCCGATACCGCTTCCAGGCCCTTTCACGCCACTTCCTGGACCTCCTATCCCAGTTCCTGGAGCGCCGATTCCACTTCCTGGTGTTCCTTGACCACCTGCGCTCCCCGGGCCTTCAGCCAGCGCTGCTTCCGCGCTAGCTGGGCCTCCGGGACTGCCTGGGATGCCCGGACTTCCCGGTCCACCACCTAGGTTATTAGAACGATTAAGTTCTCGACTACCAGTTTTTAAATGCCCTGGTTAACTACGGTGAACCAACCTGATATATCACCGGTGGGTGAAACACTTCAAGTTGATTACAATTGATTATCAATAGGTTAACACTTTTGGAACTAGACACTAGCGGTCTTATTAAACTGGATTCAAAGTTTTCTTAAAACGCCGATTAAAATAATCTATGGTGGAGATTTTACAAGGAAAATTCGTAACCACAGATTAAATAAACTGATTCTTAGGAGGATTAAAGGAATCGTGTTTTTATAAATAAGGTCGTAAAACTCTTTTATACAACGTGAATCATCATATAGTGCAAATCTAGAATCGGCAGAGTAAAGCGCATAGGTAAGTCCAAAACACAATATTTTTGAAATACCTAGGTAAATGAAACAAACCTATTATGAAATTACTCTATCACATTTTTAATATCTTTATAACATTAATGGAGAGCTGTCATGAAACAAGGAATTGAACATACATGTTTTTATACAATCTAACTACTATTTCAATTACTTGTGTTGTACGGCAATTTGACCTATTTTTTTGTCCGCCGACCCTAGAAATATGAGTTTGGCTGAAACTAGACCCAATTTTATCGGCCAAAAACCAGAATGTTTATATGTGCCTGAAAATTACGCCAATATTATCCCTATCATTTAATATATATTTAATATAATCTATATTTTATTAGCTTCGATAAAATTGCGTCTAGTTTTACCCACTCATGTGCACTGTATGAGGACAATCTAAACACTCTATAAGACATTATGAAAATGTAGTTTTTCGATCGATAACTGCATCGTATAGTATCGACCTTCCATACTGATGTATGTACATATAGAGCTTCCTTACTTGCGCCTCGAGCAGCTGGGCTTCCCGGCCCACCTTGGGCCCTTGGACTCCCAGCCGCTCCACCTTGAGCACCGGGACTCCCGGGTCCTCCACCTGGAGCCGCCCCGCTTCCAGCCCCTCCTGCTCCCCCGGCCCCTCCTGACCCACCGCCCGGACCGCCCGGACCTCCTTGTGGGCCTCCACTACCACCTCCTTTGCCTTCGGAGGGTTCCTTTCTTACACCGAACGCGCTGCGTGATGAAAGAGAAGATTAAAATAACGGTATTTTAGTTTTCTTACATAATTATTTCCAGGTACCTCAAGACCAAAGTTAAAGACCGGACTAAAGATGATAAGACGTGGAAAATAACTTTACAAAAGGTTATCTTGAGATTCGACTAGTCCTTTGAAAGGTTCGTGTTCTCATAAGATAAGAATATTCTTTATTGTATGCTAGACGACCACGGAGAAAATATTTCTAGGCAATTTTAGGCAACCTCATGATGAAATCCATACAAATTTCAGATAAATAAAAAACAAACGACCTCATTAACCCATGAAAGAAGGTCTAACCACCTTGCATAACATTCATTAGTTTGTTGACTTACCTTCCGACTTTGGATAAAAATGAACCTGTTTGAAAAGAAAAAATATATGAGTAAAATTAGACTTTATCAAACATAGGTACTTCATGATTGTAACTAAGTATACGGCACTTACCTTCTTTTGTTAACGGACACCTGTGAATAAGAAAACAATGTCAATTTGATGACAATCATAACTCTATCTCTAAATCAAGTATATACCATGATTACCATATTCTCGGTACTTCTCGGTGGCAAGTACATCAAACTACAATTATTTTCTATCTAATTATAATTATAACAAATTAAGCATAAATAAATAAGAAAAAAAAGTAAATATTTACTTCAGAAACAGACCTGAAAGAAAAAAGAAAAAAATCATTAAACAATTTTTTTGTTCATTGTCATGTTCACACAATAAACATCAAAATTGTTGTTTCAGCTTATCACAGTTTACACAGGCTTATCACAAGCTTTCTTGGTGTATGTACAATAAAGAATATTCTATCAATCTATCTACAGTAAGTTAACAGTACGTCTTTCAACTTTTAATAGTAGTTTCATTTATTATTATCACAATTTATTGTACACAAAACATGTAACAGGACATTACATAAGAAAGAACCTGTCCAAAGGCGAGCTTATCTCTGTAAGAGATTTCTTCCAACAAACCTTAGAGAACGTATTGATCGATAATCGTGTTTCAATAAGCTAAGTAAGTATAGTTAGCCAGAAGTTTAAGTAAAATATCTTTTTTGATAATAAAATCTTTCTGCAAATTTTTAATATATAGGTATTATCAAAAAATATACAAACCGCTCAGACTTTTCTTGCTTTCACCACTGCAATAAATTAATTATAGTTAATTTTATTAAAAATGTGCTTCTTAAGTACAAGGCATTCTGTATAATTTACCCGGAAGCGCTCCACGCTGCCAGCTGACTAGATGACATACCAGCTGAAATAAAGTTAATTTAAGTTATTATTCATTAAACACATGTGGCGGGGAGTCGCTGGATGCGGGCGGTACAAGACCGGGAAGCTTGGAAAAACATGAGTGAGGCCTATGTTCTGCAATGGGCGTCAAATGGCTGATGATAATGGTAATGATTCTGACATTCGTGAGGAACCAATGGAACAATGGCAGGTACGCGTCGTCGTCAGCGTCATCATCATCATCATCAGCCATTTGACTCCCACTGCAGGACCTAGGCCTCCTTCATGGTTTTCCTAACCCCGAATCGCCGGCGGGTTGGCGATCGCAGGATGTACGTGTACGCTCAGTTTATTTTTGTACAACTTATATAGGTACTGCGATCAAGCTCAGTCTAATTTGCATTTGATAAGATTGCACGTAATTAACAACTAAATGGAGTGAAGTTAGTCGCTTCGTGTGAAGAGCTTTGAACTATTCGTTGAAATATTCAGCATATACCTACAATTTGCAGTTTTGTATTATGTCAAGTACCTAATATTGAAAATAGGTAGAGCATACTAACCTTCATCGGCTGCTGTACGGGAAATATGTTTCGATACTTTATCAGAGGCGTCTGTAAAAGGATACAAAGTATTTTCGTTACAGAATATTGTGAAGTATAATTTGGAGTCAGTGCCCAAAATTATATGTGCTGGTCATGAAACTGGGCACCGACTACAAATTAAATAACTACATGTATACGTACTTCTAATTTAAAGGTATTCTTTTAAATTATTTCTAAATTTCTAATCTAACTTTAATTATTTCTAAGGTTATTATTTTTTATTTGAAAATATATATTTTTCCATTTTTAATGGGGGAGCGGGAGAAAAAGAAATCAAGTCCCTTAAAATTTTAAGTTCTCAATTTCCATCTCCAAAGGTCTTCACCAGAACATCACTAAATTACCCTGGGGTTACTTTTACGCTATATTTTATGAAAGATATGCATGCATATTACTAAATGATTGGCCCCATTAGGCCTTATTTACTGCTGTCCATTGAAAAGTTCCGTTCTCCATCTCTGAATCAGAGTCAGCATCAGATCTTCACCAAATTGAAATGGGACCAATCGGTTAAGATTTGACGTAGTTATGCGAGAACATAGGCAAAAGTTCAGTGCATGGATGGGTCGCCGTCTATGCCTAACGCTAGTGGCATTTTTCCGAGCGGTTCCGTGCTTCGCAAGGCACGTTAAGCTGTTGGTGCCGGCTGCCGTCGATAGATGGCAGTCGTTAAGCCAAGTCAGAGGCCTTAGGGCGGCTTGACAACTTCTGACAGTAGACGAGCCACTAGTCTACAAGCCTCCACCAATCCGGACTTGGCCCCCGTGGTGGAGTATGGCCTATACCTTCCTCAGGGAAGGTGCCCCTCGGTGGGGACATAATGGGTTGATGATGATAGGCAAAAATATAGGAATATACGCGTCGAATTGAGAACCTCCTCCTTTTTTGTAGTCGGTTAAAAATAGTAACTTACCGCCCATATACGCTTCCGCTAACATTCCGACTTTGCCTTTAGGTAAATTCTTAATTTTCTCTGATACAATGCCGTATAGTGTCGGATTTGGTCTGTCCATCAAATATGGCGCATTCTTTATTCTAGAACAAAAAGTCGCAATGCTCCTTTATTCGCATTAGTTCGATTGCCTTGTTTATTTTCGCATTAATTCCATTCATGCCAATCATGCGCCAAAAAGGAACTACTGCGAATACAAAAATTTTGCTTCTCACTTATAATTTAGGGTAATGCAAAATATAGGTAGAACGTAATTTGCGCGAAGAGGTGTCGCATAGAATATTGCTTATTTTATTAATAGAGATAAAGTACGGGCCGCAAAAAGCCAAAAAAGTTGAGTTTGCATTGATTCCCGACAAGCTTGATTTTTGTATAGATCTTAAATAAGCAAGAACGTTTTACCCAATGGACACGACACAGTTGACGTTTTCCTAGTTTCCCCGCGTGCCACGTACCGTGGAAAAATGAACACAGTCCCGATTTTGTCTTATCAGTATGACATGAGAGATTATAGAGAAAACATCAGAAGAAAAATGCAAAAAAATATAAGAAATGCGCCCTATTATTCTGTAAAAATTAAAGCAACAAAACAGTTAATGCTTCTTATAACTCGTAACTTTGATTTTATGTATCTGTAAGTGGTATTTCTTTGGTAAATTAATAAAACGTGCATCGTAAACAACATATAATACGCCGAAATAAAATAGTTCCTGCTTAAGGCTATTTATGCCACTTTCACATTAGCTGTATTTAGTGGAGTAATATTGTTCATTCAGACCTCATTCTGTTCTTTTTGGGTTTTTTTTCCTTGCGATAGGGTTTGACACAGTCGATAAAATCTTTCGATGTTTTAATTGACTTCTAAACATGACGTAGAAATCATTATTATCTTACTTAAATATCCATAAAATATTCGTTCAGTGTATTATTTAAAACGTTTTACAGATTACCAGTTGATCAAGCTATCAAGAAAAGTAAAAAAAATGTTGGTATCAGTTCATAAAGAACATAAATTTCAAACCGAATATTTACAAAACGCAAAAATCAGTGCAGGCTATACGGAGTTTCCTCTAAAATGTATAGAGGGAAATGCGTTTTAACGGAAAGTAATATTTGTGTTTTACAACAACTTTTGTTCTAAGATTTCAAATTTAATTGTACCAAATGTCAGGGTTAACATAATTTCTCTTATTAAGTTTGCGCTTATAGGATAGTACTAATGTCGCAGCTTCCGGTAAATCATTGTTTTAAACAGAAGTATGTATATCCATTCTATTTATCATATCTCTATATATAAAAATGAATTGCCGTTCGTTAGTCGCGCTAAAACTTGAGAACGGCTGGACAGATGCAGCAATTTTTTTTAATGGTGAAAGTCAAAGTGAGAACAAAAAAAGTGATACGCGTCAACTATTGTGTCATAAAAAAGTAGGTACAAAAAAAAATCAAGCCGTAGAGCAAAATTTTGTATTTTTTTATCTGTAATAAATCATACATTCCTACAATCTTTAGGTGAGAACGGTCATTTTTTAAGCTTTTGCTTATTTGAAGTAGTTCAATTATTTATACCAAAGAAACGTTTTTATTTATTTAGGTTATCCATACAATTTTCCAGTTTTCAGTAAAAAAATAAGTTCAGGGATTCCATGAGATTTACTAAGTTCTCAGTGGTCAGTTTTAAAAACCACTAATAAAATGATTGCGAGAATAAGAAGAAACATTTTGCAAAAAATATTATTTTTTCGTAACATTTGCTTTAACCTCCTCAGTCCTAACATTGAAAATAATAATTAAAAACCATTGATATTTTCAAGGTCAGGACTGAGGAGGTTATGTATGTGTTGTGTATGTGTATGTGTGTGTGTGTGTGTGTGCGTGTGTGCGTGCGTGAGTGCGTGCGTGCGTGCCTGGGTGCGTGCGTGTGTGTTATTATTAAATTTCCGTTTCCATCATTCATTCATTTCGTTCGATCATCACTTATCGATAATATTTTTATCGACTTTTCCAAGCTCTTAAGTCATAATTTGACATTGACAGCTACCTCCCGCCCCCCAAAAAGTGGTCGTCTGTGTTTTCCTACAAAGTTTCGGTCATGTCATATCCTTTGGCTAAAACATCCTTGTAAATAAGTCGTTACAAATGCTATGTCAAAAGTCCCCATCGATCCCGCTTGTGAGTTGTTTTTTATCCGAGGTCAAAGGTCACAATTTTTTGTTTTTTGCGTATACGCAAAAACAAAAAAATATATCCCTGAAACCGTGAGAGTACTCGAAAAATGGATGTATGAATGTTCGTAGATCATAAAATTCTCTATAGGTACAAAAAAGGTATTGACACATTTTTCCTTACCAAGGACCGTTCTCAATTTATCATGATTTCTAGTCTGACAAAAATTTTCGCTTTGAAGCTTAATAATAGGGGTTAAAGTATGAAATTGCCATTTTATTGCAATAGGTTCTTTGAATTGACATAGAATCTTCATGGTTTGAGGTTTTCGATAGAAACTTTTTTCAAATGGTTTCTATGATGTTCTTTTTTTAAAAAATGTGAAACATTTGAATATCGACTTTCAATTGTTTTTGTTATTCAATTTAGACAAGAAAGATGGATACTGCGAAAATTCGAGTGATTTTTGAATACGAGTTCCGACGCGGAACTAACGCGGCAGAAACAGCCCGCAATATCAATGCTGCGTTTGGAGAGGGGTCTACTAATGAACGCACCGTGCGATTTTGGTTTAAACGCTTTCGTGATGGAAATTTCGACTTAAAGAACGAGCCACGAGGAAGACCACCCACACAGGTGAATAACGGTGAATTAAGAGAGATAGTGGAAGCCGACCCTAGTCAAACTACCCAGGAATTAGCGGCATGGTTTAACGTTACCTTACCCACAATATTGACTCACTTGCGTCAAATCAATAAAATAAAAAAATACGAAAAATGGGTGCCTCATAATCACTCGAATTTTCGCAGTATCCATCTTTCTTGTCTAAATTTAATAACAAAAACAATTGAAAGTCGATATTCAAATGTTTCACATTTTTTAAAAAAAGAACATCATAGAAACCATTTGAAAAAAGTTTCATTCGAAAACCTCAAACCATGAAGATTCTATGTCAATTCAAAGAACCTATTGTAATATAACGGCAATTTCATACTTTAACCCCTAATATTTCATATTATACATTCCAGAGGTTCTATGCATTTGTCGTACAGAGACGATGACGCTTGGCACCACGTTTAACGTCTAGCTTTTTAGGAATCATCCGTCACCTTGGCACCCGTTGTGCCTACAATCGCTATCGCTTGAGGGTTATCCAAAATAATGCTTAACTAAAATGGCACAGGTGGATTTCTAAATATGAATAATTTAATCAGTTCGATTATACGTACAATTCAGCAACTTCTCGGTGTGTCTTCATGAAATTTCCGACTGTCAGAAAGGGTATGTCCTCTTGAAGCATCAACGCATCGTGTATGACCTTTAAGGCAGCCGCTGTAACCGAAAATTATCGGAAAGGCTCATTTACCTTCAAGGCAAGGCAAAATGGCGACTGTGCTTGTTTGGACTGGTATTGCCCGTACGTACCTCGTCCTGAGATTGTATCGGCCAAATGCGCTGATCCTTCCAATATTGCATCTAAAAATTAAATAGCATTTTTAACAATATTTAATTTTTACTTCTGTTACAAGTTGTATGTACCTGATGTGACTTAAATTTTTTTTAATTATTTTCCATTTTAATTTACTCAGCCATTCGCTTCAGATTTATGCATGCCAGCAGGATTCTAGTGAGTTCATAGTATTATTTTCTGGGCTTTTAAATATTAATACGCTATGCAAATATTTACGCTCTGCTGGCGTGCAAGTTACAATGAGAGTGAATAAAAAGCATTTTAATATACGCAAGCATGATTTAATTAACGTTGGCGCGCACCTATGGGATTTTGTTTGAAACTAAACACACGATCCCGGGCCCCCATTCTAGATCCCCTTTCATATCTACGAAAATGCTTACCTTGAAGAAGAACAAGTGTTTTCTGGTCTGGTATAGCATTAATCATAAGATTAAGTATCTGCTCACGCAGTCTCTCGTTGACAGCTGTGGTTTGACCAAATTTTGCATTTGCTAAACTGTGGAGTGTAACACAGAATGTTTTGAAACAACGTGTAGCGTAAGTCAGTGACCATTCTGCCTTATGTGGAAGGCAGCATTTGATATAAATACAGTATAGGTATTAGGTACACTTTTAAAATTATAGTTCATGTTAATAATTCCGTTTCTTTTACTACGATCTGAATGCAGCATAATATGTAAAATTAATTTATTACAATTCGTTTGTAACACTCACTCTTCACTGGCGTTTTTGTACGTCATCTTGTAGAGTCCGTCATGCGCCAACACTGTATTGCCTTTCATAGCGAGAAGCCGCGCCAGCATAGCTCGCTTGTCGGCATGCGCTACAGCAAATAATATAAGTACTGAATGGATGGAAGGCCATATTTAAAAAGTCGAATTACGGTGACTTTATATAGTGATACAATCGCGAAGCAGTAACGACAAAGGATCTTTCTATTTTCTGTCAGTGATCACAATGAGTTCGTTCAGTCGGGGGAAGGTTCGTGGATGCAGGTGGCAAGGAACCGTGAGAGATGGCATTTTGGAGGAAAGGCCTATGCCCAGCAGTGGGCAGCGGTGGGCGATAATTATGATGATGACGGCGATGATCCCAATGAGTTTGCCGAACTTGTTAGTGTTTCTCTGCAGAAGTCACCGTGTCTAGGGGATCAATACTTTGACAGTTTGTTAGAAAAGGAAAATAAACTCACTTTGAGGTACTGGTTTCGCTAGGAATCTTGAGGCTTCGTCAACGATGGCTGAGTGAAAGAAACACACACATAAACATACACACATAAGTTTTACTTTAGTGTAGAGTTTATAATTTGAACTGAATGCGTTTTGTCACTAATCTGAGGTCGACGCTCTTTATATTAACAAGACCAGTTTAATTTTGAACTTTAATTCGCGCTTTTTATGGTTGGATGTATCTATGGATGTAGTACGAACAATACAGATAAAGGGTAGTGAGTGTTGTCAGTTGATCAGTTACTTAAAACTCAAGTGATATGACGTAACCCTAGGCTCTGCCTACCGGCTCTGGGTACAGGCGTGAGCTTAAGTATGTTTGTAGGAACTTGATACCCACCTAACCTCGCCACAATAAGTGAATGCACCTAGTTGCCACTAAAGTGTAGTAGCTATACACGTTGCCGAAACGCGTTGGGAGGTGGTAATTGAGTTCATCTATTCAACCCATTCGAGATTATACCTTCAGTGAAAAAATATTTAAACACAAACGGACTTATTTCTAAAAACGCGATTCCTCTAAGGCACTCTTACAGGCAGTGCATTTAATCTGTGGTTACGCATTTTCCTTGTAAAATCTCCACCACGGACTAATTTAGTGGGCGTTTATCGAGTCTTTTAAGGAATCGTGTGTTTTTATAAATAAGACCGTTAATTATATTCTTTTTGCTGCACTAACCCGTGCTGAGGACCAATAGCAATTAGTAGCCAGAGGTCGCGGGTTCAAGTCCCGGCATTGGTTGAAATTTTAGCCTCTAAATAGGTTTTTAAGACCGTTTATGTTTTCTAAACTCACCGGGCATCTGCTTATCAAGGTCAGGGTGCGGGTTGTCCTTTGTTAGCTGGGTCAGTTTTTGTCGCACTGCATCATAGGTGGGTCTATCCACTGAGTCATTATGGAGAGTAGGCGACACTTCTATACTGAAACACGATAGAAATTCTTATCTTGATTATCTTTGCATACATCCAAGTAAGAGTGACTGACATACTCACGACGATGTCTCTTTTACGATGCGGGCAACGAATCATAAAAAAATTCTTAGCCGTTACATAAATTTTGGTGTCGTAAGTTCTGAATTTAATTGGTTAGTATGTAAAAGCCTACAATTTTGAAAAGCAAACTCGACAATACTAACGCTCTAGCTCCACTTTCGTATGTCTCCGGAAGTCCCTGAATGACAGCAAAATCGCCAGCGCCTTTCTCTCTCATTGTGCTCACCAAATGCTGCATGGCGAGGCCTAGAATTAACAACAGATAGGTGAAAACAAACATAAATAGTACCTCACGCTCGGGCAATATAAAATAGGGTAATGAGTGCTATGGTAATGTGCTAGGGTAATGTGTTAGGTATTTAGAATATACATCACAAACGTGAAAACCTACCCAGACTAAGGCCAATCGAACAGGAAAATCTACTTACTTGAATGTTGATGAAACGAAAGTGATCTGACAGGATCGTGGCAAGTGGCAGTCCCTACTCCTCTGGGATGCAGGCATGAGTTTATGTATGTATGTAAATCTACTTACCTTTATGTTTCCCGACCTGTGCCAAGTGCCTTGACGCATCGTGTATCGTATCTGCAATACAGTGCATTAGTAGGTACATCAAGGTACATACATTATTTTTGTCGCCGAAATTGCGAAGTGAAGCCATAAAAGCAGAGCTAGATAATTTCCCCACATTTGACGGGCAACTAGTAATAATATTTTTAAAAACCTATTTAGAGGCTAAAAATTCCAAAAATTCCGCGACCTCTGGCTAACTGTGCCAGCGCTCTCGCAACTGCGCAAGTACGGCGAAATTTCGAGCCTCTTTACAAACTTCTCTGTATTACGTACAGGCAGCGATATCCGAAGCCGAAGCCATGGCCGAAGCAATTTGCAAGTGATGTAAATTGCTTCGGCCAGATGTAGTTCAAGTCCTGGCATGGGTGGAATTTTTAGCCTCTTAGGTTTTTTAAAATTGTCCTCAGCACGGGTTAGTGCAACAAAAAGAATATAGTAATAATATTCCTGGCCAAAAACAAACTCGTTGCTGCGTAACATTAGAGAATGGACTGGAGTGGCCCGCGTCAAGATCTATTTCGCGTGGCAAAGAGCAGAGAGGAATATGCAGAAATGGCGGCAAACCACCATTTGAGAAGAGGCACTGAAAGAAGAAGAAGCCTCATTTAAAAATATGTCCCAGGCATTACAGTGCACTTATTAGTCATCTTAGATGTGCCGGCGCGGAGGTATCGCTTTCGAGCACTTTAGGGACTCGAACAGAAATTGAAAAGTTCTTGGTAGCTGGATGAAAATTGTCCGGTGACCTTTCAGATCCTCCACGACTGTGGGCGCGACACGCATAGGCATGGCTAGGTGGATCTCCTCCTTAATCTCCGCTTGCAGGTCTGGGGCCGTGTCGCCACGTTCCAGTGGACCAGCAAACTTAAGTCTGCCAAACAAATGGGTGCGGTCGACAATAAGTCATTCTTTACATTTTTGTTGTTAAGTCGCCCGTAAGTAACTGCGTAGAGTTCAGTATGTCCGTCATTCTTATGATAGCTGTCCGCTGATTTTTCACAACCTTGGTACCCTTATTTAGGTTGTAAAAGTTGATGTAAGTATGGGCTTTGATGCGAGGATGGCTTCGAATAAAGTTTTCTGTGGAACTGTACCAAAATAGTTATTCATGATACACGTGCGGAAAGTAGGTTATTACGAATAAGTGCCACAGAGTGAAAACACGAGCGCAGCGAGTCCTTTTACGCTCACGTGTCATTTCAATGTATTTTGCGAGGAAATAAAATAAAAATATTTTCACTGAAGTGAAAGCAGTTTTGAAAAGGCGCGGCTTTTCTTTCTTTTTACATCGGATTTTTTACACGAGGCAAAGGTGTACGTACATACAGCCAAGTAATGTGTAATATATTTTTGGCAGAAAAGCAATTAATGCGTAATTTTAAATGAAACACTCAAAAATCTAAATTATTTTTTTTTCGTGCGTTTTAATTTGTTACTAATTAGGTACAAATAAAGCACGTTTGCTTATGAATAATTGATTTTATAAATATCAAAATCTCTTTGTATCCAAACTCCATGCTGCATGAATTGCGTGGCGCAAGGCAAAACAATGACGAAGGAAAAAAAACCTACTTGGTTTCCTTAGTCATTGCTCAAAAATTAAAAAAATACTTTTTTTCAAGCGTGGAAAAAAGGATTTCAGTAGTGTTTTATTTAACGCGTGCTCTAAAGGGTCCCTTTCCGCACAATGTGTTTACACAAAAAAGAAAGCTTTACGAGCAATTGCATTGAAAAGGAATTAGTGTAAGTTAATCTATACTACAGTAGCAGTGATTGCGACTAGCGTGGTCTGTCTATAGCCTATGTGGACCCTAAGCGCCACTCTAAATACTGGTGAAAGAATTTTTGAAATCACACACACACACATTAGTGTAGAAGTGTAGATTTAGATAACGTAGACAATTTATTTTGCTTACGTCTTGGCACCTTCAGCGTATGTATGCCCATATGACTTGTACTTATAGAGGGGGCGTGCCCCCAAAGAGTGCTTGATTGCGGTCAAGAACTCGAGATTGTATCTCTCACCCGCCGCACCACCTGAGTTTATATTATACTACTTAAGGTCACAGCACACATATCAAATCGGAAAGGGATCGCCACCGTATCGCCTCGAGCCGTTCAGTATTGTTTGTATGAAACTCCCTACTGCAACGCACACTAATTGGAATCGTAACGTAATCGCCTCGCCTCGGAACAGGCTCCGAACCGCGATGCGGTGCGTGGTCAATTTGCAGTTCCCGCGCTTACGGCTCGTCGTTCCCGCGCTTACGTACGCGAGCTCACGGCTCTTCGTCCACCCTTGCCCCTGTCCCCTTCCTCTTCATCAAGTGCTATGGCTATGATAGCCATATCACGTATTGTAAACCGAGACATAACCGTGCGCAACACTCAACGTTTCGATTCAAACTGATTTGGTGCCAACCAGGTCAGACAGCGGTCGGCGAGCCGTAAGCGCGGTGTCGCCTAGCCGTAGCCGAGTTGACGTACAGGAGCCGCTGCTACGCTTTGGTTACATGCATACGTTAGGTTGACGCCTGGTTGACGGCGAGGCGAAAGGCTATACGGTGACGATTCCTTTCCGAGTTGATATGTGTGCTGTGACCTTTCTTTATTATACTACCTATACCTTAATTGTCTACTTGCCAAATATTATTGAGTAATTTGTTTAAGCTAAAGCATAATAGGTATATAAAAGCCGTTAAAAATCATAAAGTAAGCCCAGTAGTCGGTTTTTGGGATTCTTTGGCGGACTGAAGGTGACGCGGGGCTAGGTTCGTTTGAGCCACGCGATTGGTTGATACAAGTCGTTGCACCCCGCACTGCACTTTCTAGTTTCTTTCTCTCTTTTTACAACTTTTGGCTAAAGATACCTATTTGCCGGCATCTCTGCTAGAGCGGAAACCAAGGGCGGGGCGTAAGGATATAGTAAGATAATATTACGGTGTTTAAGTAGGTATTCTACACTCTCACTTTTCAGAGCCACCACTTGTGACAGAAAACCCGCCGCATCCTTGATTGCGCCTGAAAATTGAGTTTATAAAATAATTTATTGTTATCTAATCACAGACTTCTATCGTATTTACCTAGGTATGTAACAAATAAATACATCCATTTATCGCGCTTCGTCCACATATTTTGCAACATGTAAAATACGGACGGAACTAGACAGTTTCGAATACTCTTAAACATGTCAAAGATTCACCTAAATGAGCACTTACATTGCATAGAGACTTTCAGTTCGTACGGAGTGAGCTCTTTCATATCCTCCGTGAGTTTGTTCTTTATTTCGACAGCGATGTCTTTCACAGGCAAGAATGGGATCAAAAAGGGGGCTTGCTGAATTCTGGAACCAGAACGCGGTGTGTCTCTATGTGTTGGAAGCTTCTTAAATGCAACAGCGCTTTAGAGTAATCATCATCATCATCATAGCCATTTGACGCCCACTGCAGGACAGTGGTTTTCGTGGTTTTTATAACCAAGAGGGGTTTTGCCATAATCGCCAAGCTTGGCAGGCGGGTTGGCGATCGCAGTATGCTGTTGGAATCTCTGGAAGATGCTGCTGTCCGTCTCCTGGTAATTGATTTCCTTAGTCGCTTTCTACGACATCCACGGAAGGAAATGGAGTGACGCTATTCTTAATCCGGCGCCTCACGGAATTTAGAGTAATAAACTTACAATATAGTGACAAAGCGGGTTTTGTTCAATGTTTTCCACTGCGAAGCTTAGTAGATAGCAAATACCTCACAAATACGACGACCTCATAGCGCAGCGGTAGTGCATCTGCATACCATGCGAGAGGTCCCGGGTTTGAATCCCGGCTGGGTACAAAAAAAAAGAAAAACCCACAGGTCTTGGATGTTTACATGTTTGTGATGTCGTTGTTTCTGGTTCCCACGACACAGGGTATCCTAGTGTGGGGCCAGAAGCAATGTATGTGTCTGTATGTAAATGTTTATGTTTAATTATGTCAGTTATCTTACTTATTAGCGGCATCACCATACGTCATTTTGTTTCTCTTTCGTTCAACCAGCACCACAGCGTTCTTTCCGTACATCATTTCCAAAAGCAACATAAGTGTCAGATCTAGAACCAGAGAATAAGTGTAATTGAGCTGTGGAATATACGGAAATGGCCAGCGTTTTCATTTAAAACAATTATTACTAAATTAACTAGAGAGACACTTTATTCTGTCACGCAACACTGTGCCAATAAAATTACAACTAAATATATTTGTTATCCACCTACCTCTGTCTCTAACAAAGGCTGCTAAGTATCCCGAACACCTATCCACCACCTCTGCAAAATTCAAGATTGAATTTACTGTCAATAATACTAAAATAATAATAGGTAGGTATACTAAAAAAAAAGGTAGGTATACTAAGAAAAAGTGGGTAGAACATCGGACTCGGAAGCGAGAGACCCAGGTTCGATCCCCAGTGCGGGCATGTACCTATGACTTGGTTTTCTAAGTTATGTACATTTGTGAATTTGTGAAACTTCACAATAGTAGCAATACCACTAGCTAACTGTGAAGGAAAACATCGTGAGGAAACCTGAGTGTCTGAGCTATTCCCATACCTCAGCGCTTGAAATCGCCAATCCGCGGTGGGCACGCGTGGTGATTAAGCCCATACTCTCTCCCTGAGAGAAGGCCTGTGCCCTACAGTGGGACGTATATAGGCTGCTTATGTATGTATGATGTTATGTATACTAAAATTTCAACTTTCTCTTTAGGTATTCTTTGAAAGCGTGAAACGCACCGTTCATCTCGTTAGCCATTGAAGAAGAAGTTTCAGAGTCCACTGCTTGATGCAACGCTTCGTTGAATATCTCCGCGGATTCCGGCACCGGACCCATCGTGGCGATCAGATGCGAGGACTTGATGGCCGCTCCATCCGGTGCAGAGCCCTTTGCCGACTTCACACTGCCCACGGGCTCCGGTTGGCTCTTAGTCGATCTAAGACTGCCGACAACAGGCGGAGGCGCCTCCTGTTGGCTCTTTGATCGCACAATCGACGGCGGCCGCGGCGACAGGTGCACGTTTGAAGTTTGCCCCATTTCCTGGGGACTGACCATAGTTTTTAGACTGCCCCCGCCATCCGGCGCCGGACTCAACATCGTCTTTAAGCTGCCCGTAGCGCCGGTCGCTGCCATCGGACTTTTCGTCGACCTTAAGCTGGTCACGGCTCCCGGTTGTAAGGGATGTTTGGACGTTTGCACTGGGACCGTGTTCATACTGGGTTGGTTTTGCGGTTCTTGAACCGAGGTCTGTATGGGGACGGCCTTGCCGCTGCCTGTGGGTTCCAGCCTTGACCCACTCCTTGCTTCCTGCGGCGGAGTTTTCGGCCTCTCCATTGAGTGTAGACTGACTGGAGTCATTGCTGTATCAGGAACTGGCTCCCTTGGCAGCAGAGATGGAGCAGACTTTAGACTAAAAGATAAAGAAAGGGCGCTGAAACTAACTCGTAACGTACGAGGAGAAAAGTACGATGGCGATATATTTATGCACGAAAGATAGAGATACGAGTAAGAGATAAGAGGACGAGTCATTGTACGAAATTGTTCGTGTTTCGCAATCAGATTTTAGTATTCATATTCGGATTAAGTTAATTCTTACACATAAGCGGCTGCAAACTGCAATGCCAGGGGAGGATATTCTGGCGTGAAAGGCTTATTTCCGTTCTTTTCCAAAATCTTTATGAGATGATCAAAGGCGGGTCCACGTTCGTCTGGAATTGTGCAAACCTTATACCGTAGTCAAGAAAGTTAAACCCACATTTTGGTGCCAATTCATGATAAAAATGTGCAAGTGTGCTGAACACGGTAATGGTAAGATTTTTGCGAGAGTATAGTAGCTGTAAGTAGTCGGATATATCCTTACCTTCATCCACAGCCTTTTTGGATAAATATCTTGAGCAGATGTCGAGGGTTTCTACAAAACAGAAATATCATAATGCAACGTTGGAGTGGCACTGTTTATTAGGTAAACATAAACATAAAGGCAAACATAAAAGATATTTTTAAACTTATGTGTTAAAGTGAATGCACATTCTTCCATGTAGAACAATGATTTACTGAAGGCTGCGAGCGATATTGGCAGAGCGCGTGAATCGCAAATTTAATAAAATATAAAACCCACATTGACATTTTGAAAAATAAAATTCTGAGAACAGACTTACAGAACAAAAGTTGTTACCAAACACATTTTTTTATTAAAACCCTGCATAATGATAACCAGCCGATATATGTCGCTGAGAATTAAATTAGTAATCCCAGAGAGTGAGCTCATACCTATCATATCATTTATGAGGTAGTCCGGCGACTTCGACTGCACGAGGGTACTGAGCTCTGCATTTATATATTGGGTCAACGTTGGGTCATCGTAGTCGGTTTCCAGACTCTTGGCGTTGACCAAGCTGTATAATTAAGAGTTTAGTATTTATTGTTGCCTTAAATAGATACATAAACTCACGCCTGTATCCAGGGGACGCAGGCAGGGACTACAGTTTGCCACTTGCCACGATCCTGACAAACCTGTTTCACTTCAACATTCATTAGTCGCTGCATGCAAGCTCGCTGGTTTCGGTTACTTCAAATTTTGCCCTTCGCTAATACATGGGACGTTCTTTATCGGCCCTTCCATCCACATTAGCTCAGTATATCCATCCATATTTCCACAATTCCTTCGTCAATGTTTCTTTCTTCATCCTCCGCTGCAGGAAAAAAATAAAATAGAAATATAAAAACCGGCCAAGTACGTGTCGGGCCACGAGCAATGCTAGCCGTGATACTTTTCCTTTCAAATTGATTATACGTGCCACTACCTTGATTCTTTTTACGTTTCTACAAACAACCGTTTAGCCAGGAGAAGGGGGGGGAGGGACACCCTACTCGGACAAAAATTTACGCCTCAAAGCTTAATATTTCCCAAACGGAACCCTAAATAGTTTATAAAAATAGTCTATGTACACCCACAATCTTTTTCAACGACATCGATACCCCACATGATGAGGTAGACGAGAAAAAAAAAACTTCCCACTTTTCGTGTTACCTCCCCTAGTAAAAAATTAAATTCCAACATTTTATTGTTTAACTTTGTCGACGTGATAAATATGTATATACGCACCAAATTACAGCTTTCTAGTACCACCGGTCTTTGCCCTAGGCCGCGGACGGACAGACAGACGGACATGGCGAAACTATAAGGGTTCCTTGTCGGACTACGGAACCCTAAAAACCGACTTCAAAACAGAAACAATTTTAAAATGTACCTATAAATCAGAAGTATGTGTACGGGTTAAGGACCTGGGTGTATGGGTTAAGTACCTATAAGTTAGTTCATTCACCTAATACATATTTTATCTGTATTTAAATAAAAAAATATGATAAAATTAAAATTTAGTCATCATCATCACCAGCCCTTTGACGCCCACTGCAGGACACAGGCCTCCCTCATGGTTTTCATAACCATGAGGGGTTTTGCCATAATCGCCACGCTTGGCAGGCGGGTTGGCGATCGCAGTATGCGGTTGGAATCTCAGGAAGACGCTGCTGTCCATCTCCTGGTAATTGATTTCCTTAGTCGCCTTCTACGATATCCACGGGAGGAAATGGAGTGACGCTATTCTTAATCCGGCGCCTCACGGAATTTAGAGTAATAAACTTACAATATAGTGACAATGCGGGTTTTGTACAATGTTTTCCACTGCGAAGCTTAGTAGATAGCAACTACCTCACAAAAAGACGACCTCATGTAATTCAGTCAATAAATAAAAAAATGAATTGCTTTAATTCAAATAAATAAAATCAGAATCAATTAAATACATTCTAAGAACATTCTATCTATCTACATTTATAAATTTGGTCTCAGCGTAATGACCCTGAAATCGATTACTGATGGCCAAACATCTCTGAATAGGATATTCAAAGCCCTCTGCGATTGTGCTCACGATGGAGCTGCTGCTGCCACGGAGAATCCTTTAATTGTCTCAAAAAATCTTACTCGTCAGCAGCTTGCGCGTAGGTGCGCCTACTCTGCCCTTGTGAGTACAGTAGGCACGGGCCCTTACTGTACATCGCTTCGAGCAACAGCTGGAACGCTTCTCCTTTATCCTCTACGAAAATACAATTTCAAGTTTAGTTTCGTCGACTGTGTGTGAGTGCCGAATCCAACCCGGCACGTACACTCGGCGGCAAATCAGCTTTTACAAAAAAGCAAGTTTCGTTACTTGACTTGACAGCATAGCATTAGATAAGAATATACCCTTCCGGCTCACAATGTTGAATTCTTACACTGTTGGATTCCTGAGACGTTGAATTCGCAAAATGTTGAATCCCAATATTCTTTATTGTACACTAGAGCACGTGACTTAAAACTGCTACTTACATAATACTAATAATAATATTTATTTACTTTCAAAATACTTAAATGAGTATAACATTCATTTCCGTGTTTGTTTCTTGTGTGCAATAAAGAATATTCTTATCCTATACTATGATGTCGGCTGTAATTGATTATAAACTGAAATCTTCCCGTGTATTTGTATTTATTTCTTATATTGTCGGTGAACGAAAAACAATGAGAAAACTTTGTTGCTACGGCTTTTTATACAGGGTGTAACAAAACTCAAAGATACATCCAAAAATGGGCTGTTCTTCTCGTCGATATGATTACCTACTTCGTAACATTGGCGAGCAGAACCCCCGGTTTTTGGATGTACCTATATAGGCATAACGTTACTATGTATTTTAAGGGCGAGGCCTTAAAATCACAATACCCGAAGTTTTGGTAAGAGCTGCGCCACGATTGTCAAGTAATGCAAAACTCACCAAACAGACCAGCACAGAGAGTGGTGGATGAGTTGTGGTACAAATGTAGAGAGAATTCTCTCTCAATTAATTCTCTCTCGAATATACAATTTATTTAAGTGATTAAAAATAAACAAATCATTTCGGCAAAAATCGGCAAATATGATGGAATTGGATAAAACACCGGGACAACAAAACTAGGTATGTAGGTACTTATAATAGCGCGGGAGGAAATGTTCTGCAAAAAAAAACAAAAGAGCGCGAAACAAGTGAGAACAGAAAAAAGAAAAAGTTCGAAATCACCAAAGAGGTTAGTGCCAGTAGGTAGTGAACGATACTTACTATGAAATTCAGCGTTTTGAGCGAGATACTTTGAACAGATGTCGACCATTTCTGAAATAAAAAAAAACGGTAACGTATTGAGATAGGTCCAGGTGCCCTTTCCCTGGATTCAAAGAAACTGTTTACGGATTTACTTTGTTATTTGCTACTTCTAAAACCATTCAGAAATCGAAAATTTATTTCAACGAAAAAATGGATAAAATTGATATAAGATCCTTTCCACCGACAAGCGAGAATGCAGCAATTCATAAAATACCTCGGAAAAGTCAAAATCAGTATGAAAAGCCTTAATTATTCGGTGATTTAACGCCTAGGGTCTCAACCACAGATTTCCACTTTTGACGTGACGGTGGTTCGCGCTAGCTTCCAATTCAGGCCAGCTAGTGCCGATCTAATTGGCCTCTCTTTTCCAGGTGATCCTTAGCCGCCCTCTCATTCGATGACCTAAGGACCAAGTCATTTGACAGGATCGCAAATAGAAAATGATTTCACCTTTTGTGTCCAGGCGATCAGGATCCAGGTGTTGGAAACTAAGACACTATAGATAAGATGTTTATTTGTACCTTTCATAGCTGGCTTCACATTCTTGGGAGTATCTTTAGCAACACAGCTAGCCAGATCACAATTCAGTATTTGAGCCAGCGTACAGTCGAACTCGGTGGCGTGGAAGTCACGAGCCTGTCTCAGTCTGTAATTAAAAACAAAATTAAAACACATTGTGGAAATTGTCAACAGCAACATCAACATTGGCCACATCTTACATGTCGGCGAGCGTCATTGTGTTCTGTGGTCACACTACAATACTTCGCTTAGGCACACACATGTTACGTTAATGTGTGCGTTTCGCCTCGCTTTTTAGCGGAATTTTGTACGACACACTCTGTCTTTGCGGGATATGTCCATGCGTAATACTTTGTTTGAGACAATATTACGACGATTTCAATCAAATTAGTTATTAACATAAGATAATATAGGAATATTATTTATTGTACACCGAAAAAATAATTACAGAAACAGCAGATACAAAAGAAAAGGTACAATTGGCGGCCGTATTGCTAATAGCATTTTCACTTACACAACTGCCGCCTCCTTGTAAGTTTGAGTGAATTTTCCGTGCACAAGGAAAGTTGCGTCGCCTTTTTTGTCCATAGCTCGATTCAGCATCTTGAAGGCCTCCAGCATGTCGCCTGGGTTTTTATTTTGTAAGAGCAAAACCACTTTTTAAAATCACTTTATGCACCAGTTATCGTAAGCCCTCTACAAAACTACTTACTCCTACTATTGCTGATTTTATGACAAAACCAAATTCATGGGCGTAGTATAGAAAATGTATCGAACTCACCAGGAAACTTCGTGTAGGCCGGTTTTTCTTAGGAATATGAAATAGAATATTACAAATCAGTTGGAGGTGGTACCAATCGATAGCAGACTCACGAGTTCCAGCGCCTCTACTAATGCTTACCTCCAAAACTATCCTGCAAGAAAGAATCATATGTAATTAAATATTTCATGTCGAGTAATAGATTGCATGTATAGAAAGTGTTTGATGCCATCCTTCATTCTCGACTCGCATGCAAATGAACACGTTTGAAGAATATCTGGTCAAATAAAAAATAGCAAAGCTTATGAAAATGAAGAATGACCCTGAAACTATAAAAAATAAAGTTTTAAATTTACTTGCCTCGTTCAGCCGTGTTCACGGACCGCAGAAAATACTCAGAAATTACGAATATATTAGTATTTAACGTACGAAGTGCAAATATAAATTTACTTGAACAAATGCAGTGTAAAGTGTGATACCATGGATTTGCAGCGGTCATTTATTTCTCTTTTGAATGCAACGAGTAGAGAATAAAAGATTTGTTTAGAAGCATTTTACCATGTTTTTAGATTTAGAAGAAAATTTAAGTAAAAAAATCACAACAATCAAATCAATCTGGACTTTTAGTTTTACAATATTTAGAAATGGGCGTGACGGTGGATTTTTTGGGGCGTTCTCTCTTTCTACAATTGGTATCGTTGGCGGCTTGTGCTTGATATATCTTGGCTCCGAAACCTATTGTACAACAAAAGTTTATTGTTGTTTGCTGATAAAGATAGCAGATAAAAGAACAAAAAAATCCAGATTTGAGGGTTAACTTGTATTTGAGATTGGTTTTTGTTAAGGAATAGAATCAATCCCTACAGATTCAAGTTTCGCAATATTATTGCTCGTTAGGAATAATCAGCAATAAAATTAATATCACTAAAGTAGCCGACATAATAATGATATCAAAACTACTTACACCCATCATGTTGAGGAAGCTATCCGCAAAATCGCCTCCGCCGCTAGAGTCTGACGTCAAAAAACCCACCATATCTGTGGGCAAAAAAGTTTAATCAGTATACGAAAAGGCTTTCTCTTTAGGCCGGTCTTGCGTTTTACTGGATATTTGGTCCCAAACTCCCTATGCGACTAGCGACAGGACTGTCGTAGTTAAAGTTACGATAAAATATGGTCAACAATGAAGTATTAGCAGGTACGTTTTAGGTAAGAACTTAAATTATCTGAACTACCAAATCTCATCTTACCACTGCAAGAAGAAAAACTATCTTCCTAAAGTAGGAACATTAGAGGTACATACAAAAAGCGTAAAAAAGGCAAACACCTTTGTACACGCGGCAGAGGCATTCCAGTTTTCGGTCCAGTCTTTGGACTCGAGACATCTTACTTCTTACTGGTAGTCGATGGGTTAGTTGGGAACGTCTCGGCCGCCGACCCAGTTGTTGGGGCTGTGGCTGATCCGGCGGTTGGTTCCGTGGTCGAAGCAGCGATCGGAGCCGACGCCACGCCTGAACTGGGGATCGGCGCGGCCACGTTCTGCTCTGAAGTCGCGCTCGGCATCGCGCCCGCCGATAACGCGTTCTGCCCCTTCGAGGTCTTGCTTGTAGATTTGGTGGAGCAGTCGCACATGTCGCACTTGCTCGAAGACGGCTTGCCGCTGCTGCACGGTTTTGCGACAAGATCCGACGACGGCCTCGAGGCCGAGCAGTCGCAGGCGTCACAGTAATCCGCGGACGGCACGTTGCAAATGTCCGCGATCAGCTCCGACGGTGGATAGGACATGGTCATTGCCACTTCTTTAAAGAAAATAATAGAGTATTACCCAACGTGCTACCGCACCGCCGCCGCCGGTTTCGAAGAAATGTGGGACGCGCTTCTCCAGTCAGTCCGTGTTTGAATTTGTGGACAATTGTTCTCGTTGAGTCGCGCCCCACGTTTCTTCATCTCTTTAAGCCACCGCGGCGGATGACAAGAAAACAAACGAGTAAATTAGGTTTTTAGTTAGCAGAACAATTGCCACAATCTCAAACATAGGTACCTACCTATTTCTACATAGAGTCACACTTTCCGGGAATTGTGCCAGACAACACCGATTGGCTCTATAAAACCATTGATGATAAAACTTATTGCATAATTCAATTCTTAGAATTAAATGATGAATCGACAATATGTAAACATAATTAAAGTTATAAATACAAGAGCCTTTTATTGTTTTGGGTCGTGGTTAGGACCAGGAATTCCGAAGAATATCCATTACCAAAGACGATTACCAAAAAAGTGTGACTGGTAAGTAGTCTGTGAAATTTATTGTACATACCTCAACTTAAAGTTACAAGCGACTGCCGACACAGCCGTCGAAACTGTTGACAATTGTTCTCTAAACGTTGGGCGTGACCGAAAAAAGGAACTGATCATACCGTCGTCCTCGTCAAAGTCCATCATCAGCATCCGGTCGTCGGACTCGGCAAGGATGTCATCGATCCAGATCGCGATCTGTAGAGAATTGAAGGTAAACCACTTAAAATCAATATTTTAGTAGTGCGCCTATTTGGATCTTATAACTAATTTAGTTATGTATGGCCCCGACATAGCTGAATTAGCTGTAAACATATTTCAGCAGGCGCATTTCGGCGAAAGATCAGGAGGAAACGAGACAACTACACAAAGTTGCTGGTATGGAAGTTAATTGAATTATCATATTATAAGAGAAGAATGCGAGTAAGTAGAGGTTTATAGTTTCGCTATGTCTGTCCGCGGCCTCACTCAGAGACGATTAGTACTAAAAGCTGAAATTTAGCATAGACATACATATTATTCACGCCGACAAAACGGTAGAATAAAATCTTAAAAAAAAAATGGGATACCGTCCCTATATATAAATTACGGATGCATTTTTTGTGGGACATCGTTGGATTGGTCGTTTAAAAATATTGTGAGTGTTAAATGACATTTTTTTATTTAAGGAATCTTTTGCGAAATACTAAGCTTTAAAGTGCTCATTTTTATTAGAGTAGGGAGTCCCCCCTCTCTCCTGGCTTAGCGGTAGAAACGTTAAAAATTTAGGACAGTAGCACATGAACTTAAAGGAAAACTATGACGGCTAAGTAGGCTTTACAAGTTAACAAGCAAGAGGCGACCAACTTAGGGGTATAAAAGGAAAACTTCGTACAATTCCACCGAAAATTACTTTGATGAAGTTGTTAGTTTTGTAAACAAGGTAAAAAACCCATCCTTCTACGGAACCCTACAGTGCGCGTGGCCCGACACGCACATGGCCCGTTTTTTATTTAAACTTAACAATTCTTGCCTTGTCGGACATCTCCATCATGAACCGCGCCTTGCGGTTGTTGGAGCACCGTGCTGGGACCCGCACGCTCATGTACCCGCACAATTCTTCCAATATTATGTCGGAAAGGCGCAGCATTCTGGAATACCAAGCAAAAATAACTTTCGGTTACGGGTTTGGGAAGCGCGGAGCAGTGGTAAATAGAGACGGGCGGCGAGTAAATAGCAAATAGTATTTACTGAATAAGTATCATAAATATGTATGTATGGGCCAGGCACCGTGCATTGCTGCGTGAGCTGACTGCATTTTTCTGCACACTTCTGCCGCCCGCCACAGTCGGCTCAAGCCACTCGCTAGATACACACACAACACAAGTTAAAACAATGTGAAGTGAAGAAACCACCATGAAGAGATAAAATACGTCTTCTTCTTCCACCGCCGTCCAACTTCTGCTGTGCGGTAGAGCGAGGGCTGCACGCGCTCTCCTCTGCTCGTAGAATCCCATTAATAGACCTAATTCATTTAATATTAATTTATTTTAAAAAGTATTTGGGTACCTACCTGAGAAAATAATGCAAAGTTACCACGTTTTTGGCCATTTCACATTTAATTTTAAGTTTTAGCATAATTCGTTTGATTGGGTTTGCCAATATTTTTTAACATTGCAGGAATTTCAAGTTACGATATCTACGTCGTAAATTATGTACGTAGTACCTACAAAAGCCGAATTGTTATATTTCTTACCAATTATTATTTAAAAAAAACAACTGTAAATCAACTATAAATTTTCGTCGTGCATTGCTATTCGGCGCTGTCGTAACTCTGATGCTGTGTGACATTATTATCCATTATCATTCCATCACAATGTTATGAATGCATCACATTCTCCATGTAATGTTTGTGTGATATCATTATTTATTTATAATAGGGGTTAAAGTATGAAATTGCCGTTTTATTGCAATAGGTTCTTTGAATTGACATAGAATCTTCATGGTTTGAGGTTTTCGAATGAAACTTTTTTCAAATGGTTTCTATGATGTTCTTTTTTTTAAAAAATGTGAAACATTTGAATATCGACTTTCAATTGTTTTTGTTATTCAAACAAGAAAGATGGATACTGCGAAAATTCGAGTGATTTTTTAATACGAGTTCCGACGCGGAACTAACGCGGCAGAAACAGCCCGCAATATCAATGCTGCGTTTGGAGAGGGGTCTACTAATGAACGCACCGTGCGATTTTAGTTTAAACGCTTTCGTGATGGAAATTTCGACTTAAAGAACGAGCCACGAGGAAGACCGCCCACACAGGTGAATAACGATGAATTAAGAGAGATAGTGGAAGCCGACCCTAGTCAAACTACCCAGGAATTAGCGGCATGGTTTAACGTTACCTTACCAATCTCACTTGCGTCAAATCAATAAAATAAAAAAATACGAAAAATGGGTGCCTCATAATCACTCGAATTTTCGCAGTATCCATCTTTCTTGTCTAAATTGAATAACAAAAACAATTGAAAGTCAATATTCAAATGTTTCACATTTTTTAAAAAAAGAACATCATAGAAACCATCTGAAAAAAGTTTCATTCGAAAACCTCAAACCATGAAGATTCTATGTAAATTCAAAGAACCTATTGCAATAAAACGGCAATTTCATACTTTAACCCCTAATACTTACCCAGTAACTGCCTAAAGTGCGAATTCCTCCTAATAGAAGTGTAAACTTAAAAGAAGGATTGGACGCCAATGTTTATACGTTTAAGGATAAATACATTTTATTTTTAATCCCGAATATTAGAATATTATTTTGTAGTATGTAATTTCTACGAATGATATGATATTTCATTTGGATTGCATGATATTTCATTTTGATGTACTGTTTTGCGAATGTCAAAGAACACCGTAATACGGACCCGCCGTTGAGTGTGAAGCATCCGGGCTTGCAGAGGCGCTCCTGGATGCCGCGCGCGAACGCGACTGTCGCGTTGCGCGCCCACGTGAACCGCTTGTCGCCGCAGATCGCCTGCATCTCGCGCTTGGTCAACTTCTTTTGTTGGCTGAACGAACAGACCGTTTAATCACCCCGTCAGAACACCGATGACTTTTCATTTCAATCATAAATTCATATACAATAAAAAATTGGAGTAAATGCAAAATGTAAAACTAGTGTTATTTCTGCCAGTATAAACGTTAACTATATAAACGATGTGATTAAAAGTTCAAAGTTCTGTCATTGGCATTCTTTGGATACCACAGGTATAAGGCTCAGTTACTTTTAGCTCGGCAGTTTCACAAGCTCTGGTTTCGGTTATCGTACTTGACAGAATATTTCAACAATGATGTCACTTAGCGAAGTTCAGCACTCTGAACAAATATGGTGCCAGTATACATAGAGATAGAGATAGATAGGGAACACTTTATTGCACAACCAGGACATACCTAGATAGTAATCTATGGGAGCCACTCATTTTAATGCCACACCGTATGCAGAATCTGCGGCGAAATTTAGGTTTGAATTGAATTTGGTCTCGGTTTTGAACTCTTCAAGCTCATGCTTTAGTTTTGGGAGATATGTCAATACTTACTTCTTAGAATACAAAGACTGCAGACTCGCTCTTTAGCTATGTATGTCCACAGAATACATAATAGTGTAACTAACCAAGGGGTCTTTCGCCTGCTCTTGCGCATGTTGAGGAAGAACTGATACGCCTGGTCGGGACTCCATGGGTCGTCGGCGTCCAACATTGTGCGGTATCGCACGATCTGGAAATGAGACCAAACTTTTACCCGACTGCGGCGGAGCCCAAAAGGAGGGTAATGTGTTTAGCTCGTAAGTGTGTATGTATGTATATACCTATGTATGTATGTATGTATGTTCGATTCTATGTTCCCTCATAACTCCTTAACCAATGGTCAGATTTTGACAAATCGATTCGCCATCACTGCGCGATTCGCCATCACTGTCATACGGTATATTAAATTAGCATTAATGGAACAGGAAAGTAACAAAAAACGAAAATCGCTATTAAGTAACGTTATAGTAAAACCATGAGTCATTAGACGGCGCTGTTATATTTAACTTATTATGCTCGGATCTTAATTTTATTTAACTACGCCAATCAGGTGTGATGTGTGTAAAACATCAGTACGCGGGTGTCATAAGCTATATATAAGTCAGCATTAAAAAATCACTAAAAAACGAAAAAAAAAAAAATTACCAACAACCCGAGTGCTAGTTAACTACTAAGCAGACGGGACCCAAATTCAGCAATCTAACTCGTTAGGTTGGTCCCGCTTGCTTAGTAGTTAATGCTTAGCAGTCGGGTTGTTGGTAATTTTTTTAGACTATTTTATAATCACAGCATGCCAGCGTGAAATACATGATAAGAGTTTTCTTAGATTTTATTTACTAGATAAATAAAGTAAAACAACCTAACTGTAAAAAAGAAGGACCTGACTCCTACTATACAGGTTACCCTAGATTAGGAGTCAAGGACTTACGTAAGTGTTTAACCTAATATGTGACTTTGAAAATGTAATAATACGTCTTTGTAAGTTATAGCCAATAAATTACTTACTTACTTACTATGCAGCCCCAAATGTGTCCCACTGCTGGGCAAGCTTTTCACTTTCACCTTGTCCCTGGCCATCTCTTGCCGTCTCTTACCGACCCGATAGAAAGAAATCTCTGCTACGTTATCCACATCTGTCACTATTCAGAAACCGTAATTAAAACAAAAGCAAAAGGAATTATGATGAGTATTCCCCTCCTCCAACTTAAAAAAAAACCGTCATGTGGAACGGCTCCCGGAAAGTGATTTGTGTCAGTCGATTGATGACTTATACGTAGCTGTGGGTAGCGAAAGATCAATAAGAGAGCAACGCCCTGACCCTATCCGCCACTTCCGAAGACCAACTGCGCATTAGTTCAAACTAAAATTTTCTCACTTAGCCTTGTGGATTTTGTAGTACTAACAATCTCTGGCGCAAGAATGAGTGCGTTCTCACGCCACTTGCTGAGCACGGTGCGGCGGCTTGGCTTGGCGATCTGCGTCAGCCGGTCGGTCAGTACCACGCCGTGCCGCTTCAGGCAGCGCAGGTGAGCCAGCAGCTGCCGCCGAGTCATCGGCGCGCTGCCTGCTTTGCAGCCCCTGGACACATAGGTTTTACCACTAAAGCCTGACGTCCACTAGCTTCACCAAGTGGAATCACTAGGACTGCTTTAAGTTGGCCATGAAACTGTGTGGGTGCAATGCAAGCCGCTTCGGAAACACTTCCAGAATTCGATCCAGATTACAGTTAACGCAGGAAAAAACACATTGGTGACAGATTGGATAATGGATTTTTTTTAATGGCTGAGATCTCTGTCTTGTTACCTACCCTTACACTTTGGTAAGTGGTACTTTCATATTGTGCAAAACTATACTGTACAAAGAGTCCAAGCTATTGTGCAATACCAACCTAAACTCGAAAAAAATAACACATTACTTTTCACTAAACTTAGTGAAATGTCCCTAAGTAATGCCCAAAATTTTGAGGCACGAGATTGTCCATAAAAACTACGGATGAAGTATGCGGACATTCGCACTTAGATCCGGCAGAGAGCGGAGGTGCAGTGCAACATGGGACGTTCTTCGAGGTCCCTTAATACTTTCGACGATTAGTAAAGAGCACCTGTCAGTGAGCGAATTCAGTCAGTGACGATCTAAGCCCGCCTGTCTGGGTCTGTCCGACTCGCAGCTCAAACAACGGAGCCAGTGGCTCCTGCTTCTCCTGTATATCCTTATACATAGAAAAAACATGCGCGAAAAACCTCAATACTTACCACGGCTTGGCCATCCTAGGGTAAGGCTTGACGCGCTGCGGCGGCTTCGACTTGTACTCGCGTCGCATCTCGTTGCCGTGGTCCACGTGGTCGGCCACACATATCGGCGCCGGCTCCGTCATGTAGGGCGGGTACGGCGGGAACGACGGTGCCAGTGGCTCCTGCTCCTCCTCTGCATTGGACGTGCGAGCCATTGCGAGCATATAAATGTGAGCAAAGAAATAAATACTAACATAATATAGGTTAAAAGTGATGAAAAACATCGTGAGGAAACCTGAGTGTATGAGGCGATCACATACCTCAGCTTTTGAAAGTGCGTGGTAATTAAGCCCATACTCTCTTTCTGATAGAGGGCATGTGCCCTGCAGTGGGACGTATATAGGGTACATTAAAAACAAAAAAAATTAAAAAAAAAAAGCAAAAAAAAAAAAACTACCCGAACTGTCAAATACATAATTATGTTTTGACACTTTGAAAACGTAAAAAAAGGGTATCTAACCCAATCTGGACAGTTACGTAATAGGGGGGCAGGGCATATTCGGATTGGTGATTGAATGTCATTTGCATAGGTATGTACATCCAAAGTTATCAGTTTGCTTCAATAGAACACAAGCCTGAAATCCGAAAGATCTTGGTTGATATCTGCACATCCTTTGGATTTTAAGTTAGTTACTAACATTTGCAAAGGTACCACTTTAACGGAAATGCGAGTGCCTGAGAAGTTCACGAATGAAATCGCTAATCCGCGGTTGGCAAGCGTGGTAATTGTTGGCAGCTCTAACACCATTACACCAACATCATAGTAAAAATGTACAGGTACCAACCGAACGCAAACGAGAATACCCACCAAATCTGCAGCAAGAATTTGTGCACATGTATTGTCTTACCTATTCCTATTTGATATTCAGTTTACAGTCAAGAGCATCGTTTTTATTATTAATTCTCCGCATCCAATTAGTCCAATTGTTATTGGCAAAATGCAGTACGCTCAAAACAGTGATTAAGCCTATACTTCTTGTGCCCCTAAACTTGTTATGTTTTGTTATTGTATACAAGTCACTGGCATCAGGATTCTATGGTGTTACTAACCCAGGCCTTCGCCCTCGATCATTTCGCCAACATCGGTCCCTGTGGCCTCAGCTGACGTATCGCTGACGAGGGGTGGTGTCCCCGCCTCTACCTTCGAAGCAGTCTGAGACATGTCGAACAAAAAACTGACGAATAAAGAGAAAACAGCCCTCTGTATAATAAATTGCTAATATTTCGAATTGATTTGGTAGGGTTTGCTACAGTTGTTCTTTCATTTTTAAAGATTGACTGCTTTGATTTTTCAGTTTTTCTGGCTGGCAATCTAGCAATCTTCGATTATTTACAGACAGTTGTGGCTGTAGCAAAAAGGTTTGCATGGCTTGTTCTTCTTTTGTGGCAAACGCTTTCATTCCGGGTAGTAGAAAGACTTGTCTTTGTTTCTTTTTAATCTGTGACTTGTCTTTTTTTTTCTTTTTAATCTGTGGGTAGTAAGATGCATGGCGCGAGTCAAGCTTTTTGTGGCGCTAAAATGTCAGAATTTGACAATTAATGTACTGGAAAACAAGTAGAGTATCCTTGCTGGAAAATCACGACTTTTGACGTTAAAACACGCAACTCGCGTCATCGTGCGACCCATGCTGAAGGTGACTTAGGGCGCTTATACATGGGCACGTGTGCCAATACATACTTATCTATGCGTGTGCCAACTGCAGACGTCGACGCGCTGACGCGGATATTTGTCGCTGACATGTCGGCGACTGCCGTCGACGAGTGTCAATGGCTGCAGTTGCCACACGTGCCGCCCGTGTATAAGGGCCCATAAGCGTATAAACGTAGAACGACAGAATCAAAATACGGATAATTTTCGGGAATTTAATATTCTAGCACATCTTTTAAATAATTTAAAAAATGCTATAAAATAACTATAGATATAATTTAAAGTACCTAAATACCACAGACACATGTACCTAAAACCTGACTTTATATAAAAGCCCAAACTTTTTTGAACTCGCCAGTCACGGTTATAAGGCTCTTTTTCGAATCAAATTCAAATTCAAATATTTTTATTCATTGTAAATGATGATGAAGATGATTATTTCATTAGCGCGCTGTCCGCGGTGCGCAAGTGAGGTGATTAAGCTCTCTCTGAGTACACGACGTATAACTTCCAAACCACACGATCACTGGTCGATCCTAAACTAGGTTACTCTGTTGTATGGTACCTATATTAGACAAGGATATCACAAATATGGATGAGCACACAGTATGAGGCCATTCATAAAAATCATGTAGGTACGGCGACCTCCAACGGGAATCCAACCCACGACCTCAGCCTTTATAATGCCGCAGTCAAATGTTCAAAGATAGTTTTAATTAACCTCAAAAAACTACATCGACCCCCTGTAAGTTCTCTTAATTTATTATAAGTATAGTATACATAAGCAGCCTATACATATACGTCCCACTGTAGGGCACAGGCCTTTCTCACGGAGAGAGTATGGGCTTAATCACCACGCGTGCCCACCGCGAATTGGCGATTTCAAGCGCTGAGGTATGTGAATAGCTCAGACACTCAGGTTTCCTCACGATGCTTTCCTTCACCGTTAGCGAGTGGTATCGCTACTATAACTTCACAAATGTATGTACAGCACTTAGAAAATCAAGTCTTTCATACATGCCCGCACTGGGGATCGAACCTGGGTCTCTCGCTTCCGAGTCCGATGTTCTACCCACTAGGCTACCACCGCTACTAGGCTACCACCGCTAATATCACAATATCTTTAGTAAATTTGTAGGTTCTATGTATTTATTTGTTATTAGATTGTATTTGTATAATATTTCCCCTCTATTATATTTTTATATATCTAGGTCTAAATAAGTAATTAGTAAGTATATTTAATATTCTACAAGTAAGCCGCAATACCTGTAAATGTTTTTCATTCATAACTTAGGTTAGCTGGTAGATAATGCTAAGTTACATTAAGCTCGCCTATGTGCAAAACTCTGTGTTTAAATGCAACAAAGGATTCTAATAATAATAATAATTTAGACTATTTCAGACCGTAAGATGATTTAGTGAACGCTTAGGTCCGACCCAATAATCATTCATTACCACACCCACCTTAATCCCATGCAATTACACTTGTTCACTACAATTAAGCATTTTCATAATTACACTGCGGTTTTAAGTAATTCAAATTGTAGCAACTGCATTAAGACTGCTGCCAGACACCCGGCGATGTCGAAGCCAGACTGACTCGAGATGGAGCAAAAAGACGACAAATATTTGTATACAATCTGCAAGTATATTTACTTATGCAGTGTGCCCAATTTTTGGTCGGAAAGGCTTGACTGGCCTGATAGAGTCATTAAAGTATTTGACAAGATTTACTCACCCAACAGCGTCATTATAATCGCCTTCATAATGTCAGAGTTTTTGGCGTATCTCACGCAAAAACATCTAACCGAGAAGCAAGAAGCCGATCTTATGATGTTCTGCATTTCACATTCATTGCTCTATGGGTCCCACCTAGCGAGCGTCGCTTTCTACCGAGACGAAATTAAAAGTATCGTTCACAGCCTCGCAATCTCTTTGAAAGAAGTATTCAATGATAGGGAAGTTGAAAAGAAAATGATAAAGAAATCGAAAATTTACGGGCTTCTTTATTTCTTGTATGTGATTATGGTTTTGATGTCGTACTGGTTAGAAGGGATCTTGCAAGCAACAATAGCTGGTATGGTACATTCAACACAGTTTTGTTTTGTTATAGATAGATAAGTAACTCTTTATTGCACTCAAAATAACAAATTCCGGTAAATTATAGGGTACGAGACCTCAAAAGGAAAAAAACGGAATCCTTATAGGATCACTTTGTCGTCCGTCCGTCCGTCCGTCTGTCTGTCAAGACCTTTTATCTCGGGAACGCGTGGAGGTATCGAGTTGAAATTGAAATTAAAATCATATTCTCAGGTCTACAGTCCCTTGAAAAAAAAATTAAATGTCTAAATTAACGTAAAAAAAAGATATGGCCGTTTATACCGCCAAAACGTATATTTCGACACTCAAGGAAATCAAAATTTATAGGGTACTTTCCGTTGACCTAAAACTATGAAATTTTGCAAGTAGTATCATCTTATACCACAAGTAGGTACATGGAAAAATCTGAAAACTATTCATTTGTAATTAAATAATAAAAAAATTGCCTGAAGTTCGGGAACAGCTCGGAAAAAAACTGCGAGAGTCGATTCCTGAACTATTTATAATATGTAAGTACCTACAAATTTGTACGGAACCCTCGGTGGGTGAGTCCGACTCGCACTTGTCCCGTTTTTTTAGATGCATAGGTACATATTTATCTATGTTTCAGACGCCACATTCACAACAGTTATCACAGCCTGGCCAGAGACTAACGAAACTGGCAAACTTGCTGGCTTTGCCCGCGTTATCATATTCTTCGTTTGGATACTATTTATACTGAGACAGTCGGCCTTATACTTCCTCCTTTTAGTACTCACGATCTGTCTTAGTCACCAGTACGTGAACTTGCAGCAATATTTTTATAGCTTGAAACATATTTTCGAGAAAGATTGCGACCAGTCTAGTAAAGAGGCAATGTACGAGCGGTCTTTGAAAATCGGCATTAGAATCCATGCTGAAACTTTGAGGTAAGTAAAAAGGAACCAGTAGGTAGGAACCTATTGATACTACCAAAATAATTTACAAATGTAACTAAGCTACATGTTTGCTTACTATCAATGAAGTGCGGTCGTAGTAGAGCGGTAGAACGCCGGCCTCAAATTCGCTATTCGCTAGGAAGTGTACCGTACCATTATATATACAACATTAGCGACAATTCCAAGGTTTGCTGGAAGAAATCTCTCACAGAGATAAGCTCGCCTTTGTACATGTACTTTATTTTGTTACATTTCCTGTACTCTATTCTTGTGTGTGCAATAAAGTATAATAATAATAATAAAGCGACAAAGATCGAGCAAAACCCGCAAAAAATCACATTTGTGGTATGAGAGCCCCCTTAAATATTTATTTTATTTTGATTTAATTATTTAGTTTTGAAGCGAATATAGAACTAAATATTCTGTGAATATTTCAAGTATCTACCTGTTGCCGTTATTAATATCGAGCAAAAAACGGTAAAAAAAAACTATGTTTGTTGTATAGGAGCCCCCCTTCAATATTTATTTTATTCTCTTTTTAGTATTTGTTGTTATAGCGGCAACAGAAATACATTATCGTGAAAATTTCAACTGCATAGCTATCACGGTTCTTGAGATAATAGTCCACTGAACAAAGCAGGTGTAGAGTGCGTGAGCTGGAACCTAAGCAGTTTCTACAGGAGTTTGTTCAGGATGCCTAGAGGGTAAACATACTAAAAATTCCCACCTCTAGGGGCGGCGCCGGGGTGGGGGGAGGGGGTTAAAGTTACCACTTTTGAGTTTTTCGGTAATATCTTTAAAACGGTGCGTTGTAGAGAAAAAGTGTCGTCTACGTAATGAAAGCTAATAAAATTTCCTGCAACTTTTGTCTTTTACATTTTTTCGAAATTCTAATAAGCTTTCGAGTATCACGCTCCGAAATAGTGAAAATGAATATTTTTCAGCGTGACGGGCATTACCTGATGTTGAAAACTATAAATTAGATATTTTATTGATAGCATAAGCTGGTTGTACCTCCAAGCGTTAAAGGCGGTAACAGTTTGAGATAGCGTTTTCGACCAAAAACGGGTAATAGAGCGAAGGTGGGTTACCACTTTTCTTTCCATATTTCCGATGCCCACTTTCACAGAAAACGCGATCTTGCTGGCTAAAACACCCATTCTCATTATCATCTATGCCTTCGGGTATGTGTTGTCATCGTCTCTCATCTCATTTTGACCTGTTTGGAAGTAGCCTACCCGGTAACGCAGGGGAGCAGCCACAAGGCCGAAAAGATTATTTGACCTAAACGTTATTACTTACAAATCGGTTTATCCGCAACGAGTCATAATAAGTGTCCTGTGTGTGACGAGGAAGTCGTTAAAGGGAGTAAAGACGTCATCGAGATGAAAGAAAAGGGAATACTGGGCCTTATAAAAGCTAGTCAAGAACGGAAAGATGAAAAGCACCAAGTTTTTCGTGGTTTGAAATCCCTTTTAATTCACACGAATTGTCGTAAAAATTACACCCGAGCTAAAACAATTTATAATTATGTAAGGAATGCATCCACACCTCAAGAAGAAGCAGGGCCATCTCAGCTTAGGTCTTCAGCTCCCCAATTTGATTTCAAGAGTAATTGTTTTTGTGTGCGCATTATGTACAAGAAAAAACCAAAACGCCTTATAGCAAAAGGAGAATAGTACATAAAGTTGAAACACTTACTCTTCAATATCGTATCAGGGAGGTGTGTTCTATGAGGAAAGATTCCTGGGGTGACGCAGTTCTTGGTCGCTTGTCCTCGATTGTGGCTGAGGGAGCAGTATACCACAAAGACTGCTACTACACCTTTGTAAAGCCTATAAATTTCCCAAGTTCAAAAGCTGAGATCCCCAGAGACAGCCATGTATGCAAGAGATTTTTGACTAGGTACATGGAAAGTAGCATCGATTGTCAGTGCTCTCAAGAGAGATACTGGGTAAGCAATGCTCAAATGTTCTGCAGCATGTCTCCACTGCCAAGGGAAATATATCAACGGCGTGTCTCTTGACGAAGACGATGGTGAAGATGAAGACAATGGTGAAGGTGGTGAAGAGTTCCTCCAGCAAGAACCATCCACTGAAGATGAGGGTGCTTTGGAAAAAGGAATCTTGTCAGGACCTTCACGACCTAAACGGATTAAGATATAAAATAAAATTTAAAAAAGAAAAAATGCTTCGATAGCTGTATGGCTGAACAGATTTATGAAATTTGGTATGTAGGTAAAATAGGTCCTGGATTAACATGCCGGCTATTTTTCATCCCGAAATAACACGATTGAAGCAGCAGGCAAAAGGTAATGTCGGTTTTTTCCAAAATTTTACTTTTCCAGAACGTGTACTTCAAAAATAGTTAAGAATTCGAAAAAGTTGTAGTAAATTTTATTAGTTTTCATTACGTAGAAGACACTTTTGCTCTACGACGCACCATTTAAAGATATTAGCGAAAAACTAAAAAATGGGAACATTAACACCCTCCCTCCACCCCGGCGCCCCCCCTAGAGGTGGGGATTTTTACTATGTTTACCCTCTGGGCAACCTGAACACATTTCTGAAGAAATTGCTTAGGTTAACGCTCACGCACTCTACACCGGCTTTTGGATTATTCTTTAAGCGAACTATAAAGCCTGGTGACAGACAGACAGACGGACAGTTAATTCTTAGTAATAGGATCCCGTTTGGCACCCTTCGAGTCCGGAACCCTAAAAATCAAATGAGCCAGAGAGGGGTCAAGGGCAAACATGTCTTAAGAAACTATAAAAAACCGCCCAAGTGCGAGTCGGACTTGCCTACCGAGGGTTCCGTACCGTGTTTAAAATCAAGTTTCTTGTATCAAGTCCCTATTTTTTTTACTTTTTGTATTTATTACTTCTTATAAATACTTAACATATATTCTATGAACTAACTAGGTACCTACTATGGTTCAAGTAGGGTTCAAGAGATAAGACAGACAGACGTCGTAGGCATAATAAGATAATAGATAAGTAGGTACCCTTATAAGTACTCGGTTGAGAGACAATTTAAATTATAAAGCAATGTAATTTACAGGTGCACCAAAGAAGCCCAAAAGGCGTTTCAAATCTTGTACTGTGGCCAAATTGTTTTAACCATCATCGTTTTGACGCTACAAATGGTACAAATTACGGTAGGTTACATTGTGATTTTCTTTTATATGTTGGTCGCCGATCTGGAGGCACGGCAGTGCCCCCGCCAAGTCGAGAAAAAAGCGGTACTTCAATAGTCAATCTATTTATATAAAACATAAACTATTTTTCATATTGATATGGTCACTATATTATCGATTGCGGAAGTATCAATTGTTGTAAGGGACACATACCCAATTGTTCAGGAGAACAAAAAGAAGTTTTGTTTTCGCCAAAACGGCTTGTATCTTTTTTTTCTCTGATCCTATTTGAGTGATGTGTAGTGAATGATGTAAGTAGTCATAAGCTAAACCCTACAGTTACAGAAGTACCTAGATGTCCCTAAAAATTAAGTTCCTGTCCTTTAAATTACTGAAATTTGTGATCAAATCTTGGTCGGATTGCTATAAGTAACATGTAAAAACTTTGGGGCCATTATAGTGTGAGAGTCATAATAAAGTATTGAATCTAATGTAAGTATTCCAGTGGGGCTACAGTATTTAAAACCTTAAAACCACTGAACCAGAGTTCCAAATTCTTATATCACTCATTATATCACGGCTATAGTGCAAATTTCCTTTACTAGGCTTGATAATACAATAGTAAGGGTTATACAATAGTAATGCACGGTAATTAAAAAAAGTATTTTTATTTAAAAAGAGAAAATAATGCGTTATCACGAAAATAGTTAAAAATGTCTGAAACTTAATTATTTTCAAGTACCTAATCAATCTTGGTCAGTGTCATCTTCATCTGTCTCCATAAGGTAATTAATAATTTTGGATTTATTGGGAGACAATAAAACTCATGATGGAACCTTTTGCCTTATTAAACGACATGAATGAAATAAAATTAAATGAAATTAATGAAACGAAACGAAACGAAACTAAACAAGACGAAATAAAATGAGATGAAATTAAATTAATGGAATGAAATGAAATGAAATAGTATATTTTCACGAAATGAAATTAAATGAATGGAATGAGTGAAATGTGTGAAATGAGTGAAATGAGTGATGACAAGTGGCAGGAAGACGCTGGATGCAAGCCGCTTCCAACCAGTCTTTTTGGAAATCCATGGAGGAGGCCTATGTCCAGCAGTGGACTTCTTGTGCCTGAATGATGAATGAAATTTATGAAATGAAATAGTTTATTTGCACGAAAAGTGGTACATAGTTAAAGCTAGTAAGATATAAATAAGTTTCTTCACATTATATAATACAACACTATTATATCTTTGAGATTTTGATGAAAATTTAAACGTTTATACGTTGCCTCTTTTTCTGACTTATGAGCTTGCATGTCTTGAGTAGTTTTCTGGTCTGGATTATTCTCATTTTTCGTACAAAAGGTACATTTTTCTTTTTTGGGGATGTGGATGGAAAGGTTACTCTGAATAACTGAGTGAATAGTACTAACAATGCTTTTAGTCTGTTTATGTAAAGGTCAAATAGTTTGTCTAGTGAGACTTACTTTGATTTTCCATGCAAATAATATTCTTCACATCAGTTACATTAAATTTTGTCGAAGAAATCGTGTTAGGCAAGCCAAAAATGTTTGGCGTAAGGGAAATTTCTTTGCACATATCAAAATTCTGTAAATACCATCTGGTAGAGGAAAAAAATCCAAGAAAAATTATATATAACACTTATTTTCGACCAAAATGTCCCAGCAATTGATACTTCCGCAGTCGATATGTTGTTAGGTTAGCTAATTACGTAATAAGTTAAGACCGAAGGACCCTTAATATCAAAAATGGTTTTCCTACACCCACAAAATGTTAAGCGTGCAATCTAACGATACTCCACATTATGGCGTGGAAGAGAAATGTATCCATAATTTAAGTGTAAGGGATAGTATAAAATATATATATAATTTTATCCTAAGTCGCGGACAGACTGACGGACCGATGGACAGACCGAGAGATCGACGGACAGACATGGCGAAACCTTCCTTGAAATCCTTGTGGACTACGGAACCCTGAAAACAGAATAGCACGTAAACTAAAAAAAATATAGGTGCATGGGGTGATAGTACTGGGGGTTTTCACTTCACTGTACTTTTAGGGAGAGCCTGAATAGATAGAAATATTTATCTAAGATAAGTAATTAGAAAGTCTACCCAACTCGATTAATCAAGAAAATCAATTACACCACATTGCAGGCTTCAGACCGATCATTTTCTAAAACCCTGACCACTCTGAGCATAGGTGGCTCCGTTCTGTTCATAACAGGCATGTTCATGTGGAACGCCGGTGACATAACCGTCGAGGTAAGCAATGGGCACCTGGATCGCTGGTGATGTAACCATCGAGGTGAGCAAGTGGTTTCTGGAACGCCAGTGATATAAACCTTTGAGGTAAGGAAGTGAGGTGTGGAATTCCGGGGATATAACCGTCGAGTAACCAAGAGGGATCTGGGCCGTCAAGTTTGTTAAGTTACAAAAAAATCACCGAGCATTGGCACGACTAGAATAATGCTAATGAATGCCCTTGAATAAATGGTATTCTACTATCTTCTATTATAACTGTATGACTCAAAGGCCTAATTACGCGCACCAAATCCTACCAAAACTCTCACGTTTGCGATAGCAATTTAGATGGAATTTGACAGTTACCCCCGGTTTCTCGTACACTAACACGCTGTTAACAGCTGTCAGTGGGTTTTTTCTATGCACTTTGGTCAATTGACAGCTGTTAACAGTAGATTAACAGTGTGTTAGTGTACGAGAAACTGGGGGTTAGACGATTGGAATCGTTCTGGATCAGGAGTGTAACTACGTCATACGCAATTCGTAGCGGGTTCGTAGCTACCACGACGTGGCCTAACTAAAAAGTGTGCAATTGATGGAGTCTAATAAAATTCATTCTGATTAGGGGTAGTCCATAAGCCGGTCCAGGGGGCAACACTAGCGCCACCGAGGAAAAAATCATATCTTTTCTTACAGATCAAATTTGCAAAAAGTGTCAGTACAATCTCTCAGTCATTTTAATAGTGATTTTTAGGACCCATGGCCCTGAACGTAAGGAAAAAAACCCAGGACTAGATAGCATTGATGCCAGAAACGGCAGTTTTTGGCATAAATCCTATCTAGTCCCAGGTTCGTGATCCTAGATTCTTTGTCGTGGGTCCTAAAATCGCTGTTAACATAATAACTAGCGTGTTACTCCCTGGACCTCCTTAAATCCGTGAGGCTCAAAAAGGGTGAGGGGGGTTCGGAAAAAATCACAAAATATCACTTGGGGGGAGGGGGGGGTTAGTCTGAAACCTCACCACGTATCAGAGGGGATTAACAACTTGCTAAAAAAAATAAAGTCATAAATCACTTTATTTAGAATAGTTTAGCAGATCCTATAACGAGTAGATAACCTGAAGATGAAGAATAGGTACATAGTACTCAGGTTAGACACTGTGCTATCTAGCTTACAGAGGAGTTGCAGAAAAACACGTCCATACGATACACTCAAGGGAATCAAAATTTATAGGGTACTTTCCGTTAACCTAGAACTATGAAATTTGGCAAGTAATATTGTCTTATGCTACAAGTAGGTACAAGAAAAAATGTGAAAACTATACAGTTGTAATTAAATAATAAAACAATAGTCTTCGAAGCTCGGGAAAAGCTCGGAAAAACCTGCGAGACTCGATGGCTGAACTATTTATAAAATGTAAGTACCTTCAAATTTGTACGGAACCCTCGGTGGGTGAGTCCAACTCGCTCTTGTCCGGCTTGTTATATTATCAAACATGTGAAAAAGTTGACAAAATTATCGTTTTGAAATGTGACGTCACGAAACTTAGGACCCCTCCCACCCCTTGTCACACAATGTCGACCCCCTCCCCGCCCTTAACGTGTGACGTGCTTTATGGATGATCCCTAAGAGCCCTAAAACTACAGAGCGTCCTGCTCACGCATCACAGCATAGATAAGTATATTCGTCACAGCACCGAGGCACCGCACCGGCAACGCCCGTGTGGCATGTTGTTATCTGTCGGATATTGTCATCATCATCATCATCAGCCACTTTACGCCCACTGCAGGACATAGGCCTCCCTCATGATTTTCCTAACCATGAAGGGTTTTCCCATAATCGCCACGCTTGGCAGGCCGGTTGGCGATCGCAGTAGGTATGCGGTTGGAATCTCAGGAAGACGCTGCTGCCCGTCTCCTGGCAATGTATTCCCTTAGTCGCCTTCTACGACATCCACGGAAGGAAATGGAGTGACGCTATTCTTAATCCGGCGTCACACGGACATTATGTATAATGTATACTTACAGTACATTATTTTTATTTAATCCGCAGGCTTCTCGTTTACCCGAGGCGATGTTTCTCTCCGGCTGGCACAACTGCCGTGGCGCCACTGGCTACCGAGTGAGAAGACTTTTAGTCATGGCTATGGCACAGGGTCAGGTCGGTACGGTAGAGAAAGTCATGCCATGGTACAATAAGATGCATCCCCAAAATACCGCATTAAAAACGACTGAAAAACGGCACCTCTGGAGATTTGTTCTGTGGGATTAGTGTACAGATAGATAGATAGATAAGTGATTTATTTCCACAAGACACACACTCACACACAAAAAGCATTACATAAGTCACGAAGTAACGGCACAGAGTAAATATTGGTAAGATAGAAGCATACATAAATCATGGAAACATAACAACTTGACACATTATACGGTACAGTAAGTACCTATCTATTGGTGACATTAGAATAATAACATAAAAACATAAAAGCGTGTGTGTGGCAAATGCAAATGGGTTTCGATTCAGCATGTGCCGAAAGTATACAAGTAAACTCCAGCGCTGGCATTCTGCCGATACCCGATGTGAACGGCGTGCAGAGCCCAGGAGAGTGAGGACTAGGCACAGTTTCCTTATACTGTGGCTTAGGGCTTTCTGTAACTTCATTCCGGCATGAGGTCATTTATTATTAAATGAGGTCAGTTTTTGATATTAGTTACAAGACATCGTCAGTTTTTACTATCACTGGAAAACATCAAAGGTTTTTAATTGATTTCAGATTCCAGTCGTTATGAAAGTACTAGGAATCCTGGAGTTGTCTTACGCTTCATATGTATCGGTAAGTGATTATGTAGTTATTTCTGCGTTGTAATTGGGGACTTTCTTTTATATAGCCTGTAGGTATATGTCTCACTGCAAGGCACAGACTTAAGTACCACGCGTGTTCAGCTCGGATTGGCAATTTCAAGCGGTGAGATACGTGAGCATCTCAGACACTCAGTATAGTTTTATGTATCATTGGCTTCCTCTATATGTATAGTATTTTATAGTATAGCATTATATTAATATATAGGTCTATTCAATCTTACATTGGCATTAAGCCCGCCGTATTGTACATTAGGCTAAGTGCAATAAAAGTATTAAATAGTAGATAATAATAATACAGTTTCGTCACGATGTTTTCCTTCACCGTTAGCGAGTGGTATTGCTACTACAACTTCACAAATGTAAGTAACTTAGAAAAGAATGTAATTTGTATTGTATATGCCAGGATTCGAACCCACGACCCGAATATTCTATCCCAAATATCCAGAAAGTACGGCCGGCGTTCCACTGCTGCGCTACCCCCGCATCTATGATGTAATGTTCATAATATGTACTTACCACAAAAATAATTAAGTAAGTAGATACCCGACCTGGTTACGGTGGAGGGGAGTCACTGGATGCGGGCGGCACAACACCGGGAAGCTTGAAAAACCATCAGCCATTTGACGCCCATGTCCTGCACTGGGCGTCAAATGGCTGATGATGATGATGAAGTAAGTACCTAATACTATGAATAATGAGCTGCGCGATGAAGAAGCGTTTATCAATATTGGAGTTATCTCGTAAAACAATGTTTTTATGCATGTACACACTTATAAGAAAACGTTCTCAATTCAATGCAAAAACTAAATCTAATCAAGTTTTTGTTATTAGAGTTACTTTATTTTTCGTATTTTTATTATTACCAGTTTTATTTTTAATTTTTGCCTAAGTTTTTATATGATTTCTATGGTATAAAAGCAATGCCACTTCAATCTATTAAGTTAGATGCAAGTTCCCCATTGCTTGGTGTGGAAAGAATTCTTATCTTCTTATATTTTTTTACAGTAATTTATCTGTGGAGAGGATGAAGGAAGATTGACGAAACAAATATATTGAGCAAATGTGGGTGGAAGGGCCGGTAAGGAACGTCCCAGGCGGACATACTTCGACCAAATAAGTGATGTATTAGCAAAGGGCAAGATACCAGCACTCGCCAGTCGCGCGTGCGCTGCGGTTACTCTGTGCCCTGCTCGCTGAAGCACCAGAGTGTGATGTGTTTGCGGATGGGATTGGAAGTGTGATGATTTGATGAAGGTATGTAAGAGAATGCTAGAAGATGTTTGATACGTAGTGCTCAGTTAAAATATTGTAACGCTTTGGTGTACCTAATTACTGTAATGTTGCAATATTTATGTAAATAAAAATAAATAAATAAAAAAATAAATAAAAAGTACCCGAAACCGGCGATTTTCAGTTTGTTACCTACATTCGCTCGATATATTTGTTTCATGTACAAATCAACGCAAGATGTCATGTGATGTGTGATTTTAAGTAGTTACTTTTGTTACAGATCGTCAAAACATCTTATTCCGTTTTTTCGGTTCTTTATTGAAGAACACAAGCATTTTTAACGTACCTAAATACGAGTAACATTCGTAAGCACTACTGGGCGCTGCCAGTTTGTACAAAGTGGCCTCATTCTGGGTGTATTTCCGCGTTTCTGAATATTACTATTAAGTTACATACAATTATTGACTTAGTATTATAATAAATATTTAATATTTTGTAGAATTTCGGCTCGGGCTAATAGTAATGTCCAGGATAAAATGGTTTTGTGGGCGAGGTATAAACACTGCTTTTTACTTCGATTGCGAGGAAATAAAACAGTGGTATAATTTAGCAAATTGAAGAAATTAATAAACGCACGAAAAAACAAGAGCTGTTTTCCGCCGCTTTATTTTTAGTTTGAATCTTACGACATTGATATTAGGATTGGGCTGCAGACCTATACAGCCTGTGGCGTCTGCGCACACAGTTTTGTCGAGTAATCAATCACATTCTTTATGTTGTAGCTTGTAGCGACGTTAGTCGCGTACCTCCGCTCCTCTAGTACAGTTGTGTCCGAATTATACCTAAAGTGTAACCCTTGTGTGTGTGTGGACAAAATAAAACTTTAATATCCGTTGCCGTAAATTGACCTTTAATTTAATATCCGTGTATCCTTCTGAGACTCTATAGTTTGGTGCTAGGCATGTAGAGCCACTAGACCAACAAGCCTATTAAATTAATTTTGTAATAATAATTTTCTTAAATAAATTAAATAACCTACCGTACTTGAATTTAAATTTTAATATCTTTTATAGTACATATGGTGCTACATTACCGCACTAGTGCGATAATGAGCACTTTACGTGCCTATGTCGAAACTTCAAAGGGCCATATGTACTATAAAACGTTGTACGATACACGTGCGAATAGGTAATTCGTAACTCGTGTCGATATAAAACACTCCCTTCGGTCGTGTTTTAATTTATCGCCACTCGTTGCGAATTTCCTACTTTTCGCACTAGTATCGTAATGTACTATTATGTCTCAAAAAAAAAGGCAAATAAATTAAAGTAAATATTATAAAATAACAGATTCTAACTATGAACTTCTTATTGTGTTTGGCTGTATGGCTCATTTTCTTTGCCTTAATACAGATATAGGTATTTATGAGTAGATACGTTAATGCACTTGTGCAACACTTGTGCACAAAATTAGATTTTGTGCAGCCTATATCCCGCACAAATAAGCACTTTCAGAGCATGAGAACTTCTCATGCTCTGAAAGTGCGAAAAGATTTTTATCGAATCGTCATGGGGTGTCATAAAAATCACAAAACGTAAAAATGTAGGCTAATGGCAAAACGACATTTGCCGGGTCAGCTAGTTCCAGAATAAAGTTACTAACTCCAGCATTCATTCTCTGCACGAATTCACATTGTCTGTGGTAAAGGGAAAACAGGTTTAAAAAACCGGACAAGTGCGAGTCGCACTGACCCACCGAGGGCTCCGTACAAATTTGTAGGTACCGAACTTTTCCCGAAATTTTCACTTTCTTTTATAATTTAATTACAAATGTATAGTTTTCAGATTTTTCACTGTACTTGTAGTAGTAGGTAAAAGAAGTTATTACTTTCCTTTCATAGTTCTAGGTCAACGGAAAGTAACCTATAAATTTGGATTTCCTTGAGTGTCGAAATATACTTATATTATATCTATTAATAACGTAAAAAAAAGTTACGGCTGTTTATGCGGCATAGAAGCTTAGAAGTTTGGTTTTTTTTTCACAGCTTCAAGGGACTGACCTGACCAGTCCTGAGTAGGTATATGGTTTTTAATTTCAACTCGATACCTCCCACGCATTCCCGAGATAAAGGGTATTGAAAGACAGACGAACGGAAGGACAACACAGTGATCCTATAAGGGTTGCGTTTTTTCCTTTAGAGGTACCGAAACCTAAAAACTGCCCTGAGAGGAGTTTTAGAGGAATCATGTTTTTATAAATACGATAATTCATGTTGTATGGCACCTACGTAACGGTAAATGTAATCTGTGAACAATAAGAAATATTCTATCTGTCTATCTATTTAAGTACTCGTAAATTTAATATTGTTACAGGTACATGTCTATTATTTGAGTTTAAAAATATATTGCCACATAAATAAAACAAATAAATATCTGTTGGGTAAGTATATTTAAATGAACTTTAATACAAAGAAATCCAACTATAACTTATGATCTTTAAAATAATCAAATAAATTTTAATGAATAGTACGATAGTACCTAAGTATAAATTGCTACATCTAATGAAAACCCTTTTATTAACTTTAAAATTAATAGTTGGGACCGAAACCGGTTCTTTTGTATCAGGATTTCGATACAATACCACTGAGCTATCAAGGCGTGAGACTTCGGTGAATAAAGCAACACATTTCAAGGCTTCTTGATATTTACAAATCATCTCTTGATATTTACAAAATGAGACTAGACATTGACGCTTTATTTTAAAGCTGTTTATTAATTTATAGCAACGGAAATTATTTTGTAGCCGGATTTCATTGCAGTGGAACATTTGTTTCATAGTGCGAAGTAGCAAAAAACAGCGGTGGTGGCCTAATGGGTAGAACATTGGACTCGGAACCGGGAGACCCAGGTTCGATTCCCAGTACGGGCGTGTACACTATGACTTTGTTTTTTAAGTTTGTGAAGTTATAGTAGCAATACCACTCGCTAACCCTGAAGGAAAACATCGTGAGGAAATCTGAGTTTCTGAGCTATTCACATACCTCAGCGCTTGAAATCGCCAATCCGCGGTGGGCACTCGTGGTGATTAACGATGCAGTGGGCGCGCGGATTACATATTATGTAATCCAGGGTGGTAAAAAACTGAATATTTCGCAGACGGTTCAAAGTTAGCTCAGACTTCATGTAATTTAAGCTCGATAGTCCCGCCCCCGCTAAGTTGCGCTCGCGCATTGGGGACGGGTTTTTGTTTCGGGAGAGGTTGTGAAAGCGCGCGGTCTACATACGTAATCCGCGCGACCTATATTTTTACATTTATTGATTGTGTTGTTACGTATTGACATTAATAAGAGCACCCGAAGATGCTGCAATATATGCAGCAAAAACATTTGTCCGGACCATTCTAGACATATGTGCAATTTATGTTTAGAAAATAATGAATAAATAGTAATACGATTTTTAAGAAGTTTATGTTTTTGTTGATTTTTAAAAGAGTTATTTTGATTTTGAGTTTCTTTTCAGTTAATATTGAATAGTAGATAAGTTTTCTGGAAGTAATATTTCCAGAAAACTTAACTACTAAAGAAAATGGTATGAGAATTTATGTAATTCTTAAAAAAACAAACTAAAACGAACTACATACGCAATCCACGCGACCAGTTCTGTTACTTTTAGGGACGCGACCACTGTAGGGTTAAGCTCATACTCTCTCCCTGACAGACCTGTGCCCTACAGTGGGTCGTATATAGGCTGCTTATGTTATTAAAAAACCATAAGTAGGTACTGAAATTAGTTTTTTTTGTTTGAAAAAACATAACATCACATAAGCATAATTATATACAAAAACACGATTCCTCTCATGCCATTTGAATAGGTTGTGGTAAATTCTTTCCCTTTACCACAGACTATTAAAACTAGGAGTGTTCTAAAGTTTCAAACACGATTGTTTCTTACAATTCATATTCATTTTTTATTCATAAGTCTAGCCTGTCACTGCGAACCGGCTCAAGGGATGACACTTCGTTCTTCAACATCCTTCTCGACTAGTATCTCATAGTTGTACACTTCGACCTCTTTCCCCCTGTATGGAAGGTAGCAAGTTCTGTACAACGTGTGCACTTTCCCGGTGACGAGGTGCCCGTCGATGAAAGCGCGACCGATGTACAGCGGCCCATGCCGCACTTCCGAATAACCAGCAACGAACGCGTCTTTGGGTATTCTGTCCCCTCCGGTTCTCACCCATTCTGCGTTGTATCCGCACAGTATCTAAAAGAGAAAGAGAGTTATTATGACAGCAAGACAAGACAAGAAGATCACATATTGTAACGCTTTGGTGTACCTTATTACTGTCATGTTGCAATATTTATGTAAATAAAATAAAGAAAGAAAGAAATCACAGAAACAAACTAACAACGGATGGGGCTGGGTCAGGTTACACGACCGTACGACACGACACGACGACAATAGACGTTTCACGTGGGTTCAACGTGAATCGTCTATAAGCGTTGATTTTTAGCTAAAACTGCGCAATGTGTTACGCGGCACTGGCGCCATCTAGCGGCCCGAGTTGAGAGAATCTGAGTAATGACTAGTTCGCTCTGCTTAACGATATATAAATTAATTGCATACCTACGTACGACACGTAATTACAGAGTTACAGCCCTCGCCGAGGCAATAATATTATATTATTAGCAATATAATAGTAACATAATATTATGAGCAACAACAGACAGAAAACGTAACGAAACAGACAAAAATAGATGTAGCATGCGGTGTGTCTAAGTTGCCACAAAAGATAGCTGAGTCGGCACTGTGCTGCCTGGTATTATTGCCAAAAACGGCCATTTTTAACAGCAGAAACCGATTAGAATCCTGGGTTAGTTCCAGGCTGTAAGTTTTAATTCAGTGGAAGTATTACTTACAAAACAAGATATATTTTTTTCCATGAGTGGCGGTAGTTTTAACGCCCCCTTAGCGTTCAGTTACCAGAAACATGTGAACTGGAGCGTCTGGAGCGTTTAAATTTTCTTACGTTTTTTTTGGGTTCGAATTCTAGTTAAAAAGGAAGTTTATATAAGATAAATAAAAGTGACTTACACCCATGCACTCGCTTGTACCCCGCAGAGGTAGACAGAGACCACGGTTTGCCAAAATTAACTTACCTCAATATCATTTGTTTTCCGATGTTCCAAGTGACCCCACGCTACGAATGCGGCATTTTCCGACGGTACATACTTTCCGGGGGCCAAGGAGCCATTGTGGTGGGCTCGTGCGATGTAGGTGGCACTCGGTTCCATTCCGCCAATCATTGCACCTTCGGGCAGTCTGTCAGTTAATGGTTTCCATGTCAAACGGCCACCTACAACGCTCCGACTTATCGACTTCACAGGAAGCGGTGAGGCTAAAAGTGATTTGTAAATTCGATAGGTTTGTTAAACAAATCTTCTTTCTTTGTAGTGAGTGTGCCTAAAGGAGCAATTAGGCTAGTTCTTCGTTCGAGATTACAATCTACAATAAACTACAATCATAGTTATCATGACAATTCGATGTATTATCGATGTATTCGATGTCATTATTATTATTATTATTGTGGGTTTGCAATGTACATCGAATTGTCATAGTAAACCATGAATTGTAGTTCTATGAAATACGGCCCTAGAGAAACAAGAGAGTAGTGACTGTTTGCCTTTTTGGTGTAACGACAACACCATGACAGAGGTCGTGGGATCGATTCCCGCAAGGACGAAGCTTCGTACATTGATTTGTACGAAGGCCTCGGTCTCGGTGTTTTCCATGTTTGTGATGTCCATTCCTGGTTAAGATGTCACAGAGTGTTATAGTTTGGGATCAGGGCATGTGTTGTGCGGATGTTACTTTATAATTTATAGGTATTTGTTTGCGCCTGCCAAAAAGTATGCAAACTCCTTGCTGCTTCAAACTTATTCTTTTTATATCATAGATCGTCTTTTGTTTTGTCTTCTTGTGAAAATATTTGCGCAAGCAACATGTAATTGTACAATAATCTATTAAAACTATTGTTTCTATCCAAAAGTCGTCGTATTTTTGTTACGAGGATTTACAGAAGAGATAAATCTCTTCATGTGGCGACCGTGCATTTGGCTACCGTACCTTTAATGACGGTGTATTTCGGCGGCCGTGTATTTGGCGTCCGTCTATTTGTCGACCGTCCATTTCGCGTCGAATATTTGAAGAAAGAAAATAAAATTGGAGCAATTGGTGAAACGGAGGTGTCCAGCTGAAGCGACCGGCCGGCTAACTTTGCAATATATCAACTCAGCCAGCTGCTAGTAGCCCCAGCCCCAGGAGCGCTTTGTCAGGAGTCTTCGCGATCAAGAAACAGCGTCGCGAAAGGCCAATCCAAGATAAGTGTAATCCCAACACCATCCAATTCGAGCCCGATTCCTTTGTTCCTACAAATAGTGCTTGCTTGTGCCAACACTACAATATTTCAGCAATTATTTTTCAATTTACCCAGTGATTGCTCAATATAATTAACGATTTAATTAGGTACTTTGTCTATTCTAGAGTTGCATAAAGACATCCGAATTTAACAATTATTTACATTTCGTATCTGATTAGGATTTCAAAGTGAAGCATTATAAGTTGTAAAAAGAGATCTGCCGACCCGTTTTCAGGAACCAAAGCGGCCCGCTAGCTTCCCATATCTGCCGCGCCGGCGGTAACTATACCTACAGCCACAGCTCTTGTGAGATACAAGCTGCGCGCCCGGCTGCGGTCGCGGCCCCGAGGAGTTTGCGTGAGATCTAGCTTTATCACTTTGATTCCTTAGATTAAACAAACCTTATACAACTATGGCAAGCTTGAAAGAGTTAGTGACCAAGCGAGCTTCTATTAAAGGTCGTTTGACTAAATTTAAAAGTCATCTCGAGCTCATAAAATATATTTCTACAATGAGTTCTATTCAATTAACGGAACTTTCACTAAAACTCAGTCAAATAGAAGCGCTCATGAGTACATTTGACAACGTGCAAACCCAGATTGAGGTAATCAATTCTGAAACTGTGGAGAGTGAGACGGACGAACGGATCTTAGTCGAAGATAGTTTTATAGCTGCCATTGCCCTATCTCAAGAAATAATTTCAAGACACAAAGCTAGTAAATCAGCTGAGACGTATGAGTCTGGACGTTCCTCCCCATCACATGCCCCACAGTCGCAGTGTAACCATGGCTCTAAATTGCCTCAAATCGAAATACCGAAATTCGATGGTGCCTATTTTCACTGGCTAGAGTTCCGCGATACTTATATGTCACTTGTACACAATAATGAGCACATACAGACAATACACAAGTTTCATTATTTACTCTCCTACTTGCGGGGAGATGCTGCTCGCGTGGTGTCTAACATTGAAGTGTCACAGGCTAATTACCAAAACGCGTGGCGCCTTCTTTGTGACCGCTACGACAACAAAAGACAGCTGATCAACTATCATCTAACTTCATTGCTCAGCATCGAATCAATGCAACGTGAGTCATTCAAGGCACTGCGTTTCATTGTTGATCATGTCAACAAAAATCTAAGAGCGTTGTCGAGCCTCGGTCAGCCCACGGATAAATGGGACATTTTAATAATCCATATAATTGCATCTAAATTAGATAGCAACACACTCACAAAATGGGAAGAGCACCGCAACTCTCTTGGCGATGATGGACCCACTCTTCACGATTTCGACAAGTTTTTATCGAGTAGGGCGGATGTACTTGAGTTGCTGCAACCAAAAAATACGAAATATACAAACGCTGCTAACTACAATTTAAACAGCAACCCAAAATCACAATCACCGAATTCTCGCTCAGTAATTCACACTAATAGACAAACACAATCCTTTGCGTCATTAGACTCTGAAACGCCTGCGCTCGCTAGCACCTCCACTCCTGTGTGCACTTATTGCAACGGCTCTCACAGAGTGTACGATTGTCAATCTTTTATAGCGAAGAGCGTTGAGGAGCGTATTACTGAAGCACTCAATCGAAAACTATGTTTGAACTGCCTTCGGCCAGGTCACCGCACGCGCGCATGTCGCCTCGGACCTTGCAATTCATGTAAGAAACGACACAATACTTTGCTGCATCGGCCTATTCTAGTAGGGAACTCAGTAGATGAGTCACTCTCTACCAATGCACTGACGACCGATTGCAACATTTCCAATGTAAACAAGCAGATTATACTGTCCACTGCAATAATCGACGTGTATAATCCCATTACGAACCAAACGGAATCAGTACGTGCGTTACTTGATTGTGGGAGCCAGTCTAGTTACATGACGGCTTCCCTAAAAGATAAATTAGGGTTACAGGCACACAACACTAATGTAAAGATTGTAGGTATTGGAAACAATGCTAGTCAATGCGTCGAGTCCTGTGTAGCACAGATTCAATCGAAATCAGAAGATTTCCGAGCCACACTTACGTTTTTATTGCTGCCTACTTTGACCGGTTACATACCGAAATATAAAATTAGTACTGAGTTACTTACAATTCCTAGCTCAGTCAGACTAGCTGATCCCTGTTTTGATGAACCAGCGCCTGTAGACGTTATACTCGGTGCTGACATTTTCTGGGATATTCTTGGCTCCAACCAAATCGATCTTGGTGAAAATTCGCCCAAGCTAAGGTCCTCCCGACTAGGATGGTTGATCGCGGGTCCAAGCACAAATACACATACTCGCTGTTCAGATGATCGCACGACATATACAAATTTCAGTTCACATCTGGCAGAGATCGATTCACAATTGACGAAATTCTGGGAATGCGAAGAACTACCCTCCTCTAAAAAGCCGGGATTATCCGAAAGTGAGAGGGAGTGTGAAAAACACTTTTTGACTCATACTAAACGACTTAGCTCGGGTCATTTTTCAGTTAGGCTGCCGTTGATTGATAGCCCCGATTGTTTAGGCGATTCGTACCCGATCGCTAAAAAACGTTTCTTGAATCTTGAAAAGCGCTTCAGAAAGCAGCCAGAGCTGAAAGCTTCGTATGCTGCTTTTATAAACGAGTATAAGGCTCTGGGGCATTGTTCTGTTTCTGAAGTACCTAAGCCAGACGTTTCATATTTTTTATGTCACCATCCGGTTCTTCGTATGGAAAGCGAGTCAACTAAACTTAGAGTGGTTTTTGATGCCTCCCTCCGAACGTCCTCGGGCGTTTCCTTGAATGACCTTCAGCTCACAGGCCCAAGCAATTTGCAGGATTCCCTTTTTTCCATATTATTGCGATTCCGGCAATACAAATATATCCTCACTGGCGACGTTGAAAAGATGTTCCGTTGTGTGATGCTGGATGAACGGGATCGCAACCTTCAATTAATTTTGTGGAGAGAAAACGAGTCCTTACCTTTAGAAACGCTCAGATTGAATACCGTCACTTACGGTTTCACAAGTGCCAGCTATTTGAGCATTCGGTGTCTGTGGCAGCTTGGAGAGGAATGCGCGGATCAATCTATAAAACAAATAATACAACATGATTTTTATTGTGATGATTTGATCACCGGTGCCGATAGTCCAGAGCAATTGACTCACATTTTAAATTCAGTGACAGCAGCTCTTAAATTAGGCGGTTTTAATCTGCGAAAATTTCGATCGAATCAGCCTTCCATTCTTGCACAATCCAACGTAAATCTGAGTGGCAATTTATGCTTGAGTAATTCATCGAGTGCTTTAGGCCTCGAATGGAACCCAAACACTGACCAGATTCACGTCTCAGTTGACATTTCCAATCCTCGTGGAAATGGAAAAAGAAAAAAGAATGGGAAACTTTCAAATCTTCCATCTCAGCTCTTTCCTCCCTTCAAGCACCAAGACTCGCATTATGTAACTCGCCGTCTACCATAGAGCTTCATTCTTTTTGCGATGCATCTCTCAAAGCCTATGGGGCGTGCATTTACTTAAGATCAATCGATAAAAATGGCCAAGTCACAGTACATTTGCTTTGCGCCAAGTCTAAAGTTGCGCCTATCAAACCTACTACTATTCCCAGGCTTGAGCTATTCGGGGCGCTTTTAGCAGCTCGCCTTAGCAAAGCTGTATCTGATGCATTGCGATGCCGGATTGACTCCTGGCATCACTGGTGTGACTCTAGTGTAGTTCTAGGTTGGCTACACGGTAGTCCTAGCAAATTACAACCTTTCGTTGGCACTAGGGTCGAAGAAATTGCTGAGCTTACTCAGGTTTCATCGTGGCGACACGTCCCCACGGCATTCAATCCAGCTGATTTAATATCTAGGGGGGTGAGCCCTAATTCCCTTCAGGATTGCAATATCTGGTGGTCTGGCCCTCAATACCTATACCAAAATGAAGCCGACTGGCCTTCCTCCCCAAATGAATTGCGTGATTACGATTTACCTGAAGATACTCACACATTACACTCACATGCGTCACTTGGCAGTCAAACACGATATGAATCACCTGTAGATTTTGAAAAATTTTCAAAATTAACTACACTAAAAAGAACACTTGTTTATGTTCAACGATACGCGAAAATATGTAAAAAGGAACAGGTTGAAACTGGTCCCATAACATTAGAGGAGCTTAACAATGCATTTAACCTGGCTTGCAAAATTGCACAACGTCAGGCTTTTCCCAAAGAATACAATTCACTACTAAATGGTCGGCCTCTGAGCCCCAAGTCAGATATTTTAAAATATTCCCCATTCATTGACGAAAACCAATTAATACGCGTAGGTGGTAGACTCGATGCTTCTACTTACAATTTTGACAAGAAGCATCCTATTTTATTGCATGGGTCGCACCAACTCACGAAACTTATTTTTTCTCACGAACATATGAAGCGTATGCACGCTGGTCCTCAATTATTATTAGCATGCGTTCGTGAGTATGTGTGGCCAGTTAACGGTAGGCACGTTGCGCGACGCACTTGCCATAAATGTGTCGTCTGTACTCGATTGAGAGGCAAAACGCTTCAGCCTATCATGGGCAATCTTCCCAATCAGAGAGTTGTAGCTGACTTCCCATTCATTACCGTGGGCATCGATTTCGCAGGTCCCTTACTTACAATTAATAAAAAGGGCCGAGGCGCGAGAACGGTCAAATCCTACATGTGTTTGTTTGTCTGTCTAAGATATAAGTGCATACATTTAGAAGCGGTTTCCGATCTTACCAAAGACGCCTTTCTATCCACACTGCGTCGCTTCATAGCACGCAGAGGTAAACCTCGGGAGATTTTTTGCGACAACGGAAAAAATTTCGTTGGCGCTGCCAGAGAAATAGGTACTTTTATTAAATCTAATCAGTCACCGATATCTGGCTTTGCTGTTGAAGAAGGCATAAAATTTGTTTTTTCGCCCACGCATGCTCCTCACTTCGGCGGTATATGGGAGGCTGGCGTAAAATCAGCCAAATTTCACATTAAAAGGGTCATTGGCAATACCTATGTAACATTTGAGGAGCTCACTACTCTTTTGGCACAAGTAGAAGCTATTTTGAACAGTCGTCCATTGTGCCCCTTGTCTCCTTCTCCCGATGACTATCATTTCCTGTCCCCGGGGCATTTCTTGATTGGCCGATCGCTCACGTCGCTGCCTGCGCCTGCCCTGGATGACTGTAACCCTGCAAGCCTCAAACGGCATCAACGGCTGGAACAAATAAGGCAACATTTCTGGAAGCGCTGGCAGAAGGAATGCATAGCTGAAATGCAACAACGCTCTAAATGGCGAACCAACTATGCTCAATTGAAGATTGGTGACCTTGTCCTACTGCAAGAAGATAACCTATCTCCACTATGTTGGCGCTTGGGCAGAGTCACGAGATTATTTCACGGAGCCGACAACGTAGCGCGCGTCGCTGATGTCAGCACTGCAACCGGAATCTTCAGAAGACCCTTTGTCAAAATTTGTCCTTTATTTCCAGAACCAATAAATTAGTTTTATGTAGGTACAGGTACACCTGAATATTTTGATACAAGAAACCTTAATGTTTCCTGTAAAGTGTAGAAGTTGTATAATTTTGTAGTTTTTTCAAATATTTCGGCTATAAATCATATAATGTCTAACTAAATTTCAATTATCTTATGCATATAGCTTTAGATTTTCAATTAATATTGTTTGAAATCATATTTCAAGGCCGGGGAAGATGTTTGCGCCTGCCAAAAAGTATGCAAACTCCTTGCTGCTTCAAACTTATTCTTTTTATATCATAGATCGTCTTTTGTTTTGTCTTCTTGTGAAAATATTTGCGCAAGCAACATGTAATTGTACAATAATCTATTAAAACTATTGTTTCTATCCAAAAGTCGTCGTATTTTTGTTACGAGGATTTACAGAAGAGATAAATCTCTTCAGTATTTCACGCCACATACCAAGTTTGAAGAAGGAAAATGTTTATTCGCTATCATAACCCGTCAGTATGAAAAATTCAATTAACCTTAAAACTATGTCCCAGGCACTACAGCATTTGAGTGGCCCCTTCACACATTCAGTGTATGAAGGAGTTGGAACATCTTCTAATATAGATTTAAAGCCTTACCTATTTAAGATTAATTACCTTCATGCTGCCAGTGGTGCTCATTGGATGCATTAAAACTTACATATCCAATCATTATTTCGGGCTCATGTTTTTCGTCTTTGTGGGTAATTAACGGTTTTTGATTACCAGATAGACCAAGATAGTAAACACCGTTGTTCCAAGTTAACCAGAAACCAATGAAACCATTCCGATTGAAATTGTGAGGATAGAACAGCGAGACATCATCATTCTTTAAAGATTCAATAGAGTAGAATGAGCTGCAAATAGTTACCTTAAAAAATAACAAAAGTTACTGATTACAATAAATTGCGTAATTAAATGGCGTAGTATAGAGAATCAAGCACTCTAGCATCTGATTATTTACGTAACCAAAAATAAATCACGATTTTTAGGGTTCCGTACCTCAAAAGGAACACAATAAAAAAATAGGATCACTTTATTGTTCGTCCGTCCGTTTGTTCGTCTTTCTGTCTGTCAAGACCTTTTATCTCGGGAACTCGTGGAGGAATCGAGTTGAAAATAAAATCTACAGTCCCTTGAAGCGGTGAAAAAATCAATGCTTTTAAATTAACGCAAAAAAAAGATGCGGCCGTTTATGCCGCAAAAAACATATATTTCGACACTCAAGAGAATCAAAAGTAATAGGTACTTTGCGTTGCCCTAGAACCATGAAAGGCAATAATATCGTCTTATACTACAAGTACAGGGAAAAATCTGAAAACTATATATTTGTAATTAAATCATAAAAAGCAGCCTTTGAAGTTCGGGAAAAGCTCGGAAAAACTATTAATAACGATTCCTGAACTATTAATAATATGCAAGTACCTACAAATTTGTACGGAACCCTCGGTGGGCGAGTCCGACTCGGCCTTGCCCGGTTTTTTGTTAATATCATTACTACTCCACCAAATTGTGCTTTCCGAAAGCAAGAAAATGTAAAGTGGTCATTGAAACTTGGCTACTAAAACTAAGCTATACGGAAACGGAAAAAGTCATAACAACCATAAAGTGACTAATTGATCCAGACACCTCGCGTACAAGATGTCATATGCATCTTTAAAATAAAGGTACCTTAAAACTCACACCACATACATACATACATATGTATGTATATTAATATTAATTCGACGGTGGAAAGGAAAAACACTTGAAGCGACACTTTGGTCGAAATTGAGTTATATACATATTCGTTATATAAAAAAAACGCTGATTCCGAACATAACATAACATAACATAACATAACATAACATAAACTCACGCCTGTATCCCAGACGGGTAGGCAGAGACCAGGGACTGCCACTTGCTACGATCCTGACAGATCACTTTCGCTTCCTCAACATTCATTAGTCGTTGCATGCACGCACGCCGGTTTCGGATACTTTTTATCTTGCCCTTTGCTAATCATCCCCTATTTGGTCGAAGTATGTCCGTCTGGGTCGTCCCTTACCGGCCCTTCCATCCACATTCGCTCGATATATTTGTTTTGTCAATCTTTCTTCCTTCATCCTCTCCACATGTCCAAACCAACGCAACATTCCTTTCTCAATTCTAGTCCTCTTTCAGTCCACAACGTTCTCTAATCACACTATTGCGTATCCTGTCATTCAAAGTAACACCAGACATACTTCTCAAGGACCTCATTTCTACTGCATTAATCCTACTTTCTTGCTTCTTTTGCCATACCCAAGTCTCGCCAGCATACATAAGTCCGCTGATTCCGAATATAACTCAATTTCGACCAGTGTCGCTTCAAGTGTTTTTCCTTTCCACCGTCGTCGTGTGTAACACATCCTTATACACACATACTTACTCACACATACTTACTAATACTCTCACTCACATACATACATCACATCCCCCCCATAAAGAGCACAAATTGTAAATCTTAATCTATCATTTCTAATTTATAAATAATCTTTATTATTATGTCCAGTATTGAAAATTAATATTTCATTTATTTAGGTACTCTAAAATATAAGCACAGTACCATTTTGAGGAGTGGCGCTTGGTGACTGTAATACAGTTCTAATAAAGAACTAGTACAGACGCCATCGTAAGTACGAAAAGATCATGTCAAACTGAACCACTAGTTTAAGTATACTTAGTACCTACCTTATCATAGTTATCATGTATGCCTATTTCTTATAAATAAATAAATTCTTCTTAAAAAAAATGGATGAGATTTGCTTTCGAAAAACACAATTTGGTAAAGTAGTAAGATTCACAAAAAGTTATGTAAATTTTTTTAAAATAAAAACCGACTTCAAAACACTACAGCACTAAAACGGGTCTATGATGTCTTACAAGCAATAAAATTCTTTAGCAAAGTAACATTCCACAAGCAACGTTTGTCGACGTTTCGTTTTGCAAACTGTTGTTTCACAATGACATCCAAATACAAATATTAATTTGAAAGGTATTCATTTTTAAAATGCATCATTCGTAATATGTTTAAAAGACATCATCATCATCATCATCAGCCATTTGACGCCCACTGCAGGACACAGGCATCCTTCGTGGTTTTCATAACCATGAGGGGTTTTGCCATAATCGCCACGTTTGGCAAGCGGGTTGGCGATCGCAGTATGCTGTTGGACTCTCAGGAAGACGCTGCTGCCCGTCTCCTGGTAATTGATTTTCTTAGTCGCCTTCTACGACATCCACGGAAGGAAATGGAGCGACGCTATTCTTATTCTGGCGCCACACGGAACAAATTTTGAATTTCGAAAATACTTTTATTATTGTTATTTTAAATGAAACTGACATTCTTGACAGTCTCAAGTTTGCAATATAACTGCGAACATGTTCTGCAGGGGTGTCATTTCCATTTGGTACAAATCATTTAAAGGTAAGTTTACACAGGAGCCTTACGATTGTCTGAACGGAATTTCTTCCGCCTCTGAAAGTAACCTAATAAATAACTCAATTTATTTTGCAGTTAGTTAAATTATAGTGGCTGTGCAGGTGCCCAGAATTTTAGTACTCATCAAAAGTAAATGAATTTACCAATTGTGGTTTTAACAGCTCCATGTTGTCTCCTTGCCAGCTATAGGTATTCATATTCCCTAGTTTACTGGTCATCATAATTTATGATCAATTTATGATACTTAGTACCTTACTATTATGTACTGTCTGTCTGCGTAGTAATATAATTATTAAGTCGTGACAATTATTAGAAATAGGTGTGTAAAATCCAGATTGTATTATATGGGCAGACTTTGAAATAAATAATTTATTATGTTTACCAATATTAATTCTTCATGCGGAGGTTCTCGTCCCAATAAGCTCAATGATGCTTCACCAGCATCACATTTTACTTTGAATGCCAGAGCTCCAGTGTCAGCTTTATGAATTATTTTCCATTCTGTTGGACAACAAAATTCATACTTGTTCCAGGAATTACATAATAAGCTTAATAATATTACAGTTGTAACAACCACCCTTACCGGCACCCCTTACTAGATGGCGAACGATAACCGAAACCGAATCTCGCGATCGATCCGGTTGCCGCCTAAGATGTACCCTGCCTGTCAAAAAGTCGTCACAAATCAAGGTTGCGATCCATACAAGGTAGCTCGTACAAATACGGGATTTTGAGTTCCCGGTACGAGGTACGAGCTGTCATCCATTCTCGAACGATATTGTACGAGATTCGTTCTGAAATCTACATCCCATTTTGACACCCAGTGCATATGTTGTAGCCATATCATAGAATTGACCATATCATGATGTGGTTAGCCATATCACGAAATGTATCCTTTTCATGAAAAGGCCAAGTCAAACTGGCCGTATCATGAAATGGCTTAGCCAGATCAATGATCGACCGACGTTTGACGATTTGAATAGCGAAATGCATGACTATTTCATGATGCGGCCAAACGTTAGCGGCCATATCGTAATATACTTCCATTATCCACCGTTACCACCGACAGCCCGCTTTGCCGGGGATGCCTCAAAGAAGAGGAAACACCCGCCCACGTGACCATTCACTGTGAAGGCGTGGAGGAGCAACGGACCGCCATCATTGGGAAGCTGGGATCCCTTCGGGAGGCCTGCAGTGACATCAGAGCACTGCTGGCCTTCTGGAAAGAGATAGGCTGGCTGGAGTGAGCTCACAGCTATGCTACGTACAATGGCCCAACCATGAGGCTAAGTGCGGAAATCTCAGGTCTAACTAACTAACTATCCACCGTTAGAGGCGCTGATGTTAGTTTGTTGTGTATTTCTACCATGGAGGCCACAGAAAATATTTCTAGTGACGGCAATATTCTCGTAAATACTGTGCAAAATGAGGAAAGTAGGGCAGCAATCTCATTTTGTTGTTATCATTGTACCGCATTGTATTTTATGAGTGATAAAATATAAACTGTTGCTTCTTTTATTGGTATTTTATTCAACCTATAAGGTTCAAATGCACCAAAACACTAAATACGTTAGGCATCTTCAATCTATTTTTCAACTCAATGCAGTAGAAGAAGAAGAAGAAGAAGAAAAACATTTATTTAACACCACAAAGACATACATTTAACAATGATTAAAACGGACAAACAATTGAATATGAAAAAAAAGAACAAAAATAATCCCAAAACAATAAGGGACCCAGGGTATGTCTATGCAGCGGTAAAATGGTCTCGAGCTCAGTATACGCTGCGGTTTTGCCCACAGCACTGATTTTCAGCACGGGCCTTTGGTAAATCACGGAGTTTCCACCGGACGTGAACAAAAAAGTTATACTTAATAGAATATATATATATATATATATTAACATACATACACTGAAAAATAATTACTAATAAACTAGATACACTTTAGTACATATATAGAATACGGCCTCGAATTGTGCAAGGGGAAGGACAGCATTAGAAGGAGTAGCATTTAATGCTGGAAAAGAAAGAAAGGTTCATGTTTTCTGGATACTCAACAAATAACCCCTAAGTTTGACCTTAAAGGCATATCTGCTGCATATCTGCAGTAAATACCTATGTCAAACTTAAATCAGGTTGGTGTATGGAAAAGTCATGGGGCCTACATTATGATATGGCAAAACGTAGATTGCCATATCGTCAAACGTGATACGGCCAGTTTGACTTGGCCTTTTCATGAAAAGGACACATTTCGTGATATGGCTAACCACATCATGATATGGCACAATCTACGATATGGCTACGACACATACATAGTTATCTTATCTCAAAGTAGTCGACGACTACTTTACCGGCCCCGGCACGACAAGTAGTCGGCGTCACTTCGACGCAGTGGGATCTGTTGAGTCGTCTGCCCCTTGACCTTACCCCTAAAAGCCTAATCAAAGATGACTCAACGAGGTCGGTCACGCACGCCCGTTAGGAAAAGGTGCGTAAGCCAGCGGCCACGCAGAAGGGACGTGGGTCGAGAGCGCGGAAAATTCGCGTCGTTAATCCAATTCACTTTTATACGAAATGTACTGAAGGGACGGGACGAAGCCCATACAGAAGAGACGTCCCTTTTTTTATGTGGGCTTCGTCCTGTGGGACGTGGGGGAAGGGCGCGGAAAATAGGCGTCCGTCTTTTCCGCGCCCTCTCCCCACGTCCCTTCTGAGTGGCCGCTGCCGCAGACTCATACATTGTTATTTAATTATTAATATTATAATTAATTTAGTTTTCTTCATCTTCTTCATCAGCCATTTGACGCCCACTGCAGGACACAGGCCTGCTCTGCAGTTTCATGAAGGGTTTTGCCATAATCGCCACGCTTGGCATTTGTGGCAAAACCCTTCAGTAGTTTTTATTTTAGTTTTTTTTTTTAATGTACAGACGACGTGATTGCATAATATTAATAACTAAACCTACGCAACGAGCTAGGGAAAGGGCTATGCTCGGAATTTCTCTACAAGATCGAATCAGAAATGATGAGATCCGTAGACGAACCAAAGTTGTCGACATAGCCCAGCAGATTAGTAAGTTGAAGTGGCAGTGGGCGGGGTACATAGCACGCAGAATTGATGGCCGATAGAGCCGAAAAGTTCTCGAATGGAGACCACATATCGGCAAAGGCAGCGTAAGACGACCAGCCACAAGATGGACAGATGACCTCATCCAAGTGGCAGGAAGACACTGGATGCAAGCCGCTTCCAACCGGTCTTTTTGGAAATCCATGGTGGAGGCCTATGTCCAGCTGAGCAGTGGACTTCTTGTGGCTGAATGATGATGATAGGGCTTTATATTTAAACACTGCACTAGCTCATCATGGTTTCTGAGCATGTAATATATTCTACAGTAGCCCGATGAGTTGACAGTGACCATAAGTCAGATTTTAAGAATGACTTTTGAAAGTTTTTAGTAAGTACTTAGTGATTTTGAAGTGGTGCTGTTTGTTAGATACCTACTGCTGAAAACGCTACTGTACAATACATTACGGTTTTCAGAAGTAGTTATGTACCTACCTGTAGAATCGACTTTCTTCTATGTAGAAGATGTAGCTGCAATATTGGCAGAGCACGAATTTAATAAATGATGTAAACCTAACATGAATTCTTAAGAATTTAAAATTTTTATTTAAGTAAAATCTCATGACACATGTGAAAGCCATTTTTAATAGACTTCAAAAAAGGAGGAGGTCCTCAATTCTATAGGAGGTTTTTCTTAGCTATGTTCTATCCTAACTCCGTCACATATTAATCGATTTCGACAATAGTTTTATTGCTTGAAAATGCTGATTAGTCTTATTTTAATTTGGTGAAGATCTGATGAAACACTTTCAGAGATGGAGAATGGATCTCTTCAATGGACTGCAGCAAATGTATGTGATAGGAGCAAAGTAAACTTGATACTTAAATTTTATCTAACTCTTGTACTGATATATGTTAAGTGGTGATAATTATTATAACTAATAACAACAAATAAAGTATTGAGGCCTACATTGTGTTAGGGAGAGACAAATGGCTATAATCTCTTTCTTAAATTAACTGAGCTAAAGGTATTTCCTTTTTTTTCCTTTTTTTTACCTACTTACATTGCAGAGGCCTCTCTCTCGGGCCCGTATTACAGAAGCGAACTTAAGCGCCGATCTTAGTTGAAAACAAGTTCTGAGTATGGTTTTCATTTTACAATGTTACTTGAGTTGGCATTTACCCTTAGATTAACGATACCTACTTCTATGGCATTTACTCGACTGAGTTTATTACTCAGTCGAGTTGTGAAATAGCTAGAGTGAAATAGTGAAATGGAGTATAGAATTGTGTACTTACTTGCTAAACTCATAGTAATTGAAATTTCACGTATAGGAACTCTTCTCTCGGTTTTGTTTGTTACACCACAACTGACAAATCAAATGAATCACATTAATGAATTCATGGTGATTCACTTTGTGATAATTTTATTGTGATTATCAGCACAATAATTCACAATGTTTTTTTTTTTTTTTTCATCTTCTTATTCTGCTAATAGCAGAATAGGCAAAGGACTTTCGTCCGTGCAGCCAGGTCTAACGTTTTTCCTTTTTCTTTTTCGTGTTAAGGCCGAGGCCAAATCTTTGTAATAATTTTTTAGAAGTCTTTTTCGTGTTAAGGCCGAGGCCAAATCTTTGTAATGATTTTTTTAGAAGTCTTTTTCGTGTTAAGGCCGAGGCCAAATCTTTGTGGTAATTTTTTAATTTGTCATTTCTTGTTACGGCAGATGCCAAGTCACATTTTTTGTGCACATTCACATTTTGATAAAAATTTGTTTAACTGTCATTTCTTGTTAGGGCAGATGCCAGGTCTTCACATTTTGGTTAATTTTTCTCAATATTTACACTTTATTTACATTTATAGGTCTGGGTCTTTATCAGCTCACATTTCACTATTTACATTATGTAGTTTATTTACAGACTCTCCACAGTAGTGGAAATGTACTCATATAGTGGTATATAGTTCTCAAATTTAATCAGTAATCCCTGAGTGTCGCGCGGGATGCTTTCAGGGTCATTATAGATGTTTAAAAGTTTTTCTATCAATATCAGTCTTTGAAGATTGTAAGCAGGGCAATGAAAAAAAAAATGATCTAGTGTTTGGTCAGCGGATAAATTGCAATCATTGCATATAGGGGATGATACGATGTGCATTCTATGAAGATGATGATTGACACGACAGTGTCCAAACCGTAGACGATTTATAATTGAGTAGAACTTTCTTGACATGTAGATTTTTGAGTATGTAAACCAAGGAGGGCAACCGATCTTTGTGTTAATTTTAGCATACCAAGAGCCTTTAGTTTGAAGAGTGTTTTGCCAATCGGTTTGCCAATCTTGACGAATATTTGATTTAAAAACACTGTTTATGTCCGAACTAGGAATGGCAACACTTTTGACGTGTCGATTGTCGATGTTTACATTTTCTGTTATTGTTCTTGCTAAATAATCCGCATTTTCATTTCCATTTACTCCTACGTGAGATGGAGTCCACATTAGAACGATATCCGTATCGAGAGAGAGTTTGGCGTACAGCTGTCTTATATTATTTATGAAGGGATTTATGTTTGCATCCAGCTTATTCATGTCAAGTGCCCGAAGTACACTCATGCTGTCAGTAACAATAAGCCAATGATTGTGTTCATGCTTGTGATCCGCGATGTACTCCAAAGCCGCTAGTATTGCTAAGGATTCTGCCGAAAAGATGGACAATTCCTTTGGAAGGGAAGCACCATGACCTAACTTGTAGAAAGGTATGTAAATAGCCATTGATACTCTTGATTCATTCTTAGAGCCATCAGTAAAAATTGTGCGATGATCAGGATGTAGCGATATAAGATGATAGACTTCTTCTTTTCTTTCCAAGGTACAGTCAATCAAAATCTTCATGGGTGTGAAGTGTGCTTCATAAGATCCAGAATAACATAGCCAATTGTCACTTTCCCCAATCTGATATTGCTGAATAAGACTTTGGAATCCAGAAAAGTCATGAAGAATGTAGGGGGTGATAGAGGAACTCAACAAGTGTTTATTAGATGTAAGTTTCTTGAGCAAAGGTTGATTGGTGATTGAAGATAGCTTCACAAGAAGCTTTTGCTTTAAATATTTAAACCTAATAGGTAAGGGTGGAATATTACATTCTACTTGTAAGGAATTTATAGGAGTGGTTTTCATTGCTCCTGTAATACATCTTAAATTATTATTTTGCAAGACACTCAGCTTATTGACCAACCTATCATCTGATGCAAAGCAAAGGAAACCATATTCAAAGTGGCTACGAATCAAGGATTTATACAACATAAGCAAAGTCTTTGGATCACTCTTAATTAGCATTTTTATTACATTGAAAGCCTTAGAGGCCCTTGCAATTATGCAGTCAACATATTTATTCCATGACATATTATAAGTAAAGATAACTCCCAAAAACTTTACTTCAAGCACCACAGGTAATTGTGAATTGTTGTAATAAATCTGAATATTTTTCTTTGCTTTACTAAAGACTACCACTTTTGTTTTTTCTGCATTAACATCAAGATTAAGAAAAGTAAAGTAGTTGCATAACTTTGTTAGAGCATTATTTATTTTACCCTGCACATCAGTAATATCAGCACCAGAAGTATAAATTACTAAATCATCTGCAAATTGTAAACTGTTTACTTTGGTTCCTAATAAATAATTTAGCTTGTGGATGTAAAGAATGTATATTAAAGGGCTCAAGATACCGCCTTGACAGACACCCTTGTAAGAATACCGTGGTCCAGTCAAGTGTTTATTCATCTTAACAAAAACCTGCCTGCCATGTAAAAAGTTGAAAATCCAATTTACTAATTTTTCAGGTATACCAAGTGAAGCCAACTCATGAGCAAGAACATGGTGATTAACATTATTAAATGCACCTACAATATCGAAGAAGACACCGACTAAATAGCGGTTGTCCTTCATAGACTGATAAATGTCTAATTGCAAATGAGCAATACTTTCTCTTGAAGATCTGCCTCTGCGAAACCCAAATTGATTTGAAGGTAACAAGTTATTACTCTCAATAAAAAACTCCAGCCTTTGCTTCAAAAGTTGTTCAAAAATTTTCCCCATGCAAGATGTCAGAGCAATAGGTCTATATGAGTCTACCAAATCCTTTTCTTTATTTGGTTTCAAGATGGGAATTAAACAATCTGTTTTCCAGTCATTTGGAATTAGCATATCTTTCCAAAGTAAATTAAAAAGATTTAGAACAACAATTTTAGAGCTACCAGTTGCATTTTTTAGGACTTTATAGGGAAGACCATCAAGGCCAAATGCTGTATCAAGTCTAGAGCTAATAGCAGATTTGAATTCTTGTAACGAAAATGGATTAGTTACATAGTTACTATTACTAGGTGAAACATAACTGTCTAAACTTAAAGGAGCTTCCACAGTATCAGGTGTATATTTTTTAAGGAAATCAGTAATCCAGTTGGGTTGACCAATGCAATGGCGGTAAATGAACTTTTTATTAAATTTTTTAATTAGATTCCAAATTTTTGAGATGGGTGTAGTGCGATTAAATGTCTCACACAATTTTGACCAACTAATATTTCTTTCTAACTTTAAAGTCAATTTTTTCTTAGCTTGCATTTTCTTAAAGTTTATGTAATTTATTTCAGAAGGATCCAGTTTGAATATTACATAAGCTTCTTTAGAGTTCTGAACTGCTTTTGTACAATTTTCATTCCACCAGGGTAGAGGAATCCTATTTCTTTTACTATGCACATTTTGAATCTGAGATGAGGTTACCTTACTCTTTTTGTACATGGCCATTTCAATGGCTTTGTTAATTATTACGATAAGCTTGTTATAGCTATCAAGTGGGTTAGAATAATCAATTTCAAAATGTTCTAATAAACTATCTAATATCATAGAATAGGCCTTCCAATCAACAAATCGATAATTATGAAAGACTGGGCAGTTGATATTGTCCAGAGAATGATTGATTATATTATTAATTACTATTGTTGTTATTACAGGTAAATGATAACTGCCAAGAGGGTCATCAAAAACCTCCCATTCAGAAGCAAGAGCCACTGATGGAGAAACTATGGTAAGATCTAAAGCATTTTGCTGCCACTTAGGAGAACCTATAGTGGTCATACTACCGTCATTAAGTAAGACCAGATTATTTTCGTCAATGCACTCTAACACATAACGTCCACGAGCATTTATATTTCTACAGCCCCACGCAGAATGTAGGCTGTTGAAATCTCCTGCAATCATAATAGGACCTGAGATGCTACTTATTAAATTATTTAATTTATGTTTTGTAAATGAAGGTGTGCAATTAGTAGGACTGTATAGACTAACAATAGAGAGTTCTTTGTTAGCATAAAATAATCTAATGGCTATATTTTGAATACTATCATCAGAAAAAGTACTTAAATTGGTGTATTTGAGACTATTGTGTATAAGAATTGCAACTCCATTATGACTATTACCTGAATCTAATCTTTCAATGTTATAATTTTTTATTTTAAAGGACTCTCCATCCCTCAACCAAGTTTCACAAATTATAGCTACATGAATTGATTTTTGAGATAAAAAATGCATTAAAACATGTTTATTGCTTCTAATAGACTGAGCATTCCAGTTAACAATACGCAAATGATCCATAAAGAGTAAATTAGGAGTGAATATTACTTATCTTTAGTTTTGAAATTGTCTAAAAGTGCATCTTTGATACTACTGACTGTGATGGATTTTTCATTTGTCTTGTGTTGAGTTATTAATTTAACGAGAGCGTTAGACAAAATTGTCAGCACTGACTCAGAATTTAATAGTAGTTTTAATTGTTCTGCGGGGGAGTTGTTTATAGATGGAAATGACTTTCTGTCCGATAAAGCATCAGCATATGAGGGTTTATTGTACTTATTTTGATTTTCTTCGATTTTTTGCTTTTTGACTGGACAATCTCTTGAAATTGCTGCATGAGTCCCTTTACAATGACAGCATTGAGGGTTCGCGATATTTGGGCAGTCTTTGTAGTTATGATCTAGGCTGCAGATAGAGCAGCGCTCCGAATTTTTGCAGAATTTTGCTATGTGGCCATACCTCAAACATTTCAAGCATTGCTTGACAGGGGGGATGTAGGGCCTCACTTCAAAACGCCAACTATTGAGGTCTACACTTTCAGGTAATATTGGGCAGGAAAAGGTAATACTGACTGTTTTAGTAGGAGTAAAGATATCACCATTTCGTCTCATGAAACGACGCACTGCTACGATATTTCTTCCACTGCTCATTGACTGAAAAATTTCCTTGTTGGACATGTTAACTGGCACGTGTTGGATGACACCTACTGTCTCAGTTGCAGCTGCAGGTATTGAGGCTTTCAATTTATATGAATCAAGGAATTTTTTATTCATCAATGCGGCATTGGCCAAGCCAGGTCTCTCAAAAATTACCCCTACTTTATACTTATTCACCCTTCGAAGCTGTTTGACTCCTTTATTGTTTCTTTTCAGATGGTTGCCAAAGCTCATGAGATCACGATCACCTAATGGTAATCCATCAGAGCCCTCCAAGAAGACAATATATTCAAAACTTCCGCCATCCTCCGGATAAAGTCGCCTGTAATCGGCAACCTTATAGATTTCATACTTCTCTTCATCATCCATTGAAACCTCAGAGTCTGAACCACTGTTGGGTTTCACTTCCACATCATCAGATTTCTTCCGCTTTTTCTTACCAGACAACATGACGTCCCGATATTATAAAGAAGACCACAGACCTTCTATACACTATTTATGTTTAATTTACAGTTATTAAAGGTTTATAATAATTTTTTGAATTTTAATTTGAAAATTGCCGCCGCTCTTTTTCACAGTTCCCGCGCTTTTTTTTCATAATTCACAATGTTCAATCAGCCAGCTGGTTTTGACGTTTACGATCGGATACTGAAATTAATTAAATCAAGAACCTCTTATGAACGTACAAAAAGGAACAGGTACAGTCAAGTGAGTCCATAGAAAGCTGAGTAGAAAAACAAAATATGTAAGTAGCTGGTAAAGCTACAACGTCCATACTTTGTCTTACACGCTTACTTTTTATCCTACCAATATCAAAAGGCTGGAAAAATAATTGTATTATAGACAAGAAAACCTGGTCGACTTTAGATTAATACTTATTTGGGTCGACACGATCTTCGAACGCACTCTTGTTTCTACTATAAGGATGTAGTCGCGATACTTACCATTACTATCGATAATAAATTATGTATTTATTAATATTATTTACATTAAATTATTTCCATGCAATGTACAGCCGACAGCACATGAACCTTTACATACGTGCACTCTAATCAACTAGGTTAAGGGCGAGTTTGAAACAAAAATCTCGAGAGCAAGTCAGACTGTACTACAGTCAGTCGACAGATAAAGTCGAGATACCCAATGTACAGTTGACAGTAAATTAGCGTTTTTAGGGTTCCGTATCCAAAGGGTAAGGGAGGGTCCCCTACTATGACTCCACTGTCCGTATGTCTGTCTATCACCAGGCTGTATCTCGTGAACCGTGATAGCAGTTGAAATTTTCACAGATGATGGAAAATGGTCACCTTTCGTACGCGGGGCACCTTCGTACGGTACCTATTACAGAAAAACTAAACGGCACACAAACACCCCTTTGCTTGTGTGCGTAGACATACTGGCCGCGATTTTGCTGATGATACTTCGTGGCAATCACGTCGCAGTGGGAGAGCTGACAAGACGTAACGAATTTCCGCGCCCGATAAGTAAATTTTTGACCGATGTTTAGTCCGTAGTTGAAAGTATAGTTGTCATGTTTATTGACTTTACATTGATGACGGATTGATGTTAACATTGTTTATTTTAAGCTTTAATTATGATATTTCCTATACTTAGTCAGGATTTAAAAAAGATAAAGTTGTAATTTAATTTTATGTAAAGCTTGGGGACCATTCGGACAGCACCCCACTGGGGACCATGCACCCCATTAAATCTTATTTACAAACAATACAGCAATTAAAATTTGCTCTATAATTAGGTATTATGGCTACATTCTACCACACAGAAAATAAAAATAAATCATTTCGTGCGTCCAAGTATTCGTGACTCCGACAAGGTTCAATACAGAACCAGCGAGTACCAAGTTCGTCTTATATTCTAGTCTGGTGTTATATGGTCATAATGTTATATGGCCATGGCCGTAGTGCCGTAAGGCCAATTTTACACTAGCTTAGACTAGATATGGGATTTTTATGGCCCTACGGCCTTGTTTATTATACTAGGCCTAGATATTGGGTTCTATGTGACAGAGTCAAACCCAAAATAGATATACCTAAATGTAGTATGGACATTATATTGTACAGTACTCTACTAAATTTTACATATAATATGCCTCGCCAACCCGCCTGCCAAGCGTGGCGGTTATGGCAAAACCCCTCATGGTTATGAAAATCATGACTCCTTCACGACATCATAAACATGGAAATACATGCAGACTGAGGGCATTTGTACAATTGTACGGCGGCCCCCAATAGAAATCGAACCCACGACCTCTAGCATGGTAATCAGACGTAATAGCGCTAAACCAACGAGGCATTAGACCATCTGGTGTAGGGCCAGAACTTTTTCGCCAGTTCTCCAAGCTATGTGCCCCGCCCACTGTCACTTCAACTGAGCAATTCTTCGAGCTACATCAGTAACTCGGGTTCTTATGCGGATCTCCTCATTCCTGATTCGATCACACAGTGAAACTCCTAACATAGCTCTCTGCATTGCTCGTTGGGTGACCTTGAGCCTTTTTATGAGGCCCATAGTCAGCGACCAGGTCTCACATCCGTAAGTCATCACTTCTAACACACACTGGTTATACACCTTTGTCTTGAGACACTGAGGTATTTTGGACGCGAAAATGTGTTTTAGTTTCCCGAACGCTGCCCATCCGAGTTGGATTCGACAAGTGACCTCTTTCTCGAAGTTGGACTTACCTAACTGGACTGTTTGACCCAGGTACACATAGTGGTCGACAACTTCGAGGTCAGAGCCGCCAACGTGGATAGAAGTGGGTGCTGCACTGGAGTTCTGCCACAGCGTATGTATGTGGTCCAACGTACCAAAGCCTTTTCGGAAACCGGCTTGTTCGGGGGGCTGGAAGTCATCGAGCTTGCGTGTGAGACGATTCGTAATAACGCTTGAGAACAGCTTATAGACATGTCTCAGAAGTGAGATGGGTCTATAATTTCTTTAATAGGGTGCCTTGTTGTTCTTAAGCTGCTTAAGAGCCATTCTAATCTCGTACATGCTGATGCCCGGAATGTCCTCGGTGTAGTACCGGGTTAGTCTAGCTCGAGGGTCTTGGGCTAGACCTATATAAGGTTTTTGTGAGGACGTATATAACTGCCCATAGAATCTTTTGACCTCCTTCAAAATTTCTGGACCTGACGAGACGATGCTACCATCTTCGGTCTTCAACTTCGAGAGTCGGCTCTGGCCAATAGACAGATCTCTGGAAAATACTTTAGAGCCCTTGTTATTTTTAATAGCCTCTTCAATACAGTCCGTATTAAAGCAGCGCAAGTCTGTCTTCAAGGATCCAGACATCTGCCCATTAAGCCACCGATATTCTGATGTGTCACGCGGTCTCGGGACCACGTGGAGGCGTCAAGTTAAAATTAAAATCATATACCTATAATACTCAGGTCACTACAGTCCCTGTGAAAACTGTGAAAAAATCAAACTTCCAAGGTCAAACTTTATATACTGTACTTTATGTACAAAACTTTACTAGATTTACGTACCTCTAAATCTCATTATACGGCTATGATGGGGGACTTCAACGCCAAGCTGGGCAGTCGAAGCGGTGATGAACCGGGCGTGGGGAAGTTTGGAGTCGGGCAAAGGAACGACAGGGGCCATCTACTGGCTGCCTTCTTGGAGAGGGAAGGCCTCTTTATGATGAACTCTTTCTTCAGGAAGTCAGAATGCAGGAAGTGGACCTGGATGAGTCCAGACGGCACCACGAAAAACGAATTAGACTTCATCTTGTCGACGAGGAGGCAGATATACAAGGATGTTTCTGTGATCAACGTAGTTAAAACAGGCAGCGATCACCATATGGTACGAGGCAAGTTGAATATCAACCTCAAACTCGAGCGCGCAAAACTGATGAAGTTTACGCTGTGACGGCTCGAATCCAAAACCCCGAGAGTTTTCAAATTGAGCTTCAAAACCGCTTCGATGGCCTGGATATTGGGGAAAACGTACTAATAGGACCAAAAACTTCTCAGACCACACCCTCAAACTCATGGAAGATCTTCGCGTGACACATCAGAATATCGATGGTTTAATGGACAGATCTCTGGATCCTTGAAGAGATACTTGCGCTGCTTTAATACGGACTGTATTGAAGAGGCTATAAAAAATAACAAGGGCTCTAAAGTCTTTTCCAAAGATCTGTCTATTGGCCAGATCGACATCGGCTTAAAAATAAATAAGCTTCACACTAACTATCTACATAAGTTTTTCACATTACACACTTAATTTTTCATTGTGGTTAAATTATAAATTCATGAACCAAAAAGCCCCCTAACTCATAAAATGGTCGTGGGGAAAGGGAGAGCAATGACATTTGGCATAGTTTTTTCAATATTGCTGGGTTAGCACATAACTATTAGGTACTACGCGTAACGACTGCGTATTGTAGAGTCCATAATATGACCATTTGTCAGTTTTAAAAATTATAATATAGAAAATGAAGGATGCCTTTGGAAGTGCAATTTGGACGAATTTTTTTTTATTTATATGAACCACAAAGTAAGGTTAGTGTTGGATGGAGCTTGGCGTCTATAAGCAGAGTCCAGCCAAAATGCGCCGAATCGCAATGAGCAACAGAAGTAAAGTGAATCGCTACTTTACAATCTTTACATTGTCATTGTCAAACTTTACAGGTAGTCTGGCAGGTACCCTACTCGTGGAGCGCTCGTTGACCTATCTTACCTGACTTTTCATGAAATGATTTGCGAGAAGACATGTTGAGGAAAGCTAAGACAATAGAAATGTAAGTTGTGTACTAAAGAAATTACCTAAATAAGGTATACTGAGTCCTGTTCGTACGGAAGTATCGATTAAGTTAGCGTAAGTTTTAAAAATATTATTATGTAAATTAACAGAGCAATTAAATAGTGAAAATTGCTTTTACGACACCGCGGCATTATTATTCTGTCTTTATGTAATCTACGTCAACCCGGGGCCGGGGTCGGCGCAACGCGAGTCGCACGCGACAGGAAGATAAAAACGTTAAACACATTAATGTTCAGCGGGGCTAGGCTCGTAATATAGTCTCGACTTGTCGACAGCTGCGCTTCCCATTACTATTTACGTCAAAATGACAAATATGTCAAAATTGTCAAACGAGCGAGACTGATGGGTGAACCTTAGCCTGCCGCAAATGAATGAACCAAAAAAAATAATTGACAATCGAGATTTCGAGAAATCGGATTGTTGGTTGGTTGGTTGGTTGGGCTTTTCTGTCTGTTGACTTTGTTGTGATCTTTGTTAATTAATTTCATGAGCGATTGGGCTTAGCAGTGAGAACTATTTGTCCAGTTTTCATCTTTTGAAGTTTAAAATGGGTGATTTAATTGGTAAGCAGTTTTATTACTTTTCATTTCGTACACTTACCTATTATGAGCGCATTTGCCCAAATCGTAATGAACACGGAACTTCCATACGTTGTAAGCCTATAAAAATCTGTGAGCATTGTCGCTATACCTCGCCGTAAGTCGATAGCACATCAACCTTTACTCTAATATCCTAGCACTCAATAATATTTTTCGTCCATTTTTGTTTTTCTTTATGAACGGGCCCCCAACTTTACCCTCCAACCCACTATTTAAGCCACATTTAAGAAAGTGGTGCAAGTTTGCCCTTATAACTTTTTATTTCTTGACATATTTTAGATTTACATTTATGGGTACAATGCTTCTTCTTCTTTCAGAGATAACAACTTGGCCACAACATAAGTGCCAGTTCTACAAAGTCACAAGCAATGCTTTATCTGTGGAGATAAAAGGAGACATAGCAACAATTTTACTGGTTGAACAAGCTGAGAATGACACCAAAGGATTTAAAGTAATTTCATGTCATTTACACCTCTCAATCCATGACTATTATTATGTTATTGTCCTTTTTATTTTCGCTATTTCCAACCTACACCTCGCGAAGCTAGGTAATGCAATTTCAGGGGCTGTTGAATAATTAATTGGTTTTTTAGGGATATGTATCTCGAAAGGAAAAAGCAGAACCCTCATAGATTCACTTTGCTGTCCGGCTGTATGTCTGTCAATACCGTTTTTCTCACACTTGTTTGTTTTTTTTTTGGTTCCGTACATCAAAAAGAAAAAAACGAAACCCTTATAGGATAACTTTGTTGTCCGCCCTTTCGTCCGTAGTGGACCCAACAGACGTCCTGACTACAGCGCCATCTGCCGGGCTGATTTGTGAATCTAAACCATCCAGGGCGCCACCCAAACGCATACAAAAAAATCATTCAAATAGGTCCAGCCGTTTAGGAGGAGTTCAGTGACATACACACGTACGATATATAACGATATCTTTATATATAAAGATATCGCTATGTCGTTTCACTAGGTAATTGCATTAACCTCCTAACCCCTGGAGGTATAAAATATACCAGAATTTGACGAAACTTGGTACGTTTCCTTAAAAAGGTACTAACATTACTAGAAAAATAATGAAAAAAATACTGGACCTGGAAAAGCTACTTTTCCAGATGTCCTGTGCATAAGACATTCGGTGTCAATTAAGAAAATATTCAAGTTTATAAGTCCTATGCATAGTACTTTCGGGGTAAATTAAGACATATTATGACAAAACATTTTAAGATATTTATTTGGAATTGAAACTTATTTTTTAACTTATAATTGAAATTATTATTAGAAACTTAAAATTAAATCTTCTCTTATAAAAAAAACCACAAATCAATTGTATGCATATACTTTGGCTAACAATCAAATATTTCAATAATTACTTTGCAATGAGTAATTATGAAATTCAAAAAAACAGTTTCGGCCCTTTACGAGGCACAAATATATGTCACAGCATGTACATTTTACTGTGCTTTTCATTTTGCAATTTTCCTTTCGACTGTGCGTGCACGTGAAGCTCTACCACGGGTGAATATCGAGCTAGAAGGCGAAGGTATCGGTATTGGAGATGCAGTAGGTTCTGAGACGTCATCTTCGCTGGATTCATCAGAAGTTTCATTAGGCGAATTACCCAACTGATTTGGACGATAGTTGGCATCGTCTGCTGAGTCATCAGAAGAGAAATCACAATCGGAATCATTCAATATATCCAAAACTGGAAAGAAAGAAACATGTAATTCACGACGCCCGAGCGCAGCGAGGGCGCTAATTAGCCCGAGTATGCAATTGATGCTTACACCCGAGGTAAACACTCTGCTTTACATATCGATTGTGAGGTACCTAAGTAAAAAAACAAGAAAGCAGGACTTTTGAGAAAGAACTCCAAATCACGAAAAAAAATTACTTTCGCGCCTAGCTAGTCGACTGACTTTTTTTACTCTTCACGATTTTATGGCACGCAAGCGCGTCAAATCGTGCTGGCCAGTTTGATTTTTAAATCGATTTCAATTAACATACGATGTGACTGCGAAACAAATAGTTCGATATCTATCTTTCTATACTAATAATAAATCTGTAAGGGTCAGTCATGGAGTAAGTTAGTTTGTTTTCAGAGATATTGTGTTTATAGGCTCAATATATGATACTGAAACTAATTTCACGATTTTTAGAATTTTTTTCTGTATGTGTGTATGTATGTATGTATGTTCCTCCATAACTCTTAAACCAATTATCCGAATTTGATGAAATTTGGTATAAAAACATATAGACATCTGGGACACAGGATAGGCTATTTAAATTCTAGCTCCAGTTATGATAAGACGTGGCCCCCATACAAATGCTGCTTCGTAAAAATCGAAATGTACGCGAACGGAGTCGCGGGCACAGCTAGTTTAAAATAAAATCTTCATAAATTCTAATATAAATTGTCTCGATTCCGATTCGAGTAAATAATCGATACCGAGAAAAAAAATATTAACTTTTAAAAAATATTCTTCTTGCAGTATGAGTATGACAGTTCTTTTTTCAAATTCCAAAACCTATGCTGTAATGTTAACATTACATGGTATGTTTTGAAACTTATGCTGTAATGATATCCCCGGCATTTAGGGAAGTAAGTGACTACTTACAGAGCAAGAGATATGTAAAATATGTAAATACCTACAAATTTGTACGGAACCCTCGGTGGACGAGTCCAACTCGCTCTTGTCCGGTATTTTTTCTTTATAAAATTAAAGGGGTCTCATACAAGAATCGTAATTTTTTACTTTTTTTGTACAAAAACTTTAGTCGTTTTTATTTAAGGTATGCGTTACATAAAATCTCTTATGTTATTTCTTTTATGTCAAAACAATAGTAAATAAAATTTTATCTGGTTTGAACGACTTTCACCTGAACTTCTCGGTAATTATTTGTATGTCAAGGTCTCAAACATTTTCTTATTAGCAGTAGACGTTAAATGGTTTATATTACACAGAGCTAAACCGTGAAATCTATTTTAATTTTTATCGTAGATCGTAGGAAAAATAAAATACTACAATGTAGTATTTTCTGGAGTTAACACGAGCACTAGACATAATAAAAGTGAATTTGAACGGATATTTACTCGTTTACTTTTCTATTATACAATTGTCCGACTTTTCGGTACTTTTGCAAGTGCCGTGGTCTGAGGTAGTCTGAGGCGTAAATATCCCTTCAAATTCAGTTTTATTATACCTATGTACTACAAAGTATTTTATTTTATATTAGTCTTACAAAATAACCGACTCACACTTGGCCGGTTTTTTTTCATAATTTACATATTTGTTTCAGATAGCTCTAGGCCATCACTATAGCGATAGCTTCATTCAAATCTTGGGCACGGATTCAGAACCAAGTGTCGCGGTACACACTCCAGTAATGGTAACTAACAATGAGTACCGAGAGTTCTGGCTGACATGGTTCGGCGCCAGTTTGCGGGTGGGGGTGGCCGGTCAAGCTGAACCGTTTATGAGGCTTCCCTTTGCAACCCACCCTGCGGCGCCGCGTGATAGTCTTGCTCTTCAGTATGTCGGTTTCCTGATCGATGACGAATATGGCTATGAGCCTGTGCGCTGGAGATTTTCTTGTAAGTAGGCCCCACGAGTATGCTTGCGCTTAATTTTTCTTAACCAAACGAGTCCACGCCGGATTAAGAATAGCTTCACTCCATTTCCTCCCGTGGATGTCGTAGAAGGCGACCAAGGAAATAAATTACCAGGAGACGGGCAGCAGCGTCTTCCTGGGATTCCAACCGCATACTGCGATCGCCAACCCGCCTGCCAAGCGTGGCGATAATGGCAAAACCCCTCATGGTTATGAAAACCATAAGGGAGGCCTATGTCCTGCAGTGGGCTTCAGGGGGCTGATGACGAAACGAGTCCAAAGACAAAACCCCAAGTCCCAAGAAACTAGAAGTAGTCAATAAAGTACGTCAGTACTTCATGCCAAGGCATGCTCATTGCTCAAGGCATGGTTCGACGATCTGAGGCAGATCTGAGGCAGATTGCTGGCTGCGGCTGGTTGAGGATGGAAAGAAGTGGTGTCCCGTGGGGGAGGCCTATCTCCGGCAGTGGACGACTAGTCTGATTAATTAATTTGTACGGGCCAACCCGAACAGTTTCATAGTATACACGAATTGCTTGTCAGCAATTCTGCGAGGCCGCGGACCTTTGCCGTCACCCGCTACCTATCGGTAGCAATTTAAGTTAGTTCACGATATAGAGCCGATCCGTTCAGACGGACACTCGTCGCGTCCTCATTGTCAGTACAATACCAGTTCATCTCACCCCTCATCTTAGTCCTAGTGCTATTGACAATATATCAGTTATAAGTTCCCAAAGTCAGTTCGTATCATTTATCAGAACTTAGTGTAAACCCGTACATAATTGATGGAAGTTAATGTAATTTGGTCAATTTGTTTGTCGAGCATGAAATCTATCTACATTTGACCTTTTTTATTTCAGTGTCACCAGTGAAATTGCGCCCGAAGGAGGCGAAAGTCGTGAAAGGAGGCAATGCAGAATGGGTAAAGGTTGGCAATCAACTTCCAGACAATGCCCTCATCGGGGGCTATTGTAAATTACAGCAGGAGAACTTGTACATTATTCGAGCAGAGCACAGGGGTTCTGTCACGCCTGGAAAGTTTGTGCCATCTGAAGGCCTCGGCTATGTGCCTTGGGGCGGGGCAGCTAACGAAAAAGAAGAGTTTGATGTAAGTACTGTGGCGCTCTCGTTCAATGAAATGCGGATATTAGTAAATAGTAACTTTTTTATTCTATTTTTTCCACATCTTATCGATTTCCTACCCTACCTAATCAATTGATACCACAAACAAAATGACGATTCCCTTTCAATTTAAAATCTAACCAGACGGCTTTGCCGGCCACTCTCATCATCATCATCATCGGCCTACGCTTGTCCACTGCTGGACATAGGCCTCTCCTATCACACGCCTTGCGAAGTTCATCGCTCCACCGAGCCGCTTACCGTTTACCGTGCCGTCCACTATAGAAACCAGAAATAAATAATTTATTTCAACGTAAAGAATTTATATTCTGTTTGCTGAATGTCAATGTACTACCTATGTTACTATGTTAGCCGCTGCCTTCGTAATAGGGGTTAAAGTATGTAATTCATTCACTCGAATTTTCGCAGTATCCATCTTTCTTGTCTAAATTGAATAACAAAAACAATTGAAAGTCGATATTCAAATGTTTCACATTTTTTAAAAAAAGAACATCATAGAAACCATTTGAAAAATGTTTCATTCGAAAACCTCAAACCATGAAGATTCTATGTCAATTCAAAGAACCTATTGCAATAAAACGGCAATTTCATACTTTAACCCCTAATATAAAGCCTTATTTGTAAAAATGCCGTATTTGTATAAAGATATACCTCTTTACAGTACCTCAGTTCGTAGGACATAAATTTGAGATGGAGTAGACTTATAGAGCATTTGCAGCATAAATTAATGGTATCGGACTGTCGGTTTGCTCAGCACCGATGGTCATCCTCTCGACTGTCGACTTAATCCAAGTAAGAAGAAGTCAAATTGGCAGAGAAGAGAAGTTTTAAGTTTCGGGAACTGGATGCAGAATCTGGTTCTGAATTCCAAATCGAAATGAGACAATTGTTATGCTGCGTCTACATTAGCGGGCGAGGATTTGTGTCGCGTTGGCGCGCTAGAAACATCGTGTACGGGCTGACGCGATGTTCTTGTCCACATCATCACGTATGGGGTACCTATGCACGACACGATGTTTTTAGCGCGCCAACGCGACATTTCATCGCACTGGGCTGGATTGTGTTGTTCTCTGTTGGGTGGCAAGACGTAGGCTGTTAATTCAAAATGGAGGAAGCAGGGGCGTTCCATTACACGTCGGTAAATTATTATTTTTTACAATTGTACCAGTATCAGTTGCAAAATAATAAAAAAAATCCATACGATACTCTCCGTTTCATAAAACTGGATAAACTCCAACACTTTTTCGTTACTCCACTACATAGTGTACGAAAAAACACACGCACGTCCGTCTGGACAATAAAGAAGTGACGTACTTAGGTGTAGCCACCCAAGCGAATATATCGCGACAAATACCTTTGATGCGCGCCAGTTTACCGACACGACAGTGCCCCGATAGTACATCGTCTTCGCCCGAGTACTACGTGTTGCAACGATGAACCCGGCCACACTCATCGCGTTAACACGAATATTCGCCGTAGCCCGCTAATGTAGCCGCAGCATTAGATATATTCATCGGCAACAGATAGTGACGTTATTTCCATTGTTTCATCATCATGGGTTCTTTTAGTACTTCGGTGAACAGAGCTCTTTTCTATCAGGTTTTATGCGGATTCAATGCGCAATGGGTGCCCACGCGTACCAACGTGATACCAGCCGGTGCCATCGCTGGAGGCACGTCCGAAGACCTAGACGAAGTCTTATACATCGGCCGCGCATACTACGAAGGCAGTCTCGTACCCGGCAAAGTGCAACCTTCACATAAAGTATGTTACATAGCGTATGGGGATAGGGAGATTGCTATTCAGGAGTACGAGATTTTAGTTGATCCTGAGCGAGTTGTGCCTGGTTCTCTTATACGGCCTGTCTATTATCAATGAGGTGGCGAGTTGTGTGTGTACGCAAATAATCGTCAATGACTTGAAGACACTCTGCACTGTGATTACTTGGTTAACGTTGTTATTGATATAAGACACGTAGATATGAGGTACAGTAAACCTCATCGGTGGCTACCTACTGGAGGGTCCGTGTCAGAAACTCGCTAAATCCAATAACAGATGCAGGCGGAATAGTTGGCGGTGGGGTTAACCATACACCTACGTTGTGCGATTATAAGAATTTGATTTATATTTACCAGTGTTATTACTCTTAGTTTTTACTTGCTGCTCGTGGGGGGACCCCATCACTTTAACACCTCCCCCTGATGCTTTTCCAATCTCGTTCACAGTCCTCTACCCATACACATGAATGCAGGTAGACTACCCACCAAACTACGGTCTTCGCAACTACACTGTGTCGTCCACAGTCCATCATCCCCTTGAACTGTTTGTGTTTATGCTGTAGTACATGCAGTGGTGTAACTATGTACTACAGCAACATACGAGCAGAGCTCGCAAAATGCCAGGGGCCCCCGACCTGAGGGGGCGCCCGTACTATAAGGCCGCGAGCTCAGGAGTAACTTAACATTTTTAACAAAAATTTGTAAAAATTATGTTTATATATATGAGTACTTCAAATCAATTAAAGTTGGGTCATATACACTACAACTAAAAGGGCCTCAGATGGTATAGTTACGCCTGTGAGGGGCTCCCACACATAAACACGATACGACGTCGCGTCGTGGTACGACGCGTTAATTTTGGCTTTAATTTGGCTTAAGTTAGTGTAACTAATCGCGAGTATCCAGTCAACTCATAACTAATCGTCACTTAAGGGTATCTAATTAAAACCTATAGATCGAGCTACCTTGTGAAATAAACAGTGATATGAAAGCGGCAGACTAATTAAAGCTTTTTTAATTTTGAAATTTCGTAATTTAATTGAAGTTAATTAATATATTTTAATTTTATTATCATTAAGTTGTATTGGTCTTGTTCTGGAAATAAAAAATAAAAAAAAATTATAGCAAAGGGTTATTATAGCTAGGGACTGTGATACGTGCTTTGGTCACATGCGTCGGAAGGCGTGCTCGTGGTGTGTATATTTGGCAGTGTAGAGATGGTCCGTGTGGCGCCGGATTAAGAATAGCGTCACTCCATTTCCTCCCGTGGATGTCGTAGAAGGCGACTAAGGAAATACATTACCAGGAGACGCTAGACGGGCAGCGTCTTTCTGAGATTCCAACCACATACTGCGATCGCCAACCCGCCTGCCAAGCGTGGCGATTATGGCAATACCCCTCATGGTTATGAAAACCTACCTATGTCCTGCAGTGGGTTTCAAATGGCTGATGATGATGATGATGATGAGAGATACTTAAATGACACGTAGCTACTATGATTTGAAATAATTTAATATCAAAATAGACAATGGCTACAATTATAATAAAATTATACGTAATAATAACATAAGGTATGTAACGATTAACAATATTATGCAGTGCATCAAATATATCGTCGCATCTCACACGCCTTACCGTCAACCGTGCCTATGTAAGATGTACTATAGATGTAGGTACAAGCTACCCTTATACTACGCGTAAGAGCGCTTAAGAGCGTATTCGAATATTTTTCTTGCGCCAAAGTTCCACTGACTTACGTAACGTTTGCGCTCATCAGGATCGGATGAATAGCTACCTATATCAATGTAAATCTATGTCTCAACATCGCGAATCCACTCCCCCTTCTCTGTAGCTAAGCGTCCATCTAAGTTCAACTTCGTGTTGAAGCCGGAATAAAAGCAAAGACACCTGAAAAAGATACGCTTCGAGCTAAATACTGCAGGACGTGACCCACAGTTTCTTCTTTACTGCGGTATGGACGCTTGGCTTAGGGTTGCTCTGTTGGAAGTTCAAGCGACCAGGACTTCGTACTCGGGGAAGCCGAGCTCCTGGCCAGCGAAAGAGATGTAGCAGACGCCGTGGGACTGCTGCACCTTGCCGGTGGTGAGGCTGCCCTCGTGGTTGACGCGGCCCACGAACAGAGGCTCGCCGTCCTCGGATTCGCCGCCGGGGAGAGCGCCCGGGGGGATTCTGTCGGCGGCCGTCGCTACCCAGTTGCCAGGGCCGCCTACCAGGACCTGGCGGATGTCAAGGGATGGTTAGAGTGATTTTGGGAGGTTAACTCTGTTCTTCCATCTGGCAATCTTCTTGGTCGTACATTCTAACATATTTTATTGTAAAAATACCTATACTTTCGAAAATGTGGTCTGAGGAGGTACAAAACATTTTAGACATTAAAAAGTACCTGGGCGATCAAGCTTCGCTCGTTTACTTTGTAAAACACCTACGTACATAATAATATTATGTAAACATCCTCAACATACCTACGGTAGGTATGTTGAGTAACTGTGTAGAAAAACTGTATAGAAAAACACAAAAGCCCTTTCTAAGCGAGCGCTATTTGTCACGATAATAATTTTTTTTAACGAAAACGTTCACAAGCCGACCGACCGGGCGGGCGAATGCGCCAAGAGTTCCCAAGTCTGAACCGAACAGCGACTACCAAAAACAAAGCAGAGTAAGAGTTATTCAATGCTTATTATTTTGACACGTATTACTGTTCACATAAGAGTCTAGAGACCGGTCTTTGTTTTTAAATAGTTTCTTTTTCAAACAAGACTCTTTAAAACACTCCTTATATGCAGTTTAAATATCGAGTCTGTGGTAAAGGGGAAGTCTTTACCACAGACTATTCAAGCTGAATTTGAGGACTGTTTTAGAGGAATCGTCTTTTTATAAATAAATAGTTGGTATAAAATATTGTTATTAAGTAGAATTTATTTGGAAAAAAAGTAGACAAAAAAACTACAAAAATAATAATTCATTCAAATTACTTTCTTCTAAATACGGCATTATCTATAATAGTTTACTGGTAATCCTAGTTAAACAGACAAATGAGTACATTTAATGTAGTCCGTCCAAGGCTTGAATAAAATATAAAGGAAAGTTGATTAGTGTCAGTTACAGTTACATTACATAATTACGTTATTGATGTAACTCTGTAGCTAGAAAAACGTAGCTTGTGATAAGTAACGTCGTAATGAAGTAACCATTAGGATAGCAGTTGTTCTGTAACGGCGACCCCGTAAGAGAGTTCGAAATAAAACTGTTACTAAAATCACATGTTTTAAAACATGTGACGAGTCACGAGAAACCAGTTTCTTTACGTTTGACAAAAATCACGTAACCACCACGCCTACAAATAATTCAAGAGTGCAGGTGCTACTGAAGCACGGAGTCTGGGAAAGACTATTTCGTCTGGTAATTTTGCCTGGAGCTTAGAAAGCGTGTATTTTTTTTAAGCATTTAGTATTGATCTTCTTCAGCATCCTTTCCTGGGAATGGCTTATGGCAACTTCGACTTGATTTGGCCGCCTTCTTTTTTTCTTTCATACAATTTGTATCTGTATTATTTGAAAACTAACCTGGTACTCATTCTTGCCGTGCTCTTGACCGCCCCAGGGGATGTAAGCGCAGCCGTGCGAAGCCACAAGCTTGCCAGGGATCATGGCACCCTCGTGGGAAGCCCTGGCAATGTAGATAGGTTCCCCGGAGACGTCCTGGCCACCGGGAACGGCTCCCGGTGGCACTTGGCCACCCGTAGAGTTGACCCACGTGGTGGCGCCCCCGGGGTATCCGCCCGCACCACCGGGGTACCCGGGCGGAGAACTGAACAACGCGGCTGGGGTAGGCGCTGAAGGTGGAGCTGGAAGAAGCGATAAGTCGTGACGTCGGTTTCAGTTGGCTTTTATGGGTTGGAGACGATATAAGCAGGTAGGTATCGAGCCTGTGTGTGAGAGTAGTACAAAACTTGTTCGTAATCTTCATATAAAACACGAATGTTACACAAACCTTACAGTATCTTGTCTTGATCACTGATAAATAATGCAGCCCATACACGTCCCACTGTAGGGCCTCTCAGAGAGAGAGAGTGTGGGCGCATGCCTACCGTGGATTGGCAATTCCAAACGCTGAAGTATGTGAACAACTCGAACACTATAATATAAATGTAATATAAGCTTTCAATTCCAAAAGATCAAAATAGCAGAGCTTAATTTCTGTTTTATTAGACAAAAATCAATGAGATGCTTTGTGACACTCCCATACAGGCGTACAGCGGATCTCACCACACTGAGATTGATCACCGCACATAATACGCGCGACGAGTAAAAGCGGTCATGGTCATATTGTGATGAGATCCAATGTACCTACGTCGCCGCGGCGCGCGCGAATCGATGTAGTTTATTCGTAGGATGCTAATAAGTCATCGGGTCAGGCGCGGATACGTGACCCCTGATTCACGAAGCACTTAATTTCGAAAAAATCCTGTATCCCGAAAACGACATCCTGTATCCGCGTCTGCACGTGCACACACAATCATTTATCAAACTGCCTTCGTGAGAGAAAAGATAAGATAAGAATATTATTTATTGTACAGAAGAAACGAGAGACAAAATACAACTATACCTACCTACTTCAATGAGTCAATGGATGTGAACCAGAACGTTATTATGTTGTGTGCAGTGATAGTTTTTGTTCGTGGGTTGTTCGTTGTAGATATTTACATAAGGAAGGATGTGTTCTTTAGACGTGCAACAACGACATTAATATCGTTGACTATGACGTGCAGACAGACATGCAATTATTTATTGAAAAAATTAGCTTCGAATGCAAGCAAATCACACAAAATGTACCCAACATACCACAAAATGCTTAAGTCATCAACCAGGTGTTGAAAGTTTCTGGAGTTCATTGTAAAAAACAACTAGATAAACAATGAATTAGTATCTATTGTCTTGCAGTATTTTATTTATATTACGTAGAATTTTTTGTTAGTTTACTCAAACATTATTCCAATAACAGCGAATATCAGACCGCCCTGTAAGTTAAGGGGACAAGTTGGAATGCAATAAAATCAATCACATATCACGCAAGTCGAAATCACCACCTATACACCAAAGCCTTAACAATTTAGGGACACTCAACGGGGTAGAGCGCCGCCTCTGTAGAATTGCCTGATCCGCCATTGGCCGCGCGCGCCCCAGCCAGTGCGGACCCCGAAGTGCGTCACAGGGAACGGAGAAGGGTCCGTCCACTCCATAATAATAGCGCCAGAGATCCCGTCACGGACCGTAAGCCTGCCACATCTCCATTCAAACAGGAACTTCCTGAACTCTGTCGGATTCACTATCCCAGGCGTCGGGATTTCCACCTACGAATTTCCATAGATTTTAAATTTTTGAATGAAAACTGAACAACCGTTTCATCGATCCAACATACTACGCTACCTTGTCCGGCTTCTGCCTGCAGTATCTAATCACGGATTTGGTGTTCTCCCATCCGCCGAGGATGAATTCGTACATAGGATCGACTTCGGCCGGCCCGGTGGTGAGACAGACGTGGCAGTTGTGCGGGCCGCAGTATTCCAGCTCTACGGAGCCGGACGCTGCGGGTCCGAACTTATAGTCTAACTTGTCCGGGGTTTGGAACTCGGGCGAATCTGCGTGGACAATACATAGTCATTGCACGTGGTCATCATCATCACCATCATCATCAGCCATTTGACGCCTACTGCAGGACATAGGCCTCCTTCGTGGTTTTTATAACCATGAGGGGTTTTGCCATAATCGCCACGCTTGGCAGGCGATTTCTACGACATCCATCGCACGTGGTCGGCTGGGTACATTTTGCTGATGAGTCGTGTGGGGTGTTACCTTCGATTTTCCACGTGCCGGAGGCGCCCCAGCCGGTGCAGACGCCCACGAAGGCGACGGGAAAGGGTTCGGGGTCCTGGTAGGAGAGGAAGGGAATAGCCTCGCCATCGCGGCCGGCGGACACTATACCGCTATCCCAGCGGACCCAGAACCCGCGGAACTGGCCACCGTCCAGGATACCGGGCGTGTCAGCCTCGGCTACATCTGGCTTTGTTTTGTTCTTCCTGATTATACTCTTTGTGTTTCCCCAACCGCCGATGAACACCTGGAAATATGGAGTAAAATTATATATTCGTACTTTCGATTGGGTTATTATGTTTCGCATGTGCAACGTTGTGGTTCTGGTACGTATACTCGTCATTTGTCACGTTAGTGAATGCTTTTGCTTCGGCTCCTCTGCGCTATATAGAATGATATCAGTTCACTGGCGTTTGATCACCAACTCGAAAAGAAGAACAGAGGCGTGCCGACAAACCGGGAACTCTTTTTTTATCGTCACTATAGTCACTAGCTATATTTTGTTTTAAGAAGAAGTGATTGGTTTGGAGTCTTACCTCATACATAGGGTTTGACTCCTGAGGGCCAATCGTGAGGGCCAGGTGGGCATCGTTGGGAGCCCTAACCTTGAAGTTGACGAAGCCATTCGCCAAAGGGAAGAACTGGTACTGGAGGTTGTCCTCCGTCGATACATCTGCGCCAAAAAAATAAAAATAAGATAAACTAGAATTGCTACGCGACATACCACCTGCCTCTTTTTGTGATAATTACGCTCATTTAGACTACCAGAAAGAAACCAAAACAATCGAAGTAATCTTGTTCCTTTTGAGTTGTAGCAGTTCGTGAAATAGCAGGTACCTAGGTACTGGAAAGGTGCGTTATATGACGATGTGATTTACTATTAGTATTCGTTAGGTGTTCGAACCTGTCCGGTGTGGACAGTCGCCATTTTAGGTTTGCTTTCAAAACACCCTACCTAAGTAAGTTTATGTTGGGCCAGTTTGTAATTAATTGCCAAGCGTTAGAACGCTTTTTAGATTATCGGATCGAACTAAGTACCTAGGTAGAGCAATTCAGACGGTTACGGTCGTTTGTTGTTGTGAATGAGTCGTTTGACCTGAGGTGATGTCATCCGATCAATGCTGCGGGGGACGAGGCGCACGGGCGACCTACTGTCACGTGGTCACATTACTTAGTCTAAGATTGGAAGATTGTATGTACCTTGAGCTCGACTGCAAATTAGAGTTAGGCACCTACATAGTTGAAGGTAGCCGAGGATTGAAAAAAAAAACTGTCTTCGAAGATCTATACCTATTGGTATTCAGCAGCAGACGAATGTGAGTTGGTTTAGTTTAGCATTCCTCCTGACACGACTTGAAGGTAATGAAATGCACGCAAGAAAACGTAATTGCTTATCCAAGTATAAATTGTGACTCCCGAGTCGAATTCTTCGCGCAGTTTACGTGTTACTCGAGTAGGTGAGAACTTAATATGTCTTAGACAGCAAGCTTATAATATCGGCTCCGATTTCTTGTAGGTACATGCTACACTTACGTGAATCTAGCGAAGTCGTATTGTATTTAGATAGTTAGGTAAAGTAGCCTATTTAGATACAAGGTCTATAGAAAATTGCCCAATGCAATCTGGTCACGCCTACAATACGATTTCATTAAGGTAACCGGTTCTTGAATAAATTGTTTGCTAGGTGTATGTTCTTCCGGCGTTAGATAATCGCGGTCTGCAATAAGACGTGTATTGATCCTGAAATTCTTCGACCAGCACTTACCACGCCCGAAACTGGCATCGAGCCAACATTACCCGCCGGCTTGCAAGTCAAACACTACGTACATTAAAAAAATTAAAATTTGGAAATAAAAACAAAAACTACCCAAGCTTTGTCAACCGTATCGCGAATGTGTCAAGGATCTTCACGCTCCTCTAGTGAGTAAATGTACCATAAATACGTCGTAAAATAACAAAGATGTATTGGATAAACAATGTTATTTACATGCTCACCTAAGATGTTTGTCATGGTGGAACTGAGTTTAGAAGTTTTCCACTTAGAGCAGTCTGTGGCACTGTACGGTGTCGCTCTGTCGAGTGCTATTTCCAAACTACGCCACCGCGCGCCCCCGGCCGGCTCGCGAGGCGTTCCAGTCCTGGGACGACAATTGACAGAAGGTCCGACATAAATAACTTCAACACAACACAATCACTTGTCGGTCCCAAACTAGCATTCCGTGCTATGGTAAACCAGACAAGGGCATCAACGTAATGAGATGATTGATAGAGCGTCCAGTGGCACCTTCACTCACACTAGATGGGTGAAGGGACCGTCCATGTGGTCCCAGTATAATTTGTAGTCGGTGCCCAGTTTCATGACAAACACATATATTTTGGGCACCGCCTCCAAATTATACTTCTACAATACCTATATGTATAAATACTTCTAATTGTTTCAATTATTTCTAACTTTTTAGTACCTGCTGTAGTGTTTCGAAATCTGTTTTTATTTTTTATTTATCTCCTTCACAGTTCGGGAGTTCGCCGTTTAAAGTTTAAAAGATATAATATTTTTTGTGAAATATGGCAAATAAATATGAAAAGTAACTGTTTAAAAATGATGAACCATTTATTAAAATATAAGTAATAAATTTTGTTTATTTTTAACCGACTTCAAGAACAGGAGGAGGTCCTCAATTCGTCGGGAACTATTTAATTTTTTTTCCCCGATTACTCGGAGACGCGTAGACTGATTTGAAAAAAAAACTTTTTGTCTGAGTGGTCCCATAGTTACTAATGATGATGGGATCCTGGAGAAATCGAGGGAACTCTTCATATTTCAAAGGCACGCTTGAAGCGATTTGGATGTTTTTAGGGTTCCGTACCCGAAGGGTGCCAAACAGGACCCTATTACTAAGACTTCACTGTCCGTCTGTGTCTGTCTGTCTGTCCGACCGTCCGTCTGTCTGTCTGTCTGTCTGTCTGTCTGTCTGTCTGTCTGTCCGTCCGTCCGTCCGTCCGTCCGTCCGTCCGTCCGTCCGTCCGTCCGTCCGTCCGTCCGTCCGTCCGTCCGTCTGTCCGTTTGTCTGTCTGTCTGTCTGTCACCAGGATGTATCTCATGAACCGTGATAGCTAGGCAGTTGAAATTTTCACAGATGATGTATTTATGCCGCTATAACAACAAATACTAGAAACAGAATAAAATAAATATTTAAGGGGGCTCCCATACTATAAATGTAATTTTTTTGCCGTTTTTTGCTCGATATTAATAGCGGCAACAGGTAGACGCTTGAAATATTCACAGAATATTTAGTTCTATATTCGCATATAAAATAAATAATTAAATTAAAATTAAATAAATATTTAAGGGGGGCTTATAGTGACTCGTGCATTTGCTTACGGAAAACACAATTTGGCGGAGTCGTAGTGATATTCACAAAAAATCATGAAACAATTTTAAAATAATGAAATAAAAATTATTCCTCTGTTTTTAGTGCTGTAGTGTGTCGTAGTCGGTTTTTTTTTTATTAACAACAATTATGTTGTGTGTCTTAAAAGATAAATAACTGACTTCAAAATTAAAACCGGCCAATTGTGTGACGGGCCACGCGCAGTGTCGGGTTCCATAGAAAGAGGGGGTTTTTTATCTGCTTTAGGTACTGACCTAACAACTTCATCAAAGTAATTTTCATTGGATTTTGTACGAAGTTTTCCATTTATAAGTTGGTCGCCTCTTACTCGTTAACTTGCAAAGCCTCCTGAGCCGTGATAGTTTTCCTTTTAAGTTCATTATAATATGTGCTACTGCTCCGATTTTTTTCACTTTTCTACAATCCACCATTTAGCTAGGTTACGCTCTACTTTGATCAAAATTTTTCTTTAAAGCTTAGAATTTCGCAAACGGAACCTTAAATAAAAAAATGATCTTTCTACACCCACAATATTTTTAAACGACCAATCCAACGATACCCCACACTATGGTGTAAGCGAGAAAATAAATTGCATCCCTAATTTAAGTGTAGGGGAGGTACCCTAAAAAAAAATATTTTCAAAATTCTGTCGTACCGTTTTTTCGGCGTAATGAATATGTATATCTATGCCAAATTTCAGCTCTCTATTACTTATCGTCTCTGTGCTAAGCCGCGGACAGACAGACAGACAGACTGATGGACATGGCGAAACTACGGAACCCTAAAATGTATCAGAATGTTAAAATAGTAAAAAAAACTGATTAAATTAAAAAAATCCGATTTAAATCAATTTAATCCGGTGTTTTTGCTTTTTTTTATATTGACTTTTATCAACCCTAGAACATCTACATAGAGTTTAAAAAAAAAAAGTACACAACAAACCAACTCCAGGATGTGGAACCAACACGACATAAAACTAGAACTAAACAATAATATTATCAAAAAATACAACTCCTAGACACCCGACCCAAAGCTACACTGCCAGGGAAGTATTTTGCATAAGTATGCAGAGCGGTTCCGTGCTTCGCAAGGCACGTTAAGCTGTTGGTGCCGGCTGCCGTCGATAGATGGCAGTCGTTAAGCCAAGTCAGAGGCCTTAGGGCGGCTTGACAACTTCTGACAGTAGACGAGCCACTAGTCTACAAGCCTCCACCAATCCGTACTTGGCCCCCGTGGAGGAGTATGGCCTATACCTTCCTCAGGGAAGAGACCCGTGCCCCTCGGTGGGGACATAATGGGTTGATGATGATGCAGAAGCCAGCAGGACGAACAAATAAAACTGCACATATTCGTATACATCATCCCTGCGTGCGGACTATGAACTGCGGTACTCGAGCTAGAGTTAAAATAAATACGACGCCCGACGAATCCCAGTTGAACCACTGTGAGTCGGACCGGGCGCGGCCGTCTCCAGGGGCATGTTTCATAGAACTACAATTCATGGTATGACCATTCGATGTACATTGCTAAGTCGTTTAACCCACAGATTAACAAGTAGGAAGACTCTGCTACGCCATGTACAACGAATAAGTATGAATTGTAATTTTATTAATCCGCGCCCAAGAAAATCTTAGGATTTTTCAACAGTGGATGTGCTCAATCGTCCGAGCACAATGTGGACCTTCAAATGTCACAAATTACTTAACGATGTGCTAAAGTGTTACACATAAGTGTTACGCATATTCGAAACTACTGATGTTTTCCTCAGGAGCTCCTAAAACGATAGCTGGTGTAAGAATTCTCACAAAGCTGTATCTACCGAACTTTCTACTTCAAACTATTTTGTGACACATACCCACCTAATACAGAAGGCCACGATGATGTCATAGTGTGTGTCCAACAAATGCGACTCCTGTTACCTTCTAATAAGGGTCGATCTAGTTTGAAACTGCTCTTGTTACATTTCGGTTGTAGGTATGTAGCGTGAATAAACTTACGTCGACGAAAATAAAATTAATAACGCGTTTTCGGCATACTTTTTTTAGGCAGCTAAATACCGCAAGATCAAATCAAATCATGTATTTTTGACAATAGGAGCATGACTTACTGTTACAAAGAGTATTCCATAAGTAGTAGCTAAATGACAGAATTCTCCAAGCACCATAACGTCTGAGTCACCTGACCATTAGTGCGGGGTCTTAGTTGCCATCAAACGTCTTACATTACAAACCACTATAATACATTTCCTTAATCATGGGGTACTTTAAGATTTACAAATACCTATTTGCAACAGTAACTTGGTAACATTCAAAGATTACCACTACCCTCCGCGCTAGCTAGAGACTGTATTGCGGCAGAGAAGGTTCGTCATCAACGTGACTTCAGATTGTTACATACAGTGCGCTTAATCTTACGGTGTCAGAGAACACTGGTGATGCATGAACGTCATTAAATACGATAAAAGTAAAAAAGTCAGTATTAAGGCCTTATAATAACACTCACGCACGGGTAGTGATGGCCAGCGGAGAAACTACTTGCATAACGAGAAAAAGTGTGTATTACGTTTCTTTATTGAAATAATTTTCAGTAAACTCAGTGTATTTGTCGATCACGCTGAATAACTGGAGTGGAACGATAACTGATTAGTTGAACCCTACATGGTTAGAAAACCACGAGGGAGGCCTATGTCCTGCAGTGTTCGTCAAATGGCTGATGATGATGAACCATTGAACGAAGACATAATTTTTCAATTTCTAAGGTCTCGTGCGTGACGCGGGACCACTTTCCCCAGCCCATCTCTATTTGAATAGGTGCGTGGGTGGCGCCGAGCGGGAACTTTGCTCTATTATAATCGATAGAGCCTTCCTATTTCGTAACTGTTCATAGTATTCTTCGACCTTACCCTCGTTGCCTCGTTGGTCTATCGGTTTACACGCTTGACTACCAAAAACGAGGTCGCGGGTTCGATTCCCACTTGAGGCCACCGTACTTGATTTGTACAAATGGCCTCAGTCTGGATATATTTCCTTGTTTGTGATGGCCTTGCCTGGTATAGCACAGGGTAGCCTGGCTTGGGACCAGGACAAGTGATTGTGGTCGAGGGGAAGTTTTTTTTACCTTCTCCTAAGATACAGGTTTTCGTCCAGCTTTACTCATTTTGACGTTTCCGAAGTGTCAAAATTGTTTTTGGCAGTTCGGAGTAGATTAAATCGGACTAGATCATAGTGGAGAAGTTTACGTAACGTACAGGAGCGCACCAAATTCTGTCGGAATCCCGACGACGTTTGCGAGAGCAATTTCTATGGAATTTGACGGTTAGACGATTTTTGACGATTGCATTGAATTTTAAGTAGAATTCAATGTATATGGGCATAGCGCCCCAGAGGCTCGACCGATTTAGTCCGACCGACCCAAAACGCTATAACAAATTATGGTTTGCAACAAAATGTAAATGTAAACCTTTACATGCCAACACTACTACATAAATATAAGGTAAACCTTTACATTTTTTCGTGCTTGCTGTCCTCCTAGCCCCGAAAATCTAGGTGAGTAATTATTTTAAAACTTTTGAATAAGTGCGTAGCCAGTCATGCCTTAACAACAAATATAACTAAGGCTACGAACAACAACTATCACTGGATGTTGGCTGATGACGTGGTGGTGAGGTCACTGTTTGAATCAGGGCGGAGTTTCATAGAACTACAATTCGTATTATGACAAATTGATGTACATTGGAATCTCAGGGAAACGCTGCTGCCCGTCTCCTAGTAATTTATTTCCTTAGTCGCCTTCTACGACATCCACGGAAGGAAATAGAGTGATGCTATTCCTAATTCGGCGCCACATACTGCGAGGCCTATGTCCTGCAGTGGGCGTCAAATGGCTGATGATGATGATCATGTATATTGCGTAAGTCTTCCTACTTGCTAATCTGTGGTGTCTGTGGGTTAATCGACTTTGCAACGTACATCGAATTGTCACAGTTAACCATGAATTGTAGTTCTATGAAACAGGCCCCAGATAACTATTATACCTACGTACCTATTAAACCCTTAATGCGTATAATAGTTATCTGGGGTCTGTTACGGTCCAACTGTGTTTTCGTAAAATTCACGTCGATAAGAACATTGTTAGATTTAACTAATCTCACTTCACCGGTGACTCTAAAACACGGGAACACGTGAATATGTGATTTTCATTTCAGTCCATTCATGACTACCTAAGTACTCAGGACATGGTTGAGCCAGTGCAGACTATGACAGTGCTTCATTTTAGGTAGGTACGTAACAAATTTTACATGTCTGTATCTATGCCTTTTATCCAAATATTTATATGATCGTTGCTTGATCGGGAAACAAACATCTTCGTCGTTTTTGCAAAACCTTATGTAGCTAACCGAAACTAGTAATAAATGACGTCACAAGACCTTAATTGTGATGCTGACAGGATGCACGATGCTACAGTGAATCATCCAATGACAATTAGATCTGGCTGCACGGAGTGCCGCTGCCAAGTCGAGCTATGCAGAGGCACGTTATGCAGAGGGTTGTTAGTAAAGCTAGAAGGCTGAAATTTCGGTTACTAAGAGTTCTCATGAACTTACCTCGACCTCCAAATTACAAGTTTGAACTTATATTTAATAATGAAATATCTCAAGACAAAGTTCGGTCAAAACGTGGGTGACATACTCACCACCATCACGATTTTTAAAGTACTTCTAGTAGGCCTGTAGAGTTGAAATTTTGCATGCGGTTATTATTAAGTGAATTATGCACTATGAACATATTCTCGATTAGTAAATTATAATATAAACAAAAGTAAAAAATAATAATTTATGCAGTTATACTTATTGCCGTGCTATTGCCAAGACACTATTTACATTTCAGAAATAAATATTATGTAATTTAGTAGAAGACATGTTAAGTTTATATTATAATTGATGATAATGACAAGTTTATATTATAATTTACTAATCGAGAATACGTTCATAGTGCATAATTCACTTAATAATAACCGCATGCAAAATTTCAACTCCATAGGCCTACTAGAAGTACTTTAAAAATCATAATGGTGATGAGTATGTCACCCACGTTTTGACCGAACTTTGACTTGAGATATTTCATTGTTAAATATAGGTACAAACTTGTAATCTGGAGGTCGAGGTAGGTTCCATGAGAACTCTTAGTACCCGAAACAGACTTCTAGCTTTACTCACAACGGAGATACAGGGGGGTCAAAAGTGCCGCGAGTTGCTTCGAGAAAAGTATGGTACGGAGTGCCTCTATATAGCTCGACTTGGCCAGATATGTAGCAAAGTTAGATCATTATTTATTTTAGGAGCCGATCTCATGAAGTTAATGATTCATTAATATTTATTTACGATAATTACGAACCCTGCCATCGCCGTATCACTGTAGTGGTATTTAGTGAGCAAAGGTTCGAACTAACAGCTTGATATTATAGTGCCATCTATTATTCTAGTATGAACAATTTTAAAGCGACATCTAGTGATTTATCTTGAAAGTACAAGTACGTACCCTCGCTCCTCTAGTCTAGTTAATAGTAAATTTTAATGTGGACCGACAGATGCCGCTGTTATAATAAGCCAGAAAGTGGATCAGGAAGACTGAACTGCACTCAAACTTAAAATTCAGTTTATAGTTGAGTCCCCCATTAGTTGAATTAATACATTATGTTATAAATAGTTAAAGTGTGGTGTGGGACGCAACATGCGCGGATACTTTAGCGCCGTCCCACATCCAGGCCACCTCCACAAGAGCCGGCGCTGCGGCATCAAGAACAGAAGGCATCAAGCGGCGCAAGTACGGGACTCCAGCACAGAGTCACGTATTTGTGCCGTTTGGTGTCGAGACACTAGGACCATGGGGGCCCGAGGCGCGACTGCTCTTCAAAGTACTATCGTCGCGCCTCATCGACACGACCAGGAATCCCAGGGCTGGCTATTACCTCGGGCAGAGAATAAGTCTCACTATCCAACGAGGTAACGTAGCCAGCATACTGGGTACCCTTCCCAGAGGCGGCGATCTGGGCGCAGTTTTGTATATTTAGTTATTTTTAATGATGAATACTTAGTGAATACCACGTGAATACTATTAATTTATGATTGTAAATAAAAATGTAAATAGTTATATGTCTAGTCGTTGCAATAAATAAAACGAGTCTTTATTACCTACTAAGTTAGTACTTAATAATGCCTTAAAAAATACTTAAGAATTCCCAATATTTCTTTAAATATATTCCTTAGTATAAGCAAAGCTCTTTGGTATAAGCAAGGAGTATCCTTGGTATAAGAAGTAAAAACCGGCCAAGTGCGTGTCGGGCAACGCGCATTGTGGAGTTCCGTAGTTTGTAAAAATATACGCTACCCCCACCTGCCCGTACCTGGCTACGCCCATCACAGATATCTCAATGCTCTGAGACGCCCATGGTCTTGTCTTGACTGCCTGTCAAGATGACAATGGTAAAATAGCTATTTATTTAAAATGTTAATTTTAGAGGGGTTGATGCCTGTTCTGGGTTGCCACTCTTGCGTCTGCACATTAGCGACAGCACATGTGGGCTATATATAAGGCGACTGCTGGACTTAAATGTGTAAAATACAGCCAGTTTATGAGCAGCAATGGAGATCTTGCACTAAAAATGTTTTAATATAATAGGAGAGGCCGTGTTAAAAGATTAATAAACGTGGCAATTTTTTCCCTACGACTAATACTTTGCATAATGTCGACAAGTCAGTATAGTCACGTGGTACAATAACGCGCCATACAAATCGGGCTCAAACTATGACGTCACAACTTGCACGTAACGCCTTAATGTATGAGGCGTTTATCGATATCTGAGTTATCTCGTAAAATAATGTTTTTATACATCTACATCCTTATAAGAAAACGTTTAGAATTCAATGGAAAAGCCATTATAATCGGGAGTGCCGAGTTTTTATGAAAATTCCTCCGTCAAGCAACCGTAAATTCTCTGGCCAGGTTCCAAGACAGATCTTCTGTTTTTGAGGGCGCAGACGTTTTATGGAACTAAATGAAAAGCTACTGTAGTAAATATTTGGTCCCGCTCACGGGCGTCTAGAAGATTCTTATTTCTTATTATTATTATTCTTGAAGATCTTTTATTTTCGAACTTGCTGAATTTTCACGGAACGAAATCAAAATGCCATAGATAATTTAGTAAATTTTCGGCCGCGCTGGCGCGCAAATCGCTTTGAACATCGAGGTATTTTCTAGCAGCCCCGGAAGATTTACAGTCCTATATTTGGTAAAAAGAATATTGCAACACTTAGTTTTAGGTTCTAACTACCTTTTCGAAATTACTGACACTTAATATGGTAATGCGGGCCTGGGGGGTCGTTAGAATTTTTTACTTGTAAAAGGGGTCGCGTCTTCAAAAATATTGAAAAGCACTTGGTACAAAAGCAATGTCACTTCAATCTAAGTTAGACGCAAGTTCCCCATTCGTTCGTGCCTCTCGCTTTAGAAAAGACTAGGGTCTGGGGTTTTCAGGGGAAAGCCTTTATTAAAGAGGTAGGGCATCGTCCGAAGAACCGTGGCTTGGACTACCGCTCTGGGGCGTATTTGATGCGCAGGATCTCCCTTGCTGTGCAGCGCGGTAATGCTGCCAGCGTTATTGGAACCTTTGGGTCGGATGTGTCCCGGGGCGGTTGGATTGACTGATTTTATATTGTTTGTATTGTGTGTGTGTGTTTTATTTTGATTGGTTTTTTAGTTTCGGATGTATAATCATAGTTTATTGGTGCCCACCACGGATTGGTGATTTTAAGCGCGGAGGCATGTGAACACCTCAGGCACTCAGGTTTCCTCACGATGGTTTCTTTTGCAGTTAGCGAATATCATTGCTACTACTTCACGTAACTTAGTTCATGAATGTGAGGCAAGAGGTACCGGCCGCGCTACTACTAATGTAGGTAATGATGCAATGTTGGCCTATTACCTACTCGTAAAGTCGTCCGTAACGTAACTGATTAGAGTGCACATTTGTAAAGGTTGATGTGCTGTCGACTGTGCTTGCCCGTGTGTTGTCACTGGGATCGATTGCATGAATCAGATGGAGGGTGCGCTAACGCAAGCGCCCTCCGTCTGCGTGGTGAACACGGCCCCATTTCATAAAACTATAATTCGCTATTGAATAGACAATGTACATGTACTGTACATACATTCTTTATTGCATTTAAACACAAAGTTTTGCTCATAGGCGAGCTTAATGCTGCTTAGCGTTATCTACCAGCTAACCTTAGTTTTGAAGAAAACATTAACATCTCCAAAGGATCTCCATTTGGTCCGATCTTGAGTGGCGACTTCACCTTCCCATCCTAAGCCCAATGTTGACACTTCTTGGATTTCTGATCAGTGCCAGGTGGTTAGCGTAACTACGCTACGCACGCTCTTCTGCCTTTGGATGTTGCCCATGTTTGGATGGATGCTGGCAGGATCCACGGAATGACACAAACAAACGATTTATTTGCAATAAGACAGGTGAATACTCGTAATTAAAATCGGGATGGGTATTTCTTGAATCGTGAACGATGAGATGAGATTTGGGGGAAAAGGCGTACATGCATACACAAACTCACGGCTGTATCCCAGAGGGGTAGGCGGAGACCAGGGACTGCCACTTGCCACGATCCTGACAGATCACTTTCGCTTCCTCAACATCCATTAGTCGTTGCATGCACGCACGCCGGTTTCGGGAACTTTTGATCTTGCCCTTTGCTAATACATCCCCTATTTGGTTTATGTATGTCCGCCTGGGTCGTCACTTACCGGCCCTTCCACCCACTTTCGCTCGATATATTTGTTTCGTCAATCTTTCTTTCTTCATCCTCTCCACATGTCCAAACCAAAGCGACATTCCTTTCTCAATTCTAGTCACTAGATACATCCTCTTTCAGTCCACAGCGTTCTCTAATCAAACTACTGCGTATCCTGTCATTCAAAGTAACACCAGACATACTTCTCAAGGACCTCATTTCTACTGCATTAATCCTACTTCCTTGCTTCTTTTGCCATACCCAAGTCTCGCTACCACGCCTAAGTGTTGGGACCACCACTCTATTATGGACCACCAGTCTAGCTCTTTTGAAGATGTTTTGGCCACTCACAAAGGAGTCCAAGGCACCGTTTACACAATTTCCCGCTTTCTCTCTTCTTTCTATTTCTAAAAGGCGTACAGCAGGGTACCTATACCATGCCTATACCCAGCAGTGGGCAGCAGTGGGCTGCTGATAATGATTTTTAGTTGTTTATTTATTTAATTAAGGAACACCAACAGGTAACATACACGTATTACACTATAGCGCTGGGCAACTAAACCGTTCTTTCACTTATTTACGCATATCAAACGTATACAAATAGAAAAACTTTTTCATAGGAATTCCTGCCTCTGAATCGGTATTCAAACTTTCGAACCAAAGGTAGGAAATCACGAAGATTTATAAAAATGTTATACCATTATTATAATATAATTTATAATAAATAAATAAAATGTTTACTTCATCAACTTAAGGTACATATGTCTTAACAGTATTTGGAGCTTCCATTTAAGCAAAAAGATGCCTGTGTTAGGACACTCCGCTCTTCCATAGCCAGTATAATCTATTTTCTAAAGTTACGCTCAAAAATAATATTTTATTTTATAGGAAAAATTTAAATTAAACAAATTTGAGTACGTGTTTGTGAGTGTGAGTCTGTGTATTTGTGTGTGTGTGTGTGTGTGCATGCGTGTGGGTGGGTGTGTGTGGGTTGTGTGTGTGTGTGTGTGTGTGTGTGTGTGTGTGTGTGTGTGTGTGTGTGTGTGTGTGTGTGTGTGTGTGTGTGTGTGTACATTCACCTTATCGTTTGTACTATTGATTCAATTTCGTCATAACTTTTTGTCCTAAGCCAACTAGTCAGGGTCTTTTTGCAGTGACAATATGTTAGGGGGTAAATTTGGAGTAGCTGATAATGGAAAGTAGTACGAGATGATCCCCTTAAGCAGAAATCTCTGTAAAATACATATTTTACAGGGTAAACCAATAATACAGGCGATTAATACTAGTATATTTATCAATCCAAATTTCCTCATACTCAAAACCAGAAATAAATTGAGGTTTGGTTAAAATATGTATTTTTTTAAAAAACCTTACATAGTAATCATCTTGTACACCCCCATGGGTAAGATGATCCCCCAGGTAGAGGTAAGACGATTCCTATGATCATCTTACCCCCGAGTTAAAATATTTTTATGAAGATTAAGGTTATTAAAAAGAAAAATGAAAAAGAAAATATTCTTTATTTAAAATCGTCATACATTTTACTCATATTTTTAGTTTTTAGTTAGGTAAGGTAATAAAATTAACAAAATCAACAGTTTAAAAGTCACAAAAATTAAAAACGAAAAAAAAAACAGTCTTCTATGTTACATATTAATTTGTAGCAGTTACATTAATCATTACGAGATCAATCTAAATATTGTGTTCCTTTCTTAATACCTAATTAAGCGAAGAAATCGTTCAAAAGCAGCAAAAAAAATTATGAATTTATAACGAATAAATTATAAATTTAAACGCTTTCTGACAGGTGCTGTGTTACATATATCACAAATAAATTCACCAGCGTCATCACCCTCTATCCCAGCACATGCTTCATGCCCCCATTTTCCACATGCACAACGTTTTATCCATCATTCACCCTTGGTATCACTTGAAAACTTTTCTGTGCAGTACAGACACTCAGTATCATCTTCTTCAGATTCAGATCTGTTATATGAAGTTTTCTTTCTTTTATTTGACTTCCCTTTACCTACTCCTTTGCCTTCCTCTGTTTTTTTAGGTGCAGTCTTTTTCTGAATATTTTTATTCTCTTTTTCTGTTTTTTTGCTATTGTCTTCCTGTAAATAATTCTTGTACGGTGTGCTAGTTAAAACAGTCACATGAGTGGTTTTCCGTTTCAATATGCTTCTTTTGCCTACAATTTGTGGTAAAGGTTTCAATGTAGCAGGTGTAATGGCAAAATTTGTAATATTATTGTCATATGATATAGCGATGTCTCACTGTGGTTGACTGCACAGCTCGTAGATGGGATTGGCGACAGTGGACTGCGAATTGGCACTGATTCGTTTATTAATGAAGGAGAATTGTAAAAACAGTCTTCTTTCCTCCTAAATATTTTACAGAACCAACAGCTATTTTATTTTTTGCTTTAACCCTTCGTTTTAATGACATTATGGGCACTAAGAATTGTTTACTTGCTTTTTTATGTGCCATGCCATTTTTCACGGGTGTCATTGATTCCATCAGGTTTGTCTAAAAAAAACTTTGTATAAACTTAGAATTATTGACATAAATGATAGACTAGAACCACCCTGAAGACAGACTTAAGCACAGACAGGCTGACAAATCGAAATGGGCGGCGACTATTGTTTACAAATTCCATATTTAAAATTAAACAAAAACTGGTACAAGATGATCCCCAGGGATCATCTAGTACATATAAAAAGGAATCATCTTGACCCAAGTCCCACTTTTTCATTCAATGTTTGCTAACATAACCTAAAAGCACGCGGCTTTGTTCACGTGGCCCAAATACTAAAATTAAGCATAGCAGAAAGCCTCAAACACAACAGTAATTAATTTAACATTGTTTGAATAAAAGTAACATAAGCTCAAAGTCATGCCTACCTTAGATCAGCCGTACACAATTTTTATTATTTCTCGTCAAAATCGACGTATCGCTCACGCCGCCATTACGATTTGACTGAGGCGGGGGGGTGTCCTGAGCTATGTTTTACCAGTGAAATCAACTAGATGACGTTAGTGGTTTCAGCACAATCGCAAAGGATCATCTTACCTCAAGGGATCAACTCGTACTACTTTCCCCTACTGTTTATCATAATGAAAAGATCATAATCACAAAATATTGCTAACGATTTAAATATCACGCTGTAGATGAAGCAGGTATTTCCTAAATTTACAGATTTTTTGTATTCGTTCAATGCAAGAGTAGATACCTATCTACTTATTTTAGCAGTTCTCTGGATTTTTGAGTTGCCTGCTTACGTAGCAAAATTCTTCGTAAAAAACCAACACTTGCCATTTGAGAACATTTTTCCAATATTTATTGCTTGCGTGGAAAATGTTTTTCCAACAAAAGGAATGCAGTAACCTTGAATACCCAAGGGATGCAAATGAAATAATAGGTAAGGTTGTTCACTGTAAGGTCGCAATGTTTAGTTACACTGAAATCTCTACTTTTACCAATTCTTTTGACTAATAAGTACTGATATTTATGCATTGGAAATTAGTAAAATACATATTTACTGTCTCATTTTTTGAAACTTCTGGGATTAAAATATGATTAAGATACAATCATTCAAATGTAAATAATCTAAGATATAAAAATCTCGCGTGACAGTGTTTGTTATCGAACTGTTCCGAAACGGCTTCACCGATTTTTATGAAAAAGGGCGGGTCAGCTATAGATAATTTTCTAAAGGTTTGATTTCGTTAAACCTGTACCGTTCGTCCTCTAAAACCAGCAATGGATATCAAATAGACATATGACAGTGTAATATGGGCCCTAATGTAATACTGCAGCTAGACCATGCCTGCAGCTGCCAGCGCACGCGCAGTTTTGACAATGCAAGCGTGCATTGAACCCGCGACCCTCCCTATCTGTCCCTTCACAATCAGGTACTCGTACTACCTACCCTACGGGGTACAGGCTATGGGACACGTATGGGACGTTCGAGATATGCACTGCAGAAGATGAACTAGGTACTCTGCACAACAACCCAAATTAAAAATATTGGAGTTGAAACTTTACTCAGATTAATGAAATATATAAAAATCCGGTCAAGTGCGAGTCGGACTCGCGCACAAAGGGTTCCGTACCATTATCTATACAACATTTGAATATTTCAAGCGTCTACCTGTTGTGTTATTAATATCGAGCAAAAAACGGCAAAAAATCACGTTTGTTGTATGGGAGCCCCCGTTAAATATTAATTTTATTCTGTTTTTAGTATTTTTTGTCATAGCGATAACAGAAATACATCATTTGTGAAAATTTCAACTGCCTAGCTATCACGGTTCCTGAGATACAGCCTGGTGACGCACAGACAGACAGACAGACAGACGAACAGACAGATAGACAGACGGACAGTGAAGACTTAGCATACCCTTCGGGTACGGAACCCTAAGAATCTCGTGTCACAGTGTTTGTTATCGAACTCCTCCAAAACGGCTTCACCGATTTTTATGACTTTTTTGTGTATATTTGTTAGGTCTGAGAATAGGTCGTACGCTAATTAATATGGCAAAACAACGTTTGCCGAGTCAGCAAGTTAGAGTATATTATTGCAGTAGCCTATCGGTAATATGGGTATGGACCGCACGAGATATGCACAACAGAAGATTAACCACCATACCCAACTACCCAAATTAAAATATTGGAGCTTAAAACTCAGGTTTGGTCGTTGAAAAATATTGTGGGTGTAGTAAGACCATTTTTTGATTTAGGGTTCCGTTTGCGAAATATTAAGCTTTAAAATGCAAATTTTTGTCCGAGTAGGGCGTCGCCCCTTGGCTAAACGGTTGATTGTAGAAACGTGAAAAAATTCAGGGTAGTAGCACATATTATGAACTTAAAAAGAGAACTATCACGGCTAAGTAGGCTTTACTAGTTAACGAGTAATAGGCAACCAACTTATAAAAGTAGAATTTTAAATAAAAAATAAAAACCGACTTCGAAACACTACAGCACTAAAAAGTTAGAAATAATTTAAATAATTAGATGTATGTATAAGTACATGCAGGCATTTTAGAAGTACAATTTGTAGTCGGTGCCCAGTTTCATGACCAGCACATATTATGTTTTGGGCACTGATGCGTTTGTCAAGAGTTGACCTGTTCCAGTGAATATTTTTTGGTTCCGATCTGCTTTTTTGCCAAAACAGCTCAAGGGCAGCTGAAGCTCTGTTGGGATGGCGACGCTCTCCTTTGTACCGAACAGCTGATTCGCCGAACGCGGACCGTTAAACTGGTGTGCCAGACTGCCATTCAAAGATCAGGACAAGAGAATTCATACGGCCGAACAAAAGTCTAGAGGGATATTCCTTGAATGTGTTCCAAAGCAGTATCTTTGTCAGATGGATCTATTACCTTGACGCATCAAAGTCTTGATGTGTTTATGCATGCGGTCTTAGAGCGGCAATGGAAAGAAGACGGCGACTTGACACTGGATGGATCTGCACTTAAGGATAGAGTTCAGAATCCAAATTAATTAATGCATCTCTGACGAGCGCTTGCTTGCTGCTCTAGATTTTCTGAATGGTAATTAAATCTTGTGTAAGGAAGACAGTTACTGGACTCTCAGAAATGTTCACGCTACTCGTAGATCAAAATACCTAATATTGTGTTCAACAAAGCCGATGACATATCGCAACACCCGACCGGACGTTGATAAAAAAGATTTGATTGCAATATTGATTTCCAATGGTCATTATATTATGTAGTAATTAATAGGGACGTACGTCTATGAACACAGCAGACACTCGGGTTTCCTCACGATGTTTTCCTCCGTTAGCGAGTGGTATTGCTACTACAAATTCATAAATGTACGTAACTTACAAAACAAAGTCCAATTGGTACATGCCGGAATCGAACCCAGGTCCTCTGGGATGAGACGCAAGCGCTCTACCGATGCCCTGCTACCACTTTTTAACAGTGGAAAGAGGACAAAAGTGTCCACCCATCATTGGCTGTGGAGACAAGACATAAGTACTTACATACTTGGAAGTCATACTGGACCCGCTAGTGAACATAGGCAGTGAAACCGAAAAAGTTTCGAGCATGATAGGTAGTTTTGATGCTACGTTAGACTAGTTTTCGCTCGCCTCAAGTTTTTATAACGAATGGCGTACCGTAGGAAGTGATCGGGTTATGGATGGATGTAGCAGTGAAGCAACAAGCAGTGTGGAGGAAGCGCCGTTTCCACGCGACGCAAGAACAATACCACGCTCCCACGGTGCTGCGCGGTTCAGTTTCCTGTCAGCTACCGTGCTTTACATCCTCTAACTGGCGTGCGTTACGTATACGGCACCTCAACTAATTGATTTCAGCGTAGATAACAAAACCTAGGCAAGCTAGTGACGTGCGAGCTGATAACCCTGAAACCCAAGTCAACCCAAGTAAACAAAACTGCCTTCGAAAGCAACAGCCCCACGATAACGAGGCGTATCATTACGGCCCGGGCGGGAGGGTAGCGCAGGCAGCGAGGGACGCATGTGGCCGTGCAGACGGGCCCCGCATCTGGCGCGGCGGCGGGCGCGCGGGGGGCTAAAATTAGTAGCGGAGCGCCACGTGCGGGCTTCGCTCAGTCCGCGCCGAACCAGCTCAACGCACGCACATTACCCGCGTTCACTCTACCGACAAAGTGTTTACATACGCGCGCTCGAGCTCTCCCGCCCGCTCCCACGCACACAGTGTTCTCTGCAAGTGTTTTTGTGGCCAGCGCAACGGAGGCGGTGCAAGGCATGCTGATGGCCGGCGCGCTGCCGGCGGAGTCCGAGGGCCTGCTGGCTCTCGGCGCGCTTCCCGGCCAGAAGGACACCACATGGACCAAGCTCTTCGTCGGCGGCCTCCCCTACCACACCACCGACAAGAGCTTACGCGAGCACTTTGCCGTCTACGGCGACATCGAGGAAGCAGTCGTCATCACGGACAGACAGACCAGCAAAAGCAGGGGATATGGCTTTGTGAGTATTTTTTTAATGCCGCGCCCATTTAGCTCCGTGTGAAGTGCCCGTGCGCAGTAACCAAGTGGTGACTGAAAAAAATGCGAAGCCGTATCGCACACGGTAGCGCGTTATCGCGACACACATACGTACCTACTGTACGTTAGTGTACTTGCCGAGCTACAATCAACAGTAGGCAGGTTTTACCTACGGTTGTATACTTGTATCGCGAAATTGCATCAAACACGGAAGTTTTCATGATTAGTGTGAATACCTCCTACCTAGTTTGCTACTTAAATAAAGTGACGCATGTGGAAGACATCACGACGCGTCTACGCGTCGCGCAATTTTAGATAGATTTTGGCTAACTACCTGACTAAAAACATTCTGACTATATGTATCAACCTAATACACATAACCACCACCACTCTTTCACCACCTGTGGTTGACTGGTAGAAAATGCTTATAGCATTAAGTCCGCCACATTGCCATTGTATTTTTTACTTATGTGCAATAAACTCACATATTAAAATAATAATAACCTGTTGCACATATCACTTAGCTACGGGTGTAGATGCAAGTTGTACCCCTAGCAATAGCAATCACATTATTATATATACCAACGCAGAAAATGCAGAGAAAATGGATTAGTGTTGAGGTGTGTGTTCTTGAATCCTCGACGTGAAAACAAAATTTATATTGATAAACATTTGCGCTCTTATTTATAAAAACATGAACCCTCTAAAACACTCCTCAGAGCCAGTTTAAAATATCTGCGGTTACGTCTTTCCCTGTACCGCAGGCTACTTAAACTGCCTTTGAGAAGTGTTTTAAGAAATCGTGTTTTTATAAATAAGACCGTTAGAGTTTTTTTAATTCTTCTAAGAATAATGAGGCACTATTTAGTAAATCCTAAATTATTGTGCAAAGACAACATACATATTTGGAGCCACGTAATCAGATGAGGAGACGTAGGAACCTCCCAACCTAACCTGCTCCATTGCCTATCGTTTAGATTAATTTGGCAGCGTTAAAAGACCTACCGAGACTACAAAACCGTGCTACAAGTACTCCAAACAGTTTTCACGTGAACCCCTTTTGACTACTCCCACACTAGGCACAGCCTGTGTCGTGGGAGTCGGTTAGGATACACAGAATCATAATTAGCACCGGTTGACAGAACGAAAGAATATCGGTTATCGAGTCATAGATGAACTCAAGCAGTAGAGTAAAACTATCAACGCCATATACTGGAAAGAACTTCAATACTCAACGTTTGGGCCCGTGGGAAATGAATCAGTACCCTATTTTCAATTCGACGCGTTAGGGGCGATGTGCGTAGGGTGAACTTCCCTTCGTATGTGAGAGACCATAATCGCATTGCTAAAGGTGATGCAACTACGCAGTATTCATCCCTTTAGGTCTCTTTTACTTTGAATATAAAATTCGCCGAGTGATCTACGCTCTTAAATGAAAGGGCGATATTGCTCCTTCGCAGCGCATTTCTATTTTTTAAATAGACTGTCACCGAATACCTAGGTACATCTCATGTATAAAAATCTCGTGTCACAGTGTTTGTTAGAACTCCTCCGAAACGGCTTCACCGATTTTTATTAAATTTTTTGTGTATATTTTGGTAGGTCTGATAATAATAGGTCGCAGGCTAATTAATATGGCAAAACAACGTTTGCCGAGTCACCTAGTTATATATATATATATTATTTTATCAGCCTATGCTCAATGTTGAACAGTAATTATTTTTTACCACTCTGGGCCTTAGCCTCTTTAGGATGGTGATAGCAAGCGCAGCTCCCGCTTGCTCTCGGTTAAAAGGTCAGTCGGTTGTTACAATAACACGTACAACACTGGTAAAATCTCATCAAAGATAATAATTGCGAACTATAAGTAAAAAGACATCAACGAGATGTTGTGAACTTATATATTTTTTTCACTCGGAAAACTAGGACTGTCTTTGACGACAGGGTAAATATGTGATCAACGTTTCAATCCGTAGCTACCAGTACGTATACCAGTGACATGCAGGTAATTCATAGCACGCTTATTGCACAATGATAGGCTAAATTCAGCCGCCAGATGTTCTCTATGACTCTTGAATTTATTTTCATAGACCGCCAGCTTGAACAACGTTGGGTACCGATCCACGTAAAATTCAAAGCGTTAACACAATAGCTTAGAAGGTGACATTTCGATACTAATCCTTATCTCTTATGTGATAAGAGCTGTCATCGTGGCTACTCTACGGTACGCTGCAGCTCTACGGTGGAGCGAAGCCACCGGAGCCGTGGCGCGGACAAAGGGAACACCCGACACCGTGCGGGCTGCCATTGTGCTGGCCCAGCGAGATGCGCCTACCCTTGCCGAGAGGAGCGGACTGTGACCTCACGCGCGATCGCTGATCCACACTCTTCCGTGATAAATTCTTACCTTCTTCGGCCTGGATTATGTAATCCAGAGTAAAGGCAAGATCAATGAAGCTGCGTTTTCATCTGTAAATATGTCCTAGGCAGGCACGTCTAAGTGGTTACTTCACCTTCTAGTGTAGGGACAAATAAAGTGATAAGTTAATAATTATGTTACGCATTGCGGGAACTAACAATGCTTGTTAGCGACCATTTCACCCCGGTAGGGTATGTTGTTTCTGCCAACGGCTTTAACCGATTAATTTCAATTTATAATAGATTTCATTAAATCACGCATAGCATACCTGATTGTTTCCGTCACTCTTACCATACACTCGCACTAGTGTGGCCTCAGGAAGTGTGAATGCGGTTTATAGTCAGATTTTTTGTCAAATCACAGCGAAGATAATGACGGTGAAAGTTTTACTTTGGATTTGCATTTAGGATTGGGGCGTAGGAGTGTAAGGTCAAACTTGGTGAGAAATGTAAAAGTTAGTAATCACTTTATAAATAAAAAAAAACCGGCCAGGTGCATGTAAAATAATTTCCGGAAATTGTTCTCTTAATTTCACTAACATAGTCTAAGTAATCATGGCATCTGATGCCGTGATCTAAATAAACGGCGCGCGTCTGGATTTGTAGATGAAGCGCGAAACTTGAGAGTAGCAATGGATAAGTCAGCTATTATTATGGTCTGAAATTTCTATAACAGGTGAGAACATTTCTGAGCGTTAACGTTAGAGTTCTACTTTGCGATTCTCTAGTACTATCCAAACTTACTTATGCCCTAACTGCTTATGATCCCTGCATTTACGGTAAAACCCACAAACTGCTTCAGCGTGTCCAAAATGCTTGTTCTCGTTTTTGTTTTCAAAATGCTTGCTCGAGCACATGTAACCCCTATATAAACAGTGCCAATATCCTTCAAATGGAAAATTGATTAAAACTTTTCACGACAATATTATTATTTGGTGTAATTAACACGCAGAAACCACGTTATTTATTTCAAAAACTTATCTGGAGGAGAGCAATGGGTATATAAATACCCTATACGCAGAAACGATGGAAGACCTTGGCATAATGCTCGAAGACCTCAGTCGAGTTTCCCAACGTGTGGGCCTTAAAATTAACATGGACAAAACGAAGGTCATGTCGAACGCCCGTGTTGTGCCCACCCCAATAACATTGGGGAACTCGACTCTCGAAGTTGTAGTCGAATACGACAAACAGTCCAACTAGGCCGTTCCAAAACTTCGTGAAAGAGTCGAACGCAACTCGGCTGGGCAGCATTCGGGAAACTTAAAAAAGTCTATTCGTCCAATACATCAATCGCTTAAGACAAATTTATACTACGAGTGTGTGTTACCAGTGATGTTATGGCACTGAAAGTGAAAATATTTACTTACAATAAAATCAATGTTTACATCATACAAATCAATAAATATGTATACTTTTCATGGTAAAAAGGAAGGGGCTATAACTGCATGCGTAGTCAGTACCTAGCGCTGGTTTTCAGCCCGTCCCCATTTATTCGCATTTTAAAGAAATCTCTAATTGCACAAAATAATTTAACAATGCCAAATACAGTCTAATGCACCAACCATTTTATAAAAATTATGACATGGTTTACAAAATACAAACTTGTGATTCAATTCAATTCAATTCAAATATTTTTATTCATTGAAAAAACAGAATGTTTACTTAATGAACGTCAAAGTTGTTAGTTTCACAATTAATGGATTATGTGGAGAAGAAGCTAACAAAGAAACTCCACATTTATTCTTTTCAAAACACGTTTTAACTTAATTAACAGAGTTTTCAACTTAAAATATTAGTCATGAATGTGTTGAACACTAGTCACAATCGTCCTTTAAATATTATTAATCTACTGTTTAATGCCAAACATCTTTGTCTTCTAAATAATCCTTGATGTTATAGTAAGCCTTTTTGCACAGAATGTGCTTAACACATTTTTGAAATCGCGTTGGAGGTAACTCTAATATATTTTGAGGAATTTTGTTGTAGAACCTTATACATTGCCCCATAAAGGATGTGTTAACTTTTGCAAGTCTAAATAGTGGAAATGACAATTTATGTTTATTTCTAGTATTAACATTATGGTGGCCACCAACATTTTCGAAGTCTTTGATATTTTTTCTAACGTACATAATATTTTCATAATAGATTAATAAATCTTAATAGATTAATAAATCTATTAAAATAATTCTTAAAAGAGCAATAGGAATTAAATTTGATCAAAACTAAACGGAATATAAATTAATTAAAATATTAATTATGTAAATTAAATTGTACTTAATTAAATAAAATTAGAATAAAATTTTTATTGATATTTAAATTTAATAGAAATTTATGAAAATTCAACATTAAACTTTCTTTTTAAAGGCATAAATTAAATGTTAATAAATAAAGTAAAAAAATAAAGTAAAATTTTTCGAATATTTCGAATAGTGCGTGACTGGTTTGGAGTTCTACATCTTAACCTCCTCAGTCCTGACCTTGAAAATAACAATTGAAAACCATTGTTATTTTCAAGGTCAGGACTGAGGTGACTAATTTAGTTATTACTTTGAAATGTATGTGTGACAGCGACTGGTTTGCAGCTGCAAAGACTTTTGTTGGTCGATAAGTAAAACTTTTAGGTGTTTCTTGAAACTTACAGTGGTCATAAATTCTCGTAAGGGTGGAGGCAGGTTGTTCCAGATCATTGCAGCTGCAAACTTAAAACTGCGTCTAAATTCCGCTGATTTTTGTCTCTTGGCATTAGCATCAGGTTCAAATGCCTTCTGCGAATATTGCGAGTATAGTTATTATTTGCCCAGGTAAATTTTCTACATAGGAACAAAGGTCTCTTTCTATGGACAATCTTATGAACTAAATTTGCCAAGTGCAGGTGTCTTCTTGCTTCCATTTTTAGCATTCCTTTGGCATCTAAAAACATGTGCCCGCTTTGGAATGGAGAAGTAAAACCTGGCGCATGCCTTTTGAACGCGTTGGATTGCTCGTTCTGTCTTAGCGAAGGTGGGCCATAGACTACATCTCCAAAATGTAAAAGTGATAGCACCTGGCTTTCCACGAGCATAATACGTACCTTCTGTGAAACGAAACTGAAACGTGGTCTCTCACTGTGGGCCTCATAAGAAAGCTCAAGGTCACGCAACGAGCTATGGAAAGGGCTATGCTCGGAATTTCTCTAAGAGATCGAATCAAAAATGATGAGATCCGTAGACGAACGAAAGTCGTCGACATAGCCCAGCGGATTAGTAAGTTGAAGTGACAGTGGGCGGGGAACATAGCACGCAGAACTGACGGCCGATGGGGCGAAAAGTTCTCGAATGGAGACCACATATCGGCAAGCGCAGCGTAGGACGACCAGCCACAAGATAGACAGATGACCTCATCCAAGTGGCAGGAAGACGCTGGATGCAAGCCGCTTCCAACCGGTCTTTTTGAAAAATCCATGAAGGAGGCCTATGTCCAGCAGTGGACTCAAGAAGTGGCTGAATGATGATGATGATGAATGGGTGGCATTCGAATAACTTCGAACCCACTTTGTGTGCCTCATCACCGAACTGCCGTCTTTCGCGGCAGTTTTCGGTTTCAGGCCACAAAGTGCTGGAACGATATACCGCCACCCCTCCGCCAACTCCATTCAAGGGGAACCTTAGAAGGCTTCTGCAGGATCAGCAGACCTTGCGACCCTATTAAGTTGATTAATTAATTTATTGGTACATATTGCCTATAGGTAATATAATTATTAATTATAATTTGTTCTAATTTTGACATCTTTAATATTATGAACATTTATTTCTCATACAATTTCATTTTAATCTAATTAAATTTTGACATCTGTTATTTTCATTTTGTATTACTGGACCATCCTTGCCTCAGTACAAGATAAAATAATAAGATGTCGATATTTCATATTAATTATTCAGCACAATTTACTATGCTGAGACTATTTACTGTGACTTTGAGTGCACAAAGTTTATACAGATTAAATTTATTTTTTGTACCTGGATTTATATGAACATTATACACGAATTGGACATTTTACGCGAATATTATATTTTATAATTCTAATACTACGCTTATTTAATAATACTATTTATACTACTATTAATATTCCTAGCATGACATTATATAGTTATTCTGACATTACAAATATTTTTTACTCCGGTTTACCACTTTACTACCTCACCTTTTGGCGCTGCATGCTGCATACACCGGGTACCGGCAGAATATCAGCGCTGAAGTTTGTCCCAAACTTTCAGCACATGCTGAGTCGGAGCCCATTTAAATTTGCCACACCTACGTTGCCACTCTTTTCACCAATTGGTAAATTACCGTATCGTGAATTTCAAATCCTAATGCTCTTCATGTGTGCTTCTGTTCTGTACTATGTTTTACTTGTGGTGTTTCTTGTAATTAGATGTATTTATGCTTTGTGTACTTGTGTGTGTTATGCGAATAAATGATTTATCTATCTATCTATCTATCTTTATAATTTCATAGTTAAACTCGATGTAACTTTATTCCACGATTCTTAGTAAAGTTGGTTTGTAATTTTTTTCAAATGACAAACAAAAATTAATCCCGTAGGCATGTTCCGTGAGGCGGGGCATAAGGTGCCCGAAAATGCTGGGCGGATTCGGCCCGCCTACGCCTCTACAACACTGGTCGCCTACGAACCTCCTGCTACGGCGTAGTAATTCGTAGACGCTCCGTGCGTAGCTATGTAAATAAATACAACGCCTTGCGTTTCGCAATATAGGCTTTGATAAATAGCTTATGATATTATGTCTTTCTCTGCACTTGGCTTTGAATAGTAAATGATTTTAATAATGTCGAGAGACTGTAGCTCAAGCAAATTGCTGGTTAAACATATTTTAAACCAACTGGCAATACGCATGCTCTTTATAACGTTATAAGTTCCTAAAAACTTGTTTAACTTCGCATAAACATGGAACTCACATATTCGTGTGATTCGCAAAAACCTTGCAAGTGTAATTCTATTGCGAATAAAATAGCTAAATCACTTTTACAGGCGTTTCGCTAAACTGGTTTTACTGGCAGTTCATAACTGTTTAGCGTAAAATAAAAGAGACCAAACTATAAAGTTATCAAACTTGAACTAATCGTGAAACTTGAGGTTACCGACTTCAACTGGAATTAATTGGGTATTACAGTTCAAAATACCCACTATGTTCGCATATGAATTAATGAAAAACCTTATCCGCCAATTACATTGTTCTCTTATCACCGTAGGTACACTTCGAACCGTAAATGTAAAAATTATAGGACCGAGTTGTAGAGTGTAGTGTAGACCTGATAACCTGAAAAGTTTCTGAATGTTGATAACAATTCTATTGGCGCTATAATTCATTACTGTGTATAAAAGTTTCCGAGTTTCCATTGCATAGGTGAAATAAACTAAAATTGTGTTGGAATCGCATCGTGAGACGCGCTCATAATGTAGTTTGGTTATAGTTTACAAACGACATCCCGGACCGCCATGAAACTTTGCCAATATGTTAAGAGGACACACAACATAAATGAATGAAAAAGTAATTAAAGCCTAGATACTTCGTAATTTATTTTTAGTGAATTAATTCGTAATTGTGCTTAATATACGAGTAAATCTCGATTGGTATAAATTAAAACCAAACTACGTTGCATGGGAAATGCCTTGTGAACCGCATTATTAAGTCTAATCAAGTCTATACTCTCTTCAGCGGATGTGATAGAAACTTGGGTAGTTTTTTGCGCTCTTCATTAATGCTTATTACAACATGTAGTGACGGATCCATTCGTATACTAATGAGACAAGTAGGTAGAGGATATCGAGACCTCTGGCGTCCGGAGGTCACAATCGTATACTTCGTCAAATGCGATCGCCTCCATTCGATAAGTTTTTTGCTAAAGGTGTATCGAACATGTCCAGAATGTTCTGACCCTTGAGACTTGCCACGCTCTTCGCTTTGCCTCGTGGGTTTTGTATGCACGCTGCGAATGTAATAGGTCTAGTGAAACTGGTGATCGGAATATCGAGGTGGTGATCCGCGCATACATTACAATAAGTAATGTCATGACGTGGTAGGTAGTCGCGTTTGTAAGCCGATTTAATATTAATTTGGTACCTACAGTTTATGCTCTTATCTTTCTACCCTCAGTCTAAACGTATCTGTCATTGAAATTCCATTAGGTTTTGTCGATTTCTCCGTTAGTTTCTAATGTTCATTGTCCATGAAAGTTTGTGAATTTGTAGTAGCAATAACACTCGCTAAATGTGAAGGAAAACATCGCGAGGAAATCTGAGTGTCTGAGATATTCACGCACCTCAGCTACAGTACCTCTGCGCTTGAATTCGCGTATCCTCGGTGGGCACACGACTCTCTCTCCGAGAGTAGGCCTGTGTCCAGCAGTGGATTTAGGTGGACTTAGGACTTAGGTGGATCGTTCCTTGTATGAATCTTCATTAAATCACTTCCAATAAGCAACTTTAAAATAAGCCATTAATTTTTTACATTTCATACAATGTTCAAACTTGACGCGTTTGAAAAAAAAAAGTCTTCAAAGGTTTTTATAGTAAGTGGTAGAATTAGAATAAGTGTGTTAACGTGTTAATTGTCGATACTAAAATAAATGTTTTCAGGTTTTATGTAATTTCAATAAAACGTTGTATAAGTCTGCTTATGTGGCTCCGAAGAAAGTCGTAATCAAGTCGTCGTCGAAGAAATTGAAATCAGAATGAGGTCGGCCACTGAACTTCACCTCGATTGTTTCATATAATGACAGTCCTTAATTTATGGTAATGAGTTGGTATTCAGATAAAATTGGTTATTCTACTTTTCGGTGATATTGATAATACGATGAGGGGCCTGTTTCATAGAAATACAATTCATGGTTTACTATGACAATTCGGTGTGCACTGCACAGTCGGTTAACCCACAGGTTAACAAGTGGTCTCTGCTACGCAATGTACCTCGAATTGTCATAATAAACTACGAATTGTAGTAGATTAGATACAATAGTTTTTCAAAACAAAGTAATTTTTCTTGGCATTGGAATGAAGTGGAACAATGTGCTAGTAGTTCCTGCGAAGAGCCAATGTATTACATATCTACTTTGGCACAACATCAGTTCCTCGATTCCTTAAAAAATCTTTATTTGTTTTCTTTATTTGACTAAGTATACGCTTTTAACGAAAAATCACTCGGAGTCCAAAATGTAAAGATAGATCAGTTACAGCCGACAGCGCATGAACATTTGTACCGATGTTGATGTGCTGCGACCGGACTGACCCAAGGATGACCTTTGACTTGCATTTTAAACCTGTAGGCCGACTTGCACCCCTCTTAAATGTCACGTAAATCGCCATTTAAATCGACTTCCGTATGAAGAATACTAGTTAAATGCTGTTTAAGCCACATTTAAGAAAGTGGTGCAAGTCTACCTACTTTTAAAAATTTTCATAGGGTTAAATCTTGTTAAAGTTTTACTTTCTTTCCAGGTGATAATGGGCGATCGGGCAGCGGCCGAGCGGGCCTGCAAGGACCCTAACCCCATCATCGACGGCCGGAAAGCCAACGTCAACCTCGCCATCCTCGGGGCGAAGCCCCGGGGAAACCTGGCGCCAGGTGAGGTCCTTCTTATACTTCAATCCGTTTACTTTTCCCAGGAGTCTGGGGCCGGTATTCATGCCAAGTAAGGGCATTTCTGAAGTCTTTGCAAGCAAGCTCGTCGGTTGCAATGCTATTCGTTTAATTATACATCTAACTATGTATCTATAGGTAGGTATAATTAAAAATAAGTTGTCAGGTCTATGACGGAGCATCACTTGAGTACGGCTCGACTGATTTGACAGTTTTTTTTTTGTTGTTTTCGTAATTGTCAGGAGAAGGCTTCTATGAAAGGAAACTAAAGTGTATTTTATTTAGGCCAAGTAATGGGTGACGATTGGATAAGGGAGTGACACAAGGTGGCTGGATGAGGATGACCGAGGAGGCAAAAAGTGTGGCGTGTATTCTATCTACGTCTTGGGCGAGGTCAGTAGGATGGAATTTTTTACCATCTGTACAGTATATTGCCATTATAATCAAGCGATGTTATCGGTATCGATGTAAACGGACAACTGCGCGTCGCACTCGCCCACCGAGGGTTCCGTACAAGTTCCGTAGATATTTTGCGGCATAAACGACCGTATCTTTTTTTACGTTCTTAAAAGTTTAAATTTTTCATCGCTTCAAGGGATTGTAGACCTGAAGGGATTTTATTTCGGTTTCAATTTCAACTCGATACTTCCACGCGTTCCCAAGTTAAAAGGTCTTGCTTGACAGACGCAAGAATGCTTAGCGGACGCACAACAAAGTGATCCTATAAGGGTTTAGTTTTTCCTTGATCTTTCCCTTTACCACACACTATTTAAACTGTATGTGAGGAGTGTTTTAAGGTATCGTTTTATATAAATAAGAAGGTCGGTAAAAAACAACGCTCAAAAAGTCGTCTTAGTCTTCGATTGTCATAGACGTTTTGCCTCCAAGTGTGACCTCAGTTTTTAAACGGCAGATCAAATCTATGGTAACTTGGGACCCGTGTAGTAAAATTTACTGTCAGAATCTTAAGTCAAATTATTATTATTCTTCAACCTCTAATCTCCTGGTTACTCATGTCGAAGGCCAAAAAAACTTATCTCTACTATCTTCACGCAGTCACTGATCGCGGGAAGGGTTTCTTCATAATGTTCGTACAACAAAGATTCCAGGCTTATCAAAGGCGCTCAGCTGTTTGTCGAATACGCTTTTTTGTCGTACACATGAGTTTCTTTTTTTTGTCGCGTATCGCGTTCACATTGGAGCCTGGCAGCTTCGTGTCGTGTACTCGTGTCACAAAAAATGCTGGGGCTTCGCGTGTGATGGTATAAGTTCACCGTGGGGGTCAGTACACATGACTATGCACGTGGGGTCTTTTATATTTCATTTTGCCTGGTTAGGTAGAGCGGTAGTAGCTCAGTGGATCCGTTGCTTCATGCGCGCTAGGTACGGGGTTCGAATTCCAGCACGTACCGGTGGCGCTATTTTCTAAGATACGTATTTCTGCGAATTTATATTATAGTCTATGTCAATGCACGTATTGGAGTAGTTGCCTACGGTATTGATACAACTACGAACGGACAAGATCGGGAAGAAACCGCTTTGAGATCTCACGCGTGGTGATTAAGCCTTAGTTAAGACCATACTCTATCTCTCTCTCTCAGAGAAAGCCTTTTGTTGAATTTATTGTAGATGCTGAGATTTTAATTGAAATTGTTAAGGGCCTACTTGCACGTCTTCTTAAACGTCACTTAAGTCGCCATTTAAATAGATTTTTGTATGAAGAATTTTAGTTAAATTCTGTTTAAGCCACATGTAAGAAAGTGGTGCAAGTCGGCCTAAGCCTTTTTGGCAGTCTCATTTTTTTACATGTATTTGCTTTTACTAAGAATATGACGGCTGGCGTCTGCCCCTTAGTTTTTTTCGTGAGGTCATAAGGACTGGTGGAACTCGCTTAGTCAATACCTTTCACTTGACACATCATTTTTCAAAATCGGCGCAGCCTTCTGGGCTCTACATGGTCATAAAGAAACCTCATACATAGGTACGCGACAGAAAGATAACCTTCATTTGTTTTCGCAGTCGAGAAAAATGACCTACGTCCCAACGCCCTTTAATTAGTTCGAGCACAATTTGATTATGGTTTGATAAAACCGACGTTTTTCGATTGCCGATTCGACTTCATTTATTTGCTTATCTATTACACATTGGAGTGGCCGAGGAAATTAATAATAATATCGCAAAGATAACGCCTGCACTGTAAAGATTATATTGAAATTGGGCACTAAGTACCGATACATCGTTGGAAAGTGTCCGAAATATGACTCTGTTCAGATGCCAGTGGCCTTAAAAATTTGTAATATACTGCGAAATAATACTAGCCCGTAATTGGCTTTATAGGAACCTAATCTGTCTCTACTGTACGTCCATTTAAATACGATCCAAATTCTTTCTTAAGTCACCATTTAAATCGACGAAAACTTAGTACCTACAATAAAAATTAAACTCCTTAACAATAAAGCACCACGAACAAATTCTCCGGTCCGCTTCACACGTAGAGTCCACAACTAACTCCAAACAATGTGAGCACAAACTAGTTATGTTGCAGAATACAATCGGCGCATGGCGAAGTGGCGTCAAGGACTTGGGAAAAATAATTTACCACTTTGCAGTCTCAGTAATTAAATTATATCTACAGTAATAAGGCGCCGCCACTTTGCGCTATATAGGACCTAACAACATGGGGGAGTTCTACTAGTTTACTAAGACCACTTAATCCGGAGATTTTTTTTTAAATGTAATTAATTAAACATACCAGCAGTTTGCTACATTTTAATGCCACAGGGGCCTGTTTCACAGAACTACAATTCATGGTTTACTATAAAAATTCGACGTACATTGCAAAGTCGATTAACCCACAGATTAATAAGATAGCCTCTGCTACGAAATATACCTTGAATTGTCATAATAAACTACCAATTGACGAGTAGAACCCCCCTATATTCGGCCGTTAATGCGGATTTTGTTAGACCACGTGTAACAATTTTTAGGGTTCCGTACCTCAAAAGGAAAAAATCGGAACCCTTATAATATCACTTTGTTGTCCGTCCGTCCGTCTGTCTGTCATGACCCATCTCGGGAACACGTGGAGGTATCGAGTTGAAATTAAAACCATATACTCCGGTTTACAGTCCCTTGAAGCTGTGAAAACAATCAAACTTTTAAGTTAATGTAAAAAAAAGACACGGCCGTTTATGCCACAGAAAAACGAATATTTCGAAATGGAATCAAAATTTATGGGGTATTTCCGTTGAACTAGAACTATGAAATTTGGCAAGTAATATCGCCTTATACTACAAGTACAACAAAAATCTGAAAACTATAATTTGTAATTTATTCATAAAAAACTAGTCTTTGAAGTTCGGGAAAAGCTCGGAAAAAACTGCGAGACTCGATTCCTGAACTATTTATAATATGTAAGTACCTACAAATTTGTACGGAACTCTCGGTGGGCGAGACCGTCTCGCACTTGTCCGGTTTTTTACTCCGGGGAAAACCTTGAAATCGCGAAGAAAATACCAGCTGTTCCGTTTACATTTTAAGCCACAGTTGGTCGTATGGACGAGTAATTAAAACCTCCCATTCGGATTAATAGATTTTAATGCACGCTGTACATAGCGCGCTAGAAAGAGTTTAAGGCTCAGACAACGCAGTAGATACGCACCAACTCTACTTGTAGTGCAGTACTTCTGTCAATCAAACAATCAATCAGCGCGTATCCGTCCACTGCTGCACATCGCCCCAAGATACGCCACTTCCTTCTATCCTCGGCCATCCTCATCCATTCACTGCCAGCAATCTGCCTCAGATCATCGGTCCAGCGAGCTAGTCGGCGTCCTACGCTGCGTTTGCCAATTCGTGCAGTTTGTTCAGTTCATTTGCAGTGCTTCTGTACTTATCACTCTGTGCCGTGATTGTAACCACCGGGTGTATCGTGAACCGGGAAGCGGTTCCGGCGCCGCCCCCGACCGGAAGTCCCTAAACGTACCGGAAGCGGTGCTCCGTACGCCGGCGAGGAGGCTCGCTAATTGATTGCACCCTGTATAAACCATTGTGTGGCACGCACTCCTATGCCAGGACACCCCTTGTAGTTCGTAGCTTCAGGTTGGGTTAATAGAAAAAATGTCCTTGCAATTTTACGAGTGTGTTGAGCACTTGAGCCTGAATTCGAAAAATATAAAAATAGCGTGTCACAGTGTTTGTTATCGAACTCCTCCGAAACGGCTTCACCGATTCTTATGATTTTTTTGTGTACATTTTGATTTTTTTTTATGTACTGAGAATAGGTCAGCTATAATATATCAGTCTACCACTTTAACATTTTATGGCAATCTTTTTGTGTAATTGTTCTCGCGAAACAGGTCCGGCTAGCGCGAAGAACACCAGTAAGCAACTACGTGTATTTAGTGGCAATCTTTTTCAAACCTACCTACAATCATTACGTTAAGTCTATTTGTCACTAGGACTTAAGCTTTCTTTGTAAATGATTGATTTGATTTTGATTTGATTTAATAACATCCAAACTACACAGTAGCTTGACCAGTGTTCGTAGCACGAAAACCTGTTTTATGTCGCGCAAACCTGTTACCGCTAGACCATCGAGGCAGCCATATCGAAGTTAGTAGAACAAAATAAAAATAAAACTGATTCTACTTCCGCTACAATTATTTTAAAGTACTTTTAAATGCAGTCGATATTAAATTAGGTAATTTCGTTTTCACCATGCAAAAATAATAAGTAAAGTTGCAAGGAGGCGCCAAGTTTCTTTATTAGGAGCTTTACTCTTTATCATTTACTCTTTCGGTTAGTATCATAAAAAATCATAAAAAAGGCACCAACAGCTTAACGTGCCTTGCAAAGCACAGAACCGCTCGGAAAAATGCCACTAGCGTTAGGCATAGACGGCGACCCATCCATGCACTGAACGCGCCCTGTGTTGCTTAACCTTCGTGATCGTTTAAGATCACTCAGGCAGCCGGGGTTACGAGCGAATATTTGAGTTATTTCGTAAAATAATGTTTTTATGCATGTACACCCTTATAAGGAAACGTTCAGAATTCAATGACAAAACGAAATCTAATAAGATATTAGAGTAACTTTATTTTTCGCATATTTTGTGACCCCGAAAATCCCGGAAAAATATTTTTATTTTATTTCGAAATTTTTCCGAGGTTGTTATATGATTTCTATGGTATAACAGCAATGTCACTCCAATCTAAGTTAGACGCAAGTTCCCCAATTGTTAGAGTTACGATGGGGCTGACATGGTCATGGTCACCAAGTGGCAAAAGCCTCTGAAAAAAATTAATGACGCCTGCGTTTCGTAAAGAAAAAGTGAAGTGCCTAATACCTTTAAACGAGCAATTCTTGTATTTATATATGGCTTCAACGATTTTGATGAAATTTAGCATGCAGGGGGTTTCGATGGCGATAAATCGATCTAGCTGGGCTTAATTTTTAGAAAACGTCGTTTTATCCGTGTTTTCAGGCATTGAAAAACTGCTACAATATCATCATTAAAATACGAAGGTAAATTTCGCCACCATCAAGGTTGTAATAGATCAGGTGGGAAATCGGGCTGTCCAGAAACCAGAAGACCCCGGTTCGAGTCGAGTTCAAGTCTCCAGTTTGATTATTCTTTTCCCCTTTTTAGGGTCTCGTAGTGCGGGAAGGAACTCTTATAGTTTCGCCATGTCTGTCTGTCTGTCTGTCTTTCCGTCCGTCCGCGGCCTAGCGCAAAGACCGGTGGTACTAGAAAGCTGTAATTTGGTATGTGTATACATATTTATCACGCCGACAAAGTTAAACATAAACATAAACATTTACATACAGGCACATACATTGCTTCTGGCCCCACACTAGGATACCCTGTGTCGTGGGAACCAGAAACAACGACATCACAAACATGTAAACATCCAAGACCTGGGGGTTTTTTTTTTGTCCCCAGCCGGGATTCGAACCCGGGACCTCTCGCATTGTATGCAGATGCACTACCGCACTACTAAAGAATAAAATGTTGCCATTTTTTTTTTATTGTAACAGTAAAAGTGGGGATGTTTTTTTTTCTCATCTACCTCATTATGTGGGCATCGGTGGATTGGTCGTTGGAAAGTATTGTGGGTTTAAGAAGACCATTTTTGATATAGAGTTCCTTTTGCGAATTATTAAGCTTTAAAGTGCAAATTTTAGTCCGAGTAGGGCGTCTCCCCCCCCCTCTTCTGGCTAAACGGTTGATTGTAGAAACGTGAAAAAATTCAGAGTAGTAGCTCATAGAATATCGTCATAGTATCACTGCTAAGTAGGCTTTACTAGTTAAAGTTGTTAGTTCTGTAAAGCAGATAAAAAACCTTCTTTCTACGGAACCCTACTAGTTCTGTAAAGCAGATAAAAAACCTTCTTTCTACGGAACCCTACATTGCGCGTGGCCCGACAATACCGAGTAAGCTCGGTCATCCAGGTACTACTTTATTATTGCTGGTAAATTAATGTCTAACAACTCTAGCGAATTCTTTAGTAAATACCGAGTTTTTGCCAAGAAAATACTCGTATTAGTCATCGAGAGGAATTCGGTATAATGCTGCGATACTCGACACCTAGGTTTGCAGTCTGTTTTCTAGAATATAAATTGGACCATGTTACGCAGAAACATTTCAACCCACTATACGTAACTTGCTATAAAAGAAGCCATTTTGTAAAGAGGTCGTAGACTAATTAATATCGCAAAACAACGTTTGCCAGGTCACCTAGTATTTACATATACTTAATACAAACTTTGCAGTCAGGTTGTATATTGAGAACGCATTTTTTTGCCACTGCAGTGCACAGGCAGCGAGAGAGATAGAGTATGAGGGGCTTAATAACCACACCACCATGGATAACCTGGCAGTGGCGAAGGCTCTAGTTGGTTAGTTTGAGTGCCCGCACAGAAACTGAAAGCGCAAGTTCAGATTGAATAAGACAGATCTAAACAATTTGCTACAATATCCTAATTATTATCAGGCCATCGATATCCACTATCACAATAGCGGCACTCTTGGATAAATGCATTTTCTTGCGTGGGCCAGTCGCTTCTGTTCCTGTCTCCTAATGCATTGTCGAAGGCATGACGCCACTACTTACATAATAACTTGTCCTCGGTTGTCATTCTAGTAACTTGCGACTGTATCTAACGTGACCGACCCATCTAATAATTTCAGTTACTATGGTTCGCCTGATCTCGTTGTTGAATAGTAGAATGACTGATTTTGCAAGTATGGCGAAATCCAAGCGAAATTGGAAGACCAACAGGCAAAGAAAACCTAATACTTTTTCTTACGCTAGCGTATCTACTCGGATGCCTGATTAGACTTAATTGTACGACCTCTGTCAGCCTAGGCACCCTACTGATTAAATTCAACCTTTGCACAGTACAATGCATCACGTCACTTCCGCATCTGCCCATTGAATTGACAGACAGATTCAGACTATACGTGTAATCTAAAAGCAGTCTAGCAAACTATAATTTCATATCATTTGAGGAGTAAACGATACCACTCTGCTGACTGCACTACCATCAAGTTTGTGGTAAGCACCTATTACTTTCTGTTGGTTACTACTGCATATAATACGTGTTCGGAAAACAATGCGTTGTTATTATACTTTTCAGTGTGGCCCGTTTGTAGTTTGTAGCCTATTTTATAACAATGTGTTTATTTACACAGCCGCTGCGTTCGTGGCTAAAATACTCCTTCGCAGGCAAGCACAATAGGTATAGCATCCAAATTATTGTCGTCAAACTGGCCCAAAAATATCAGGACCGTTTCGTCGCAGGATTTCGCTCGGAGCAGAATTTGCGACGCGGCGCAACTTTATTGTGGAGGTTTCATTGTTCGGGTGACGACGCCGGCGGGGCGGGGCGGGGCGGTGGGGTGCACACAATGGGTGCGTGTGCGCGTGACGCAGCACCTGGCCGTGCCGTACCGGCCGCGCCATATGCTCCTAGAGGAACAGCTATAGTGCTCTGAACAAACGGCTGACCGATCGCCGGTCGGGAGTTCGGAGTTCAGCCAACCGTAAGGAACCTAATGAGGGACTTAGCTGTTCGTACCTAGGCGGTTGGAGCGCACGCGCCACTCCCAGCGCAGCGCATTGTCCACGCACCCGTGGCAACCCCATCGTTCACTTTCACATGTTCCCTTATCGATCGATTTATGATGTCTATTGCGCTCGCGTAGGAAAAGGGACCGCGATCGGCAGGGTTGCTACCTGCGGAGCAGGGACGACAGCAGTTTTATTTTAAATCAATTTGGCTGAGAGCATGATGTTGTTTCTAAACACTCGGATTAAGTATCTTATTTTAGCTTTTGCATCAGAAGAATATGACTTTTCAGAGAAGATGAGTTAGATAAGTATAAATTTCCCTAAATTACATCATTACCCTAGCAAGTGCTCATGTGTGTTCTCGTAACCGATGACTTTGGGAGCTGGCGCGCGTTCAGACAGAATCGTCCGAAATCCAATTATTATTGTTGCTCGATAAATGCATTAAGCTGGCCGCGAACGAATACTTACCATGTTTAGTCTGTCGCTACTGCGGTTTGTTGTTGCATAGGAAGCAACCCTGGCAGGCCACGCCACCGGCCGTTTACCAGCATAGTCATAAACTTATCACAATTTATGAAAACATCGCTCCCGAAACGTGGAAGATGCTGTGTGAGTCATGCTTTGTGTGATATTATAAGAAGAAGGTTTTCATGTTCCTTGCGGTCTCGTAACCTGATTCTAAGACAGGCCAGTCTGTTTAGGTAAAGGGGTCACAAATGTAGGCTTGGTTGCTTAAATCGGCGGCCGTTAAAATAGGCCGGTTTTAGCAAGACCGTTTGCTGCCATCCGCCCGGAGTCCCCTGTGCCGTATTGCCAGCGCAATGATATAGTAACGGTTATTTTTTAGAGGGGTTGCGATTTAGTTCAGCCGGCTGCACTCCCTCTGTACCTGCTGTAAAAAGAGGGCAGATAGCTTTGCCAACGCTTTGCATAACGAGATGCGCCGAGGACGGACGAACGAGTCCGATGCAAGCAAGATGCTATTAGATAGGCATCTGACATTTCAGATGCACCTATTCAAATGACTATTCTAATCGTGACACTATGGAAAAAGAGGGTGTTTGTTATTTTAACTTATGCAAAAAAAAGTTACATATTCTAAAGACTGACAGGCTACATCCTGTTTTATTTTTAAAATTATTTGAGTCTATATCACATAATATTGATAGAGGCGTAAAGGCGTGTCTGTCTTCGACGCGAGCGCATCGAAGTTTACGCCAAAATAAACAAACTTTAATCTGTTTCGGCAGTTGGTACTGTTTCAGTTTCATTACTTTCATTTGGGCCATGAATTTGAAAACTAACTTATAATGTGACATTGTGGCATTATATTCCTTCATTTATTTCTTATAGACTGTCTCGAATTATTACAAAATGTTCTCTGTTATGTCGCGTATAGACAAATAGAACGAATGTGAAAAAAAATCTGACAAGTGCGAGTGTCTGGCTACAAATACCGTTTTCGGATGTTTTTCTTAACTTGTGCCTTGAGACCTTGCTGGTCATTTCATGATGGTCAACTGGAACCAAAGGTTTTGATTTGCGAGTACAAAAATATTTATTTTATATGTTTTGCGAGTACAAAAATATTTATTTTATATGTTTTAGATGCAGTAAGTGCCTGAACACTAGCTTGCCTAGGCAAGCCCGTGCTGAAGTGATCAGATTCCATTATCGATTGTTCTGTAGGTGAGAAGAGGCAGTGTTAAAGAATCATTTGATTGAACACAGTAATAGACTTGTTTTCTTTTGTTTAATTGGATCACTCACAGCTCGCATATCAATCAAATGGAGATATGACACAACTTAAATCTAAATACCTATACAAGCTACTTATGAGTTATCACACCATGCAAATAATCAAGTGTCAGTAAGTATAAACTTAAAAAAACTTATATCTAAATTATCGTCATTTGACGCCCACTGCAGGACATAGGGCTCCCTCATGGCTTTCCAAGCTTCCTGGTTTTGTGCCGTCCGCATCCAGCGACTCCCCGCCACCGTAACCAGATATCGGTCAGTCTGTATATATTTTTTATTTTAAGTATGCTGTCTGAAAATATATCAAAACTGATTGGTACTATTCATAATATAGATTACACATTATGCGGTATTAAGGGTCGTATCTTTTGATTTCTCTAAAGGATTGTAGGTAGACCTGTTGATACTTCCACGCATTTCTGAGAAGATTTTCGTTCCGGTTCCGTTTTTCCTTTTGAGATACGGTACCTAAAAGGGCACCACACAAGGCGAAGGCGGTACTTACACTATGGAGTTGAATGAAGTCAATGAAGGCTTCATCATCATTATAAGCAGCATATGTACGTCCCACTGTAGGGCACAGGCCTTCTCTCAGAGAGAGAGTATGGGCATAATCACCACCCGCGGATTGGATGAAGGCTTGCTTTCGCTATAATGTCTACCCTGGTTCGTCCACTTTTGTTCATTCGGTTCGTCCGTACTCGGCATTAGAAGCCTAAACCGGTTGAAACTATTGAAGTCTAACGCAGTGTGTCTAATGAAGCATTGTTGGAAAGCCAATAGCAACTCTGCGCTAATGACAAAGACACGTAGTCGAGAACTTTATTATACTTCTTGAGGACACGAAGGTCGTCGCATAACACGGCACTTGTACAAACAAGCGGGGCGACTCGCGAGGAATTATTTAGTGGCGCGAGTAAGCCGGTAATCGATTCACACCTGTCTTATAACAGGCCGAAAACATTCGGTGCCATTACCAACACTATCGATTTTGTTGGCTATCGAGACACCCGGTGGGCAGCAACGTCGGCATCAGAGAATGGGTTGAGTTGAGGGTGACTGATTGCTCGCGTCGGACACAAAGATAGTATTTAGTGACGGCACTGGGTAAAGGAAACAAACTTAATTTTGATAGATTGGTTGTAGCTTGTTTATTAACTTTCGTAACAACTAAACAATGCAGTAGCGACGTGTCATTGGAAAGTTCCTGGCTCTGAACATTGGAGCTTAGGGAAGATTAAACAAAGCGTCGCCACTCGAAAGTCATTGAAGCATGAATTCAGCGAGAGATGGCTGAGCGCAAGTCGCTGACTAATGAAGAGTATGGCTCTATGTGTGGTGCTCCTGTTTGTTTGGGTACCCTCACAGTTGTTTGAGCCCAGTTTGCGTGCCTGGTTACCCTCCGCCAGTGCATTATTTATGCATGTGAACGCACCGCACCACACCGCACCCTGGCGTCCACGCTGCCCCACACCCCCGGCACTATTTTTATTTCGGCCAAGGGATTTAAGGCGACGAATGCACTGATGGCTTCGCACGCGCCGCCGATCAATATCATCGTCCCCTCATCATGTTCACCGCACACAGTTTTTGTCAGATTAGACTGTTAGCTCCTATCGATCCGCAGCGAGATGACGCCGTAAATTATCAAGGATCAAGACTTTCCGCGGTAATGAAGGAAACCAACACATTATTCCCTTTTTCACGCTATTACAGAAGGTTAGGTGTACAATTATCCGATGTTATCTTGGGTATACAGTAGTAATCATTTGCATGTTTATTGTATTGCGGAGAACAGATGCCTACAATTTACTGCGAACGCCCTGCATTGGTGCCAGATTTTGCGTGACGCGGAGCGAATAATGGCAATTACCGTAGAATTGTAAATGCATGTACAAGCCCCTGTCGCTGTATTCCTCGAAATGCTAACCCCAAGTGCGCTCATTCATTATGCACAAAAAACTTAGTTGATTTGTTCCACGTGCACACTTTCGTAGTCAATAATCTTTACCACATTCACATTGAACCTATCTTTAGAGTAGGTACCTAAAGTAGCCATTAGATGACTTTGATCAAAGGAGTTGCATGTCACCTCGAGAATTTTTGAACGAGATCCAAGTTTTAATAGTGTCTTCCGTATCAGGCGAATGCAGTGTGATCGAGGCCAAGTTATTCTGTCAACTGTCTTGTATAATTTATTTGTGGCTGTTATTTTTCTCTTACTAACAAGTGCCAGGACTAGTCACCCTATCCTAGTGGTAGATAGTTGTCTATGTTTCACCACCGGTTTCCACAGGAACTGTTGAGTGTGTGGTTCCGCTCACAATGTCGCATCGTGTAACTCGATCCTTGCGCGCGACATCCGCGGGAAGCCCTGCGCTCCTTCGGTAATCCTCCTCCACGGTGGATTAACAACGTCTGCTTGGAGAAGTAACTCACGGTTCACTTGCCTCTGCTAGCTGAAGTTGGAGTAATGCTAGTTAGGAAAATTGTAGGTAAAACCGTTATTCGTTATTAGTCGATTCGCGAAGGAGTCTGTCAGAACTTCGTTCGAATGAGTAAAAGTTTTCTCCGAATGTTAATTATTATTTATGTACAGCAGCTGCTGTGCGGAGGTTGGTCGTGCGAGGCTGGGAGTCCGGCACGGCGGCGAACGATGCGTCTATTTATAAAACAGAGTTGCCTCTCGTTTTGTCTTCAGCGCGCTCTTTATTTTGTCTAAATATACGCAGTTTTGGGAACGTCGCCGCCGCGCCGCGACACCGCCGCTGGCTACTTGCCAGCGCCAGCAGACCTTATCTCTTTCAACACACAAGCTTTTGTCAGAGATCTTTAAAAAAGTCCTTCGTACGTGCGATGACCACTTCCTGCGAACTTCTTCAGTACGACAGTACGTCATTTAGAACTCTACATATTCTATTCTATGAAAGGAACAAGGATTGGATTTTTAATTTGATTGAATATTTCAGGATGTGGGTATACAAAGTCATTTGCGTAAAAATCCCCTAGTCAATAAGCCCCCCGTGCGTCTCGGTGCACACGTGTCCTGTCCCGAAATAAGTGTCTCAGGAACTGAGATCGTAATTGATTGCGACGTAAACGGGGGCTGGCCCGCGGTGTAACTCTCGTCAGTCGGCAGCGGATTGACGGCTGCCGGTGTTGTGAGGCGGACTACACTGGCCACTCCAAGATCAAAAGCCACCGGACGTTGCCAAACTGTCACGGCCACACGCCCGAAATCTAGCTTTGTTGCTACAAACTAGGCCACCAGTCTAGTCTATTCCTGGTGCGCATTCTACGACACATTATCGACGCTACAATGTAATCACAAAGCAACCGCTGTCGATTTTAATGGTCAATTTACTACGGAACTCGGCTCCGATAAATAATATTTGGTACCTAGAGTACAAAGAGATTCTGAAACCTATAAAACATATTTTAACATGTTAATTGTTATTGGTTGTGCGTTTGTTAGCATGTAGGTTAACGAGGGAAGAAGAAGCTAGCAATGGCAATGAAAACGGGGATTGTAAATACAAACGGAACTCTCGGCGGTAGTAGTCGCTCCTGAACTAAAATCGTATTTCAGTGGAATCCTCACAAATGCATGCTAAGTACTCCCTGCGATGTTCGCTTTGCAGTTCGACGACCCGCCTCCGCGACTCGTCCTGAAAGCGCCCGTGCGAAAACATTTCAGTGAAGAGTTCAACGCTGTCGTGTTGTCTGTTCGTCCAACTCTTAACAAAGCTCGGGCTCGCCTTACAGGCGGTATTTGTTATAAATCCACGCAAAGATACTTTTTATTACTAATCCAACTAAAATTTGCATATACAAATTTACGATTGTACCAATTTGCGCTCAGTCATGTTTGTTTTAGACTGCATCCAGTGTTGAATATTTAACCGTAACAGCTATTGTGATGCCGACAATCGATTGCGACTAAAATCTATCTGGGTCACACAGGCCAACAAAAGACCTACACAGTCCGATGTATTCGGGCCACACGACAATGGCTTTTACAGTGGGTTATAGGGAAAAAAATAATGAATCTAGATAAGCCTGCGGCAGTGGATAGTTCGACCTCGGCCGTCAAATGGCGCCGCATCGATCGTTTACTGACCCATCACGCGAGCACCCTTCATGTCCGAGGGAATCTACGAGTATGTCTGTTGCAGTAGCTCAAATAATTATTTATCTGGAAATGTCACGAGGCACCTAATCGGGTGGCAAAAGCACAGGAAATTTTAGGCATTCACGGCAACGGTGATGGGACGGACGAAGGTCGTTATTATCGCGGGAGCCGGAGCGCGACAGCATCCGGGGCCGCGCGGATGTGATCCGCTGTAATCACCGATGAAATTTCACCACACACAATAGCTGGTCAGGTATCGCGCGGATGGAGGTCATGCTTTTTAGCCATGTAGCCACCAATCAGCGGCTATCGCAATAGGCATCGGAAATGGGACGAGATTTTTGGCCGAACAGCCTCCAATCAGCGGCTATCGCAATTGCCATCGAATATGGCAAGTTTCGCGATTGTTTCCACATCGTCATGAATTCCGGCCGTAACTGTGGTGACGTAATTTGGTGAAATCATTAGTCTGTCAAAATGATGTGCGCCGTGTGCGGGTATTTTAAGCTAAGCCAAAAACTTTGGCCTTTGCATCTACGAAATGTGATGATTTATAAAGCGTCCACTGGCACCTTCACTCACACTAGATGGATGAAGGGACCACTCGGACGGCTTGCCCAGCATCTGTACCATCCTCACAGCTTAGTCGGCCGTGCGACCTTAGACGTGCGGAGTCAACCAAGCCGTGGGTTTTCCTTCGCCGTCAGCGTCACGATGTTTTCCTTCACCGTTAACGTGTGTTATTGCTACTACAAATTCGCAGATGTACGAAGCTAAGCCAATCAACATAATAAAATGAATCCTACGCTGAGTGAAGCGCATCGCTGGATGTGATCTCTATATGCCATCCCGCGCGGTGCCAACGACTGAGAGCCATTTATAGCGATCATTTGTCGACTTCTTGTCAAGGAGATGCCGTGGACCGATGCCCGGGCGGCGGCGGCCAGCTACCGAAATAGACTCGGCCGCGCGCGACTTAACAATGCAATAAAAAGAAATTAACATTTTGACGGTGGTTGCGTTAAGTTGACTTGTGTGTCATTTGGAATTGGTCCAATCTCTTCACGCTGTATTTCAAGCCTAGGACTTCTCTCCGCTTCCGTTAAGTACGAAAATAGCGTGTTTAAAAACATCTCCGCGTCGTCGCGAGATAATATTTTTCATCCGGAATGTAGTCTCCTCTTTTCTGTGACACGTACTTAATTGTGTATTTGATATTAATAGCGGTTCGGTCTTGTTTCAGGTTTCGGGTTGGCGGCTGCGGCCGGCGTGCGGACCAGCTACCCCACCGTACTTCCGTCACACTACGGGTGAGTCTGGCTTATCACGCTGCCTTCAAAATCATCCTATCTCAATGTTCAATGGTTCAACACTTCGATATAATTATTTACCAGCACAAGCGATGTCAGATGTCGCTCTGAACACATCTCACGAGACAAAAATCAGACGTAGATCGTGGGACTTGCAGGCTCGATTAGCGTCATGCAAAACGCCAAAGAATGGGTGCTCTTGGAAACCTAGTTAGAGTCATGGTGATGAACTGGGCGTTACTAGATATATGGAACAAAACCTGAGGAATTCAAGAAATGGAGAGTCCAGAGATGACTACAGTAGGGACAAATTAGAGAGTAGGATGAGTGTATCAGTATCGGTAGCCAGTTGCTGAGCTGACTTTTGTCTCGGTAGATGAGGCGAGTGGCGTCGCGGCTCCGCTAGGACTCCGGCGGCGGTGGACCACACCTAGACTAAAATTATCGAACATTTTCACATAGGTATCTATGGCAAGCGTGAGCGTGAGAGTGGATTTTTTCGTTTTGGGTGTGAATTAGTCGATTGGGTTTTTTACTGTTTCCGTTTTTATACAAAACGCTATGTACGGAGCATGGGCGGCGCCGGCCGGGGCCCCCGCCCCGCGCCGCTCACCTCGTGTGACTTGTACGCATCGTTCTCGACACTCAATGTTTTCTTTAATTTTTTACCTTTGTTTAATGCCGTGTTCGTGTAAGATTTTGTTGATTTGAGTTTTGTTGGTGGTGGATTTCGTTTAATACACTTATAACCGAGTCGTAATGTGAAATTGGAGCTGGAGGCCGGACGTGAGGCTGGCTCGAGGGCGCGCTGTGTGTGAGTAGGTGTGGGCGCGCTCTCGACTCGAGCCCTCGCGGGGCGGTATTCTGGCACTCAGCAGCGAGCTTACCCTGAGTTATACTCTCGCCTGAGTGCGAGGATAGGGTCCAGGCCAGGCAGCGGCAAGGCTCGCGGCGCCAGACCGGCCCGGCACCGACCCGCCCGTGGTCACAGCACAGCAACAGCCCAGACTGAGCGACACCACATACGCTATTATATTTATCGAAATCCTAGTGCCCTTACTGAAAATAATCATGTGAAAGCTTTGTTCCATTAATCACGCTTTGTTTTGTATCAATTAAGTACAATCATGGTATTAAAACTTTAGGTCATTAGGCTACGAAGCGTACCATAACTACCGGTCTATAGAAATCGTGTGCTGATTGGTACTTTGATTATATTTTACGACGGAGTAGCGTATACGATCGGGCACATCACGTCCTCCTAATGGCCGACCATTTCAAGCGTCTTACTTGGCAAATTATTTCATTTAACTGTCACTTAACCAAGATCCTTTAGATGTTTTATATCCTCTATCCCGTAATATAAAATAGTGATGGCTGATCGTCGTTGTGAATTAGATGTGACAGCTTGTGTGATATTTGGTAACGCCAGTTTTTAATGTTTGCGCGTGGTGTTTTTTCTTTTGACTTTCTTTTCTTGTAGTATCAAGGGGGTAATTAAGAAGGTGTATATAATCGAATTACGCGTCCTTTACATAGATATTCGCGAGTGGTTACGCTAGGGGTGGGCGTGCGTGCTGGGCGGGCGGGGGCGTGGAGCGCGCCTGCGCGCTATGCCTTATCTCGAGGGCTCTCCCGAATCCGCCGCGCCAGCACTCTGAGAGACTCCCCTCCACTCCAGCACACTTGACCGCTTTCACATCACCACGCTCATTTGGCACGAGCTTTCGACTATCTTTACATAGAATTTGCCCTCTGTGAATTCCTATCTTCACTTGTCCCGTCTATTTCGAGAGCCGCGTATCTACCTACTGTCGATCGCACTAAATCTCTCAGGATGCGCTAATGACGCACATTGGGCAATAACCGGGACGTCTAAATCTTAATGTCCACGTCGCGTCTGCTTAAAGCGATCTTAAAGGTTGATAAGTAGAGACTAATGTTCCGTTTTAGCTAATTTTAGTCGTGCGGGCGGAGTGGGGTGTCGCGCCGAGCGCATTTCCATGGGTTGTTTCTGTAGCGCAATTGACGCACGATTTTTTCAGGCTTCAGACCCTACTGACATTATGACGGAAGTGTATCGATGTTTACTAACATAACATTTCCTTTTTTCATTGCTCGTTTATTTAATCTGGAGGGGCTAGGTACCTACTTGTAATTGTGTGATTGAAGTATTTTTTTCTATTTATCTACTGACGGTTGGCGGTGACCTTTCCCTTTGCAGCACCTAACTTTTATAACAACCGACGACGGAAGAGAAGTCACCGCCAACAGAGCTGCTTAGCTCCGTGTCGGCAGTGCAACGCGCGATACTAACTCTCGCCTTCCCATCGACAGACTGTCTCCGGGTTACGTGTACGGAGCTCCGAGCTACATGAGCGCGGTCGGAGGCGTAGGCGCGGGGGTGGGCGGCGGCGCGGGGGGGCTGGTGCAGCTGCCGCAGTTGCAGCACGCGGCGGCCGTGGCTGCAGCCAACCACCTGTACGAGTACCAAGCGGCAGCACAGGGTGCCGCGCAGGCCTACCAGCAGCAGTACGCCGCCGCGGGGTTCGACCCCTACGCCACCGCAGCAGGTGCGTTTGACGGTGACTACCACTTTCATCTTAACTTCAGTCAGCGAACGTCGACGTACACTGACTTCAGTAGTGTTGTGAGGGTTTCTACTGCCGAGGCCTAAATAAAACGGTATCCGAATGATTCATCATCTTGACGAATTGCCTAGATTTTTTTCATCTAAGCTTCAACAAACCTCTTGAAACCCAAACTCTTCATGACCCGTGGAGGAAACTAGATATCAGCGAGTTTATAGACATAATATTACATCTTAGAAAACTTCAACTCCAGACGCTAACAACTTGCAATTTCTTGTTCCAGCAGCAGCGGCGGCAGCGAGCGGTGCTGGTTACATGTCTCCCTACTACACGCTCCCATCCGGCGGCGTCCAGGGACAGTTACTGCCCCCCCTTGCCTACCCCCCGCAACTGCAGGAGGCAAGGATGCAGTAGTCGCTGCGCCTTTATGCTAGCCTAGTATTTGGGGGGCTGGGCGCGACTTAGCCTATGGGGGTTCAGGTACTATAACAGCCGAGGCTAAGTCGCGTAGGCGCCTGGCGCCTATGCTAGCCGAGTACTCGTGGGGGAGTTTGGATACAAGGCTAGGCACATTTGGTGCCCTTTGGCATTTTAAACGGCGAGACTACTACAGTGCCTATGCAAGCCTAGTATTTTGAATTGAACATTGTTACGGATTTTAGGGTTCAATCACTGTAAAATCGTTTCGAACGCGGTTTTAGGTGTTGATAAAACCAAGAGAATTTTTAAGATTGGATTTGACAACTTTGAATACGTCTCTCCTCAACATTTCACAAGTTTACCAGCACATAGCAAAGAAGTCTACATAAAGTCTTATTCAAAGAATATTTAGGTCTTTTAGTTCGATGAGGTAAAAGCGGTTTAAACGTTACCGTAAGAGAGCCAAATAAAATAGGTAGGTATTATTATGTATAATATTATAAAGAAACAAGCAGATCGCTCTTTGGCGAATGAATACATACAGTTAAACCAAAAAAATATAAGGAATTGACCAAAGCTATGAGCTTTCACAAGTAGAATAAGTTTTTTTAAAACATTCAAGGCTATGAAGATGTTATTAAGTACTTAAGTATACATTATTATCTGCCTTTTTTCTTGCCACATCACAAAAGGGCCCCTTTGTAATATAACTTAATATAACTTTGATATCTTCATCATCATCATCAGCCATTTGATGCCCACTGCAGGACATAGGCCTCCCTCATGGTTTTCATAACTTTGTGGGGTTTTGCCATAATATATCTTGCCAGTGTTAAACTCCTATTAATTATAAAGGTATTGTTTGAGCTATTCATATACCTCAGCGCTTGAAATTGCCAATTCGCGGTGGGCACGCGTGGTGATTAAGCCCATACTCTCTCCCTGAGAGAAGGCCTGCGCCCTACAGTGGGACGTATAAAATATAGGCTGCTCATGCTATAAAGGTATATATTCTATTACACTTTTTTTTATCTTTATTCCATTTAGGGGCTTGGTCGCATTATGGATGCATGTCTAGAAGCAGCTGGATTTGAGAACGAAATATTTGTACTTAATTTTAAGCTACTCCAAATTTCTTCTCACTACACTATACTTCCTCTATAATTTACCTCCATTTTATAGGTATCTTTTTAAATTATTTTTAAGTAAACCTAAAGTATGGCGTTACGCGTCCATTAGAACTTTCCTAGGTCTGTAACATGATCATATTGCTCAATATGTCCACTAAAGGACTTACTTGGTTTAAGCTTAAGGAGAAGTGAGGAGCAAAAAGGGCTTAATTATAAATGTAAGTGTACGTACTTAACCTAGTAAATCAATATATATTTTGTAATATACGTCTAGGCCCTTTGATCTTTCGACGTTTTCTCCACAAGCGGTGTAGCGTACTTACTAGTTAGAATAATTCAATTACTAGTCCATGTAATGTTTAACTGAGTTTAGGCGGTTTAGTTTGTCGGCCGGCTGGCTCTTTCACATAATGTAGAGGTGAAACAGAATCGACTGTGAACATGACAATTCCTCTCTTGTTTCCCGTGAGGCTGAGCAGAGTGTCACCGCATTATGCCAGACTGTTGGCAGGCAATAAATCGGCAGCTATCCTGAGTACCGACCACATGCAGCCGGCGACGTAGTACAAGTTAAGGGCACTAGGAGACGGGAGGTTAGCTCACTGAATCATAGTTTAGTCCGTAAGTCTAGTAATAATTACTGTAATATGCTGTTATTCGTAATTTATTTTGTTGATATTTGTAAATCTTCATGTTGATAACTATTTATTATTGGGGAAGAGTAATAAAAAAAGGAATTGTTGAATATTTGCAGATCGAATTCGTATATCTCTTATCGCGCGTTGGCTCGGCGGGGCGTGCGCACGCGCCGCCGTTCGGTCGAATATATTGAATTATACAGAATATTCTCTATAAGTAGATTAATAAAGTTTAATAAAGTTTAATATTAGGTGCGCACCAAATGAACTATTAAATCATATTCCTGGTTTAGCCATAGTTGCGGCCATCTTGCCTTATAGTAGACCAATAGATATTGTATTAAGATATTGAAGTCAAGAAAGCATATTCTATGCAAATCCTACATTATGTATAAAGCTCGGTGTCATCAAGTCATCCGAAAGTCCATAACAGTGCATTTCATTCGCAGTAATATATAAGCACAACAATTATATATTTATATGTAATACATAACAATATAGATATGGGTTCATATTAAATACCTAATAATTGTTATAGTTTAACAGATAAGTTATTGTACTTAATTTAGGTTAAAGCAAAATTGGAGAAATAAATTTTTAAGGTAACTCCTGTTTCATTTGAGACCGGGCGTCTACTATCCTACACGTGTTAAAAAGAAAGTAAAATAAAAATTAGGTCACCGGCTACGACATGTCGCCCTATTGGCCTTGCGCCAAACTGTTAGTCAACCGTATAGTTTTACTAAGAAAAATAACGATGAGGTTAATGATGGAGTGGACTTCATGCTTTTCCCGGGAAAATGTAATGAACTATTTTATACAATCTAATAAGGTGTAGAAAGGTGCAGTCGACGGCACATAAACACTCACTTGCGTTACATAAGACGTTGAAATAATGTAAAGATAGATGAGCTAATTCTGCAAGTGATTAATCACCTCACATTCTTCATCAAAAAAAAACTGAGTGGAGTAAGACAATTTTTACATTCCGTAAAAAAGAGGTGGCATAGTGGTTGATGACCACAATTATGCGGGATTTTCTCGAAAAAGCGGCGCACATGAAACCTGTGTTAACCGATACAGGAATAAAAAATGTCATCTGACATAGTCTAAAGAGTAAGGTTTTCGAGACAATCCATGTTAAAGATCCTAATATTTTTTTTTATTTTCATCTTCACGGCGCTTTCGGACTTCAGGTTAAATGGCATGTTTTGTTCGTCTATAGCACATAGGCTTTTTTTTATCCCGGAAAAATACACATCAAAATAATAATTACCACGCGAACGAAGTCGCGGGCAACAGCTAGAACATACAACCATATATAAAATCACGCCTGTATCCCAGAGGGGTAGGCAGATACCAGGGACTGCCACTTGCCACGATCCTGACAGATCACTTTCGCTTCCTTAACATTCGTTAGTCGTTGCATGCACCTTTGCTTTTTCCTTTGCTAATAGATCTCCTAATTGGTCGCAGTATGTCCGCCTGGGACGTCCCTTACCGGCCGTTCCCCCCACATTCGCTCGACGTATTTGATTCGACAATCTTTCTTCCTTCATCCTCTCCATATGTCCAAACCAACGCAACATTCCTTTTTCATTTCTAGTCGCTACATCCTCTTTCAGTCGACAACGTTCTCTAATCAAACTATTTCGTATCCTGTTATTGGTATAACTATTGCCATTGAATTTTACAGAGTTCAATGCTATTGCGAATCAAAACGTTGCACTTTATTTCATTAATAATCTGAATTTAACTCTGTATTTAGGTAAGAATAATTTAAACTGCCGCATGTTGGTGACTTAGTTAATCCATGCGATCCAGTTGGGTTCTTCGTTGTAAAACATTTAATCACAATTGTCAATTTCAGGAACAAGGTTATCAAACAACATTTTTTTTGTTAGCCATATTTGTGTCCCGCTGCTAGGCAAAGGCCTCCCCCATGATCTTCCACTCTTCCCTGTCTTGAGCTGTCATCTCCCACCCGGGCAAGAAGGTTGAGAGATCGTCTCGCCATGGCCGACCAAGTCCGCGATATCCGTCGCGTGGAACCCATTCAGTGGCAATTTTTGCCCATCTGCCTGGAACCATACGACTGACGTGGCCTGCCCAGTTCCAATTGAGTTTTTCAGTCACAGCTTCAACATCAGCGATTTTTGGTTCTGGAGCGGAGCGTGCCGTTTCGGATTCGGTCCATCCGTCTGACGCCCAGGCTGCTACGCTCCATCGTCATCGTCATCATCATTGAGCCCCAAAAAGTCCACTGCTGAACATAGGCCTCCACCATGGATTTCCAAAAAGACCGGTTGGAAGCGGCTGGCATCCAGCGTCTTCCTGCCACTTGGATGAGGTCATCTGTCCATCTTGTGGCTGGCCGTCCTACGCTGCGCTTGCCGATATGTGGTCTCCATTCGAGAACTTTTCGGCCCCATAGGCCATCAGTTAGAACTGATGGCCGATGTATGAACTGAGCAGAACTGCGTGCTATGTGCCCCGCCCACTGCCACTTCAACTTACTAATCCAGTGGGCTATGTCGACGACTTTCGTTCGTCTCACGGATTTCATAATTTCTGATTCGATCTTGTAGAGAAATTCCGAGCATAGCCCATCGCCCGTTGGCAAACCTTGAGCCTGGTCTTCTGATGATCGGTCAAAGACCAGGTCTGAGCACCGTAGGTTAGGATGGCAGAATACACATGTCAACGAGCAACAACAATAATACTTCGATATACCTCTTAATCAAACTCTAGCATGCTTGATTCACAGTACTCGCTGCTGTTATTGAGGACGTACTGATTGCCCGCTCTCTTCACCACCACCAATTCAATACAATGCCAATAATAATACTAACTAATACTGATTTCAAAATACCATTCTTTTGCGACTGCGCTACATAGTTTCGGAAAACATCGCGGCGACAATGGGCATTGTCCTAAATATTGACAAGTTACAAATGATACTTCATTTTAAAGGTATAAGGTCAGTAAATAAAATGCTACAATTATAAATTAATAATATACACTCATCCCTTGTAATGTATGTGCCTGTATGTAAATGTTTATGTTATGTTTGTGAATAATTCGACCTTCTAAAGTTAGTTTCACGCGTGAATGAAAGTACCTTTAATAATTTCGAACGAAAAACGCCAAGATATGGACATCTCGGTATTCCGTAAAAAACAAATATAATGTATTTTTTACGTTTGCACAAATTAGGAGTCTTTTTAGTTTAGTTTATTTAAAGAGTTCTTTTATCGAGCCATGGCTTCACTAGAAACTGACAGCTGGTAGGATATTAGTTGATGACGTGCTTCCGTGCATGACGTACTTCCGGTTTCATGGACTCTGGTTCTTTTATTCGCTTTAAAAATTGATTAAAGCAGCCCAAATCGAAATATTCAGTCCAGGCTATGAAAACTGCCTATACTTTCTTGAAAAATAAATATATAAAACAGAACACAATTTTTTTAGGACAACACCCATTATCCCACGACAGCAAGTTACCGTGACATCACATCGCATTACTTAGGACACGCGCATGTTAAGCCATACTACGTCGCGGCAATAACAAAATTTTAATTTAATGTATCGCAGAAACTGCCACTTAAGGAACGTTCAAACAAGATCTTGATCGTTCTGTAGCAACAATATTGGTTTCCCATGGATTGGCGATAAAATGTGATATCGCAACGGGCTGTCGCAATCGCATCCGTCGCAGCGTTTTGTCTGAACTAAACGATTCTTCCACACCCTATAAATCAGTGGAAGGAAAATGAAAGAAGAAAGCCACAGAGTGGCAACTTCGAGAGGAAAATAAATAAATCGGAAGACTGATGATAACAAAATGAAACTACTCAAATAGTACTATCAATCAATAATTTTACTTATAAATAAACGTATACTTACAGGCTAGAGCAATCTGTATTGTTGTACTCAGAGCGGGGGGATATCACAGTGTTAGGTCAGCTGGACTAGAGTTGGCGGTCATTAGGAGCGTCGCATCGTGAGCATTACGTTAATCTCCCATATGATCGACCGGAGGGCTGTTATTACTTCTTTTAGCTGCTTGTTCTTTAGTACCACCTGAAAAGGAAGATAGAACATAGTATACAAAAATCGGCCAAGTGCGAGTCGGACTAGCGCGATAAGGGTTCTGTACCATTTATCTATACAACATTAGACGAATATTATGAATATTCGTTCTTTCCGATCTTAGAAAATGGGCGGTAGGTGGCGCTGAAGTCGTACATCCAGCGGTCACATCCCCATCACTACTTCAAACGTCAAATGAAAAGTCATCGGGAAAGGTTACGATTGTTATACTAAATTCATTAGAATACTATGTAAATATATTAATTATTTCAACATTCGACTTTAACTCCTCATCAAATTATAATATCTCTTTCTTTCTACATTGGTTTCTTGTATGTATAAAGTAGCGTGTACCTTTCACAACGAGACACTGGCAAAATCCCTGTGCACCCTACAAGCACGGGGCAAAGTCCAAATATAAAAAAATAAAAATATTATCGTCGGCGGCGGCTAATTCATTGTACAACTATAGCGACCTAATACCATCTTTAAACTTGCAAGTAGCCTGTCCACGTATATTCTTCTCTAAGACCTGGCTCCACCTGTATGACTTTTTTACCTGTTCAGTGAGTTCTCTGTTTTCCTCTACGGCCAGCCGGTACGCTTCGGTGTTCCTTCGCTCGTCGATCGCTTTGTTGTCGGCTTCATCCTTAAGCGGTATTAGGCTCTCCATGTGCGTATATTCCATGCCCTGCAATGTAAAGGGCGTCCCAATAAGAGTGCACGATTTAAATTTGACGCCATTTTTTTTCTTCGCACGTTACAGCTCTCTAATTTAAATCAAAATCAAAGATTGTTCCGATTATTAAAAATGCAGTGCTACGCAATTGAATTACGCGTTACCATTGTAAAAATGAGGCATGCAATGCAGTGACTTGGAAGACAGGAAAATGGAAATTCGTTACAGAAACGTAACATAGTTTTTGTGGCTTCAACTTGATGATATGGGTCTAAACTAAACGACATGTGGTTTCAGCAGGACGGCCCCACCTCCCACATAACAAGAAACGATTTACAGACGGAATCATCTCCCGAAATTCTGATGACAGTTGGCCGCCTGTCTCTCTAGAAGAACTCTAGAATACCAACGAATAGAAGTACGGATCTGTAATTTTTATAAAATCATACCTGACAAGTTTCATTGCATTTTTCATAGATAAGCCTCAATCTCTTGAACAGTAGGCGTATTGTTCTGAGCTGCTCCTGCATTTTCGCTTTCTTCTCATTACTGGCGGTGACACCTTGTGGAGTTCCGTTTGGAGGCTGAAATTAATGAATTATTATTACCTGAGAGGATATTATAGGGTTTTAGTGTGTGTAGGAGTTGCTAGTATAGGCTAAGATTTATTTATATGACAAAGATATAATTTGAACTTTATTAATTACGGACCAAAATTGAAAATACCAAGGTTAGAGTTAATTCGTCAATTTTTTCTTCCAAACGATCTTCATCTGGAAAGAAACTTGTAACGTTCCAGTCGAAGTTAAGTTCTTCGAATAAAAACTTATTGAATTTGACTTGTACGATATGTTTTTTGTATGTTTTCTTGTTTCCTTAGATGGATCAATAAACATCAGTATTGTTCAGACTTAGATATCTACCATGCAATTGAGCGAGAATAAATCAACGAGAGTTTACCTAAGGGACAAAATAGGTATAGTGTGACCATTAGTGCTGTGCACTCCCTGAGGTATGCGCGCGGCGAGGCGGGGGGGAGAATCGGCTGCTGCGCTCTGTCAGTTTGCCGTCAACGCTCGTGGCGGCAGGTAGTGTTATTTGTATCGGACTGTCTATGTCAGACGCACATGAGATAAATATTCAAAGATGGGTCGTGCGTTATCTCGTGATATGAAGACTGTCATTTTTAAGGTGGCTGAATATTTTAAGAAAAGAAAAGGAGACAAAGAAAGCTTTGAATTCAAAAATGACGTGAATATTGCCAAAATTGTTGCGGAGGCTACGGGGTACAGCAAAAGAACCGTGCATAATGTGATTTCTGCGGGTTATTTATCAATTGAAAATTCAAGCCAATTAAAATTTCAATCGCCAAAAAAACCAAAAGTTCTAAAGAAAAAACACGTTGTGGATGATTTTGACCTTGGAGTTATCAGAAGAAAAATTCATCAGTTTTACGAAGTTGAAAAAAAAATACCAAGTGTCCGTAAGTTACTATCAAGTTTGAGACAGGATGGCATATTGAATTGTGGACGGGAATATTTAAGACAGCTTTTACACAAAATGGGCTACCGTTTCAAAAAATGCAAATCAAAGAGACATCTCCTTATAGAGCAGCCTAATATTACAGTGTGGCGGAAAAGATATCTTACACAAATCAGAAATTACAGAACGCAAAACCGCAACATATATTTTCTTGATGAAACATACATCAACGCCAGTCACCATGCCAGCAAATGTTGGCAATCATCGTCAGAACCCGGAATTCATGCTGATATTGGGAAAGGACGGCGATTGGTAATTCTCCACGCTGGGTGTCGAAATGGCTTAGTGGATCATGCATTGACCATATTCAAATCAGATGCTAGAACCGGTGACTATCATGGAGATATGAGTGGACCTACTTTTTATAAGTGGGTAGATGAAAAGTTAAAAGATAAGTTGCTGCCGAATTCTGTGGTTGTTATGGACAACGCGTCTTACCACAGCGTTCAGATTGAGAAGAAACCAACTATATCAAGCCTCAAAAGTGAAATGCAGAACTGGTTGCTACGCCATAATATACAATTTTCAGGAACCATGTCAAAGGCTCAACTGCTACTTCTTATCAAAAATACACAAAAAGAACCCGTGTATAGAATTGACGAACTCCTGAAAGCCAGTGGACACACTGTTCTGCGTTTACCTCCGTACCATCCAGATTTAAATCCAATAGAGTTGGTCTGGGCTGATATTAAAAACAACATAGCCCAAAACTATATTAATTCTTCTCTAGACGAAAAGATAATCTTATTGGATAAATTGTTTTCGGAATTCACGGCGGAAAAATGGCAGAGATGCGACGATCATGTCCAGAAAAATGAAAATGATTACTGGTGTCGCGATAGTGGGTTCGATAATGTTATCGATTCATTCATAATAAATTTGCAAGACTCTGATTCAAGTTCCGGTGGCGAAGTGGAAGATGAAGATGATGACGAAATGGAAGATGAAGTTGAAACAGAATCTATGTCAGAATAACTTTCGTTAGAATATATAATTGTTTGTAAATATAAAATGTTCAATAAAACAAGTCCTTTGAATTATAAGTTTAGTTCTTATTTATCACCTGCATATTTTTAATCAAATATGAGTATATTTAAGTTACATTTTAATCAACTAAGTAAGTATAATATATTACAGATAGATAGCCTCCGACCATCGTCCCGCCACAAGTCTTGCCTTAGAAATGCAAACTGATATCGTAAGATATGTCCGACATGTATTGATCTCATGTGAACTCATGCAGTTTTTTCTTTGCCTCACACCTCGCCGCGCATACCTCAGGGAGTGCACAGCACTAATGGTCACACTATAAGACAAACCTAAACAGGTGACCTAAGATGCAAAATAGGTAAGACAAATTCAAAATCAATGGAAACCTTCTTTTGTCAAGACCATTATAGAGACATTTTGGAAATCCATGGAGGAGGCCTATGTCCAGCAGTGGACTTCTTGTGGCTGAATGATGATGATGATGATTATAGAGACAAATGATTTTTCTCAGGCACAATAAGAGCTTTTTACAGTACAGGTTGTAGCGTTGGAATTTCGCTCCATTGGCTTACAGCCATAATTAACCTAAATTTTGATAATTTCTTTCGTTTTCGGAACCTTTTGTTTACATTTTGAACTTGACAGTTGTTTTTTTCCCTAAGGATGTCCTACTTTCTTCATTTGATGGTGTGGTCATATCACAACTTTATTTATTGGTTTTTGCACGGACGAAAGCGGAGGTAGATTGATATGTCGCTCCTTTTTGTCTGGTTGACTCCTTGATTAAAAAAAAGTCCTTGACTCATTCATTCTTTTTCCGGGTCTTCAGACCAAAGCCTCCATCATGTAATTATTTTCTTTTCCGCGGCGTGGCCGCGAATATCATGTCAATCGACAGTGAAATAATTCGATTGATTGTTTATTTTAAATTTTGGTGAGTAGCTTTACTGGTTTTATAAATTATTTTTCGGTTTCGCACTGATTTGTGGAAATTTATCGAGGTGTGTCTTTTCAGATTTTCTTAATTAAATTTTCGGCATGGCCCTGAGGATATAGAAGACGGGATTTGTCATCAATTTCCATTTATGTAAGTATTTCCATTGTTTGCCAGGGAGAAGAAGCGAATTTCGTTCGAAATACCTTCAAATTTTTTCGTGCTAACCTAAGTTACGCATTTTCCATTACAGATTTTCTTAACTTTTCGCTTAAATTGCGACAAAATGCAGACGTCGTGATTATTTACATTTAAAGAAACTCGGTGAGTGTTCTTGATTTTCCTTTTAAAAGTATGGGGAAGCTCGCGTTCTTTTCCATACATTTTACATTCTCATTTCCTCGGTTAGAAGTGCTAAAGTGTTAATCGCGGATTTGTTTTCTTTTCCAGACTGTTGGTCGGGTTTCTTTCTTTCTTTATATATTTCCAATTTTCATTCCAAAACTCCACATTTCCTCGGGGTTCTACTTTGGTGCGGAGAGGTGGTTGCTTCCTGAAGATAACAAGATGGACGGCCCCAGGTTTCCCGCTGATAATTTATTTAATTTACCCGGATAATTTTCGGTATGTAGATTTATATTTCCATTTCCTTTTTTGGAGAGGCATTCTATGTTCACGGTGCTCTCACCAGCCTAACATATATTCAAGCGATAACCTCAAGTTTCCAAGACTTAAACTTTCCAACATTATATTTTCCAAATTTTCCACGTAGCAATTTTCCGACTTTCTACTGTGCGATTAAAACTATTTACCTATAGTTTCCAAGCTAAATTGTAGTAATAATATTACTTTAGATTTCCTAAGTGCGTTTTTTTGCATAAACTCTTTTCTGGCAAGTGGCCAGTGGTTAGGATTTCTTATTTTCTGAACCCATGTACCTACTGTGACTTTTTTGGGGACACTGAGACCTAACTACAGACTGCTAATACTAGTCAATCTACCTAATTTAATTAGAACTTTCTAAAATAAAACCAGGTTTGACGGCCTTCCGCCCAAATGTACATTTCTATTTAAAAATTAAATAATTATTACTAGAACTAACTTCACTTTGTTTCCTTAATCTCCCACTGCAGACTCAGTTATCATACCCGCCTTGCGATTAAAACCCAAGCGCTTTTCCTCTGACTATCCACGGTATCTTCTTTTAGTGCTGGCCTGGCGCCCGAGATCATATTTTTCTTTCAGCCTATTTGCCTAAGGTGTTAGGGTAGAGGGGCTCTAGTAAAACTTGGATTCCTTTTTTATAATTTTATTATTAATTGGTCAGTGCTAATTTATACATAAAATCATTGGTTCTATTTGAACTACAGGTCGAGCCTCGCCTTAACTTGAAGTTCAATTTGAACATCTTGTCAATGTGACACCTTAACAATACCTAACAATAAATATCCAACTGACGTCAATCAAGCAGCTTTTTTTCTTTTTTTTTAAATTCATTACAAGGTGAGGTCTGGTGAACCAAACTTACTTGAAACGCTTTCAGTGTGGCGAACACATCTGCTGTTCTGCCCACAATGTCTTGTACTGTTTCTTGGCCAAACCTGTGAATGAAATAAATTTATTGGAATAGCGAAGTTTAGGCTCCCGTCAACTTAATTTGAATAGTCTTACATACAAGGTTATGTAAAGAATCCTGAAATAATCGAGTAGGCGCAGAAAGTCCTATTTGGAAAATGACACCTACACTTAAGTTGATGTATTCTTTATTTCTTACCGTTTTTATACCATAGTTTGGGAAAATAAATGTATTTGATTCCATTTATCGATTTGAAAGAGCCTTGGTGATAAGTAGTGTACCTCAGTGACGAGAAGTCTCCACTCGTTGCGATTCGCCGCTGGTCCTGGCATTGTATTTTTTCCATAAGAAAGTTTTAGTTCGAAACCGCTTACAAGTGCCGTACTAAAATAAATAAATTCCTCACAGCACAACCACTTGTCTTGGTCCCAAACTAGGATACTTACTCTGTGCGATGGTAACCACACAAGGACATCGCAAAAATGGAAATACACCCAAAGTGAAGCCTTCTCAAGTACGGCGGCCTCTAGTGGGAATCGAACCCTCTGATTTTGTAGTCAAATGTGTAAACCTCTAGACTAACCAGGCAGTCTACTTCGTCACTTACTTGCAAAGTGAGGCGGTGTTGAATTCCTTCTGCGGCGGCGGGGCGGCCGGGGGAGCGGCGGGGGGCGCCACTGGCGCTACGGTCGTCGGCGCTCCAGTCAGCCCACTACCTGGAAACCGAAGAAGCTATAGCTAAGCTATGGCGCATAGGCAGAAACCGAGCCTCACTTGAGGGAGCTCTTGGGATCGAATCTCGGCGTGTACCTTTGCACGTACGACAAGGACTTACAAGTTACGTACATTATAATACAATAAAAATAAATTTTATTTCTCCATCCACAAATTAGGTACAATAGATATGATACAATATGGCACAATGGAAGTAATTTGTAGAAAGACTGGGTCCTAAGATAGACCTCAGGGGGTATGGGAAAGAAAATATTCAGATTACTTTGAAAAAAACCCTTTTTACTCTGACTTTGTTTAGGGCATTGACATGGTGTGCTAGAGTAGTGGGCTTTCGGGAATTGAGCTTTGCGAGTTCTACGTTAATTTCTTTTAACGACTGAGATTTCCTTCCATATAGTGTTTGTTAAACAGGCAAACCTGGTTGCTGCACTGGCTGTGGTACCATCCCTGCGCCAGCAGTAGCACCAACTCCCACTCCCATACCCTGAAAATGATATAGGTTTCCTGAACTTATGAATGTAATTCCTGGTGTACAATAAATAATAGTCTATCTGTAGATTATTATGAATTATTCGTTAGCATTGATTTTGTTTTCTAAGTTATTAAATGTAAAACGAAGGCAACTTGTTCAATTAGTTACACAATATATGTCTTAGAAGAGTGTGTTGGAATAAGTGCAGGATTAACATGTGACTCATTTTGACACAACTTTGTAATTATAATAACTTCCACACAACATAATCATTTGTCTGGGTTCCAAGCTACTGGATACCCTGTGCTATGGTAACCAGGCAAGGACATCATACACAATGAAATACACCCAGACTGCGGCCATCTGTACAAATGTAATCAAACCCACAACCTCAAGGCCTACTTATAATGCAGCTTATATACAACCCACTGTAGGGCACAGGTCTTCTCTCAGAGAGTATGGTCTTAATCACCATGCATGCCCACAGCAGATTGGCGATTTTAAACACAGGTGAACAGCTCAGGCACTCCGGTTTCCTCACAATGTTTTCCTTCACCATTAGCAAGTGGTATTGCTACTACAAATTAAAAAACTTAGAAAACAAAGTCACAGGTATATGCGGACACACCTGGGTTCAACCCTACGACCCTGAATGTAAGGCAAGCATTCTACCACAGACAGGCCTAATGGACAAATATAAAAGGTACATAAAGAATTTATTCGATTCCTTAGTAAATAATTCTTTTTTTTTCTGGTTGTGCAATATTAAGTGTTCTGTCTGTTGAAATAAATAGTACCTATGTTTATTACTTACTTGAGGCCCCATTCCCATGGCCCCCATCTGTGTCTGCAGTGCAGCACTGTATGGAGGCACCATCTGGTTTCCCATACCTACCATGGTGCTCTGGTTCGACATTGGCCCACCCATTACACCTGCAATTGTTGATCGAAAGTAGCTAGTTAATACTAATTAATATTCTCAATCTTATCTTCCTGAAGAGCTTGTGTACTTGTGACGTTTTATGTATTCAGGGTGCATGCACGCACGCCGCTTTCAGGTATTGGCTTAGTTATATATTCCCTATTTGATTGAAGTATGTTTGCCTGTATACTGGTAGCATAATCTAGTCTAGCAAAGGTAGTCTATTTATTTACCAGGCATTTGGTTGGGCATGGTCGGCATTTGGTTGCCCATCGGCCCAGCGACGAAACCGCTTCTCATAGCGCCGGCATTGCTCGGGAAGTTCCCGGGAAACTGGTGTCCTTGTCCCGCCATTTTTATTACTGTCCTAGAAGAGGTGATTCTTTAGCGATGCAGGTACCTAGTTGTTTTAGAAGTAATTGAGAATTTAGGACGAGCGATGAGAACGGGAATTTGTTTACGCTGCGCTGAACAAATAAATCTCAGCAGTGTGACCAGATTTGATTTGGAAAATCTACTGCAACATGAGGTGAAGACAGTCTTGGTCTGTGGGTGAAGATATACTACTAAACTAAATTGTACTGTGCCGTGTGGTCCTTCAAAGGAGACAAGTTAATAACTCTTATGGCTCCGAGCCCTACATAATGGCTTCTTGATTTTCACAGCCACTTCTAGAAATAATGTAATACCTATATTGTATTTATGCGCCTGGAATACTTTAGCATTAATTATTTAGAAGCACGTAGAAAGCAAATTGACCTCTTAATTATTTTAAAATCGTAAATAATATGATAACCCGATCTCTTAGAACAAAATAAAATATGCTGTTCCAAGACCCAATACTCGGCCATCTAATCGAAATCTCTTCCAGACAAACACTTTCAACTTCTCAAACCTTCGAAAATTTTCAACAATTTATATTTATATTTATTGAAAAAAACGTTCACTGTGATAGTTTTGCTAGTTGTAAGTATAAAGTGCGTAAATTAATGACTGTTCCTCAAGTATCGAAATATCTTTTGTTTCTAATTATTTTTAAGTTTCTTAAGTGAAATTATGTTTAAGTTTATGAAGTGTTTTTGTTATGTTTAACACATGATTAATTAATTATTATTAGTACTCACTAGAATTAAAGACGAATGCTGTGTGACCCTTTAATTGACAACCTCACAAAGCTAAAACTGCAAAATTATAATTGAGTGAAAGTGTTTTATTCAAGGGCCGTTGGCTTATCTATTAATTAAAATAAATACAAAAGAAAATGCTGCGCACTTGGATTCTGTTCCAATTCGGCGTCTATTATTATTATTATTATGCCTTATTGCACACACAAGAATAGAGTACAGGAAAGGTAACAAAAGGTCTATCCTTGGATATATTTCAGTTTCATCTACTACTTAGGGTACTCACAGCAATTTGTGGTGTGAGCCACATACAGACAGTACCTTTAATTTTATTATTAAACAAGTTAATGAGAAGTGGGAGAAACCTTAATCAGATATTATAGACCTGTAAACCACACGTATAACGTTTAAATTTTTCTTTTCCTTTTATTTATTGTAAGCTGTTTGATTTTTACGATTATGAAAAAAACGTTATTTTATTTCACAAAACCTGAAAACCTAAAATTTCATCAAAATTTACTCCAAAAGTAGAAATCTTCTAAGTCTGGCCACACTAAACTTGAAACGCCACAGATTAATTTATGTCCAAGTGACGTTTGAATTAGCTTGCGTTTCAAAATCTTTGTTTTAGATTATTAAGGGAGTCATTTTAATGAACTTCAGATTCAGAAAAGAAAAGTCTTTTAAAATTGAGACATGAACTAGAAAATAGTTATCCACAAAAATATTAAATCATTTTGTTTTCGTCGTAGTAGTAAAATAATTTATCGGGCCTTTGCCAGGCTGTAAAATATAATTTAAAGTAAAACCATTTGTAAAGGAATTACTTCATACAATTCCGTTCACAGATTAGAGATTTTTTTGGTTCAGATTTCCGTTTCCGTTGGCGGGAAATAATCACGAAAAAATGTTTAGAACTTTAATTTAAATTAAATGCTTTATAATCTATGCACGTAATAAAAAAATCGTAGATTTTATCAATGTTATTTTAAGTGGGTAAGCTGCACTACAGTAAAGCCGATGTAACCGGGTATTAAAATCTCTAAAAATGAGGTAGGTTAGGTTCAAGATTCCTGATAATCCACACGATTGTCAAGAGTTGCTTACCTGCTAAATATGAAAGTCCATTATAGATAGATAGATAATAATTTTATTTGTACTTTTAATTATAGCAGAGACGCACTGAAATGCGCCGAGCGCGTCGCAACGAATCTGCTTGCCAGTGTCGCTAATGGAGGCAGCTTCATAGTCAATAGGCAGGTGTAGGAAAACAAATATTCAAATCTAGAGTAGGTACTTTTATTCCAAGAACTGTCCCATACATCTCCACATACATCCCGTAGGTACTAAAGTTACCTTTTGCGGAATTAAAATGGATGAAACAGGTAATAGGTTACCTATTGTTTTTGTGATAATATCAAAGTTTTCCTTACCGTAAAAGTTGCTCGTATTGATTGAACACCCATTTTCTAGTTGTATTTTGTTACACCCTGACACTACATTTTTTTTTTTTTTTTTTTTTTTTTTTTTTTTTTTTTTATGGCCTGGTTGCACGACCTTTGAGCCATATCTTTATTTAATAGTTTTTCGTATTTAACTTTCACTGATTTCACTATATACTGTTTATGGTGTTTTTTACATATTTATACAGTGACTTGAAGGCACTTTTGTCTTTTAGTAATTGTTTAAGCGTTGGCGGGCGGGAGGATTCACTAGTTTTTATCACTTCACTTATTTCATTTGCAAGCACTAGTCTGTCGATTAGGAAACTTTGACATTCAAATACCATGTGATCAACGGTACCTTCATTGGTTTCACAGAATTTACAAACATTGGAATGTATTATTCCAAGCCTGGCTAGGTGTGATGGCGCTCTATTATGACCGAATCTCAGTCGGTTAATAGTGGTAATATAGTCACGGCTGGCTTCTTTCAGATCATCGTACCACGGTTTTACTGGTAAGGTTTCTTGTATACTTCCATACCATTGCCCTTTCGTTTCTTGGTCCTTCTTCCAGAATTCTTCCCATAACTTATTTATTCTTAAACTTATAGGATACAAGTAGTCACTCATAGGAACATTCATGGCATGACCCTGACACTACACTGATAGCGCGTTTAAGGAGCGTTCTTAAATGCCTTTTTTCTAACTTCGTATATTCACTATAAGGTTATGCACGAGCTAGTCTGGGAGTGGGAATGGATTACGGGGGTGGGGATAGAGTAAGTGCGCCAATTATGGACCACCATAAGGATTTTGTGTAATAAAACTCAGAATTATAAAGATTAATCAGCCTTATATATTTTGAACGGTTCGATAATTATTTGGTATCAAAAACGATTGTTAGAATTCTTAAGGAACATGAACATCTAAGAAATAATGAACATTTTCTAAAATATGTCATTATTGTGCATTAGCAAAAAGTGTACAAAATATGGACCACATGGTTTTAAATATGAAGCATAGTCAATTTGGTTCAAAATTATTGAGAAAAAGGACGTGTGGGCTAAAATTAAATCAGTCAATTATTAAGATGAAACTAATTGCTGGTACACAATTCACATACAAAAAAATCAAGTGATTGGTGATCTGATTGGAAAAATCATGATTGGATAAGCGTAGTTTTGCATTAGCCATTGCATCTTTAAATATCCCATGTTTGTCTGGTCTTTTCTTTGGTTGTAGAATTTGTGGGTGCCATCCTAAAACAATCAAATGAAAATATAAGTGACTGTTTGTAATATGGACCAGTAGTCTATATTCAAAACATGCCGGTGGTCCATATTATAATACACATACATTTCTAGGTTAATATTGTTGCTAAGAAAATTATTAAAACTATTGGATATATCAACTTATTATGAATAATTGTAGAATAACTAACCTTTCCCCTAGTTTTATCCACTTTCCCAAACAGTAATATTTGCTGAAATTATGATCTTACGAAGTTAAGTAAAAAATTACATCGCACGATGATAAAAACGAAAAATGCCTGCCGTGAATGCGTGAGTATTCTCTGCCGACCGGCAAGCGATTAACGAACCGCGGGAGGGGTGGAACTTAGTGTGCGGAGACCGATAGCTAAATACGACCGATGGATTTTGAGAAATGAAGGTAGTCCATATTACGGAACTAGTCCATAATTGGCGCACTTACTCTAATAAAAGCACTCCAAAGTTTATTACACAAGAAAAAATAATTTATTTTAGTACCTATTCTAACAGAACTTGAGTTTAATAAATAAAAAAGACATTAAAATAAACGAGAGTATTTTAGTACAATTTTATCCGTAAGTAAACCTCTTACACTTTTTAAATTAATTTTTTGGGTCCTTCAAAAAGTGTATTAGCTTTAGACTAAACTTTAAACTTAGAACATAAAGGTCCACAAAACACATCACGCCGCGTCGCCTCGTGGAAAATGCTCTGTTGTGTAAACAGTCTTTTAGATAGATATCAACAGAGTTTCCGCTGTTTCTACGTAGTTTTCCACGATAGCATAACATCGCATGGCATCACGACGACAACGCGTGGTGATGTGTATTGGCACCAATTTGACCATTCACTGTAAACACGGTTATCACTAACGGAATTCAGAACTCCAATTGCGGAGCGCGCTCCATTAAAAGAGCTTCGAACTCAGACTAGCGACTGTGAAATTGCAAATTAGTAACTTTATCTCCGTTCGACTGGCCTCAAAACTTCGGGTTGGACCTTCTTGGTTTTGCGTTCGAGCGCCTTCTTTTCGTAGGGGCGGCGGTCCACTACGGCGTCTTCAGGGGCTGCAGGCTCGTCTGGGGTTAGTGGCTGGTCGTTTTGCTCCTCTGGGACGTCGGGTCCGGCTTCCAGGAGCTTGCCGGCACTGCGTCCGGCCGGCAGGGCGTGGAAGGCCTCCGCCAGATCGGGGTTAATCTCCTCCAGTGGCGTGTCTCCGGGCCTGATGTAGACCGGCACGTAGCCCGGCACTGGCGGGAGGAACTGCCACTTGGGGCGGGCCTCTGCGGACAAAAGAGAACGTTGCGTCAGCTTTTAACGAGCTCGCGAGAATCTGCTCTGAATGGTCTAATTACACACTGTAGGTAATTGTGAGTCATGGAGGCTTAGGGCCTATTTCACGATCTCTTGACATATTTCTATTAGCGTAACCAACAATAAATATGTTTGAACAAAAATTTATTCTAGGCATAATAGCGCCTGCTGCAGATATCGCTGAGCAGGGCTATTGTTAAATTTAAACCATAGTCAATAAAATCTTCAATTGCAGATTGGCGTAGTTGACTTGATAATTACAGATTCGAAAGCGTTCACATTGGTACTTACTTAGTACCTATCTAGCCTGCGATACGTAAAGGTGAAAAGACTAGCAATCCATCGAGGTCCGAATGTCAAAGTGCAATCATTACACGCAGACAGCAGACTAGGAATGACGCAGGCGCAGACGCTCACAATCACAATGGATAACGTTTATCATAAGGTCGCAACGTCGGACTAGTGCGAGATAAAGGACGCCCATGCGCGCGCAACATGTCCGTGGTAGATGTTTCTATTTAACTACATATAAAACTAAACGGGTCCTTGTTAGGCTGCGAACAGACCAGACAGGCCTGTTGGTGTTTAAAAAAAAAATGAGCGAAGCTCGGTCACCCAGGTACTCCAAAGGCTCTTTTACGCCAGAGCAACATCGTGCTACAGTGCGGCATCCTACAAATTGTGTCACCCGGCTCCTTGTTGCGTGCTACGATCACCAACACCATACGTCATACGGCCGATGTAGCATGCAGCAGTCTATTTTACGCTGAAGCAACATCGTGTTCGCATACACGCTGCGACTGCTGCGACAGTCTGCCATATGATGCAAGGTGTTGCTGTGCCGCACGATTCTTGCCACAATGTGCAAAATTTTTTATTATTGTAGCATGCGGCCTTGTGGCATAGCATGCCGCCGCAATGCCGCAGAGTGTTGTCCCGACGTAAATGGGCCTTTACCTAGAAGGAGGATTCTCTCAGAAGCCGGATATAGAGCGAGAGTAAATGCGCGCTTCTGAGTTTATTCAAACCATTCTTGGTGTGTTTCTGGCTTTAGGCGTGGCGAAGTAGGTACCTAGGTATCTAGTCCAGGAAGATCTGGGATCGTCCGGCGTAATCCACTTGTTAGGATCAGGTTAGGTCGTTCAACCGAGCCCTTTCAGAGCTTATACAATAACATGCTAGTATAAAACTAGCTAGCAGTGGTCGTCTTATGGAAAGTTTGCATCTCTCTGAACTCGGAAAAACGCGACTAAATTTGGATGTAGGTAAGTATAATATTTTTTCGCGATAAAAGGTAGCCTAGGGGCTATTTAGATCTCTGTGCCAAATTTTATGCAGTAGGTACCGTTCAGTCGTTCTGGCGCGACTGAGTAACTAATCCATCCATCCATCATAAAAAAATCCGCATTTATAACAGTAGTTTGATTGAGCAACAAAATTTATGAAACAGCGGAGTTGGTACAATAAAAAAATTCAGCGATTTCACAAATAAGTTCCAGCCAAAGCAAATGGCTCCGTAGCCGTAGTAGCGGAGGACTCAACAAGATCATTAGAAATTGTTATTGTAGTAAAGATATTAATAGAGATATTGTAGTAGAGATATTAATCTCTACAACAATAACAATTTCTCTGCAGCTGCTCTATCAGTTACAGAAACAACTTTTCAACATCACTTTTATTTTATGTCCTCGTCTTGTTTGATGACTTTATGTACCTACCTAACTACTTTGGCTCAGCACAGCTGAATAAATAAATCATGAATTTATGGGCCTGCGAAAACCGTGAAAGCAGCTTAACAAGGGTTTCTCTTTTACTACACCTATACGTAAATACAAAGGTAGGTATTATATTGAGCTGTAACGCCGATCGTGGAACTTTGTGGGCCTGGCATTTGGTACAGTTTAATACAGTGTACACACGGGAGCATATCGATTTTTACACCGATGATCAATATTGAACTTCATGCTTTTACGTTTACAACGGTCGTAAGTTCAAAATGTCAAGTTGAACTCCAACTGAAAGGCATGTGACGGTACTTTGGCACAAAGGGTAGTAGAAATATAGTGTTGAAGACCCCTTGGAGTAATTTTGTGATTTTGCGTATTTTTACTTCTATTGTCTTTTCGCTATCATGGCACTCATTCTGTAATATTCCTGCTGTCACCACCACTTTATCTTAATTGGCTGTTCATCATCATCATCATCAGCCATTTGACGCCCACTGCAGGACATAGCCCTCCTTCTTGGTTTTCATAACCATGAGGGGTTTTGCCATAATCGCCACGCTTGGCAGGCGGGTTGGCGATCGCAGTATGCGGTTGGAATCTCAAAAAGACGCTGTTGCCCGTCTCCTGGTAATCGTTTTCCTTAGTCGCCTTCTACGACATCCACGGAAGGAAATGGAGTGACGCTATTCTTAATCCGGCGCCACACGGAGCGTTATTTTGCTGTTATTTTTCAGTAATTTATACGATTATACTTAATTTTATTTTCTACTTTCTATTTGTTTTCCTCAGTTGCAGTCCTCTCCTCAACAATAAGTAAGTATGAGATCTTGTTTTTACTTTACATTAAGAGAAAGTTCAGCTCGACTGAGACTGTCTTTACAATATATTATGCGCCGGGACGTCATTCGCTCGCGAGTAGAAGCTAGATTTATATTGATTGGTTAGTCTTGTCAAGTGAAGTTGGGGCAATACTTGTAACCTTGTATTTTCCGCAGAGAAATTTGACAGCTTTGACTATGACTTATGCATACACTAAGAACTGGTTTCACAGATGTTTTTTTCCGTTACCACGCGCTGCACGCTCAAACGCATCAAGCAAGATTGAGGCGTATTGATCTTAGCAAGATTCTTGGACGACAGATAAATGATTTTGCAGTTCTCTATTATTCGCCTCTACTTTAATATCCTACGATAACGACTGAGGACGTTGCGACTTATGAATGTTGATGAAGTGAAAGAGGTATTGATCTTAACAAGATTCTTGGACGACAGAGAAATAATTTTGCAGTTCTCTATTATCCGCCTCTTCTTTAATATCATACGATAACGACTGAATGGATGAAGCGACTAATGAATATTGATGAAGCGAAAGAGGTCTGAGAAGCCTACCCCTCACCCCGAGTTAAGGTATGTGATTCAGCTAAGATAAACCAAATGTTTGCTGGTAGAGAATGATTCTTGGACACGCTTGTGCAGTCTATCTTGTGGTTAGGTTAGGTTAGGTTAAGCAATATAGAATTAAAATAATAATAATCATCAAAAGATCCTAAAACATCTTAGATACTCAGCTGCAGTCGGACGGTGACGCTGAATCGCGTATGCTCGAATCCCTGTCTTCTTAATCCTGTCTCTTTTTTGTTAGATTGACAAAAAATATGTCAAAAATCGGTCAAGGAATTCCGACATTGCCTTACAGGTTTGGTTAGAATATTACCCGCAGCTTCTATCTCGACTTTATAACGGTAGGCGATGCGCGACCGGTGCAAGTTTTTTGCCTGTCAAAATGCTAACTGTACTTGAAGTGGAGGCACTCGTCGCTCAAACACTCCAATGCTACTGACCGAATTACAGCCACCCACATCATGCTAATATGCGCTCTGTGGTCTTGTACACGGCAGCCCATTTACATACTTTGTACGCTACATACGATAGGACATAGAGTAGAAATTGAAGTGTCGGTGTTGGTAGAGAAAGAGGTAGAGTCGGTTAATAAATTAATAATATTTTATTGCACACAAAACAAATTTTCGTAAACATTCAACTAATTTTATGTGAATGTTTGTTGTCACACAATATTAACATTTTGTGAGTTATTGGGAATCTGTTAAATAAAGAAAGTTCAGTGACAATAATTACTGCAGACTTAAGACATGTTTGTGATAAAAAAATCTTCAAAAAAGTACTTATTTTTGTTATGGTAGTTAGCAGATAAAAATAACAAAACAAGCTCTAAAAAGCTTTGAAATCCTTATCAGTCAATTACAGCGTATAATTAAATGTTGAGACGCATTTCTTTATCTTTGAACTTTTAGAATGTCAATTAAATACGCAATTATAAATAACAACACATTGACCCACATATGGACTTTTGTAGCTATAATTATGGCTGTTTAATCAAGGGTTAAACTAATAATAGAAAGTTCACGCAAAAGGAGTAATTTTTGAGGATTATTATTTACAAAAAACGTTTCCATTAAAACAGCCCTTAGTGAGACTTATGTTGGTCTTAAGACAGACCTTAACTGCATCATGATTTATAAGCCAAATCTCCACATTAGTTAAGCTTTAAGCCCTCCGCAACTAAAGTCTCGTTAAATGTCCCTTAAACCTAAAATTGCAATTACACCTACTTTTATTAGGTGGTACATTTTCGATATTTTCCATTGTGTTTTAAGTTTCTTCATTTGAGTTAAAAAAAAATAACCTTACAAAACTTCGTCAATTCTTTTTGAGGAATGTACAACAACAAAGCGTCTCTGACACAACCACAGGTTACATAAGAATGAGTGAAATGCGTACTATGTCATAAAAAACAAACAACAGCGTTTCCAACTTTTTATCAATCATAAGAAGTTAAAACGCCCACTAAAGTTACATAGTGTCTTATTTAAACAGACTCTAGAGAGGCATCGCTGACTTCATTTTTTAAATAAATAAAACCGTTAATCGTTGCTCTAAATGGGGAACTTGCCTTAAACTTAGATTACAACTTATTCGTCGTAATACCATAGATGATATAGAGAAACTTAGAAAAACATAAAAAATATTTTATCGGTGATCCGCATGTTTGCGAAAAATAAAATCAATAATAATAAAAAACGACACGCACTCCATAGTAAAATTATGAGTTGCTCTGTTTACTTAATCTGTGGCTACATCTTTTCCGTGTAAAATCTCCACCACAGACTATTTTAATTGGCGTTTTTGAAGTGTCTTAAGGAATTAAGTTTTTATAAATAAGACCGTAAATCTATATTTTTTGTTTTTTTTTTGTTCTGTTTATTGTGTATTTCGTTTTCTTTCTGTTGTTGTTCATATTGTGGTTCATATTATGCCTTTTATCTGTTTTTTTTTCTTTCTGTCATGTGCCTTGTTGTTATACGACTTTGTTTCTTTCAAAACACCTCATTAGATTTGGTTTTTCCATTGAATTCTAAACGTTTTGTAAGAAGTGTAAAATAAAAGCATTATTTTACCAGAAAACTAAAATTTCGATTTAATAAATGCTTCATACATTCGCGTCAGTTGTTTTTTTGTATTTACTAGGATTACTTTTCGGCAGGTTTTATTATTAACGTAAATTAACGCGTGAACGTTCAATCCAATCCATCAGCCCATATTCTTCTGCTGCTCGACATGATCCTCGGCTACCAGCTATCAGCAATCATGCATTTGCAATGAGCACCAGTTCGTGGCCTCCGCTATCTCGCTAATCTCGTGATTGTGCTGACTGCTAATTAAAAGATCTTAGATTTTACATACATATATATACTCCTGTATCCCAGAGGGGTAGGCAGAGACCAGGGACTGCCACTTGCCACGGTCCTGACAGATCACTTTCGCTTCCTCAACATTCATTAGTCGTTGCATGTGACAGAATATCGGTCAAATCACTGATTATTTATGATTTCTATGAAATCACTTTTTTATGATTTCCAACTATAAAACTTACTTTAGTTTAAAACGTAAAATGTTTATATTATTTACATTTGAGAATCCACAACTTAATTTGTAATTGAAGATTAATTTATTAATCAATACCAACTATATTTATGCATTTCCGATATTAAACAAAGTGTTATTCGTAGAGTTACTTAGGAAACAATTTATTTAGACATATCTTTAACGGTAACAATAAATAATAATAATAATAAGATTACTTGAAAATATTTTTAGAAAGACTTCTGTTTCACAGGATATATTTTGTGATTGAGTAAGACGTCATTTTGTGACTGGCTAAGATGCCACGTTTAGTAGCCTGATGATTTAAGCTTTGTAATGTTTTCTCGTAAACGGAAGCTCTCCAGAGCTTAAAGGGAAGCCATGATCGAATCGAACGGCATTCTTATCACACATTGAAAAGAAAAAAAAGACCAGTGATTATTATTCTGAGTCTCATTCTAGTTGTAAGTCTTAAGAAGTGTAGCCAGCTCCGTGTCAAACTTACCGCGTTTCCTAGAGCAATTAAAGTGTAAATACCGAGTGTAGTTAAATTTGAGGTTATTTGATAAAAAGAAGCTTATGAACTGTGTGTATTAATTTCTGAGAGATCAAAAGAAAGAGATGTCCGTAAGGAGTTTTTTGCTGCTTTTTCTCCTTGGAGAGCATGTTTCCAAAGCAGTGTAGTTTAATAAGAATTAAAACGAAGATTAACTAACTATGAAGTAGTTTTCCTGTGCTATTCTCAGCATCGCTTCAACCCATGATGACCGTCTCTGACGCATACACGCACGCGTTTCGGGTACTTTTTATCTTGCCCTTTGCTAAAAATAACTTTGGCCTTTGCATCTACGTAATGAGATGATTTATACCGCTGTATAAATCACTGGACACTTCCAGTGGCATCATCATTCACACTAGATGGGTGAAGGGATCACTCGGACGCTTCAGTGCCTGGGATATTGTTTATTAGATGGAGTAGGCTTGCCCAGCACTTATACCATCCTGACAGATTAGTCGGCCTAGCCCACAGGAAAGACAAGTCAATACGTGCGGAGCCAACCAAGCCGTGGGTTTCCTCTCGATATTTCCTTCACAGTTAGCGGTGGTAGCCCAGTGGGTAGAACAATGGACTCGGAAGCCCTTTGCTAATACATCCCCTATTGCCCTTAACTTAGATTTTCTGTAAGTAGAAATACTTAATTACTTACTATTGCTATAAATTAATTGCAAATGTCCGTAGCTCGAACAGGCAGTATGAAAGTGGGTCGATATGTGGGAAAACACGATTAAGACTTTCCTACGTGTCTTTATGGTACTGTTGGCAGCTGGTCAACCTTGCCGTTTTGTGCAAATTCGCCCGTATCGTAAGCGAGTAGAGTGTACACAGTTGATGTGCTGTCTAGTCTGTCACAGTCGGTACCTATAACATGTTATCGAACAAAAAGGATTACCTCGAGTACTGCGTACAAGGAAAGGAAGCTCTGGTGCGAGCTTCACTTTTGCGCAAATTCTATGAAAACAGTCTTGACAAAACACTGGCGTTATTTATTAATTATTACTATATTACCCGACTGCGGCGAAGCCCAAAATAAGGGTAAATGTGTTTTGCTTGTATGTATGCATGTCATATGTCCGATTCTATGTACCCTAATAACTCCTTAACCAGTGGTCCAAGTTTGACCAATAATTTCCTAATCGATTTGTCGTGTTTGCGGCAGTGTCATAGGCTATATTAATTAATTTGTGTCTAATGTTGTATAGATAATGGTGCGGAACCCTTCGTGCGCGAGTCCGACTCGCACTTGGCCGGTTTTTTCACTTATCCACCCATCCTCATTTTGGCAGGTCGTGTTATTGGGGCACTTTTTTGATTCGCGGAGCGAATACTTGGTTAGTAATATTTTTTAATCACTCGCGAATCTCACGATGCTCATATTATGTAGTTATACATTTTAAACTAAATACATATATCGCTTTACAGCAAGGCAATGCCGCCAGTCTTCTCGGTACTCTACCGACCGACAGCGATCTGGCTCAAATATTTTATTTAAATTAGAAAATAGGTTTAGGTTCAGTTTAGTTTTTATTTTTGGTTTTGCAAATATTGTAAGATAATATATAATATTGTTGCAATAAATATTCACATAACAAATAAATGTAAAATAAAATTATCAACGTCCAAAATTAAGTTAATTTACTTTATAATTATTTATTAAATAATCGCGGTTAGACATGTTAAATGTATAACGACATGGTCAGTTCTGTGGTATAAATCGAGTCATCGGCCTCGCTGGACTCCTGCGCAGTGGTGCGCGGCGCGGCTGGAACGGGTCGATCCTGTTTATTTACACGCACACCCTCATTTAGGCTCATCAGTCACATTGTGATAACTCTAACATCGTTGCCTCAACAGGTAGATGAGGAATTACTTTTAGCTGTGAGCTGCAAATAGGTATCTGAAATGAATAAACTGTAACTGAAATAAAAATTAAATGAATACATCAGTGATGCTAGTTCCTCGAGCACCATTAATTGGTCCAGCCAGTGGGAGCGTGCAATCGCTAGACAAATTGAAATAGTAAATTACAGTAAACCACCAACCAAATCACATATCTCCCGAAGAAGATAGAATCGCGCGAAGAACCGAGTTAAATAGCACGGGACCATTGGAATGCGATTCATTGCTTGACTAGCAAGTGTCAATAAAACAGCAATTACCGTACTAATATGACTTTACTGAACAACTACTCATTTTAGGGGAGTCTTCCCCTCTAGTGCGGGAGTTAAACCCCGGTTTCTCGTAAACTAACAATCAGTTAATCTACTGTCACTTGACCAAAGTGCATAAAAAGCATCTGAAAGCCGTTAACAGTAGGTACATTAACATAGGTACAGTTAATTTACGAGAAACCGAAACCGAGAGAGGTTTGACTAGACTTGCGTGTGACTTACAAAAACGTATCTAATTGTTGGTCAGCCGTCGAGTCGACTGTACTGAAATACCAAATTGATTGGTTCGCACAATATCTATTTACTTATGATGATATTTTCCTTCCTTTTTGCTCTGCTGACTCAGGCAGGCCATTAATAATGTTTTTTGTGTCCGCGGTTTAATCGTACCACGGATGAGAGATACTTACCTAAAAGGGTCCGGTTTCTTTATTTTTTGTGTTCCGCTTTTCCAGGTATCAAGGTGATGTAATTTAACGAAGTTTTTTTTTGTTTTGTATAGGGTTATTTTTAAAATGCGCAATTCCTGAAACAGTTTTGTTTTTGTTTTCTTTCCTTGCACGTGTTTTGTTTCTTTACTCTGTGTTTTTACAATTTGCAATTTATACAAACGTCTTCTTTGTTGTTTCTTCTTTTTTGATTTGACTGGGGTTCCCCAGTGACTTTTCCAAGGAACTCTTGAGTTCCGCAGAACCGACTTTAGGAATCACTGGCCTAGACCATTACCCGCGTATTTTTTATCACAAGCTTGTTATTTGAGTTTTGTTTTTGTTAATGTTTTTATTGTACAATAAAGTGTATGAAACAAACAAAAAAACCGGAGGGTTCCGCACAAACTTGTAGGTAGGTACATACTTACGTATTATAAATAGTTCAGAAATCGAGTCTCGAGTCACAGTTTTTTCCGAGCTTTTCCCGAACTTCAAAGACTATTTTTTTAATGATTTAATTACAAATGTACAGTTTTCAGATTGTTCGCTACATTTGTAGTATAAACTATATTACTTGCCAAATTTCATAGTTCTAGGTCAACGGAAAGTGCCCTATAAATTTTGATTCCCTTGAGTGTCGAAATATAATTTATGGGGGGCTCCCATACAAGAAACGCGATTTTTTGCCGTTTTTTAACGGCAATAGGTAGACGCTTGAAATATTCAAATGTTGTATAGATAATGGTACGGAACCGTCCGTCCGTCTCGCACTCGGCCGGTTTTTACTTAGTGTATAATTTTTATCTTAAAATATATCAAAAGCATTTTAGTTGTTACATAGAATGTACCAACTGGCAACTTTAGCAACTGGCAACTGCAATATTTACGATTTTGCTATAATTTGAATAATTTCGAAACATAACGTAGATAGAAAATCTATCTCTTTTCGTGACACCAGATTGAATAATAACTCAATAATTCGGGATTCACCGCCTTACTCACTAAAAGACTCGCGCCCCGGTCGCACTGAGTTCAGCTAACATTAGTCAATCAAATAGAACCTCTAGGTCAGGGTTTCTCAAAGTGTGGTGCGCGAACCCCTAGGGGTTCGCCATGCGGCGGTAGGGGGTTCGCTACAAGATTTACATAATGTAATTATTATTATTATAATAAGTACTTCTATTTTGAATTTCTGTATTTTCATACGGACTTTTCTTAGAAATCCTCTCAACTATATTTTATAACATAGGTAGATCTACTGATTTTCCTTTTTCAAATCTTTTGACTTCTACCAATTTTATAGTCCATCTACAAATTTTCTAAAACTAGAGTTGGCAACACTGGTATGCTCAGTCTTTATTTGTTTTATTTATTGTTACTTGCGCTTACCGCCTAACCTAACCTAACCCCCCCAGTTATAGGTTCGTTGTCTTCTAGAAACTTTGACAGGGGTACGTGGAGCCATACGTTTGAGAAACCCTGCTCTAGGTGATTTAGATCAAAAGAAACAAATTCCCGTAGCGGGCTAAACTCACGTGGGTTGCGTTGGGTACACTGATTTCACGGTGTCAATCAAATATTGTTGATTGTTACATACTAACAACTGTGTCTACGATGTGATAGTTAATATTTTTTGCCATTCTTATAAGCACATTGACCGTGTTTTTAGTCGCTCTATGCATTTTTTGTCCTCGTTGTGTATGATGACCATATTTTTAGTTTTAGGAATACTTAAAGCGTGATTTTGTAATCGTTAGCAATATTTTGAGAGAATTTTCTTTTCAATATGATAAAAAGTGTTTATGATTTAATAGTAATGGTGTAACATATTGGTTAATATTCGTGATTTCCGACCTTTGGTTCGAAACTGTGAATTCAAAGTAGTAGAAACTACCGTAGCATTGAATTTTTTTAAATATTATGTTATATGCATCAACAAGTGAAAGAGCAATTGAGTTGGCCAGTGCCGACGATAAGACGCTATAGTTTTTCTGCTACTTTTATTAACGCCGATTTTTATTTGTTTATGCTTAAATCAAGTAATTTTGGGTGATATGTTTCTAAATCATGGTTAGAGTGTCCCTTTAAAAAACGGTGAACGAATTCTAAGCCACCCGGTAGCACGTAGTCCGGTACGGGAACGTTTTTAATTGACCTGAGCACTTACTTAGATATTCCATTAAATATATAAAATGTCCGTTAAATAAACATACGTACATAAACTGACTCCCTTATCCCAGAGCCGGGCCGAGACCAGGGACTGCCACTTGCCACGATCCTGACAGATCACTTTCGCTTTCTCAACATTAATTAGTCGTTGCATGCACGCATTCCGGTTTCGGGTACTTTTTATCTTGCCCTTTGCTAATAAATCCCCTATTTGGTCGAAGTATGTCCGCTTGGGACGTTCCTTACCGGCCGTTCCCCCCACATTCGTTTCGTCAATCTTTCTTCCTTCATCCTCTCCACACGTCCAAACTAACGCAACATTCCTTTCTCAATTTCTAGTCACTACATCCTCTTTCAGTCCACAACGTTCTCTAATCAAACTATTGCGTATCCTGTCATTCAAAGTAACACCAGACATACTTCTCAAGGACCTCATTTCTACTGCATTAATCCTACTTTCTTGCTTGTTAAATAAACACAGTGTAAATAATAAGCACAGTAAAGCATTTCTTTCTTTGCGCCTCGCGACCGGCGCGAGTCCTTTTGTGAATAATGCTATAAATCGCTAATTACTACATTGTAATTGAAAAGAAGGTTTTCTGAGAATTAAGTGATTGAAGGCGCCATATTGGCATTTACATCCAATCGGAATTGTATTCTTAGTACAAAATATTATAAAAGATGCATGTCGAAGTGTCTGGCGGCTGTCCGGGGCCACGATCGCGGAAAAGCGCAGTGCACGACTTTGGCTCGTCATATGGTATCATCGTTGTTGATTCAACTCATGAATGGGTCACGTCGACTTAATTGTAGTCGCTGAGCTTAGCCGGACTTTTGGCAGCGGCTTTCAATGGGGAACATGCATCAAAATTAGATTGGCTTTATACCATAGATAGAGTATATACCTACTCGTAATATAAACTCCAAAAATGGTTTTATTCGGCATATATTATCGGTCTAATGCAAAAAAACATTTAAAGGGTCTAATCACGATTATTTATTAGGTAGAACTATGTATGAGCATCGTGATAAATGAAAAAATATTATTGCAAAAGTCCCAGTTTTAAACTTACTATATATTTTTTTTTTCAAATAAGGGTGTAGACCCATTAAAACTTAATTTTATGACGTAAACCAAATATTAATAAATGCTTTATTATAACGTCGTTCGGCATCCAAAACCGCGAACGTGACTTTTATCAAAATTTACAGGAGACACTAAAAACTTTACAAATCATACCGTCGTAGACATACAAAAATTTTGAAATAATGGTTTTTAGACTAATATGATTTAAGTTAGTCTAAAAACATTATTTCGAATTTTTAGTATGTGTACGACGGTATATTTTCTAAAATTTTTAGTGTCCCCTGTAAAATTTTATAAATGTCGCGTTCGCGGTTTTGGATGTCGAATAACGATAAATTATAAGGCGTCATTAGCTACATACGACGTCCTGCTTTCCGCCCGATTATGCTCAACGCTTTATACATAAGCAGGCTGTATACGTCCCACTGTAGGGCACAGAGGTGGGCTTAATCACCACGCGTGCCCACCGCGGATTGGCGATTACAAGCGCTGACTTTTTTAACATTTTTTTATTAACACATAATTTTTTAACATGACCTCTCCAATGAGATCAAAATATATTTTTCTGCAAGTTCTCCACTGTAGTCGGTGAATTTAACCGGATTTTTTGCTGCGGCTCTTAATTGGCTGTTTTAGAACAAAGCTTCGTTTTTTATGCTTGATCTTGGATCTGCTTTTTTTAAAGTATTTTTCTAAGCTGTTTTGTAGTCATGGGCCTTTGTTTCGTCTGATTATGTTGTCTTTTTTCCCTTACTCTTCTTTCAATAGATTTTTTTTGGAATCTTTGTAAGAAATCGATGCGTAGATATACACCTATTTGAGATTTTCTGGTTTCGTAAAGACCATTTTTTTATATGGATTTAACCGGCTAAGTGCGAGTCAGACTCGCACACCGAGGATGCCGTACTAGCTCAAATAAAATTTAAGATTTCAGCAAAAAAATATACAAAGCGCTCATGTTTAGGTAATAATTTTATATAGAGCAAAAAAACAAAATTTGAAAAGTCACGTTTCATGTAAGTATGTTTTAAGTAGATACCTACGGTATAGTGTAACTGTGTTTTTATGTAGATTTCTGTTGAAATAAAGTAAAATGATCCGAGTTTCACCCATTTCCTTCCGTGGATGTCGCAGAAGGCCACTAAGGAAATCAATTACGGAGACGGGCAGCAGCGTTTTCCTAAGATCAGCGTCAACCGCATACTGCGATCGCCAACCCGCCTGCGAAGCGTGGCGATTATGGTAAAACCCCTCATGGTCATGAAAACCGCGAAGGAGGCCTATGTACTGCAGTGGGCGTCGAATGGCTGATGATGATGATGATGATCCGAGTTTCGTTATTTTTTAGGGTCCGAAGAAAGTGAAAAAACCTGCCAAGTACATGTCAGGGTCGCGTACCAAGATATAATATATATATATATATATATATATATATATATATATATAATTAACTTTTCTTACAACTGGCAATCGGGTTCTCGAGATAGAGCGTTTCAAACGTAAGACAGATGAATGGACAAACAAAAGCTTACTAATAGGGTCCGTTTGCATCCCTTCCTTGGCATGCCAGTGCCAATTTCGATAAATTTTGACTCATAAACGCTAGTACGTAATTTTGCTCTAATGATATTGCCAAATCGCACTTTCTGAGAAAGTTACGAAAATTAGGTACCTCTTTTACGTGTCGAGTTTCGACCTCAACGCACATCTTCCAATAATTATGATTTTTCATAATAAGAACCGAAGTCTTATGAAAATTAAATCAATATTTTCTGTCAAAACCTGTTACACCGTCGACCACTTTATGACCGACTGGCCACTTTGTTGCAAATTCGTCCGTAGCTTTAAGTGCGTGCGCGCATGTAAAGCTCTAGGCGGTTATATAGAAATAAATTAATAATACTGAAATAAAGTACTGAAACCGGCGTGCGTGCAAGCAACGACTAATAAATGTTGAGGAAGCGAAAGTGATCTGTCAGGATCGTGGCAAGTGGCAGTCCCTGGCCTCCGCCTACCCCTCTGGGTTACAGGCGTGAGTTTATGTAAGTATGTTTGCAAAATAGTAACGGTAATGATCATTATTATTTACAGTTTACATTATTACTTTATATTTGTCTAGAATTTTACAAAATTCTAGAAAGCGTTTTAGTAGAGAAGAGTCTGCTAAGTCTTCCTGAAATGTTCGCTAAGTATTTTTCATATTGTATTAAAGTTAAGAATTATTTAAATTAAAACAAATGTAGTATATTTAGTTAAAATTTAGGTACCTAACTCACATAAAAACTTTACTATCAACATCAACTTACCAACAACAACACAGAGCACTACACACAACAAGGCGACCGACTTAAACATGGCTGGTTAGCAAAAAAGCACTAATAAAAGAAACAATTAAAAAGAAAAGGCGATGTCTTCGATCGAGACGCGGGCGTCGAATGCAGGCCGGCGAGTGATGCGCGGGCGCACCGGGGCGGGTTAAAGACGCCGAAGCTTCGCCACCGGTCACCGCCCGCCCGCCGCCGCCGCCGCCGCCGCCGGTGCAGATAGCGAGTCACTTAGCTAGCTTATGATCGACCGAGCGTACACACTAGTACACAACACATAGATATTTACACTGGGAAAGCGACCCTGTATTTGCGATAAGCGAGAACGATCCAAAGTACAACGGTAAAGGTTGACAATTCGTTGTGCGTACGATAGCTGGCCAACCACCCACTTATTGCAATTTGCATCAACACTTCGGCTGCCCCAAAAATAAACACAGCACTTAAGGGAAGTTTTTTTCAAAACTGATAAACTCCTATTGATTAATTTGGTTCCAGTAACCAATAGTGCAAATATCTCGGTCTTGAAAAAAAATGTCCCTTACTGCGTTTATTTTTGGGCAGCCGACCCGTCGTATGGTGTGTGGTGTGCAATCGTGCCGCCTGTCACAACTTTTATGGGTAACATCGATATCAGCCCCGGACGTGACTCCGTCTTTTGATATCTCAAGAGTATGTCTAGCTCTGCTACTGCGCATATTTTAGAGTAAGTCGCATGTTCGTCCCTATCCTATTCAGTTTATTTAGTAAAATCGATAGGAATTGTAGCTCATGCCAAGCACGTCCTTAAGAATTACGATAAGATCCTTTTGGAGGTCCAACGGGACTTCGAAAGAGCTTAGGGTCTTTTCTCAATAATCTTTCCAGCGCTTAGGTGTAAACACATCGAAAACTCAGGTTTTCTCATGATTTTTCCTTCACCTTTAGCGAGTGGTATTGTCACTACGACTTCACAAATGTATGTAACTTAAAAACCGGCCAAGTGCGGGTCGGACTCAAGCACGAAGGGATCCGTACCATTATCTGTACAACATTTGAATATTTCAAGCGTCTACCTGTTACCGTTATTAATATCGAGCAAAAAACGGCAAAAGCATCAGGTTTTTTTTATGGGAGCCCCCTTAAATATTTATTTTTTTCTGTTTTTGGTATTTGATGTCATAGCGGTAAAATAAATACAACATCTGTGAAAATTTGAACCTGCCTGACTATAATGGTTCATGAGATACAGCCTGGTGACAGACGGACGGACAGCGGAGTCGTAGTAATTAGTCCCTTTGGGTAAGGAACCCTAAAAACGAAGGCCGGGATTCGAAACGACGAGGGATACCGCCGTTTAGCCAAAGTATTTTTTGCCAAATTTTACTTCCCAATAAACTTATGGCATCAGTTTCATTTCCCAAATGAAACTTTAGCAAGTTTTCATTTCGCATTTAATTCATTTGGTCAAATTATCATTTCGCATAATTTTACTGCGTCAAGTTTTATTAAGACAAACGTTTATTATGCTAACGTTTTATTTTGGCAAGTGTTATATAGCAAATAATTGTTTGATTAAATTTATATTTCGCATTTTGTTCATATTTTGGGTTGGTTGTTAGGTCAGTACACATAAGCAAAAATAGGTTCGAAGTTCCTGGATGGAGCGGAGCGCAGCGACGCTCCATCCTGAAACTTCGGGTGTTAGTGTTAGTTCTTTTTTTTATATAAAAGCGAAAAAAAATATTTCATTAAAAACTTAGTTTTGAGTCAAACTTAAATAAGGTTGGTGCATGGAAAAGTCATAGGTACCCTACATTATGACATGGCAAAATGGTATGCCATTCAATATTTTGGGAAAGGTACTTTTTGCCAAACGATACTTTTGACTGAATAATGCTTGGTAAAATGAATTTTGACCAAGTATTTATTTGGTAAACAATAACTTGCCATAATAACTTTTGCTAACTGTTTATTTGCTTTAAGTTGTTTTGAGAAATGTTTTTTTGCCAAGTGATAATTTGCGGAAAATAGTTTGGGAAGTAATACTTTGGGAAACGATTTTTGGCAATACATTAGTAAACCAAACGACGACCTCACTACCGCTCACTACACTTCTACAGCTCCTACCACCGCTGTTCTGAAATGAAATGCGGGAGCAGGTGAATGAAATGAAAAGACCGTGCACCACAAGTACGCGTTCTTCAGTACATTTCGGTACATTTTCATACATAATTGCGGGGATTTGATCGCAATGCTAAATAACAGCTCGTACGTTTCAGCTCTTAGTGTCAATATTAAAGTATTCAAGTCCAGCGACACCAATATACAATGTAATCCACGTGAGTTAGATGACCACTTAGATCTTGCTTCAAATGGACACTGATGTTTAACCTGTAACGCAGTTTCTGTGCTACTCTGAATAAAATATTTTCTTTGACAACTTATGTACATTTAAGCAGCCACGAGCCTTCTGATCGAGATGACATCCAGTTTTAATTTTTAAGCTACGCCAGCTGTTAAATACGTACATATTTTGACATACCCCAACACAGTTGTAAAACTAGCACACAGGCTTAGTTCTGCAGCATATGCAGTCAAAAGAATTAGAGAGCTCACTGACGTTGCAACTGCTAGGCTTGTTTATTTTAGTTACTTCCATAGTATTATGTCCTACGGCATACTACTGTGGGGTCGGGCAGCAGACATTGAGACGATCTTCATCTTACAGAAGAGAGCCATCCGATTTATTTACAAGTTAGGTAGTAGGGATTCACTAAGAGATTTCTTCAAAGAAACCAACATCTTAACAGTTGCATGTCAATACATTTATGAAAATATTATGTACGTTAGAAAAAATATCAAAGACTTCGAAAATGTTGGTGGCCACCATAATGTTAATACTAGAAATAAACATAAATTGTCATTTCCACTATTTAGACTTGCAAAAGTTAACACATCCTTTATGGGGCACTGTATAAGGTTCTACAACAAAATTCCTCAAGATATATTAGAGTTACCTCCAACGCGATTTAAAAAATGTGTTAAGCACATTCTGTGCAAAAAGGTTTACTATAACATCAAGGATTATTTAGAAGACAAAGATGTTTGGCATTAAACAGTAGATTAATATTATTTAAAGGACGATTGTGACTAGTGTTCAACACATTCATGACTAATATTTTAAGTTGAAAACTCTGTTAATTAAGTTAAAACGTGTTTTGAAAAGAATAAATGTGGAGTTTCTTTGTTAGCTTCTTCTCCACATAATCCATTAATTGAATCGTGTGATTTTAAAACAACACAAGTCACATGTGTTTTTAAAATAACACTTGCCCATTTTTTTTTTTATTAAATTATTTACAGCTACCTATTGATATACATTAGAAAAAAAATGTAGTTTATTCATACAGAAATCAATATAATATGCTAAAATATTGCTGTTGTAGATATTAGTATTTGAATAAAACAGTTTTTTCTATTTCCTGCAAAGTTGTAATGAAAGGACATGTGTCGTTTTAAAATCACACGATTCAATTGTGAAACTAACAACTTTGACGTTCATTAAGTAAACATTCTGTTTTTACAATGAATAAAAATATTTGAATTTGAATTTGAATTTGAAATTTTGAATTCAGTTCATAAACATTGGCTAAGTTCAGTTTTTATTTTAACCAGGGCCTAGATTCTGTTAATGCATTGTAGTAACATGACAACTGCATGAACATGGCGGTTTTCATTTCATGGCTGCTTTAAGTCTACGCGGGCACACCCATCAAACCTTCTAGGCGTCAGTGGTACGAAAAAACACGTCACGTGACCCGACAGTGTACCTGTCATTATACTACAATGCACTAACAGAATCGAGGCCCTGGTCATAAGGCTAGGTGAGCTAGCAAGACGCCTCGATGGACAAGCCGCTTGGTTATCCTGCTAGAGGTTGATAATCCACTCGGTGTAGTGCCGATTTTATCGCTACAGTTTGTAATAAACTTGTTTCGTTGTTTACTTGTATGATTGTAGAGCTAGCATTTGTTAACAGTTAAAAAGATTCGGTTAAAATTTGACATCCCGATAAACTACATGCCCTAGACCAGTAATTGCTAAAGTGGGTTTCGCTGAACCCAAGGGTCCTTGGAAAAGCCCACGAAACACATTTGTCACTGAATGGTCGGATTATTTTGACTATTAAATAACCTTAAAAACCTATTTAGAGGCTAAAAATTCCACCCATGCTGGTGGGTTGGTTGGGTGGTGTGGGTTGCTCCCATAGAACATAGGAATCTGTCTGTGGTTGCTCCGGGCTGCAAGTGATGTTAATTGCTTTGGTCTGTCGCTGCCTGTACGTAATACAGAGAAGTTTGTAAAGAGGCTCGAAATTTCGCCGATGCCTGCACTTGCCCATTGGCTCAGTTCGGAGAGCGCTGGTACGGTTAGCCAGAGGTCGCGGGTTCAGGTCCCGGCATGGGTGGAATTTTTAGCCTCTAAATAGGGGTTTAAAATTGTCCTCAGCACGGGTTAGTGCAACAAAAAGAATATTAAATAATTACTCATCTACTATTAATTATTTAATTATTTAGGACTAATGTAATCAGACAGTGGAGACACCTGCAGATGCTTAAAGTTTGCAGTGAAGTCAAATCTTCATTTGATATTTTAGTCTTCCATATACTTTAATTTAATTTGATTTATTACCTATAGAATAACAGTAAACAATATATGAAACTTATAAAACTAGTCAGTTAGCCAATTAAAGGTTTTCACCTATAGTGACAAAGTGCTAGATTGAGTTCTGCAAAGAATAATAATAACACCTATATGGAGCATAGAAAAAAGCCTCAATTCGGTATTTGACACGATCAACAATAAATTATTTCATATGCTCGATTAAAAAAAAAATTACAAAATATCTCGGAAAATGTATCTCTTTTAGTCAATTACTAGTTAATACAATTTTTAAATAGATTAAACATAAAAAGAGTGCTCTGAAATGTGACGTCATAAGCCAGTATTTTCATACAAAATTCCGTTTTAAAAGTAACTCATTTGATATTTTGTCAAATACCCAATTGTTATTAGAAACCGCTGCAGAATAGAATTGACAAAAGTAGAATTATCCTAAGCCAAGTACTTAGGAGGTAAGACACATACATTACTAACTTAACTTAAGTCCGGATTCACTTACTTGTAATATTGTCGGAAGAGTCAAACCAGGTTTCGATTGAAAGGACAGTAAAGTTCGACAAAAGGCACACTCAGCTACTTACAGTACACTATTCGATTTCAAGGCGAGTGTAGAGTCGTCTGATAATCATACTATGCGAACTGTCGTTACATCACCAAGGCATTGTGCGGTGGTCCAAGCAGGGCCGAGTCTAGCGACCCGGAGAGCGATGACCGACCATGGACATCGGCTAGGCGCTCTTCAGCCAGCTCAGCTCTCTGGCCGTTAATTTGGGCATACGTCATTTAATAATTTGGCGATGTGGACAAAAAGTGGCCTGTAGCTTCGGCCCCTAAATTATATCTAGTGAACAAGGATTTTCTTCTTAAACACTACTCCTCCGTGGAGCTTGGGGCTAACAAAAGTGTCTTCCACTCCTCTCGAGCGGTTTACCTACCTCTGACTCTCACAGACATATTTGCACCGACTAGCCGTCTCATTTTTCCTTTAGCAACCTCCCATCATAGGGTCTTCTGGAAGGAGTTGCTTTTAAAAATAAGGCGGCCAATTGTACTGTGTATTTTTGCAATTTTTTATGTCATGTGCGCCAGTGTACAATAAAGAATATTCTTATCCTATCTAAAACTCTGTTGTGGGCCAGGCCGTTGAAGCTAGCCCTTGTTAATGGTGGTGTTGCCAACCCTACTATATAATATAGTATCCTACTATATTAGGGGCTCAAATACTATATTCCTAAAAAAAATATATAGTAGGTGAAACTACTATATTTTGCGTAAAGCGGAACCCAGCCTTAATCTTTTTCTAAAGCACGCTCTTCAAGTGTAGGTCCGTGAATTTTTTTTTTTACTATTTTTTTACCATTATTTTGCCATCTACTATATTTTTAGAGGTACTTAATAGCTTCGAAAATACAATATTTGTTAGAAAAAAAGTTGGCAACCCTAGTCTCATCACACACTGTTTATGATTGAGCAGTAGGATTAGTGTCAGCGTCAGTCAACTAACCGCTTGATTGCAGTATTAACGAACGCAAACAGTTTCAATAGGGCCGCAAAGGTGAAGGACTGTTTTCCTAACTACATTATGTTATCATAATGCATAATGTACTTCATTATTAGTGGTAACTTATTGTTAACTGCACTTAGGTATGGTTATCATTTTAATTTCGTAGACTATAAATACCCTTAAAATATGGAGACGTGTCTAGTCTTTCCGATTGTCCTGCGTCATTCATTCCCTTAAATTCAGAAATACTCATCCCTTCAATATTTAAATCTTATACAGGGTGTACAAAAATCCTTGCATACATTTGAAAATCCGAAACTCGTCAATACGATCAACTTTTAGTATAGGGAAAACTTTGAAATCGCGACAATCAGCTCATCATCATCATCATCATCAGGCCCTTGACGTCCACTGCAGGACACAGGCCTCCCTCATGGTTTTCATAACCATGAGGGGTTTTGCCATAATCGCCACGCTTGGCAGGCGGGTTGGCGATTGCAGTATGCGGTTGGAATCTCAGGAAGACGCTGCTGCCCGTCTCCTCGTAATTGATTTCCTTAGTTGCCTTCTACGACATCCACGGGAGGAAATGGATTGACGCTATTCTTAATCCGGCGCCACCCGGATCCGTGTGGCGCCGGATTAAGAAAATCAGCTATTCCATGTATTCAATATATTTATTTCAGACGTACGTCCATATTGAATAAAATACATTCATTTATAATTAAATTATTAATATTTTTTAAGGAAAACACAATACACACATTGTTAAATAATTTTTGTTGTCACCACACTACACTATCTAAGATGACACAGTTCCATCGGTCACATGACAGGGTAGTCATATCTGCCACAGGTGGCAATTTAGTATGAAACAGCAGCTGATATATTGTTCGCGATTTTGATATTTCTATAAAAGTAGTTTTATTGACGAATAGAGCCCCTCGTTTTCGGATGTATTTGGGGATTTTGTTACACTTTGTAGGTACTTACCTGAAGTGGTGTAGGTAGGTACAGACGACAACAGGTCAACCTTTGCAATTTTTGTTGCAAATTCACGAAATTTAGAGTGAGCATATGCAAAGGTTGATGTGCTGTGAACTGTACATATAGGGTTCAATTATTCGGTACGCAGTTCCCTGCAATCTACTACTCATTAAGTTTACCATCGATTTCATTACAAAACTCTAACGGCCTTATTTATAAAAACAAGATTCCTTTAAAACCAATCTAAAACTCTGTTTTTGAAGTGTTTTAAGCAATCGAGTTTTATAAATAAGACCGTAAATGTTGAACTGCTGTCGTTTATACCTAACCACTGAACACCTGAGTAACTTGCTTTTAATATTACTTACTAACACTAAACCCATTTCGTTTTACAACACAATAAATACTTAAGATCTCGTGGAGAAATCTATGAGTTAGTGCATACCTTCATTATTTATTACTTAGATGTATATTGGATCTTATCGGTGGCTACTTTACAAAAGCTCCTACCGCCAAAGGCACAAGTACGAATATCAAATACAGGGCTTTCTCCAGTTGACGCTGACTGTACTTGTAAGATACACAGTCAAGCGACTCAAGTAATGCGCGTTGACTGTTCTTATCTTCAAAAAATATCGCGATATTTAGGCGAACCGCAATTGACCCATTTGACCCATCCTAGATAACAAAAGTCTAGCGAGCGGCGAAATAAGACATAGGTATGGGCTGAATATTGCTTGAATAATAATTCTTACGCCGGATCCCTTACGATGTATTTACTGCTCGTAGGTCTTGTCAGTAATTTGCTTGATTGATCAAGCCAGGGGTAATTCGTTTGACTCCACAGGAAGTCGCCGTACTTTGATTTACACAAAATACCGCCAGTTCGGGATTTTTTCTATATTCCACGCGAACGAAGAGACGGACACAGCTAGTTTATTCATAAATTCCATTACATTCTATTTGTTTCAGTAATTGTGCCCAATCTATAATATTAAATAATTATAGATAGAAATTTGGTAATAATTAAATAATCAATCAAGCGATTAAAGCAATATTTACAAAACACAACCTTTCTCCAATAGGAAACTTTCTCTACTTGACCTAAATCTTGGCCTTCGATAGATGTTAGTTTACTGAATGTAATAAAGAAAAAACATACAAACGACCCGCTCTGAGGTATGTCTAACATAATGCACACCAAAGAAGGCACGCCACTTCTTTCTGTCCCTTCAGTAGCATTATACCTACGTACAAATTTAGTCATTTACAACACAGTTGCAGCCTACGAATAAAAAAAACCCGGCCAAGTGCGAGTCGGACTCGCGGGAAGAGTTCCGTACCATTATCTATACAACATTAGACAATGATCGAATTTGAGAACAGCATCATCTTTAGAAACCAACAAGAAGCGTATGACATCGGCGCTGTGAGAGTTATATGGATGATTTAGACAATGTTAGTTGTATGGGAGCCCCCTTAAATATTTATTTTATTCTGTTTTTAGTATTTTTTGTTATAGCGGCAACAGAAATACATCATCTGTGAAAATTTCAACTGCCTACCTATCACGGTTCATGAGATACAGCCTGGTGACAGAAAGACAGACGGACAGTGAAGTCCCGTTTGGCACCCTTCGTGTACGCAATCCTAAAAACATAGAAGTATTTCTTCCTACAAAATTAACTCTCAAAAACGGCCCCTGTCCCCTCGATTAGTCTGTAACAATGAAATGAGCGCCAGATGTGCTACAGAGTAAATCACTCTGCGATTGGTTCATTCTGTGCGCCATGCTTGATGTAGATATAACCCGTCAAAATATCTAGGTCTCTACCTCGCAAGATGACGGTCTGACGGTGGCAGGTGCATAGATAGTTTGCCCGGGCAATACTGTACTCGCTCCGATTGGTAACACCATTGACAAGCCCCGCCCGCCTCCCCACAATTGAACGTGACATCGTTAGACATGACATCTATGATTTTAACTATGACTGGTTGCAGCGCACACTTTTTATCGTTTACGTGTATACTATACTGTTGTGAGAGGTAACAACTTACAACTGAAAGCAGCAGAGTAGGTAATAAACTCTGCTTCGATAGTTTATGACAGAGAAACCGCTAGAAACGGGATTGGTACAGTCAGTTCAGGCTGCACCATCTTTCTCCGGTCTCATGAAATATACACTCTAGTGGTATCAGCCGGTTTTAAGAAAACCAGTTTCTTTTGAAACCGTTTATAACTGGGTTGGTGTGGCAGGAAAGAGGCCCATGCCCAACAGTGGGCTTTATTCAGAGGATGGGTAGGTACATAAATGGAACAGGTTATTACAAAAACTAATAGACTATTATCGGTTCAATCGTTTATTTATCTTTTGACAGGTGTAGACCTATGAAGTTCCTTATTTATTTAATAGGAAGCCATAGGTGAAAAATGCAAGTGATGCGACGTGTTTCGTTACGATATTATGTCGAGTAGATTATGTAGCGAAGACTATTCAAGTTGATTTTCTATAAAAAATATAAACCTATCTTATTACAATCAATTAAAAATTTATATGAAAACCCGTTGGGTAGTTTTTAGCTTATCACGCTCAGACAGACAAACTACAAAAATTAAAAATATACAAAATAGCAATGCAATAAAATTACAACTTCAAGATAATGTAAATCGATTGTCATAAAAAATCGAATCGGTAACTTTATAGATTACTAAATTGAGCTGTCGAAAGTTAAATAAATGGTTGGACGCACAATAGGTAGGTTTGTACATATTGTAGTGTAACTTGTAGAGCGTGAAGAAAAACACTTAATTTTTTTAGATGAATCCCGTATTTTCAAACTAATCCCATGTTTCTAGTACTCCGATATTCTGTTAACACTTGTCAGTTGGTCAAACTGCTAACAAACAAAAAAGAAACAACTGACAGCTGTTACCAGTACATTAACAGACTGTTAGCGTACGAGAAACCGGGGGTAAGACACATATTATTTAAAAGCCAGTTCTTTTCTTTTTTTGCTGTTGACCGGATTTTGAAAACAAGGTTAATTCGTACAGCCAGACAGACTAATAGACTATAGATTAGATTAGATTAGAACACTTTATTGTACACACCAGAAAACAAAATACATTAAAAGGCTTACATGACTATAATAGTGCCCGTTGTAAGTATTTGGTTCACCCCGTAAATTTTTATTTCCTTCAACTGTTATTCCCATCTTTTCCACGATCTGTGTACCTACCTTCTTCGAGTCGTCGTGTGCCCGCTAGTGGGGTAAGTTTTTGCAAGTTATCACTGATATAATTTGTACTGTTAATTAATTTCCTGCTTTATCGCGTGAGCGAGAGGCAAATAGTTATTCAGTCCCTTTCTTAAACTAACCATTCATTTACATGTTATACGGTGACCAGTGATAGTCAAAAACGTAGAAATCTAACTAGCGCAAAAAAATTACCGCATGTTCAATTGTTGGAAGGCGAGTGGGGCTTGTCAATTGTGTTACCAATCGGTGTGAGTTCTGTATTACCCGGCAAAATATCTATGCACCTGCCACCATCAGACCGCAAGCTTGCAAAGTAACTTGATATTTCGACGTGTCTGAAGTCAATGGTTTGAGGTTTTTGTGTAATACCGAAGTTACGCTGTCATAAAATTTACTATCGCCCAATCAACTTTCACGCTGTCACGCATGGCGCACAGAATGAACCAACTACAGAGTGATTTAGTCTACAGCACATGTTGCGCTCATTTCATTGGTACAGACTAATCGAGAGGACAGGGGCAGTTTTTGAGAGTGAATATTGTAGAAAGAAATACCACTATGGTTTTTTATTCGTAGATGGAGACTACATGAATAAGTAGTTTTGTCAAAAAACTTGAAAACACTTTTAATTTAAAATGTTAAATCCTGATTTTTTAAGGTTCCGTAGTGAACAAGGAACCCCTATAGTTTCGCTATGTCCGTCCTTTTGTCTGTCCGTCCGTCCGCGGCTTAGCACAGATGTAGGTACATATTTATAACGCCGACAAAAGGGTAGAATAAAATCGTGAAAAAAAAAAATATTTTTTAGCGTACCTTACATCCCTAAAAATTGCATCCCTCATTTGAGTGTATCAAATGAGGGATGCAATTTTTTTTCTCGCCTATACCATAGTGTGGGATATCGTTGGATTGGTCATTGAAAAATATTTTGCGTGTAGGGAGACCATTTTTTAATTTAGGGTTCCGTTACCGAAATATTAATCTTTAAAGCGCAAATTTTTGTCCCCCCCCTCTCCTGGCTAAACGGGTGATTGTAGAAACGTGAAAAAATTCAGGGTGGTAGCATTATAATGAATAGGGCTCGGATAAATATGTGCTAAAAAATCAAAAAAATGTACATATAATATGGACCTAAAAATGGAAATATGGAAGAATATGGGCTAAAAAAAGACAACTAATACCAAACACAAAACACTTTTTCTAATATAATTGTTTGAAAAATTAAAATGAACGAAATTAAATTATTTAGTTACAATTTAGTCTACCTCTTTATTCGAGTTGTTGCAGTATACAACAATATGTATCTTAAAATTTTCAAAATTGAGGCTCCTTCTGTTTGGTCGGAAAAAATGCTTTATATTGGCTGAACGACTTTTCTACGTCACAGGAAGTAACTGGCGCAAACTTAAATTTGCACAACTCTGTATATGCTTCCTCTGGATTGGCGCTCGATGTTCCACTAAGAATATCGTTGATTTTTTGTAGTGTTTCTTTGTGCGACAAACAAAATAATCAGATGTGTAGGAAAATGTGTAAATTACAACAACGAAACACAATGATTTTTAGCGTACGCTCATGCTACACAAACACAATATATGCAAGTACGACGGCTAACATTGTGTGAGTGGCGGCCGCTGCGTCAGAGAGGGTATCCATAAAAAATATCGCACAACTGACGAGTCTACCTACATACATTTTTGCTGCGCAACAACTGTATTCTCGCGGCTTTATGAAAGCAAACATTCTGCAGTTTTTTCAGTTGAAGTAAGTACTAAAGACAGGAAATATGGAATAATGTAATAAAATTCTAAAAATATGGAAAAATATGGATTTTAAAAACCAAATTTTCCAGTTCAAATCATATATTTGATGTAAAACACTAAATAACTAATGCAAATGATTCAAATAAAAAATATGGCCTTACATATTTATCCGAGCCCTAATAATGAACTTAAAAGGAAAAGTATCACGGCTAAGTAGGCTTTACTAGTTAACGAGTAATAGGCAACCAACTTATAAAAGTAAAATTTCGTACAAAATCCTTTGAAAATGACTTCGATGAAGTTGTTAGTTCTGTAAAGCAGATAAAAAAAACCTTCTTTATAAGGGAACCCTACATTGCGCGTGGCCCGACACGCACTTGGCCGGTTTTATGTATAGTTTAGGACCCAGTATTTCCACAAATTACTTCCATTGTGCCATATTGTATCACCTCTATTGTACCTATTTGTGGATGGAGAAATAAAGTTTATTTGTATTGTATTTTATTTTATTTATTAATTTTAATGGTAACTATCATGCTGTGTACACTGCTTTTAGGTTGCTGCCTCGTTCAAGACTGATTCTCTCGGGGGTTGTTACCTGTAAGTTTACCTTTTAAATAAATACAAAAAAAACCTTAAGTACTATATTATATACCAATCATATGTATGTAGCCGCTTCTTCAAGAGTACCTAATTTGAGTCAGTCGGAATAAGAGCTATGGCCCACGACGATTGATGCGCGCAAAAGCAGAGCTTCCACAAAAATGAAAGATAATTATATTCTGCAGCGCATTTGCATCGCTTCTCAAAAATGTCCCAAAAATTAAAACGTCGCAACGGGGCGCGCGTCCACCGCAGATTGGGTAGAAATCACCAATCGCGTGCTTTATAAAACCACTACGCGTGAGCATGCTCTGAGCTTGTTCAGACTTCGAGAAAAAAATATTAAATTTAGATCACTCACTAATTTCTCTAGCAATAAATAGGCTTTGTACTTACTAGTACCCATTAAGTCCTTCGAGTACAGTATTTTAGGTTTGACATGATGTCGCATGTGTGAGGTAGGAACCACGTTCTTGTAAAGAACAGTTTTGATTGATTGAGTCTAAACATTGATAGAAGATTCGACCTTGCTTCGCAACTGGGTCATACCTAGTTGATTGCATCCGCCTGTGGGTCAAGTTCGGGGACGGACGTGCTATCATCAGAAAACCAATACCCAAACACGATTAGACCCAACGAGATGGGCGCATCGAATGTCATGTTGTCGTGTATTTTACACATCTTGTATCATCATAAATGATATTACCAGATATTACTGTCATTTATGATTATTTTGAGTAAAATACGCGTAAAACATGACATTTGACAGGCTTCAAGTGAATTTCCCATATCATTCATGATAATATAATTTATTACTGTGTGAAAAAAAAAATAATATCGAAAGTTGCAGAGTTTTTTACCCGAAAAATATCTAAACACAAAATTCACCTGATAAAAAGAAAGAAAGAAAGAAGATATTTATCGAACAAAATACACGAAAGTCAACAAAACAAAAATAGAAACAAAACTATCGTGAAGAGAACATGTCATAAAAAATATTATTATTAGGGGTTGTAACAATTAGTAGATTGTACAACAAGGGCTTAAGAGATCATTTCATATTGTCGCGTAAGACATTTACGCCTGAGTTATACACTCTGCTTTTCACTTCGATCGCGAGGAAAATTTTGGACAACAAAATCGTCGTACAGTGAAAGAACATACAAAATAACCAATTTCCGCCAATTAGGTACTTTATTTAAAGTTTTTTTTTTTATTTTTAACGTATGAATTTGGACGTAGATACTTGTTTCTGCCAAGTCATAAAAACGTTTCGGTGCATTTTTAAACTCTAATCAACTCTCCTATTTTATCTGATTTCATTAATTTAGTTATTGAAAACGTACGGAATTTAAATAATTATAGCAAGAATAAAATAAAACAACAAGTTTAGCATTCTACGAAATTCTACTGCTTAATTAAGTTGTGCAATAAATTTTGACTCTGTTTGGCTGTTGAGCCTCATTATCTTAGTTTTAGAAAAAAAATTTACTTTATGCACAAGAGATTCATCATCATCATCAGCCCCTTGACGCCCACTGCAGGACAGAGGCCTCAGTGGGCGTCAACACAGGTTATGAAAACCATGAGGGGTTTTGCCATAATCGCCACGCTTGGCAGGCGGGTTGGCGATCGCAGTGTGCGGTTGGAATCTCAGGAAGACGCTGCTGCACGTCTCCTAGTAATTTATTTCCTTAGTCACCTTCTACGACATCCACGGAATGAAATGGAGTGACGCTTAATCCGGCGCCACACGGAGGGAACACTAGAGATTAAAAAGCGATTTTATTTCGTCTACGCACGACTTAAAGTCGTACTTTACGAGTATGAGAAGTGAAAAGGTTTTTTGCTATTGGAATTATAAGGCCTATCACATGGAAAATTAAATGTGAACCTAACACCAATTCTTTCACATCAAAATTTCGCACCAGTTTATTTTTTTGTAAGAAATTCCAGGCTCAGGACTAGCAAAGCTAGAGTATATTTAGACACATATTTTGAAGACGTTCAACCTTGAATAGGTCTCCTCTTGGTAAAGTATGACGTAGGACCATCGACAGCCGGCTCCGGACCTATAACCCCGATAACAACTAACGAACATAGGCCAATTTCAAATTAAAAACATGTCATAAATTACGATAAAAGAAGAAGAGGCATAACATTTAACCGAACTTATCGTTTTCTCCATTGGAATAATTTACAATGTCTACAACATTGTAAAATATTTCCTGTTATAATACAAGTATGTAGTTAAGTTAGCTATTATACTCGTGTATTTTCTAATATATCTAGCGGCAAAAACCGTGGAAACATTGACAAAAAACTTGATAAACTGCTGTTAAATTATACCTTTACAACTAGGCGCTAACAGCCATTACATTTATTGATTAATCCATCCTTGATCTTAGCGTTAAAATAGAATTAATTGCGTGTAAAAAATATTTATCTCTCTTCCTTTACGATGAGTCACTCGATGAGTTTTTTAACAGGCTCTATGGGCAGAACACTCGCGGTTGTTGCGGCACCTACCAGCAACTACGAGGCGGAGCGCTACGGGTTAATGAATCTGTACCCTGTAAGTGCGCGAGTTTCACTACATTACATTACATAATTATACTTACGCCTGTATCCCGGAGGTTCTAGGCAGAGACTAGGATCACGTTTCATAAAAAAAACAATTCATAGTTTATATTCTTTTTGTTGGGTTCAAGTCCCGGCATGGGTGGAATTTTTTTAGCCGCTAAATAGATTTTTAAAATTCATAGTTTATTATGACAATTCGATGTAGGTACATTGCGTAGCCGAGTCTTCCCAATTGTTAATCTGTGGCTGAATCGAATTTGAAATGTACATCGAATTGCATAGTAAACCATGTTATAGTTTTTTTTTTATAGGCCCAGGGTTTGCCACTTGCCACGATCCTGAGAAACCTCTTTCGCTTTTTTCATAAGCAGCCTATATACGTCCCACTGTAGGGCAGAGGCCTTCTCTCAGAGAGAGAGTATGGGATTAATCCCCACACGCGCCCATCACGGATTGGCGATTTCAAGCGTTGAGGTATGTGAATAGCTTAGACACCCAGGTTTCCTCACGATGTTTTTCCTTCACCGTTAGCGAGTGGTATTGCTACTTTAACCACAAATGTACCTGACTAGGAAACAAAGTCATAGGTACATGCTCGCACTGGGAATCGAACCTGGGTTTCCCGCTTCCGAGTCTAATGTTCTACCCACTAGGCTACCATCGGGTTAGGTATACCAAGCAGTTGGCAGCGGTGTGGGCTGATTATGATGATGATAAAAACAAACCTAGCCTAGTTTTCTGCTTTCTAGGGTAGGTAAATGAGATACAGAACAAAAGCTATATTTTCGCCTAAGTTTTAATAAAGTAGTCCTTCAGTGGAAATATTATGCAATAGCATATTTGTATATAATAAAGGATCAGGTGAATTGGAAACATCCGTATCCTAATGACAAAATCTATTGGGCGAGTTAAGGCAACTGGGCAGTGCAGTAGCCAAAAAGATAGTTGGTCTTACTGTCGACTAGTTATTCTTTCCAGACCCACGAAGCCTTGATTAACAATCAATCTTGATTCTCATCTATAATTAAAATATGTTTTTCCGAGTACTTGTAATTTTTTGCAATGTTCCTTTTGGTCACGAGTGGCGATTACGTCCATTGTGGATCCATCAAAACATACCTGAGCAGTGGGTCTTTACCCATACGAACTATAACTGCTACGCAGTTTGGAATATATATTTTTAGTAATTAAAATTAAAAAAAAACACATTATAACAATAACCACCCAAGTGTGAATGAACTGCATAACAGAAAACCCATTTTGCTAAATTTGTACATATCAACGGCAGTCGAGTCTGGTAATTATTAATAAAAGTCAAACAATGAAACAAAGCGTGAGCTTCAAAGCGTACGGTCAACGACAAATGATAAAGTTACGCGTATGTCAGAATTCATTACCGATCATGATCAGGCATTAAATATACTTAATAATTCTCCACTAAGCGAGTATTCTCCACAATAGGGTCCAATTTACTCTTACGACAGCAAAATGAGGGGTGAAATACCCAATACAACGGAAGTGGTATGCCTATATTGCTTATTTCTGTAATATGTCTTGCTTATTTTATCAGACTTCTTACTGTCTTATTTATAAAACTAAATTTTGATATGATTCGTAGCAACGTTCTCACGTTAACGTGGAATTTACAGAGGCAGTGTCGCAGCCCTCATAAAAGATCTGAGTCTACAAACTGCTAAGTAATTAGTATATTTAGTATTGTAAGCTGCACTATTTGCTAATTTTATCTTCAAAACTTAGGTTATCTGTTAGATAATGCTAAGTAGCATTAAATTCGCCTATGTATAAAACTTCGTTTTTCTGCAATAAATAATTTTGCTAACAACGACGGGTCTTATACTGCGATGAACTGCAGAGCACATGCCGAAAGTGGCACTCGACTGGAATCCTAAGAACTGACAGAGATTCACGACGACTGTGAAGAACGACCCAGATTTGGGAGAAAACCATCCTCCCCGAGGCAAAGGACATAAATTTGACATTGACAAAACCGCCACATGGGTAAACAGACTCGGAAGAACCTAATAACGGGCCTAGACTTCGCAGAGGCGTAAAGGGATTGAAGAAGAAATAGAAGATAACCACGATCCTGACAGATCACTGTCGCTTCCTCAGAATTCATTAAACATAAACATTTACATACAGGCACACACATTGCTTCTGGCCCCACACTAGGATACCCTGTGTCTTGGAAACCAGAAACAGCGACATCACAAACATGTAAACATCCAACGACAACATTCATTAGTCGTTGCATGCACGCACGCCGGTTTTGGGTACTTTTTATCTTGCCCTTTGCTAATACATCCCCTATTTGGTCGAAGTATGTCCGCCTGGGACGGACCACATGCCTGCCCTCCGTAGCAGGGCAGGAATGTGGTATGAAAATCAATTCCTGCCCTGCTAGCGTGGTTCTTTTGCTTTAGCAGCGAACATAAAAAAAAATACAAACGTCAAATCTCAAAAAGGTTTTATATCAAATAATTAGAAAAAAGGTGGATTTTTTTGTACTCAATTTCAATAAAAGGAGGCTCGCAACCTTTTTCTGTACTACGAAAAAAACAAGCGCGGCAATTTGTACTGTTAAGTTTAGTTTTTTATAAATTGATAATTTAACAGTACGCTTTTAATTATTCTAAATAATTTTATTTTTCTCGTAGGTATAGTATAAAGCACTATGTATCACTCAGGAGAAAGTTCTATTTCCGTCTCCGCTGCGCACACTCTCGAACAGAAATAGATCGTTTTCTTCCCTCGATGTACAATCTACAATTAGCCAACAGTGGAATATTGGACAAATACCTTTCTTTCTCCTTCTTTTCTTCAACCTTCCCAGTCCATGGCCAATTTGCACCATCTGCAGCGTCTGCCGCGTTGGCGTCGTCGATGTCCTTCTCCGTAGCGTGTCGATGGCATAACGAATTTTATTAAAAGTCTTTATGAAACACTTTGCGAACTTTGTCCTTAGTGTAGGTAACAATGATGTCTACGAGCATGCCTTGCGCAAATGAATACACCTTTATTCTTGGACGTAAGGTATCAAACTCATGATGTACTTCTAGGATCAATGCAATGTTTAATTTTATCAGTGTTAATAAAGTGCGCATGATGCACCTTTTTATGGTTCCGTAGTCAACAAGGAATCCTTATAGTTTGGCCATGACCGTCCGACTGTCTGTCCGCTCTAGCGGAACGCTTAGACCGAGATAGCTCAGAGACGATTAGTACGAGAAAGCTTAAATTTGGCATAGACATGCATATGTAGAACAAAATAATGTACCTAACAAAATAATGTATCATATAATGTACCTAATCAATCTGAGTAGTGAAAGTTATAGCTCCGTAAAAATTATCGAAATTAATAATTCTTAATGAATAAAAGTAACTTTTTCTGTGTGCAGTGCAAGTACAACTATATAACAAACGTGTACAACTGTTATCTCAGTTTGAAAACAGTGACTGAAAGTAAAAAACACAAAAATATTGATACCTGTAATAGTCCACTGAGTGCTTTAAATTTAATCAAGAAACAGTAATTAGTGATATATGTGGCATGAGTGACTTAACATAAAAGGGAACAATTTAAATTATTAAGTGATATTGAACTTTATTGTGTTAATACAAGTGTAGGGTAGTGGCCATACAAAATGAAAAAGTGAGCAACGGACTTTATAACGAGAGGCTGACTATTCTGTACGTAAAATTCACTTTGACCTCTCAAGCTCCGATAGCGCAGGGCGCACAGAGGCCTTAAAGTAGTGCACATTATAACTGACGGGCGATCGAATCACACCGACAACTTGAATGTTTTTTTTTTTTTCTCTTCTCCGTCCCGATAAGTTATCTTCCCTTTTCTGGCCATTTATTTACTTGAGACGAAGATAACAATGAAGACTACAAAGGGAAATATTATGAAAACTACAAGGAATAAAACAACTTCAGTAATGTGTAGTAAATGCAAATCATACAGAAAAAAGAATGACACTGTATATTGCACACACTGTAACAAATATTATGATTTTGACTGCATAGGATTGTCGGAAAAATTATACGGTTTAATGAAGCCGGAGAGTAAGAACTCCTGGAAATGCAAAATTTGCGTTCAGAAACTTAAGGAGATACCAAGCACGAGTAAACACGAATCAGAGACAACTCAAAATTTCTCGCAAGATGAACAATCGGATGAGTCATTTTACGAGCATGATGACACCATCAGCGAATCGGTTACCGAATTAATGTCAAAGAGTGCAGATTATACAGATCACATGACCCAAGATGTCAAAACGGTTCATGAGCTTAATGAACAAATCGTTCAACTGAAATCGAAGTTACTAAGCTCTGAAAAGGAAATCGAAAAAATCATACTAGAAAACAACGACCTAAAAGGACAAATAACTCAACTAAAATTAGAAATACAACTATTAAAAAGTGTAGTCCGTACACCGATACCGGCAAATAAAAGCCTTAACGCGTCCGAAATCGGTGAGGCTTTTACGCCATTAGGAGCAAACAGAGCGAAGAAGTTACGTAAAACTGATGCTGATATGTATAGACTAATACAGTCTCTGAAGGAAGAACTTGATAGCGTGAAAGAAGAACTCGCAGAAGCAAATGAAGAAATATCTAAACTAAACCAACAAGTAGAAAATCTAAAAAATAAATTGGTAACAAACTGCACTGCTGATAAAGACAAAATACATAAAAGAATACAAGCACAGTTCAACGTCAGTAAGGAGGAGAAAAAAAACTCCAAACTATGCATCATAAGTGCGAAGAATAATAATAGTATAACCAGTGTTGCTGATAACTTGTTGGGAGATAGCCATGACTTCTGTCACTATTCACTACCTGGCGCAAGCACATTACAAATGTTAGACAACATAGAAGATAAAGTAGTAAACTTTACGCTTGATGATTTCTGTATTATACTTTTAAGCGACGAAGAATTCAAGACAACAAACGATGTATCTGTATTAATAAAACAGATAAGAGAAAGTCTACTAAACATACAACACACAAATATAATTCTATGTACACCAATATATAAATATACACCTTTCTCTACCATCATTAACCACAGAATAGATACATTTATCCACAACCTGTACTGTGATAACTTAAAACATAGGTATGCATACTTTTTGGATAGCAATAACAATCTTGCTTTTGACAATAAAACATTTCACAGAAGAAAGGGACGACTAACGAGATACGGCATGAAAGTAGTTTTTAATGATGTAAAAAATGCGTTGACTGAAATACAAGATTATTATGTGACAACAGAGTTTAATAAAAATACAGAAATTAGAGAAAAGCCTGACACTAATGATACGGAGGGACATTATAGGGAAAATGTTTTTTTTCGTGAATCATATTCACGTATTGCATCAAAACATAGCAGGACTAATTAATAAAACTGATGAACTAATAGTAGTCATCGAAGATCTAAAATCGCAAAAAATTCATTTAGATGTTTTATGTATAACAGAGCATTTCATTAAATCAGGTAACGAGTCATTACTTGTGGTACCTAACTATCAACTGGCAGCATGTTATACTAGGAAAGATTCAAATAGAGGTGGAGCGTGTATTTTGGTAAAAGACGGTCACAGATGGGTAGAAATTGAAGAGGTAAAAAAGCTATCGGAGACGGGAATATTCGAAGTATGTGCGATAGAATTAACTAAAAGCAACGTCATTATTGTCTGCGTATATAGAGTTCCAAATAAGCGAAATGTTGGGTTATTTCTTAAAAAAATTGAGAGTTTACTGCAACAAATTGGTCAGAATAACAAAAAGTTCATAGTAATTAGTGGAGACTTCAACATTGACATATTGAAAAAGAATAATGACGCCACAGATTTCGAGTGTTTGTTATTAAATTATAATCTGAAGCTAGAATTAAACGAACCCACTCGATTAAGCAGCAATACGTGCATCGACAACTTTGCACATAATATTCGTAAAGGGCAAACCTCAAAAGTAGTTGACTTTGCATTATCAGACCATACAGCTCAGATTCTAAAAATACCAGTCAAGAAATTTAATGTTTTAAATAGCTGGCGTATAAAAAGACGAGATTATTGTGAAGATAATATGATTCAGTTCAAAAAATGTTTGGAAAAAATTACATTTAAGGAAGTTTACGAGACTAATGACCCAAATGAAGCTTACGAGAGATTTATGTCAGAATTTGAACTTTTTTATAAACTATGTTTCCCAGAAAAATATATTATAGCGAGGCTTTCAAAAAAATTAAATGGATGGGTGTCGAAAGGAATAAAAAAATCATGTCAAAAAAAAAGAAATCTGCTATGGATATACAGATGCAATCCAAGTAAGAGTAATAAAGATACATATAAAACATACGCTCAACAGTTAAAAAGAATCATAATGATGACAAAACGTACTCAAAATACTAATAAAATTAAAGCAGCTGACAACAAATCCAAAATGACTTGGCAAATAATTAATGATTCAAAAAGCAGACATCCAAGAGAACCAATTCTCAAAATTAAAAATGATAATATTGTTTTAACGCATCCTAAGGATATAGTAGAATCATTCAACAATTATTTTGTTGAAAAAATAGAACCCACGAATAAACGCGACGGTAATGCCAGCAGATATGTGAAACTTAACCACGAGTCAATGTTTATGGAACCATGCATCCCTGACGATATTTTAAAAATTATAAAGTCCTTAAAAAGGACCAACAGTGTAGGGTATGATGGAATATGTACAAACGTTTTAAAATTTGTGGCTGATAATATTTGTGGCCATCTTAGTCACATACTGAATCTGTGTATTATGGCAGGCACATATCCAGAATTACTAAAAACGAGCGTTATAAAACCACTCTATAAAAAGAAAAGTAAGGAACAAATGGAAAACTATAGACCTGTGGCTCTAATTCCCATCATTTCAAAAATTTTTGAGAAATACATTTCTGCGAAACTATATAATTTTGTGGAAAAAAAGTTTATCTTGGCATCAGAACAAAAAGGCTTTAGAAAAAATAAAAACATCAATATGGCGATCTTTGACTTTTTGAAACCAGTCATCACTAATGTAGATAACAGAATACCTGTCTGTTGCATCTACTGTGACATGACCCAGGCGTTTGATTATGTGGATCATAATATATTAATTAAAAAATTAGAAGCATACGGCATACGAGGCAATATATTAAAACTTATAAAATCTTACCTCATTACTAGGAAACAAGTGACTGAAATATCCAGAATAGATGTAGAGACTAAAGAGGAACATACTTACACATCGGCAGAACGGTCAATAACTTATGGAGTGCCACAGAGAAGCGTGCTAGGACCGCTCCTTTTTATTTTATATATAAATGATCTGCCAAATGCCGCTACACAACCAATGTCACTCTTCGCTGATGATAGCACTATAACTGTCAAATGTAAAAATCAAATTTCATATGAAGTGGATGTTAATGAGGCAATTAATAAAGTAGTGACATGGTTAGAAAATAATAACCTTAAGATTAATATTGAAAAAACCAAAATAACACATTTTTCTCAGCGAACAATTAACAGCAGCATTAACGCAAATTATAAAAACAGAGAATTAAAAAATGTAACTGAAAATAAATATTTAGGACTGATCATTGACAGTAAACTTAATTGGAAAATTCATACTCAAGAACTATGTAAAAAGCTTAATACATCTGCATATGCTTTGCGTAAACTGGGTCCAGTAGTTCACACTGAATCGCTTATTATGGCTTATCATGGGCTTGTGGCATCCCACCTAAGATATGGTGTTATATTCTGGGGAAATGCTACGCATAGAGGTGATGTATTCCGAGCACAAAAAAAATGCTTACGGCAAATGTTCAGAATAGCACCAGACGTTAGCTGCAAACCGTATTTTAATAAGTATAAATTATTGACATTTCCATCTATTTATATTTTAGAATTAGCAAAATTTGTAAAAAGTAACCCTGACTTATATGAAAGATCGGACAGGAAAAATAGACGTGACTTAGACAAAGTTAAAGTACCACTAGCCAATACAGCAATGATGTACAAAGGTGTTCTATGTATGGCACCACTGATTTACAATAAAGTCCCAAAATATATTAGGAATTTGGAGTATGAATTATTTAAAAGAAAATTAACGGAATACTTATTAGAGAAATGTATTTACAAGCTGAGTGAATTTTTGAGTGTCAGATAATCGCGATGTCAATAGAAATTACGCAACTCATTTTGATGGAGAGACTTTAATGCTAAATTTTATAATAATTTTAATATATAATAATTCTATAAATTAATTAATAATAATAATTTGTTTTTATAATTTTGTATTGACTAATCATTGACCATCTACCTAAGTGACATCGATCTAACAGTTTATTTGACATTGTACATAGTTTTGTTTTAATATTTGTACGCCACAAGGTAAAATATGGAGCACTTGTCACGTTTTTTCTACACCTGTACGCATCATTATGTTTGTACCTACCCATATTTCACAAATAAAAAATATTTGTATTTGTATTTGTATTTGTAATCTAAAAATAAGTTTTTTACGCCTTATTAGACCTAAATTTGGGATGCAATTTTTTTTCCTCGCCCAAACCATAGTGTGGGGTATCATTGAATTGTTCCTTTAAAATATTGTGGATGCACGAAGATATTTTTTTGATTTAGGGTTCCGTTTTTGAGTTAGGGTTCCGGGTGAGAAATATAAAGCTTTAAAGCGCAAATTTTTGTCCAAGTAGGGCGTCCCCCCTCTCTCCTGGCTAAACGGTTGATTGAAGAAACGTGAAAATTCTGTACTGTACTGTAATGAACTTAAAAAAAAAATTATCACTGCTTAGTAGGCTCTACAAGTTAACGAGTAATAGGTGACCATTATTATTGTAGAATTAAAAGAAGACATAATTAAATACAGCATAATTAAAAACGTTACTGAGTCTTCCAGTTACCCTTTACTTGTCCTCTATACTTTGTTATAATTTACAACTGTGTACTTAACTAGCATTTATCCATTAACTCACAACGCAGATGATGTTATCAAAACCACAAATTTGCATATAAATTGTAATTATTTGCAGAATAATGTTCAGCTAGAAGTAGTTACTTACCGACGAACTCAAGACTATACCTACTTTAGGAACGTCAAGACAATCACGAATTATTACTACATTACCTACTTAGTTGCTAAGAGTAATCTTAGCGTCTTTAATTCTGTTGAACCAGGATATAAACTCTAACGGCCTTATTTATAAAAACACGATTCCTCTAAAGCACTCGTCAGAGGCAGTTTATCTGTGTTTGCGTCTTTTCCATGTAAAATCTCCACTGTAGACTATTTTAATCGACGTTTATGGAGCGTTTTAGGGAATCGTGTTTGTATAAGTAAGACCGTTGCAGTCAATTCAAACCGTTAAGCAAAAAAAAATCGATTTGGCTAAAACACTCTTAAGACGGCGTTATTATGGCCGATTTATAAGAGCAAATCCTGTCATAAACCGGCTTTTACTCCGTCTTAAAAGTGATTTAGTGGAATCGACTTTTTATAAATAAGACTGTAATAATCTGTCTATAGCCAGCTCATAATATCTACCTATTTTGCACAAAAAAGCCGAAATATTTTTAGTAAACGCCTGGTTGAATTGAAGAGTATTGCTTCGTATTGCTTTTACAGACTTAGCAGGCGCTTGTTGAGGTAGCTATGTAATTATTGGCAAGTCAAGATGAAATATTAGGTACCTATTTGGAGGGCATAAATAAAACGCCCAGTAAAAACTTTGAATATTTAATGTATTTTATAAAACACTTGACTTCACTACCTTCGCATCTTGTCGACAACTGAGTAGGTACCTAATGCCACAGTTTAGTTGAGCACTTTTTCTTAACATTATTTCACAGCTGTTTATCACTTTGTTCTATTACCAGCGAACTTCTTTTGTAGTTTACCGTTTGCCATACCTGTGAACGAGATACATTTTATTACACTTTGATAATAAAATTATTAGAAAACATAGCAAGGTCATAATATAGTTAAATTACAAAATATGGTAGAGGTCGGCGATTTGCACTGCACCACTTTCTTCTCAAGCGGCAATTCCACATACAAACGCAGTTTGGTTTTAATTTACAAACGACGTATCGGATCGTAATAAAACTATACCAATATGTATAAAGGACACAAATAGAGGTTTCATCTTACTTGGGCCAGCAATTGGACCAATCAAAAATAAAATTGGGACTTGTGAAAAATGTCTATGACAAGGCAAAAGGAGTTTAATTGCCAACCGGTATGTCGTTTGTAAATTAAGACCAAACTACGTTTGTACGGAAATCGCCTCTGAGGCGCTCTCTTAAATTTTCTTCAGTAAAAGTATCTGACATAGAGAAAAAAATTACCACGTTTATTTATCTTTTAACATGGCCTCTTCGATTATATTAAATTTTTCTTTTTACGCAAGTTCTCCACTGACGAGTAGGAACCCCCATTTTCTGATGTATATTAGTATTTTGTTACACCCTGTACATGGATTTGTTTTATCTGAAGTAAATGCTATAATTATTTTTATTCATTTCACGCACTACAGAAAAATACAATTTCTTCTCACCCGGCGTGCGCAGTGGCAGTAGCAGTGGCGCTGGCGCTGGCGGTACCACCCCCGTTCCCGCCACCGTAGTTGGGCTGCTGCTGGTACCCTCCGCCGTAGTTACCACCTGAGAAAGTGTCGTTAGCATGAGAAGTGAAATAATTCAAAATGAATGCGCAACGATAAGTCAAATTATAAAGTAAGTACTAACGGACCTTTGAAAAGAAGAATATTTTGCCGAAAATCCCATCATTTGACCGTATGAAAGAAGAGTCCATGGAAATTTGGTCAAAAAACAAGATAACTAGAAGAATGGCCATATTGTAGCGTAATAATTTATCATATTTACACACTATAGTAAAAATTAAAATTACCTGGTCTTACATTTAACACGACTAATGGCGATTAGTCGTGTTAAATGTAAGACCTCTCTCTCTCTGAGAGAAGGCCTGTGCCCTACAGTGGAACGTATATAGGCTGCTTATATAATGGCGATTAAGTTCACTCAATAAATAATCACGATTAAATATAAATAAGTATCGCGAAAAAAAAAATTAAGTTACCTGGACTGCCACCGCCCCCGTAACCACCACCACCTCCATAACCGCCGCCACCTCCGTAGCCACCGCCGCCTCCGTAACCGCCGCCGCCTCCGTAACCGCCGCCGCCTCCATAGCCACCGCCACCGCCATAACCGCCACCGCCGCCGCTAGGATAGCCTCCGCCATCATTGTAGTGGCCGCCGCCGTGACCACCATGTCCATAGCCTGAAATACAAATAAGTAATTTAAAGTTTAACTCGAGTGTAATACTTTATGTAAAATTTTATGCTGTGTTCCGCAACCGATCTGCCGCAGCGCTCTGCAGGCTCCGCGCCGGCACTAGTTGCATCCTGACTATGAAAGTGGACTAGTACTTACAATCCACCCTGATTACCGATACACAGAAATGTGGGTCGAGAGACACAGAAGTCTCTGTAAAATGATGTACAAAAAGTAGCATAGCACAGCAAAATTTTAGTTTATTATTTTTACTAACATAGTTTTTTAAGTCATCATTGTTACTAACACTATATGGGTACTGCCTGAAATAAAGAATTTTTATTTTATTTTTATTTATTTAATAATGGCTCATTTTTGTTTGCGTTGTTAAATTTTCATCATTTTGCTAAGTCACTCAATAACTCGTAGTGCTATACTACTATTCTAGTATCCGTAGAACGGATAGATTTTAGAATTATTTGTATAAAATACTATGGAACCACGTTCACCAACCCACGCTGTATAGGGCGAATTTAGAATTTGGAGTTAAAAATTTGGAGGGCTCCCAATAACGTAGGTACAGTAGATTCGGTGTTTTTTTTTTAATATTAAAAGTTCTTAAGACCACGCGTACTATGCAACTAAATTCATAGGAAAACACTACAAAAATACATTTCTCAATACGCACCATGCTCCTTTATAACTTTGACAACAACGACTTTTGTGGGCTCCTGGTAACCACCACCGTGTCCACCGCCGTAGTTACCGCCGTAGTTACCACCGTAACCACCGCCGTAACCACCACCGTAACCGCCGCCGTACCCACCGCCACCGCCACCGCCATCATGACCAAAACCAATGGAGAGCAACTTCTTCTTCAGCAGGTGACGCTTCTGTCTGTTTTGTCTGACAGGAGGCACAGGCTCTTGGTCTTCCAGTTTCTGAAATAAGATAATTGGAAACGTGGTCAGTTCCGTGTTTTTGTTCGTATTGTTTCTAGAGTTGTATCTGTAGATTACGTCATCGCTCGGAGTGGCAGAGGCAAGCCGACATAACTATATTTTTTCGCCGATGACTAGAAATATAGGCATTAATTTCGTCTCATTTTTTTTAATCCTCGTTGTTTTGAAGGAAAACATCATGGTAAAACTAAGATTATGAAGTATTCTTCAAGTACGTCAGTGCTTGAAATCGCTACCTCTCTTTAGAGAGCCCTTTAGGGCTGCAGACGAAATAACGCAAAATCTGAATCTTCAGTAGCGATAATTAAATCACTTCCAATGAGTAAAAGATTTTTTTTCTTTCATACAAATTAAAAAGTTTAATTTATTTTGAAATTCAAGTTAAAATTGTATGAAAAATGGCCTGTTATATACTTTCGCGTATTGGACGTGGTTTTGCGTTTGTTTAAAAAACACGCTGTATGGGCTGCTTGTGCTTAGATATGCATTGTATCGCCGGTTTCAAAAATCCTGCAACCCTGCCACACACTAGCAGGGCTGCAGCCGTGTCTCATAAAAAAAACTGGCTGGGATCTGTATGGGCCGCGGCCACCACAGCGATCGGCTTGTGTACGGCAATATTAGTTAATTGGTGGATATCCTCAGTAAGTGCAAACAATATTCTTAGCGCTGATTTGCAATTTGCCGATTTTTACCAAAACGTTTGAGCAACGACAAATTTTTCAAGTTGATTACATTACATAAACTCACGCCTGTATCCCGGAGGGGTAGACCGAGATTGCCACTTCAAGTTGATGTAGGTGTAAAACTCCGAAAATCTCAGTTGGCAGGTTCGCCTTTCGGACCAAAAGGTTGAATTGGATCAACTTTAATATTGCACCAAATTAATTGCAAGGAATACTTATTAAACCTACATGAAATACGACTGTTAGAGGTGTAGTAATAAAGCGCTCCGGCTTCAGAGATAAACGAGCTAAAAATGCAACTCACCTGAACATAAATAGGTCGTGGAGAGCCGAGAGACTTTGGCTCGGGCTCCAGTCGCGCAGGCGGCGGGTTCCTTTGCGCGAGGAGCACCAAAATCGGGAACTGTCTCGCTCTATCCGTCACATGAGCCCTAGAGTCCCTCGGGGGGGCCAGCACGGGTGCGACAAGGACCACCCTCTCTCCTCCGTCAAGCGTATTGTCCACCACCGAGGCGGTGGCTAAGGCCACAAAGGCCAAGATCATGCCCACCACACTGCGTCCTTCCATGTTTACTGGCGCAGGACTCGATGAGCCAACCTATTTATACGAGCTTGGGTTTTTCCCGCGCCGGTGGCCGCTCTTGGACGCACTGATCTAGAGTTCTCAACCCGCGGCAGAGGCTTCGCGGAATAAAGGATTCGCACGGTGACGCTATCGTTCAATTGAAAAATTCGCAACAACAAGGTTAAGTACCTTGTTGTTGCGATTTTTTCATGTCGGTTAAATACCTTGTTGTTGTAAACTTGTATTGATGGCGCATATTATTATGCCGATCTGTATCGAGACAACAGGGGCCTATTTCAGAAAACTAAAATAAATTCATGATTTATTATGACAATTCGATGTACATTGCAAAGTCGATTAACCCACACATTTAACAAAACGACTCTGCTACGCTATGTGCCTCGAATTGTCATAATAAACTACGAATTGTAGTTTTATGAAACTCGGCCCAGGTATCGAAAACACGTATGGGACGCATCGAGTGAAACGTGACCCGTGACGCCCAATAATTTGCGAACGCCAAGCACGTAGGTATAGTAATGCCTTTATGTGCGGTTATCCCCTTAAACCGGATGCTAAGCTTGTCTGTCTCTAGATACATACGTACTGCATGAACATTATTGTGTGGGAGCTTGAGACGAGATAAGTTTTTGCTTTTATTTTCGCCAAGATGAACTCGGATTGTACCTAGTTTATTTTGTGAGGCACGAAACGGGTACCAGCGCCAATTTCAAGCCATGCGCAAAGCCGTGGAACAAGTTTACACCGTCTTTTGTTTTTATTTATTTCATTCCAAGTCATTAACTGACGTTCCCCGCCCGCCTTGAAGGTGGGATGAGTTTAAACCACTGACCTAATGGATGAACTACAAAATCAATCGGTTTTACATCTATAAGTTCTCTTGCTATCCGTCCCAGTGATATCCGTCAGTATTTATTAAGTACATGTTAAATTGTAAAAGATCCTGATAAACATTTTTAGAAGAAGAAGAAAAACATTTATTTAATGTCACAAAGACATACATTTAAGAAGGATTAATTTTTTCTAGTAAAGATCTGAAGATTTTTCTCTTCTTCGAATACTTTACTGATATTTATTGCCCAGAAGCAATTTTAGGCTCGTGGTACCAAACCAAGTTGGGGATGGTGCCTTAACTTTTTGATAAAGCGTTTATAAATTTTTTAGTAATCTCATAGAATTTTTAAAATAATATATAACTGTGTCTATGATATGACATAATTATATTTGTTTCTTATATGAAAACGCACAGAATGAATTGGGAAAATTCAAAATAAAATATCCATCTCGGAAAGAGAATTTTTGCTCTTTTGCTCTTCGAGTGCAAAAGCCGTTTTTATCCGCTAGAGGATACAGTAAATTGAAATTAGAACATCGTGTGCACTAAGTTTGTAAATTCAAAACATCATTAAACCTATTTACTTCAACCACCATGATGCCGAATTTATCATACAACTTTTTTTTAATTTGTTAAAAACTCAGACTCGGAACCTCCTTTGTGTTTTTTTTTTCATTTAGTCATCTCCTCACTGAGGTGGAATGAAAGTAAAATTTTAGGTTACCACCAACATATTTTGTAATTACCATGCTTTAGCAAATAAATACTCTTATTCTTAACAAATAACTATTGTTATCACATCTATCCAAAAGGAGCTAGTTTAGCCCTAGTAAACGGGGACCAAAGCAGTGGTACAAATATCCACACAATGTACCATATAAAGTTTCTACATGAAGTCTCTTAATTTTATTCCAGTTTGGAGACGAATCAGTTTTGTGAGCATAAAATGATGCTGCGGGACAACTACTTGAAGGTTCCTATCACCAACAACTAAATTGTCCTATTAGAAGTATTGATATCTATTCAGATCTGCCCACTTCAATGATATGAGTTGGCTCTGGGTAATTAAGTGCTGCGTACTTATTTTGAGATACGGGCCTAGGCTCAAAGAAATGCATGTTACAATGTATGATTATGATTTTATTAAATAAAACCGATGTTTACAAGTACCCAGAAACATTGTTTTACTACACTTACAACTGCAGCAATAATAGCTGGCTTTGCATTTTCCTTGATTTAATCATTGATATCAAGGCTTGCATTACTTGTTTTCAGTTAGTTTTAGGTTTAACAGTCTGGATACATGTTGCCGACCGACCAACCAACCTTTTTATGTTTTTACTTCCTTTATACTTTTTCTATATATTTTTTAAATTGAAATGTGACTATGTCAAGAAAAAACGGAGAAAAACGACGAAGTAAATATTCCTAAAAGTTACCGTCGCGTTTTATTCAATTATTATTACGCACATGCGTTTCAGTACCTAAACACTGCCTCTGTTTTTAACCGACTACAAAAAAGGGGGAGGTTGTCAATTCGACGCGTATATATATTTTTTTATTTGGCTATGTTCCTCCATAACTCCGTCAAATCTTAACCGATTTCGACAATTTTTGTTCGAACAGGTATAACGTCCCATTGGTCCCATTTTAATTTGGTGAAGATCTGATGGAGACTTTCAGAAATGGAGAACGGAACTCTTCAATGGATAGCAGTAAATAAGCCCTATTGGGGCCCATCCTTTAGTAATATCCGTATGTTTCATAAAATAGCGTAAAAGTAGTCCCAAGTTAATTTGGTGATGTTCTGGTGAGGACTTTCGGAGATGGAAATTTAGAACATAAAATTTTAAAGCAACGAATTAAATAGGGTAAATTATCTATGGTTATAAGGGACTTATTTATTTTTCTCCCGCTCCCCCACTAAAAATTGAAAAAAAAAACTGGGGTCAGCCATTGCATTTTTCTTTTCCGGTTATCATAAAGAATCCACTTTTCATCACATGTTACAATTCGATCCAATATTCCTTCATTTCTGTACCGGTTCAACAAGGCAACACAAGTTTCAACACGTATTTTTTTATTTTATTGATTTGACGCAAGTGAGTCAATATTGTGGGTAAGGTAACGTTAAACCATGCCGCTAATTCCTGGGTAGTTTGACTAGGGTCGGCTTCCACTCTATCTCTCTTAATTCATCGTTATTCACCTGTGTGGGCGGTCTTCCTCGTGGCTCGTTCTTTAAGTCGAAATTTCCATCACGAAAGCGTTTAAACCAAAATCGCACGGTGCGTTCATTAGTAGACCCCTCTCCAAACGCAGCATTGATATTGCGGGCTGTTTCTGCCGCGTTAGTTCCGCGTCGGAACTCGTATTCAAAAATCACTCGAATTTTCGCAGTATCCATCTTTCTTGTCTAAATTGAATAACAAAAACAATTGAAAGTCGATATTCAAATGTTTCACATTTTTTAAAAAAAGAACATCATAGAAACCATTTGAAAAAAGTTTCATTCGAAAACCTCAAACCATGAAGATTCTATGTCAATTCAAAGAACCTATTGCAATAAAACGGCAATTTCATACTTTAACCCCTATTATTTTGGGCACTGGCTCCAAATTATAATTCTGCAATACCTACATGTATAAATACTTATACTTCTAATTATTTAAATCATTTCTGACTTTTTAGTGCTGTAGTGTTCCGAAGTCGGTTTGTATTTTTTATTTAAAATATTTATACTGACTGTAAAAGATGACATGAATAAAAACAAGAATGATAAAACATAACTTTTAACTATGATTCTGAATGTATTTCATTAGTATTATTTTTATTTACCTGCATAGAAATAATTTTTCGGTATCTGTTTACTAGAATCAACGTATAAACTTCTTGACTACTTATTTACTTCCTCCAAATATTTTAGGAGCCACAGTTTTTCTATTTCAAACTGAGCAGTAAATGCGTCGGCACTAATTCTTTTGAAAAAAGACACCACACATATCTGTGGGGTTTATATAATTACAAATATTGTGCTTTTCTCATACAAACAGTCAAGAAAACGGGACATCCCCCATTTTGAAATTTTTGACAGTTGCTACCCCCATTGTTTACATACTCAAATTCGCAAAGTATTCTATTAACTCCATAGAACACTGTATCGGACGCTAAAAATGTGGTTCAACTGTTCTATTTTATTCTTATTCATTAGTTGCACTTACTTATTTTTTCATTGAGGGTAATAAAAAACCGACCAAGTGCGAGTCGGAATTTCACCCCATCTAATTTTGAGTCAACTGATAATTATGCCGTATGAAAACGGCAAAAGAATAATCATTCTGGATTTAGTGGTTGTCGCATGCTTTGGATCGAGACTGTATAGTAGCATCAATGTTAATAAAGTTAGACAATCGTATGTTACACGATACGACTCATTGTTGAATAAACCCGATAAGTGTATAATTAATGCGGACCATTATAGCTTTAACCAATTATTACGGTATGTAAGTAAGCATGAATTTACAACGGGGAAAAACATTTTCATTCGAACCGGAATTGTATGTATATTTTCGCAAATATCTTCGCAAATTACATGGTCGGGGATGACCAGCAATTCAGAGCTGTAATCCTTACTCCAGCCAGCCTTAATGTCGACGTAATATTGGATTAATATTGAGTTATAGTGAATTGTATGCAGAGTTATTTAAAAAATGTGTTTGGCCACAACTTTTATTCTATGAGTTTTTTCTCAGAATTTTATTTTTGTAATACCAGGTTTAATAAATATAATTTTCAAATTCGAGATCTACCGACGTCGCTTTAATCATTGCCCTACATAGAAGAATGTTTTAAGCAGTCAAGCGCCACTCCAAAGTAGAAAAACCTTGAGAAATGGTAATTTGTATTCGGAGGAATGGAAAAGTAACAAAAGTTATTCCAAACGACAAACATTCATAATTATAGATAACATTTAATAAAATAAGTTATTATTTCAATGAAATTAAGTAATTTAACAATAATCACACACAAAATAGTCAAGTTTTTAAAATTACATTCATTTGGAAAAGTTTCGTCAAATATAAAACCGGCCGAATGCGTGTCGGGCCAGTGTAAGGTTCCGTAGAAAGAGTGGTTCTTTATCTGCTTTACAGAAATAACTACTTCATCAAAGTAATTGTAATTTTTAATGGATTTTGTTCGAAGTTTTACTTTTATAAGTTGGTCGCCTAGTACTCGTTAACTTGTAAAACCTACTTAGCCGGTATAGTTTCACTTTTACGTTTACTTTATGAGCTACTGCCCTGATTTTTTTTAAGTTTCTACAATCAACTGTTTAGCCGGGAGAGATGAGGGGGTACGTCCTACTCTGACAAAAATTTGCGCATTAAAGCTTAATATTTCTCAAACGGAATCTGAAATCGACAAATGGTCTTCCTACACCAATATTTTTAAACGACCAATCCAACGATACCCCACAGTATGGTGTAGGCGAGAAACAAAAATTGCATCCCTAATTTGTGTGTAGTAAAGGAGGTACCCTAAAAATTATTTTTTCAAGATTTTATTATACCGTTTTGTCGCCGTAATAAATATGTATATCTAGCTCTCTAGTACTTATCGTCTCTGTGGTAATGCGCGGACAGACAGACAGACGGACGGACATGGCGAAACTATAAGGGTTCCTCGATGACTACGGAACCCTAAAGAGGGAAAATTTAAACAAAAAGAACAAAATTAAATTAAGTTTATTCACAAATAGTTTCATCGGACAAACAAATGACAAACTTACCGAAATGTTTTAGAAATGACCCTGTATAAATCAGGGATACGCACTCTGAATAAGAAGTCATAAACCTATGAAGACATTGTGTACCTATCGGAAGAACCAAAGTCGCCTGGAAGAAGTTGCTATTTGCGAAAGGCCGCCTATTGTACCTTTTCAAATTAAACTAAGTTTTTAAGCTATGGAAGCGCGGTGTCACCTAGTACAGGCATTCTACATGCTTAAAAGGTGGCTCCAGATACTATGTACCGTTAAATTAAGCAGTTCACGAAAATAAAGATTTTGTATTTTGTATTTGTATTTTTTTCATTGCAGGTACTATAGTAACTATTATTTCAGTATTTCTTATGTGCAATCCTTACTAATATTATAAACGCGAAAGTTTGTATGTATGGGTGGATGTTTGTTACTCTTTCACGCAAAAACGGCTGAACGGATCTGGATGAAATTTTGCACAGAGATAGATTATAGTCTGGATTAGCACGTAGGCTATTATTGATCCCGGAAAAATACACATCAAAATTACCACGCGAACGAAGTCGCGGGCAACAGCTAGTAAATAATAATCATGTATTAACTTATCTTACCTATCTGTGAACAAACCCACTTTATTGTAAAACGTACAGTCGACAGCACATTAACCTTTACGTACGTAGACTCTTATCGATATTATGTTGGGGTCGACCTTGCAACAAAAATGTGGACTGTCCACGTGTCCATTGACTGTAGAGTGGATCAACGTTCACATTACTCTTGCAAAGCCACCCGTAACGTAACTAGGTAGAGTACCACTGCGTGTACGTGTAAACGTTATGAGTCGTTTGACGTCAAGAGAGAGTTTTCTTTACAAGGTCACACGAAGAAACTAATACAGTTCACAAGCCATTGAACAGTAAAAAAATAACTTTATTTAATTGGAAGAATTTGCATGAGTTTTGCGTAAAAAGACCTAAGTTAGTGCGGTATAGTATGGCCAAAGTGGGATTCGTGTTATATAGTTAGTGACTGCACTGCACCTTTTATGGTCTAAAACAAGTTTTCATCAATAACAGTAAAGTTATCTCCCGTAATGTCTGTAGCCGTTTCCAGTCTGGTACGGGTATGGATTGCCACTGGTTTCTGAAATAAACGACAAAAGAAAACATTGTTAGTATTTGATAACGATGGTACAATGCCCGACAAATAACTTGACTAAATAACGTTGCCCTACTCTGACAAAATTTTGCACTTTAAAGCTTAATATTTCGCAAACGGAACCCTTAATCAAAAATTGTGTTCCTGCACCCACAATATTTTTAAACGACCAAGCCAAAGATACCCCTCACTATGGCGCAGCGAGAAAAAAATTGCATCCTTAACGGTTCGGAGGTACAGTAAAATTTTTTTTCGTGATTTTATTCCTATTTCGTCGGCGTAATCTACATAGTCATCATCAGCCGTTAGATGCCCACTGCAGGACATAGGCCTCCTTCATGGTTTTTATAACCATGAGGGGGTTTGCCATAATCGCCACGCTTGGCAGGCGTAGGCGGGTTGGCGATCGCAGTATGCGGTTATAATCTCAGGAAGAAGCAGCTGCCCTTCTCCTGGAAATGGGTTTTCTTAGTCGCCTTCTACGACATCCACGGGAGGAAATGGAGTGACGCTATTCCTAATCCGGCGCCACACGGAACGGCATAGATTTACGATACGATCTACATAGTATCGTATTGTAAATCTATGCCAAATTTCAGCTTTCTAGTATTTTTAGTCTCTGTGCTAAGCCGCGGACAGGCAGACGGACGGACAGACAGACAGACAGATATGCGGACGGTCATGGCGAAACTATAAAGGTTCCTTGTTGACTACGTAACCCTAAAAATTGCTCTTAAGTGTCCACCGCAAACTTATTAATCCCGACTACGCGGATTTTTGTTCTAATTATCTGCCGGATAACTGAAACGCACTATCTATCTTAGGCCTAATTTTCTCAAACTGAGACTGCCTCGATAGTCTAGACGTTTACGCGCTTGACTACAAAAACAAAGGTCGTGGGTTCGATTCCCACTGGAGGCCGCGTACCTGATTTGCACCAATGGTCTTAGTCTGAGTGTATTTCCGTATTTGTGGTCGCGTTGTCTGATTACTATAGCACAGGGTATCCTAGTTTCGGACTAGGACAAGTGATTTTGCTGGGTGGAAGTAATTCATATATTTAAAAAAAAATGGGATGAAACCGGCAATGTTTCTAGTTCCAGTTTCTGTTGTCTACAAAAGTATATTAATGTTTAAGTTATAGAGTTTAAATTCAAATACCACCATCAGATATCGTTAGGAGGAACGATGGTGTTCATACAAGTTATATTGGTGGCTCTTTATTACCTTGGACGTTTACCAAAATCGTAGTTCCTTCATTGGGTGCGTTTGGACGATTGACAGTTTCCGCTGAAAATTGTAAAATATTTGTTATGAAAAGAGTGCGAGCCATCCTAATATTTATGTTGTTAAAGTAATAAGATGATAATATGTTGATTTTGTCGATGATAATATGTTAATGTCAATATTTGCTGCTATGGTGCCCTGCTCACTGAAGCACCAGAGTTAAGATTCGTTTGTGGATAGGATTGGAAGTTTGGTGAAGGTGCTAGACAGTTATGATATTGTAACGATTTAGTTGAATTTTACTGCTATGTTAGAATATTTACGCAAATAAACTGAAAAAATAGTACTGGCTCTTCCACCTAAAACGCAAGGTCAACTCCGTTTAGCACATTAGCGTCCTCGGTCATGAGATTCGGCTTTCTAGAGTTGGAACATTGAAGTGCTTTTAGGTACAAGTATAATAGTCATCGGGTATTGATTTCCACCCAGAATGTTCCCGGTTCGAGAGGATTCTCGTCAAGCGAAAATATTCCAGAAAAATTCTCATTTAAATTGCAGGTTAACTTCGTACTCAGTTAACTTCGTACAGCTACATACTGACCGGTGACTGGTGGACATTCAGTGCAGCCATTTCAAAGATAATCAGCATCACCTTATTGAGGTTTTTTCAGCTTTATGGTCCTTAATCCTCTTGTTCGTTTGAGATTAAAAACGTTTTATAAGCAGCCTATATCAGAGAGTATGGGTTTAATCACCACGCGTGCCCACCGCGGATTGGCGATTTCAAGCGCTGAGGTATGTGAATACTCAGACACTCAGGTTTCCTCACGATGTTTTCCTTCACCGTTAGCAAGTTGTATTGCTACTATAACTTCACAAATGTACATAACTTAGAAAACAAAGTCATAGGGTACATGCCCGCACTGGGAATCGAACCTGGGTCTCTCACTTCCGAGCCCAATGTTCTACCCACTAGGCTACCACCGCTAAAAACGTTTAAATATAGAAAATTCTATTAGGATTAATATAATTGACCCCTTTTAATTTACTGATTAGCACTTTAAAAGCCTTTAAATTTTTAAGTTTTCGTAAATTATCACCAAAGGTAATTTTCCGAGGAATATAGGTATCGAAAAGGTTTTCGAAAATTTCCCGTCAGTTAAGTTAAGTTGAGCGAGACTCTTGGTTGCCTGTTGACATGATACCCCGTCTTTCACTCACTGACCACATAAGGCGAAGGTCACGTCTCGGAAAAATATCATAATGATGCCACTGTGCAGCAGAGCAATTTATATTATTAGTACTTGTTTATCGTTTCTATGAATGTGTCCATAATTTATTGACGTTGTTTAAAGCAATAATTACAAAATTAGGTATTTACCAGTTCTAGGAACATTGACGATGGCCGTTCTTTCTTGGACATTCACCGGCTCAACCCGCTCAACGTATCTTAGCACACCTGCGAAGAACGACGTGTTGTCAAAATAAAACAAAACGGAAAAGGCGGGACGATCTCTCACGCTTTTTGTCCGGATGGGAGAGGATGGCTCAAGACCTCAGAACAAAAAATTTCGAATGAAGGGTTCTAGAAACAATGTGAAACTATAAAGAATAGCAATAACCAAAACGTCATTCTTAATACTTTTTTTTTGCATATAAATTGACCGTGTCGAGTTTCAAGATTTTATGAAAAGTAAAAAATTTGTAAAAAGTCAAATCAGTTCCTCCATATAATATCTCCACATATCTTGGAAGACATACTAGCACTTAGCTTATTATTAGATAAGTCGTTTCCTACAATCGATCCGTAAAGTCCATCTATCTAATATCTAACCTACCATCATCATCAGCCATTTGACACCCACTGCAGGACATAGGCCTCCATCATGGTTTTTAACCATGAAGGGTTTTGCCATAATCGGCACGCTTGGCAGGCGTGTTGGCGATCGCAGTATGCGGTTGGAATCTCAGGAAGACGCAGCTGCCCGTCTTCTGGTAATTGATTTCCTTACTCGCCTTCTACGACATATACGGAAGGAAATGGAGTGACGCTATTATTAATCCGGCGGCACACGGAACCTACCTACCTCTATGGATAGGACGATCAATAGAGCTTATGCAAAACTTGCAGCAGTGCAGTTTGTACTATTGTGTTACTTACCACGGATTTGGTTACCATAAAGCTGTCTCTTCAGTCTTAAGAGCGGAATTGGGTCCACTTTCAAAAGATTCTAAAAAAATATGAGTACATTATAATTCTATAAAGGTTCAAATTGTACTCCCTTTTTTTTACTCGTCAATACAAACCACTTTTATTGTTCTTTCAGTCTGAATACCATGCCGGAGGTCGTGGTTTCAACACAATCACATGTCGGTCCCAAACTAGGATACCCTGTGCTACAGTAGCCAGGCAAAGACATCACGAACATGGAAATACACCGAGACTGACGCTATTTGTACAAATGTACGGCGGCCCCCAGTGGGAATCGAACCCATGACCATGAATTGACTATAGCGTTGAAATCGCACGCCGTGTTTGTAATTTTACCCTGCTTGGGTGTAACGAAATCTCACAATTGCAAAAATAGAATCCTCCTCGTCAATATAAACAAAATTTAGTACCTACGGGGGAAAACTTCGAAATCGCAAGATAATCACACTTTGATTCATACTTTTTAATGCTGAAATCTGTTAACTTTTGTATGGAACAATCGATGGGTAATTTTTTATTATTTTGAAGTGGTCATTATAGTATGTTTTGGCCACATTGTTAATTTTAATAGATTACGTCCTCGATGTGCGTGTACCTAACATAGATATTGTGAACTTAAAAGAAGAATTCAATTCAATTCAAATATTTTTATTCATTGTAAAAACAGAATGTTTACTTAATGAACGTCAAAGTTGTTAGTTTCACAATTAATGGATTATGTGGAGAAGAAGCTAACAAAGAAACTCCACATTTATTCTTTTCAAAACACGTTTTAACTTAATTAACAGAGTTTTCAACTTAAAATATTAGTCATGAATGTGTTGAACACTAGTCACAATCGTCCTTTAAATAATATTAATCTACTGTTTAATGCCAAACATCTTTGTCTTCTAAATAATCCTTGATGTTATAGTAAGCCCTTTTGCATAGAATGTGCTTAACACATTTTTTAAATCGCGTTGGAGGTAACTCTAATATATCTTGAGGAATTTTGTTGTAGAACCTTATACAGTGCCCCATAAAGGATGTGTTAACTTTTGCAAGTCTAAATAGTGGAAATGACAATTTATGTTTCTTTCTAGTATTAACATTATGGTGGCCACCAACATTTTCGAAGTCTTTGATATTTTTTCTAACGTACATAATATTTTCATAAATGTATTGACATGCAACTGTTAAGATGTTGGTTTCTTTGAAGAAATCTCTTAGCGAATCCCTACTACCTAACTTGTAAATAAATCGGATGGCTCTCTTCTGTAAGATGAAGATCGTCTCAATGTCTGCTGCCCGACCCCACAGTAGTATGCCGTAGGACATAATACTATGGAAGTAACTAAAAAAAACAAGCCTAGCAGTTGCAACGTCAGTGAGCTCTCTAATTCTTTTGACTGCATATGCTGCAGAACTAAGCCTGTATCCCAGTTTTACAATATGAGGACCCCATTGCAATTTTGAATCGATTGTGATACCTAGAAAAACGGTCATCATCATCATCATCATCATTCAGCCACAAGAAGTCCACTGCTGGACATAGGCCTCCTCCATGGATTTCCAAAAAGACCGGTTGGAAGCGGCCTGCATCCAGCGTCTTCCTGCCACTTGAATGACGTCATCTGTCCATCTTGTGGCTGGTCGTCCCACGCTGCGCTTGCCGATATGTGGTCTCCATTCGAGAACTTTTCGGCCCCATCGGCCATCAGTTCTGCGTGCTATGTGCCCCGCCCAGTGTGTTACCAGTGATGACTTATGGCACTGAAACGTGGTCTCTCACTATGGGCCTCATAAGAAGGCTCAAGGTCACGCAACGAGCTATGGAAAGGGCTATGCTCGGAATTTCTCTACGAGATCGAATCAGAAATGATGAGATCCGTAGACGAACGAAAGTCGTCGACATAGCCCAGCGGATTAGTAAGAAAAACGGTATCTTCTACAAATTCTAGTTTTTCTTTTCCGAATACAATGTTGTTTTCAACTAATCTTACGTTTGGTAAGGTAAACTTTATACATTTTGTCTTTTTGGAATTTAGAAGCAGATTATTTGCCGTGAACGACGGCAATCGACGAAGACGTCGAAGAAGAAAAAAAACTTGTATGGTTGTGATAATTACCTGAGTATTTTTCTCGAAGTTTACATGAGCAAGGATGAACTGGAGATTTACGAATGAAACTACAAGCCTCAAGTAATTCATGATAACAATAGTATATATTTTTATAACCACAGACGAAAAGATTTTTCAGATTCGCCTGCACACAAAGATAAAAGAAAACTACATAATATTGTGTCACCGAAGTGACTCCTCTTTTATACACGTCCAGGGCAATTTCACACTTCTAGATGGTCTTAATTTCAGCAATTATGCTGTGAACAACAAACTACTTCAGTTTATGTCATTCTTAATTACGGAATCTCAAATTAATTACATACATACCAAATTGGTTTCCCATCCGCTCTCTGGAAAACCCAACTGCGTAGGACCACTTTTTATGGTCCTTGTATTAATTAATGTGCAAAATTGAGAAGTATCACTAATGTTTGATGAGATAAAGTTTCGGTAGAACTTAAACAACTTTTATCATGGGACCAGCTCTGAAATCGCGAAAAAATGTCCCTTGTTCCATATAACATTTTGATGCCTGCGTATGTATGCAACAAATGGTATTTTTCTCGCGATGTCAGAGTTGGCTCTAAGGTTAATATTGGTCGTTACCGACCGGAGGGAAATTAATTTATACTGATTAGTAGAATAGCCCCTAAATAAATTCTACAGGGCCTTTCTGCAACGTCCTGTCTATAATAATAAATATACGTCAGTCAGGTAGACTCCAGAAAACTTCAGTGACGATTCTGATCCATTCTCTTCGTGAACAACTTAAGTTTTTTATCTGATGTTGTGCCTGCTTGAAGAAGATCGTCCAGTTTCTGAAACCAAGCAAACAAGTTATTCAATGTAAGGAAACAAAAAGTGACGTCACGCTTGCACCTCGTCTCTTCATTGGATTGATAGGTATAGTAACACAAGGAAAATTTTATAATAACTCACCCGCTCTCGATATTTAGAAATAAAGAGGTAATATATGATTGTTAATCATATTCAAATCTACCAAGTTATCTGTTTAGAACCTTGAAGACTATTCGGCACAACTCTACATATAAGTATCTACGTAGAGATCTCTACCAACTTTTCAGTTATCTTGGTATCATCCACGGCATATAAGCCTTTTGGTACGTGCACTCTACTCAGTTACTTTACCAGTGGTTTTGCAATAAAAACTTATAGGTTGATTAAGAGCTGTCTACCGTACCTGCATAAAACACTACTCACCTTGACGTAAACAGGCCGCGGTTCGCTCTTTGCTTTCTTTACGCGTTCTTGACTTGCCGTCTTTCGATCAGTAGTGAACAGCATAAGTAGGGGAAAGTCCTTGGACCGATTTACTCCGAGGTCTTGATCGTTCGGTGGGGCCAACACTGCTGAGACCAGAACAACTGGTTTCCCATCCACATCGGCAAATTCCGCAGCGTTGAAACAAAATACAACTAATAATGAGCAGACGATTTGAGCGGACTTCATCGTGGCTAATGCTAAATGTTGCAGGAAATGTGTAGCTTATCATATTTATAAGGCGTATCTCAAGAACGATCACGATTTTGTGAAGATCGATGGGTTTCTTTGTTTTTATTTGTGGGGTCTTATGTTCTGGGTCATACTTATATATTATTGGAATGAGTACTTAAATACTTGGTGTAATGAGATTTTTTGCTACAAACATTTAAATACTTACTAATGTATTACGTAACTCAACTAAGGTACCTATTAAAACGTAGAACGGATTAAGATGGGATCTGAGCAAACTTTTTATAAAATAGTGTCAGTTTTATTGGTATAACTTAGATGTAGCCGACAACACATCAACCTACATCCAAGCATTTTATTCAGTTACGTTACGGGCGATAATACAACTAAAATGTAATCAATAATATGCGGTCGACTGTACCAGAAGCTTTTTAATGTAACATTTTGTAACCGGTTCTCTTATTTTTGCTATTTTTGCCGGTTTTCTTATCCACAATAAAATTCCAAACATAAAACGTTATAATATATGCGGCATGATTAACATAACATTTTGACAGCAGCTATTTCTGGGAAGATCAAAGCGTTTATATTATTACATTTAAATCATCTAACACTGGGTACTTTAAGAAAAATATACTTATTAAATACTAATTAAATATTTAAAATACACTGATACATGAGTTACTGAAAGGATGACGATGACAGCATACAAAAAAATCATAGAACGTGACTTTTCAGAACTTTTAATTACATTGTTTATTTATTTTACATGTATACTGATAAAAACAACATATTTCTAGTTCTAATTTTGCATTTATCGAGCAGTTTTTATTGGAATTTGGAAATTGGAATTAAATCTCACCGATATTCGTACAGTGAGTAAGGTTAAGGCTAACATTAGTTGGACGTTTGGCACAGCACTCTACTTTTCCGTTGGAGGCAAAATCTGTGGCGATAGAGCATTTAGCACATCATTCTGGTACACTGTTGTTTCTTTTCTTGCACACTATGACGTAAACACTTGAGTTGGTCGATTTTCTTGCAGAGGTGCGTCTTCCTTGGGCGGCAGGAGGCCTAACGCTGGCGTGCCATCTTTTGGTTCCTCGGTGGCGATAAAAGGAGCTTTGTCCAAAGATACCCGTTCTGGCCTCGATGGAACAGAAACTCTTTGCTGCACTGGCGTCACTGGCTGGTTCGGCAAAGGAAATATCCTTAGACTGCTCCCGGCCGGTAGGAAAATAGCCAAAAGAATAAAAAACGTTGTACGTTTCATTTTTAAAACGGAAACACACGTGAAGTAGGTACGTGTTTGTAAAGCGAAATCTAATTGGTATGTGATGTTCGGATTTGATATTTATTGGTTAAGTTTGTCAGCAATTTACATACTTAAATCTATTCGTGATGATACCTCTATAATCTAGTTCACCCTGAATTAGACACGTAAAAAAAAAGATTCCGACGTATTAAGAACCTCCTCCTTTTCTGAAGTCGGATAAAAGAAACGGACAACAAATTTTATACCAACGCCCGTATTAAAAAAGGGTTCTTGGATGGTTTTCATTTCGTCTAACTCTGGTGCATTTTTTTAATTTTCCTTTCCAGCAACATAATTCAGGTACTTCTAATATAATACAAGAATCTCGTGTCACAGCGTTTTTTATCGATTTTTTTTTGTGTATATTTGGTAGGTCTGAGAATAGGTCGTAATAGGCTAATTAATATTGCAAAACAACGTTCGCCGAGTCAGCTAGTACTCATATAAATTTAGTAACTCCGTGAAAAGAGGTAGGTAAAAAATAATCACCTTCTTACGTCTGAAATAGCTCTTGAGTGCACTGTCCGTTGCTGTTTTGTTTCAAACAGCATTTTGAAATGGAAACTCAAGAGCGACCTCAGATCTATAGAGTTTTACTAATTATGGCTCATATACTTACTTACATTCCGTGTGGCGCCGGATTAAGAATAGCGTCACTCCATTTCTTTCCGTGGATTTCGTAGAAGGCGACTAAGGAAATCAATTACCAGGAGACGGGCAGCAGCGTCTTCCTGAGATTCCAACCGTATACTGCGATCGCCAACCCGCCTGCCAAGCGTGGCGATTATGGCGAAACCCTTCTTGGTCATGAAAACCACGAAGGAGGCCTATTTCCTGCAGTGGGCGTCAAATGGCTAATGATGATGATACTTACTTAGTTATCGACGATCGTCACCTATCTAACATCAGCTATCATAAAGAGAAGATCAAAATTAACACCTTCATTTATGGATATTGACGTCAACAAGAGTTTGTTTTCCCCGGGTTCAAATTCCGAAGTGGTCGATAGGTTATTTATGCAAAACGGAAAGTTTAGGGTTAGGAATGTAGAGGCAGCACAGTCATCGAATCAGCGGACTCGTTCAAATCCTGCAGTAACCGTCCGGTTGGCAACAGCTCAAAATAATTAAGATTCAGGTTGTAACATAGTCCCCATATACCTACTTACTTCGAGATGGGGAGTTCTCGTCAATACTCGACAAAAATTACACATAATAATACCCGTAAACGATCGGACTTCATTGAAGCCGACGTCCTTTTAAACACGTGGTTTCAAAATAATTAAGATTCAGGTTGTAACATAGTCCCCATATACTTACTTCGACAATGGGGAGTTCTCGTCAATACTCGACAAAAATTATAATAATACCCGTAAATCATCCGACTTCATTGAAGCCGACGTCCTTTTAAACACGTAGTTTCGAAATAATTAAGATTCAGGTTGTAACATAGTCCTCATAATACTTACTTCGAGAATGGGGAGTTCTCGTCAATACAATTTTTAAAAGTGGAAAACTTCGAAATCGCGATAAAAACTTCAGCTGTTAAAAAATAATAATACTGCGAGCCGTTCCATACTAAAGTTTTTGTAAATATAAATAGTAAAGGACGTGATAAATTTCTATCAAAAAAAATATATCCATAAAATAATTTTAACAAAAATGAAGAACCGTCTTCAAAAATGACACATAATAATACTCGTAAGCGATCCGACTTCATTGAAGTCGACGTCCTTTTTAAACACGTAGTTTCGATATGTTCAGCAGGACGTCGACTTCAATGAAGTCGACGTAAGTATGTCATTTTTGAAGGCAGTTCTTAATATTTGTTAAAATTATTTTATTTCACTATTTCTAGTTTTCATGGTCTAACTAATCGGTTCAGCCAAACGCGCGATAATCGCGGATAAACATACATACATACACCCAAACATACGGGTCAAACTAACAACCTTCTTTTTTTTGAAGTCGGTTAATACCAAAAATGGGTTCAGCCAAACGCGAGAAAATCGCGGATACACATACATAATGGTCAGACTGAGAACTTCCTTTCATAAGTCAGTTAATACCAAAACCTCCGGAATGTAACAAATACTTTTCTGAAAACCGCATCAAAATCGGTTCAGCCAAACGCGAGGTAATCGTACATATATATACAGTTCAAAGTGAGACTTTTTGAAGTGAAAAATAATAATATCGCACGGTAATTTGCATACCCTTGTGATTTAACAGGGACCGTGACGTGCTGGGCTCTATTTATAGAACTGGTTTACTACGAAAAGTGGCTGCGAGCGCGTAAGTGCGAATTCATCAAATTCATCATCCAGCCCATCGCTGCAGACTGCTGGGTCCGTGGATAATAATAAGAATAACAATAATAATAATTTCCACACACTACAATCACTGACCTGGGCCTCGATTCTGTTAGTGCATTGTAGTATAATGACAGGTACACTGTCGGGTCACGTGACGTGTTTTTTCATACCATTGACGCCTAGAAGGTTTGGTATGTGTGCCCGCGTAGACTTAAAGCAGCCATGAAATGAAAACCGCCATGTTCATGCAGTTGTCATGTTACTACAATGCATTAACAGAATCTAGGTCCTGGTCCCAAACTAGGACACCCTGTGCTATGGTAACCAGGCAAGGACGTCACAAACACGAAAATACACCCAGACTGAGGCCATTTGTACAAATGTACGGCGGCCCCCAGTGGTAATCGAACCTACGATGGGTATGACCAGGGACCGTGAGAGGTGGCATTTTGGGAATAAAGCCTAAACCCCGATAAATTGACAGTGACGGATTAACCACGTAGCAAGAGTAGCAATTGCTACGGGCCCCGCGCATTTGGGGGCCCCGATTTCTAAAATATTAATTTTCATGAAAAACATTATCTTTCTTTATAAGACAAGATATTTGTCCACAAAATACTTTCCCATATAAAAAAACATTGAATAAATGATACACAGCAAAATTTAATGTACTATTTTTGGAAAGCCTGCAGCCTAAACTAGATCAAAAGATCTGTATCTTAGCTTTCCAGGCCCCCGAACTGCAAAAGATTGGTATCATATTCAGATTGGCATAGCTTTATTTGTTAGCTTTGTTTTATTGCATACCAAACATTTGCTAACTTAAAGCAAACCAAGGGCCCCTTGCTAAAAATTGCTACAGGCCCCGCGCTGGCTTAATCCGGCACTGATAATTGGTAATTAAAACCATGTTGATGATTCAGACACATTTTGGCGATTACGTGCAGTAGGTACCGTCGTCTTTGTCTTCGGTCTTTTGTCACCTTGCAATGGGCCTTTCTCATTAAATCTTAAAGATATGCAGTCTTCTATATAAAATACGATTCCTTAGAAAACTCCTCAGAAGCAGTTTAAATGCCTCTGGGGAGTGTTTTAGAGGAATCGTGTTTTTACAAAAACAACGATAGTATAGTTTTAACTATAGGTAACCTATGATCAAGTATTCTTGTGAAATTCTCAAATTCGCAACTGGAGACGAAGTCGAGTCGAATTCAGATTTTAGAGACGCTGACGTGATTTGTTTATGTATTGACCATGATACCTCACGCATTAAATATGCTGTTAAGACTGCGGTTACGTCTGGCATCCGTCTCGCTCGCACAGTCTAACTTTTTATTTTATGTAACCTATTCACGTCCCACCGTAGAGCACAGGCCTGTTTCGCCGATGCCTGCACTTGCCCATAGTACATACCTCAGCGCTTGGAATCGCCAATCCGCGGTGGGGACGCGCGGTGATTAAGCCCATACTCTCTCCCTGAGAGAAGGCCTGTGCTCTACAGTGGGACGTATATAGGCTGCTTATGTTATGTGTAGGCGATAACATTTCCGGATGCAACAGCAGTCTTAAGCGCTCTAACTCATAACATTATTATCATTGTATCGTTGAATCATCGGAATAACCGCGGTCGCCTTCCATTTGTCTCTCTTGATTATTGATGATCTTGCAACACGGAAGAGCGGCATTGTTGTAGGAATTATAAATTAATTTTTGCGATTGAATTCACTTTACGATGTGAATCGACTACGCAAGAATAAATAGGTTTTCTAAATAAAGTAAAAAAATTATTACAGGCCGTGAGTTAAGTTGACCGCATATCAATTTCAGTTGGAGAACCAACGATACCTTGACACTGGTTTTTACCTAGTATAGGGGTCAGCCTGGGTAGTACCTACGTACGACGCGACTTTTTAAATATAAAAAGTCTGAACTGTCTAGTACATTAACAGTCAAATTCTGACATTTTAGTGCCACAAAACACGTGACTCGTGCCATTGTACTACCTATGCAGAAGTTCGAATTGTTTAGTGACAATGTGTTTGTACTAACAACCAGTATATTTAATTTAAGGGGCTCCAGGGAGTAACACTAGCGCCACCGAGAAAAATTCATATCTTTTCTTACAGATCAAATTTGCAAAAAGTGTCAGTACAATCTCTCAATCATGTTAATAGTGATTTTAGGACCCATGGCCCTGAACCTAAGGCAAAAAACCTAGGACCAGAGAAACGTCCGTTTTGGCATAAATGCTATCTAGTCCCGGGTTCGTGATCGTAGGTAGAGCGTGTATTGAGGCTGGAGGAAAGCAACTTGAACATCTACTGTAATAAGACTAAAGCAAAGTTTTAATCAAAGTACCTAGTTGTAACAGGTGTAAATTTTTTTGTAACGAAAATTTTGATTTTCTTGAAAAGATTTTAATTTTAATAAACCTAAACGAAAAGAATCACAACTCAGCTAGTTCTGGTTGTTTTTACTAATTTATTAATTTTTCTTACACTTGTTGACTTAGATAAAAGTGGCGTTGTTCGGAATAAAGTAGCAACATTGTCTGTGACAGATGACACTTACTTTTGAGGTTATTGCACTTGAAAATTTTCTTGCTTGGTTGGCTCGTGGTTGAGCAAATTATACTTATCTAAATTGTAAAGCAATTGGATTGCTGGCTTTATATCTTCGCGTGGAGTGAACTTTAAGAAAGGAGGGAAGGTTCCCGAGTCATTCCTGACGATTTGTGGTGAGGGGAAAGGATTCCCCTCGTGAAAGTGAGACGAACAGTTCTCCCTTGAGACCGCGAGGTCGTGGTACCAAGAACCTGCACTGAGACGCAGTTTTCTGGGGAAGAGCGCTCTTGGGGTAGTCTGGGGAAGACTAGGGCTCCCACTAGCGATCCGGTGCAGGCATCCCGGGAGGCGCCGGCTGCCTATTCGACGAGGACCGTCGACAAAACATTGGACATTCTGTAAGTGTTTTACTTGTGTTTCCGTGTTTATTAGTGTTTAATTTGGGACCAGGAGGCAGGCGGCCCTGTCTCCTTGGTCTCTGGTAGCAGAGCGGGTCCTATACCCAACATTTTCTGGTAGCAGAGCGTGGTTTATCCCATAACCCTGGGGCCAAACCCGCACTTTGTAGGTTAACTTTGTTTTCGCATATTTTGTAGATAAACTTTGTATACTTACGACTATACTAACAGTTGCAATTGTTGTTTGCAAGTGTTATATGTGTTTTCATATACAATTGTTGTATGTTAATAGTAAATAGATTGACTATTTAGCAATTAGTTCTAAGGAACTTAGGTTATATTGTTGTTTGCTTTGCTAGTTTGAGCCTTTGTCGAGGTTGTTGTCATCGCTGTTGGTTTGATTCTTGGTGATCCACGCGATGGCGAGGGCTACACTAGCCAATGAACTGCGGTGGTTCATTGCTGTTCAGGGACTGCTCTCTCGGACGGACCGGGATGACGCCATCCTTGAACGAGCGCAGCAACTGGGGCAACGTATGGCCACGGCTGAGGCAGCCGTGATGGCGCTGGCAGAGGGTTCTCCAGCGCCCAGTCCTGAGGTATTGTTGGGCTACGAGCGGGATCTGGCCCAAATAATGGATATAGAGAGCTCCGTGGTCCAGGGGGCCTGCGACATACGGAGACAACGGTCAGGTGGTCCTGTACCAAGGAAGCCGCTACCGACGGGAGGGCCCGCGGTCACAGGCAGGCTTCCTACTCTCCAGCTAACCCATTTCAGTGGAGCTGTTGAGGAGTGGGTCGCTTTTAAGAATATGTTTTCTTCGCTGGTGGATTCCAGGCAGGATTTGTCACCGGGGCAAAAGATGGCCTATCTTTTATCGACTCTCGAGGGCGAGTCGAGGGCAATCGTCCAGCATCTGAAGGTCATGGATGACCATTATGAGACAGCCTGGGAGCTGCTGAATAAGCGGTACCAGAACGTTCGTCTGCTGGCAGACGCACATGCAGGTCCGTTGTTGGGACTACCGAAGGTCACCAATCGGGCACATTTGCGGGTGCAGCTGTTGACTCCGGTCACCGTTGCATGTAACGCGTTGAGAACGCTGAATTTGCCCGTGGATGAGTGGTCCTTCTTATTGGTACACATAATTTTAACTAAACTACCGGCCGACATCCGCGTACGGTTTGAACGGGAGTCGGCAGAGAGGGATGGCGATAGATTGCCCAAGTTCATGGACTTAATGAAGTTCCTGGAGTATGAGGCTAGGGTCGTGGAGACTTCACAGCCGGACTTAGGGCAATCAGCGGCGCCGAAGTGTAAGTGCGGCGCCTCACCGGCGCGCAGTACGTCCCAGCCAGCGCAGCCGCTGCGAGGACGCACTACGGCGCGCTTGGCAGCACTGGCGGCGGCCGGGAAGGACTCGGCTTGTTTGCAGTGTGGGCACGCGGGCCATACTCTGCTGGAGTGCCACGACTGGCAAGGGTTGCCAGTTGCTGATAGGCGGCGCATGGTGAAGCGCAATAGCCTGTGCTTTGGCTGCCTGGGGGACCACTTTGAACGGAACTGCCCCAGGCCCCAGCGTTGTCGTGCATGCGGCGGGCCGCACCACTTAATGTTGTGTGCCAACAGGTCGGGAGCGGACTCTCCGACGGCACAACAGCGGCGCCCTACGGGCGGGGGCCCTTCAGGGCGAGGCCCCCCGTACGATGGGAGGAGGAGTCCTCCACGAGGCGCACCCCCACACCGGGAGCTGAGCCAGGTACCTGCGCGTGGACCCATGGGAGGCCCCGCACCTGCGGGTTACCATGCAGCCGGCCCGAGTGTGAGTTGGGCCCCTACGGGCGGGGGCCCGATGGTTGACACGGGGAGAGGGTCTCCTCTCTGCGCACCGGTTCCTGCGCGCGCTGGCGTGGAGCAGCGCGGCTCAGAGGTGCCACAGCGGTACTCTCCGCCGTGCCACGAGTACCCACGGCTGGAGTACCACCCGCCGTATTACAGGTACGGTAGGGCTGCAGGGTATACCCTGCCTAGGATGGCGATGTGCACTCGCCAGCCATATTACCAGCAGGGGCCCCCCTACGGGAGGGGGAGTCTGTAGCTGGCTTGCCCCGCTGCGAGCGCAGAACCGAGGACGGTTCTGCTGCCCACCGCGGTGGTCCGCGTATGGGGCCCCCAGGGAGATTCGGTTAGGGTTAGGGCCCTGCTAGATTCGGGGGCCCAGGGATGTCTATTATCAACACGAGTGGCCGAGCAATTAGGTTTAGGGCTGGGTGCCCCTTCGGTGCCCCTCTTGGGAATTGGCGGTATGAAGGTTCCGCGTCTGGCTGGGCAGACGTACTTCACCTTTTCGTCGGTACACTCTTCTACGCTGAGGATTTCGGCTATGGCCATGGTAATGGATACCATTGTAGGATGGCAGCCATCTACAGATCTTCCCTCAGGTGTAAGGTCGTGTACGTCGGATCTGGATCTGGCCGATCCACTTTTCTACCATCCCGCTCCAGTGGATCTACTCCTGGGCTCGGATGTATTAGGATGGGTCCTACTAGGCACCCAGAAGGTTCTGGGGCCCTCTTCACTGGTGGCAGTGTCGACAATTTTTGGATTTTCTGTAATGGGGCCAGTCTTTGAGGACTCGACTCCGGACGAGTCGAAGGTCATTGCGTCTGCATCTCTTGCCAAGGCGATGTAAAGATTTTGGGAAGTTGAGGAGCCTCCCATGGTTCCAAGGGTGGATCCGGACCATGAGGAGTGTGAGGCCTTTTATCAAGCCAATACGTCGCGGCTGACATCCGGTCAATTCGTAACTAGGTTACCGTTCATTGCTTCTTCTCCTGTTCTAGGGCAGTCCAGGGCACTGGCGGAGAAACGACTGCTGGCCATGGAACGGCGCATGCGGCGTGACCCCGTCCTTCGCGATAAGTACATTGAGTTTATGCGCGAGTATGAGGCATTGGGCCACATGTCTCCGGCTCGAGTTGATTGGAGCTCAACTGAGCATTATTTTCTTATATTGCAGTATTAAATACGTCTGTTACGGATCACTTAATGATATTTTTAAAACTGTCTACTATTAAGAAAAAACACCTTTGTCAAAGAGTTAATACTGTTCTGGACTATGAAAAGGCCATCTCGAGCCTGGGAGAGAAGAACCTTCAATCACTAATTTCGATACAAAATCCGGATACCTTAACCACGCAGTTAACTGATAAAATAAAGCAATCATTGCAAGAAAACACTAAGCAGGTAAAAATTCCGAAGAACAAACGGATTATCAAACCGTGGATAACCCAAGGTATCTTATGTTGTATAAGAAACAGAAACAAAATGCAAAGAAAATTACGTTTAGATCCTGAAAATGAAATACTTAAAATAACCTACGTACGATATCGGAATTATTGTAACCAACTAATAAAAAAATTAAAACGCAAATATGACAGAGAACAATTAGAAAAATCAACTAAAAACCCTAAAACATTATGGAATACTATTAATAATATAGTTCAGTTCAAACCAAAGAAAACACAAAACACTGAATTGCTGAACTCACACTCATCACCCGACGTATCAGTCAATCACGTTAATAACTACTTTGCCAACATAGGGAAAGCTCTAGCCGAAGATATTCTTAACAGGCCACAGCGTAGTAGTAATCAGTATATTTTGCCTACCTCCCACTTAAATTCATTTGTGCTACTCGAGACTGACCCTAATGAGGTCTACTCTATTCTTATGGGCCTTAAAACTGAAGGGGCTGCAGGATATGACGGTATCACAACCAAATTCCTCAAGTTGGCCAGACATCTAATCATACCTGTTATATGTCACCTAGCTAACTTATGTTTTGATCACGGTGTCTTTCCTGCTGCTCTAAAACAATCCATTATCACACCAGTGTACAAGGGTGGCGATAGGGAGGATAGTAGCAATTACCGACCAATATCTGTTCTGACATCAATTTCCAAAATTTTAGAGAAACTTATTAATAATAGGCTGACAAATTATCTACACTCGAATAACATACTCTCTAAATCACAATATGGTTTCCGGAAGGGTCTGTCGACGGAAGACGCCGTCACTGCGCTAACGACTCTTATTGTTGAACAAGTGGATAAAAAGAAAAAATGTCTAGGAGTCTTTTTAGATCTTAAAAAAGCGTTTGATACTGTCTCTGTCCCCATTCTTGTTCGCAAACTAGAGAACATTGGGATAAGAGATAAACCGCTAGCGGTGCTCACTAGCTATCTCCATGATAGGGTTCAGAAAGTGAAAATAGGCCAAGTCACTAGCGAAAATGCTGACGTCACGTACGGAGTGCCTCAAGGAAGCGTACTAGGCCCAACATTGTTCTTGGTCTATTTGAATGATCTATGCAACATGAATTTAGTAAACGGGCACATATTTTCCTACGCAGATGACACTGCTGTGGTTTTCACTGGTCTTTCGTGGAGCGGCGTACGTGATGCAGCGGAGAAGGGTCTGGCAAAGATGGGTACTTGGCTAAACTCTAACTTAGGTACTGACCTTGAATACTACCAAAACAAATTACATATGTTTTGCCCCAACAATCAGATCACAGCCAGGAGTAGATTTTCAAATAAGGATTCATGAATGCTGCTCTGACGCTTCTAGGTCAGACTGTAACTGCCCCATTATCAATAAAGTACCCCACATAAAATATTTGGGAGTTATGGTAGATCAGAGATTATCATGGCATCTGCATATAGAACTTATAGCGGGCAGAGTCCGAAAACTTATTTGGATCATTAAAACGTTACGGCACGTGGCAACAAAAAAAGTTTTAAAACAAGTTTACATCTCCTTGGTACAGTCTGTTATAACATATTGCATTCCCGTTTGGGGCGGGGCAATAAAGACTAAATTTATTGAATTGGAAAGGGCACAGAGATCTTTATTGAAGATAATGTATTTCAAACCACGAAGATTTCCGACAGTTGAGCTCTATTCAACCTGTGAATTGCTAACTGTTAGAAAATTATACATATTAAATACCTTACTAAGATTTCATAAAACGTTAGTATATGATCCTGATCTGCTTAATAAGAGAAGAAGTTACATTGTTGCCCCCATACGTGCTGTCAACACAACTTTCGCCCATAGGCAATATACTAAACAATCCTCACTTTTATATAATCTGGCAAACAAAGTATTAAATATATATCCTGTGAAAATATACGACTGTAAAAAAGCTATAACTGATTGGCTATTACCTAAAACCTACGATGAGATAGAAGCACTTCTTCAGTAATAAATACAAATTAAATCTAAGTAATTAAAATAATTTATTTGTTTTAATATATATTTACACCATACTGTGGCTCGTAATAAAAACCATACAATCACACTCACACCCTTACACACACACACACGTACACACACACACACACACACACACATACACACACACACACAAACACACACACACACGCACATACACACACACACACACACACACACACACACATAAACACACACAAAAACACAATAGATTTAATTGTTTATTTAATCTAATGTAATTATAGTGATTTAAAATCTTAAATCTATAATTTAAATACTTTTAAATTAATTAATGATAAATAATAATGAATGAGTGAATGATGATTTACCTTTTAATTCTTCGATTATTTGAATACTCAAAAAACAAAAAATTGTTAATCAGAGATATATTTAGATTTGAACTCAATGTTATATATATATAATATGTATAACATTTGCATGAATGTACCTAACTTAATAAGATGAATTTAGTAAAGGAAGAGCGGGGCTTCCTGGCACAGGTGTCTATACACTTAATAGGAAGTCCCCACAACAGTGTAAAATTAATAGATAAGTTGGTAACGAAATAAAACATTTTTGATTTTTTTTGATTTTTGATTCTTGCCTCACCATGTGGTGGTGAAGGCGTCGTCAGGTAAGCTGAGGACCGTATTTGACGGCTCAGCCCCCACGTCGACAGGGGTGTCATTAAATCAGTGCTTGCATTCCGGTCCCAAGTTGCACAGGGATGTCGTGGACATTATACTGAACATTTAGAAGACATCAGGTGGTGTTTGGAGCGGACATCCGGATGATGTTTCGGCAGACGGTTATCCACCCAGATGACAGGCGTTTCCAGCTGATTCTCTGGCGTGAACACCCGGAGGACCCGGTGACTGTCTACGAGCTCAACACCAACACATATGGGTTGAAGTCCAGCCCTTATATTGCCATTCGCTGCTTGTTAGAGTTGGCAGAGCGGGAACGGGCCCGCTTTCCCCGCGCAGCCGCCGTGTTGGCACGCGACCTTTATGTTGACGATGTGTGCGATGCGATATGCGATGGGCCCCGGTGGGCCCAAAGTATCTAGGAGGCTCTCATACTGCGGGATGAATTGATTGCCATTCTAGCAGCCGGAGGCTACGAGCTGCGGAAATGGTTGTCTAACGAGCCGGGTCTGTTGGAGGGTATCCCGGAGGATCACCAACAGAACCCTAATTTGTTTGAGGACGTGGAAGATCCCAACATGATAGCGGTGTTAGGAATGCAATACCAACCCGTTAACGATATTTTCACGTTCCAGGTGGACCTGGAGCACAGGGTCTGGAGTAAACGGACAGTGCTGTCCACCATAGCTCGTATGTTTGATCCGAACGGGTGGATTAGCCCAGTGATCTTCCTGGCCAAGTGTCTGCTGCAGCAGCTCTGGATTATGGGCGTCTCGTGGGACCAGCCGCTCATCGGGCCTCCACTGGACACCTGGCTTGCGCTGATATCTCCGATGAAGGAGGTCAACCGGGTTGCCCTGCCTCGTCGGATTTTGCCGCCGGGCAAGTATCAGGCAAGTCTGCATGGGTTTTGTGATGCATCCGAGCGGGGGTACGCTGCGGTAGTGTATCTACGTACGGTTGATTCCGAGGGTCGGGTCAACGTGGTTTTACTCTTGGCAAAGAGCAAGGTGGCTCCTATTAGAACTCGTCTGACCATACCTAAGCTAGAGTTGAGCGGAGCTCATCTGTTGTCCAGATTGTTAAGCCACGTCTCTCGTGAGCTGGCTGCCACCATTGACATCCGGGATGTCTTTGCATGGTCAGTCAGTCAAGTCGCGCTGGCATGGTTGCGCGCGGCGCCACATACTTTGGAAATCTTCGTGGGAAACCGGGTTTCCCAGATACAGAACATTGGCATCCCCATCATCTGGAGACACGTCCCAGGTGATTGGAACCCAGCTGACTGTGCTTCCCGGGGCTGCACAGCTCCGGAATTGGTGTCTCATTCACTTTGGTGGGGACCAGCCTGGTTGGAGGAACCAGAGACTTCGTGGCCTGTCCAGCAGGTAGACAGGTCGATTCAAGTTTTGCCTGGCGTGCGGGTGCACGCCCTGGCTGTGGAGACGGCCTTGGATCCCGACTGGCTGCCTGGGCGGTATAGCAGTCTGGATAAACTGCTGGCGGTTACCAGCTGGATTAAAAGATTTGTTCGCAACTGTCGAAATCTGAGTGATAAACATTTGTCCCCAGTTGTGAGTGCAGAGGAACGTCGGAACGCGCTGCTGCACTGGATTCGCATCGTGCAGGTGGACCGCTTCGAGGCTGAACTTCGGATCCTGCGCGAGGGTCGCACCAAACTCAAGGGAGCGGTCGCCAGGTTAAATCCCTTTACGGATTCGGAGGGACTTTTGCGTGTTGGGGGTCGGCTTCGGAAAGCTGACCTGCCTTACGGAAGCCGCCACCCCTTGTTGTTACCAAAGGATGGACCTTTGGTAAAGCTCTTGGTGTCGGATCGACACATTCGTAATGCCCATGCCGGATGTGGGGCATTATTAGCTATCCTACAAAGGGAGTGTGAAATCCGATATTTAAGGGATGTAACACCAAAAATGATAAGACGCTACGCTTCTGGTCTCAACGGTTTGTTCCGACAGAGGCGGACGGCGCCTACCCTCGAATACCATAATTAACTAATCAACAAATACCTTACACCTCCACCCTTAATTACTACTTATTTCTAATTACAATGCTTTTTTTTTTTTTTATCAAGTGGCGGCAATGAATGTCCTTAATGCTGCACCTGAAACCTCACAACTGGCTTTCGTAATCTCTTGGGGCGGTTTTCCGGGGGTGTTGACTGAACGGGCACTTGTGGTGGCGAGTTTGGGGTGGCCGGCCTGGTGGGAATGGGTGTTTGGAAAACGTCCTCGCCAACTGTCGTGGTGTTAGGGCCTGGACTCTGGTTACTCACTACTGGTGACTGACTTTCCCTTGGACAAACGCTCGTTTCCGGTGTCTTTATTGATGCTGACTCCTCGCTGCCTGGGTATGGTACATCTGACATACGCGACCTACGTCTGATCTGATCTACGTGCCTTACTGTCTGTCGACCATTACCGTCTTCTACCACATACCTACGAGAGCCTTCCCTATCTATGATCGACCCACGGTCCCATTTATTTTGATTTCTATAATCCCTTACCCAGATAGGGTCTTTTGGGGAGAATTCGCGGAGTCTACCACCCGCGTATTCAACCTGGCGCCTTTGCGCGTCGTGGGCCCTATCTAATACAGCCCTGTCTGCACGTAGTAAATCCATACGCGAACGTAAGGAACGCCTCTGTAACAGCATAGCCGGTGACTCACCTGTTGTGCTGTGAGCAGTGTTTCTATATGCCAACAAGAATGTCTGCAACGCTGTGTCTATATCGACCTGATCGGTAAGTGCCTTTTTAATTGCCCTTTTGCATATTTTCACCGCGTTTTCGGCAGCGCCGTTGGAGGCGGGGTGATACGCTGGGGAAAAGCTCTGCCTGATGCCGTTGTTCTGTAGGAAACCACCGAACTCAGCGCTTGTAAATGGCGGTCCTTGATCGGAAACCACTTCTAATGGCAGGCCAAACCTAGCAAAAAGTGAACGCATTATTTTTATGACGGCAGTGGCATTTGTACGTTGCATTTCGGCGATTTCCAGCCATTTAGAGCTTGAGTCTATTATTACGAGGTACATTTTCCCATGGAACGGGCCCAAGAAGTCGATGTGTAATCTACTCCAAACTTGCGAAGTGTAAGGCCACGGCTGAGGCGGTGCGGCTGCAGGGACGGGCATCTCTTTCGCACACGTTTCACATTCCTTGCATAACTTCTCTATGTCCGTGTCAATGTTTGGCCACCAAACGTAGCCTCGCGCGTTAGCCTTGGTCTTGACTATACCTAAATGGCTGTTGTGTAATTGTTTCAACATAGTCCCTCTCAAAGCTGTCGGCATCACCATTCTATACCCCCACATAACACAGTTCGAGTCCGCATATAACTCGTTACGTCTATTAAAGTAGGGTTTTAACTCCTCCTCCGGACAAAAATTTGGCCAACCCGATTGTAAATATACCAAAATTCTACTTAAAACCACATCATTCGCAGTATACTTACGCACTTGGGCGTGAGTGAGTGGTAAGAAATTCTCGACAAATTGCACGTAAGTGAGCTCCTTACGTTCTCTATCGCTGTCGTAAGGGGGTATCGGTAAACGTGATAGGGCATCTGCGCTATTTTTAGCTGAGGGTACGTACTCAATAGAGTAGTTATACCCGGATAATAACACCGCCCAACGCTGCATCCGGCTAGCTGCCATAATTGGTATTCCTACTTTGCTTCCGAATATTGTTGTCAGTGGCTTATGATCGGTTTTTAAAGTGAACTTGCGACCATATAAATATTGATGGAATTTCTTAACACCGTAAACAATAGCCAATGCTTCTCTCTCAATTTGTGAGTACGCGCGTTCCGCTTTCGTTAATGACCGCGAAGCATAAGCTATTGGGCGCTCACCCTGCTCGGTCATATGAGATATCACGGCGCCCACACCTACACCGCTCGCGTCAGTTGTCAAAATCAGAGGTAAATCCGGGCTATAGTGCATTAAAACCTCGCTAGAAGCCAGGCGTGTTTTTACTAAATCAAAAGCGCTCTGGCAGTTAGCGCACCATGCGAAGTCCACCCCCGCTTTTAACAATGCGTACAGCGGTGATAAAATTGAACTAATATTCTTAATGAATTTGGCATAGTACATCACCATACCCAAGAATGATCGCAACTCAGAAACATTCTTAGGCGCTGGGGTATCTGTGATGGCCTTAACTTTGCTTGCGCACGTGTGAACTCCGTGTTCGCTAATAACGTATCCCAAATAGGTCACTGACCTTGCAAAAAATGTACATTTTTCTCTTTTAACCCTTAAACCGAATTTTTGTAATCTTTTAAAGACCTCATTCAAGTTGTCTAAATGTTCTCTTGTGTCCCTGCCACTGATGATGATGTCATCTAAAAATACCCCCGTGTAGCTTAAATCTGCGAATAATTGTTCTAAGTTTTTTTGAAAAATTCCTGAACTTGATGCCAGTCCGTACACTAGACGGTTGTACATAAACATGCCTTTATGGGTATTAATGACGGTGTATTTTTTACTGTCGTCTAGAACAAACTGAGCGTACGCTTGCGATAAATCTATTTTTGTAAATCGCTGTCCACCGTGTAAACGGGCTAACAAATCTTCTACTCTAGGTAACGGGTAACGGTCGACATCCAGTACCTTATTGAGTGTCAGTTTGTAGTCGGCGCAGATTCTAATGTCGCCATCCTTCTTGATAACAGGGACAATCGGGGTGGCCCAGTCCGAGCGATCGACGGGCGTCAGTACCCCGTCCCTCACCAGATCGGCCAGTGCCCGTTCAACCGGCTCGCGCAGCGCGTAGGCGAGCGGCCGCGCGCGCATAAACACGGGACGCGCGTCCGGGCGCAGGTGTATGCTCACGGTGCCGCCGGTGAACCGCGAATACATCAGAGAATCTGGAACTGAAAATGTCCAAATCAAAACCGTCACTCGTTACATTATTAATGTTAATTTTTTTATTACGGTTCGGTACTTCAATGCCTAATTCTTTAATCCATTGCCTTCCTATCAATAATGTTTTACCCTGGTTAACTATATATAATTTTAATGTCATTGTTTTTCCGTTGTAAGTGACCTGAGGTTGTATTACACCTACTGGCCTTACTAACTCTCCTGTGTAATAGCGCAACATCACTTCGCTATCTTCAATGCTATGGCCCTGGAAGCGCTTTTTAAATAATTTATAGCTTATACAAGATACTGCGCTGCCTGTGTCCAGCTCCATATCATAGTTGTGACCGTCCATAACAATAGGTATCAATATTGGTGGGTACTGGCTAAGAGATAACTGATTAACTGTTGTTACTATTACCTCGTTGCTGTCATAGTGATCGCTCGATTCGGCCTCCGCTTCCTCTTCTGTTACGAAGTTGTGCCCCATGTCGTATCCCTGCCCTCTTAGCCGTGGGCACATGCGCCTTAAGTGTCCGTCCTGATTACACACTCGGCACACGTAATAACCGTACTTGCATCTCGAAGTTTCGTGGTCTTTTCCACACACGCGACATATTAAGTTGCCGCGCGCGCCTGCCGTTCGTTGCAGTGCGCCCGCGCCTCTGCTGCTCGCCGCCGCCGCCGCTGCTCTGTAGTGGGTTGGCGCGTCCCGTGTTCTGGCGACCGGGCCCGGAGTCGATGGTGCGCCGCCGCTTCTTGCCTGCCTGCGTGACGTCACTAACGAGCCCGACCTTTGCACTCCCGTTATCGCCTGACACTCCGCCGCCGCCCCAGTGAGCCTGCTTCCGCGAGCGTCCTTTTGTTCTACCAATGCTGCGTCCTTCTCTGCTGCCTCCATGCTTGTCGCGAGACTGAACGCTTTGGCGAATTCTAATTTTTCTTCCGCGAATAAACGTTGGCGGATTGTTTCGCTAATCAATCCGCAGACCATCCGATCTCGTAGGCTGTCTTCTAGACTGCATTCAAATCCGCACGTCATAGACATCTTCTTCAGATCCGCTACAAAGTCAGCTATTGTTTCCCCATCGGCTTGTTTTCTTTGATGGAACTTAAACCTTTCTGCGAGTATACTGGGCCGAGGTTGTAGGTGGTTCTCCATGATATCCGTCAGTTGTTTGAATGTATTAGTAGTAGGTTTATCTGGGGTGCACAAATTAACTAATAGCTCGTAACTTTGCGCACCCATCACTGTGACTAATGTAGGCACTTTCCTCTCCATTGTGATGTTGTTTACAATGAAATATTGCTCAAGGCGTTCGACGTACAACCGCCAGTTGTCCGTCCCCACTTGGAACTCTGAAATTTTGCCGATCGACATTGTTTTTCTTCTTCCATACACTTTGAACACGCGCCAGTCCGTTTAGATACTCGTCGCCACTGTGAAATCCGATATTTAAGGGATGTAACACCAAAAATGATAAGACGCTACGCTTCTGGTCTCAACGGTTTGTTCCGACAGAGGCGGACGGCGCCTACCCTCGAATACCATAATTAACTAATCAACAAATACCTTACAGGGAGTTTTGGATATTGTCTGCTCGAAGAGTCATTCGAAGCGTCCTCTTTCAGTGTGTACCTTGTTACAGAGTGAAGGCTTCACTCATGCAGCCGCAGATGGGAGATCTGCCGCCGGACCGAGTTAATCAGTCTCGGCCATTTGAGGGAGTCGCAACGGACTTTGCGGGGCCGTTTTCAGTAAAAACGACCACCCTTCGCAACGCTCGGGTTGTGAAGGCTTACCTATGCGTGTTTGTATGCTTGGCCACCAAGGCTGTCCACTTGGAAGTAGTTTCAGCATTGTCTACTGAGGCCTTCGTCGACGCTTTGGATCGTTTTGTGTCGCGCAGAGGCCTGCCCTCACTTATTCGCTCCGACAATGGCTCAAATTACAAGGGTACCATAAACTATCTAAAGGATGTTAATGTATTTTTAGGAAATAATGGTGATAGTTTAAGTCAAATCCTCGCCCGGAAAGGGGTAACTTGGCGGTTTAGTCCCCCAAATTGCCCTCACTGGGGAGGTATCTTTGAAGCTGCCGTCAAGTCAGCTAAGACTCACCTCCGCTGCGTGATCGGAGAGACTGTCCTGACGTTTGAGGAGCTTGTTACTGTGTTTTGTAAAGTAGAGGCGGTCCTCAATTCTCGTCCTCTCTGTCCCCTGTCCCCTGATCCAAACGATCTAGAGGTCCTGACTCCTGGCCATTTTTTGATTGGGCAGCCACTTACTGCGCTGCCAGAATACCCATGGAGGGATGAACGTACGTCACGGTTGTCACGTTTTCAAATGTTGCAACAAATGGGCCAGGACTTTTGGAATCGTTGGTCGGTTGAATACCTGCATCTGTTGCAGCAAAGGGTGAAGTGGACAGACAGGACCGAGCCTCCTAGGGAAGGGGATTTGGTACTTTTGAAAGAGGCCAATTGGCCATCCTTGTTTTGGCGCCGGGGGCGCATTTTAAAGTTGCTATTTGGGGAGGACGGAACTCCACGCGTCGCGGATGTGTTGGTCGATGGTTCGATTCTGCGACGAGCCGTAGCAACGCTCTCTCGTCTCCCGGTTGATTAGACTAGCGGCCTGAGCCTCTCAGCCCGGAGCGGGGGGATGTTCGGAATAAAGTAGCAACATTGTCTGTGACAGATGACACTTACTTTTGAGGTTATTGCACTTGAAAATTTTCTTGCTTGGTTGGCTCGTGGTTGAGCAAATTATACTTATCTAAATTGTAAAGCAATTGGATTGCTGGCTTTATATCTTCGCGTGGAGTGAACTTTAAGAAAGGAGGGAAGGTTCCCGAGTCATTCCTGACGATTTGTGGTGAGGGGAAAGGATTCCCCTCGTGAAAGTGAGACGAACAGTTCTCCCTTGAGACCGCGAGGTCGTGGTACCAAGAACCTGCACTGAGACGCAGTTTTCTGGGGAAGAGCGCTCTTGGGGTAGTCTGGGGAAGACTAGGGCTCCCACTAGCGATCCGGTGCAGGCATCCCGGGAGGCGCCAGCTGCCTATTCGACGAGGACCGTCGACAAAACATTGGACATTCTGTAAGTGTTTTACTTGTGTTTCCGTGTTTATTAGTGTTTAATTTGGGACCAGGAGGCAGGCGGCCCTGTCTCCTTGGTCTCTGGTAGCAGAGCGGGTCCTATACCCAACAGGCGTCACTATCTGTCCCACTCACTCTTGGCAAATATCTTCACTATCCATCTCTTGCATCATTCTGGCGTTAAATTAATGACCTCCAAAAAGCTTGCGCCGATCAAAAACATTTTAACAAAGTAAACTAAATTGGCATTAAATCGGGTTAATTCATGTTTATATTTTTTTCTAAGTTTTTTTCAGTATTAAACCAACAAGTGGTTTAATACTGAAACCAACACTATTTTGGAATCCTGATTAAAGGCGCCAACTTTTGATACCACTTGCCAAAGTGCTCTAGTACATTCTTTTAAAGGAGGCAAAGTACCTAGACTAATTTCAAAAATGTTTACAGTTCCGAGAAAAAGTGTTATATTTAGGAAACTTGGGGCATTTATGTTACTATTTTTGACTGTGGTCATGGATATGATATTTATGGTTATGGTAAAAACACTCTAATGGACAAAAACAACACATATTAACCACAGTAACCGAAAAATTTTTACAGTTTGGAGAAATTTCGTGTTTTTTTTAAATGCCTCTCGTCTATTAAACATGTTTACTTAACAAATCAATATTTTTTTATCTCATAACTTATGAAGCGTTGGTAGCGCAGCGGTAGAACGCCGGCCTCACATTCTGGAGGTCGTGGGTTTGAATCCTGACATGTACCTACCAATGACTTTGTTTCCTAAGTAATGCACCTGCATTTGTGAAGTTGTAGTAGCAATATCACACTTCTCGAAGGAAAACATCGTGAGGAAACCTGAGTGTCTGAGGTGTTCACATACCTTAGCGCTTGAAATTGTCAATACGCGGTGGGCAGGCGTGGTAATAATAATAATATAGTAAAAAATATATATTTCATTAATACAACTTATGAACTAATTGTTACAGTTTATTTAAAAATTAAGCTCATACACTGTTTTGGTCGAGTTTTCTTATATAAAAGTTATATTTCTAATATTAAAATGCTCATACAGGTGCTTCAAAATTTTCCGGTCAAACTTCTGGGGTAGTTTTACTCACTCATGAACACAAACAAATTTGATTGTAAGAAAAAATAGAGCAGATCAGCTGTTCCGCAGAAATCGTTTTTCGCAACATAATATGGAGGAGCTGAATTTTGTTCAACCCCTGGTGGTATTGATTGTGACTTACGACGCCATTTTTTTTGTTATTGTCATGCAGCGCAAACTTGCGGCGATAATTGGAACTAAAACTTTTAAAGCGCGTATCGACGATGCCCTCGTTTGTATGTGGGCTTCACGTTACCATTAGGTACTAAGCCGCTTTGATAAACGCGAAGTGCTTATACGATGTGCGGCGTAGGTACCTACTTTATTTCAGTCGAATTTAAATCCGACTGAACATGAGGTAGCTGTATTGCATTACAGCGATGTTTTTCAATCCGGCGCGCCTACTTGTCATACGGCGCCGGCGTGTTATGCAAAATGGCTGCGACATAATTATCTATCTATAGGAAGGACTTCGGTACTTACTATTATGTCATAATCGTCCGGGAACTCGGTGTTTTTTAATGATCGGCGATGGTCTTATTATAGATGTGGATAAAGTGCCCGGAAATATTGCCAATATGCCCGGGCACGAATGTAACAAAAGCGCGCGCTGTGTGCTAGCTGAGCGGACTCCTGTCGCGTATTGTTAGTAAAATAGCACTAGCCACGTTCATTGGTAGGCAAACCTATTCTTTGACGTTATTTTAATTTTTAACCATAATATTTTTTTTTACTTATCATATTGTAATGTAACATAGGTCCAAAAATACAGTTATATAACAGTCATACAGACATGTCTGTTTGTCTGTAGGTTAAGTAGGTAATAGGGTTCCGTGGGCGGGCACCCTTCGTGTACCTACTGAAAAAAATGGGCTTTGCAGCATTTAGCTGAGCAAGAAAACTCCATTAAACTCCATGTGTTTATTGAAAAAAATTATCTGATGTACTTTGTGGCGGACACACAATCATAGACAAATTTTACAAATTATCGTATGCAAAGTGTAATTGTCATAATAATATCCTTTGTCATTTTATCGATGGTGGCTACAGCTTTAATCACAATCCTAACGTTTGTGAGTTTCAGTGATCGGCCTAATTTTTTTTTATATTTGCTTATTTGTAATATTTTATTACAAATTCTGAACATTTACCTTAAGAATATTGAATATATTATATCTTACAAGTTGATGTTACGAGATAAAGTGCAATGTATATACATTTAGCATTTCGTTTATTTACTTCCACGATAACTAAATGTTTATATATATACCTTAAAAAAATTCAAAATGTATAAAAATTCGTTAGGCATTTTTAATGTACTAAGAGTAAAAACATAGACACAAAAAAATTACTAGAAGAATCGTGATGGCTGTTATGAAAAATTGAAATAAAAAGTTGATAGGTACCTTATTACGCTACTGCTTCTTTAACCTCGTCACATTAACATTAACACATTACTTAACAAGTATTTTAATCACTGGTGGGTTCGGCTTTAATTACAATCTGATCGACTGTGGCCTGAGCTGGTCGGTCTTCGAGAGGATCAACCTTGAAAAAAAAAAGGTAAAAAAAGGTTTATGTTATCAAGCAAATATTACAAATTCTAAACTTAAGTGCAATATTGAAACTATCTCGCGAATTTATTATGCGAGCTAAATTTTCATAATCATAAGCCGCCTATATACGTCCCACTGTAGGGCACAGGCCTTCTCTCAGAGAGAGAGAGTTTAATAGAGAGAGAGAGAGAATTTATACGAGTTTAGCTAAATTTTAATGTCTCAGTATGACTAAGGCGCAAAGCCGCCGATCGTACTGTATTTATGTAAATATTTCATGTTTGTGTTTTTCCTGGTACAATAAAGAATAATCTTATCTTACCTGATATTATCTTATGAAAATAAATAAACATTACAATTGGTATTGAATTTATAGAATCTATAATTCGACGACCTCGTGGCGCAGCGGTAGTGCATCTGCATACCATGCGAGAGGTCCCGGGTTCGAATCCCGGCTGGGGACAAAAAAACCCAGGTCTTGGATGTTTGTTTACATGTTTGTGATGCCGTTGTTTCTGGTTCCCATGACACAGGGTGTCCTAGTGTGGGGCCAGAAGCAATGTATGTGCCTGTATGTAAATGTTTATGTTTATAATAAAATCAAATGATATAATAAAATCCGGTGCGGTGGTAGCCTATTGGGTAGAACAATGGACTCTGAAGCGAGAGGACCGGGTTCGATTCCCAGTGCGGGTACCTATGACTTTGTTTTCTAAGTTATGTACATTTGTGAAGTTATAGTAGCAATACTACTCGCTAACTGTAAAGGAAAATATCGTAAGGAAATCTGAGCTATTCACATACCTCAGCGCTTGAAATCGCCAATCCGCGGTGGCCACCTCTCCCTGAGAGAAGGCCTGTGCCCTACAGTGGGACGTATACAGGCTGCTTATGTTATGTTATACCGATTAAAGTAACTTAACGTAACTAAACTAGTTAAATAAAACCGCGTTGAAAGTTGAAATCGGTTCAAACACGTATGAGCTACGATGACACAGATACCCCTGTTTTCTCGTACGTTAACAATCTGTTTACATACTGTTAATGGTTGTCAGTTTTTTTTTGTATGAGCTTTGGCCAGCTTACACATGTCATGTTAACTAACGAGCTGTTGTTAGGCACGAGAAAGCGGGAGATAGGTAGGTAAACAGGCAAACATAGGCATCAAATTATCACACCCCTCGTGTATTTTGATGCACCGTTTGGTAAATTATACTGAAATAAAATGCGATGTGCGCCACTTACCATATGACCTAAATCAGGTCCGCTTGAAGTCCCATTATCCATTATTTCTGGCTTTTCAGTTTTAATAGATATTATTTGCACGCTAAAACAGTAAATAAGATGTTATTTATTAGTTGAAATAAGTGCATGCATACAAATCAGTCTTTTTATGACGAAAATAATACATAGCTGTCCCCCGGCTTGTTAGACAGACTGCCTTTGAAATAGCGCGCGTCGAACGACGGAGCTGTTGATAGCGCTATCTTCTTCTATTGGTATGGACGTGAGCGGTGTAGGAATACTATTGTTATTCGGTTATTGTTCTGGTCAACTCGAAGATGATCTTGAATCAAGTGCTTATACGTAACTTAAATTGAAATTATTTACGAAGAGTTCGCTCTGTCATAAATCTTTCATTACGAAACTATTGTCCGAACTGTAAACGGTCTTATGTATGAAAGTACGATTTCTCTAAAACACTCCTCAGAAATAGTTTAAATAAAATCTGTCGTTACGACTTTCACTTTACCACAGACTATTTAAGCTGACTTTGAGGAGTGTTTTGAGGAATTGTGTTTTCATAAATAAGACCGTTGTACTGTAATCTACTTTTAATTTGTATTCGGTAGAATATGCTGTGCCTTACCTACCTTTATAGTTTTGTTGCAGTCACTCATCATAGCGCAACTGGGTAGAGTGCTTTAAATCTCGACGAGTCAGATCGTCGTCAGCTTTTTGAGCAAAATAAAAAACAGGGCAAGTGCGAGTCGGCCTCGCGCACGAAGGATTCCGTACAGGGGTATCTATACAACATTTGAATATTTCAAGCGTATATCTATTGGCGTTATTAATATAGAGCCAAAAACGGCAAAAACAATCATATTTGTTCTATGAGAGCCCCCCTTAAATATTTATTTTATTCTGTTTATAGTATTTGTTGTTATAGCGGCAATAGAAATACATCATCTGTAAAAATTTCAACTGTCAATTATCAACTTTCAACTATCACGGTTCATGCGATACAGCCTGGTGACAGACAGACCGACAGACAAACAGACAGACAGACGGACAGTGGTCTTAGAAATAGGGTCTCTTACCCATTTGTGTACGGAACCCTAAAAAAGACAAGACAAAAAAATTTAGTATGTACTTACTTGGCCAGACCACACTCATTTGAACATTTGGACTGCAGTTCAACTAATTCTAATGCTTTTCTTTTTCTCTCCCTCCTAAAAGAAAATAACAATTTTATCACTGTAATTAGATAGATAACTAATTTATTTACACAAGGCACACACACTTATTAAAAATATTACAATACTCAGTGATTATTGTCACAAAGTAACAGCACAGAGTAAGCATAGACAAGATAGAAGCATACATAAATCATAGAAACAAAGTAGGTAATTCAACATAGGAACCTACGGTAAGTTCAAAGCAAATTCAAAACGATAAAGTAGATTTTATAAGCATTAAAATAGTTTGCTTACACTACTTCATTCATTCTCTTGGCCCGTTGAATCGCATACCATTTACTTTTTTTCATCTTCATTTTGAAGCTTGTTGAAAAAAAAGTCCTTATAATACTCGTATCGGAATGCGACTCTTCGCTCTCTAGTAATTCAACAATTCACCGAAGTGCGCTCTATCCTACGCTACGCCAGTAATTTTGCGAATCACAAACTAAGATATTATGATCTTTATAGCTATACACTGTCACAATTTGTATCCTTTTCACTTATAATGTAACAAAGAGAGTACTTTCGCTATTTATTTAAAGGTAAAAATAAAACATTTTTTCATGTTGCGCTTGCGGCTAAAATTGGCGTGCTCCTTACGTGTAACCCAGTGCGCGACTGAACCGCGCCGCGCGCCCGCGCCGTGCCCCGCCCGCTGCAGGAGCCCCGCCGCCACAGAACACGCCGCAGGCGAGGCGACGCCTTGAAATATTTACATGGGTGGCAAGACAGGCAAAGGCAAAGAGGAATGGAAGTCAAAAAAGGGCAAGCCTTTACGTGCCTTTACCCAGCAGTGGGGCACAATTATAGGTAGGCAGGTACATAAAAAAGTACTGCTAGAATATTTTTCTATTGTCCATATGAGTGTATAAGTTTTAACGTAATCCACTACGAATTTAAAAAGTTTGATCGCTTCATAGCTTTTTAACATTAAATCACAATTGTTTTGACAATGACAAATGAACTCAAAAAAATAAATTATATACCTATCATAACAATCTCAAAATTATATCAACATAAAAAAATTGCGATGTCTGTAGAGGACTTTTAAAGCAAGATCTCTTAACACACTTAAGACCATTAAGCAAACGGTATAATCCAGTCGCACATTAACCTTTACATTTATACTCAGTTATGACGTAAACGACTAAAATGAAAAGTTTGATGTGCTGTTTACTGTACCTATATCTTTAAAACACTTGACCCCAGCCACGCCTTGTCGAGTTTCATAAAACTACAATTCGTAGATTATTATGACAATTCGATGTACATTACGTAGCAGAGTCTTCCTGCTTGTTAATGGGTGGGTTAATTGACTTTCCAGTATACTTACATTGAATTGTCATAGTAAACCTCATCTTCGTTGACCATCTGGGGACTGTTCCATAGAACTACCTCTATGAAACAGGCCCCAGATGGTCAACGAAGACGAAGTCTTAAATGTTACGCCCTTACCTGTTAAATGCCGGTTGATTCTAGTTTTAAAGATACCCCGCATGAGTATACGACGACGCTAGTCGCGCGTTTTAAATGTCAAAAGTCATTCGTTATGTAATTTTAGCGCCACAAAACGCGTGACTCGCGCAGCTTACACGTCTCGATATAGACGTAGTGGGCAGTTATTTTAAGTCAATAGAATTCATGCCAATTATATAAAAAATGTCAACAGTGTTTCAATTGTCAAAAATTAAATTTTTAAAAAAGTCAATCAATTAGACTTAATAAGAAGTAAAAACAAAGTTAGATGGAATAAAATGAGATTTCACAATGGAATCTAATTTTAATCAATAAGACTGATAAATTGTAATATTTTATTTCTGCTACTTCTAACTTAAGTTTCACGGTATTTCGTTTTTCCGAAACGCCTACTTAACTATTCTTAGCAATTATGTATTTTTGTGTTTTGTTGCAAACTTTTCTAAGGCCGATCTCCACCTCTTCTTAAAAAATGTCACTTAAGTCGCCAATTAAATCGACATTTGTGTGAAGAATTTTATTTAAATGCTACTTCATTTAAGGAAGTGGTGCAAGTCACTCTAAGTAGGTATTTTTAAATTTTTACCACAAACAGTAGGTATTAAAATAAACGAAGATTCATTTTAATTGTATAAAGCAGCCATTACTTTGTTTTGTGCGTCCGAAGGGACTTCCCATTGCAGGTCACAGGTCTTCTCCAAGGGAGAGATACAGGTCTTTTCAATGCGAGAGATACAGCTTTATTATATACTAGCTGTTGCCCGCGACTTCGTTCGCGTGGAAATGTTGGTGTGTATTTTTCCGGGATAAATAATAGCCTATGTGCTAATCCAGACTATAATCTATCTCTGTGCAAAATTTCATCCGGATCCGTTCAGCTGTTTTTGAGTGAAAGAGTAACAAACATCAAAACATACATACAAATTTTCGCATTAGTAATATATGTTAGGATAATTATGTTGGTTAAGGGTACCCAGTGGGTTCCTAGCGCCACCAATGAAAAAAAAATCATATCTTCTTCTCACACATCGTATTTGCAAGAAACGTATGTAGAAGCTCTCAATCATGTTAACAGTGATTTTTAGGACTCACGAACCTAGGATCACAAACCTGGGACTAGTTAGCATTTATGCCAAAAACGGCCGTTTTTGGCGTTAATGATATCTAGTCCCAGGTTTCTTGCATTAGGTTCACGGCCATGGGTCCTAAAAATCACTATTAACATGATTGAGAGATTGTACTGACACTTTTTGCAAATTCGATCTGTAAAAAAAATATGATTTTTTCTATGTGGCGCTAGTGTTACTCCCTGGAGCCCCTTATAGGTAAAGTGTTTTCCACTTAACCTTATCTTAGACATTCAGGTTTGACATCATAGAATGAATATGATGTTTAAATGATGTCTATATTTACAGGTTTTTCATGACGTTTTGTGATGTTTGGTTTTACGAAATACCTAAGTAGGTACTTAGTATCGAAGCGGAAGTTAGGGGTTGTGGCGAGCACATGTCAACTCTGCGCGCGCACTATAAACTCCAACATTCCTACATCGCGCAAGCAAAATGTTTCACATGACATACCATAAATATAACGTCCGGCGAACATCAGTCGGATCGGCCGTCCCCAGGCATACGATCTGCCTGGCGGGAAATTTCCCTTTATAGTGGAAGAGCACGATCACCCCCCAGGCAGCACACAAGTCATATAACTGGCCAACAATTTAACCTTATGCAGGGTTAAGCTTTATTATATATGTATAGAAGCTGTGTGTATTGCCAAGTTCTGTATTAAAGTTGTTTTTTGTTATGATAATGCTATTAGCTGAGTTAGTTCTGTAATTTGCCGATTTTATTTCTTAAAGCTGAATAGTCATCATAAATAGACCTGTTACTCAAGAGTTTGTGTAACCTTTTGTATAACACTGGTATAAGATTTTATTATCCAGCAGAGTACTGAATAATTGAGGTTCTGTTCTCTTTTAGCTGTATTACACACCACATCTTGACAGTTACACAGCTGCTGTATAAAGTAGGTGTGGTTCCTTTTATGAAGCATATAGTTAGTTAACAGAATTTAAGGTAGCTGTTATAACTACTTTATGGCGCTTTAAGTACGAAATTACTGTCCTGTGCAGCTAACTGGGGTAAAAGCAAAAGTAACAGATTCTTATGCAGAAGTTGGCTGCGTATTCACGAAAAGTAGACATTTTTTAAGCTAGCAGAACTATTTTGCAATATTTGTCAGCATTTATGCGGCTAGTAGTTTGACATTTCGATTTCGTGTGCGCGCTTATACTTAATATTAAAGTGTGTTGTGTAAATGCCGCCTATAAAAAAAAATGCTAAAATCATCTCCAATTCATGGAAAAATAGAAAAAGAACAGGAGGCATACGAAGAAAGTGCTTGCGCGAGTATGAAAACATAAAAAAATCTATTTGTGCTAATCCACAAACGACTGAAGGAAGTTCTTCCAGTTCATCTGATCCAAGTACAAATCAAGTGCGACCACAATCCATAGAAACGGGTTCCGTAATAAATAATTATGAATCTACATTGTGTGAAGATTATGAATCAATTCAGAGGTCTGAAGATAGTGATGCGAGTTCCAATAATTTTGAAAAAAGTGAAACGGAATATGAAAAAAATTTAATATTTCGTAATAACTTAAAAAAATGGGCCATAAATAAAAACATTTCTCTAGAAGCCTTAAGGGAATTATTAGCTGTCGTCAATCACAGATTGCCAGGAGTTTTGCCAGTAGACCCGAGAACATTATTACAGACTAAGAGAAATGTCGTAATAAAAAAAATTGAAGGTGGAGAATACTGGCACAAAGGACTTATTGAACCTTTAAAAGATATAATAAATTTTGTATGGCTGGAAATCCCTGAATCTATACAATTAAATTTGAATTTTGATGGCTTACCTATTTTCAACAGTTCGAAAAAAGAATTTTGGCCAATTCTTTGCAATATCTGCGAAAAACCAGAAATAGAGCCTCTTGTAGTTGGAATTTATTATGGATCAGGAAAACCAAAGAACCTTAGTCAGTATTTAGAAGATTTTGTCGCAGAAACTCAAAGTCTTCTTGAAAATGGAATTTCTATGGTTAGAGAAGGCAAAGAAAATATTATAGTCAATGTAAGAATAAGGTGCTTCATCTGTGACTCTCCGGCTAGAGCATTTATAAAAGGTAAATGATGACTAAACTTGTTACCTACATTACAGATGTCATGCAAAAACTTTTTAGGGTTTTGGTAGCGGTAGGGTAGGGGTAGGGTAGGGGTGGGTTAGGGATTAGGATAGGGGTAGGGTAGGTTACACGACATTCATTGACTGGGGGTACGAAGTTCGCCGGGTCAGCTAGTTAATTAATATATAAAAGAGGTCTTGCAGATCCTTACTACAATAACATACAATCCTTTATTGAAAATATTTTACATTTTCAGGTGTTTGCAACTTCAACTCTAGGCATGGATGTTTAAAATGTACGACTGTAGGAGAATACTCGCATCAGTATCATACTGTCGTTTTTCCAAACTTAAGATGTCCTAAAAGAACAAATGAAGAATTCAGAAATAAGAAATATAGAGATCATCTAAAATCTGATACACCCCTTTTAAAATTACCCATAGATATGATCGAAGATTTTCCTATTTCCGATTCATTACATCTGATTGACTTAGGAGTCATGAAACGATTACTCGTGGGATGGCGTGATGGAAATTTTAAGAATCTTACTACAAAATGGCGAGCTGACGATACGCTGAAAGTAACACAGTTTTTACTCACCTGTAAACTACCCTCCGAAATTCATAGATCCATGCGAGGTCTAGATGAGCTTCATCATTGGAAAGCATCTGAATTCCGGTCATTTTTCTATTATTTGAGTATTGTTATTCTGCCTGACTTTATGTCGATAGGACCCTATGAACATTTTTTGACTCTTTTCTGTGGGGTAACAATTTGCTCTAGCCTACAGTACAGCTCAATATTGGACCTTTCTCATGAATTATTATTATATTTTGTAGAAAACTTTAAAACATATTATGGTAACTACATTACTAGCAACATTCATAATCTGGTACATATTACTGATGAAGTTCGTAAATTCGGCCCACTTAACACCTTTAATTCTTACCCTTTTGAGAACAAACTGTACTGCATTAAAAAAATGCTTAGAGCTGGCAACAAGCCATTATCACAAATAGCTAAAAGGCTTACAGAGAGTGATTGGAATGTTCAATCTAAATTAAGTAAAGCGAAAAATGAAACTAACCAATATCCTGTCATAAAAACAAATAGTAAAAATAGAAAAATAATAGATTTTGGTAAGTTCGTAATTTCTAACAAAAGACAGGATAAGTATTTTATGACTACAGAAGAAGAAATTATAGAAGTGGCAGAAATAACCGATGAACATATCAAAGGGTACAGAATTGAAAATGTATCTGACATCTTCGAATTACCTATTAAGTCTTCATATCTTAATATGTTTAAAACAGGTGTACAAAATGGAAACCGTACAACAGAAATCATAAGTTTCAATAACATTAGCTATAAGTTTGTAGTAACTACAAACAAAAATGAGCTTTATTTCATTCCTCTATTACATACATTAACAATTTAAACTGTATAGACCGTATTCTAATTGCTATGTATTTACGAGGTACTTGGGCACGCTGCTGTTTAGTAACTAAGAACAGTAGGAAGGAAGGAAAGGAATGAAAACCAAGGAAGGAATACTTATCTTGATCTCATGCTATTTATAAAAAATATTTGACTAAATGTGTAATATTAATGTGAATTGTAATAAAACAATTATTTAAGTCAATCAGTCTTCCTTTTATTTTCACTACAAAAATCACTTGAAAATACTTAATTGTCCGATACATCACTACCTATTAAACGATTACACTTAACAAAGTACGAAAAAAAAAGCAAGTTATAAATCTGATTATTGAGTAAACGCAAGTGTTTTACTCGGGATTCTGTTTGAAAGAACACTTAATAAAATTCTAGTTATAAAAATCTAAATTGTTATAAAGAAATCAACAAAATAGAATTAAACGTATAGCGTTACATCGCCATAAAAAAATCAACAAAATATAATTCAACGTATAGCGTTACATCTAAGTAACGTAATATCATAATCATCGTAATCATCGTAAGTCTTTGGTAAAAATTGAATCTAAAAGTCTATAAGCACAGTTAGAGCCTGATCCTGGTGCCACAGAACATAATATTGCATACTTTTCTAAGTATGTTTTAAGTATTTTAGGGCATGATAGTTCTTTGTCGAGTTTCTCCAAGCTTTCGATGTTATCGACAACTTCCATACACATCCTTTTAGTTTCTGCTCCTTTGGCTTGTGCTAAAGTTGTTACTGTAATATTTTCTGTGCTTTGTTCTTGTATTTCTTGTAACTGAACCGACATTTCCCCAAGCTTTTTCATTATTTTATTTTGGTTGTCCAAGATTGCAGTTTGTATCTCGTATAAATTATTAATTTGGGTTGTCATATTTTGATCATTTGTATAATAATGTACTTCTTGAGGTGTATTTTCTTGCTCTCCGGTGGATACTGTATAAACTGTTTCATCGATAATATAGGAGGGCTGCTGGTTGGTTAGAATTGACGTTTCTGGAAATATTTGTATGGTTGGATCTGCTTGTGTGAATGGACTTGCTTGTATGGTTGGACCTGCTTGTGTGATAGGACCTGCTTGTGTGAATGGACGTGCTTGTATGGTTGGACCTGCTTGTGTGAATGGACCTGCTTGTATAGTTTGACTTGCTTGTATGGTTGGACCTGCTTGTGTGAATGGACGTGCTTGTATGGTTTCACTTGCTGGTATGGTTGGACCTGCTTGTGTGATTGGACCTGCTTGTATGGTTTGACTTGCTGGTATGGTTGGACCTGCTTGTATGGTTTGACTTGCTGGTATGGTTGGACCTGCTTGTGTGATTGGACCTGCTTGTATAGCTTGACTTGTTGGTATGGTTGGACCTGCTTGTATGGTTAGACTTTCTTGAATGATTTGACTCGCGTGAATGGTTGAAGTTGGTTGTTTCATTCTTTTCTTTGGGTTCCCAGACTTAATCTGCAACAATGCATAAAAACCTTTTCGAATTATTCTAGAAAAATCAACTGTAAAGCTGTAAACACACGATAGTATCAAACTGATCAAACGCAGTGTCGTCCTTCCAAAAATGACAGTGTTTGGGGAATTTTACGGAACTGAAGCGAGCCACGGATTTTTCTTTCTTTCTTTCCGTTTGCCTTAGTTCGGCAGTTGCAGAGTTGCAGCGATGGCGTCTGCATGTGCAAATACAATAGAATTTCTAGAAAAATATCGCGAATGCGAATGTTTGAGGCTAATTAACACTAAATATTATAAAAATAAACATTACATTATAATTTATTTTTAAAAGTACGTAGCGGCGCGGCGCGCACTAGCAGAGGCCGCTTAGAACAAAGCGCCATTTTTGGCACGCACACATAGACGCTACATTTACAGGCAATCTGGGACAGTCTCGGACAGAGCTAGGTCGCGAGCATCGCAAGTGCTCGTGTGTTCATCACGACATTCACGCGGCACATAATTACCTACCTTTTAGCAAAAAGAATAAGATATATTATTACAGTTACAATGTATTTGGTTGTTTAAATACAACAAAATTATTACATACATATTACATACCTATTCAACTTATCGTTCGCTGATAAAACGCCAGTATTTAGGTACTACGGGTTAGGTTTAGGTAGGCATATTCTTTGTTGGCGCTCGCCGCCCGCGCCGCCGCCGCGCGCCGCGCGGGTATGCGTACCTACCTACCAACCTATTCTATTTATGTATTACGCTGGTAATTTTTTTATCTAGACGCACGACATGTATGTATGTTTGTAAACTATTACTACCTTTTCAAAATTCAAAATCAATACGGAAGCAAGCACCCTAGTGAGTCAGCAAGTATAGGTATGTATTTTCAAGAATTGCAGGAGCGGACATTCTGTAACTTCTTTATTTTGTGGTCGCGTGTCGCATCGATCGAGAAATAAAGAGAAAGTCACTGTGTGGGGAAATCGCTCTGTCGTCATCCATTTGGAAGGACATCAGAAGACTGATCAGTTAAAACTGCCCGTGTGTGGCGAGCATTAATTATTTAAAAACAAATAATTCAGATAATTGCTTATAACCAGTTACAACCTCAATTTTCTTAGTTTGTCGTTCATATTTTTACTTGAACTACCAAAATGATGCACAAAACGACAATGGATATGGACATAGAGATTTAAATATATAGGTAGGTAGGTATTAATTTACCATTATTCGTTGAGCTGCAGCATTCAAATTTAGAACTTTTTGAGGAGGAGTAGTACGTTTGTAGGATCGTTCACCGTCATCGGTATCGTCCGTGTCTGTTTTGTCTAACATTTTTGCTAATTCATCCTCTGCTTCTTCGTATGTACTATAGTTTCTTCTTTTCACTACACAATTATAGGTCAACCAATCTGTCTGGGGCTGCAGGGTATCATTTTTTGCGAGTATATCACCGTACATCTTAGGCCAACGCAATATTCCTTTGACTTCCCATGTTTCGGGCACAGTACATAGTTCTACCTTGCCTTTTCGACGAGTCGACACAATTTTAAACGGCATGTTCCCTGAAAAATATCAATAACTTAATTAGTACGTACTTACCTTAAGTAGGCACATCTGGCCACTTGAAATAACCTAAATGTTTTTTGCAAGGCACAACTTACATCTATCTACTACTACTCAAACTACCTATCCTATGTCTGCCACTTATCAAATTTTTAACCCGATGTCTCTTCTTTCTGACTTATTAATGCGACAACTATCTGCTATACTCCACAAACAGTCGTACGCATGCACTCTGATGGCAGACTGACTGACTATACTATGTTTTACGGCGGAGCGAGTGGGGAGGCGGGGGGGTTAATACAGATGCCGCGCGCCCGCCGACCGAACCGAGGAGAGTACCTAAACACTACAGAGGTGTAGTAAGTAGTTAAACCTACTATACTTACTTATTTATTCTGTACTACATTAATTATTACGTTAGTTGTAATTTTTAGTGTCGTAATACTTTTTTATATTGAATAAGTATTAACTAATAATAAATCTGAATATGATTAGAGCTAAAAAAAACAAATAACAATAGGTCTATACTGTGGGTTTTCATTTATTTTATGACTGAATCCTAATTGTTTGATTTATATTACGAGTGTGCATGATTATAGAACAGTTATCGAAAATATGTTGTGGGCAGACCAGTTTTAACCAGAGAACATCTGAATAAGTGGACACATAAGGTCTGTTATGCAGACATTAGACGAGGAGCCGCTGTGCAAGCAGACTTTATTCAGAATGAGCGTCGCCATAATGAATAACATAACCTATTAAATGATGAGAAATTTTATACTCGAAAACTCAATTATGATAACGAAATCGGTATAATATTCTTGTAAAAAGTATTACAAGGTTACTTTTGAACCCTCAAATGGTATAAGAACATAAAAAATATTTCACTCGTAAAAACAAACCAACGACGAAATGTTGTTTATTTCTCAAAAACCTGGCTTATCAGGTAGCGCGTAAAAATTTTGCACGAAATGTATATATGAATACACGGTAAAGTTGCATGCGCACCTACAATTTATTATTTCAAGCACAAATAAGCGTATAAAATTATTTACTTACCGCTAGGACATACAATTTGGCCATTTTTTTTTCTGCTCACCAAACAACGCGTGCACTTTTAATTTATTTTTGTGTTCGATTATGTCAACTTCAAATTTAATTTGAATAAATTCTTGATAAATGTTCTGAAATAAGCTTAAAGCTGTGTATCATCTGAATATCTGAGCTTTGAAGGACTAAGCATATAGTTCATTCATCATTCATTCATCTTCTGGATAACAGAGCTGAAATACTTGCATAAAAGAACAAAATGTTTTTATGCAGAAGATACTCAGCTTGTCGTACAGTTATTCAAAACTTATTCATGTGTTATATTGCTATTACTCAGCTATTAGCGGTATAATTTTGTGCCCAAATTGCTTGAGTAACGTCTGAGTAAGCGCCAAATCAGCTAATTACGGTAGTCTTATTCAGCAATTCGTTTCTGTGACTGCTATTATAAAAAACTTACTCAGAAGGTTTGTGCTGGCTGGGCCGCTCTTCCCTATAGTGGTGACCCTCGACAGAACATTGTCAACCTTCCTTCGCTCTCGCAGCACCCCACATACAGTCTCAAAGCAAGGCCAGCATCCTCTTTCCTCTCACCTCATCAGTTCCACTACAGTCAACGCACCGACTACTGGTACTGATGGTGATCTGCCCCAACCCCTCGGCACGGCAGCCACACAGCAACAGCGCACGTTGCCAGTGGTACAGCAGCCTTCACCGGTTCCTACCATATGCGCGGTCCCCATGATACTGTCGCCGGTGAAGTGACTGTTAGCCGCCGAACACCCTCAACCGCTAGTCGACTCACTGACTCAGCGCCTCCTGGCACTTGCAGTCTTTAAAGCACAGACTTCGATTCCTATCAGACCTAGCTATGCGTAGCTACGGTCTTGAAGGGGAGTGATGTGGCGAGCACATATCAACTCTGCGCGCGCACTATAAACTCCAACATTCCTACATCGCGCAAGCAAAATGTTTCACATGACATACCATAAATATAACGTCCGGCGAACATCAGTCGGACCGGCCGTCCCCAGGCATACGATCTGCCTGGCGGGAAATTTCCCTTTATAGTGGAAGAGCACGATCACCCGCTCTTCCCTATAGGGTATTTAAAAAAAAACAATCCAAAAATAATTCCCATTAATTTATTTAAGTGAATACACAATAACCTAACCTAACCTTACAAAAATTAACATACTACCTTCTTGTAAGTTAAAATATGTCCAGAGAGCAAGTCCATTGCTTGACAAAGCAACTCTTTGGTAATAATTTGAAGTGTGTTCATCGCTGTAGCATAACATATACCTAGTAGTACAATCCACTTACCGAAAGGTTCCACTTTTGGTTCAAAATATTGCTTCCTCTTTGACTAAAATAAAACCGAAGAAACAAGTGGTTCGTTTAAATTACGATCGAGATGTTTGTTACAATTGTACGTGTTTCATAGTATTTTGAGTGTCATCGATCAGATTAAGTAACTGAACTTATCAAAATACTATGAGAGATGTTCAGTTGATTACGGAGCACAGTCAGCTAAATTAATCTTTACATTTTTGTTTCAAAGGTCCCCAAACGTTACCGAGTAGAGTGCAGTACATATCTATCAATTGATTAAATGGCACACACTACTTACACATCAATATGTACGCTGAATGATAATCTGAGTCCACTCGATGTCGCGGCGTAGAATGGCGCGCCGCCGTTACGATAAGAACCGATCAAAACCATAAGAGTCTTGACAGACTCAGAAATGCAGTCCGATTAGACTGCATTCCGACTGCAAAATTGCAGTTCAGATTCAGTTTGAATGCTGTTGGTACAATTGCAATAAAACTGCCAACCAACGTGCAACCAATTGAACAGGGAACTACATGCCAACTGCACACCGACTGTAGTGGAACTGCTCGGTTGGTTGGAGGTTTCATTGCAATCGAGCATCCAACTGCACTCATACTGCAACTGAGCTGCAATTTTGCAGCCGGAATGCAGTTTAAATGCAGTCCGTCTGTCTAGACCCTAAATGTAATATGGATTCGACAACACTCTTTACATTTTGAACTTGGACATAAATGAACCGTTCTTCATTTAATGTATAAAAATCTCGTGGTGTTTGTTATCGAACTCCTCCGAAACGGCTTCACCGATTTTTATGAAATTTTTTGTGTATGTTTGGTAGGTCTGTGAATAGGTCGTAGGCTAATTAATATGGCAAAACAACGTTTGCCGGGTCAGCTAATAGTAGGTATGTTATAAAATCGAAATCACACAAAGTGTATACGCATGTTTAGTTAGATGCACTCTAACCTTTTAAATTATGGGCGACTTTGCAACAAAAATTTGAAGATTGTTCAGATATAGGCTGTACAATCGATGGCCCGTTCATACCGGTGTTCAGTCGACTGTTCTGCTAAAGAGCTTTTACCATTGCGACGGAATCAAGAGCCCCATGTGTATGTTGTCCCTAGCGAATACTGCCTGCTTCTGGAGCTGCTTCTGGTCGAAGCCGAAGACTGGGAAGGAGAAACCAGTGACGTAGAGGCCACGTGTTGGTGAAGCCTTCCCGAAGTTGAGCTAGTAGGCGAGTCTCTTAACATACACAGTCTTTTAATATTTGTACCGCAATGGTTGTTTCATTGACACTATTGGCTTCCTCTGTGCTATTGGTAGTTTACTAACCAATGGCATTCCAATGGTAACCCGTGGTGCTTAACTCAGCGCCGTGCGCGATACGATCTTCTTCGCGAAAGATGCTCATTTCATTTACGCCGTTTATACCATTGGAGTGACATTGTGCTGCTATTGCTTAGTAGACTACTAAACACAGACAAATAACAGCAACTGTCGTGCTAATGTCACTATATGGAGCAACTATATTTATTTCTTTTAGGATACCAGAACTCTTTAACAGCCGCATAACCGTTGTACATAAAAAAAATTAATATGTTGTGTACGAGACTGCAGGTCTCGGAAAGCAAAATATGTTGTTTTACAGTAGCAAAGCTGTACAACAACGTCTTGTTCCAGCTCAAATTCACGATCAGAATGAAGACCCCGATGCTTCAGTTGTCCCTCACGACGACTGCCAGCCAGTCGTCCCTCCCTCGCGGCTTCAGGTTCTTACTGGCCCGGAAGGCTGCAGCTCCCACGCTCCTGCCCCGTCCGAAGTCTGGAAAGGGGAAGCCGGGGGCGCCGCGGTGGCGCGCGTCAATGATGCCTTCGCCGAAGTTGAGCTGGAAGGGAATAGTTGTATTGGCGAACAAGAGTAGAAATCGGAGATTTTATGTTTAAATCCAGTCAATTTACAACCATAATTTACGTGCAATATTATTGTTTTCTGAGATGGGTCCATGAGGGAGGCCTATGTCCTGCAGTGGGCGTCAAATGGCTGATGATGATGAGACCGAGATGGGTTTAAATTCTGTTTTAACAATTAACGTAAGGTATGAGAGAATAACAGTCAGAAACATAAAGTTCTAGCCAAATCTTACTACTTTTTGTTAAGCATGTTGTTCAAGGCATGGTTAAAGTTTTAGTTATTTTAAGTATTCATGTTCAGTTGGGTGACCATTGTGGTCATCGGAGGGCGGTTTGGCGATTTTATGCGCTGTTTGCACACAACTTCTTCAACTACAGCGAGGGAACTATATTAATTGATTTATTGCTGTCATCAAACTAATAGGTTTCAATTGATTCTATTCTACGGTAGATCTGTAGGTACCTAACTTGTAGGTAGACGTCACGCCTACAGAAAGTGTCTCTCGGAAGAATAAACAGAACACAATTTCAATTGCGGTTTTGGTATGCACAGTTGTGGACTATGTAAATAATCAAGTTACCGACTTTTCCAATATTCGGCCAGTGCCTGCGCAATCAAAAGACGTCATCTCCTGCGCGATGGCATATTGAGACGCAGTTGCTTCAACTTGTTTCTCAATAGGTGCTCAAGTAAACCTAGGGGCTAATTCTCTTAAGGATAGGTACCCCAGTCTAAAGCTTCGGTCACAGCACTAGCGAGTGCACTAGCAAGCAGCGAATACTAGTGGCAGCACTCGCCTGCCATTCACACACAGCGAGTTCTACACGAGAATTTCGACTGTCAGTGCGCATTCGCAGCGGGTAGAGCATGCTCAATTCTAGTCGCGGCGACTTTAACTCGCGGCGAGTGAATCTATTCAGCTATTCTTAATTCAGCGCTCCGTGTGGCGCTCCATTTCCTTCCGTGGATGTCGTAGAAGGCGACCAAGGAAATCAATTACCAGGAGACGGGCAGCAGCGTCTTCCTGAGATTCCAACCGCATACTGCGATCGCCAACCCGCCTGCCGAGCGTGGCGATTATGGCAAAACCCCTCATGGTTATGAAAACCAGGAGGCCTATGTTCTGCATCTATTCACAGCGTATAGCCTAACAGTTTGGTTTGGCCATGACAAATTCCTTGAAAATATTGAGAATAACTTTGCTAGTGGGGTTCCTTCAGCGTGTGACGCCTAGGTCCAGGTGTGTGGGTGTGTCTGTCTGTCTTTCTGCCTATGGCATCATTAGCTCCCAAATGGATGGACTGATTTTAGTAAGTTGAATTTTTTTACTATAATCCAATTAAAACATCTGTCAAAGACAGTGACAAGCGAACAATCTAAAAAACAAAATCTATTTATTTGTGTTGATTATGTAATACATTATGTGGTCAAGAAACTGACAAAAAACTCGAAATTTACTCTTTTGACAAAGAAGCTATAAACTAAAATGTTTCAAATAATTCGAAAGTTTTTGCGCAGTTTTCTTATTAAAATGTAGAGCCCCAGGCGTAGGCGGGGCTAAACTTTACCGTTGTGACTAGCAATGCCCTACTTCATTCGCAAGTAGGCAGACGGCTGCTATAACAGTAACATATTGTAATTTTGTATGCTCGGATGTTTGTCACGCAATCATGGGTTGAACGAATTTGCAAATGTTCACAAGAATCCTGTCAAATTCATGAGCTGTATCGATTTGTTGCGTTTACTTCTTCCAATGTATAAGTAATATAGTAATATCAATGATTGTGTGTGTGTGTGCATATTAACCTATGTATCTCTTTCTGAAACAATTGCTTTATTGTTTGTTTGTTTTAATCTTAGAACTAAATCCAAACGCTCAGAACACAAAAATAAGGAGAAGTGTTATAATGGCCCGTTTGCTAGAAAACCGATGTCGCCACTTACTCACACAGCTACATTGTCCTCATAATCTCTATTTGATTACAACATAAACAACCGGCTCACTATTCGCTGTTTACACAAATGAAACAGCCAATGAGAAGAGCAGCACAACATTAGTGATGGGGACGAAAAAGTACATTATCGATTATACTTAAAAAAAATCGTACATCGTACAAAAACTTTTTTGTACATTATGTCGATTTTTTTCTTGCCATCTATACCTAAATAGAACTAATTATTTCTCTACGTCGCGTAGTCTGTAACTACTTTATTTCGTTGTAGTAATCCTTTGCAAAAGGCTGCCTAAGCTTTTATTTTTACAGGCTTTGCCTACCAATGTGTTAATTCCTAAATATGTCAGTTTTGTTCATACCTACCTATCGTATAATTCGTGAATTCCGTTTCATCGTAAATTCTAATCATACAATTATTCTAAATGACAAAGTTTAGAGAACATTTGCTGAGTTACCTACAAAATATAGGTATGCAAAACCTACATAGGCGACGAAACGACGTTGGCTGTGCCGCGCCGCTTGAATATAATTCAAAACATATCGCCTGCGTAATTTTTGTTTGAAGCGGCAAGATGCCTGCGCCTTGCCTTCACCTTATGCGCGTTTTTGTATACCGCACACCTTAAAGAATCTAGAACTACTTATTTTAACTCGTGAATTAATGAGCAGTGACTGGTAGATGTTTCTGAGTTTGGATTAAAATTTTCATTGCCTTGGTGGGTGACAACTGTGATGGGTACATAAAAAACATTCTCAAAAATATCACATAAATAATATTTTTATTACATTAGGTAGTAAGAACTCAAAGGGCCGGTTTCTGAATTGAGAATTTCACTAAGTAAAAACATAAGTAACGTTCTGTCACGCTCTTTTGTGAAAAATTCGAAGAGACAGCACTACAGTTAACCATTTACTTAGCGAAATTCTCAATTCAGAAACTGGCCAAAAGAAACTTGTGAAACATAAACTTAAAGAAACTTTCGAAACACATTTACATTAAAAAGATAACATCATCATCCGACTGAGATCCTGCAAAGAATATTTTACTGTTCCCTTAAAAGGTAAATATTTATTTAGAACTTGTCACTTGTTGACATTGTTCAATGTTTTGCGTGATTTCTTTTTTCGAGGTTTTTCTTCAATTGACATAAATCTACCAGTTTCTGGGCCTTCGGCAACTCGTTGCTGTATCTAAAATACAAAAAGTATGCATTTGTAAAAAATCTAATATTTTTTTATTTATACAGGGCCATTTTTAAGTTACCACAATTCCTGAAACACGTCAATTAAAGTAAGTCATTTACAACAACTTTGGTTTACGACTTTTGAAAACTCGATGTTATATTTTCAACTTTGTTCATATGATTTTTCGATTTTCTAGTCTGTGGCGGCGCTATATGACCGATAAATTATGTGTTCAATCGAATGGACATTCCTTTATATCTGACAATTATTTACAGGGATCTTTGACATTCGCAGCATTTTTCGACAAAAAAATATCCGTTACTTCCAAGGGGATCTAAAATAGTAAATAAATTATGAAATTATTAAAAACATTACCTGATCACCTGTTATTTCTTCAGGAACGCATGTTTCAACAGTAACAATATCCGAAACTTTCTAATACGGATCTAAACTTCATTTACTTTATTTTAAATTAATCGAATTTTAGGCTCATAAAAGAGTATAAAAATATTATTTAGTACCATAACCACATCACCTGACTTGTTTCTTTAGAAACACTTTCTTTTGCAGAGTTATGCGTCGTTGCGTCCATTGTCACCTCAAATAGAGAATCAGAATAAAGTAACAATCGAATATTCCACACCATGTAAAATATAATTATGCCGTGATTTTAGGTATATTGGTACCTCAACATTTATGAAACTCCTTATTACTGGTATTTTCAAAGCAGGACCTGCCCACGTTAATATTTTTACCACTCTTTAGCATCTGGAAACATTTCTCCGTAAAATGGATGGAGCAACAGTTATTTGATTTGAGAGGAAGCCAGTTAAGCAATCTCCCTGTAGTTTCAATCCATTTATCCTTCCTATTAGGGTCTTTGGGAAACCTGAAATTAAATCTTTATTAAAAACTTTTTGAAATACGTGGTGAAAACTAAGCCTGTTTATATTACGACAAAATCTGCCACTAAAGTAGAAGCTTCCTTAGCAACTGAAGTCCACGCGGACGGAGTCGCGGACAATAGCTACCTAGTCGTACAATATAATTGGTTCTAGTAATTTTGGAAGTCTGGACGAACGAGTGTAAATGCGACGAAGTATCGATACTTAATCAGTCTGGAAAGAAAGCAATTACCCCATCACTATGACTCCCGCTGACACCTACTATGACTTTGACAGTTCACGGCAAATACATGCGGCCGTACCACGAAACATCGCAATTCATCGCATGGAACAATAGGTAGTTTCGCGAGACGGTCCATTGCGGGCTTGCTTTTCCATGTTAGAAAACCTCCACGAAAATTCTACATAAAAACAGCAGTGGAGTAAACCCGACGATATAAATACGTCTCATTTATGTTCTTAGTACTGGAATGCATATTGCACAGGAAAAATATTATAATTATGATTTTTCGTAGTTTAAAGATGGATATAGTGAGTAAAATAGGCTTACCGGTGAAAACACACTGCACTGTTATTTGAATAGCATGTATCACTGCGATTTCTGTAGGTAATCAGGCATTTTTCACATATGTTACGGTGATAGCGGGCGCGAGGCGATTGACGGCCATATTTAAAAGTTTCGCCGAGGTTAGCCCAACCGGGCTAACGTTGAGCGACAGTGCCACGCCCATATGGCACTTCTCCTTCTTTTTGTGTTCTGAGTCCAAACGAAAACGGGGCCTGTATTGCGCCTCTTACTTATTTATTATATATTAAGTATCACCTATCTATGGGAAATGCTGAGGAATTGCCAAAATGTACTCCAATATTTTTAATCTTATAAGTGTGTCAATTCTGTTTTTTATCCTTGAGTAAATAATAAATAAATTTGGGTTAATTTTTGCACATAATTAGATTAAAAAAGGGATACTTTCATTGCCCAGGCAAATGTACAGGAAGTATAGAGAGGCACGTAGGTAAATAAATTGCATCTGTCCAAAAGCACTGGCAACTAAGTACACGCCATCAACGGTTTTGGATAAGAAATACCTACATGCAAATTCATTTATCTCCTTCAAAAAAAGGTGTCTTGGTACCAAGCTCTGGTACCCGGTAAAATTGGCAGTATTAGTGGGTACTATTCAAAATAATAAAAGAATATTTTTTTACATAGCCTATATTCGTCCCATTGCAGGGCGCAGGCCTTCTCTCAGAGAGAGAGAGAGAGAGAGAGAGAGAGAAAATGGGTTTAATTACCAAGCGTGCCCACTGCGGATTGTCAATTTCAAAGCCAGACACCCAGGTTTCCTAGCGATGTTTTCCTTCACAGTTAGAGTGGTAGTTCTAGTTCTAGTTCGACTGGAGATTTCCGCACTTAGCCTGATAGTTGGGCCATTGTACGTAGCCAGTGCTGAGGTGTATGTACACACCTCAGACACTAGGGTTTCCTCACGGTTAGCGAGTGGTATTGCTATTACAACTTCACATAATCATCTACGTAACTTGGGAACCAAAGTCATTGCCATGCCGGAATTCGAACCCACGATCTCCCGAACGTGAGGGCGGCGTTCTACCGCTCTGCTACCACCCCTAGGGGCACCAAATTAACCTAATAATTTCCATACCTTAGCGCTTGCTACCTACAATGGCCCAACTTTGAGGCTACTACGTGCTGAAATCTCCGGTCTAACTAGAACTAGAAGCACGGATTTAACAGGTAAATTTGACATCTCTTGAACCTTTACAATGGGCAGCTTCACTGAGATCTTGATCACATGGTAATTGGTAGGCAGAACAGAAAAAAACATTCTAAAGTTAACATACTTAGTAAACTATTGACTGCTTCTTTGGTCTAGCGGTATCACGTCTGATTACCTGATTCTGATTGTCCGTCTGATTGTCTGATTACCATGCCAGAAGTCGTGGGTTCGATTCCGACTATCCCCACTTTTCCCACTATCCTAGAGGCTATCCTCAGTCTGGGTGTCTTTCCATGTTTGTGATGTGTTTGCCTGGTTACCATAGCACAGGGTATGTATACTAGTTTAGGACCAGGGTGTGTGTTGGGTGAAAGTTATCTATTTATTTATTTAAAGTCAATCATCTCAGTTTAGTCAACTGAGTAGAGTGCATGAAAGAGGGAGCAGGAGGAGCATAGAGAGAGAAAGGAAAAGAAAAAAAAAGACATTGCATGCATGTAAAGGTCGATGTGCTATTCGTTTGCTCATCTTGTACAGACTTGGCGCGCTAAGTGCAAGGTGACACCAAGCATTACAATTGCCTATGTCACAACTACGCCGACGACCTTAATGCTAAGCACTTAACCTTTGCATTGTGGAGGTGAAATGCGACGTTTTACGTTTTGGCCTAGCGACGGGATTAGCAACAAAAAAGTTAGTACGCAAAAGTAACTCCTTTTTTTCTTTATACAGATATTGCAGTCAGTTCGTTTGCACGTAGGAGTAAACGCTGTAAGGATGTGCCAGAGGCAATCACTCATTAAAAGACCAGATAAAAATAACGGCCAAGTACGAGTAGAACTTAAGACGGGAAAATAAAATAAAAATCTGAATTTTGTGAGAGTAAAACTGTAGTTAGAAATTAAAAAGAAATTAATTTTAGTAGCTTATTTTGTATTAAAAGAAATAACGCTACAATGTTAAAGCTGCTGTTACGTCTTGCATGCGCCGTCCCGCTCGCACATTCTAACATTTTTAATGATTTAAAAAAATAATGTATAGGTACTTCTGTCTGACAGATGCGGTCTGAGGCTTTCGTACTTTCGTACCCTCTTTTGTAGGTACTATATAAGATAGGAAGGTTACTATATAAGTAAGTAGCTCATTTTTTTTTTTTCGTTACAGTTTGTATCGCCTGCCTGTATTGACATTAGTCTGAAATAAAGATTTAGTATTACATATTTCGTACCTCAGGCTGCGAAGGGAACCCGCCCAAAGAGTTGAACCCGAAGGCGTTGGAGCCGCTTTGGCTGCCGCTCCCCCCGCCCCCCCCGAAAGCAGCGGCTTGAGAGGCGGAGGCGGAGCCCCCGCTGCCCCCGAAGGCGGCCGCTTGACTGCTAGACTGGCTTGCGCTGAAGCCACTGGAGAGGAGTAAAGATTAGATTGCATAAAAACTATTTCATCATCATTTAGCTACAAGAAGTCCACTGCTGTACATAGGCCTCCTCCATGGATTTCCAAAACGACCGGTTGGAAGCGGCTTGCATCCAGGGTCTTCCTGCCACTTGGATGAGGTCATCTGTCCATCTTGTGGCTGGTCGTCCTACGCTGCGCTTGCCTTTATGTGGTCTCCATTCGAGAAAAACTCTTTATTGCACACCATTCATTAAACATCAGGCCCTAGAGTCTCATACTCACATAGCTTTTCAATAGAATCATATAAGCACGACAACAGTAGTTATTTGCCTCTACTTGGTAGTCTACAAAGCATTAGCAATACGGTATCATTCCAATAAAACAGACGCCTTTGCGGTCATGCGTGCCTATATGGATACAGTTAAAAAGGCATAGGAACTCTGGAACTCTGAAGCACAATACACCTCCAACGAAAACAAAAACAAAACCTTACCCAACCCGGCTGGTCACCGTGGGGAAAGAAGACCAAAACCCTGCAAGCTGCACCAACAAAACCAACAAAACTTACACATTGGTACATTCAATGTCAGAACCTTATCAACAGAAGAAAGAATGTTAGAGCTCAAATGGGCTTTGTCAAAGATAAAATGGGATATAATTGGATTGTCTGAGGTCAGAAGAGAAGGCACACACATAATAGAACAGGATTGGAGCATCTTCTGCTACAGCGGCAAAGCAAAACAATTCGGAACAGGATTTATTATAAAGAAAGAGTACAAAGACAACATCAAGGAGTTTATAGCTATATCAGACAGAGTCTCACTACTAAATCTCGAATTTCCAAACTTCCCTATTTCTATTATACAAGTATATGCACCAACAGAAGCCGCAAATGAAGAGGATATCGAATCTTTTTATGAAGATGTAGAGAACGCGAAACTGAAGGCTGCGAAGAACTTAGTTGTGATGGGCGACCTAAACGCTAAAATAGGCACACCAAAAATAGAGGAAAGCCAGATCATGGGGAAATATGGTTATGGTACCAGAAATAAACGAGGAGACAGACTGATAAGCTTTGCTCAAGAAAACAATTTAAAAATTGTAAATACTATGTTTAAAAAAAAAGATAGTAGAAGGTGGATGTGGTGCTCTCCAGACAACAAGACAAGAAATGAAATAGACTACATCTTAACAAACTTCAGTCACACCATAGAAAATATAGAGGTTTTAAACAAACTTTTGTTCAGATCTGATCACCGCCTAGTCAGATGCAAAATCAAACTTAATACCTTGAAAAAGAGAAGAATTAATTATAGAGAACACAAAATAAATATGAACACTGAGGAAGAACAAATCAGATTCACAACACAATTGCGCAAACTAGATCTCAATATTCAGCTAGAAGGCGTTAATGACGTTCAAACTTACTACGATAAAATTGAGAATGCAATCAAACAAGCAGCAAGTTCAACAGTGGAAAATAGAAACCAGAAGAAGAAGACTGAAAACGTATTAAGTAACGACACCAAAGAACTGATCAGAAAAAGACACGAATTACAAATAAAATACCCAAAGACGAAAAAAGACAAGAAACACTTATCTAAACTTTATTGGAAAATTACAAAATATATAAAGAGAGACTATATGAGACACCGAACAGATACTATAAAAAGAAATTTGATAGAAAAAGGGAGCGCAAAAAGTGCATACAAAAAACTAGAGACCGGCAAGTTTTGGATACAAGAACTCAATGACACAACTGTAAAATCAACTGGGCAAAGAGAAAAAGTCATGCAGATAGCAACAACTTTCTATAAACAGCTATACAACAGAGTAGAGGCTGACTATGCAGATGTAAATGAGGAAACAGTGTCTATTGATAAAACAAGTACAGTAAACGAAATTATCTTGCTCACCCATCAAGAGATAATGAATGAGATGTCAAAAGTGAAAAATGGAAAGAGTCCAGGAGAAGACAACATAATTAATGAACAAATCAAATTGGGAAAACAACTACTAGTAGAGCATATACGAAATCATTTTAACCTTATACTGTCCCATGAAAAGGTACCAGTACAATGGACAAAATCTCAAATAGTTCTAATTTACAAAAAAGGTGACCCAAAAAATATTGAAAATTATAGACCTATATCATCAATCCCAAATTTCTATAAGCTCTTTGCAAAAAACATACTTAAGAAAATCTGCAACGACATAGACAAGCACCAACCTAGTGAGCAAGCGGGTTTTAGAGCTGCGTTCAGTACAATTGATCATATGCACTGCCTAACCCTAATTATTGAAAAATATCAGGAATTCCAGAAACCGCTTTACCTGGCTTTTGTAGATTATAAAAAAGCATTTGATTCAATTAGTCATTCTTCCATATGGGAGGCAATGAGACAACAAAACATAGAAACCAAATATATAAATATCATTAGAGATATATACAAGAAATGTACAAGCACAATCAAGCTGGAGACAATAGGACCAGAAATTAATATAAAACGAAGAGTTAGACAGGGTGACCCAATGTCCCCAAAATTGTTCATCGCTGTCTTACAATCGATAATGAAGAATCTCCCATGGAATGAAAAAGGAATAAATATGAATGGCTCTAGACTGACAAATTTACGTTTTGCCGACGATATAGTGATTTTCGCAGAGAGCCCGTCAATACTTCAACAAATGCTAAAAGATCTGTATAAGACAAGTCTCGCGATAGGCCTTGAGATGAACTTTGAAAAAACCAAGATTATGACAAATAGAGAAGCCACTCAGGTCAAGATCGAAACAACAAATATTGAATATGTCGATAGCTATATCTACTTGGGCAAACAAGTATCCTTCAAACCAACGCGAGAACTCGAAGAAATAGAAAGGAGAATAGCAATTACCTGGAAGAAGTTTTGGGCTCATAAAGAAATCTTCAAAGGAAAATATCCATTACATCTTAAGAAACATGTTATGAACACCTGCATACTACCATGTCTTACATATGGATGCCAGACCTGGACACTTACTAAGAATCCAATGCAAAAATTACTTGTATGTCAACGGAGTATGGAACGAAGCCTGCTAGGAAAATCCCTGAAAGACAGAGTGCGACATGAAAACATCAGGAAACAAACACAAGTCACAGACGTAGCAAAATATATTAAAACTATGAAATGGAAATGGGCGGGTCATTTAGCCAGACTAAAAGATGATAGATGGACATTAAAAGTGACAGAATGGGAAGGCCCAGAAGGAGGTCACAGAAGACGTGGACGCCCGTACATGCGATGGGAAGACGACATTAAATCAATTGCAGGCCCAGAGTGGATAAAATTGGCTCACGAAAGAGAAATATGGACACAGCTGCAGGAGGCCTATGCCCAATGAGGGCGCTCTTAAAAATAAAAACAAAAGGTTGCAAGTCGCCTTCGGAGTTCCTAGGAGAAGTAATGTAGTTACAAATGTAAAACTGAGAAATGTGAACATGATTATTTATGTTGAAATGTTATAGAAATTTAATATTGAAATTATTCGAATATATCTGGATTATTTAAATATTTAACATGATTAGAATATATATTAACTTAATTGATGTGAAATATGTTAATTGGAGAAATCAAAATAATGTAACAAAAAGGAAATAGGAATAAATTGTATTATTTAAATAGTAGGTACGAAGAAGTGCATGTGCATGTAAAATTGTATTTTGATGTATTAAGGTGTAAAGAGAAATAAAAGGCTATCTTATCTTATCATTCCAATGGTATAACCCACACAAGTGAAATGAGCATCTCTCGCGGAGAAAATCGAATTACGCGAGGCGTCGAGTGAAGTTGCACGGATTATACCATTCGGATGCGAATACAAATAGTGTTAATATAAGTACTATTTTCTTACTAACATGACTGTATTGAACAATTATGCATTTGGAAACTCGTAAGGGTGTAATTTGGGAGTAAATGCTAATTTCGCGACTAATAGAGTACTGCCATAACATTGCAGTTACTACATTAAATTGAACCTTATCAGTAATAACATGAAGGTGATAATTTATCACCTTGAAATAAAGTCGAAAATCGTAAAAAAAATTCATGCCCAATACTAGGTTGAGTGCCGATCCCAAATTCGAACTCACACACAATGCAAGGGCCTAAGTAAAGTATGATGCTGCCACTTCGACGATGTCGTACCCTTACGGTGCCGAAGTCCAATGTGAAAGTGACCAAAGTCAACAACCGCAAAAAATGCAAAAGGTATTATTCTTGTAAGTATATTTCACATAAGTGTGAAATATTTAACCGGTGAATTAATTCACACAAGATTACTGTTTCTTAATCAGGGTGATGTCACTCAGCATCGTACTTTAAAACCACACGTAAAACCTGTTTTTGGTGGACTAGAAGAGTCGTTGAACCAAAGGTGTCTAAAAAAGTAACTGATTCACGAAGTTTTTATACTTCAGAGAACCACTAATGGGTACAATTTCATAACCAGAGTTTCTGATAATTATTAGGCTAATTAAAAAGTGGTTGTAAATGACCAACTCTCGCATCTAAGCAGTTACAAACTTATGTTTTGTAGAAGACGACCATTAGGATTCGTCGCCGTATGTCTTTCACTTTCTGCGGTTTGCTGGTCAAACAAAATGCGGTTAAGTCCGTATTCCCTTTGTAAATTGTACGTATTGCGTAAACATATTATTAACTTATAAATGTTTAGAATATTACACACTTTCACGTTTTTAATATTACTTGCATTTACTTACTTGGTGGCATTTACTGGCCTAGTGGGTAGAACATTGGACTCGGAAGCGAGAGACCCAGGTCCGATTCCCAGTGCGGGCATGTAGGTACCTATGACTTTGTTTTCTAAGTTATATAAATTTGTGAAGTTATAGTACCAATACCACTCGCTAGCTGTAAAGGAAAACATCGTGAGGAAACCTGAGTGTACTCACTTACCCGAGCGCTTGAAATCACCAATCCGCGGTGGGCACGCGTGGTGATGCTCTCTCCCTGAGAGAAGGAATGTGCCCTACAGTGGGACGTATATAGGCTGCTTATATTACTTACTTGCCAAATCCCCCGGAGAAGGAGGCCGACTGGCTGGCCGACTGCGACCCGCTGAAGCCGTTATCGAAGCCGAAGGAGAATGACTGCGAGGCTGAATGGCTAGCACCGCCGATGCTGCCGCTGCTGCTCGCGCTGGCTGTCAGACCTCCACCAGCGGACGGCTCCACAGAGAATCCGCCTCCAAAACGCGGCTTGACCGGTCTTCGCTGAGCGCCTCCCGCATGCCTGAACCCGGCGCCTGTCTCGTTCGGCAGCAACGTACTCGGATCACGCTCCAGATGCTCCAAAACCGGAAGAACCGGCGGCGTGATGATTGGTTCCAACTTCTTCTCACGCCGGGACTCGTCCGGGAAGGCAAACCCATTCGCCGGCGCCGGACTTGCCAGCTGGACCGCCGCCGCGAGGCACAGGCAGACGCAAAGGGTCCTCATGGTCGGTCGAGAGGAGACTAGGGTTCGCCGGCCGCTAAGCTGGTTTAAAAGGGGTCGCGCGAGGTCGTGTGTTGGCATGCGGCCCGCGCCGCAGCCTTCGGAAAGCCCACTGCGAGCCGCGCGCTCCTGCGGCGGGAACTGCGGGACCCCCGCCACTTGTCCGTTTCGCTGGTATGGAAAACAAGACGCCCTGCGCGCTTGAAGGTTTAGGCAGAGGCACAATTCGAGGCGAATTCGATATGAAATTGCCAGATTTTTGAACCGCGTTGGTTGGTTGTCCGCGTAATGGAACGAAATTTTTTTATCTAGTAGACGATTTTGAAGATTTTTTTTTACAATATTCTTTTTTATTAAAATTTTGATTTCAAACCAGACTGATAATGGCGAGTTACACGGCGGCAGGACGGTCAACTTAGTTTCGTTATTGTGAGAAGAAATGAGATAAAAAACGGCCAAGTGCATGTCAGGCCACGTGCAGTGTAGGGTCCCGTAGAAAGAAGGATTTTTTTTATCTGCTTTACAGAACTAAGAACTTCATTAAAGTAATTTTCAATGGATTTTGTACGAAGTTTTCCTTTTATAAGTTGGTGGCGTATTACTCGTTAACTTGTAAAGCCTACTTAGCCGTGGTATTTGCTACTGCCCTCAATTTTTTCAACTGTTTAGCCGGGAGAGGAGGGGGGGGGATGCCCTATTCTGACAAAAAATTGCGCTTTAAAGTTTAATATTTCGCAAACGGATCCTTACATCGACAAATGGTCTTCATTCACCCATATTTCCCTATTTTTAACCGACTTTAAAAAAGGAGGAGGTTATCAATTCGACGCGTATATATATATTTTTTCGAACGACCAATCCAACAATACCCCACACTATATGGTTTAGGCAAGAAAAAAAATGTAGGGGTGCACGAGAGGTACTCTAAAAAATATTTTCTCCAGATTTTATTCTACCGTTTTGTCAGCGTAGTAAATAATATGTCCCTATATCTGTGTCAAATTTTTGCTCTCTAGTACGTATCGTCTCTATGCTAAGCCGTGGGCAGACAGACGGACAGACGGACAGACGGACAGACGGACAGACGGACAGACGGACAGACGGACAGACGGACAGACGGACAGACGGACAGACGGACAGACGGACAGACGGACAGACGGACAGACGGACAGACGGACAGACGGACAGACGGACAGACGGACAGACGGACAGACGGACAGACGGACAGACGGACAGACGGACAGACGGACAGACGGACAGACGGACAGACGGACAGACGGACAGACGGACAGACGGACAGACGGACAGACGGACAGACGGACAGACGGACAGACGGACAGACGGACAGACGGACAGACGGACAGACGGACAGACGGACAGACGGACAGACGGACAGACGGACAGACGGACAGACGGACAGACGGACAGACGGACAGACGGACAGACGGACAGACGGACAGACGGACAGACGGACAGACGGACAGACGGACAGACGGACAGACGGACAGACGGACAGACGGACAGACGGACAGACGGACAGACGGACAGACGGACAGACGGACAGACGGACAGACGGACAGACGGACAGACGGACAGACGGACAGACGGACAGACGGACAGACGGACAGACGGACAGACGGACAGACGGACAGACGGACAGACGGACAGACGGACAGACGGACAGACGGACAGACGGACAGACGGACAGACGGACAGACGGACAGACGGACAGACGGACAGACGGACAGACGGACAGACGGACAGACGGACAGACGGACAGACGGACAGACGGACAGACGGACAGACGGACAGACGGACAGACGGACAGACGGACAGACGGACAGACGGACAGACAGACAGACAGATAGACAGACGGACGAACATGGCAAAACTATAAGGGTTTCTTGTTGACTACGGAACCCTAAAACTGGATAGAGGCTAAGACGGAATTAAGTCAATCTGTTAAAATCTCGTTTGGAGGCGGATACTGGTTGTGTAAGTATTTCTACTGAATTGTCATTTGGTAGCCTGATAGACCTCTACACAGTTCCATATTTAAAACCGTTTTTATCGCAAAGGCATAAAGTTGATTTCAGATTATCAGCTCAAAGTCCTGCGTATACCAGAATTAGACGGCATCCGGACAAACAGTAGTTTGAATGTAACATTACACTAACCCTAAATGGAGACTACCTTTTAGGTGAACTTAATAGCTACATTGTACGAGTATATGACCTTCGATTTTTAGCTGCGTAGCTAGCAGGTACATCATTTGACGAACCTAGTGAAGATAATACTGATTAACGGCGACAGTAACACTCGCCGGACATCTTCGGAAATTCCGGATAGGTATACGAATAAATTAATTTCCCGACATAATTCTCAATCATTTCAGAAACTCTCACGTTCACGTCAACCCATTTTCGTCGACCGTTTCATGAGTGTTGTCTACAGAATCTCTACAGTTATGTTTGTAGGTTTGGCGACCAAAGGTTCATCATTTGTTCGCATCTTTGGCAACGAAAGTTTAATAATTTGTTACCATCCACGGTATCCTAAAATATGGAGTGTAGTGTGCCTACGGGACGAACCTGAAAGTAGTACCTATAGCAGGTTTTGTTCTGTGAGCAGGACCCAAATTCGGTTAGTGCACTCAGTACAATGACGAATTCACCGTTGGGTCACGGGGTATGCTTTATAGGCTTCCGTATCTAAAGGGTAAGGGACCCTATTACTAAGACCAAGGAGTATTTTTTAATACTCCTTGCAAAGATTACCCAAAGAGTAGGGATTACTAAGACTCCGCTGTCCGTCCGTACGTCTGTCACCAGGCTGTATCTCATGAACCGGGATAGTTAGACAGTTGAAACTTTCACAGATGATGTATTTTCTGTTGCCGCTATAACAACAAAAACAGGATAAAATAAATATTTAAGTGGGGCTCCCATACAACAAACGTGATTTTTTTGCCGTTTTTTGCTCGACATTAATAACGGCAACGGCTTGAAATATTCAAATGTTGTATAAATAATGATACGGAACCCTTCGTGCGCGGGTCCGACTCGCACTTGGCCGGTTTTTTATTCCCCTGATACCTTAGTTAGAAGGATTAACACGGTACACGCGTAGACTTGAAGCATGCAGTTGTAAATGTACTAAAGTGCATCAACAAAATCAAGGCCCAGAAGCACCTCAGGCGCGTTTTTGCTGTGGGTGTGCCTAGTAGCCCATTTAAACCCACCCGCGTTACTATCAAACTCTCTAGACACAACGAATCTGCGCCCGACATGGGATCTGTGGCTCACACACAAGCTATTAAGTTCATCCTTGCAAATCCAGAGTAGAGCGGCATACCAGTATGAAGATTTTTTGAGACCAACCGTATTAATACTCTAATGTTACAGGAAAAACCCAGAAATATCTCTAGACACAACCAATCTCCACCCTATATGGGATCTATGGGTCATACACAAGCTACTAAGCTCATCCTTGCAAATAAAGTGTGAAGATTTTTTTAGGACACACTCTATTAATGCTTTAATGTTACAGGAAAAACCCAGAAAAACACAAAGCACTATACTAATCAAAGGAATCGGTTGTAACGTAACTAGAGCGTAGGGCCCTATTTTATAGAACTAAAATTAATGGTTTACTATCACAATTCAATGTACATTGCATCGTTGTTTTACCCACAGATTAACAAATAGGAAGACTCGGCTTCGCAATGTACGTCGAATTGTCACAATAAATATATGGCCTAGGTTTAGTCGAAGTGTAGACGGTCTTGTATGTAACTGTACCTTATTATCTCCGAAGCAGCATTTTAAAAGTCCAAGATTATAGCCAATAGGTCCGGGGCCGCACGTCCTGTGTCACGGCCGAGTGCGCCAGCGCATCCAGTACGTCACACGCGACTTGCAACACGCGCGCCATGCGTAAGTATCGATCATTCATTGCTCTAAGTAAAGAGGTTGGGTGAAGGTTGCCAAACCGGTGAATGACGTAAATGGTCTAATTTTCACTAGGGCAAATAGGTACTAGATGATTGATACACATTATACATACATATATAGACTCACGCCTGTATCCCAGAGAGGTAGGCAGAGACCAGGGACTGCCACTTGCCACGATCCTGACAGATCACTTTCGCTTCCTCAACATTCTTTAGTCTATGTAAAGTCTACGCCGGTTTCGGATACTTTTTATCTTGCCCTTTCCTAAAAAAAGAGTAGGTATAAAAAAAATGTTTAACAGAATTAACGTCGATTTCCTTTCCATTTCTCACAAGATATCGGCGCATAGTTAATTTGGTGCACCGAGTGAAGTTCTTGCAAGTTGATGCTGCGTACAGACCAACCGAACGAATGCAAAAAAGGCACCGAACAAGGCCGAAGGGGACCGATGGCCCCCTTTGCGTTTGCTTTGTTTTATATACGTTTATTTATTCAAAATAAAAAAAAAACCTTAATAGTAGTGCACAATTTCGCCAAACTGCAAAGCAATGCTTCTCTGACAATTCCTAAAATATCTACTAAAACTACTGTAAAACTTTTAAAATATCTTAGATAAGATAACGATAAGATAGATACTTTTTTTTATTTGAAAAGTATCTTTATCTTATCCTAATGGGAATTTGTAATTTACAACAACATTTGGTCTATGAGTTTTTTTATCAGATTTATTACTTAAAATCACAGAATGCGTAATTACATGGTCTGAGTCTTACACAATGTTATTAAATTGGCGCTTTACGCGCTCTATCAGCCTTTTGTAAATCATATCCATTCGATGTACCACATATTGGATTAAAGCAATGTATATCAAACATCGCTGCCAAGAAGCAGAAAAACTGCGAAAATCCATTTTTTTTAATCGAATATAATTTAACACAAAAAAAGGTTGTGAATGACAAACACTAACCAACATTCAAGAGTTGCATATTTTAAAAATAACCCTGCATGGTACCAATACTATGAAGATCAACGAAGTTCCCTAGCTTTCGCCGTAACGTTTAGGTACAGTCGACAGTAGGTCAACCTTTAATTTTTTGTTGCCAAGTCACAGGTGTAAATGTTGGGGTGCTGTCGACATCGGTTGGTTAACTTACATTAAAATATGATGCCGAACCTCGTTCGTCTCGCGAGGTCAATCAAGTTCGTTTCTTTTCGCAGTTCGTTCAGTTGGTCTGTGCTCGGCATTAGTCATGGATTATCAAGTCATGTCCATTAAAAAATTGTTAACTGCTTAAACTGTTCTGTTATTAGTTTCACTATGTTTACGTTCATTGCCTCCTTATATGAGCTCATCATTGAACTTAGTGTTTGTATTTAATCAATCATAACCATGGTAAGTTAATAATGTTCCTGTTGGACAAACTGATTGCACAAAAATTATATTATTCTTATTCTTTATTTGGAAATCAAACAGCACAAAATAACAAAAATATCTGCAGTCAATTATAGTGACAATAAAGCCAAAAATAGATTATACTTATAACTATACAACATAAATCAAGCAGTGGGTAAAGAAAAAAAATTAATATGTTTCAATGAAATTGAATTGGGAAGTGGGCAAAAGTGGGCGTGACGGGGAGACCTTGCATGAATGTGTATGTGGTTGTGTGTGTCTGAGTGTATTTGATAATTCTTTATTGAATTGAATTGAATTGAAAAATTCTTAACACTAAAAAAACAATTTTGTACAAAGGCGGGCTTAATACTAGGTAGTAAAATATTTACACAATAAAACATTTGTACATAGGCGAGCATAAAACTAATAGGTAAGTGTTTTCTTCTAGCTAACCTACTTTGTTGGGGGTAGTGGATGAGGTACTGCCAGAAGTTTGGAATTTTTAATCCAGGAGATGATGTATATGTGTCCAAATTTCATTCAAATTTGTTAAGCTGTTTCTTTCTTCATCTTCTTCTTCTTCATAGTACCTAGTGCACCAGTGGACAGCTCATCAAATGGCTCCCACAATACGGGGTTTCCTAGTGTGGTCGCAGCCAGAAAGTGTGAAAGGATTAAGTTACATCGGAAATAAATATGTTTTATCTTATTAAATATTATCTTCATTACTATATATTAACCAGATTTTGCTAAAATTTGTTTAAGTATGTAAACATCTTGTAGGACTTCACCACCCTAAAGACACGGAAGCATGTTTCTAACCAGCTAAAACACAGAAACAAACTCAAACATCACACATCTCCCATTACCTCGAATGTACTCAACCGCAGAACTATTTTTGTTCGACGACCTTTGCGTATCAGAGAGGTCGTTTTTGGTCACACGTGGCTTACCTACGTAACCAACTCGTTAATTAAAATTTTTACGATTAAATATACACTAGCTTTAACGGCGGCTTGAGGCTACTGGTATGCTCTCTATAGATAATATAATTACGGACATTTTAATTATGTTGTTCTTAGTTCGTAAGTATAGCCTTTCATCCTAGAAAGTTTTGCGAAAATAATGTGTTCTACACGTAATTTTTTTAAGTCTTTTCAAAGTACTTTCCACAAGCCTCTATTCAAAGTTGCATGCGTCTGAACCATTTTACAAAACATTTTTTTCAGTCCGCCGCAGACACCCCGTTTACAGCCAACTCGAACGCTGACAGCGCATCTTCCGGCGACGAAAATGATAAGATAAGATAAGATAATGTTTTGTTTACACACCAAAACACACATTTACACAGTTGGGCGAAATTAACCCCTAAAACGCCTGAAAAAATAAAAACATAAAAATAAAAAGACACTAAACACTAACGGTCCCATTTACAAAAACACGATTCCTCCGAAACACTCCTCAGAGGCAGTTCAAGTCTTGTCCTTGTAAAATATCACCACAGACTGTTTTAATGGTGTCCCTTTGATTAGATTTTTTATTTTCGGGAATAAAATGAAGTCACATGGTGCTAGGTAAGGATAAGGGTCACCCAGGAGTTTGACCGACGTCGGTCAGTTCTTAAAAATCTACTGCGGGTCTGGCAACGCGCATTGTAGGGTTCCGTAGAAGAAGGGGTTTATTAATTGAGATTAGGATTTAATTTTAATTATATTAACTACCTACTTTACACAACTAACAACTTCACCAAGGTAATTTTCGATGGAAGTCTTACGAGGTTTTTTTCTTTCATAAGTTGGTCGCCTATTACCCGTTAATTTGTAAAGCCTATATAGCCGGGATAGTTTTTATTTTAACTGCATTATACGTGCCACTGTAATGAGTTTATTCACGTTTCTATGAACAGCCGTTTAGCCGGTTAGCCGGGAGAGGGGGGATGGACGCTCTACTCTAACAAAATGTGCGCTTTACAGCTTAGTATTTTGCAAACGGATCCTTCAATCGAAAAATGGTTTTCTTGTACTTACAACACTTAAACGACCAATCCAACCATACCCCACGCTATGGGATAGGCGAGAATAAAAATCCCTAATGTAGGTGTAGCGGAGGTACCCTAAAAAAACATTTTTTTAATATGAAAACATAAAAGATTTTTAATATGTTGTTAGGTTAGCTAATTACATAATAACTTAAGACAGAAGGACCCTTAAGTAAGGACTGAACATGGATCTCACAACTTTTTACAGTAGAAGAACTGAGTTGCGAAAATTGGTTTTTTTACAAGTTGTGTTTTAATGGCTATGTATTACTTGTGAGATCCATTGTAATGCGATGGCCAAGTCAATCTATTTATTTAACACATAAAAGATTTTTAATATTGATATGGTCACTATAAGATGTTGTCAGGTTAGTTAATTACGTAATAACTTAAGACAGAAGGACCCTTAAGCAGGGATTATGTTTTTAATGGCATAAACCTTTTCTCGATCCTTTCGATTCGCAGAATGTGCGTCGCGTAATGAGTTCGCCAGACTACTCACCCATATTCAAGAATACTACGGACTAAGCAGTTGTAGTAGTACTTAGATAATAAGTTTTCTTTCATTTTTATGTTTGTGGTAGAAAGGAACGGGCTCAACTTTATTGCCGTGAATGCGTAGTCGCAACGCTGGTTTCAGCCTGTCTCCTTTAATTACTTTAAAATAAATATATAAAAATAAGCGCCATTAAAGTTATCTTAATTATTAAATCAAGTCAATTACTAAATTAACCAAATCCAGTTAGTTATTTAATCAAAATGTATCACATACTCACAGAACAATAGTAAGTAACTATATACAAAAATATAATAATAACACTAGACTTCAGTGATAAATAAAATTGATTAAATATAGAACAATAATAAATTCATTCCAATCATTAGATAGACATTACAATAAATTTTAAAAAATATATTTCATCGAATTCTGATTAAAAAAACATTACATTGACTAGTTACACCGGCGTGTGACTGGTATGGAATTTCTCTAGTAAAATTAGAGAGATGGAGAAAAGGGAACTCTACATTAAGATTAAGATTATGTCAAACATTAGTGTTAGCAGCTTGCAGCTACAAAGCTCTTTGTTGGTCGATGAGTTTATATTTTAGGTTTTTATTTAAACTGACGTTAGTCATAAACTGTCGTAAGGGTGGTGGCAGGTCGTTCCAGATCTTTGCAGCTGCGTACTTGAAACTTTCTCTAAAGCCTGCGGATTTATGTCTTGATGTTAAGATATTGTATGGAATCAGGCGTTTTCCGTGTGGCGCCGGATTAAGAATAACGTCACTCCATTTCCTTCTGTGGATGTCGTAGAAGGCGACTAAGGAAATCAATTACCAGGAGACGGGCAGCAGCGTCTTCCTGAGATTCCAACCGCATACTGCGATTGCCAACCCGCCTGCCCAACGTGGCGATTATGGTAAAGCCCCTCGTGGTTATGAAAACTACGAAGGAGGCCTATGTCCTGCAGTGGGTGTCAAATGGCTGATGATGATGTTGATGGAATCAGGCGTTCATCATCATCATCATGCTGGACATAGACCTCTCCTATTGCACGCCACTGAGCACGGTCCTCGGCTATTCTCATCCAGCTCTTGCCAGCCGCCCTGCGAAGATCATCGCTCCACCGAGTCTGAGGACGTCCTACCCGTCATGACATATGGTGCTGAAACGTGGGCTCTCACGGTGGGGCTGGTCCACAAATTTAAAGTCGCTCAGCGGGCTATGGAAAGGGCTATGCTCGGGGTTTCTCTTAAAGATCGAATTCGAAACGACGTGATCCGACAGAGAACCAAAGTCACCGACATAGCCCACCGAATTAGCATGCTGAGGTGGCAGTGGGCCGGCCATACGAGTATCATCCGAAGAACTGATAACCGATGGGGTAGACGAGTTCTTGAGTGGAGACCGCGGATCGGTAAACGTAGTGTAGGAATCAGGCGTTACTTTGTGGAAATCCATAATAGCATTATAATCATGCAAGCACCATGGGGTTAGTTAATATTAACATTAAATTCAAGTCCCTGCTGCGAGTATGTATATCTATGTCAAATTTCGGCTTCCTAGTGCTAATGGTCTAAGGGATTTTGTTGACTACGCAACCCTCAAAACCAGAAACCGGCAAATTCTACATCTTAGCGAAAAAACTCAAACTTTCCTTGTCTAATTACACTTCAATAGACGCAAAGACAAAACAAACAAATTAAACAAGACGCAAGGACAAATTGATTAGTGACGCTGCAAATGATGATCCATTTCTATTGTGTTCTCCTATCAGCTGTGCCAACAGAATCGCCCGGCTGTAATGCCTAAGTAGCGAATGAAAATGTGATGAAATTGGAGCGCGCCTGAAAGACGCCGTAAAACTACGTACCTACTATATTTTAACAAAACACAAACATTAGTGACGCTAATCACTTCGCAGAAAAACGAAGTGGAAAATCCCTCTCTGAAAATAAGACAAACAATAATAAAACTGAAATTAAAAATAACAAACAACCCGACTACTAAGCAGGTGGGACCAACTTAAGGAGTTACATTGGTGTATTTGGGGCTGCTGTAGTTAACGCTCAGCTGTGGAGTTGTTGGTTATTTTTTTTTGGAGTTTTTAATTTTTGTAATTTTCGTTATTTTTTGTAGATTTGTGCTGATTTTATATAGGCGGTAGGGGCGGTGGTACCCCAGTGGGTAGATCAATGCACTCGGAAGCGAGAGTCCCAGATTCGATTCCCAGTGCGGGCGTCTACCTATGACTTTGTTTATTTCCTAAGTGACGTACATCTGGGAATTTGTTGTAACGATACCCAAAACATCGTGAGTAAACCCGCTTATTGGTTGGCTCCGCACGTATTGACTTGTCTTTCCTGTGGGCTAGGCCAACTAACTAGTGCTGCGCAAGCCTACTCTATCTAAAAACAAACGTCCGAGTGGTCCTTTCACCTACCTAGTGTGAGTGAAGGTGCTACTGGACGCTGCATAATTCATATTATTATGTAGATTAATTAAAACTAACATGAATAATTATTAATCCACATTTATGTAACTTAATTAAATTGGTAATAAATATTTTTTTACTTTTAGATGCAAATGCCAAAGTTTGACACTCACGCAAACACGACGAATCGATTGAGAACTTATTTGTCAAAATCTGACCATTGGTTAATGAGTTATGAGGCAACATTACATACATACTCACGAGCCAAACACATTGCCCTCCTTTTGGGCTCCCCCGCAGTCGGGTAAAAAATCAACTCACGAAAAGAATTATGTAAATCGGCTACATCGACCACTATCCTTTGTTCAATACCTGCTCTTATGTTGTGATCTATTATAAATAGAGTTTTTTGTACATTCAACGTACAGTCGGTAACGCATCCAATCTTTAGTTTCGTCCACTCGACTCAGTTACGCTATGTGGGACTTCGCATCTAGTGTTCTCTGTCTCAATCTATCCATCTGTCTATCTTAAATGTTAACGTAAACGTTGATGTGCTGTCGACGGAACTTCAGAAACGTCCTGTTGAACTTAAGGCGGGTTATTCTCATCAACTCTGAGATCGCGAAAAAATGTCAGCTGTTTCATACATTCGTCCCAAGCATTCAAATTCCGTGTGGCGCCGGATTAAGAATAGCTTCACTCCATTTCCTACCGTGGATGTCGTAGAAGGCGACTAAGGAAATCAATTACCAGAAGACGGGCAGCAGCGTCTTCCTGAGATTCCAACCGCATACTGCGATTGCCAACTCGCCTGGCAAACGTGGCGATTATGGCAAAACCCCTCATGGTTATGAAAACCACGAGGGAGGCCTATGTCCTGCAGTGGGCGTCGAATGGCTGATGATGATGATTCGAATTTAGTATGGAGAAGATGATATTTTTCTCGATTTAAGAGAAAATTCTGTACTAAAAGTTGTTTGTTTCATTGATAATAATAACACCATAAAATTCTACAGGACCTTCGTAAAACACGTTGAATTAGTTTAGACGGCAGACTGGGCATTGGCATCAAACGGAACCTTACACTGAAAATCCGAAATCAACTCTGCGTGTACCCTCGTGATAAGAACGATCCAAAACCCCTGCGTCATGATGTCTAATTACATTTTGTCAACAATGTTGCATTGATTGTTCATTGTTCTTTACATCGAAAGCTTAATAGACTATCCACATTACAACGGGCCGGTGAAATGTGGGCGGAACGATAACCACTAAAAGAAACCTTAAATACCTTAAACCAAATACAAAAAAAAAACCGACCATGTGCGTCCAATGGGCAGTCAACGAGCACGATACGGAAACGGGCTTTTTTTGCCTTTATACTGTAGACTATTAAGGATTATTTTAGATTGAAATCGTATCGCCACCCGTAAGTTGGATTAGACCAATGTACAATGTAATTAGGCCTTAAGACAACGAACGTGCATTGAAATATTTAACCCTAATCGAAACGTGAGTTTATCACCGAAACCAGCCCAAAACATATAGGTTTATCAGCTGTCGATGTGTACCCACTGTAATGTACAAAACCAGAAAGTTCTTAAAATACTTTTTACGTATGCGAACAAAAAGATAACGAGGGCACAATGCTTTCATTGAAAATTAAGTGCGAAGATAATTATGAAAAGACGACAAGAAAACAGAACACGCATATACGTTACTACATGAGTTAGATAAGGACAGGGCATGTTTTTTCTTTAACTTGTTGACAATTTAAAAGTCGATGTAATTTAGATGACGACTTTGTAGCAAGCTTTGATTCACATCTGTTACTCGCGTCTCTCTTTGTTAATCTACTGGAATTCTGACTCATTTCTGTGCATGTCAGATAGCAAATAATTACGTGTTCGATATTCATTTGTGTATACCTATCCAAGTTACAATACCTTCGCAAGAAACAAGTATTTACTCACCGATATTAAAATACAATGTAAGTAAGTCAGTCTGGGAAGAACAGAATTAATTTCAAATTCTCAGACTTATTCTCACTCATTAAAAAAATTGTAAAACGGACTAGATGTTTTAATAAGACCACACTCATTTGGAGTTCTCGCGTTCCCGTAGGAAATGATAAATCTACTGCTGCATCTGCAATAGCAGTTGGTGCGATTGATGCACAAACTTCGATTCGAATCATCAATCTTCATCCGAATCTCACGCGAATACAATTGCAGATACAGTATAGAATAAACAAGGATACGGCGTAACAAAACATATCACCCATTAATGTCAATTGAAGCTGAACCAACTTCCAGCTATCTGATCAATTTCAGTCCTTCTAAGAAGCTCGTAGAAGCCTCAGACACGTATTTGCACAGCTGCCGCGTCCCTCGACAACAATCGTATTGAATAGTACATAAATGAGTTTTGAAAAATAACTGATTCAGTGTGTTATCGACTGTTACAGTTGTTACAATACGCAAAACAAAGCCAAGTGACAACCAACATTGTTCATCGCCATAAGATGGCGTCGAGAGGTATCACATTCGTTGCTATAATGCTGTTCGGCGCCGCATACGGTAAGTGTTATTATTGTTATAATAAAATAATTTGTTAACTAAAATTAGTTTGATTGGGTAATGAACTTAAAATATCGTGAGCATATTGTGAACGACCTAACTCATAAAAGGAAATATATAATAAATAACACTCAAATGTGGAGCTTAGAGGGTTCCCTGAAAAAAAAATGTTACAATTCTTAGACTTTAAATTATCTGCAACGCTTACACATAGTTATATGTAACAAAATCGCCATATACATCCGAATATGGGAGTTCTACCCGTCAATAGGGATCATTTCACTTGTAACGCGCTACCCTGCTAGACACTTAATTCACCTAGAGCAGTTCCCCTAGGTGAATTACGTGGAAAGTAAAAAGTGGACTTAATTCACCATAAGCCAAATAACCTGGGGGAATTAAGTCGACTCACTTTATTAATGTTTTAAGTGTACTTAATCATTTAGTCACATTCAACGTTACCTACTGTCCTTACCTTAGATTACTGATCCAGAGCCATATTGCCATTAAGGTTAGTGTACTTAGTGGCAATCTGCCCTGGATCCGTTACCTAGGGTGAATAAGTTGAAGGTGAAAACATAAAACATTAATAAAACTGAGTCAACTTAATTCACCCACACCTTAATTGACCTAAGGTGAAATACCCTTGGTTAATTAAGTAGGCCGACCCGTCAGTCAGTACGAATAACTTTTAGTAACTTTGAGGAAAAGTTTGAAATCGCGAAAAAAATATTAGCCGTTCTAGAAAGCCCTAGATTATTGACTCTAGGTTCTAGGCTGTAGGTTCAAAAAATATATCATAGCTATTAGAGTTATTGCGAAATCTATTATAAAAGAAGTTTTTCTTTCATGAATGACTAATGATTGTTGATGAAGCGAAAGAGTTCTGTCAGGATCGTTGCAAGTGGCATACCCCAGCGTATCTCTACATACCTCTTCAGGATACAAGCCTGAATTTATTTATTAGTGCAATGTTTTTTTTTTTATTATTGATGGCACTATTTATTTAGCACTTGGTCGTGCAACAAAATATATGACTGCCAGTTTATGTAGAGCCTATGTTACCCAGGATGAGATAAGCATTCTAAAAACGCACATTTCTAAACTGGTACTTAGGACAAATACGAGTAATATACATACACTAGCTGACTCGGCAAACGTTGTTTTAGATAGATAGATAGAGACAGAGAACACTTGATGGTTAGCCTGAACACGGTTAGCAGAGGTCGCGGGTTCAAGTCTCGGCATGGGCGGAATTTTTAGCCTCTAAATAGGTTTTAAAACCCCATTTAGAGGCTAAAAATTCCACCCATACCGGGACTTGAACCCGCGACCTCTGGCTAACCGTGCCAGCGCTCTCCCAACTGAGCTAATGGGCAAGTGCAGGCATCAGTGAAATTTTGAGCCTCTTTACAAACTTCTTTGTATTACGTACTCTAAATAGGTTTTTAAAATTGTCCTCAGCACGGATTAGTGCAACAAAAGGAATATAATCTACTAGAACTGCCAATATTAGAAATCGCTGAGGCCTAATATGCGCCCCAAATCCTGACGTCTCCGATGGCGATTAGTATAGAATTTGACGGTTAGACGATTGAAATCGCTCAGGATTTGGTGCGCGTAATATAAGAGCATAACACTTGTGTTTATTAGGTTCAACTCTACAAAAATGTAGATAGGCCGACTATCTATGCTATGTTTGACTAAAGGACTTGTAGAAGTAGGCGTGAATTTCTTGAAGATATTTTTCATTAACTATTAATATTCTATTTTCAGCGCCTCACGCATCCGCGTTTGGACCCAACGGGTACGCCAACACCAATGAATGGTACGTTTCCTGTAGCTTTTGCTACAAAATCTTTGTTACCCTGTAAGGTTCATGATTGTCACTAAAAAGTGCAGTCGACAGGACTTCAGCTTTTATTTATTTATTGATACTTATCTTGCACTCACATTAAAAAAAATCGTACAATGCGGCGGACTTGATGACATTAGCGTTTCTTAAGTATGTCCATGGAGATTGCATAATTAAACAAGAAGGTTTGATGTGATTATGTAAACCATCAGATTATTATTTTTTCTTTGATCTGAGTGTAAATAAGATAGACTGCCAATTTTTTTTTCTCAATTTTTCCTAAAATGGCCAAATAGGTACAGACCATTTGGAATTACTACCAAAGACCTTAATTAAAACAGTTGGTACGGTTGCCACGAAGTGGTAATTTGAGTTTAGGAAAAAGAAAGAAGTCGGCTGGAGCCATTACTTGATGGTATTTGTGGAGTTTTTGGTCACAATTCGCTCACAATGATGGCCTTGTGCGAAGGGGCATTATCGTGGTGCAAAATACAAGAATTTTCTTTTCACAAAGCTGGCGTGAAAAGAAAATTCGTTGAATTTGTTCTCTCAAACGCAGCATAACGCACAACGCACAAATAATACTCTGTATAGCGCGATAGTCAAAGAAAACGGTCAACACGACTTTGACTTTTGATCGAAGTTGGCATAGTTTTTTCGGTTTCCGTTCGTTTGGAAGACGCCACTCCGAAGCCTGTTGACCAGTTTGCATGTCAAACTCGTAAACCCACGTCTCGTCACCAGTAACAATGCGTTTCATAAATGTTGGGTCGGAATTGACTCGTTCTAGCATGTCCTCAGTGACTCTTATGCGATTGGGGTTTTGGAGAAAATCAGGTCTTTAGCCGAGCGGCAACATGTTTCATACCCAAGTGTTTAATTAAAATGGTACGGATCGACTCGTGAGTTAAAGAAAGTTCGGCGGCTATCTATTTCAAACTTCCTTCACTTTTGCGATGTTAAGTTCAGTTGCAGACGTCGATGGCGTACCATAGCGAGGCAAGTCTTCCAACACATCTCGACCGCTTTTGAGCGCTTTGTACCACTCATAGTGTTTGTGATGAAGTCGATGCACAATATAAGCCTTCTGTGACATTTTAAGTGACTCAAAACACGAAATTCCATTGGCGTTGCAAAATTTTTGTCCATTAAAAAATTCGTAATACTAAATTCATCAATGATATCAAAAACATTAACAATCTAAACTATGAGTAACTTTTCGGGCTACAAAATCTCTTTTTTTTTTCGAGCCGTGAATAATATACCAGAGTATGTGTCTTTTTACGTATTTGTTCAAGTAAATCCAAAGTAAAATGCAATTTTGTGTAGCTGTCAAAACGTGCTTCTTACACTTCGACGACTATAGTCGGTCCAACCTTTTATTTAACTTTTCACAAATCAATTTAGTGATGTTCTATGAAGTTACCGATTAGATTTTTTATAATAATCGATTTAATTATTTTGTAGTTTTAATCGATTGGTTGCATTGCTATTTTATTTTGATATTTTTATAGTTTGTATATCTGAGAGTGATAAACTAATAACTAGCCAAGGAGTTTTCATATTAATTTGTTTTTATAATATTTAAACCTAATTTCTTATAGTATAGATAGATTATTGTAATAAGATAGGTTAATAAGTATGTTTTATATAAAATCAACTTGAATAGTCTTAGCTACATTATCTACTATTGTAGCAAAACTTGTCGCATCACTATTGTCAAAAAATAAAGGTGTCTATGAAGTGTTCCATATTTCGTCTATGGTTTCTTACGAAATAAATGAGGAACTTCATGTGTGCATCCGTCAAAAGTTAAATAAACGATTGGACCGATTTATAGACGATATACATAACTAAAAACAGCACTGTATTTAATCTAAGTAACAGATGCAACTCAAACTCCGCGTCAAAATGGAAAATAGTTGTGCCAATCTAACAATAAAAAAAAAACAAAAAAATTATTGGAACCATACACAAATCATCCATTCCCGATACTTTTTTGACTCTTATTATATTTGTTGTTTAGATAATACCGAGTTGTCAATATGTTGGCGTTTTTTATTAAATATATTAAAGGTACTTTCATTCACGTATGAAACGAACGTCGAATTAGTCACACACTTATTCAAAATCAAAAATCAAAATCAAAATTTTTTATTCAAAGTAGCACAGAAACTGCGACTTAATGAACGTTACAAGTTAAACTAGGTGTCACAATACTATAAGAAATCAGTGAATATTATTAATTTGTAATTGTAACAACTATTGTCAATATTTAAGACAGTGACAGGGTTACTTCCAAAATAATATACGATTAACTTTTGCGAGTTTTGTTTAGGAGTTTTGTCGCAGATTGATATTTTTCTAAATATCAATTTCGAAGCTTCTTCTCAGGTTTATTTATTATGAGATAAAACGCACATCGAATACGGTGGTACATGCCAAACACTAATTATCGTGAGATCGGAATTGCGAATTTCAGAGATAGCCCTGTAAATCCTTAAACTAGAATGGTTGGTGTTTTAAAAAACAAAATAAAATCAAATATTATTTTTCTTCTTTTTCAGGTTCGCGGTAAGGTCCACAAGCAATACAAAATATCTAATCTTGATCCAAATTTTCAGTCTAAATATTTACCTATACTATTCTATTTTTAGAGTCTAGGTCTGCCTACTCCGCCGCCTCTATTCCTGCCTAACGGGCAGCCCTTCCCTCAGCAGAACATCCAGCCGCAAGTTCCCTTGAATGGCAATGGAGTCTCCATGACTTCATCATCGTCGTCCACCGGAGGTGGAGGCTCCATCATCACCATCAGTCACAATGGAGAGACACAAACATTCACAGGTTGGTGAAGTAATACATAAATAATAGAAATCGTTTATTTACTCCACAAATAGTTAACATAGCATAATCGGGCAAGAAACTCCTTTTAAGTATGGAAATACCTATATCAGGAAGCTCCGCTCTTCCACATAATAATGTTTGTCCTAAACAGAACTTATTTTTATGTGAAAGGTCATATCAACAATTTTTTTTAATAATCTTTATTAGAAAAAGGTTTTGTCGCACACAACAAACGTTATTGGAATAACACAAAACCTGCAATCCATTTGTTCAGTGTCAATAATTTAACCATTTCCAGTAAGCAACAGTTTAAAATTATCTATTTGTATGAAAAAAATAATTAAAAATGAAAACTTTAAAGAAAGTTGTTGGATTACAATCGATACTGAAGAAATGGGTCATAAATGCAGCTTACCCAAACGATGTTGATGAAGAGAATAATTAATAACATAAAGTCATCTTCTTGTAAAAACAAGTACTTTATTTTAATGGATTTGATTTTCTTTCAGTTGGAGACAATCCCCCAAGAGTGTAAGTATTAAATTATTTCCTTTTCTTTGCGACAAGTAAATAAGTTTATTTATACAATTAAACTTCTTCTTTTTTGTACATTTTATAAGAAAATATACTTATATTATACTCAAGTGTCTTTTTTAAATTTGTTTCAGATACCAGACCGTAAGTCACAACATGAGATTTTTTTTCCTTTCTTAAATATTAAAAAATGCGTAAACTACCTTTGAACTTTGAATCGTATTTATTGCTTATCCATTGAGTTTATCCATATTGTTCTCAGTTTGTCAATCTACACATCAATACTGTGTTTTCTTATTTACAGACACTTAGGTGTCACGAGGGTCACAAGGCTATCCCATATAAACATAGTTTGGTTTTAATTTACAAACGAACGACACGCCGGAATGCAATGCAACTCTACTCTATTAGTTTAGTTGTCTAGTAAAATAGGAAATATTATATTTTTAGAGGCTACAACCTTATTGTGAACCTTTAAATGACTCCTTATAGGAGAAATTTCTGAGTACAGGAAACCCTAAAGCTACTGCACTGCCATTTACGGCTGTCCCCAAATGCAAACAGATCGAAGGTGGACTGTAGCTCGCTGTGGAATTCCGCGCACAGTGCGCACTCTATTCATTTCTGGTTCTATACATAATGATGATGCCGCGCGAAAATAGTTACAAGTGATACTTCATTTAAAATTTATAGGGTCGGTGAATATGTTGCTACAATTATAAACTAATAATATTCACGGATTATTTATACATATATTTTTTAAATAAGTGGGTGACTAATTCGACCTTCTAACGTTCGTTTCACAGGTGAATAAAAGTACTTTTAATATTTCTGAATGAAAAACGCCAAGATATGACATCTCGGTATTCCATAAACAAAACAATTATAATATAATTATCTTCTACGTTTGCACTATTAGGAGTCTTTTTAGTTTTTTTATTTTATTGAAAGAGTTCTTGTATCGAGCTATGGTATCACTAGAAACTGACAACTCGTAGGATCATAGTTGATAACGTCCTTCCGGTTTCGTAGATACTAATTCTTTTTTTCGCTTTAAAAATTAATTAAAGTTGCTCAAATCGAATAATTCATCAATTTTCTCGAAAAAAAATATCAATACAGAACTTTAGGCTACTGCTACGTTGAGCATGCTGTCGTACAATTTAACATTTTTATTATAGTAATAAAATGAGTAAACTTTTTATAGAAATGGTCTGGCGGAAAGGTTGACTTGATATTGACTGTAATGGTTCAAATTGAATAGTGTAACTGAACTTACTTTTTTTTTCAGAGTGGAACCACTCAACCCAGGGTAAGAAATAATTTATTTATTTTATTTATAATTAATAGGGGTTAAAGTATGAAATTGCCGTTTTATTGCAATAGGTTCTTTGAATTGACATAGAATCTTCATGGTTTGAGGTTTTCGAATGAAACTTTTTTCAAATGGTTTCTATGATGTTCTTTTTTAAAAAATGTTTAACATTTGAATATCGACTTTCAATTGTTTTTGTTATTCAATTTAGACAAGAAAGATGGATACTGCGAAAATTCTAGTGATTTTTGAATACGAGTTCCGACGCGGAACTAACGCGGCAGAAACAGCCCGCAATATCAATGCTGCGTTTGGAGAGGGGTCTACTAATGAACGCACCGTGCGATTTTGGTTTAAACGCTTTCGTGATGGAAATTTCGACTTAAAGAACGAGCCACGAGGAAGACCGCCCACACAGGTGAATACCGATGAATTAAGAGAGATAGTGGAAGCCGACCCTAGTCAAACTACCCAGGAATTAGCGGCATGGTTTAACTCACTTGCGTCAAATCAATAAAATAAAAAAATACGAAAAATGGATGCCTCATAATCACTCGAATTTTCGCAGTATCCATCTTTCTTGTCTAAATTGAATAACAAAAACAATTGAAAGTCGATATTTAAATGTTTCACATTTTTTAAAAAAAGAACATCATAGAAACCATTTGAAAAAAGTTTCATTCGAAAACCTCAAACCATGAAGATTCTATGTCAATTCAAAGAACCTATTGCAATAAAACGGCAATTTCATACTTTAACCCCTAATATTTTTTATTCTCACGTCCAGTTTCTATTTAGGTATTTTTATATACCTTATTTAGGTACCTTTACCCGGTGTAACTGGATTTGAATTCAATCCAATTCAATTTCAATTTCAGCTATTTTTCGGATACGCGAAATAGCCCGTTAGTAAAATTGTAGAACTTATAATGAAAAAGTAGGTGAATAGTTTCGTTTCCGGAAGCCTATATCTTCCGTGTGTAATATTTGATTGTAATAGCGTTGATGCTCTTTTGTTTCAGAAACCAACTCCACCCAAGGTGAGCCCTATCACATAGTTATCTATCGTTACATAAGCAGCTACCAACTGTTATAATGCGCGAGGGGGCTCCTTAAGGACCAATTCCCATACAAACGTAGTTTGGTTTTTACATATAAACGACATGCCGGATTGCATTGAAACTTTATAAAATAGGTGAATAAGTCCATTTCCGGAAGTCAGCCTTTATCTTCCGTGTGTAATATTTGATTGTGACAGCGTTGATGTTCCTTGGTTTCAGAAACCAACTCCACCCAAGATGAGCCCTCATACCACTTAGTTACCTATCATTACATAAGCAGCTACTAACTGTTATAATGCCCGAGGGGTCCCCGGAAGGACCAATTCCCATACAAACGTAGTTTGGTTTTTATAATATACAAATGGCCTGGGGCACACCGGAACGACATGGTTCAAGAGCGGGGAAAATACCCGACACGTTATATAGAGTTTGCGCCCTCGTCCCGTCCCTTCAGTAAATTTTGTATGAAAGTGAATGAACGGGAAAGGTGACGCGTCTTTTCCGCGCCCTCGCCCCACGTCTCAGGCCTTGCATGGACGTATTTTGGATCTCATTGACGGGGGCCGGGGGAAGTTCTTCGGGCTTTAGTTTTGTCAAATGATCAAATAATGACAAAAAAATGTTCTGACGTGTCCATCGCGTACTCATCTCGACTGCACGGGTTTTACTTCAAGTTATCTGCCGGGCGTTATAGTTTACTACCATCCTTCCTGGAACCCATGTATTCTCTGCAATGAGCATTGAGCTGAGAACAACGTGGAGGTATTTTTATTTAAAATTTCCCTCAAGATTATTTTTTCCGATAAAAATTAAACATGACTTTCCTGGAGTTTCCGGGCCTGACATTTTTTAAAGGCTGCCCCATGTAAATGTATTTATTTTATTAGAAGGTGAAGAAACAGATACAAGTACAATTAAACATTTGAAAACAAACAGATACAAATAAAACGTAGAGTAGGTACTGCATCCTTAGACCTTCACACTGAGAAGTACTTATATAATATAAACATTGATAAGACGACGCTAAAACAATAGGTGCCGTACTTAAATTAATAATAATTAGCAAAAGGTTGCCCTACAACTTAGCTTAAGAGATAATTGAACTTGATCGAGCCTACAAGTTCTTTATAAATTCTTGATCAAAGAGAAAAAAAGAAAATGTAGGTAGTAGGTATAGCGTAACATTTAACTACTCGTATGTCAAAGTTTATTGTATTATAATATGATCATTTCTTTTGATTCCAGATGCTGAACTTGAACGTATGTAACGAACATATTTACAGTCTTATTTATTTACACGATTCCTTAAAACAGTTCTCAACTGCAGTTTAAATTTTCTGCGATAAAGTTAAAGACTTTACCACCGACTGTTTAAACTCAATTTGAGTAGTGTTTTGGTGCGTTTGAAATCTCAAAACGTTTGCCTACCGAAAGTGGTTTGAAATGGATAATAAAGAAGCGGTTAAGTCTATAATTATCAGGCTTTGCGATATTTCAAAAGCACTTTGTATAAATACTATAATTTTCATTTGACATTAAATATGGAACTACGGAACTACTTTATTAACTTAATTCCGGAATCACTTACTCGATTTTTTGTCGGAAGAGTCCGACCAGATTTTGCTCTTATTCGATGAGCCTAATCATCCTAAGCAGAGGATAGAGATCGCGTCGTTCGGTCGCTCGTCTCTGACTGTGTCTGACAGACAACCGACGCGACGCGAGCTTTGCCTCTACTCGCCATTATTAAGCCCTTCGAATAAGAGCAAAATCTGGTCGGACTCTTCCGACAAAAATTCAAGCAAGAAATTCCGGAATGAAGTTAATAATATATATGTACATATGTAGTAGTGCTTATGACAGTTTTGGTTTGAGAAAAACGGAACTACTCTCGAGGATGTTTCTTCTACAGAGCCTATTTTGTGCCCCACTACTTGCAAAGGCCTCCATCAACATGGATCAGGGCCGCGTTTCATAAAACTGAAATTCATTGTTTATTATTACTATTATTATTATTATTATTACTATACATTGCATATCAGTCTTCCTAATTGTCAATCTGTGAGTTAATCACCTTTGCAATGTACAACGAATTGTCATTGTAAACATTGAATTTTAGTTCCATGAAACAGGCCCCAGGGGTGCTACTAGGTAACTTCTCCACTATATGAAATTGTGCGATTTAACCTACCCCTAACTGTCAAATACTTTTGACACTTCGGAAACTCGAAATTGGATAACCAAATACAGTGGTCACCACCAAATAGGAGGGCAAACCTTTCTATCCTGGCCATCTCAGACCACTCGTGTACTCCGGGTTCGGCCGAGATGGTCTTTGTTACCGTTTCCTTGCCTTACCCCATTTGGAACGTAGTACGCATTGTGGCACCCACTCGATAGCGAGTTTTCATGGCTGCCGGCTGACAGGAATAAGTTGATAATGTCGAAAATGTAAACTTTTCGGGTCGTCAATTTTGAAGTTTGCACTTTTACGGTCTTATTTATAAAAACACGATTCCTTAGAATACTCGATAAACGCCATTTAAAATAGTCTGTGGTGGCGATTTTACAAGGAAAAGGCGTAACAACAGATTAAATAAACTGCCTATGAGGAGTGCTTTAGAGGGGTCGTGTTTTTATAAATAAGGCCGTTCTTGTATACAAAGTCGGGTTTTTACATGTATTTAACTCCAGTACTAACCTTGAAATAAAAAATTGAAAACCATTCTTATATTCAAGGTCAGGACTGTGGAGGTTGAATTTCATCCATAGTGTCTTTGAAATTATTTAAAAGACGTACTTAACAGAATTGTACATTCCCGATTAAAAATTTTATAACATTTTCCCAACATTTCCGCAGTTCCCGAAATTCGAGCCAATCACCTTCAAGCCCATCCCGATGCCGAAGATGATTGACCCCGAAGAGATAAAGAGCTACAAGCCAAATAACGGCGAAAACTTCATCGGCACTTCGTCCAGCAGCCATACTACCACTCACATTGTTGACGGGAAGAAAGTTACCACGGGTGGTATCAATACCGTGTCCAATGTCAACGGAGTGGTCAGCGAACGGAGCATTGTTCTTAATGATAACGGCGAGGAAGAAGACTAGAATGCGGTGCAAGCTCTGAACAGTCCGGACCCATTTTATAGAACTTCAATTCTTGGTTTAGTATGACAATTCGATGTACATATGTACGTAGCGTAGCATTAACCCACTGATTAACAAGTAAGAAGACACAGCTACGGAATGTGCATCGAATTGTCGTAAACTACGAATTGTTGGTTTATGAAACGTGACCATGGACTTTTTGCCCCATTATTTGTCGGTTTCCCAGTTGAAGATAACGTTAGAGTCCAGTGTGAATCCGTTCATTCAGGCTATCGAAGTAAATTTCTACAAAAATTCAAAATTTGGTACCTATTTTCTTATAAAATTAGTGCGAATTGTCTATCAACTTTTTTTTAAGAAAAAGGAATCTCTTTTGGGTTTAATTTTTTTATGTAGTTTATGTTTTTAATAAAGTTTGTTGTAGTAAAGTTTTATGTTTTTAAAAATTATCATCTTTTTTTGTAACTAACTATATTAATCTGTAATTTATATTCCGATTGTGATGGCAGCAGTGTAACGTAACACAATACAAATTATATTACAACATTTTGGCTTTGTAAGTATCAGCAGTTTTATTTTTATATTACTCCACTTTACCAATCTGAAATACGATTTATTTATTTTAATTGCACTAATGACATTGTAAAGGTACAAGGGAGTTCTTAATCCAAGAAGCATTCTCTTCCAGGCTACCTTTGGTATTGAAGAGACTGGCGACGGGTAGTGCAAGAAAAAGATGAAATACAATAATAAACTTACGTAAACCTAGGGAAATACAGATCAAAAGAGACTGCAAAAAAGAAATAAAAATGCAATTTAAGATTGTATATAAATTCTTTCGTATTGAGCCTTACCCCCATACATACACAATCTGTTAATTTTACTTTATTTTATTTGGTGTACAAAACAGATCACAACCATTACACGATATAAAAGTAATAATATGACATGAGTACTAAGTTGTGGTCTAAAGCATGTACACACAACATTTCCACATGTGAATTTGAGTATCTGAATAAAGTAAATTTTAGGGATAAGCATTTTTTATAAAACCATACAACTCGATGAAGTCAGGATTTTGGCTGAGCATCTCTTAAATTTAGCATAATGCGCGTTGAAGATATTGACTTCCGAGCTAGTGGCCACACCTTCGTTGTAGAGTCTACGCATTCTCACTATCGGATTGTAGTATGATGTGTTATTTTTAAAAACATTTAAAAAGAAAGGCCTGTAAGATCGAGATTTGCACCGAATATTTATTGTCAGCTCGGACAGTAGAGACTCGGAATTCACGCGACCATGTAGGATTGTGTGCAGATATATTAGGTCTAGCTGTTTACGTCGGATTTCCAACGGCACGACGCCAAATTTGGCTAATCTGTCTGCATAGTTAGAGAGTGAGCGTCCGAATTTACATCGGTACGATAGTACCTTCAAGCATCTCTTCTGCAAACTCTCAATACTGTTAATGTGAACCGCGTAGTGAGGAGACCAAACCTGACAACCGTACTCCAGCACGCTTCTTACCAAGCTGTAGTAGAGAAGGAGAAGACTGCGAGGCTTCTTAAATCCCTTGGATGTTCTGACCACAAAACCTAGGAGCCTATTAGCCTTGCTGGTTATGTGCTGGTAATGAGCTCTAATCGAAGTCGTTGATGTTTTCTTGTGAAAGTTATAACAAAGCATTTTTCGACTGATTTCGACTCATCTGATTTATTGAACACCACTGGGAAATTTGATCGAGATCGTTTTGTAATGACTGGCAATCGCTCAAATCTTGCACACAGGAAAACACCTTCAGATCGTCGGCGTACAAAAGACAAGGGTTAGAGATTCGGTCTACCAGGTCGTTCAAAAAAATGACAAAGAGTAAGGGCCCTAAATGCGAGCTCTGGGGCACCCCAGACAAAACCGGAATAGGCAAGGATGCAAACCCCTTGATCACAACGAGCTGTGACCTCTGCTGAAGATAGGATTTTATCCACCGATATAAATCTCCATGAATTCCGAAAGTGGCCACTTTGGCGCAAAGGAGGATATGATTGACCTTATCAAAGGCCTTGCTAAAGTCAGTATAGATGCTGTCAACTTGTCCCCCCGTTGCAAAGCTTTTACAAAGGTAATTCTTATATTCGCGCAAGTTGCTCACTGTAGACCTGCCTCCGACGAAGCCATGCTGCACGTCGAATATGTAACATTTTGTGTGATTGTAGATATAACCATAAACCAAGGACTCAAATATCTTACCCAAACAGGAGAGAATACTAATTGGTCGATAGTCAACACAAGGTTTGTTTCCCGATTTGTATGATGTGTGCCCGCTTCCATATTGTAGAGAAAACGCCAGAGTTCAATGATTTATTAAAAATGATACTTAAGGGTACACTAAGTTAATCAACTGTTAACTCCATAAGGTTCACTAGTTTCACGCCTGTAAACATTAAAAACCGTCGAAGTACGTTTTGGGTCACGCGCAGCGTAGGGTTCCGTTGAAACAAGGTTTTTTTATATTTTTTTATATTTACATACACAAACTGTTAATTCCATGAGGTTCATTAGCACCTCTCAACATAAAAAAACTGGCCAAGTACGTTTCGGGCCATCTGCTTTACAGAACTAACAACTTCATAAAAGTAATTTTTAATGAAATTTGTACGAAGTTTTCCTTTTATAAGTTTATAAGTTTTATAAGCCGTAATAGTTTTACTTTTCAGTTCATTATACATGCTACTGCCCTGATTTTTTGATTATCTGAAGATTTTTCCCACCATTTTGTTGACATTGTTAATAATAGGGGTTAAAGTATGAAATTGCCGTTTTATTGCAATAGGTTCTTTGAATTGACATAGAATCTTCATGGTTTGAGGTTTTCGAATGAAACTTTTTCAAATGGTTTCTATGATGTTCTTTTTTTAAAAATTGTGAAACATTTGAATATCGTCTTTCAATTGTTTTTGTTAGTCAATTTAGACAAGAAAGATGGATACTGCGAAAATTCGAGTGATTTTTGAATACGAGTTCCGACGCGGAACTAACGCGGCAGAAACAGCCCGCAATATCAATGCTGCGTTTGGAGAGGGGCCTACTAATGAACGCACCGTGCGATTTTGGTTTAAACGCTTTCGTGATGGAAATTTCGACAAAGAACGAGCCACGAGGAAGACCGCCCACACAGGTGAATAACGATGAATTAAGAGAGATAGTGGAAGCCGACCCTAGTCAAACTACCCAGGAATTAGCGGCATGGTTTAACTCACTTGCGTCAAATCAATAAAATAAAAAAATACGAAAAATGGGTGCCTCATAATCACTCGAATTTTCGCAGTATCCATCTTTCTTGTCTAAATTGAATAACAAAAACAATTGAAAGTCGATATTTAAATGTTTCACATTTTTTAAAAAAAGAACATCATAGAAACCATTTCAAAAAAGTTTCATTCGAAAACCTCAAACCATGAAGATTCTATGTCAATTCAAAGAACCTATTGCAATAAAACGGCAATTTCATACTTTAACCCCTAATATTATGTATATCTGTGAGATCCGCTTTTAGTGCTTGTCGCCTCTGTGCTAAGCCGCGGACAGACAGACAGCCAGACAGATAGACAAACAGACATAGCGAAACTATAATGGTTCCTTGTTGGGCACGGAACCCTAATAACGGTACGATTTTTTTTAACAGCTGTCAGGTAACCAAAGTGCTTACAATAAAAAAACCATTGACGCCTGTTAACAGTAGTTTATCAGAGTGTTAGTGTACGAGAAACCGGCGGTGAGACAGTCCACATAAAATTAAATAACTAGCGTATCTAACATGACAACTATAAACTATATAAATTTATCTTTGAAAACTGATATGCCCAGATAGGTAGAGAATAATTTATTCCACAACCACAAGACCTGAACCAGTCCTGTCAAGGGAAATCTAAAAGAAATCATGTGATAAAAGCTGCGATGGTCTTTTGTCAGAGTTAAATTATTTAATCATATTTTGAATTCAGATAGTTATGCAATATAATTTAATCCCATTTATTGATAAGTATGTAATTATTTTTTTTACTATGGTTGCTAATTTGTACTTAATTGATATGAATTATACAATTCAGTCTAATTGGTTGATTTCCACATTATCTACTGTACATTTCAAATCCACCATATGTCTTTAGATTTTTATGCCTTTTTTATGGAAGAACCGAGGACTGAGCAAATTTCAAACTGGGTAAACTTTCATTATCATCATCATCAGCCATATGACGCCCAGTGCAGGACATAGGCCTTTCTCATGGATTTCCTAACCGTAAACTTTAGTAGAACAAAATATACAGCCCTAAAATCTCCATAACCTATAATAAGACATAGTCAATCGCTAGGTTATCCTATAATAGGACATGGTCAATCGCTAGGTTATCCTATAATAGGACATGGTCAATCGCTAGGTTATCCTATAATAGGACATGGTCAATCGCTAGGTTATCCTATAATAGGACATGGTCAATCGCTAGGTTATCCTATAATAGGACATGGTCAATCGCTAGGTTATCCTATAATAGGACATGGTCAATCGCTAGGTATCGCCGCATGATTTTAGTAATGCTATCTGATAATCTTACAAAAAAAAAGCAAAAATAATTAAAGTTAATTTGCAATAAACGTGTATTTTCCATAAGTAAATAGAATTTTAAAACTAAGTGCATTTCTAATTAATACTATTATTGCTACTGATATAGACAATTCCAGTGGCATTGTATGTTATAATATTGATGATCCCTCAAAATGCTCCACAACGCTCCAACCAAATCACCTAAATTCAAACACGCTCTGTGTGGTACTTTAAATATCCGAAGCATCAAGCAAAACTTTGACATGTTCCTGGTTTTTGTTAGCAGGCTTGACATAACGGTGGATGTGTTCGTTCTGACAGAGTGTTGGTCTAGTGACAATTATTTACCACCAAATATATATGGATACGAAATGTTCCAAACAAAGAGAAACCTGAACCAAAACGACGGCGTAGTTGTCTATGCCCGTGACCAACTTGATGCTTCATCACATGAGCCTGATATTGTGGAGGGTAATTGTCTCATCGTTAATATATCAGATCAATACTCTCTTATATGTTCATACCGTCCACCATGCTTTCGTAATCCCTTGAACTATATTGATTCGCTCGGTATTATCTTAAGCAATATTCATTCTCAGAATATAATATTTACAGGTGACATCAACTTAGATATTCTTCCAGATAGTATAAATGCGAATACTAACATATACCTTAACCTCATGGCTGCATACGGACTCAAACCGGGAATTGACCGTCCAACAAGGCAAAAAACCTGCATTGACCATTTTATGGTCAAAACACAAAAAAAATGCCAGACGCTCATCTTTGACGAACTAACCGACCATTCACCTATTCTCCTCTATATTAGCAACGCGCAAGTAACAAAATCTGCTACTATGCATGAAAAAGTCAAGGTTGATCTTCTGGCAATCCAGGAATGTTTGAAGGAAGAAACATGGGAGGATTATTTCTGCATTACTGACGTGAACAGGGCGGCGGAACGTCTAACCAATACTATCCAGGATTTAGTTAATAAAAATACCACTGTAGCTAAGATTCCACAAAAAAAAATTGCCGCTTAAACCCTGGATCACAGTTGGAGTTGTTAGATCTATACGCAAAAGGGATAAACTGCACAAAAAATGAGAAAAAAATTAAATGATGAGCAACTTAAAAATGAATATAAAACATATAGAAATAATTGTAACAGACTAATTAAAACATTAAAAAAACAATATTATGAAAAACAACTGGAAATTAACTCGGGAAATATTAAGGAAACATGGAGAATTATCAAAGAAGTGTGTAACATGAACAAGAATAAAGTTCCCTCAAATGAACTTCTAAGTATTAAAGATAGTAAGTTAGAATCTTTAGACGAGGTCAATAAGTACTTTTCCACAATAGGAGATAATTTAGCTGAAACAACTCTTGACAAATTAAAAACTAGTGACAAAGATCTTGCAGCAAATAACAAAACAAAAAATGCCCCCGAATATTCGATGTCACTCTACTTGACTGACCCTAGTGAAATTGCAAGTATTATACGTGGTCTAAAATCTAATAGTGCCCCTGGATGGGATAGTATTACAACTTCTTTAATCAAAACTTTTTGTAACCTGCTAGCTGTACCAATCGCTTACCTCTGCAATCTTAGCATAGAGCATGGAAGATTTCCTGTTCTATTTAAGAGTGCAATTATTTGCCCAATTTACAAATCTGGTGACAAATCTCAACCTACTAACTACAGGCCAATCTCCCTGCTGACCATACTTTCCAAAATCCTTGAAAAAGTTGTTAACAGGAGACTGGTCAACTACGTCGAAAGCAATCATATGTTGGGAAATAATCAATTTGGATTTCGGTCAAACAAATCTACAGAAGACGCGGTTTTAAAATTGACCAATAAAGTTTCCGCGTACCTTGACAAGAGAGATAAATGCGTGGGAGTCTTCCTGGACCTACAGAAGGCGTTTGATACAGTTTGTATCCCCATCCTTTTGACTCGTCTCGAAAATTTTGGAATAAGGGGTACTCCTCTTCTGTGGTTCCAGGACTACTTATCGGACAGACAACAGCGCGTCCGCATAGATAATAATTTAAGCAATAACACAACCTGCACGTATGGTGTCCCGCAGGGCAGTACTCTTGGTCCAACATTATTTTTAATTTATATTAATGAACTCTGCAATGCTGAATTGCGGGGCGCCGATATACAGATGTTTGCGGACGACACCGTCATTTTGTTTCACGCTAAAACCTGGGAGAGTGTGCGCCAACTAGCGGAAACTGGTATGGCTACTGCTTCGGCTTGGCTTGAGGACAGTCTCCTATCGCTGAATGTCAACAAAACAAAGTACCTATGTTTCGGCATAACAAGCGCAAGCAACCCCACCGATTTTAACTTGCGTTTGCACACATATCCATGCAATCGCAATAACTTGAGTAATCCAGATACATGCAACTGTGAAAATCTGACCAGGGTAAGCACTATTAAGTACCTCGGGGTAAACATAGACGATAAACTTAGTTGGAGCCCACACATTTCTGCAGTTACTAAGCGGGTACGGAAATTAATATATATTTTTAAAGCACTGCGACAAGTTGCGAACCCTAAACTTTTGATACAGACATATAAGGCACTGTGTGAATGTGTCATAAGCTACTGTATCTGCGCTTGGGGAGGAGCCACTAAATCCCATTTAATTGAAGCAGAAAGGGCGCAGCGAGCTGTTTTGAAAACCCTAATGTCTATGCCAGTTCGTCATCCTACCATAGCGGTTTATGAGAAAGCTGGGGTTCTAACAGTAAGGAAGCTTTTTATTTACCAATCGGTTAGAAGGTACCATAAAACTGTTGTACCGTTCCTGACAAAAACAACCAAAAGAGTTGACCGTTGCCCAGTTCCCGCTACCAAAACCTCCTTTGCGCAACGGCAGTATAACTTCTTAGCCCCTCGTTTTTACAACAAACTCAATGCACTTTGCCAAATTAAGGATCACAATAACTTTAAAGTCAAGAAAATAATCAAGGACTGGCTTTTTTCCCTGACTTACGAGGATACTGAAGCTCTACTGCTCACCCTTAAATAATAAAATTAAATCTTGATCTCCAACCGCAACTAGACAAGATTACTACTTACTACTAACTATTCTTTTACACAAATAATACTCCATTATCTTTATAGAAGATTAAACAAAAAAAATATATATATAAATAAAGGGCTCACAAACACACACACACACTCACACACACACACACACACACACACACACACACACACACACACACACACACACACACACACACACACACACACTCACACACATACACACACACACACACACACACACAAACACACTCTTCTCCAGCACTAAACTACATTACGCATGCATACAAATTAAAGTAAATTAAAATTAAAATTTAAGTACTTATTTTTACCTTCAAAACTCAACCTTCGAAACTTAAAAATAACCTATGGTAACCTTATAGCCTACTAACCACTTGGTTTTGATTTTGTTGGTTCTTCTTGTATACCTAGTTTATCTTGATTTGTCTCTATTATTTTGCACTAATTTGCATTGTACTGTACACATATTTAAGGGAAGTCACTTGCTCCTGACGCACAGGTAATCCTAGTTTGGGAGCAAGGGTTTCAAATTGCACAGTGGCAAATTGTATTTCTCAATAAAGATATTTGTATTTGTATTTGTATATGGCCTACCTTCTTTACTTTATACTTTATTGCACACGAAAAACAGTACAGGACATCTGACAATACGAAATTACATGTACAGCTTATTAGCTACATTACATTATTTGATGTAAATTTGTTAACTATTGAGGGGACAGCGAATTAAACAGCAAATAAATCAACAGTAAAAGTGTATTGGTTTTAAAAAGCACAATTACACACCACAAGTTAAGGTATAAATTAAAACACATCTAAAGAAGAAATAGAACATTTGAAACACATTAAGAAAGCAACCATTTTGGAACGAAGTACATAACTTACTTATGGGGTAGACGAGTTCTTGAGTGGAGACCGCTGATCGGTAAACTAAGTATAGGACGTCCTCAGACTCGGTGGAGCGATGATCTTCGTAGGGCGGCTGGCAAGAGCTGGATGAGAGTAGCCGAGGACCGTGCTCAGTGGCGTGCAATAGGAGAGGCCTATGTCCAGTAGTGGACAAGTATAGGCTGATGATGATGACATAACTTACTTGGTAGATCAGGCTCCGAGGGCGAACACAACAAAAAAAGGCCGGGCTACTAAACGTTATCAGCCTATATACCCTGCCTGCCTGAGCCCCCTACCTAGCTCAAAACAATATGGCATCTTGGCCAATCATAAACAATATCCTGCCAATCAGAAGTCTTTCCAAAAAATATTATCGAGTAATCTTATTATTTATCTTAATTGTCTAATGTATGGTTAACATTATTATTTATTGTTACCGATAAAGACATATCTGAATAAATTATTTCCTGAGTAATTCTAAAAATCACACACAATAAAGCTTTTGTTTAATATCGGAAATACATAGGTACTGGTATCAGTTGGTATTGATTAATAAATTAAATTTCAATTACAAATAAAATTGTGGGTTCTCAAATGTAAAAAATATAAACGCGATTGAATAAAGCATACATTCTTAAATAAAGATAAGATAAGGATATTTTTTTTGTATACCGGTTACAGAAACAGCAATGAATAAATAAAGTAAGTTTTATAGTTGGCAGTCATAAATATATCAGCAATCGATATTCTGCCACGCGCGTCTTTTCCGCGTCCCCGCCCCACGCTCCTTCTGTGTGTTCGCTGGCTTAGGACTTTATGAAGGAACAGCTGATTATTTTTTCGCGATTCTAAAGTTTTTCCCATAGGAAAAAGGTAGAAAATTCGTCGTTCGTATTGACCAGTAGAACCCCATACTCTAACAAAAATGTGCGCTTTAAAGCTAACGAAAATGAGAAAAAATGCATCCCTAATTTAGCTGTAGTGGACATACGCCTATTTTTTTTTTGTTTTACGGTTTTATTTTTGGCGTGATTAATAATTATGTAAGTCTATGCCAATTTTCAGTTTTCTAGTAAAAATCGTCTCTTAGCTAGGCCGTGGACAGACAGATAGACAGACGGACGAATGTCCCTTGTCGACTACGGAATTTTAAAAACCGTACAAAACCAGTTTTTTTTTTCTAAAAGATCTCTACAACTAATATTTTTCGTAATACGTCAACCTACAGAAAAATAGTTCTAGTCACGTGGTCCAAAATGCTCCAAACAAATCGGGCGCAAACTGTGACGTTACAAGTTGCTATTGATACCATAGAAAGTATGCAGAATTATCAATATTTGAGTAATCTGGTTTTTGAGTTTATTTGTAAAAAAACACGATTTCTTTAAACACCCTTCAGAGGCAGTTTAAATAGTCTGTGGTAAAGGGAAAGACGTAATCACAGATTATTTAAATTGCCTCCAAGGAGTATTTTACGGAAATTGTATAGCCATGTATAAATAACACCGTGTTATGTCTACCCCCTTATTAGAAAACTTTTAGAAATAATTAAAGAACTCAATCCTTTTTTATATTGTTAGGCGTCTCATTCCTTGGGAGCTGTTAAATTGTTTTAATTTTCAGTGAGTTTCGCAACAAGTTTATGAGCCACCACGGTGTTGAAAATGTGCAAAAATGAAAGCACGTTGCTGTCTTTAGTAAATTTGGACTTAACCGGTTGTGAACCCCGATCCATGGCCATTCGATATTACTAACGCAGTCGATTGTCTTCTGTGAACCGTAGAAATACCTCTCATGCTTCAAGTGGTTAGTAACGTCGATCCTACCCAAAGAGAATAATTAAAGTTGAGAACATCGCGAATCAAGATATAGAGCGAAAATAATGGCAATTATGTACGCAGCTGACACCACTTGCGTACATCCATTCAACAGGCGTTTATGGTAATTCATTACATTGTACGAAAAGAAGTACCTACACAGAACCACTTAAATGCTTACCTAATCGTTCAACGATATAACAACACCTGCTAAATTATGGGAAGTGCATTCAATAAAAAAAAACCGTAAATAATTCAAAAGCATCAGAAATGAAAAGTTTATTTTAACGTAAAGAATTTGCATTCTGTTTGTTGAACGTCAATGCACAATGTTAGCCTTCGGGTCGAGTTTGTAGTGGGGAAACAGGCACCAAAATAAACTCCACTTTACCCAGCCTTGGCACTTTAAAGTGCCTAAGTACAATATTACCAAAGCGATTAAAAGAAAGACTAAGTGACATAAATAACAACTTCCTAATTAGTCACTTTCGGAGTTAACTATGAGCTAACGCGTAAGCGTCTTTTGTTTAATTTTTTCAGCTGAAAGGTATGAAAAATATTAGCACAATTGTTCAACGATGACAGGTAATTATAAAGGGGAAGCTGGGGAAAGAAATTCACAAGAGAAAATCTCCTATTCAGTGAGACAACAGAAAGAACGGACTGCGGCAAATCGTATCAGTTTCTAGTACCTCAAAAAAGTTAAGAAGATAATTAGTCACTAGTCGTGCCGGGGTTCGAACTCACTACCTCTTGAATGGAGACAAGCGTTCTACCAACCGAAGAGATATCACTTTTTCAGAGTTCCATGATCGAACTCTGTCACTAAAAATACGCCGTCTGTTCGTATTTATCTTTGAAAGGCTGTCTCATAAATCGCAATAGGTTAATTGTTGAAAGTTTCACAGAATACGTGTTTGTATAGCGGATCACCCGACAAATAATAAAATATACATAAACTTAAAAAAATTACAAGTTTTTAAATTATAATAGATAAATAGTTAATAGTTTCATTAATAGTTTTTCCTGTGTCTACACTGTACTTTCTTGAGTATCCTAAACGAAGCGTACCTTATTAGAGACCTTTAAGTATCTGTACTTTTTAGACTCTACCAAGTTGGTCGTGCTCACCCTTAATTATCCTCATGACGTCGAAACTGCTTCGCATAGAATTATCATTACCTGTACCGATATATAGTCCCTGTTCCTTGGTTCAGGTATCACTGATCGACAAGACTTTCGTAAGATACACTATCTTGTACGGAATAAAAGTACTCAATATAATCATGAAGTTAACGATTTTGTTTTTGGGGGTGGCAACGTTTGCTGTTTGCTGTAAGTATATTTAATTATGGTGTTACCTCCTATCGGTTTCAAAAAAAATCTCAGTACCTCTTCGAAAGTTGTTAGCGGATATTATGAAAAATGTAAATATATTACTAGCTGACTGGGAACACCGTGTTTTGCCATATATTTACTTACTGTGTTACCTCCAATAGGTTAAAAAAAACTTAGTTTATCTTCGAAAGTTGTTAGCGGGTATTATAAAAATATAATTATATTACCAGCGAACGCTATGGCAATAATATGGCAAAATTATTTAGCCGTTGTTTTGCCATATTAGTTATCTATTATCAGACCTCCTAAATATACAAAAAAAAAATCATAAAAATCGGTGAAGCCGTTTCGGAGGAGTTGGATAACAAACACTGTGACACGAGATTTTTATATATTAGATATATTTTATGTGAGGTCGCTACGCTCATTAGTCAAACAATTAAAAACTGTTATAACTTATCAGCAGAGATTAAAAAAATACTTTAAGTTTAACCCTAGAAGGTTTCTCCATTTTCAAGAACTGTTCCTGTTCCTTTAGAACTAAGAATAATAATATTCCTTTATTTGCTTCTTATTAAATAATGCGAAGAAGTCACTCCAAGAGCAAAATTTTAATAATAGATGTATCGAAAGAAAATAGGTACAGAATTTCATTACCAGTTTTCAAGATGCCATAGAACGCTAATTTATTGATAAACTCAAATTGACATGTTTCAGAAATTGCGAAATAAACTGCCTCGGATAAAAATGGATCGCTTTAAGCCCTTATTGTACAATCTACTGTTGGGTGTCTTTTATTTTTTCACAGACTTCTTTTTAATTTGGCTCGCGCCAAATTATTTCTTTATTATGCAGCCAGCCAGTTACTTGTTCATACAATGTTCGTGATTGATCTCTTTGGTGATTGGAACTTTTACTAGAAATACCTATCCAAATTACAAATTCAAATAACTTTTCATCCCATCTATTCGAAAAGGACTACTTGGTTCCCCTTAAAGTGCACCCAAATGTGGTGTTTTATATAAGAAACTTTTAGCGGGCAGTAAACACCACATTTGGTGGTGTTTTATATAAGAAACTTTTAGCGGGCAGTAATGAGTTTTTAATCTTCTTTATAAGTGCGCCACAATTATCTTTGCCGCGCACTTTTTGAATTTGGAACATCTTAGTGTTCTGCGCCAAAGAAATCGAACGCAAATATTGTTTGAATAAAGACTGGCTGGTACGACGGCCCATGGTCGCGCCGCCGGCTGAATAAAAAAAATAGGAAAAACGAAATTAAAAACGCGCGAACTACAGCCCGCGTTTCAGATCATCATCATTATCATCAGCCATTTGACGCTTACTGCAGGACATAGGCCTCCCTCGGTGTTTCAGATGGTTTCAGTCAATTTTCACGGATTGTTAGAAATTCATGGTTTTGTTTTGAAAAATGGATTACTATACAGGGAAAGTACTATACAGAGATACTATACAGTGAAAGTATAGTATTAACTCCTGAAAGTATTAGAACTGACGCAAGAAATGTGATAGATAATCTATTACCTGCAAAATCCCGGGAGAAATATATGAGAGCCTATGGTAATTTTATTGAATGGAGAAATGCAAGAGGCGCTTTTTATTTTCTCATAGTGGGTGATGAAAAGTGGAGTGTATCACTCGGGCGCAATAGTAGATTGTGTCTCAAGGGAGCAAAATGATATATTTACGGCGAGGGCGGTATATTGAATCCTGAGTGAAGCGAACGATTCTACAATAGAATCCCGAGCGTAGCGAGGGATTCTAAAGTAGAATCTTGAGCGTAGCGAGGGATTCAAGTGTTTACGCCTAAGACGGAAATAATTTTGCTACCGAGTGACACATACTGCTTTTCACACCTGCTATAAGGAAAAATTATTTATGTGCCGTGGAATACAATTATAATCGATTGCAACAAAATAAAAATCGAATTGGAATTACATTTTGTGAAAATCTGCACACGGATCATGCTGAGGGCAATAAAAATAAACTAGAATATCAGGGAAGAAAAGTACAACTTTGATCCCCCATTTGAGGGAATCAAGGGATCTTTTCTGAATAGCAGGTGTGAAAAATATATTTTTGGCTCGGGCGACGTACTTTGAATCCCTCGCTATGTTCAGGATTCTACTAAAGAATCCCTCGTTAGGCTCGGGATTCTACTCTAGAATCCCTCACTTCGTTCTGGATTCAAAAAAGCGCCCCGCGTTAAAAATATTATTTTGCTCCCTTATGATACAATCTACTATTTCATCCCTAGGGATCAAAGAGCTATTTTGTCGCTGTGCGACAAAACCTTTTAATAAAGATTATTTTGGTCCCTGTTTACAAGGACTAAATTAGCTCCTTTTGAATAGATGTGATAAAGAAATAGTTTTAACTGCTTTGAATAGTTTTAAACACTGACTAAAATAACTTTAAATACTGTTTTGAAGTAGTTTTACACAGCACGATCTTTTTTACAGCTGCATTTGACTTCAAGCCGTTTCCGCCCATGGATGACTTGTTTAAAATGGATGACTTCAAAATGCCAAAGATGCCCGTAAGTTGATTTTTTCCCATTTTCCAATCGGAAGTCGCTGTACAATTGATACAGGCAGCAGGGGCCTATTTCTTAGAACTAGGTATAATCATAGTTTACTATGACAATTCGATGTACATGGCAAAATAACCTATAGATTAACAGGAAGACTGCTACACAATTTACATCAAATTGTCATAATAATATTATTATAATTGTTAGTTTTATGAAACTCGGTCCAGGTTGAATGTTGGGTAAATGTTGGAGAAACGTTTGTAGACATTTTATGCGATGATGTGATTATCTTAAAATATGACTATTCAGAAAAATATGTATGGTTCTGAGAAAAAGTAACTAAAAATGGCGGCATGTGACAGCAATAACGTCTGCATAAGCAAGCAGGTGATTGACTCAGGTGTTGCAACCTATTTATTTATAACTTTATACAGTTATTTATAACGTGTTTGGTTTTAATTACTTTTAAATTATTTATTTAAACTCCAGAGCATCTCAGATCAAAGAAACTTTAAATACACTTTACCTACAAGTATTATGTGCCTAGCCGTACAGGCAAGTTTCTGTTTTTTTGTATCATTTATTGGCTGCCAATTGAAAGGTAATTCAATCAAATAAACTTATGTGGTCAATTCAACAAAACTCTGTTACTTAAGTCAAAACGTGTTTTGAAAACAATAAATGTGGAGTTTCTTTCTTCTCCACATAATATATTAATTGCGAAACTAACAACATCGACGTTCACTAAGTAAACATTCTGTTTTTATAATGAATAAAAGTATTTGAATTGAATTGAATTATAGTGAATGTTTTAGATGTTCAGTAAATTTATTGCAGGACCTAAAAATAAATGTTTAGAACACGTTTCTGTTGTCCGTGCAGGCGCTTGCGTGTATGGATCGAAATAGTGTTTGAGCGCCCATTTAGAGTTGCATTCTTAAATAGTCACAGCTGTGTGTGACCAAACCAGGGGCTAGAATCGTTCAATTGAGATATGGCACAGCACGGATTAGTTTTTGGCTTTATTTTGTAGTCTACAAACAATTCCAATTCTAATGGTACATTCAATGGAGAGAGGTTATGAAATACATTAATTTGCGATTGGAAACAGTGTCAATGAAACAGTTATTACCGTACTCATCATCATCATCATCACCCATTCGACGCCCACTGCAGGACATAGGCCTCCTTCGTGGTTTTCATAAGCATGAGGGGTTTTTCCATAATCGTCATGCTTTGCAGGCGATATTGGAGATCGCAGTATGCGGTTGGAATCTCAGAAAGACGCTGCTGCCCGTCTCCTACCGTACTAATATCATTATATTGCAAACTATGCGTTGAGTTGACTAGGAACCGTGTGCTAGACGGAATTAAGCCTCTGGGGCGTTTCTCAAGTTACATGCGACCCCAAACTTACTGACATTTTTTTCCTTTTTCTCGTGTATATCCCTAGCAACTTATGCAAACTCGTTTTGAATCTCGTTTTTGTTTTGAAAAAATTAAAATAAACTAAGCTACATTTCCACCGCTTTCAATGATTCCTAATCTTTTCAGAACAAGGATGACATCGCTAATCTGGGTAGCGATGGCAAAGGTGTTGTGCAGGGCATGTTCCACAGCCAGTCGAGCCACACTGAAATGAAGGATGGCAAGGTGGTAAGCCAGGGCAGCAAGTCGGATGACCTGGTGAATGACAATAGGAACGTCAGCGAAGTGCAACAAGCGGCCGGTGACAATTAAATTCTACAGACGACCGAAGCCCAAAAATAATAACCGAAGTCGTTGTACCCGGAAGAGATTATAATTGCAACAAAACTTTTCTTTTTCTTTCTTCTGTACACTTCAAATACCGGGCTCCTGGTCTATTACTAAAGTATTTTTATGTGGGGAAGCCTTTCAGTAACGATTGAATTGAATAATTAAAATAAATAATGTTCACAGGCTCTTAATGTTGCACCAAAATATGAAACGACTGTACAGTACACCTACCTACCAAAAAATGTCACAACTTCATTGTAAAATATCCGTAGGTTACACTCATTGTTAGAGTAACCTTAATTTCTGCCCATATGTTATAAATGGACAGTCGTATTTATAACAAGTCGATCCCACTAAAACACGCTTAAGACTGAGTTAAAGTTGGTTTATATGAGGAATTCCTCTGATAAACCGCCCTTAACTCCGTCTTAAGAGTGTTTAAGTGCGATCGCCTTTAATAAATAAGACTGGCATACTTTAACCGCATGATCTTAATTTAAGAATGTTAAAAAAAAATTAATGATAAGAAGAATAAAAATAAAATGCGCATTTAACTCTACTTTTATTTTGAATATTGAACTTAAAAATAACATAGTTACTTAGTACTAAGGAAATTAGTTAATAACAGTAAAGCCTTGATCTGTTATTGACGTTAACAGGCGTGTTAAAGCGAAGATGGGTGCTCTAGACAAAGAGGTAGCAATTCCCCACGTGAAACTTGAGCCGGGCGATAGGTGGCTAATGGTCGTGCTGTCTCTTCGAATTTCTCAGAAAAGAGCGTGACAGAACGTTAGTGAAGTATTTAGGTACTTAGCGAAATTCTCAATTCAGAAACCGGCCTTTAGTGATACCATAACCAGGAACATTAATTATCAGATAGTAGATTTCATTTTCGTATTCGGCGTTTGGTTCTATCCTCCAATATTATTCACAATAATCATGTGTTCGTAATGCATCCTGAGCGATTCCAATCGCCTAAGTGTCAAATTAGAATGGAATTTGACAGTTACACGATTGGAATCGCTCAGCATTTGGTGTTCATAATTTGGCCCCAATTATAAATCAAATATAAGGGGTGGAGCCTAGTGTGTAGAAACATTAGACTCGGAAGCGAGTGACCTAGGTTCAATTCCCAGTGCGGGCATGTACCTATTACATTGTTTTCCAAGTTAGGTACATTTGTGAAGTTATAGTAGCAATACCACTCGCTACCTGTGATGGAAAACATCGTGAGGAAACCTGAGTGTCTGAGCTATTCGCATACCTTAGCGCTTGAAATCGCCAATCCGCGGTGGGCAGGCGTGGTGATTAAGGCCATACTCTCTCCCTGAGAGAAGGCCTGTGCCCTACAGTGGGACGTATATAGATTAGATTAGAACACTTTATAGGCTGCTTATGAGTTAGGCCCCTGATTATAAAAGCTCATTTCAATTCAGTATTAGGACTAATGGTCGAAGATCACTAACAGTGTCTGAGACATAATCATGGTAACACTTTCTGAGTCTGTCAAAACCAAACAGTAAAACGTATCTTTTTACTCAAACCTTCTCTCTTACAAGGAAAGCCAAATGTGCATAGGAGCAAGAAAGTACTCAGTGATAGGGACATTAGTAGATCAAACAAAAGTCATATTAGATCCTGGTTTGTCGAACTGGCTACTACGAGCTAGGCAGTAGGGATTCGTTAGATTTCTTCGAAGAAACTAACATCCTGACAGTTGCTAGACAATATATCTACGAGAGTATTATGTACATCAGGAAAAAATATCAGTAACTTTAAAAACATAGATACACTTGATATAAATACTAGAAATAAACATAAACTTTCGGTCCCAAGATTTAGGCTGGCAAGGAAGAAAGAAAGAGGATATTTATTTAAATTGTCACAGAAACACAAAGTAAACATAAAGGTACACAAACAAAAGACACCAACGTCAACAAAACAGAGACATCCTTTATGGGGCATACGATTCTACAATAAGATCCCTGAAGATATAATAAGCTTGCCAGAGACATGTTTGAAAAAATGTGTAAAGCACACTTCATACCAAAAGGGCTACTATAACATTAAACATTTTTTAGATGACGAAGATTTTAGATGTGGATTAAAGCCAGTTCAATGGATGATTTCTAGATTTTAGAATTTTAGATTCTAGAATTTATCAATAAATTTTTGCCGAGGGTAGTAAACTAACGGTTAATGCTTTCAAACTTCCTTGACACCTCAGCCTACCGGTACCACGGTACTGGCAAAAGTACCGAAACGTCGGAAAATTGAAAATGAAAAAATAAACGAGTAAATATCCGGGCAAATTCAGTTTTTCATATGTCTAGTGCTCGTGTTAACCTTAGAAAATACATTTTTTTTAATACATTTGATTACAAATGTAAAGTTTTCAGATTTTTCTCTGTATTTGTAATATAAGACGATATTACTTGCCAAATTTCATAGTTCTAGGTCAACGGAAAGTACCCTATAAATTTTGATTACCTCGAGTGTCGAAATATACGTTTCTTGCAGTATAAAACTCTTTTTTTCTACGTTAACTTAAAAGTTTGATTCTTTCACAGGTTCAAAGGCCTGTAGATTTGATTTTATGGTTTTAGTTTCAACTTGATACCTGTACGCTTTTCCGAGGTAAAGGGTCTTGATAGACAGACAGAGGGACGGATGGACGGACGGACAACAAATCCGTATTTTCCTTTTGAGGTACGGAACCCTAAAAATGGTCTATTGATCATAACTTAAAAGGACATACATGTTCCAGCGGCACCCACACAAATTTATTTACCCGGACCCCGTATCGTAGGTACCAGTTTCATCATATTATATATTGTATTACGGGCATAATACAGAATTTATCATCTAGGTACTTAACTAAATGATTTTATTTCATGGGATCTGCTTAGATTACCTTTTAAAAATTATAATAGGAAGCTATAAATTTCAATATGCGATTAAGATCTAGTATGCTTCCATCGGTGGAGCGATGATCTTCGAAGGGCGGCTGGCAAGAGCTGGATGAGAGTAGCCGGGGACCGTGCTCAGTGGCGTGCAATAGGACAGGCCTATGTCCAGCAGTGGACAAGCATAGGCCGATGACGATGTTCCAGAGAGCAGATATGAGATAACTGCCGTCAAAGAGACACTGCGCATATACAGCGGTTATGGCGTAAGGATGGCCCAAGACCAAAATAACTACAGGATGACATCGAAGTCGTTTCTTCCCCTCCGCCACCTCATCCCTCTGATCTACCTGGTTGGTCTAGCGGTATCACGTGTGATTACTATGCCGGAGGTTTTAGGTTCGATTCCCACCGGAGCCGCAGTACATCTGTACAAATGGCCTCAGTCTGGATGTATTTCCATGTTTATGATGTCCTTGTCTGGTTATCATAGCACAGGGTACCCTAGTTTTGGACCAGGACAACTGATTGTGTTGGAGGTGGAAGTGATTTATTAGCAATATAAAATTATTAATAGCGAGTGCAGCATGTGATATGCGGAGAAAACCCAAATAAGTCCCGATTTTAGCGTTCGGATTAGATTTTCAACAATACATAAGTTGAAGTTTTTTCATTCGAAGAAGATGACATGAGTAGCCTAGTAAGTAAATAATGGTAGGAAACTATCTTATCGATTCCACTAAAACTATCTTCATACGGAGTTTGAATAATTATCTTGATTTTTAAAGTGAAATCTAGTGAAATATAGATTATAGCAGGAATAATATATTCCTGCTATAACCACTCCACGATGTAAAGTAACTTTTAGCTGTCCGATAAGTTCATATTAGCACAGATTGGACTGTCAAACAAAAATCTATTTTTTTGTTGTTAACATGTCAAAGAAACTGCGCTGTTGTCCTTTATTTTCCGAAATTTGTTACATGCAATCTAAGATCTACCTATGTCTAAATCATAAAATAAAATAAAAATATTAAAATTTTGTCTATTGTTCAGAAACAAAAGGCGGTTTGTATATCACTTATATTATATTATGTTAGTTATTACCTACAATATACAAGAATGCATTAGTACAATGTGAAAAGTCTACACGTTTTAGACTTGTTCTTGCAAGTAATTCACTTATTTTGTAACAATACATATTCATAATTAATGCTTATGAAACAAGTAACTCTGATCAGTAAAGGATACAATTATTATCTATGTCTCAACCAAAAAATAAACTACAAAAAAGTATCGTCTCGTAGTTAGCGCAACGTATCCGCAGATAATGAATGAATCGGTGAATGCATCGTTTCACCTCGAACTTTTGATCTGGGATCGCTCAAGAATGACCTCATTAAAACACAGATCTTCCAACAAAGCCCTCTTCAATGAACTCACCCAAATGTACCTATAGTGCAGCCAGCCAGCCAGACAAATAAAATTAAAAAATCTGTAAAACGCAAAGCCCAGTGCTTGGTACGCATTAGCTACTCGGCCAGTTTGTAGTGGTCTACGTTGGTCCCATCTGCTGACTCCTAAGCGGTGGTGCTTTGAGTTTAGAATTTAAGATTAGTGAATTTCATGGGTTCATTTAACGTTTGTAAGAGGCTTAGAACAAGGATGGATGCATGGGATGAGATGAGCGTGGCGGACAGTAGATGCACGCACAATAGCATGTCGTCATTAGCCTTAAGAGAACAAAACAGTCCAATTAGTTATGTATAATATATTATGATTAGCTTAGAATTTTCGTTAAAAACGTACTCTGGGATTTTAGTCTTCGATGGTCAATGGTGAACTGCTGATAACATAACTTCAGATGTTTTAATTTGTGGTGGGCTATTCTGGTTCCGTTTCCAAAGCCTTTATTTGAGCTTTGGGTTACATTAACAGGAGTTAACAGGACTTGTCCTTGTCCTTTTCATTCATATAGGGTGTAGCATAAAGAATGGACAGCCTGAATATTGTTTCTTTAGTACGGATAATAAAACCAATCCCAACAAGCAACAGTTTAAAATGTTCAATACTTTTATTTAATGTTTCATACTATCTTGAAACTTGACATTTTTTTACAAAAACTTCTAAAAAGCATTGATAAACAATGTGTACAATATTGAGCTTCCACAAAAAAAAATCGCGCGTACAGTCGCAACCCTGAAATAAATATACCTAACTAGCTGTTGCCCGCGACTTCGTTCGCGTGGTAATTTTGATGTGTACTTTTCCGGGATAAAATATAGCTAATGTGCTAATCCAGACTATAATCTATCTCTGTGCAAAATTTCATCTGGATCTGTTAAGCCGTTTTTGCGTGAAAGAGTACATCCATCCATACATACATACTTTCGCGTTTATAATAATAGTAAGGATTAATAGGTTTTTAAATACTATTCACCATTTTTAGAGTTCCGTAGTCAACAAGGAACCCTTATAGTTTCGTCATGTCCGTCCGTCTGCCTGTCTGTCTGTCTATCTGTCCGCGGCCTAGCTCAGAGAGGATTAGTACGAGAAAGCTAAAATTAGGCTTAGACAAACATATTAATCCCCCCTCTCCCGGCTAAACGGTTGATTGTAGAAACGTGAAAAAAATTAAGGCAGTAGCACATATAATGAACTTAGCAGAACACTATCACGGCTACCAACTTATAAAAGGAAAATTTCGTAAAAATTCCATTGAAAATTACTTTGACGAATTTGTTAGTTTTGTAAAGCAGATAAAGCCCCCTTCTTCTACAAAATTCTAGAATGCGCGTGGCCCAACACACACTTAGCCCTTTTTTTTATTTATGGTTCCGGTTCCGAAATATTAAGCTTTAAAGCGCAAATTTTATCCGAGTAGGGCATCCCCTGGCTAAACGGTTGATTGTAGAAACGTGAAAAAATTTCAGGGCAGTTGCACATATAATGAACTTAAAAGGAAAACTATCCCAGTTAAGTACGCTATACAAGTTAACGAGTACTAGTCGACCAACTTATAATAGGAAAACTTAGCACAAAATCCATAAAAATTGAGATAGTTCGTTAGTTCTGTAGTGCAGATAAAACCCCCTCTTTCTATGGAACCCTACACTGTGCTTGGCCCGACAAGCACTTTGCCGGTTTTCAAAAATTAAGTTTGTGGAACGTAACGTTTTAAAATAAAACTTTGCTTAGTATTATCTGAGGTTAACACGAGCACTAGACATAATAAAACTGATTTTTAACGTATATTAACTCGTTTACTTTTCCATTTTACAATTTTCCGACGTTTCGGCACTTTTGCAAGTGCCGTGGTCTCGGTAGACTGAGGAGACAGGCGTCGTTTTGAAAGTATTAACTGTTAGTTTACTACCCACGGCAGAAATTATTAAGTTACGTTCCAAAAATATTTTGGCAAATTTTTAAATTGAATTCGACACTACAATGATGTTATATAACCAAAAAATCTGATTATTAGTTATTAAAGTTTAAATTCAATCCAAAAATCAATTATTATTATTTTATATAAACTCAATCCTAGTGTGGGGCCAGAAGCAATGTATGTACCTGTATGTAAATGTTTATGTTTATGTTTTGTTTAAAACTACTGATTATTAGTTATTGAAATTAAAATTAAATCTACCGTTACACTTCTAGCAAGGGGGTCTTATGGCGTGGCGATTATGGCAAAACCCACAGAACAGAGAAAATAAATCCCTCATGGTTATGAAAACCATGAGGGAGGTCTATATCCTGCAGTGGGCGTCAAAGGTCTGATGATGATGATGAAATCATGCATTGACACGCACATAAATTAAATCAATCACAGACTTCTTAATTCTGAAGCACGCATCTTGCGCACATTTGATTGGTAAGGACTAATCGCCAGGAGCCGTGCCGTTTTTGACGTCACGGCACGTGTCTTTGAGGAAACAGTACTTCTAAGGTTTATTTTATTCTGAAGTTGAGCCAATACGATATTAGCTATGATGATTTATTTGCATGCATAAGCAGCCTATATACGTCCCACTGTAGGGCACAGGCCTTCTCTCGGAGAGAGAGTTGGGCTTAATCACCACGCGTGCCCACCGCGGATAGGCGATTTCAAGCGCTAAGCTGTATGAATAGCTCAGACACTCAGGTTTTCTCACGATGTTTTCCTTCACCGTTAGCGAGTGGTATTGCTACTATAACTTCACAAATGTACATAACTTAGAAAACAAAGTCATAGGTACACGTCCGCACTAGGAATCGATCCTGGGTCTCCCGCTTCCGAGTCCAATGTTCTACCCACTAGGCTACCACCGCTCGATGATTCATTTGATTTATATTAATTAGAATAAGGTGACTTTACTTTGTGTATGTCTACCTATAAATGTTGCATGTCAAGGCTGACCGAATGTGCGTTCCATAATATGTTTTATGATCTGTACTTATGTATGTACTTCCATATTCTAGCAAATAAATGAATTGAATTGAATTGAATTGAATTCTGTACCTTTTTCCATCAATACGCCTTCAAAATTAACAATTTCAGTATTTATGTCATAAATAATAAATATCACATTAACGCATATTTTACTAGAAACGGTGCTATCTTCGTTAACGGTTTACTTTCATACAATAATCGTATTTGAATACCACTCCTAAAATGAAATGCATTTTAAACAGTCGGTGTTAAAGATAAATTCTACCGCAGACTATTTAAACTGCATTTGAAGAGTGTTTTAGAGGAACCGTATTTTTGTAAATAACACCAAAAATGTCTAGGTAAGTGAGAACGTTGTTAATCCGATGTACTTAACCTAGAAGTTTCAAAATGCTGAAACGAATACTCGTTTCAGAATGTGTCGTCACTACTAATGATAATGTCACTCGTCGCATTATTATGTTATTTGCGCTTGTCACTTTGAGACAAGCGTCGGCCCGGAACGGATTCAAAACAAATACGATTATTGTATGAAAGGATAACGTCAGTCGTTCGCTGAATAGCCCCGTTCCTAGCAAAAGATGCGCTGCCGATATAAGCGGCGAGGCTTCTTGTCAAGTCGTCACTACACGACGACACTCCACACCCTAAGGTCACGGAAATTTACCAGTGTCAACGCGATTTGCTGTTATTGGAAAAGGTTTTAGCAAAAAATTGTAATGGCGAAGCTGACCCTTGTGATTTTGGTGGCAACGCTAGTGGTGGCTGCGAAAGGTGAGCTAATTACTTGGCACTTAATTAAGTTCGAAGAAAAGCTTATCGCTCTGAAAAGATTGTTCGGAAAATTTCAAATATGTTAGCGCAGATAGGTAGACGTCACACCGGACATAGACGGCTTACACGGAATTCATACACATACGTCATGTGTATGAATTCCGCTGCACTGCGCAGCAACTGAAAAAAAAAGCCTTTGGAATTGCTGACATTTATCTCGTTTTAACGAGCACCGGAAGTGTCACAATGCGCAAAAATGCATCTGCGGACTCAACCGTATGAGGATTTATATTCAAAAATTAAAAGTTTATTCATATGAACACAAAATGAACAAAAGATGTTAATAAAAAACTACGCGCAATTCAAGGTGAAGGGCAGCCAAGAAATAATCCAAGTAGGTACCTATATTGTAGCGCCTTCATTTAACTACTTTCACTTAATTACCACGGGTTTCCGGGACCTATGTACCTGTAGTCAAATACCTATGAGAAATCACAACTCACCGAAGTACCACCTTAGTAAAGACTCTATCGGAATTACACTATAATATATATCTTATCTTTGCCATTCTTTCCAAACTGAGATATAGCAACAGTCGACGCATATCACTATTAGTTGCAATGTCGTTCTTAACGTGAGTCGACTGCACGATTGTAAACGTCAATGTTTTGCCGAATGTATACGGGATAGCGCGTGTGAAATAAAATAGTGTATGTATAGAGGGCTACCGTAGGGCAAACCCTGGACTCTGCCTCAAACCGCATCCCTCTCAGATGTGTACGCTAATACTATCCTATAAGCCCACCCTTAGGAGTATCACACTGTTAGCGCCTAATTGCCAACCAGCACACGTGGTAATACAGCGCGTAGGTACTCTCTCGCTAGAAGCTGGGACCCACTTGGATCTAGCCGCTTGAATTTGTATGCTTTAAAAGAGAGAAACTTATCTTACGCCTTCTTATGCGATGCATGCAACGCGACGTCGAGCCTAGTCTGTTTTTTAATTCAATGCAAAAAAGAGGCTGTGTTACCATTGTAAAATATATATTTACAATCGGCAGATTTTTGTTTTACTGTAAAAAAGTAGACTCTTGTCACCAAAAACCTTATTGCATCAAAGACATTCATATTTTTCCTCATAAAAGAAAAGTATTTAAAAAACACTAACGTTACCCACACAGTTTTTACTTGGAAGTAAAATGAGATTATTAGTTTTTTACATATTGGCAATACTTGGATAATGATAACCTTGGGCTTGAGGTTTGACACATTTATGAAGACATAATTTATTTTCCAACATTCCGTGTTTTTCCTGGTTCCGCGAATGTTTTTGCCGTATTCCCTTGTGATTACGACAGTTTTGGCTGGTTTTTCGAGTCCACATGAGTAGATGCAACATATGAAAGAGATTTCTATTGCATAAATAAAAGATCTTTTTACTTTTGCTTTGATAACAGAGTTTTTTATTGGCTTAGATTTCATTGGAACCTTAGATTTATGGTCGCCACATACGACGGCGTTAATATATGCAATATTTTTTCCACAAAATATCCAAAATGCAACCCGCGTCCACATACGACTGCAGTCGGATTTAGTATAGAAAAAGACATCGCGCGATACAATATTATTTATAACTGTCGTCTGTCACGACCTTTAAAAAATAAACTTGTGTTGATGTCCACATAGAGTACGTCAACAAATTAATGTAGTGGGTTGTGATGGTTTACGACCCCGGCACATATCAAAGTGACAGCGTTTTTTTTTTGCATCGAATTAAAAAACAGACTTTAGGTCGGCATCGGAAGGTGGAGAGGGTCCGACGCTACGCACACTGGTCAGAAAATCGTAAATGGCGGACTTGGATCAAAGTTGAGGTATTTCGTTGATTTTTTTTCTTAATGCTTTTAACAATAGTAATAACTTTAGAGCGCGGTTTTTGCTAAAACGTAGTTTTTATAATAAAAAAAAATATGTTTGTATATGGAGAAAAAGCAATATCTATAGGTCGGCTAGTAGATATAGTCCCCACAATTCTTGGCATTTAGTGTTTTGGAGCCCTATTCATATGTCTGCGGCTTTGCCCCCCACAGCACTTGGAAATTTTCCATGCTTAATATATTGGTAATGTAAACTAAGTCATTTTATTGATATTTATTTCTAATTTTTTGAAACTGGTTCTAGGGCGAGTTAGAGTAATAGTTAAAAACATTTTGTGATGAAAAACCAACTAAAAAAAAATGGTTTTCACAGTAAAAAACACAAAAATACAAAAGTTACTGCTATTGTTAAAAGCAGGGTAAGTAAAAAAAATCATCCAGATAATTCATCTGGATTACTTTGATCCTTTAAGTCCACCTAGAGGCCATATCATTTACTGACTGTAAAGGAGCATATCGTGAGGAAATCCGAGTGACTGATGTGTTCACTTACCTTAGCGCTTGCTACGTGCAATGGCTCAATTAGCAATTATGCGTGCGGAAAACTGTACTAACTAACTTTGTTAAGGCGTTTTGTGTTTTGGCGCAAGTTTTGGCACTACTGTGCACATTTAGTTAGTGCCTAAATGCTCGTCGGAGACAAGTCAAGGACGATCGATTTTTCGCCTTTTGTCGCAGTCGGCTATTTAACACTCACACGCACACAATTCGTTTGACAACATTATGTGCCGATTCTATTTTTAGGTGGACTGAAAGAAAATATAAATTTGGATTTCGTTTATTGATACTAGGAATGAACATAAATTGTCATTTCCACGTTTTAGACTTGCAAAAGTTAATACATCCTTTCTGGGGCACTGTGTACGGTTCTAGAATAAAATTCCTCAAGATATATTAGAGTTACCATCGACGCGGTTTAAAAACTGCATTAAGCATACTCCGTGCAAAAAAGCCTACTATAACATTAAGGATTATTTGAAAGACAAAGATGTATAGTATTTAAATAATGTTAACGGGGACGATTGTATCTAGTGTAGAGTAACTTTTAGTTGAAAACTGTGTTAATTAAGCAAACCTGTTTTGAAAAGAATAAATGTGGAGTTTCTTTGTTAGCTTCTTCTCCGCATAATCTAATTAATTGCGAAACTAACAGCCTTTACGTTCATTAAGTAAACATTTTGTTTTTATAGTGAATAAAATTTTTGACTTTGACTTTGATGGAATTTTTTTACATTTTCGACTAAAAGGAAAATTGAAAGGTTAGATAGTTTGGTTCAACGAATCCAAAGTATAACTTTACATCACATCTCACCCACAAATCCACAAATAGATAATACATTGACAAGAAATGGGAACCAAAAACCAAAATCTAAACTAAAAGTCTGGGTTATGGTATGGCGGTGGATTTTTTTTAGAAGCCAGCTGACATTCTATAGGAGAATTGATTAATTAATACGGAATGAGTTTTTTTCGTGCTAAAAAATTGAAAATGATATGCAAAGTTCCGCCGTCTTAGTTCTTAAGCGTATCAATATTTATATTATTTTAACAATATTATCCATATGCCACGGTCAACCGGCAAAAACATTGACCTTTCCTATTATATCCATCCTTGTTAAGTAGACTTTATTTGCTTAGTTTCATCTCTGTCTTATCGTCATAGATACGCCACCCATGCCGGTGTCAGAATTGAGAATTATAGTAAGTTCAGTTCAGAGAAAAGATACACTGATATGATACTCTATGCCAAAAACGGCCGTTTTTTTCGTTAATACTATCTTGTCCTAGGTTTTTCGCCTTAGGTTCACGGCTGTGGGTCCTAAAAATCACGGTGAACATGTTTGAAGAGATTATACGTATACTTTTTGCAAATATGATCTGTAAAAAAATATATATGATCTTTTTCCCCGGTGGGGTGCTAGTGTTACTAGTGATATTTCCTAAGCAAATACTTAGGCATCATATCAGTGTGTTCTGTAATAAAAAAAATTTTTTTTTTTCATTGGTGGCGCTAGTTAGCTTACTGGATCCACTTAAGGAGTTACCTGATATTAAGTAGCGCCAACAGTAGAAAAAAACATACCATATTCTCTTATAATAGGATAGTGCATTGTAATATACGTTTATCATACATGTCAATAATTCGGTATTTGACACGATCAACAATAAATTATTTCATAATATGCTCGATTAAAACAAAAATTACAAAATATCTCGGAAAATGTATCTCTTTTAGTCAATTACTAGTTATTACAATTTTTAAATAGATTAAACATAAAAAGAGTGCTCCGAAATGTGACGTCGTATAAGCCAGTATTTTCATACAAAATTCCGTTTTAAAAGTAACTCATTTGATATTTTGTCAAATACCCAATTGTGACAGCCATTTTTGTTTTTAGGTTTTCTAGGCATATGACAACAACGTGTTAGGCCACGCGGAGTGCAGGGTTCCGTAGAAATAGAGGCTTTTTATCTGCTTTACAGGACTAAAAACTTCATTAAAGTAATTTTCAATGGAATGGAAGGCCCTGAAGATACACTCCTAAAAAAAATTGGCTCTTTGAAGCTTAATGTTTCGCAAACGGAACCCTAAATTAAAAAAAGTTCTTCCTACGTACACCCACAATGGCACTAGTGTTACTGCATGGAGCCCTATTAAGGATTATGTTTAATTGAAGTCGTGCGTTTAATTGAATGTCTAGATACAATTTTATATAGGTATCTAGATCCGATTGTAAATATGCAAATATTAAGTTTTAACCATTTACCGGGCAGTGGTATAAGTAGTTCCCAAAATGAATTTAACCTTATCACTTTGAAAAAAAGTCCAAAACCAATAAAAAATGTACACTAGCTATGTCCGTTATTCATTATTTATAACTTTGCACAGCGGCTCAAACACCTGAATCTGAATAAACTACCTATGTGTAAAAAAATAATATTTTATTTACCTACTGAATTAATTATTCAACTCTCGTAGGAGAACTTTGTTATAAATATAAACAATTTCGTGTTATACTGAAATCGCATGCATTGAGGTATTAAGTCCACTTAAGTGCACTGTACTACAAGGGCTTAATTATGCGCACCAAATCCTGAGCGATTATAATCGTCTAACTGGCAATTTCCATACTAATTTCACAGTTAGACGATTGGAATCGCTCAGCATTTGGTGAGCGTAATATAGGGGCAGAGTACTGCACAGAACTTTTGTACACTTTATTACAATTCAATTAGATCATTTGTGCAATAAAAATGAAAATTTATTTACTATCGGTTCCGGATTACAGAAACTATAAGTTTAGTAAACTAATTAATTATTATACACATCTCTTATTATTGTATCTAGACACAATAGGCTATTTAAAGAAGAATTAATAATAAAAATCGTCGCATAGTTTTCTACAGACACGAAATAATATGCTGTATTATATGCTCTGCGCTGTAAGTGCCATCATTGGCGTCAATGGTAGTAACCGCTGAGCATTACATCTTAATAAATCCATCTGGCAGTAAAGAGCCCGTAATGCTGAGAGATGAATGGTATTCTTGTTCACTCTAACATATAATGTAGATATTTTATTTTAGAACCGCAGAGTTACTTGTGTTTGCCCAAAAGCAACGCAGTTCCACCATTTGTTGGTAAATATTGTAAAACTGATTCGCTTTCTAACTGATCAACTTCCGACATCTTAGCGCTAGAACGTAGATAATGTAAGAAAATAGTTTTATCCATTTAAAGTCAAAACAAATTATTGTCAATGTCATTTGATTTCGTAAATAAAAAAATAAATTCTGTAAAGAGGTTGATCATCAGTTAGCACTGAGTTAAACTTAAATCCAAAACTTCTGTGTTGGCTGTTCAATTTGATCTAAAATGGGCGCGGTAGTGTCGTTGCCAGAAAATGAGTTAACCCTTGTATGGCCTGAGCCACACATAAGGGGCATGAGGCGAGGGCGCGGAAAAGACCCGTTGTCTTTCCAATTTACTTTCATACAAAATGTACTAAAGGGACGGGACGAAGCCCACAAAGAAGACACGGAGTGAGGGCGCAAACTCTATGCAACGCGTCGCGTCTTTTTCGCGCCCTCGCCCCACGTCCCTACTGTGTGTGGCCAGGGCCTTCTACAGCTAGTCCCGCATATACAAAGTTCAATTCCTGAAACATGTCTGTTAGTGTTTATCATCCGACAACTTTTGTTCTATGAGTTTTTTCTCAAATTTTTATTAATCGAAATACCTATCTGGGTTAAAATTATTTGGGTAGTGTATTTTTTTGACCATTCAGAATCCCTATTCGGGCAAGATGACTGTACGGAAAAGCGATAGAATTTTCTCGCAAGGCAGACCGTATGCCTGGGCCGCGTTTCATAAAATTGCAATTTGTAGTTTATTAGTACCTACAATTTGACGTACATTGCGTAACAGAGTCTACTTGTTAATCTGTGTTTTAATCAACTTTGCAATGTACGTCGAATTGTTACAAAAAAAAAACCATGAATTGTAGTTTTAAGAAATAGGCCCCTGGGGACAGCCGCGGTTCGGCTGATGAACGTCGGACGTTATATTTATCGTATGTCAGGTGCTTTCCGTAATGAAATTACTATATTTTTATGCAAGGTTACTTATAATGCTGGTACCAGTCTCAGAGAGTGCTTACACTGACATATTTAACCAACAAAGATATTTCTACGCAAGGTTACTTATAATGTTGGTACCAGTCTCAGAGAGTGCTTACACTGATATAATACGAGTATTTCTTCGTTTAATTCCAGGTTTCCCGGCGTTCGACAATACGCTGTCAACTGCTGCCGCAGCAGGCAACTGGGATGAGGTGCACAGATTGTAAGACATGCTCCATACTTTACTATGTTTGGACTTTGGACGAGAATCATGTTCTAACTAAATGTAATTTCATACGCATAATTTAACTAATGCGTTATCGTAAGGTAGGCATAAGGTCCGTGAACACGGATAGCGAATAACTTTAAGATATGTTATAGTAGGAAAGCCCTATTAAATATGGATTAATAGATAGGTATAAAGAGAACACATTCTTGCACATAAAAGAGGAAATTACACAGATATTGCATATCCTTATAGGATATACAGCGGCTTTAACACAAAAACCGGCCAAGTGAAGAAGAAGAAGAAGAAGAAGAAAGACATTTATTATACCAACAAGATACATCACAGAAACAAAATAAGCGTGTCGGGCCACGTGCAATGTAGGGTTCCATAGAAAGAGGGTTTTTTTATCTGCTTTACAGAACTAACAACTTCATCGAAGTAATTTTCAATGGATTTTGTACGAAATTTTACTTTTATAAGTTGATTGCCTAATACTCGTTAACTAGTAAAGCCTACTTAGCCGTGATAGTTTTCCTTTGAATTTATATATGCTACTACCCTGAATTTTTTCACGTTTCTACAATCAACCGTTTAGCCAGGAGAGGGGGGACGCCCTACGCTTGCGCTTTAAAGCTTAATATTTCGCAAACGTAGCCCTAAATAAAAAAAATGATCTTCCTACACCCACAATATTTTTCAACGACCAATGTAACGATATCCCACACTATAGTGTAGGCGAGAAAAAACCAATTCCATCCTTAATTTTGGTGCAAAGGAGGTATGGTAGGTAAATTGTTTTCAAGCTTTTATTCTACCGTTTTGCCGGCGTTATAAATTTATAAATCTAAGCTAAATTTCAGCTCTTTAGTATTAATTGCAAAATCTGTGGAGTATTTTTTTCTGGTTATGCAATAACAAGATTTAATAATAACATAGTTTTGCACATAGGCGAGTTTAACGCTACTTCGCATTATGTACTAGCTAACCTAAGTTTTGAAGAAAACGTTAACAGGCAGTGCAACTTAGAATATAAATTATAGTAACTACTTATTTAGATAAAGATATAAAAAAATAGAAACATAAAAATCATACAGAGGGGAAATATTATACAAATACAACATAATAATAAATAAATATATAGAACCTAAAAATTTACTTTTTTTTATTATGCAATAAATGTAATATACCAGTAAAATAACAAAATTCATGTTTACATATTTACAATAAATAGTATCTATATATAAAAGATTGTCTCTAGACTGCTGCCGTTGGGGAGAGTTCCCAAAATTTACTAATAATAATGTAATGCCTACATGTGAATACTACTCATAATAAAATAAGATAATTAATGGAGACTTAGGTAGTGACTGTAAATTTTTGCTTTGAATATTTCAAGCGATGGGGGCTGGCGGATGTGTATTCAAAGGCCAATTGTTGTCACAGTGAAAGAGCTTGAAAACCAGCCCTATTGTACTCGGGGGTACGGAGATTGAATGCTGGTGAAGGATGCAGAAGGCGACCTTCAATAAAGTATTTTCTACCTAACTAGAGACGTTCCAACTCACGGTATTATCTTTCCTTTGCAGATTGGGCAACTTCTACCGTCAAACCAACAACTGGGTTGTAAGTGTGACATCATTGTCTCTTGTAACTAAAACCAAAACTAAACATTCAACATACACAGTGGCGTAGCCACAGAACACGGCGTAACTATAGAGCGGCAGGGCTGGCAAAATGCCACGGGCCCCCGATTTGACGGGGGCCTCCGGTCCATGAGGCCGCGAGCTCAGAAGTAACCTAACATTTTCAACAAAATTTTATAAAGATGACGAGTTTTATTTGAGTAATTAAAATCAATTAAAGTTAGACCATATATACTACAACTGAAGACCAATATATAATTTTTATTTTTACTGGGAGGGCCCCATCCAATGACATTGGCACGGGCCTCACATGGTATAGTTACGCTACTGTATACATACTAACATTATCCCTAAGGATCCGTCCATAATAATCTGGGAAGACACAGAAATAAAATGTTAGTAGATAATAACATAAGTAAGAAAGAAATAGGAGTGTAGTGACTTGTAATAATTCGCGAATGCTCGCACACACACTTACAAACAACGTGTCATTGAAACAATGGAAAACTTTAAAAATGTTTCCTTAGAATCGATAATAATGAGACTCATAATTTTGTTTTTTACATTTCACACTAAAGAGATTTGTCTCTCCTTTTAGCCCTTTGATATAATCATGCGGCCTTATTTAAAAAAACACGATTCCTTAAAATACTCCTAAAATGCAATTTGAATAGTCTGTGGTAAAGGGAATGACTACCACAGACTATTTAAGCTGCATCTGTAGAGTTTTTTAAGGAATCGGTTTCTATATATAAGACCGTCAGTTTTTAATTCAATAATTTAATACGTTTCTGGCTCTAATATTTTGTGACAAGAAAAAACAAAAGACGAATAACAAAATAAAAGAGTAAATTAACAAGCAATGAGGTATGAAATACTTTTCTCAAACCTTATAGAAAACGATTTTAAGTTTTTCGTGACGTCAATAACACGTTGCAAAATGCATCCCCAAATCCCAAGTAACCTGCAACGTTGCTATCAGAAAAAAAGCTAAATCAGACAATAACAGAAATATAACAACGAAGTGCATTTAACAACCTCAACCATTAATCCCCGCAGCAACCGCAAGCTCAGCTCCAGCAGCTGCAGCAGCAAACGCAGAACGCAGTGCAAGACGTGCAGCAGCGGGTGCAGCAGCAGCTAGCCCAACAGGCCGCCCAGCTTGCCCAGCAACCGGCCGCGTTCGCCCAACAGTCCGGCCACCTAGCCAACGGCGTCGGCGGCGGCGGCGGACACGTCTACGAGGAATCCGAGTCTTCGTTCAGCAATAACAACAACGGCGTCGTCCACAGCGGCGGACACAAGTACATTAATGATAATGGAAAGATCACCGAGTTCGATTTCACTCCTCAGCCTGCATGGGGCTAAATGTCACCAGTTCAGCGGTATCTGAAAGTGTACAAGGTTGTTTCGGCAGTAAGGCGACGACTAACGTTATTTTTTAAGCTAAACCTGAGGTCGGCGCTCCTTTTCCACGGCACTGACGAACAAAAAAAAAATAAAGTGATTTGAAGTAAAACTTTCATAAGCACATAATATTATTAACCTTATTCCGGAATTATTTACTTGAATTTTACAAGTCAGAGACGAGCAACCGACGACGCGAGCTCCGTCTCTGCTCACCATGGTAAAGCTCTACGAATTAGAGCGAAACCTGGTCGGACTCTTCCGACAAAAAATTAAGGAGTAATCCTGGATTTAAGTTAACAAAATAAAGTGTATTTATTTACAGAAGCGGCGAATAGGGTTTGGCTTGAATGATGAAATCGCTACTCAGAAGACCCTATAGAGCCCTTTTGCTTTCATGTTGTCCTTATTTGTATTTTCGTATTCATAAACAACATCCAATGGATTGTAATTATTTCTGTCGAGAAAAAGTAAAAATAGGGACATATTACGCAAGTTATAATGGAGTCCGAAATTAACGTACCTAATACTTTCTGATGCCGCTAATACGTAAACCTCTGATATTAAAGGCTAATGATTTTGGATTTTGCTCAGTACAAGATATAATTTTGCTACTAGATAGATAATAATTTTTTAGTTCGCAAAATACCGACTCGTGCCTCGCTAGTTAAACGCAATTCGTTTTTAATTTAACGATTTTTTTTAAATTGAAACTATTTGGATGTACAAAAGAACAAAATATGTAAATATATATTTTTTGTAATACTTAGATAAATTTTAGTTGTATTACGATTTTTCGACGAGTCGATAACGACACAAAACCAATGAGATTGAACTAACAAATCAAGTAAAGTTAAGTCATCTTAACCGATGAATCTCGATGCGCATTGAACGGAATTCTATAGCTAAATGCCATGTTTAATTTAGTTCAACTTAGATTAGCTTAGAACAAACTTGATTAATTTAACATAGCGGCAACAATGTCACAAAGCTTAGATCTCTAACCTACAGAAACTTAGACGAATTAGTCACTTAAAATTTGTAGAACTAATACGCTGTGATCACTTGTTGCACTAATAAAATTATCATAAGTACTTATTTATCTTTTATGCGTTTAATTTTACTCCTTTTCCGCAATTTTTGACTTTCAGTGAACTAATAAAATTTCTTTTTAATCGTATTGGATTTGTGAGGAGGATGTGTTACCTCCTCAACAAAAATACGTCCAGATTTTACAGAATGTAATTTGGTGCACAAAAAATTCGTAGCAGCAAAGACGAGCGACCGACTGACAGTACATCTGTCAACTATTCGTCGAGAATATTCCGCCAGCCGAATCACTAAAACGTCGTGAGGAAACCTAAGGGTCTGAGGTGTCCACATACCCCGGCGCTTGGAATTGCCAATCCCCGGTGGGCATGTGTGGTGATTAAGCCCTTACACTCTCTCTGAGAGAAGGCCTGTGCCCTACAGTGGGACGTAAACAGTCTACATTATTCCACCGGCCAGCACGCGAGCCTTCCCCTTTGGAGAGAATCATGAAAATCATTGAACCTGACGCGGGACGGGATGGATGCAGTAGGTGCATTGTGTGGATTCGCCGGTACTGCAGGCACCTTATTTGCCTCTGTGGGTGGAATTGATTGAAAGATGTTCATCAGCTAGTATGAAGGCCGATCACGATCCACAGAAAGGGCCACTGGTCCTCGCGATGAGTCGACAGTAACTGTTTTACTTGTCCTCTTCAGCTCTTTGAGCGGTGCTGTGTACGGCGCTCCTAGAGTGGCGTAATGCGTCTTCGCATAGAAAAAAGTGTGTGAAACTCTCGAGGTCCTTATGTACAAACAGCGACTTATCGCCGTGTTTCGCTGCTGGGATCGGTTTCAATTTTGCTATAATGTTCTCACAGTTGGGCAACGAAATCTGGAGATTGTAGAGTGGATAGAGGTGGACTTCACTGAAAAAGCTTTCAGTGGCTCTTTGTAAACTAGTTCCGCAGAAGAGCTTTTCAGAAGTCCTCTTTCCGTGCTGTCCGAAAGCCGATCAGAACGATGGGCATCGTGTATGATTGTGAGCCGTGGTCGCTGCTTTTAGGGTTTGTTTAGGTGCTCTACTATGCCGTTGGCTTGAGGGCGGTAGGCAATAGTGTGTTGCAGTTTGTACTCCATGTAGTATACGATACAGGTCCAAATCTCGGTATGTACCAATGTACCAATTACGTGGTTTTCTAAGTTTTTTATGTCGGTACATTTGTTAATTTATAGTACCTAGTAATAAATCTCGCTTTCGCTTACATTTGCGATTCAAATCGTCAATCCGCGGTGGGCACGCGTGGTGTTTAGGCCCATATTCTCTATTAGAGAAGGCCTGTGCCTTGCAGTGGGTCTATACCTATATGCGGCTTATACTCGTGGGTACAAGCAAAAATAAGCACTTGAGATTGGTTGCGCAGATTTTTCTGGGAGGCGAACTTAACAGCTCTTTCGCTCTTAAGCGCTAAGCTCTTTACCCGACTGCGGCGGAGCCAAAAAGAAGGGTAACGTGTTTGGTTCGTATGTATGTTTGTCATATGTTTGTATGTATGTCCGTTCCCTCATAACTCTAATAACCAATGTTCAGATTTTGACAAATAAGATCTCAATCGACTCGTCGTGTTTGCCTGAGTATCACAGGCCATATAAAACAATCATAAAATAAAAAAATCACTAAAAAGAAAAAAAAGAACTGGAAATAAAAAAAAAAAACAAACAACCCGAATGCTGAGCATTAATACTAAGCAGGCGGGACCGAAATTCAATAATGAAACTCATTGCATACTTGCATAGGTTATCTCGCCTGCTTGGTAGTTAATGCACAGCAGTCGGGTTGTTGGTTATTTTTTATTTAATTTTTTGTTACTTAAATTGTATAACTATTGCGAGTTAATAAAAAAACACAGAGAGAGAACTGAAGAGAGCTACTTAGTAGAACTTAGTTTAGACTATTCTGCTCTCTGCGTATGCGCGAGGTAGAATCCCGCTTCGGCTCGGATTTTTAGAGATCCGTACCCGAAGGGTGCCCAATGGGACCCTATTAATAGCTACAATGTATGGCTGTATGGCTGTCTCTGGCATTTCTTATAGTAAAACAACAAATAATAGACACCGGTTAATTGTGAGGTGGACTCCCGCTAAGGGTCCTAAAAAACTGAATAAAACATTAATTTTTTTAAATAAAATAAAAATCGACTTCAAAACTCTACAACACTAAAAACAGAGAAATAATTTTAACCAATATGACCTTTAAATTCGGTTTAGGTATTATAGAAGTATAGTTTGGAGCCTTTGCCAAGGTACAAAACTTCAAAGGTCATATTCATTTAAAATATTTCTGTTTTTAGTGCTGTAGTGTTTTGAAGTCGGTTTTTATTTAAAACGTTTCATTTCATGATTTTTTTGTGAATATCACGCGTATTCGAGTAATAAAAAATAAAAAAAGATCCCGAGAACCTCCTCCGTTTTTTGAAGTCGGTTAATAAAAACAAATTAGCTAAGTAAGACAAACGAATAAAAACACAGAACTGTCAGTGCGCAAGTCCGACTTGCACTTGGCCAGATGTTTTTGCTTTCCAATCCATATAATGCCGGCGCTTCACTATTGGTGACTCGTATTTGCGTTTTTGGCAAATATTAACCGGGTGTTCAAATATTTCTTCGTCGGGTTTTCTAACGAATCTTGTAGAACTTCATCATCATCATCATTCAGCCACAAGAAGTCCACTGCTGGACATAGGCCTCCTCCATGGATTTCCAAAAAGACCGGTTGGAAGCGGCCTGCATCCAGCGCCTTCCTGCCACTTGGATGTGGTCATCTGTCCATGTCTGTAGAACTTGCTGTCTTATAAACAAATAAAAAATAAAATGCATTAATTTCGGGTTGCAAGACCCATATTAATTCACAGTATAAAAACCACGAAAACCACACATACAGTACAACACAAACAAAAGACATCGTCTACACACTTTAGTCACCCCAAGAATGCCGACGACGCTTTATTTCAGTTATAAAAATTGAATAAAAATGTAAATTAAATGCAAAAGTAAGCCAGAAATAACTGCGGCCCAAACACTTTATCTTGGTTTTGTTTCATGATGTTTATTTAAATAGAAATTGATTAATAATAACTATACAACTAATAATTTAAACTAATACTAATAAATACAATTTCTAATTAAGTATGGAGAACTTTAGTTAAATGCTGTTTAAGCCACGTTTTAGAAAGTGGTGCAAACCGGCCTTAGGCTCATAGTTGGACCATCGTAGCCGTAGTACTACGAGTAAGTAACAAGCGCCGTGATATATGAACAACTCCGATAGTCGGGTTTCTTCACTATTATGTTCGGGGAGCTTGCACCAACTATTATGAGTGATTAATAATATCCTGTCAAATGTTTCTTGTGCAATAAAGTACAATCAAATAATTGTTGGTGCAAGTTCAATTATGTGCTTTAGTTTGGTTTCACAAACAAATTAATAGTGCCTATCTCTTCCATTCAAATTCGATCCAGGATGTGCTTCGATAGTCTTTGTTGTATTTATTAAGTCGGTACTTAATTAATAAGGTAGGTTCGTGAATCACGAAACATGCGATCTCACGACCTCAGATGCCTCATCTTGTGATGCTATCGAAGTTCCATAGCTATCTAAGTGGGTATTTAGTAAACATATTTGAATATTAAAGAAAAAGTTTAAAATATTTATCTGGTACCTTTGACTAATAAAGGATTAATGAATGAATAAATTCGAAAATGGGGGTCTACTGCCGCATTTGGCAACTGTAGTAAAGAACAATAGAACTCATTTTTTTCGTGATTTTGTAGTTTTCCCCATAGTAAAAGTTGTTTTTAGGGACGAAAGAAGTCCCACTTTTCACGATGTACATGGCATATTCTTCAATGTAAGGCCCTGGCCACACAGAAGGGACGTGGGGTGAGGGCGCGGAAAACGCGACGCGTCGCATGGAATTTGCGTCCTCCCCCCGTCTCTTCTATGTGGTCTTCATCCCGTCCGCGTCCCTTCAGTACATTTTGTATGAAAGTGAATTCAAAAATCAAAAAAAATCAAAATATGTTTATTTTCAGTTTCAAACTTAATGTAGGTTACAATTTGTTGGGAGATTCCTTTTAAGTAAGAAATACCTGTGCCAGGAAACTCCCGCTCTTCCTAATTGATTAGCATTAATTTATTAAGTTAATTACAGTTAACAATGGACTTAAATTTAGCATGCAATAAAATAAAGTAAACAGCAAACTCACCACAAAGAATCGAAAATCAATACATTACTATTATTATATTTTCAAATTGTTTAACGAAGTCTTAAACAATGAAAACAAAATTACTAATGAGTTACCTCCATTAGACTTTGGAATTTATCACATTTTATATTTTATAATTAAATTAAATTATTTTATTATATTATAATAAAATATGACATTATATGATACGATATGATATGTTATGATATAATATGATATGACAAGACATGATATAATATGTAAATATAATACAATATAAAATATCTGTATAGTGTAAAATAAACTGCTTATTTTATGTGTTTCTTAATAAAAGTTTCTCTACATCGTTATAGCTTAAGGAGTCTAACCATTTTATTATTATCTTTTTACATTCGAAATAAGTTTTTTCATGAATATTTAGCATTTTATTTATTTTATTATAGAGAAAAGATGATTGCGCGCTGTACTGCATCCTAGCAAAGTTAGTTCTTATTAAATGGGTTTTAGCTACTAAGTCACTTCTTCTTTTACTTTTTACGTTAGGGTTATAAGGTAAATTTTTGTGTTTTTTTAACAGGATTTGTAGTATATATAATTTTCTAATGGATAAGAGGTTGCTTTCTTTATATAAACTTTCTGTGGAATATCGTATTTTCTTAAAATACATCACCTTAATAAGACCACGCTGCACTCGTTCTAATTTTAGAAATTTAACCTTAGATGCACCGCCCCAAACCGGGATACAGTACATTAAGACCGATTGTACTAGGGCGATATATATTTCATTTAGTTGATTTTTTGGTAAACCTTGTTTGTTAAGTACGTTGTAATTTCGAGGTACAATATGTCTTAGTGTTTTAAATGTCCAAACCAGTTTTCTTAACCTAGTTGCGACTTGCTCCAGTTGTAAATGCCATGATAGTCTGTAGTCAATAATAACGCCGAGGTACTTTGTATGAGTAACTTTTTCTAGTTTGGGGCAGTTACATATTCTGTCTGCGGTGGTATCGTTACATGTGTGGACATTTATTTCGAAATCGCTTTGTGGTTGTCCTCTGATATTGAGGCTGAAGCAGATGTAGTTTGTCTTCTCTGTATTTAATGTGAGAAGGTTATTATCCAGCCAGTGTGAAACCAGAGTCATTCCTCTTTCTGCGCTTTCTTTAACAGAGTTCCAGCAGTCTCCGTGGAAGACAATAGCTGTATCGTCAGCATAGGCAAAGGTTTTGGCGTTTTCTATACTATGATTACAGAGATCGTTAATGTATACCAGAAATAATGTGGGTCCTAGCACGCTCCTCTGTGGAACTCCATAGGTTACGTCAGCGTCTTCACTTGTAAATTGGTCCAGTTTAACCCTTTGTTTCCTATCTGTTAGGTAATCTTTGAAAAGTTCGAGCGGAATACCTCTGATACCCATTGCTTCCAGTTTACGAACTAGGATTGGGAGAGAGACGGTGTCGAAAGCTTTTTTAAGGTCCAAAAATACTGTTAAACATTTTGATCCTTTGTCGAGTTCCTTTACTACAACAGTGGTTAGAGCCGTCACCGCGTCTTCGGTGGATTTTGACTGTCTAAAACCAAACTGTGCAGATGATATCAATTTATATTTTTCTAAGTAATTTAGGAGTCTGATGTTAATTAATTAATTAATTGGAAAGACGAAGCGTATTTTTCGGGCCCTTCCCCCACGTCCCTTCTGTGTGGCCAGGGCCTAACATGGAAGGTACGTAAAGGGAATATTATTATCTACAACGCGTTTCTTAATGGTGCTGCAGAACTCTACTCACCATCATAAATTTATTTTAGACAGGACCAACTCTGAAATGCATCGACTGTTTCGCACATATGCTAGAGAAATTATTGAAGTTCATTACAAAACAGGTGATATTTTTTGGGGTTTTGTACCCAAAGGGTAAGGGCCCTATTATAAGACTCCGCTGTCCGTCCGTCCTTTTGTCACCAGGCTGCATCTCATGAACCGTGATAGTTAGACAGTTGAAATTATCAGAGTGATTTCTGTTGCCGCTATAACAAAAAATCCAAAAAACAGAATAAAATACGTATTTAAGGGGGGCTTCCATACAACAAACGTGATTTTTTTGCCGTTTTTTGCTCGATATTAATAACGGCAACAGATAGACCCGTGAAATATTCAAATGTTTGTATGTATGTATAGATAATGAACCCTTCGTCTGCGAGTCCGACTCGCACTTGGCCAGTTTTTTGCCATTATCAGGCTTCGTTGAGTAGAATACTTGGGTTATGCAGAATTTTTGTGGCAAAAGATGCAACAAAAGAAGATACAGGAAAAATAAACAAAGAAGACTTTGGGTTCATTCATTTATTACTATTATGAACGCCGATGCGAATCAATTCGCAAATTCTTCAATTTCAATTCCAGACGAGGAACATTGTGTATCAATATGTGCGGCAAGTTTGAACTACATTTAATAAACCCGATCTGAGAGAAATCCCGTAAATACCTGTATTTACACGTTAGTTATGTTTTTACTTGGTTATTTATTTTAAATTATCGCGAATATTGAGTCATATAATACTAATACTGGATCTATTAATTAAGTGATCTGAATAAAACCGAGTAGCGTCGTTCGTAAGATAGCGAGGCTAGAGTATGAAAGAAGAAAGTATGATTAATGCAGTAAAAATGAGGTCCTCGAGAAGTATGTGTGGTGCCACTTTGAAAGACAGGGTTCGCAATAGTGTGATTCGAGAACGTTGTGTACTGAAAAATGCAATAATAAAACGTTTTTATATTATAGTTTCAGTTAGGTAAAGTCCAGTATAAAAAAGTATGCACAATGTACTTTTGTTATCTTAAATGCGCATTTATTAAAATGCACACCTTGTTTACATTGTGCAGACCACGGTTTTTCAACCTGTAGCATATTATTCGTATCGAGCTCTATACAGCGACATAATAAGTTAATAATAATCAGATTTTAATGACTATAAGAAGAAGATAAGATAAGAATATTCTTTAAAGTTACAATGAAAAAGCACAATGGGCGGCCTTATTGACTATTATCATTTATACTGCTTTAGCATCATTTATATGACTACAGACAATATATATACAGATGAATTCCATGCCTTTAAAACAATGTATAGTGGACAGCATATTAACCTTTACATAAGTGCGCTACAATCAGTTACAACAAAAAAGTAAAGGTTGACTCAGTCTATCGCTCGCTGGCACACTCACTCACTCACTCACTCCGTCACTGACTTACTTACAGTATTTTTTCCCAAAGTTTTCAAAAAAGAAAAAAGCAGAATATTAGAATGATACTTAAGTTTAAGTTAATTATATTTTCTTATCAGAACCGGTCATCTAGTTTAGGAAACGCTTGTGCGGTTCTTAAAGCGACCTTCACCTCGGTAAAGATATAGTAATATATATCGGCTTTTCATGTTATCTCCATTCATAGATAAATTAATGTGTAAATTAAAATTGGCAGTATAAGTACAATAAGTCTACATACCTAATAATTAATAACACATTACATTGACACACAATGACATTGTAGTTTCTTTTATCAGGAATACAATACTTCCTGGTTAATTTACCTACTTTCTCACTAATACACGTACTTACAAAGGGCGTGCAAATATTGTTGAATGGGTTTGGATTTTTTATTATAATTAATTTGAAAATAGGTTAAGTATTTGAGATGCTAGTAGTTGTTCTAACCTCAGAATAAATAAAATTTTATTTAAATTCAAATTAATGCTTGCAGTGACTGATTCTGAAATCAATCATGTAGAAAGGATCAACTGGGACAATCTATAAGGTGACTTCGAATAGGTTCAACGTATATCAATATCAGGACAAAATTGTTTTAAGCAGTATAATATTTATATACTAACAATTAGGGGAATAACATTTCAAAGTGGAGTAGAACTTTTTGCTTAGGTTTTTTATTATAACTGGCCACTAAATATTATAGTGGCATCCTTTACAAAAATAAAAAATAAAAGAACATCAGCGTTTTTGTTAGTAGTTCTTAGTACGGTGGCCTAGAGTATACGTACCTACAGCTAAAAACAAAGTGACGCCATTGATTTTTCTTAACTTTTTAATTACAGTAAACACATTTTAAGTGGCCTTTCAAGTCGTCTGAGTGTTATTATTGATCGAATATTTACTCTCAAGCGGATGACATGAAATCCAATCTCTAGTTCCTACATATGCCATAGTTCGACCCGCTTGAAGCAGAGTGACACTTCGGGATACTTGGATTTCAGTCAGATCTGGGATAAGGATCTTCTAAACCAAATTAACACTCACTTCAATCAGTAACAACACTCAGAAGGCTTGAAATGCCAAATAAAATGAGAGAACTTTCCCGTACCTGATTAAAAATTAAGAAAATTCAATGACGTCTCTTTTTTTTAGGTGTACATAGACTCTTGGCAACAACGCTGATTTTCTTTTGTTTTTTTTATTTTCATGAACAGTGTAACTTTAATATTTGGTGGGTAGTTAGAATTAAAACGGAAAGATTTTTTTTCTAACTTTCTCTTTTATTTTCCTTTGAAATTTTATTCCTCTAATTTTTTTGAGCAATATATTATGGTTTGAGCGTCTTATGGTCGGGGCCGGTCACTTCAACTTTTCTTTCACTTATTTACGCATTTCGGACTACATAATAGTCTTTGGAATCTAGAACTAATAGAAACATAATAGAAAACATTTTTCAAAGCTACGGCACCTTCTCTACCACTTCGAATTTAGATTCACAGTTTCGAACCATAGGTCGCAAACTCGCGAATATTTACAAATAAATTTTATGAACTATTACTGTAAAATAATTAATAATTCTATTTGTCATAATGAATAGAACGTTCCCTTAAAAATATTGCAAACGATTTCAAAATCACGCTGTAGTTAGATCAACTTTCAAGGTTATCTAATATATATAAAAACTCGTGTCAGTGTTCGTTATCGAACTCCTCCGAAATGGCTTCATCGATTTTTATGATTACTTTTGTGTATATTTGGTAGGTAGGCTAATTAATATGCCAAAACATTCTTTGCCGAGTCAGCTAGTTTTTTTTATAAACTTCTGAGCGCAATAACTATCTAAACCTCGTGCACAGAACCGCTATGGAATCGAACTCGTAGTTGCGGGTCGAGCGAGACACTCGATGGTCAAGTGTTCGGTGTATCAATAAAGTAATTAGGAGGTGTCCGGCCGGCGACTAGTATTTATGCCTAGCAGAGTATCTGGCAGTCACTACAGTGAGTCCACGATGACAGGTCTGCTTGTGTTCTGTGCGGCAATCCTCGTTAGCGGAAGCTATGGTGAGAACTTATTGTTATTTTTTACGCTTCACTGTCGATATTTTATTTTCATCCGTGACCACTAATTTTTACACCCGTTTAATTAAGTTTACATGTAGCTCTTCTTTGTGTATATCTTTGTGCAATATAGATATAATCAATCATCAGTCTTATTTATAAAAACACGTTCCCTTCAATCACTGATCAAATGCAGTTTAAATAGTCTGACCGAGGAAAAGACTTTACAGACTCTTTCAACTGCATTTGAGGAGTGTTTTAAGTAATTGTGTTTATATAAATAACACTGTGTCTGGTTAATAAAGGGTTAATATTAAGAATCTGGCATTAATATAGATATAATCTTTGAAGACAAAGAACCACTTCCGGAAAACTTACGACTTTAATTTTCAGTTCACTTCTAATGACAATACACAAAATTAATAGGAATAACCGATGCAGACAGGGTTGCTTCCTTATGAGGACACTCCTCATCGCTTAGTAGCATGGATACAAAACTTTGCATAAACGTTATTTTTTTTACCTGATGTATAAATATTTCGTGCCACAGTGTTTGTTATTGAACTCTTCCGAAACGGCTTCACAGATTTATATGATTTTTTTTTGGTTATTTGGTAGGTCTAAGAATATGTGGTAGGCTAATTTATATGGCAAAACGATTTTTGCCAGGCCAACAAGCAGCTTAATTTAGTCTTTGCCATGATGCAGATGTTGCGGTCAATATTGTCTCGTCATGAAGGCACTCCTCAACGGTCAATTGCATCCACATGAAACCTTGCATTTTTTTTGCACTTTAATTTATTTTATCGCCTTTTTTGTCGCGTAAGTAAATAGATTACTACTGGAAATAATATCAATAACTCAAACATGTTATTTATATGTTTCTTAGAGCCATTGAAAGTCATGCGATGACACCAGTTTTAATTATATTAGTTAAGAGAGCTGATCTGGCATTAACATTAAGTACTAGGTAACAACAATAAAGCATAAGTCAAATGTGCTTTATTGAGCCAGAGGCTCAAAACTAGGTACCCGTGAAAATACAGACCAAATAAAAATGTCATGCTGATTTCATTACTATTGGGGTGTGAACTTTTTATTACGTTAAATTGAATATGTAGGTATAGTTGACAACATAAGAGTTAGTTAAGCCTGAGATTTCCGCACTTAGCCTCATAGTTGCGCCATTATACGTAGCAAACACTGAGGTATGTAAATAGAGACCTCAGACACCAGGGTTTCCTCACGATGTTTTTCTTCAAAGTGAGCGAGATGTACTGCTACTACAACTTCACAAATCTACGACTTAGAAATTTTACCGCTGCCCTATTTCCGCTTCATATAGACCTTTACACAACGTGTTAATTAAATAACGTAAAAACTGAAAAGCATTAGTATTTTAATACAGATAATCAAAATGTTAATACGAGTAGAATAACCTCATTGCTTTTTATTAAACCTAACTGTATCTGTATTGATGTTTGTTGGTCAGAGTCATCAAATCCTCAGCCGTCTATGTCCGTCAGTGGAACATTTCTATAACTCGTAAAATGCAATTAGCTAATTGTTTTGCCGGTAATTAAAATACACGAGTATTTTTCAATTTAATTGTTTTATTGTCAATGATGCTTTAATAAAAGGCGCATTTATCACTGCCCAGCATACCTCTGCGACCGATAGCCCATCGACTTTTGTTAATTGATAGATAGATGGATTCATCATCATCATCATCAACCCATTATGTCCCCACCGAGGGGCACGGGTCTCTTCCCTGAGGAAGGTATAGGCCATACTCCACCACGGGGGCCAAGTCCGGATTGGTGGAGGCTTGTAGACTAGTGGCTCGTCTACTGTCAGAAGTTGTCAAGCCGCCCTAAGGCCTAGATGGATTATCATTTATTATTTGTTTACTCGGCAAACGTTGTTCTGTCATATTAATTAGCCTACGATATAATCTCAGACCTACTAAATATACACAAGTAATTTCATAAAAATCAGTGAGGCCGTTTCGGTGGAGTTCGATAACAATCACGTGACACGACATTTTTATGTATTAGATTTATATATTTGTACTTGCTGACTCGGCAAACGTTGTTCTGCCATATTAATTAGCCTACGATATAATCTCAGACCTACTGAATATACGCAATTTCATAAAAATCGGTGGAGCCGTTTCGGAGGAGTTCGATAATAAAACACTGTGAGACACGAGATTTTTATACATTAGATTTGTATCGTATTTATTAATAATAGAACATGTTACACACTTGCTACAATAAGGCCCCACGAAATCATTTGTTTGGTTGGTCTGTAAGAGGAGACTCGTTTACAATAAACATACTTTTACACGGTACTCACTTAATTTACATCAAAATTAAAATTTTTCGCTTTGGGACAAGGAAGGAACGTCTTTTTGTTGATACAAGGCGTCCATTTAATTCTATCGATAATAAAACTGTGATTTCTACTCTTTTTAATTTAATTCTCAATTCAAGTCCCATTTTTTATTTATTCACAACACGGTTTCGAAATATCAATTCGATTAATAGTTAGGATTTTTGTATCAGAATATATTTGACATTAGGTGGCAAATACTGGCTATACAGGGTGTAACAAAATCCTCACATCTACGTGAAAAAAGTGGGTTCCACTTAATCGTATAAAACGACGAACAACTTGTATAAAGTCGCAACTTCAAAATAGGAAAAAAAATTCCACTATGCACCTCAGTATGTTAGTGTGTAAGCACCTGCACAAAAATGCTACCTAAGCTTTTTCCATAACATGCCAGTTCACTACTGTCCTCTGACAACGTAACACTAACATTATTGTGGAATAAATCTTGTGAAAATAACATCAAATTAGTCTTCTTCTTCTATCTACGCAATCAACAACCAGTCAACATAAATGAACGAAATAATGTGCGGACAGCCAAACAAACGACTCGCCCGTACACAGCTGTTCCACACTAAAGACACAGGCCTTCTCTCCGAGACAGAGAGAGTACTTATTTAGAGGCTTAATCATCAAGCGTGCCCACCGTGGATTGGTGATTTTTAACAATGGGGAACTTGCGTCAAACTTAGATTGAAGTGGCATTGCTTTTATACCACAAGACATAGAAAAAACTCAAGAAAAATAAAAAAGTAAAACCATAAAAATATTGTTTTCGGGGTTTTCGAGGTACCTTACTCTAATAATAAAAAACATAATGAAATTAGTTTTTTCGTTGAATTTTCTAAAATTGAGTGTTCTAAAAAGAGTATAAAACCATAATTTTACGAGATACTGACGTCACAGTTTGAGTCCAATTTTTATGACGTGTTTTTGTACCACGAGACTAGAATTACTTTTTGTCAGGTCATATTGTGAAAAGTATTAGTCGTAGAGAAGAAAATTAACCACGTTTATTTATCTTTTAACGTGGCCTCTCCGATTATATTATAACATTTTTTGTGCAAGTTCTCCATTGCAAAACCTCAGGCATTCCTGTTTCCGTACTAAAGTTACGGCATTGAAATGAATGTAACAGCTGATATTATTTTTGCTATTTCGAAGTTGTCCACGCAGTAAAAGTTATTCGTTTTGACGAGCAGAACCCCTAATTTTTATGGATCTGAAGATTTTGTTATACCCTGTATGCGTAAACCTTTTTGACGTAAAAAGTAAATACGATAGCTGATCACTTCTTCGCAACCGTAACATAACATAATATACAATACAGGGTTAGTTCAACAATGCGCAATTGGGAACTTGCGTCAAACTTAGATTGAAATGGCATTGCTTTAATACCATAGGAGACATAGAACAACTCAAGAATACCTAATAAAAAAATAAAACCATAAACATAACTTTTTTGGGGTTCTCGGGGTCAAGTTACTCTAATGATAAAAACAAATTAGATTTCGTTTTTTCATTGATTGTTTTTCTAATAAGGATGTCGATACATAAACCCATTATTTTATGAGATAACTCGAATATTGATAAACGTTTCATACGTTATAAGGTGTCACGTGCAAGTTGTGTGTGACGTCATAGTTTGAGTCCGAATTGCATGGCGCGTTTTTGTACCATGTGACTAGAATTACTTTTTGACAGGTAGTAGTAGTAGTTATTTATTTAAGAAATTTCACAAAGTACATGATATTTAATACAGCAGACCCTCACCCAAGCTAGGTCACATTATGAAAAGTATTAGTAGTAGAGAAACATTTACTTATCTTTTAACATTTTTTTGTGCAAGACGTATTAAAAACATACGAGTACATGAAAAAACTCTATTAGTAGATATTTTTCAGTTACGAGTAGGTGAAAACTATTGTTGCACGTTTTTAGAATTTTTTTGTTTATTTAATTTTTTTTTCAAGAAAATATTTTATTACTTTTAAACATTTTTAGTGGGGCTATTTGATAAATAGTGAGCAATATGTGCCACATTATTTCACGTAAGAGGATTTACCGGGGGCCATGACATAAATAAAGCGCGAAGTTTAGAAAATTTTGTAAACCATGATGTATTGAATTTGGAAAAAATCTCATTGAAAAAACTGGTTCTAAAATGGTCGTAAAACACAAACTGCAAGTTGAATGCAGGTATGCACTACTACATTACTGAATTTGCCACTGTAGTAAAAATTGTTTGTAATACCCTTTTCGGAAAAATACGGAAGGTTTTGTTACACACTGTATTTATTTCCCGTTCATTGCATAACCTAATGGAAAATTTGATTAAAAATCAATTTAGACACTAGGACCATCAACTATCTCACTAACCAAAATCGTTTATTGATGACGAATACACGTAAGCTTCATAAATTTTAGGTATGAGCTATTTGATGCTCTATTTTTCATCCCACTCATCATCATCATCATCATCATCATCATCATCATCATCATCATCATCATCATCATCAGCCCACCGCTGCTCACTGTTGGGTGTAGGCCTTTTCCCCCAAATGCCATCTCTCACGGTCCCTCGCCATCCGCATCTACAGCCCTTCTGCCGACTCAATTAATCGACCATCGGGCTGCTGGTGTGCCCACTGACCGTGGTCATCCCACTCGTATAAAAAAAAATCTATACTTTATCACGAATAAACCGCTGAAACGGCTGGCAGATAGACTATGACGACTTAGATGCTATTTAACTTACCCCCAGTTTCTCGTACACTAACACACTGTTAATCTACTGTTAACAGCTGTCAAATGACCAAAGTGCATACAAAAAAACCACAGAGCTGTTAACAGTAGATTAACAGCTTGTTAATGTATGAGAAGCGGTGGTAGCCTAGTGGGTAGAACCTCGGACTCGGAAATGGGAGACCCAGGTTCGATCCCCAGTGCGGGCATGTACCTATGACTTGGTTTTCTAAGTTATGTACATTTGTGAAGTTATAGTAGGAATACTACTCGCTAACGGTGAAGGAAAACATCGTGAGGAAACCTGAGTGCCTGAGCTATTCACATACCTCAGCAGTTGAAATCGCCAATCCGCGGTGGGCACGCGTGGTGATTAAGCCCATACTCTCTGCCTGAGAGAAGGCCTGGACCCTACAGTGGGACGTATATAGGCTGCTTATAATGTACGAGAAACCGGGGGTTAATCCCACTTGAAGACAGTCACAAAGAAAAAAGTTACTAGCTAACAACTGTGTCGTCATAATTTTTTCTAATGTGTGTTTCTGTTTTATAGGCTTCTAAAAGAGTCTTTGCTATATTTATTTCAGGAGCTCCACAAAAAGAGCGGAAAGCACCATCTTCAGCCCCCCGTAGTAAGTATCCTAGCTTATTTTTAGCCGACTAGGCAAAGCCGGTTTTCGTGAGAGTTATGATTTTAGGAAACGATTTTTTTTTTATTATTTAACAACCGTTGTGTATACTACTAGCGCTGTGCAGTAGCAAAAAAAGAATTCCCTTCCGCAGTCGGGTTATAGTTTTCTCGTACAACCCTTTGTAACGTAGCTAATTACAGTGCACTTATGTAAAGGTTGATGTACTATCGACTGTATTCTCGATGCTGAATTGGCCACGTTTATTTAATAATTTAAAAAAACCGAAAGCCTGAAACGGCGCAAATACGGTTCAATTGGAAACCATTATATATTTGCGCCGTTTGGGGTCGAAACCATAGGCACTTGGGGCTCAGAGGCGCGCCTGCGCCTTATTAGTTAAGTCCAGTTTTTTTATTTCAATTAGTTTTCTTTTCGTTGTGGTATGAATAAATTTAATAATTTAGCCAAAATTTGTCTTTAGTTTCTGACACGCTCAATAAGTTCAATCCTATTTCGGAGTTATATTAATTAGACATATCTTTATTGCTATTAGCAATAAGGCCCCCAATTGAACTGTATCTTTGTAAATATTTTATGTCGTTTTTTCTGGTACAATAATAGTTATTTGTTATACAAGAGTGCAAAGTTGCTTTTTAACCGCGTGCTCAATTTTGATGGCAGAGCAAGCAAAGGATTCTAAAATTGAATCACGAGCGCAGTGAGTGATTCAAAAATTAGAATCCTGAGCGTTCGCAAAGGAATCAAAAGAGCACGAGGTGAAAAATCTTTGCACTCGAGTGCAACCCGTAACTTTTCATCCCACCTCAGCGAGGAAATGGAAAAAAACACAAAGGAGGTTCCGAGTCTGAGTTTATGTCAAATTTAAATATATATATATATATATATATAGGTATATACGCGTCGAATTGAAACCTCCTCCTTTTTTAAGTCGGTTAAAAAAGTAGTATAATAAATTCGGCACCATGGAGGTAGAAGTAAATAGGTTTAATGATGTTTTGAATTTACAAACTTAGTGCACTCGATGTTCTAAATTCAATTTACTTTATCCTCTAGCGGATAAAAACGGCTTTTGCACTCAGATATCGAAGAGCAAAAATACTCTTTCCGAGATGGGGGGATGAAAAGAATATTCTTATCTTATCTTCAATTCATGTGAGGATCACAAGGACACAATAGGTGTGTATGATCTGTAGTGCAGAGTTTATCTAAATACGGTGTTTTACATAAGAAAAATAAACGAGCGGAGCTCGGTCACCCAGGTATATTCAAGACAAATGAATATCAGAAACACAACCGGATCTAGTTGTGCTAATAGAGTTAACGTCATTTTTCCTAGAGTAAAATGCAGAAATATTGCGTTCGAATGTGAGGTGCGAAACTGGCTGAAAATTTATATCAGAGGATTCAGTCGAGAGCAGATCAATAAATTTATTCATCGGATATTTCATTCCTAGCCCTTCGCAGTTCGTCTGACGGTGTTTCACGGCAGCTCCTAATGGTCAGCTTTTGGCCTCTTGATTTTAGGCCACTCTCTCGTACTGTTTCCCAAAGAACAATTTAGTTGCAAAGTCATCCGTAATACAACTGAGTAGAGCGCTCGGATCGTTGTTTTGTCGACTGTACCGTGAGGGCTTGCATGCATTGTGCCGGGCTAGAAAAGGGCCTATACACCGACGGATGTCTGGTACATAATAATATGATTCTACTCAAGGAAATTGTTCCAAATCATTGTTGACAATCGCAGAGTTAAACTGGTTTACGACCATGGGGTTTTCCCCAGAACGCCACAGTGATCTCAGATTGCATGGATTTAGGCACCTTTTTTACTCATCCTTAATGGAGCAAAAATTTACTGACAGTTGATTACGGTGGACCATCCATCAAAATCTTGTTGTTTATTATTGCGATGTTTTTATAAGCGTTCGCCCCAGATTTGCCTGGGAATTCAGCAAAACAGAGGTACTTGAACCTAACTTTTCCAAATTTTTTAACTTAAAAGTTTTCTTTCAGCAACTTTCCATCATAGGATTGTCTGGAAGAAATTGCTTTTAGCAGTAAGGCGGCCACTTGTACCATATATATTTGCTAAATGGTGTACAATAAATAATGTTTTTGTCCTAACCCTAGTGTGATATAAGTTTTCGACTTTATATGACCTACCTTGGCAAGGCAGTATACTAGCTTTAATAAATTAAAAAGCGTATTAAATATCTATGTTATAGCAAAATCGTGTTGGTTATCTTCTTCTACGGTCCATTAACTACTTAATCACAGATTTTTACTACAGACCTTTATAGATTCTTTGGTGTGCGTGCATGCAAGGACTAACGCATGTTGATGAAGCGAAAGAGATCTGTGCGGATCGTGACGTGCATGCAATATGCGTGCGTGTGTGTGTGTGTGTGTGTGTGTACGTGCGTGCGTGCGCGCGTATGCGTTTGTGAGTGCGTGCGTGCGTGCGTGCGGTGCGTGCGTGCGTGCGTGCGTGCGTGCGTGCGTGCGTGCGTGCGTGCGTGCGTTCGTGTGTGCGTGCGTGCGTGCGTGCGTGCGTACGTGCGTACGTGCGTGCGTGCTTGCTAGTTCTATAAATTTTGTATCGGAATTAATTTATTTGTTAATTTTTCATTGCCGCCACAAGTTCTCATTTCAACCCACTTTTAATTTTTTAACTTTTTTATTTGAGTATGTTCCACTAGCAGAGTCTGCTTGGGGGAGCCCTTCGCCAAGACCCACGTGATCCCTTCAATTTTCAATGGATTTGGGTTACCACTAGGGTTCGAGTTCAAGCCTTAATTATAAATAAAGATTTTATCAGAAATAAGATCAAAGCCATCAGCTAATACTTATTAAACGTAATTATTACTTAGGTACGTACTATAAATTGGACTAGACGCAGTTCAGTAAACACATTTTATGTGGGATATAATCGCAACACTACGTTACTTTCCGCTATTCTGGGTTCGTTCGAAAGTCTAAGCCTGGCGTTTTTTTTTTACTTATATTTGATTATATTTGACATTTATTTTGACTTATATTTCGACTATCACTTTGCGTCAGCGCCACCTTGTAGATAATATGGTGCCAAGGCATAAGAAAACAAGATAAGTCTTCCGAAGATGAAGAATGTATATGCCTTAACAATAAGTGAGTAATTTTGATGATAGTACCTAAGGGACCCGCAACGTTTTAAGAGAATAATGAGTAAGTTTTCTTATAATTCGAAAGAAGTATCAATCACGTATAAGGGCCCTTCTATGCCAAGTCTAATAGATAAGTTAATCTATGGGTTCACTGTAAAATAATAATGTAAGCCGAACCTCGAGTATTGTGACCAACGAAAATAAATAATTTATATTTAAATGTTTGGAGTGTCCGAAACGCGAACATCCGGGAAATGTGTTTTTATGACATTTTTTAAAACGGCTGAATAGCGACCAACATACTTGTTTACAACTAATCGACGATGGGCGAACTGCGTCCAGTCCTCCAAATGGACTGATAAACGTAGTAAGTCGTTTAAGCTTGTTAGATCCTTATAGGTAGGTAACTAAAGTTCAGTTGAATTCTTACATGTCATAGCATACTGTTATGATTTGATACTCTTTACATACCTCAGCACTTGAAATCGCCAATCCGCGGTGGGCAGGCGTGGTGATTAAGCCCATACTCTCTCTCTCTGAGAGAGGGCCTGTGCCCTACAGTGGGACGTATAGAGGCTGCTTATGTATGATTTGATTAAGTAAGTATACCTAGCACTTTTGCTTGTTTGCAAACTTCACGGACCCTTAGCAAATCTCTACGTATGTTTTATCAGCGTACAAAATCTTTGTTTGCATTGACCTTCGCGTCACTTAGGTAGGTACCTACTTACTTGCATTTCTTGATAAATATAATAAAGTACTCTGTGACAAATATGAAAGTAGCTAACAAAAATGTGTAGGACAGAGAAAGGTATTTGTTGGTGTTTGTTTGTAGAACGAATCAATGTGGGAGTGACGAAATATAAGAAGTGATTTTACCTGAACCAAAACTATGCACCAGACAGATGTGTCGACTTAAGTAAAGAGCTATTGTATACGTGTATAGTTCGCGAATAAATGCATCAAATACTTAAATACTATACTTCACACCTGCCCCTGTGGGTAGACGGGAAAAACTTACCCCTGTGGGTAGCAATTTATAATTGTACTGAAATCTTTGAAGGCAGTTTGTATTTTACTATATTTATTGTTTAATTTTAATAAGGCTTTTTAGTAACGTAGTAGATGTAAAAGACTTCAAGAAAAACACGCACTAAAAAAAGATTTCGAATTCCTCATGGATCTCAGCAACAGACCTTGATCAACTTAATATGAGACTATTCTTGAGGTATCCTTTCTAATAATAAAATAATTACTGGAATTCGAAAACGTTCATAAACATACATAAAAAGTTACGTACATCTGCGACTTTGTAGTAGCACCACCACAAGCTAACGATGAAGGAAAACATGGTTGGCTCCGCACGTCTTTGCTGTGGGCATCTGTGGGCAAGGCCGACTAAGCTGTCAGAATGATGTAGGTGCTGGGCAAGCCTACTTCATCTAAAGAACAATGTACCGGGCACTGCAGCGTCCGAGTGGTCCCTTCACCCATCTAGTGTAAGTGAAGGTGCCAGTGGATGCTGCATAAATCATCTCATTACGTAGATGCAAAGGCCAAATTACCTACATAAAAAATATACGGACGAATAATTGGGAGCTTCCTTCTTTTTTGAGGTCAGCCCCTACAGGTATTACGCTCACCAAATCATGAGCGATGCCAATCGTGTAACTGTCAAATTACTATGGTATTTAAAAGTCAGACGAATGGAATCGCTCAAGACTTGGTGCGCATAATTAGTTTAAAATAATCCCGCTGGCTGAAATGTATGTTTGAAAGCCGACATTAAGGACTAAAGGAAGGAATAAAGGACTGAACAAATCTCAAACTGTATGTACTATGTACAAACTATGAGCCAGCTATCCTATAGGAGACGGTCAACCGCTAGGTAAAGGGACATTATCTCATTTTTTCCGGTATACAATAAAGAATATTCTTATCTTATCTTATCTCATTACTTGATTGATGCAAGTTTACCGGCTACAGTTTTTTTCTTTATAACAGGATTCGTTTGAGAAAATGAAACCTTAAAAAAATAGTAGGTACATGCTTAGTTCTAGGTGATTAGTTACACATAACACGTTTTAGCTAGAGTCTTGTCTAGACTTTGAACAAACAGTAAATATAACGGGATTCAATTACTTAGAAACATCTACTCAATTAAGCACCTATCTATTTGCATGTCTGCCTTGCTTATATTATTTTTATCTTTTAGATCGAAACGTCCTGCTTGTGAAATAAAACGCACTTAATTTAATCCCATTTCTCATTTAGGAGGTCGTGGGTTCGAATCCCGATGTGTACCAATGACTTTGTTTTCTAAGTTAGGTACATTTGTGAAGTTATAGTAGCAATACCACTCGCTAACTATGAAGGAAAACATCGTGAGGAAACCTGGGTGTCTGAGGTGTTCACACAAATCAGGGGACGTTCAAGTATTACGTAAGCAGATTTATTACAATTTTTTACCCCCCTCCCCCTCGTCAGCAAAAGTAAGCAAAGCTCTTACCCCCCGCCCCATGCTTACGCAAACATTGGTATATGCATTTTTTTAATGTATTGGTTTTTTGTTTATCATGAGCAGTAGTTATAAGTGTAAGGATAAGAAATAGGCAAAATAAAGGACCTTATATTTCCAACTTTAACATAACTTTCACATTTTTAAAAACCTATTTAGAGGCTAAAAATTCAACCCATGCCGGGACTTGATACCGCGACCTCTGGCTAACCTTGGCATGGGTGGAATTTCTGGCACGGTTAGCCAGAGGTCGCTGGTTCAAGTCCTGGCATGGGTGGAATTTAGCCTCTAAATAGGTTTTTATAATAGCAAAGTTTAATTGCCATCCGGCAGTTCACTTATAATTTAAAACAAAAAAATGTTTGTATAATCCCCTCGTACTGTGGTCTTAAAACAGCGTGATTCTATTTTGGTGTGAATGTAGCGTAAGCGTTGTCCAGTTTGAGCTGTATAATTGTCACTAAGGATTCGTTAACTTCTTCACTGAACACGTCTTTTTCTCCAGTTTCAGGCAATCGAGACGGGGCCCAGCGTTCACAGGGCGTAGGTGCGTTTGCCTACCAAGACACCAATGGCAATAGGTATGGCGGCACATACGACTTACAAGATGGCCAAGTGGTTAACCGACAAGGCGACGAGTTGCCGTCGTTTTTCAACAACCACGTACCCTTCTTCATCGACAACGAAGTGTTGAACGATTTCTTCCCGGAATATTTTAGGAACTTCGAATACGCGATCCGAGAGTAAGGCCTCGCTCCTGTTGGTGGTCTGCAGCTTTCGGTGAAGGGCTGAAGGTCTTCCTATATTCTTATCTGTGTCTATCTATTCTTTCTTAGCACTTGCCTTAAAACCTACTACATTCTAAAATAATGAAACCTGCTAAGTTGTAGAACACGCCAAGGAAAATCGTAATTAGGTCATTGCATAGGAAATTAATACCTATCCACTTCATTATTGTTAGTGACGTAGTTCAAAGTTAGTTTCATAGATTTCTCTGCTTTGTCAAGCAAAAGCTTCCTCTTCATTACGTCACTTATTATTATAGATTGAAGTTTCACTGCTCTGTAAAATTCACTTCTTACCTACATTGAAGTTGCAGTTCCCAAGATCCTTCTACCGAAACCAAAACATTGCCGGTTTCTCTCGCCACTGCAGCCGCTTCCACCATTGAAAACATTTCCACAACTGATGGCACACCTTTGGCCACCCTTGCCTCGGCTGTAGCCTGTGGCACCACTACCAACCCCTGCAACTGTTGCTACTACTGCAACCCTTTCCACCATTCCTGCCGTATTATGGCCATTTTTGTCACCCTTCCAGCTGTTATTTCTTATAACACCATTCAGTACTCTACCTTCCCTTCAACCTCTAAATCGTCTCCACCAATTGGACCACTGGTTCCATAATGAGCTCAAGTTTTCAACGAATCCGTTCATGTAAAGATGAATATTTTTGGGTGCACTGTAGTCACAAATGTGTGTGGTATGGTTTTATTATTTAACTTCTGTTTTTCAAGACGTTTGTTCATGTCGCTTGCCTGCCGAGGTATATACTTGGCATTTCAATCTTTTTGGGGGGGGTTGGGGTTTCTTGGGACTTGTCTCTGTATATTCATTTTTTCAGTCTCGACAGGAGGTAGTTATGAATTAATGAATTACCGTCGGCGAATTCAACAAAAACTTTAAGAATATTGCCACCGCTAGGATCCCCTAGAGTTATTAGGCCGTTAAGGTAACGTGTAACATAGTAGTGGGACGTGTGTTTCATTGAGTGTTCTATACTTATTTTCTTCTTATAGTTCCGCTTATACTTACTGGGATCTAGTGATAACTGCTGTACTTGCCTGTCTTCCCGTTTCTACTTCCCATCTTACGTTTGAAGCTTACTTTGACTATGTAATTTTCATTCAGTGTTACTAAGCGTGTTTATATTTGTTTGCAGTGCGTTTAACTATAATCAGGAAAATCAGCAGATAGCTATGGATGCGGCGATAAAGGCTTTCGACCTTACCTCAAACCAGGCTGGTTACATTCCCGATTTCTCCTCCAGGTTCTCGCCATTCCCAGGTTTCCAGGACTTCCAGAGTTTCCCTCAGTTCCCGACACTTGGAAACCGATTTAGCGAGGCGGCGAATAATGCGTATGCCTTTGGTGCCATCGGGCCTGACTATACTCAGCAGGTTGCGGCGATTAATCCTGAAAATCCAGTAAGTGAACCGTATCCTATTCCCAAATCCTTCAACCGTTAATTCCGAAAAACATACAGTTTTAACTTTAGAAAGAGAATAATTGTAGAGAAAGAGTACAGCTCAACATCTGCTATTCAAACTGCTATTCTAACGAAATGTGTGAACATTAAAATAAAAAAGAATACAAACATTGATGTGATGACATGCTACCAACACTGAAGGCGAAAATTACCCTAGATTTTTTTACAGATGGTACCGAATGTAAACGTGAGAGGCAGAGCAAACTCGATGCCCGGCGTGCATAGTGTGCAGACGTCTTCCTTCTCCTCATCAATGAATGTCAACGGGAAGGAAGTGAACCACAGAGAGGCAGAGACCACGATTAATGACAATGGAAAAATTACAAATTACAAGGTTACCAATTAAAGTCTAACATACTTTGCAGTTCTTTGAATGCCTTTCCCATGAACTAAATATAAGTGGGTAAGACTTATAGGTGCAATGTCACGTTGAAGTCATACCCCTTACCCCCAGCAGTTCTTTGAATGCCTTTCCCATGAACTAAATATAAGTGGGTAAGACTTATAAGTGCAATGTCACGTTGAATCATACCCCTAGGCTGACTTGCTTCACTCTGTTAAATAGGGCTTAAATAGCTTTTAGCTAAAATTCTTCACACAAAATTCAATTTGCTCCAGTTTTTTGATAAGTTCAGACAGGACGTTGAAAGACGTCCGACCCAAAAATAACACATTCTAAAAACCAAAATAACTACATCTATCTAATCAGTCATCAGCCGGCCGACTATAAACGACGAACTAACACCAAATTTCAATGATAAAAGAGTTATTGCATATTTTTTTTACTGGAAAATCAATAAATTGTGGGTTACAAAAATGTTAAAATCGTTGACAACTTTAGCAAGACAAGGAGCGTAAGTATAAACCAGCGCTACAATTGTCCGAGATCCCGATGTTCTGTAGAGTAACTCTGAGTTGGTAAAATGTCATCTCGAATTTTAGCAAAAACTCGAAGTTGTCATACTGAACACATGACTTTGTAATTTTGAAATCGTTTTCTAAAACAAAACTTGAAGGTTTCGGAAGACATTAAATTGCTGGCGATGAAAAGTGTGACTTTGAACTTCAATATCTCCTAGCCGTTCATTTACCAGGCATGGTTCCTTTGGTAAAAATATAGTAGTACAGATAATAGATACATACGTGGGTTTCGGGAAAGGTATAAAGATTTGCGACATGAAAGTGTTAGGCCAACAATCGAAAAGACAGTGACGGCACTTGGACTCCGAGGTCACAGGTTCGAATCCTGCCCTCGTCCTAAACATACTTAATTTAATTTTTATCTCATACTAATAAAGAGTTTTAAATCAGTATTTCTATTATAGTTGAACAGTATGCTTTAAATCACTTGTTTTAATCACTGTTTAAGAATTATTATGTACACTGTTTATGTTTCTAATCTGGGGGCAAGGCAGTGCCCCCGCCAAGTCAAGCAAAAAAGCGGCACCGCCGTACCACCCTTTTCTCGAAGCAGTTCAAGCCATTTTAGATCCCCTATAACTTCGTTGTGGATGAAACTAGAGGCCTGAATTTAGTAGCCAAGCAGGCATTGTACAAACACGGTATATTTCAAATTTCATTAATTCAATTTGAACCAGTAGTTGAAGAATTATAACTAGTCAAAGTTTCTTAATTTTGTCACTCACTCACTGACTGACCGATCATTAAAACTCTAAGGCACTTCTAGCTGACATAGAAGTTTCAAATTTAGAATAAAATTAGTGTTTAGTGTATAAATCAAGAAAAAACTAAAATATTTTGAAATTTCGGTCCAGATTTCTACATACACGAACTGCTTAAATAACTTTGTAATCCCTATTGGTCTATGGTCACTATAATATGTTGCTAGGTTAGCTAATTACGTAATAATTTAAGACCGAAGGACCCTTAAGTAGGGACTGAATAAGTTTACTGACTTGGTATTATATGGATCTCATAACTTTTTACGGTAGAAGAACTGAGTTGCGAGACTTGGTTTTTTTACAAGTTATGTTTTTAATGGCATACTGTTTACAGCTTGCCAACTAAAAACTAATACATCGCGACACTTGGTCCAATTCTTCCGGATTTTTGTGGATTGAGACCATTCTACTTATCAGCATCCACCTGTAACTAGTAATTTCCTCCAGATATTTTTACACTTATTTCTTATACATTCGTTCGCTGTATTTTTCATATTAATTTGAGGCTTTAATTCAACGGCGCCATATTCTACAGTCCCTCCAGTCGGTTCCACCATATCAGAGCAAATGATATGACTCAACCATTAGACATTGTGGAACAATACAACTGACACGTATCTCAAGGTTGATATTATAATTACATCGCGTTTTTGCTCGTACAGTACATCCTATTAAGTTTAGTCGCACTATAATTTTACATGCACAACACAAATATTCTTGTCCAGAAGTCAGCCTCTGCACAAAGTCACGAATTAGACATTTTTTATAGTAACAGACATGAGATGTCAATATGACGTTAGGTCATCACTGACTATCTCCTTCTCCTTGATATAAGCCATGGATTAGGGCTTGATACATTCCAAGATACTACGCGGTGTTTATTTGAATCTTACATAACATAAGAGGTCTGAATACGACCCACTGCAGGGCATAGGCCTCCTCTCAGAGAGATTGGAAACTTATTCTCCAGTAAAAGATCGTAATGTCTGGAATTAAAGCCAGTTCAATACATGAATTCCAGGTTTTACAATATTTATATTATAAAGTCTGCTAATTAAGGATAGATAGATAGATAGAATATTCTTTATTGTATGTACACCAGGAATTACATATGAGAATTTAACAATAACATAGTACAGTACAATTGGCGGCCTTATTACTAAATTTGAAAAGACTAAATTTGTAGTTTTTTTCTTTCCAATTTTTTCTCCAAAATTAACTAGATTTTGAAAGGACACTTAGTTTAACTTGTAACGTTCATTAAGTCGCAGGTTCTGTGCCACTTTGAATAAAGAATAATTATTTGTATTTTGAATTTAAAAGAACTATCTGCCAGCTTTTTATTTAGTAAAGTCGACACCAATTCAACATTTTAATTACATTTGAACCTTAATGTGATGTGAAGACTAGTATAGGTTTTCGATCACAAAACCAAGTAGAGTTTAATGTTATAAAGGTTCGTGCTGTCGACTGTACAAAAAAATAAAGTCCTCTAATTTCCTTCATAACAAGTTTAATTTAGCTTAGCGATTTTTCCATCTATTTTTATCTTTGGCGTCGAGGTGCTAATAGATGGGAGATCCCACGCTGTATTGGTGTAACTTCTCTGCTGTACGCATCCTACACCTTGCCCTTGGGATAGCTCCCTGCATCTCCTGCAGTAGAATTGCTTCATCCCATCGTTTGTTACTTTCCTATTCAGCTTGTTTGGCTGGAAGAGTGGACCGTCGTTCCTTCTAGCGAGGTTGTAGTTGTCACGGTTGGTATCACTCCACAAGTTGATGTTCTTGAAAAAGTTGGAAGGTTTCCACTGCGCAGGATTGGTGGCTACATTCGGATAGATGTCAGTCTCGTCTCTGATGTTCCGATTGACGAATACAGCGTCTGGATAGATGTTTTTGTGTTTGTAGCGGCTATCCGGCGTGCGTATCTGAGTGGTGTCTACGGCCATGTAGCCGTTCATCACTGGCACTTCGCCGCTGTCTTGTCTTCTTGAGGGCCTGTCTTGCCCTATGTTGTAGGTCAAGATGCCGTCACCTGGACAATGAGCGTGATTAATGCATAAACAAAGTTGATTTCAGTGTGTTTCTCATGAAACCTCTGCAGCTTGGAATCCATATATGAAATCATACCACACGTACTAGTATAACAGATAATATGTGGAACCTATTTAGTTGAACTTGTAAGACCTAGGTATAACGGATTAGCAACAATGTCATCGCACTCACTCACAGGCATCCGGTTATTAGTGAATAAAAACTAAGCTACTAACAAAAACGAATGTCCAAAGTTTTTTAGATAGTTACAGACACGCACAAACATCTAAACTAAATTGCCTAAACTCAACGGAGCTTGATTTGAGTCAATCTAACGTCAGTTAATTCAACATATTTTTTTTGTTTCTCTTTAAATGGTGGGTATCACCTTTGAACTGTCTGCGTTCTAATTTATATCTTATTGTGAAGATTTTTATTTGGCTAAGCCCCGGTTTCTCGTACACTAACAAGCTGTTAATCTACTGTTAAAACCTGTCAGTGGTTTTTTATTTGTATGCACTTTGGTCAATTGATAGCTGTTAACAGAGATTAACAGCGTGTTAGTGTACTGTACGGGGTTAGTGTATCATAAATATCCTATGCATTATAACTTCGTAATAGCAGTTACTCTTTCTAATGAGAATTTTAAAATAAGGTAGGTAAGAGCCACGCATAAAACAAAAGACATGCTTCATCTTGAACCAAATGCAATGAAGCTCCGAACAGTGAGTTAAACATGAATTGATCGGAGCTTTAACAGATGAAGAAATTTGAAATTGAACTTATCTTGAATTAGAAGCAGAACATGCTGCGTGCATGCAGCGAGCAATGGATGATGATATTGAGTCCGCCGTATTGTACGCTAATTTAAATGCAAAAAAATATATTAATGATAATAATATTATATATTTTTCAATATGAATTTCTAAGGATGCTAACGAAAACCTAGGTGTCTGAGGTGTTCACATACTTTAACGCTTAAAATTTCCAATCCGCGATGGGCACGCGTGTTAATCAAGCCCATACTCTATCTCTGGGAGAAGGCCTGTGCCCTGCCGAGGGACGTATATAAGCAAAACAAAAAAAAAGCTGTACTTGTTAGATACAATTTCATCACCTTCTAATAAAATAAATAAATAAAAATATGAAGCGAAAGACGTTTGTTAGGAATTTAGGATCGTGACGTGATCGTGACAAACCCTGGTCTCTGCCTACCCCTTAAACATTCACGGGTGAGTTTATGTAATGTAATATAATGCCTCGGTCTGGTGTATTTCCATGTTTATGATGTCCTTGCCTGGATACCATAGCACTGAGTATCCTAGTTTGGGACCAGGGGCCTAATTATGCGCACCAAATCCTGAGCGATTCCAATCGCTTAACTGTCAAATTCCATACTAATTTGACAGTTAGACGATTGGAATCGCTCAGGATTTGGTGCGCGTAATATAGGGGAGGACAGGTGATTGTGTTATGTGGAAGTTTTTTTTTTATGTAGGCTATATACGTCCCACTGCAGAGCACATGCCTACTCTCAGAGAGAGTATAAATGAATGAATAGATTAATTGAATAATTTGCATGTAAAATTACAGAAAGGTAGATGTGGTACATTGCAAAGTTAGTTAAGTTAAGTATGGGCTTAATTACCACGCGTGCCTTGCGCGTGAGAAAGTTATTATTACTAATGTAAAAGAAGATCAGTTACTTACCGTCATTGGATCCATGAATACCTCTCCTATTATTGTTCTTAAGTTTAGTGGAAACGTAGATGGTGTGCTTCACTTCAACATCCTCGTCTCCCGTCGAGCTTGAGTTGGCCGAGTTATTTTCTATCGTATCCTGCTCGTTACCAAAGTCCATTTTGGTGGAGACACCACAGTAGACGCTTCTCGTTGATACTGGAAAAGTTTAAAATTTCTTTTCATGTGGCCTACATTCTTTCGACTGCAGGGCACAAGCCTTCACTCAGAGAGAGAGAGAGAGAGAGAGAGAGAGAGAGAGAGTAGGGGCTTAATTACCACGTGTGCTCACCGAATGAATGAGTTACAAAAAAATATTTTTATTTTATTTATTTTTATTTTGGTTCTCCATACAAAATGGCCGCTAAGTGACAAAAGAAGTGGTGAATGATATACTACATCTTAATTCTGCGATTTAAGACTGCATAAGGTTTTTCTAACTCGTAATTTTGAACGGAATAAGCTCCCGGAAAGTAAAAAACACTTTCAAAGCAGCTGTAAAGATTAGCTATTAACATGTACCAATTTAACATAACAGCATAAACAGCAAATCTACGGCAATTCAAGGTTACACTTGAAACTAAGAAGTCAATAAAGTTATCATCTAGTCCAGTTGTCGTCTTACGTAATATTATATTATTCTTATCGTACAGGGACCTAGATAACATCACTGATGCTTAGACGAACTAAGTATACAGGGCACCTCATAAGCAGCCTATAGGGCACGCTGTAGGGCACAGGCCTTCTCTCAGAGAGAGTATGGGCTTAATCACGCGTGCCCAAAGCGGATTGGCGATTTCAAGCGCTGAGGTATGCGACTAGCTCAGACACTCAGGTTTCCTCACATTGTTTTCCTTCAGGGTTAGCGAGTGGTATTGCTACTATAACTTCACAAATGTAGGTACATAAGTTAGAAAAGTCTTAGGTACATGCCCGCACTGGGAATCGAACCAGGGTACCTCTAAAATGCGTAAGTAATGCCTGAAACACCCCAATCAGAGTTTATGTTAGCAAAAACAAACAAAAAAAGTTATTTTTATATTGTTCAAAACATCAGGGTCCAGAATCATGTGACAAGAATGCAGGCTCAATATTTTGGAGCCTGGATCTATCTAACATTAATGTGAAGTTTTTCGCTAGAGACGAAGTTTGAGTGGTAATTTACTAATATATATATTGTAAATTATTTATTCAAGAAATTTTACAAAGTACATACTTAATACAAAAGACCCTCCCTCAACCCTGTATAGGCTATGACGTCACGAAACCTATGACTCTTCCCCCCTCCCCCCCTCTCGCCCCTTTCTCCTTTGTAACGTCTGACGAAGTTTATGGATCTCCAAGTCCTCAAACCAATTGCTGAGTTTCCTTACTTGAAAGCACTAAGCACATGGCCAACACGCCGTCCATGTCTAAGTCCGTCAAGGTGTCACCAACAATAATGGGGACAATGTCGCGTGTCTTCATTTTTATACAAACAAGCCAAATTGCACTAAATGATGTCTCGGAGGAAGCCTGCACAATTACCTTCGCGTAATCTCTGCTGGACATTACTGGAGATGATGTTATCTGGCAAGAATAGGTAAGTAAACAGCGACTGTTTTTAGGGTTCCGTACCCAAAGTGTAAGGGACCCTGATACTAAGACTCCATGCACTGTCCGTCTGTCTGTCTGTCTGTCTGTCACCAGGCTGTATCTCATGAACCGTGATAGACATTTGAAATTTTCACAGATGATGTATTTATGTGCCCGCTATAACAACAAATACTAAAAAAGGATTAAATAAATATTTAAAGGGGGCTCCCATACAACACATGTGATTTTTTGCCGTTTTTTGCTCGATATTGATAACGGCAACAGGATAACGCTTCTATTCTATTCTATTCTATTCTAAATATTCAAATGTTGTATAGATAATGGGACGGAACCCTTCGCGCGCGCGTCTAACTCGCACGTGGCCGGTTTTTTTTATTCGTAGTTGATATGTAACTTAAAGAGTCAAGAGCCATGAAAAAAGCCCAGCTTTCGTACAGTCGACAACCCATGAACCTTAACATAGGTACGAGTACTCCAATTAGTTACTTGAAGGGCGATTTTGTAACAAAAATGAAAAGATCAATCTTCTGTCGACTTTACTGTCGACGCGAATTTAGTCAACTTGAGTAACAATTAAGTGTGTATATTTATTTATTTTTACAAGACATGCCTTTACTTTCCGATGAAAGTTTCAATAACTGCTATTTCTCGATGACAAAGACGTTCACTAAGCCGCTAGTTCTGAGACACTGTATTTAATTGTGTCGACATCAGAGGCTGTGGTAAAGGTGCTGCGTGTAAAGATTGGTAGTATGAATGTGTGAATGTATGAAGTCACTGTTTATAATTTGAACTGTATTTTGGACTGCGACAAAAGTCTTCTACTAACGCCATCTATGATCATCATTTTGTAGCTTTTGAAGTAAGGCGCGTTAGAAATGACGCAAAGTATGGCTGTAGATGTAGTAGTAGTACGTGTAGTTGTAACTTTGATCCCTAGGTGGCAGTACCAGAACATACCACAGTAGATTCTTAGTAGCGCATTTCTTTTTTAATAGTAAATATTTGAATACAAAAATAGATAACTTCATTGTCAGCTTAAAAATAAAACACAAAAAGAGGCCGCCCAACGTGGGGCTCGAACCCACGACCCTGAGATTAAGAGTCTCATGCTCTACCGACTGAGCTAGCCGGGCTGTGATATACAAAACAAATTTATTGACTACATTATGTTGGGTTTATAAGTTGTGCATTTTGTCAAGATTTTAAAAGAAATCAGTTTGCTTTTCAAAAATGTCACTATGGAGAACAGATGGTTATAGAAATAGTAGGCCAGTCGAAATAGATATTTAGTTTGCATCACAGAGCATTTGTTTGCATTAATTCCCGACAAGCTGGATTTTTGTATAGGTCTTATCCTATACAAAAATCCAGCTAGTCGGGAATTAATTCATCCCGAATGTGCTTTGTTTTTTATCCGAGGTGAAAGGTCATAATTTTTGTTTTTATTGCGTATGTCTCTGAAACGGTGAGAGTACCGGAAAATGGATACATGAAAGTTTGTAGATCATAAAATTCTCTACAAAAAAGTTATCGACACTTTTTTCCTTACGGAGGACCGTCCTCGAGCTATCACGATTTCAGACTGTAGGAAAGTCATATTTACAATTCTATGTTCACATTTCCACACCACCTCTGAGGTAGTGTACTCGGCGCTTTTTATGGGTCCGTAGTCAACAAGGAACCCTCATAGTTTCGCCATGTCCGTCCGTCTGTCGGTCTGTTGGTCCGGAATCTCCGACAGAGATCCGGCTGCCAAACCCTGGCTACGTTTAACACAAGGACTTTAAGGGGTAACGCGTGATTTGAAGAGCTCCTCCAAGAACTAGAGAATATCACCACGTCCTAGGGCTCTCAGAGGTTCGCCAAGGTGAAGACCTTGTAAGGCTCTCCTCTGGAGAACTATTTTACTACTAAGGAAAAGATAATTCAACCTTCGCAGCCTAGCTCAGACTATTAGTACTAGAAAGCTTAAATTTGGCAAAAATATAGATACTTATTAATCACCCCGACAAAACTTTAGAAAAAAATTATGGTATTCGGGATGATTTTTTTTTCTCGCGTATCTCATGTGGGGTATCATTAGATTGGTCATTTAAAAGTAATTAAGGTGCAGGAAAACCATTTTTTGATTCAGAAATTCGTCTGCGAAATATTAAGCTTCATGGCGCTAATTTTGGTTAGAGTAGAAATCACGATAAATCGAGAACGGTTCTTCATAGGGATAAAAGTAATGATACCTTTTTGTAGAAAATTTTACTGTGTACAAACTTGGTTCATTATTTTTTTCCGGTAGCTCTCACCGTTTCAGAGATATACGCAGAAAACAAAAAGTTGTGACTTTTGGCCCCGAATAAAAAACAACGCACAAGCGGGATCGATGGGGGCTTTTGACATAGCATTTGTAATGAATGACACATACCAAAATACAGCTTGTCGAGAATTAATGCAAACTCAAGCGCTTTCTTTCGTCTATTTTGACTGGACTATAGGTATTCAAACCCTACGTAAGGACAGACTTCACTTCAACTCACATCTGTTAGTAAGCTTTAGGTACCTTTAGCCGCGGTTCACCACGCTCATTGCTTCAGGGTTTCCCCTGGGGCTGGAGCTTACGCCAGCGCTAAACGGACGAGAAGGACCATGCAATATAAATTTTTTGGTTGCGTAAAAAGAAAAAACCAAAGCCTTATTATAGGATCACTTTGTTGTTTGTCAGTCTGTGTTATTTGTCGCCAGCCGCCACTTTGTTGTGTATTGCTAGCCAAGAAGCGACGAAGATCAGAGAGCCTCCATAAAATTCAAACATATACCTACGGTACCTGTGCTAAAAAAGGTAAATTCCTATTACGAGTCAGCCCAACCAACTGGCTCTTCTTACTCAGCATAGTGGCTGCATTGCAATATGCAGTGGTAAATAGACCGAGCCTATCTCGGCTCGGAAGAGAGTTAGCATTCAGGGTGTACATCGGCCATTCCGTTTACGTCAGACAGACAGGGCATGCCTTTTGACACTGATTCAGTATCAAAAGAACCAACCCTACGAAACAAACCATAGAAGTATTACTCCCTACAAAATTCACACTCAAAAACGGCCAGCCTCCCGATTACTCTTTACCAATGAAATGAGCGCAAGATCTGCTGTAGAGTAAATCACTCTATGATTGGTTCATTCTGTGCGCCATGCGTGACGACGTGAACGTTCACTGGGCGATAGTATAATTGACAGCGTATCTTATGATTGGTTGTATACAAAAACTCAAACTAGTGATGTAATGTAACCCATCCAAATATCCATGTCGCAAGATGGTGGCGGTCTGATCCGAGGATGGCAGGTGCATACATATGTTGCCGGCTAATACTGAACTCGCTCCGATTGGTATCACAATTGGCAAGCCCCTCCCGCCTTCCCACAATTGAACGTGGGGTCATTTTTAACGCTAGTTAGACATCTTTGTTTTTAACTATCACTGGACCAATTTATTCAGTTTAGTCCTCGCTATCTTGACGCACAATAATTTGTCTCGAAGCCTTGCCTAGCGGTTATTTGTACCTATATACCAGAGCATTCGACACTAAATGTAAGTTGACTGGAAGTAGTAAAGCAAAAATACAAAAATCTAAAAATTTTTCAAACAATGCTCAAATAACTGAAAGTAGCATAACCGCGTATGGCTTACTTTTTTTTAATCCGCCTCTTTTGTGTGCCACTGCTTATCTTATCTTATCTTATCCCCTCGTGTCTTCCCAACTCGTGTCGCACCATCCCAGCATCGACCCACCATCTTCGTCTTGGTCTGCCGCGACGTCGGTATCCATTTTGCGGGAACTAGTCGGTCGCAATTCCGACCCACATATCGCTATCTGAGCTCATACGGCAAACATGGCCAGCCCAGTTCCACTACGTGTACTGTCGATTGGAATATTGCAATGGCTGATGAAAATAATACGTCAAGTACGTTTTTTTGGTAGTATCACTCACTACAAAGAAAGCTACACAAAGTCTTAAAAACTACACTAATATTCACTACTCACCACCATTTTATTTTCTCAGAAATTGCATACCAAATATTTCTAGCCAAGAAATCTTATCATTTTTTTACGTGAAATGTATTTAAAACATCGGGATCTTAAGCAAGCTTACCGTGGCATTTACGTTCCATCTTAGTAGGCCGACGCACTGTGATCAATAATGAGATATTTTCAATAACAGTGATAGAAATTTGTAAGTCCAGGTCAAAATATTTTTGTCCTCCTAACTTCCAATTATTGATCACTGTGCGACGCGTCGGCTCAAAACGCATCAATTGCCTACTATGATTTTTAAAACCCAAAAAAATATTAACGAAAATTACAAATGAAAACAAGCCCATCAGAATTAAACCAATCTCCGTCTCTCTTTTCTTTCTGGTACCTATGTTATGCAGTCTCTCGATAAGTAAAATTCACTTTAGGTACCTACTTATATATTCTTTAATTATGTTGCAATTGACTTCACTAAAGAGCGTGCACGCACGTACACCGGTGTGTGTGTGTATAAGCTAGCCACTGTACAAAAAGGTCTATTTCAACATTGTGAAAGACAGCTTTATTTACTAACACAAAAATACCATGACGAATAGTAAAGCTCGTGGCTTTACAAAATAAAACAATCATTGAGCTGCATATCAAAACAGAACCGGCGTTTTTATAGATAGACGAAGGGTCTCAATCTCGACGTAATATTCTTTGCGCCGTTGACATTAATTCTAGAGAGCCGAGCTTAGGGACAAACAAAGACGTAAAAAATTGAATAGGCACAAGTAGAATTTTGTTATCCACAGAGATTGAGGGTTTCGTCTGTTACAGAAACTTCTATAGCATGGTTAATTTGAGAAAAGGGGCGAAAATCTGTTAGATTATCTATGACCTTGAATAGAACAATGAAAAAGCATTGTTATGGCCGATCAGGTGATCGGGCCACCATAACAATGGTTTTTAATTGTTCTTATCCATTTACAATTCTATAGATTAAAGCCCATTATTTAAAGTCGGAAACCTCTATTTTAAAGTGCAGTTGATACTCCCGATTTTTTTTAATTTATTTGTGTGATGGAGGTTCGTGGAGATTATCAAAGGAACTCCAATAATAAGTAGTCATAATAAAAGAGTGAAATAAATCTCGTTTTGTGAACGTGACAATTTTAAGTACGAGCTCACGCGCTCCGCACAGTGAAGGGGTGAGTACTTAGCATACCTTTTTATATAAAACTTATTCTATCTTCATCGAGATTTATTACCTTAGAGGGTATAGTAAACAAAATAACGTCTTGATTGCTAGAAAAGCAGAAATAGGGGATTGTTCCACTTTAAACACTTGCTTGAATACTGAACGCGCTCCGCACAGTGAAGGGGTGAGTACTTAGCATACCTTTTTATATAAAACTTATTCTATCTTCATCGAGATTTATTACCTTAGGAGGTAAAGGAAACAAAATAACGTCTTGATTGTTAGAAAAGCAGAAATAGGGGATTGTTCCACTTTAAACACTTGCTTTAATACTGAACTCGCTCCGATTGGTAACACAATTGACAAGCCCTGCCCGCCTTCCCACAATTAAACGTGGGGTCGTTTTTAGTGCTAGTTAGACATCTATGTTTTTAACTATCACTGGATGATCACTGGCCTCTAGTCAGACTGGGTGTATTTCTATGTTGGTAATATACTTGTCTGGCTGTCATAGCACTGGGTATCCTAGCTCGGGAGGTGTTGTGTGGAAGAAGTTATTTATAAAGTTAAGAAGATCCAAACTTGAAGATAGTTGTTGCGTACCGTCGAGATTCTCCTCAAAAGCAAAAACAGCCATGTACCGTAGCAGATGCCCGATGAGTGTATGTAAAATAGCAATCAAACAGTCGGCAAATACAAAGGCGACGGCGAACAAAAAACCTATTTCATTTTCTCTCCTAACAAGGTACAGGGAACCGCAAGTTAAGGTGCTATACTGCCACTTGTCCATTACGTGTATATAATATGTATGTATGTATATTGAGGACTTGTACACTGAAAAGAGACACGCTAACACGGTCACAATAATATCTCTGCACCTCGCTGGAATGTGATTAGAATAGAAATACCGAGTTGCCACCGCCCTAAGTAAAATGATGTGCCAAGTAGGCTGCTGCAGACTGTATATCGAAAAGTCAATCTTAAAAAAAAAACAATCTTCAATTATCTAGGCATTGTGTGTGAGTAACGTCTATCGCCGCCAGTCACGATTACGCGAGAAAAAACTGCGAACACCCAATTCCTATTCAGTGTAAGATAAACACTAGATCAGTGATGCCCAGAGTTCGGCACCTTGAAGCATCGTTGAGTAGGTGTTACTGTGAGGAGCTAGCCCTGTTTAAAAAAATAAGAGAGGTATTACTTTTGATTATTTCAGAACTAGACACTGGATTAATTGAGAGATCTCTTGACTGATTGTTCTAACAAAAGATTGTAGCGAACCAGCTAAAACTACATTGGCGTTTAATTGGATTAGAATGGGTAGTTATGTGCAAAAGTGGACGAATGTGGTTTGATGGATTGATTTGGAAAAGAACATGTCTAAATCTTGAAGTCGATTAGCTTCTATATTACGCGCACGAAATCCTGAACGATTCAAATTGTTTAATTGTCAAGTTCCATACTAACTGCTATCGCAAACTTCAGGATTCTGATAGGATCCATAACATTGCCTCTGGTCTAGTACCATGGCATGCATGGACTCGGCTTTTGTCTACGAGTACTCAAGAGAACGAGGTACGAAAAAAGTGATATCTCTGCAACAAACGGAGATAAAATGCGTGCCATGTTAGGCCCAGTTGGACAGGTTTGAGAGCCACAGCAGTTGCTGGTATCTTCAAAGGGTTGCCGCTACGAGGCGTGGCAGAGACTGTAAAAAGTCATGACTCGTTTGTGATTTGATGGATGCCTCCAGGCAGTGGATAGGTGTGGACTACAATAATGAGTTTAGGGAGTTCTGTAATAATCAAAGCGTTAACTAGACGAGCAGTAAGGATATAGAGGTAAACAAACGCGATTTGATTCCACTTATTTAAATTAAATTATTAAAATTACGGGCTATTTTGCAACGTCATCATCATCATCAGCCATTTGACGCCCACTGCAGGACATCGGCCTCCCTCATGGTTTTCCAAGGTTCCCGGTCTTGTGCCGCCCGCATCCAGCGATTCCCCGCCACCCTAACCAGATCATGGTGGCCAACCCGTAATCTGGTGGGGGGCCAACCCACGCTGCGTCGTCCGGTCCGCGGTCGCCAGGTCGGAACTTTTTCGCTCCAACGGCAATCAGTTCTCCAAGCTATGTGCTGCGCCGATTTTGCAACGAATAATAAAGATATAATTCGTAAAGAAACAGAATCAATATCATGATTTGATAGCGATTTATGTAGATTTACAACCACGGATGTCTTAAAAAGTGTATTAAGCCTTATAGATTTATCATATCAGCTATCGACTACTGGCTAATAAGATCATATGAGAAAATATGGTCAGAAATTATTTATTATTTAAATTTAAAATAAGGTAAATTAGCTGCATTCTTCTCTACCCAAAGGCAGCTTAGCTTGTATTTGAGATTCAGCAAATCGAATGTAATTTTTTTACTTTGAAATTAATTTCTGATGTCTGACTGTATCTACCGAAATATGGAAGGAATATGGAAGTTGGGCCGGAAGCTCAGCGCCTCTTCATCTCTAATTGAACTGAGGACTCAAATAGCCAATCGAAGAACCGGATATCAGCCTAAATAGCTCTTGTCACCCTATGCCTTTATTACGTAGATACTTTTATTACGTAGGTAGACAAAGACCGTTGTAGCAGAAAAGCAAAATACGATGAAGGAAATCATATTGAAATTTTGTTAAGACTGTTGATTTAAAGTGCTGTGAACTATTAATGGATATTAAAACCTTCAGCTATTGAAATAACGCAAAATCAGAAAAAACGTTTCTTCAGTTCGTTTCTTCAAAGTTTATAAGGATAAATTTTTCTTTCAGTCTTTCGTACAAGCTTAAACTCGATGCAGTCAATTTGTATGAAACAAAAACTGAGAATTGTACTAGTTTAAATATCGATAACAAAGAAAGTTCTTTTAGGTTTTGTATTATTTCACCGGTAGTAGCGCAGCAGTAGAACGCCGGCCTCACATTCGGGAGGTCGTAGGTTGGAATCTCGGCATGTGTACCAATGACCTTGTTTTGTAAGTTAGGTAAGTAAATTTGTGAAGTTGTAGTAATAGCATTAGCACTCGCTCACTGAGAAGGGGAAGATCGTGTTCACGTCATCATCACATTTGACGCCCACTGCAGAACATAGGCCTCCCTCAAGCGACTCCCCGTCATCGTAACCAGTGTCAGACCATCGTGTTCACAAACCATATTGAAATCGCCTGCGATTGGGCACGGGTGGAAATTAAGCCCATACTCTCTCTCTCTCTCTCTGTAAGAGAATGATCTGCAGTGGGTGTATGCCTCTTAAAAAAATATTACAATATGTTACCACACGCAACGCATTTACGGGTGTCTGGTATTATCGTACGGATCTAGAAAATTAATGTACTTATGTAACCGACAAACAGCTCGGGTCGGAGGGTTAAAACTTAGAAGTCCGTTTCTAGACCTTCATAATTTGCCTGTCATGTTTAATCAAACCATTAAAGCGCCAATACGCCCACAGATTCTTCAACCTAAAACCAACTTTATATGTAAATTCTCAAGATTTAAATCAGAATCCGAAGACACGCAACGACCTCTCACAGCATTCTTACTTTTTGTATAAGCATTAACATCACGACTGTACCGGTTATAGTGTTTATTTATTTAAATAAAAATAATAACAAACAAACAAGGGCTTTAATCATTTCACGTCAGACTGACGAGCTAACCAGCGGCGCCTTTCCGACGCGCCCCATGAATCTGAACCACACGTTTTGATAATTGGAAAAAGGTTCGTCCATGAAAGAGAAAAAGGTGCTACGGATAAGCGATTTCACGTTATAAACGTTTGATAGTCCGTTGAAATAGAACTACGATGTACCTAGCAGCTGTGCTAGCAATATATGACCATAAGTTGACTAAAGATTTTCTGAAAGATGTAAAACCTTACTGCAAAGTGGGTGCTCGGGGCTGCAAGTGATGTAAATTACTTCAGCCAGATGTCACTACCTGTACGTAATACAGAAAAGTTTGTGAAGAGGTTCGAAATTTCGCCGATGCCTGCACTTGTCGATTAGCTCAATTGGGAGAGCGCTGGCACAGTTAGCCAGAGGTCGCGGGTTCAAGTCCTGGCATGGGTGGAATTTTTGTTGGACTATCCGCCGTATAAACGAATCTTTATTACCTATTCAGAGGCTTAAAATTCCACCCATGCCGTAAACCCATAAACACTATAACCGGAAATTTCGAGCCTCTTTACAAACTTCTCTGTATTACGTACGGGTTAGTGCAACAAAAAAAGAAGATACTTGATACTTAAGTATTCTGTGAAAATTACGACAGGCTTGCTCTTACGTTTTAAGGGATAAAGCCCTTTACAGACCAAACAAACATACGAACGTCGATCGTAGGCATACATAATAGGGTCCCGTTGGCTCCCCTCGAGTACGAAACCCTAAAAGCGTAAACGAATCAGGGAGAGGTCAAGTGGTCAAAAAGAACGAGACTTGAGTCGGCGTGACAGCTACGAATTGTCTGAAGTTTTTTTAGTTTAAGTAAGAACTGTTTGTTTTATCAATTTATGTATAGCCTGCTTTGTCTACGGCTTCTCTCATATGCTATGGGAACCCAATGAAGCCTGGAATGTACGTTTTCGTATCAGGTTTCGTACCAGGCCTACCTGATTTGTCTCGTTGAATGTCAAAATGCCATTTGATTGCCAGAAAACCTCACGTAATTTTTGCCTTGGGTTAGATTAGGATAGATTAGAGTGTTTATTTCAAAATCCACCAAATAACTATCTCACATTGTGTCCATTCCGCACTTTGTGCGTCATTCGTAACAAACAGAAAAAAATATCCGTTTTCAATGTACATATGAGAAATAAAATAAGAAAAGAAGCAATACAAACGAAAACATTACAAACAAAAACAACACCGTAAAAAACAATTATGTACTCAAGAAGACATTTTATGTACTCAAGAAGATGTGAAGACTAGAATTGAAAAAGGAATGTTGGAATGAAGGACATAATTATGGAGAAGAGGGTGAAGGTAGAACGATTGGCGAAATAAATAGGTAGGTACCTATATCGAGAGAAATAACGGATGTATTAACGAAGGGAAAAAAAAAAGAGTACCCGAAATCGGCGTGCGTGCATGCAGCGACTAACGAACGGTGATGAAGCGAAATGGCAAACCCTGGCATTTTTTGTAGGTAAAATGTGAAAGTCGCACAAAACGCATGTCTCGAGCCACCATGGTTTGTAGGTAAAATACGGGAAAGTCGCACAAAACGAGAGTCTCTAGCCATCACGCGATTTTATGCTGCTGACTGCTGTCGACTGCTCAGTCGCAAGCTGCTGAGAGAAGAAGCCACCCAGCACGTCACGATGGGCAGCCCACGCAATCTCCTCCAATCACACGTCCCTCGTTAGCCGCGATATTGATCCAGCAAAATTGCACATTGCTGCCGCCTGCGCCTCGCCCTTGTCGGCCGATTCTCAATACGGATCATTAGTTTTGTCCTTTTAGGCGCGAGACACACAGATGGGTCGGATGGATGGGATGAGCGGTGGTAGCCTAGTGGGTAGAACATCGGACTCGGAAGCGAGAGACCCAGGTTCGATCCCCAGTGCGGGCATATACCAATGACTTGGTTTTCTAAGTTATGTACATTTGTGAAGTTATAGTAGCAATACCACTCGCTAACCGTGAAGGAAAACATCGTGAGGAAACCCTAGTGTCTGAGCTATTCATATACCTCTGCGCTTGAAATCGCCAATCCGCGTTGTGCACGCGTGGTGATTAAGCCTATACTCTCTCCCTGAGAGAAGGCCTGTGCCCTACCAGTGGGACGTATACATATAGGCTGCTTATGTTATGTACACAAATGGGACGTGGGGCGAGGGCGCGGTAAGATGTACAGAATCACAGACCACCGTCCTTGCTCTGCGGTCGCTCTTGGTCTGTGACTCTATACATATTACCGCACCCTCGCCCCACGTCCCATCTGTGTGTCTCGCGCCTTAGATCAATATTGACCCCGGGCCTCAATTCGTTAGTGCATTATAGTACAATGACAGATTCATAGTCGGACCCGAGAAACCCGGACCCGAGAACGGTTGCTAGATTCGAGTGAATTGTCGGGCTCAAGCGCGACGTTGACGAGCCTTCCGAACATATTGCTGCTTCATAATACGGGCCCAGATATGTTTTGAGACTGGACGATTTAGTCAAATCAAAATCAAATATCACCTGAGAAAATCAAGTTTGGTCTGAGAAAGGTATGCACACAGAACAGAGATTCCTATATTCTGTGGGTATGCATTGCAGTTGTGGGCGTGCTTCTTTTTCTCGGATTAAATTGGGTCAACATGGTACAGTTGAAGGCGAACAATCCCAGTATTTGCTCAACGCACCAATTTGTCGGGACGCGTTTTAAGAAATTACCATCCGTAGGTACCTTGTTATTGATTACATGCTCGCAGAACCGACCGCTAAGAGTAAATTCAAAAGAATGACTCGGTCTGCAACCTCATTGTTACTCAGGCTTATTAAGCTATTCATGCTGAACATAGATCTCTAGGTATGTATTTTAAGATACGTGCATAGAGTTTAGCCACTTAAAAAAACCTAGCATAGCTAAAGTTACACGGAATAATATGGAATGTTTTGTGTTACATAAATGGATTAAGTTCTTCTTCCATTTTCTTCCAAACTTGCATTTCCCGTTTGAACTTGTAATGTTATCAATATCACAAGTGGGAATATTATGGGATGATCACAGATCCGTTGTAGTTAACAGTCAAACATTAGTCAAATATAATCTGTGTCATAGGTTTTCATTCACCACAGGTGTCAAAGCCACGTATACAAGGAAGGTAGGTACTAAGAAATAATATGAATTTCGTACTTCTTAAATTATAATTACTTTGTTAAATTGACCAAAAGAAGTGTATAAAAAGAAGCTGTTTCCTGGGAGGCATAGCTCCTGCAGTGGACGGTTGTGGGCCGATTGATTGATTGATTGACAACTTGGTCCATCTTAACCATCTTGGCCGCATAGCACTGGGTGAATTTTTGTCAGTCTCCCTTCTATCGCACTCTGTTCTGTATCCGCCGTGCCTCTCCATGCCGTAATTATGATAATAACATGTTTACTCAACAATTATGTGTTTTTTTTCTTCTTATGAAATTATCGTCAATGTCTGTCATTATTATCGAGCTTTTCTCGTAAGCAGCACTCAAGTATGGCTCGTGAAGCTAAGAGACATATCTGATCATGGCGATGGCGATGTGACTGCTGTCGGAAACGGGTTTGGAACTTAACTCGATAATTATTTAAAGTAAGTAGCAGTCGATGTCGTCGAGACTTTTTTCTATTTGCAAATAACATAATACAACACAAGTAAGGTTGCATTGCAATCACACGCAGCCTATATACGTCCCACTGTAGGGCACATGCCTTCGCTCAGGGAGAGAGTATGGGCTTAATCACCACGCGTGCACACCGCGGATTGGCGATTTCAAGCGCAGAGGTATATTATGAATAGCTCAGACACTAGGGTTTCCTCACGATGTTTTCCTTCACAGTTAGCGAGTGGTATTGCTACTATAACTTCACAAATGTACATTACTTAGAAAACAAAGTCATAGGTACATGCCCGCACTGGGAATCGAACCTGGGTCTCCCGCTTCCGAGTCCAATGTTCTACCCACTAGGCTACCACCGCCCACACATTACTTACCTACACATTAAACAAATAGTGTAACAAATTGTGTAAAGTGTAATTAATAACCTGATGTTTGTGGAGCGATGACAGGAGTCAGTTCTCAGCTTGTTTGCAGTGGGTCGCACTATTTACACAGTTGTTGGCCTGCGGAGAAGTAAACCAAGGAAATGTAGAGACCAGTGGTTCCAAGTTTTTAATTGTCGTTTTTTAACTTTACCACTATAAACAGATTTTGTCAAGTAGGTTTCACGTAATTTACATTAGTAAGCGTAGCCTAAACTCAAATCTACTCTTAACGTTATTGTGTTCCAAATGTGTTAGAAATAAACTTTTCAGTCGTAAGAAAAGGAAACTGAAGGCATGTTAAACATTATTACTACATTAATTGTAAAAAACAAAATTCTACTAAAACGCTCCTCAAATACAGTTTAAGCAGTCTAGGAAAGACCAACTTAAACTGCGTTTAAAGAGAGTTTTGAGGAATTATAAAAAAGATTGCGAAAAACTACAAAAGTGAGAAATTGAAACGGAACTGCGGCAAAGAACTTACAAGCTGGAGGTGGAGGTTGGTCATTTTTAACTACGTTTATGATTTTGTGAGAGATTAGAATTACAAATCAGTTCGTATCTACTTTCTGGTGCTTTAAGTACTTATAATTTTCTAATAATACGACGAAAGTATGTAATTTTCATCACATGATTTTCCCAAAAGACCTCTCGTGTTGCACTGTCGTATGCGCGTCGAAATATTTTATAATATAATTATAGTAAATAATTATGTACGTGACTGCACTGAAGCCTCATTTTGGGCACCAAATCGATACTGACGTTTGCGATAGCAATTTGTATGGGATTTGACTCGAGCCAATCACAAGCGAACGAGAGTCTGTTTGAATTTTGAAGCGCTTTTTGTCACGTCAAAATGTTCTATGGCAAAATAATTTAATTATAATTTTCCCGTTTTCGACACTTCAGCTGTGTCACGGCCAATTACGTAAAAAGGCTTTTCAACTTTATGAAAATTCGGGCGTAAAGTAATAATGAACCATAAATGGCAACATGCAAAAGGACCGTCTTAACTGTGGTTTTAACCTCCTCAGGCGTAATAACAATTGAAAACCATAGTTATTGTCAAGGTCAGGACTGAAGAGGTTAAGTAAGGATTTCTAGAGCTTCAATTTATTTCATATTTTTACAATTAATTACACTGCTACCTTATTATCATACTTTATTCCATGCGAAACATAAACAGGACCTTACATAAGAAATAACATGTGCAAATGCGAGCTTATCTCTATGAGATTTCTTCCATTTGAGAGTCGGAAAATCAGTAAAAAACGGGTCTATATCTTTGCACAAAACAAAAACCCTAAATCGTTGTGTAACCAAGAGTTTGATTGTGAGTTAGATTTTCGCTGAGGGCTTTTTAACCAGACCGTACTTTGATTTGTGTTCAGTCCAGGCCTCTAAATAAATTAAGCAATTGCCTAGGGTTAGTCATTACGTCTGTCGTTGTGCGAAAAAACTTTTTAAAATCAATAAATAATGGTTTATTTACTAGTGGATAGAAGGCAGTGGACTGAAGGTCTGGATTGCTTAGGGAATCAAGAAGGTTTAATGCGGCGTTGTTTGTATGAATGTACAAACTCCTACCTATCACACTGTTTGTATCGAATCTGCCAAAAGAATGAAAATTGTTTTAGTTGCATAGCCTTGAGTGCGTGACAAAATCTGAGCTATCACAAATATTGTATTCGTGGGACAATATTTTGTTAAAAAAATACCTTCTGTACTTCCCTTTCAATGCGACGGAACCCTGTGATAAAATGTGACATCCCTCCACCCATTGTTATCTAAAAACTGTGTCACCGTGACAGTTGGGAATAGGGTGTTTTGTGCCCCGACTGGGTAAACATGGCTAGTTTTTTTAGTGCAGCTTGCTTGTATCAAAATGCCTGTCATGCCAGTCACGGGGCTGACAACCGAACATCAAGCAGATCAATGAGAAATGTTAGAACAGTTTTGTGTAAACGTTCACTTGATGGGGTTTCACCACAGATATATCTGTGGGTTTCACGTGGTACACCAGCATGGAAATTAGAAACCCATATCATGAGGTCAACATTCGGTTGTTTTATGGGTAGGGCTTTTAATATTCGCCCATTAGTTCTATTCGAAAATTTCGACTTATTAATAATTTTATATTCGAATTAATCGAATTTTTCGAATATTTGCTATTTTATGGAGAAGTATTTTTATTTCCTCACAAGATTTTTGTAGTTTTCGGAAGGCCCCACTAAACACATTAGTAGATTTTTACTTAGTTAAAAACAAAAGTATAATAACAAAAAAAAAACATTTAACTGACACTTTTTAATTTTCGAATAACGCCGTTATGGCTAGGTGTACTTCTTGACTAAGAAAAACCCTCAAACATCGATGAAACCTGAATGCCATATTTGACTTGAGTAGGTATCACGAAAAAGTGTCAGAAAATAAGTGATTGACAAGTTATAGTCATAACGATGACATTAGCGTTGAAAATAAATCGAAAACGCAAATTTATTCAATATTCTTAATATTCGCACACTAAAGTCCAAAATATTCGAATAGTAAAACAGGCGAATCTTCGAATAAATCGAACATACCAAAATTCGAAGTCCAAACCCTATTTACCTATTATTACAACCAAGAACTATTTACTTCCCTCTTCAGTCAGGGTAGTCAGGACAGTCAGGCAGGTACTTCTGTTTCCATATTCCCCACTTAGCTTTTTGCTCTGTTATTTTATGGGTGCATCAACCAGCCGTTTACCCGCCTGTTTAGACGACACGCTACACGTTTTGTGTCGTCTAAAGAAGCTGTGTCATCCAAAAATATGAATGTTTGTTACGTGCATAATATGAACGTATTTCCCCTCCGTTAAAATCACATTTTATTGTATGGTTTCGAGTTTCAGAAGACTACCTTTTTACCCCAAACATACACAAATCTTGGATATTGTTTGCTAAGTTTATGCTACAATTACAATTAATTATATTCGATTTGATTGAATAAGAAGATGTAGGTACCTGTGTACAATCGATAGCATTCAACCTTTACATTTTTGTAGCAATGACGCGTAAATGTGTAATAACAACGGAGTGCGGTCTGGTCTACATCAGGTCAACCTTTACATTTTTGTTACAAGGTATCCCCCACTTTGACGCTCTGATTTTACCTTGGCCTTTGTTGTATTTATGTGACTTGTTTTTCCTTTGTATTTATGTTACTTATTATGCCTCTTTTTTCTTGTGATGCTAAACGGTTTATTGCAGGAACGTGAAAAAATTCAGGGTAGTATAGTAGCACATGAACTTAAAAGGAAAACTATCACGGCTAAGTAGGCTTTACTAGTTAACGAGTAATATAGGCAACCAACTTATGAAAGTGAAAATTTCGTACAAAATCCATTGAAAATTACTTCGATGAAGTTTTTAGTTCTGCAGTTAAAAAACGCTCCTACGGAACCCTATATTGCGCGTGGCCCGACACGCACTTGGCCGGTTTTGTTCAATAATAGCACTTATTTCGCGAGGGCCGCTCCCTGGCCGGCGGTGAATGCATCAGTTTGTACTATAATAAGTAATTTAAGTAATTTAAGTAATTTAAGTAATTTAAGTAATTTAAGTAATTTATTGGCTATAAGTTACAGAGACATATCACATTTTAAAAGTTACATAAAAGTTACTATCAATCGTTTCCATGTGATTAGCATAAAAACCGGTCCAAAGTTCGATGTCGAGAGGATGTAAAGGCTGAGCTGTCGACTGTAAGTGTAGGTGTCAGTATAAGTGTCACAGATCACAGACACCTTACCAATTTAAAAGCAGTACTTACAGGGCAGGTCTCTCGAATGCATGTGGTTAGTTAGACCTGAGTTGGGACATGGTACGTAGCAATCGCCGAGGTAAATAAGTCAGACACTAGGGTTTCCTCACCATAGTCCAGTAACATTATACATCAGAGCTTGCGTCAAATCCAGTAGTTCTGATTTTTTGCAGACTTCTTTATGATGTTGGCCCAATGAACAATACAAGTTTGTGACGTTAAGCGCCGAACGCATCTTGTCAAAAATCGAAAAAACCGCGAACATTTCGGCTTTTTTTTCAGATTTTGACGATTATAACTCTAACGGACTACTTTTTGATAGTACCTTCTTAGGATGTTTTTAATTAGACTAAATTTTCTTCACTATGAGATCAGAATTGTTTCTTTAGACCCAATAGTTTCCGAGATAAAGCCTTTTAAAATTTATAACTTTTTCGAACTTCGCAATTTTTTGCAATATTGTAGACGTCACTCAAGCAGCTCTGGCGGGATGTAGTTCCAATTACCTCCGACGGAGTATGCTTGCGTTGCTCGCGATTTTTCTCGACACCATCGAATTTTAAGTAAATTCAATGTCGACACCAAGTCTACACCGAGATAACAGCAGCAGGAGAGCGACTTATAATTGCTCTATACGGAGGCAACTCCAACACCCACAATCTTGACGAGCTGAGGTACTAACTATTCGCCAGGCTGCGACGAAAACCAGCTTCAATCTGGTCAGAATATCTCTTACACGAGACTCTGCTCGATTTCACTCCTTGCCGGCATACCATCAGGTACAAAATGGTCCTTGCATTCACTAACATACGAGTACATTACATCTCATTCATAATTTTCTATTCAACTGCTCATGTACATCTTCAAGGTCGAAAAAATTGAGTTTTGAAAATGTTATCTCGGAAACTATTGGGCCTACAAAAACAATTCTGGTCTCATATTGTAGCAAGTTTAGTCTGCGTTAAAAACGTCTGGCTTATAATCGCCAAAATCTTAAAAATTCCGAAATTTTCGCAGTTTTTTTCGATTTTTGACAAAGTTGCGTTCCGCGCTCGAGGTGACAACTTGGATTATTCATTAAGCCAACATCAGGCGACAAGGTTACTAGACTAAGATCTTTTCCTTCACGGCTAGCGTGTGGAATTGCTACTACAATTTTTTCACAGATGTAGCTACTTCATTTAGAAAACAAAGTCATTGGTACATATCGGGATTCGAACCCACGACCTTCCGAATGTGCGACCCGCGTTCTACTGATACGCTACCACAGCTTTCTCGAATGGCTGTTCAAACACTATCGGCGATAGAGAAGTGTCCCTCTGTTGATAGAGGACACCACTTGAGCCCCTACAGCCTCCAAACCACTTCTGAAGTCCATAAAACACACGAAATAGTTTGTCTTAGGATACTAAAACAACACATTTACGGAAAGCTAATATTTTTACTTCTGTGTCCATACCGTGCAAAGTGTAGCCATATAATTTTACATTTGCCACACCTACGTTGTCACTTTTTTCACCAATAGGTACATTACCGTACCGTGGAGCCAAATTGTGCTTCTGTTTTGACTATGTTTCCTTCGTGCTGTTACTTGTAACTTGTCATTAGATGTGTTATGCTTGTACGGTGTGTATACAGCATAACAATAAATAAATTATTTGTACATCTATCTGTTTTCAACGATTTTTGCTCGCAAGCACAACGAACAGTGTCGGACATTTGAAGAACATACAAATTCTTTACGTTGAAATACATTTTTGATTTCAGTTCAGAGTAATTAAAAATACAGCATCTGGACGTATGCATGCATGTATAGGGAAGAGCGGGTGATCGTGCTCTTCCACTATAAAGGGAAATTTCCCGCCAGGCAGATCGTATGCCTGGGGACGGCCAGTCCGACTGCTGTTCGTCGGACGTTATATTTATGGTATGTCATGTGAAACATTTTGCTTGCGCGATGCAGGAATGTCGGAGTTTATAGTGCGCGCGCAGAGTTGACATGTGCTCGCCACACATGCATAGGTGTGTCACTAAGATACGTTTCTACATCCACACAAACAAGAATCCCTATCCCCCTCCCGCCTCGAGATCCGAGCTAATAAAAATAATTATTTTTAATTACATTCACATATTCCACTATCGTGAAATGGAAGCCCAACACACACAATTCTGTCAATATTAGATTTAAACACGCCAATACACGCGATAAGCCTCCAACAAACCGATCAATTAACGCTTTGACTGCCTGCGCCGGCGCCGAATCGTATAAACAAACACTTCAAACAAACTAGGCGACCAGCGCTCGATAACAGCCGATTTATCGACACCATCGATCAAAACCACACGTCAATTGATAGAAAATTAACGGAAGTAAATTCATAGGCCGGCCGGCTGCTGCCGTGGTTACATCCCATGGGGATGTTAATACAGATTAAGGCATGCATCGGTTTAAAATTTTTTTTGAATGGAAGAAACTCCATACAAAAACGGAACTGGGTGCATGGCCTAATTGGAATTGCTTATTTATGAATAAGGTGCACTGCCTATGCTAAACAGAGGTATTTTTTGCGTCTGCGCATTGAAAAATTTTGTACAGTCGACAGCAAATCAACTTCACATTTTCGTTGCATAATCACTTGTGCTTCACTTCCCAGTGCGGGCATGGTGTTTTCTAAGTTATGTACATTTGTGAAGTTATAGTAGCAATACCACTCGCTAACTGTGAAGGAAAACATCGTGAGGAAACCTGAGTGTCTGAGCTATTTACATTGAAATCGCCAATACACGGTGAGCACGCGTGGTGATTAAGCCCATACTCTCTCTCTGAGAGAAGGCCTGTGCCCTACAGTGGGACGTATATAGGCTGCTTATGAATCAAGTGATATCGCAGTCCACAACTCAGTACATTGAATGCTTTTAAAAAGGTCGATGTGACAGCAGTTGCATCATAAGTTCATAGCACGCACTAATCTGTTCCTATATTAAAAAAAAAGTTCCTAAAAAGCGTCAGCCGCTGGCATTGCAACGGAATGAAACTGAATAAAATTACTGGATAAAACTGGAATAAAAAATACCGCGAAGCTCCTTAACTGGCGGTGACCAGGACCGGACATGGGCCAGTTTCTGAATTGAGAATTTCGCTCAGTAAATAGTTAACTGTAGTGCTGTCTCAGAAAAGAACGTGACAGAACGTTACTTAAGCATTTACTTAGTGAAATTCTCAATTCAGAAACCGACCCATAGAGTCTGACATACTTAGAGAGGAACGAGTCTACTAAGCGCATAGTTGTTCAGTTCAATAGAGTGATATCAGCACGGCAATGGCTGTTATTTGATACAATTTTGTAGTCTGCTAGCAATCGGATTACAATGTCATTCAAAAGGTACGAGTACAGTCCGTACGAATTAAACAGGCATCTCGTTTAAAGAAGATCGCATCTTATAAAGTGCTGAGTTAACTTATAACTTATAAAATTGGATTGAAAGCAGCAATTGCCGTGCTAATATAATTTTATTGCATTTAGTACACGCGTTATCCTGCTCTACGTCAGTTCCTCTTTCCCAAATTTAGAAAAAAATTGTTGCTTCCTTATTGCAAAAACATAAGAGTTAAATTCAGATTGAAAACATACAGGTACTAACTAACTGTCATGTATAGAAGACTGTGGTCCAGCCAGGAGTTACGTCCCATCGCATCTAATATTAAAATGAGCCGAGCAATTTGTGCGCCGCCGATACTGGAACGATCAATCTCCCGGATTGCAACCGACAGGACAGGACAGGGGATGAGTAGAGATTCTCAGTCGTTAGGTAATAAAAAAGCGAGTCAGTTACGTTAGAAACACTGCATTGTGGGACCAGATACTTAAAGAGAGCCAAAATGCAGGTACTAACAGTTACCTAGGATGCGGTATTGCAGTCAAATGTATTTATAGAATGTACGAAAATGTCCTGAAGCTAGCACCCACTATCGTCATCATCAGCCTATCTTTACCCACTGCTGGGAATCGGCTATTTCCCGACCACGCCATCTTTCACAGTGTCTCGCCATCCGTATCCAGGAGCCCTTAATTGCCGACTTGTTCACTTCGTCAGACCATTCGGGCTGTTGATCTACCCCCACAGATCTACCCACTGACCGGTCGTCCGATTCTTTGCCGCGACTTCGTTACTTTCCCGGTACATCTGCTATCTTCTCGCCTCGCCATGTGTAGGTATGGTTATGGCCACTTCAGACTCGAGATTCGGTCACCAATATTGACGACCTTCTTCCGATGTATTTTCTGAGCGTCCACGTCTCGTACGTGAGAATGGGCATAATACGCAAGTTGAAAGTCTTGGTCTTCAGACACTGCGAGATATTCCATTTGGAGAAGATAAAAATCTCTCGACGCACAGTCAATAGCACATCAACCTTTACAAGCATGCACTCTACTCTGTTACGTTACGGGTAACTTTGCAACATAAATGTAAAGCTTGACCTGCTGTCGACTGTAATACGTACCTACTAAGCCCTGAAGGCCTGGTGCACTCCTCAAACTGATTAAAAAAACATTTTTCTACGATGGGGAACGTCTATGCTGTCGTCTTGCTATCAATACGTTAAGAAGAAGATCGGCATTTCTTTACGCAGATCCCCTTCCCTCAGACGAAGCAGACTACGCGTAAGGTGGTGAAGATGCGCAGAAAGATATCGACAAATGTCTTCATACCACGCAATACACAGACTTCAACAAAAAAAAAATAACACCGACTCCTTACGACTTTGTCCCGTCCGTTATTCAAATAAGAGACGTCGTATAGCCGGCGACTTGTCGTGTGATGGATAGCTCCCGAGCATTTTTAATCATCCCTCTGTACTGTGTTGTTACAACACGCGCCTATACACCAAAGTCTACCTTGTGGGCCTTGGGCTTAGGTGTATTTTCGTTCATTGATTTTCTTGCCCGTTTATGGAGTTCTGGTAACTTGCTAGTGGACATTATAATAATACTGTATGCATCCTTGTTAGTTTATTAATAATACTGTTTGTGCAGTTTTATTTAGGCCAAACCACCCGTTTCCTACAAGATTAGTGACAATTCGCGTGTCATTACAGTCCGGTAAAGAGCACTTTCACAGATTTCATTAATAGTTTTCCAAGTAATTTTCACGCCATTACAGGCAACTAAGGTGTTTACATGATTTTTCATCGTGAGAGTTACGAGAGCCACCATGCGTGCAAAGTCTGTGAACGCTACATTAGAGTTCTTCTATCTACCCATGTAAAGGGTGTTTTATAAATTGACATAATTAGAACTTGGGTTACTCTACTCATCGTAACAAACAACTTGTACTGTGGTGCCTAGTCTGAAATGGCGAAGGAAAATTTTTGCCGTTTCATGCTTCAGCAACTTTCAAAAGTTTTATGGAACATCTGATATATTATTTATGTCACAATTTCAAAGTTAGTCTCATCATAAAAGTTGGCTCTATCGATGAATAGAATAACCCTCTTATGTGCTACCGGACCTTTGTGCAACACCCGTATTAGCCCACAATTTCTCAACAGTACCTACGAAGAGAAAAACGAGTCGTTTATAGTGATAATAGCAATACTCACTCATTGATTCACGCATTATTCGGCGTGGCTCCCACGATAGGTATTGGACGCGACATACCGCGGGAAATAAATACTCAAAATAAATTATCCGATTCCAATAAAACAACATCCTACCCACGGTTCGATGGATGCTCGAGTGTAGGGAGCTCTTCCCAATTCACGGCAGAATACGTCTTCGTTCGACCCTATGCTCTTGAACATAGAGCTCATAGTTGGATGCTGCTTCGGCTTGACTGATGGCATAACGCAAGCACGCGCCACTTACATTTACCGATTTTTCAAAAAGCCATAGAGTTAGTAAAGTTTTAAGAGGAAAAATTCGTGAGACAGTATCTTGCAAACATGAAAGAGGATAAAAGCTGTATGATGTGATGATAATTATGTATAAGTGTGTGTGTCTGATGTGAATAAATGATTTATCTATCTATTTTTTGCTAATTAATAGAGAATTCAAAGGACTATGAGCATGAATTTATTTCCTTAGTTTAGTTTCCTAAACACTACGTTTGACAGCTTAAAATTGGACTAGACTTACATTCACAAATAGTTGTAACGAGTTGGCCTCCATCGCCGAACTATAAAAACCCTGTATTTCGGAAAACAGCGCCTTCTTCAGAGAAAATATATTGATCAATCAGCCCGCTTTCGTCTACTGCTGGAAACGGAAATATGTCAACAATGTTAATCTGCGAATTGTATGGTATAAAAATAGAAAAACATGAATTTGACCAATAGCGTTCGCATTTTTGGTACGCCACATAGACCACAAAACTACTTTTTAGAGACAAAACTTTTAAAATCATGACTTCTTTCTATTAAATCAAAATTGTTTCCTTATATCGAGAGGCGCGACTTCTCTTTAAGAAGATCGTCACACCTAGTTGACGCCTCAGCAGACCCGAGGGCTGGTGCCTACATTGGCCAAAGTTTAATTAAGCCTCGCGAGGCAATGCCGCCAGCCTTCTCGGTACTCTACCGGCAAACAGCGAACTGGCTCAAATATTTTATTTAAGTTAGTAAATAGGTTTAGGTTTAAATTGGTTTATTTATTTTTGGTTTTGTAAATGTTAAGATAATATTTAATATTGTATATAAATTATTATTATTATTATTATTATTATTATTATTATTATTATAGCCTTTTATTTTCCCTAACAAATTGACATATTTTTTTTTGCATTACTTTAAAATTAAAATTACATTGAACGATTAATAAAAATAAGAAATTGATCCATTAAAATTAAAATACATGCATTAATAAAATAAAATTGATAAATTATGTAACATATTAATTAGATCATGCAACTTCAACTTCAATTAGATGATTGTGTAATATTAATAATACATTTTGAAAAATATTTTATTCAGTTTGGGACACCCATAGATGGGTGTAGGCCTGCTCCATCCCGCTCCTCCATATAAATATTCAATCAAATATAAAAAATAAGGACGGGATCTATGCATTCTACGTCTATGTTAAATTGACGCTCAACGCTTAATCGAGCGGAGGTAAACATGGCATTTTTGCGTCTATAGGAAACATATCGGCGGGGTAGACCATTGTGCGGGCCCGAGACAGCGGAAGAGGGTATCCCTAGAGATGGGGAATACTTATCACGATGATTTGGTTATTTAAAAAATAACAGAACGTATCACTGTGCAGAATACTTACATGTAGTCACAATTTCTCCCAGCCGGTGTTAGAAAAAATTGCCAAAAAAATAAATTAAGTGATCCTATATAATATGCATATAAAAAAATATGTCGTTCTATTCTTTTTCTTCTTAATTTTATTTAACAGATAGGTAAGTCAACGGCCTTTCTCTGTTTTATTTACTTAGAATACAGTTAGATATAATACAAATTAGAATACAGTTTGAGTCTTATACTCGAAAGTTTGCCGTTTACAGGCTTTTTGACTGTCATGCCAAATGTCAGACAGAGATGGAAGCACTTATTCCGACATTTATTTTTATCCTGTGTTGGTTTATACTTCGATCCTATATTGCCCCTCGCTTCCATAATATTTATAATTATATCACGGTTACTAAACACGTTATCTATACCGAAACGTTAGAAACAATGACCAGCGTTACGAAATAACTACCAGTTGTTTGTAACAGGTATTAAGAACGATTATTCTTCCTTAAAACGAGAACGGTTCCATCTAGTATATCGTATCGGTGATTACCGTATCACCGTTTCCCTAATACAAACCACATCTTATTCCCAGGAACGAATATGTTTCCGAACATCCCGATCGTTAATCATGTATTGAGTGCGAGCACAATGGTGCCAGTTGCCACTAATGGTTGCAGGTTTTGTCGTCGAAGAAAGCCTGATGCCGATGAAGTGATGACGCTCAATACCAGTAGCTAAGGCTCCACTTGGGAAATTCGTTTGTTGTGTATTCGGAAAGTGAGGTCATTAACAACTAAATCTTTTGCGGTTGATAACGATTCGTTTGAAAATACTTACAAAGTAGTTCAGAAATACTCGGACAACCCTACAACATTGCTATTTTACTAAATATTTTAATCATACGAGTCGAGTTGAGTCCACTCGATTCTATACTTTTTTAAACTTTTGGTCAAGGATGTCACCATGAGTGAATCGGATCGGCAAAATAAGAAAGGCTTCGAAGACCGGCATTTTTTCGCCAGGTTTCCGCCGGATGCTTTCCTTTCCTTCACAGTTAGCGGTTGGTGTTGCTACTACAAACTCCCAAATGTACATACGTTACTTAGAAAATTAAGTCATTGGTACATGGTAAGAATCCACGACCTTTCGAATGAAAGGCCAGAGTTCAACCGATGCGCTACTACATCTACAATTCTACATCAATCAAACCTTTCTAATCAGTTACAAAGATATCTAATACAGTTTGCTAGGTACTAAGCAAGATGATTCGAGCTATAAAGGAGTGTGGTTCTCGTATTCCTCAATATTTAACGATTTCAAATTATTGATATCTATCTACTGGGTGACATGGTCACATTGTGTACCAAACCCTAAAATAAAGATATAAAAAAAAAGATATCTATCTACGAGTATACCTAAGCGAGAGACACAAATTATAACTGAATCTTACTTACTTGTTATAACATTTTCTAGAATTTATCAGCTTATGCCAATGAACTCTCCCAATGAATGATACACGCCTGTAAATACTATACATACGAAATTAGATTTCCGTCCGTATATCCGATAATAACGGCTTAAAGGAGCGAGACTCCCTCCCCTATTAACCCAGAAATGAAAAGACCGACTCCTGGTTGTATAAGGGAATTACTCCCAGAAGTGGAGCAAACTTTAACATTTAATTTTGGCCTACGCATTTACAAATCGACTGGAACATTTTATTTACCTTTGTGTACATTTACATTGTAGACTAGCTGTGCCCGCGACTCCGTTCGCGTACATTTCGATTTTTACGAAGCAGCATTTGTATGGGGGCCACGTCTTATCATAACTGGAGCTAGAATTTAAATAGCCTATCCTGTGTCCCAGATGTCTATATGTTTTTATACCAAATTTCATCAAATTCGGATAATTGGTTTAAGAGTTATGGAGGAACATACATACATACATACACACATACAGAAAAAAATTCTAAAAATCGTGAATTTAGTTTCAGTATCATATATTGAGCCTATAAACACAATATCTCTGAAAACAAACTAACTTACTCCATGACCGACCCTTACAGATTTATTATTAGTATAGAGTATAGATAGATTGGTGCACTTCACATGGTGCACCATTCTACAGGTGGCTTAAAAGAAATAAATAAATAAATAATTACAAGTATAGGCTAACTGCCGATTCCTGCGGCTCAGCCGAATCCTGAGATGTCAGTATCACAATTTAACACTAAACTTATACTTTATTGCACACAGTTCAGGAAATATGACAAATATGTTAATATGTTAGTGCAACAAAAATAATACAATCATGTAGGTACAGCGATATCACTCCGATGTAAAAACCTAACTGCAAAGCGGGGCTGTAAATGATGTAAATTACTTCGGCCAGATGTCGCTGCCTGTACGTAATACAGAGAAGTTTGTAAAGAGGCTCGAAATTTCGCCGTACTTGCGCAGTTGCGAGAGCGCTGGCACGGTTAGCCAGAGGTATAGGCTTCAAATCCCAGCATCGGTGGAATTTTTAGCCTCTAAATAGGGTTTTAAAATTGTCCTCAGCACGGGTTAGTGCAACAAAAAGAATATAAGGAAATATGACATAAGAAAATACATGTATACAAAGCCGAGCTTACCTCTGTGGGAGTGAGAGACAAGCTCGTCTTATATTCCTAATCTGTGCTTCTTGAGGCCAGGATACGGTTCAATGGACAGTTCACACTGGATGGTTACTACACGATATAGTATGTTCATACAAGGGCCAGCGAAGGCCGTAGTGCATGTCGTGTAAATCTATGAAACTAGATATGTCGTGGCGTTACGCTTATCGTTCAGTGTGAATCTGTTCAATTTGAAGTCCCGAGAGATGGAACTGAAGGCGGAAATTAAGTTAAACCCACATCAGAGAGACGCTGTGTATGGGTATGTCGAATATTATGTTTTGACAACTGGGACTTTATTGTTGGAAAACGCAGAATGTGTGAGAAGTTGTAAGGGCGGAACAGGTGAACGTTTTTCTATTTGAGGAGAATGTTTACGGGAGATGGGAAAGTGTGAACGTGAAGGTAAGCAAAGGAAAACAAAAATCTAGAAATGTAAAAAAACGGCCAAGTGCGAGTTGAACTCGGAAAGTCAAATGTTTTTATTCAATTGTGGTATCACATTTGAAATCCTCACAGCAAGACGCGAGTTAACTATATTTAGCTAACTAGCTATATTAGTTAGCTATATTTCGTGTTTTTTTTTTCAACATTTTAGGCTCAGTCGTTTCAGCGATCAGGGGGGAATGGTAAATTGTCTTCTTTCATGAATAAAATAAAAACTATTTATTTTACAATAATAACAAAAATATACTTGAGATCCTCATAACAAGCCATTTCATTTGATATAGGATACAGTAAGGTTTGCAAAACTTTTTTTTTTATTTCCTAAGTTGTCCCCCGAAAATGATCCGTATTTCAAAAAATATCTATTTACTTTACACATCTCTGTTTGGATCAGACGATTACACTCTGTTACCAAATTTCACCTGATTTGGGCCAGTAGATTTGGAGCAAATTGGCTGTGACAGACGGAAGGAAAGATAGACGTACGAGTGATCCTATTATAAGGGTTCCATTTTTTTATATAGGGTACTGAACCCTAATAGCATAATCCTAATAAAAGTAAATTTATTTTATTACAATCATCGAAATAGTTAGAATGTACGAGCGACACGGAACGCCAAACGTAACAGCAGACTAAAGTAAATAATAATAATAATTCCACACAACACAATTGACCCAGGTCCTAAACTAGGATACTCTGTGCTACGGTAACCAGGATAGGACATCATAAACATGGAAATACACCCAGTCTGAGGCTATTTGTGCAAATGTACGCCGGCCCCCAGTGGGAATAGAACCCACGACCTCTATCTTCGTAGTAAGCGCCTTAACAGCTAGTCTAACGAGGCATAGCAAACTTCTGGGCCGCAACTGCTTAATAAATAATAATAAACAAATATTTGAATTAAAAATTTGCTTTGCCTTCGACACGCTAAAAAGAAAAAGACAGTACCAAAATTGCTGTTAGTGAAAGATAGTTGTCAACTCTACTCTACTAATTATTTATACATGGAGAACGACAATGAAGGACTGATATGGTACTTACTTAGTACCATATCAGTCCCTGCTTAATACACTGGGACCTTATTTAACCGATTGAGGGCTTACACAAAACCAGTGAACCGAGCAAAACCCCTTCCAATCCGACCGAAATGCTAGCGAGGAAACTTTGTACATCCTGCGGACGTCCAAACAGCGGCAATTGAAAACGTTAGCGGTAAACTAAGCTGCTTCATACACTGCTTATTATCCTGCTTAATACACTGAGGGGTTTCTATTTTTATTCTATTCAAATTATCACTTGGCAAAAAAACATTTCTCAAAACAACTTAAAGCAAATAAACAGTTAGCAAAAGTTATTATGGCAAGTTATTGTTTACCAAATAAATACTTGGTCAAAATTCATTTTACCAAGCATTATTCAGTCAAAAGTATCGTTTGGCAAAAAGTACCTTTCCCAAAATATTGAATGGCATACCATTTTGCCATATCATAATGTAGGGTACCTATGACTTTTCCATGCACCAACCTTATTTAAGTTTGACTCAAAACTAAGTTTTTTAGTGAAATATTTTTTTTCGCTATTATATAAAAAAAAGAACTAACACCCGAATTCGAACATAACACTTCGAACCTATTTTTGCTTATGTGTACTGACCTAACAACCAACCCAAAATTTGAACAAAATGCGAAATATAAATTTAATCAAACAATTATTTTTATTATTTGCTATATAACACTTGCCAAAATAAAACGTTAGCATAATAAACGTTTGTCTTAATAAAACTTGACGCAGTAAAATTATGCGAAATGATAATTTGACCAAATGAATAAAATGCGAAATGAAAACTTGCTAAAGTTTCATTTGGGAAATGAAACTGATGCCATAAGTTTATTGGGAAGTAAAATTTGGCGAAAAATACTTTGGCTAAACGGCGGTATCCCACACTGAGGCCTTACTTAACCGCTTGAGGGTTTACACAAAAACCAGTGCCCCGAGCAAAACCCTTTCCAATCCGACCGAAATGCTAGCGAGGAAACTTTGTACATCCTGCGAACCCCCAAACAGCGGCACTTGAAAACGTTAGCGGCAAACTAAACTTTAAAGGTCTTTTACTGCGAAGGTGCCTCCGACATGCTTTCCATGACAACGTAACGTGTTATTACGAATGGCTCGTTGATCTAGCGTGTTAACGCTTGGTCATCGAAACAGAGGTCGTGCTAGATTTGTGTAAATGGTCCCAGTCTGGGTGTATTTTCGTGTTTATAGGGTAGGGTAGCATAGGGTATCCAAGTTTGGGATCAGGGGCCTAATTATGCGCACCAAATCCTGAGCGATTCCAATCGTCTAACTGTCAAATTCCATACTAATTTGTTTTGTTGTGTGAAATTTAATATTATTGTAATAATGTATTATCAACTGATTGTACCATTTTTTCTAGTGTCAAAAGGAAAAATCGCCCGTTCGTCTGTCTGTTTGTGTGTCAAGACCCTTTTCCTCAGAAACCGATGGAACTATCGGGTTAAAATTAATATCAAATACGTTACTTCTGTAGTGTGAAAATCCTGATAAATCTCTTTTGCTTGAATTCTCTAATACGATATTCAATTTAATAAGTGGTGAAATTCATCCTAAAGATCAATACAGTGGATATTTTATTTGTCCTTTTGAAGTGGTTCCCGTTAATTACCAAATAAGGATTTCTATCAACTTTGTACTGTTGGCCACTTAGTGGCCTAATTACGCTCACCAAATCCTGAGCGATTCCAGTCGTCTAACTGTCAAATTCCATACTAATTTGACAGTTAAACGATTGGAATCGCTCAGGATTTGGTGAGCGTAATATAGGAGCAGGGCAGTGCTCCTTTCATAGACTGGATACCTAGATGACACCAGTGAGCAATTTTTGAGCTAGGTAAGTATTTTTTTACGATATTATTATAAAGGAACTGCAATACCAAAGCCACCAAAGACAGAAGCATGTACACACTTGGCAATCTATCCCAAGACCACCACTATGTAGGCTCGCCATGTAACATTTCAGATAATACTGATTTCTTTGTCTAGTGTTTTGCCTTGTCTGTTTTTCCTTGTTTCCTATACCTTGTATAATGTCTGTGGGGATAAATAAATGTATTTCTTCTTCTTTGTACCCTTTTTGTTTTTTTTTTTCTCCTTTGCATCCGCCATCACTTATTTGGCTTCAGTCATATGCTTTCTAGGTAGATCTAGCGTTGAGATGATAGTCATCTGAATCTTGACTATACATCCTCGGTTGATTTATCATCAAGGACGTGTGTTCGTTTCAGTCGCCTCACATCGCGTCTGGTATCAAGCAGAGCAGCGGCCAGTGGATTGTTGTGATAAGCCAGTCGTTCTCTCTACCTGAGTCCACTCATTTCTAGTTCCTCAATTACTATGGGCATCTCGAGGTTGATAAATAAATAATTTTGTATTTTGTGGCTGAGCCCTGAACTAGCTGATGTAAAGTTGTCGTCTCGACAAAACGATATCGACACGACGAGAACCCCGAAAGCAGTTCTCATAACAAATTAACAAATAAAACGGCCAACTCTAAACTTTGGCAATCGGACCGGAACGATAATCTCTGACGGGGAAATGTCGCCTTCCGCTCGGGACATTTGCTTTAAAACTCAACCGCGTGTGCACACTGCGCTACCGGTTTTTACCAGTTTCGTTTCGACTGAAAACTAAGAGCGAATATTACAATAACATAAACATAAACATTTACATACACATACATTGCTTCTGGCCCCACACTAGGATACCCTGCGTCGTGGGAACCAGAAACAACGACATCACAAACATGTAAACATCCAAGACCTGGGGTTTTTTGTCCCCAGCCGGGATTTGAACCCGGGACCTCTCGCATGGTATGCAAATGCACTACCGCTGCGCCACGAGGTCGTCAATAACGAAATAATAATAATAGTCTTTAACCTAATTCCGGAATCAGTTTTCGCTCTTATTCAAAGAGCCTAATTATGCTGAGTAGAGACGGAGCTCGCGTCGTCGGTTGCTCGTCTCAGACGAAGAATGTTAAAAAAAGATTATGTGGTACATTTTACTGAAATAACGCAACACCTGAGAATCGTTTCTTCAGTATGGATAATTAAGGTACTTCCAATAAAAAACATTTCAAACTTATGATTTTTTTATTTCATACAATGTTGATACAACACGATCAATTTGTATGAAAAATTTAAAAAAAAAACTTGTTTTACGTTACTTTAATAACACTTTGCACTACTTATAATACTAAGGTCAAAGTTTGCTTGTAAAATCTTCATCTCTACTTATGTAGATTTCCGCCGTCGCGTCGTTATAAAAAGCATCCGTAATCCCACTTTTTGAGAAGTTAAAGGCGTTGTTACACCGTGTATAGTACTATAGTAATACTCTTGGAGTACCTAATCAACTAACATTCTATGACTCGACGAAGGTTGATAATCATATGGACTAACCATCAATTTCTGCAAATCATTTGTCCCCTGTCGGATCAGCATTGAGTTGAATTGATGAACCAAAAGGCTCCCAATCTCCCAATTACTTAAGTGAAAAAGAAGATTAGCCAAGCAATCGTGATAGCGTCAGCACTTTTTAAAGTCAGGACGACTAAACAATACCAACAGACACGTAGTACATACTTTTAGTTTTGCAGCTAAAAACAAACCTATCATCATCATCATCGGCCTACGCTTGTCTACTGCTGGACATAGGCCTCTCCTATAGCACGCCACGAGCACGGTCCTCGGCTACTCTCATCCAGTCCTTGCCGGCCGCCCTGCGAAGATCATCGCTCCACCGAGTCTGAGGACGTCCTACACTAGGTTTACAGAACTATCTTACAAATTAATTGAAAAAGGATTACAGAACCGCTAACTTAACTGCTGTCAGCAGACGAAACTATTTCAAGATCAAAAATCTTTTTATCCCTGACAACTCTTGAAAAACAAAACAAAACAATTATTTCCAGCTAGGCTTCAGCTTGCAGCGCTGAGCTATAATTAAAACCTACTGGCAACAACAAAAGAAAAATCAATGGTTTTTATTCTTTCTTTTTCAATGCAGTCAGCTAATCAGCCAGTGTCTCGTTTTGTACACGCCTGTTTTCCAAACCTCGGTGCTCGACTGATTGCTATCATTACAGAGTTTTCAGGGAGCCCCGACACGATACAACTTGGATTGGGGGATCAACATTGCTTCGCTGTACACGCGTTTTACTTTACCGAGAGCGTATAAAAACAAATGCGTGGATTAAAGCGATCGTATTTTAAGAAAATGTTCTTCTCTTCCCGCCTAGACCTTACAGACGTCGGTACTTGCTCTGGCTAATGTAAGAAACAGCACTTTTTTTATGAGTCGGTCATAAAAAAAACTGGGACATTGTTTTATAGATGAAGTAGGCTTGTCCAGCATCTATACCATCCTGACCAGCTACCTAGCCCACAGAAAAGACAAACCAATACGTGCGGAGCCAACGGCTGCCGCTAGCCGCGGGTTTCCTCAAGATGTTTTCCTTCACCGTTAGCGTGTAGATAGTATTGCTACTACAAATTCGCAGATGTACGTACTTTGAAAATAAACAATATAAACAAACTTAAATTCTACCGAACCATTCTGCAAAAGTGATTCAGTCCGCAAAGTAAACAAACTAAACATTACACAGTTACAACGCAAAGTTAGTCGCAAAGATAACTCGGAAAACTCTCAAGCACAACTTGTACTTAATATCTCCCAAGGTTGTCAATATGAAGAGAAAACATTTTTAAGACCAGACAACACATAACGTAGATGATAAATGAATGATTAATGAATTAACTGGACCACCGGACCAATAAATCCAAAGGTTGGTCTCCTAAAAAGCCTTTTGAGGGGCGACCGGGTGATAACTAGCGCCACCAAAGGAAAAAACATAATATCTTCTTTTATAATCCTTTTTGCAAAAATTTAACAAATCTCAATAACTGTGTTAGCAATTTTTAGAACCGATAGTCTTAAACTTAGGGTCAATAACCTACGACTTTAATCGATCTTAGTCCATTTTTTTGCAAAACTGCTGTAAAGCCCAAGGTTCTAGGCTCTAGGGTCGAAAACTATCACCATTATTGAGAGTTATGAAGTTCACTCTTCGCAAAAACGTAGTATAATTTTTTTTAATTTATTTATTGATACTTTTATTGCACTTAAAAAAAATCGTACAATTGCGGCGGACTTAATGCCATAAGCGTTTTCTACCAGTCAACCGCAGGAGGTAAGGGAAAGAGTTGGTAGGCGTGCAAAAAAAAGGAAAAGTTAATATAAGTTTAAAAATATACTTTTATAAAATATAATTAAATAAACTTACACATTAATACAGACTTATATATACCGATAACTATTCACCGATGAGAATTATACCGATAATAATTAACAGAAGATATGATTTTGTTCTGTGCGTGGCTCCAGTTGGATCCTCAGCTCAGCTAGTGGCTCAGCTTTTTAATAAATTAGTATATTTATACTATATAAAAAAAGAACCTATAACGTCTTAAACCAAAATAACCCGCCGATATCCGTTAACCCAAATCGGGGGTAGGCGGCGACCACAGTAAATGGAATTACTCGCCGAAGTCCAAATTACAAATTCCGCGGCACCATTAGAGGCGAATTAATCAAAGGGAAGATCGCCCTTGGAAAATCTAAGACACACCCTTCGCGCCACCGTACACAGACCCAAGTTTACACTATGCCCTCCCAACTGCAGTCGGTAGGGAAGGGAAAAGAAGTGAGTGACTCGGTGCCTACTAGCGCCACCAATGAAAAAAATAATATCTTTGTTTTGTAAAAAGTGAGCATCGTAAACACACTACAAATAAAGATCCCAAAATCTCAATAAGAGTGATAGCTATTTTCAGGTCTTGTTCGATTTTGGAACTAAAACTTTCGTAAGCACTACACATATTAACTTTATTCTTGAATCACTTACTTTTGTCGGAATTGTCCAACCAGCCGACGCTAATTTATCCAACTTGCGTCACAATTAAGTGCATTTATTCAGCAATTCATTAAAAATATGCTTTCAGTTTCCGATGCACTCCGTAGTTTCAATAAGTATTTCTTGCATAAAACGTTTACTAAGACGTTATTTCTGACTTATTGCATTTAATTGTGACGCAATTGGAACACAATAGCGTCAAGAGTAGAGGGGCTGGTTTCGCTCTTACTTGGTGAGTAGTGACCACGGAACAGAAAAAAACAGGTAGTGACGATGCTCACGTCGTCGGTTGTTCGTCTCGACTCTCGTCCCGTTCATTCGATTTCCGAGAAAAGCAGCCGTTTTTTGGCAAAAATTTAATGTTATAGGTTCTCGGTCTTGGGCTCTAAGAATCACTATTTACAAGTTTGATTTGAAAGCCACTTTTTGCTAGAATTATGTGTTTTAATAGAAGATGAATCTTTCTGTCACATTACAATTAAGTTAAAATGGCTCATACTTATACTTTTATTTTACTGTAACCAATACTAAGTCTCAGATACTAAGAATCAAAACTGGTTAAGATCGCATGCTTATAATATTATAATTTTGTTTACTTAAGGGACCTCCAGGTCTATTTTTGTTTACATATACTTTTTATTTTTTCCTGTTTGACTGTTTGTGTCCTAAAAAAAATAAAATAAAAAAAACAAATTATTGTATTTTTTCTGTATGTATGCGGTTGGTGGCCTAACAAAATAAAATCTGATAATTTTTTCAGTGGTAGCGCTAGTCAACCCCATCTAGTCAGCGGAAGAGTGTAAACGGGTGCCAACCCTCCTCCTTACCCTTAATTGTATTGTCGCCGTTCTCGCAGTAACACATGGTGCGGTCTGCGGGGCCTTTGCCTAATGCCCTATTGTTGTACTGACCGTGTTCATTGTGCTTTAGTGCTTTGCGCTAATAATATCCCTTCTTTCGGAGAGAGAAAGAGTACGCGAAGTTGCGCTATGAGTTACCTGAAACATTTCAAAGATGATTACATTTGAAACAAACAAGGACTTGGTACACAAACTCTCTCTGACTCTCCACTGTCGGTTACCTGGAAGAAATTGCTATAAGCAATAAGGCCGCCAATTGTACTGCATTTTTGTAAACATTTAATGTTTGTGTTTTTCCTGGTACAATAAAGAATATTCTTATTTTATCTTATCTTACACAAAGGTTTCCTGACTTAACAAGTCAAATATTCTATAGCAGACCTACTTTATAAGCAGATTAGATTTTTTTTTAATGGAATGATTTAGTAGTTTATATAATAGAAGGGCCGGTAAAGGGCTTTACAGGTGGACATGCTTCGACCAAATAGGGGATGTATTAGCAAAGGGCATGATAAAAAGTACCCGAAACGGGCGTGCGTGCATGCAACGACTAATGAATGTTGATGAAGAGAAAGAGATCTGTCAGGATCGTGACAAGTGGCAGACTGTTTAAAGCAGCTGTTATTGTAACATCCATTCATCCAAACTTTCGAATTCATAGGTAATAAGCATTGAATTTTAAAATTCAATGGTAATAGTAGTTATTGTCGGTCCAACCGTTTATTTACCTTTTGACAGCTCAATTTAGTGATGTTCTATGAAGTTACCGATTCGATTTTTTAGATTTTCTTTGAAAATTTTCTTTGAAGATTTAATCGATTTATTGCATTGCTATGTTATTTTGATATTTTTGTAGATTGTCTGTGACAACGTGATAAACCAAAAACTACCCAACAGGTTTTCATATTAATTTGTTACTTATAATAATTTAAAACTAATTTCTTATAGTATAGATCTTTGAAATAAGATAGGTTTATATTTTTATAGAAAATCAACTTGAATGGTCTTCGCTACATAATCTACTCGTCATAATATGCGCGACGCATCACTATCGTGAAAAAATAAAGGTGTCCATGAAGAGTTGTATTTTTTGCCTATGGTTTCCTGTCTAATAAATAAGGAACTTCATGGGTATGCATCTGTCAAAAGTTAAATAAACGATTGGACCGATAATAGATGAATACCACAATAGCGGGATCGGAGTAGTAGTTTGCTGAAGCCGTCGGTTCTATTCCGAGTAAAGTTCAAGTCATTATGTCAAGTCAAAGTCAATTTTTTTTATTCAAAGTAACACAGAAACTGTGACTTATTGAACGTTACAAGAAAAATTAGATCATTTGGAAAAAAAACGGACAAAAAAGCTTCAAACTTCGTGTTTTCAAACATATTCCTTAATTAACAGAGTTTATATTAATAAATGTTTTGCGGCACGCGAAAAATTTGTACAATAGGTGAGCTTAACACTAAATAGTATTACAAGTTGAAGAAGAAGTTCATTAGCCCTATCCCTGAAAGCTAACACTAAATAGTATTACAAGTTAAAGAAGAAGTTCATTAGTCCTATCCCTGAAAGCTAACACTAAATAGTATTACAAGTTGAAGAAGAAGTTCATTAGTCCTATCCCTGAAAGCTAACACTAAATAGTATTACAAGTTGAAGAAGAAGTTCATTATATAGGGATAGGACTATCCCTGAAAGCTAATACTAAATAGTATTATTACAAGTTGAAGAAGAAGTTCATTAGTCCTATCCCTGAAAGCTAACCTAAATGTAACATCAACGAAACAGTTAATACTTACTGGGCAGGCGGACCCGCTGTTTACTGGACCGGAAGGGGACACCGGGACCAAACGGCCCATGAATTATCCCAACTAGATTAATTACAGCGCGAATGTGTGCTCTAATCACAGGTGACAAGGCTGGGAATAGAATGGCAACGAAAATTCCAGCAGCACAGGCTGAGCAATTGAGGTAATGTATGGAGGCATGAATTAGTAGTTCGCTTTGTAGTTCCGTTCCGGCAAATGAAATACCTACTGATGAGGGAGCGTACTTGGCTTCATTAGGATCTTCGGCCCGAGTTACTCTATATTGTATATTAGGGGTTAAAGTATGAAATTGCCGTTTTATTGCAATAGGTTCTTTGAATTGACATAGAATCTTCATGGTTTGAGGTTTTCGAATGAAACTTTTTTCAAATGGTTTCTATGATGTTCTTTTTTTAAAAAATGTGAAACATTTGAATATCGACTTTCAATTGTTTTTGTTATTCAATTTAGACAAGAAAGATGGATACTGCGAAAATTCGAGTGATTATGAGGCACCCATTTTTCGTATTTTTTTATTTTATTGATTTGACGCAAGTGAGTCAATATTGTGGGTAAGGTAACGTTAAACCATGCCGCTAATTCCTGGGTAGTTTGACTAGCGTCGGCTTCCACTATCTCTCTTAATTCATCGTTATTCACCTGTGGAAGACCGCCCGTCTTCCTCGTGGCTCGTTCTCTAAGTCGAAATTTCCATCACGAAAGCGTTTAAACCAAAATCGCACGGTGAGTTCATTAGTAGACCCCTCTCCAAACGCAGCATTGATATTGCGGGCTGTTTCTGCCGCGTTAGTTCCGCGTCGGAACTCACTCAAATTCAAAAATCACTCGAATTTTCGCAGTATCCTTCTTTCTTGTCTAAATTGAATAACAAAAACAATTGAAAGTCGATATTCAAATGTTTCACATTTTTTAAAAAAAGAACATCATAGAAACCATTTGAAAAAAGTTTCATTCGAAAACCTCAAACCATGAAGATTCTATGGCAATTCAAAGAACCTATTGCAATAAAACGGCAATTTCATACTTTAACCCCTATTATTATATGTAAGATCCTGTGTGATAGCCATTGTGGGTTTTACTCAAGCAGTATTACGCACGACGTATTATGTCCTGTAACACGCGCAATGGAGGGTAATGGATTATTCGATACATTCCTTGTTCATGCTTATTATAGAGCTATTGTTTTACTAAACTTTATTGAAGTTATCTGCGGTTAACGGGCGATGCCGAAAAATGTAGAAAGTGCCAGGGCCAAGTTTCACAAAACTACAATTCGTACCTACTTAAGACAATTTTTCATAGCAAACCATGAATTGACATTGTCGTAAATATTGACAATATATACAAATTATACTTCATTAAAGAATAAAGTCAATAAATACAATGCTAAATACAATTTATATTCACTGATTTCTTGTATTTTTGTGAACAAGTGTGAGACAAATTCGGCTTTATAATGTTCGTTTCACACGTGAATGAAAGTAGGCTTCATATTTTTGGATAAAAAAATATACCCATCGAATTGAGAACCTCCTCCTGAAGTCGGTTAAAAACGCAAAAATATCGACATCTCCGTAAAAAAATAAATATAATATATCTTTTACGTTTGCACAAATTAGTAGTCTTTTTAGTTTTGATTATTTAAAGAGGTCTTGTATCGAGTTACAGTATCACTAGAAACTGACAGCTCATAGGAGCGATATGTTCCAAACATATCGCTGCTTTATAATAAAGGCCCCGGCTCTCAAAATTACCTATTTTCTCGAAAAAAAATCATATAAAAACCGAACTTATCTTTTTTAGGACAACGCCAATTGTAATTCTATGAAACAAGCCGCTGACGTCAACTGTACCTATCTACGTTTTTTCATCTCACTTTGTCGCCCTCGTGTGACATGACATAAGACATAATCCAGTTCCGTAACATATTCTCTGGCATCCACCTCAGACGAAGCATGTCGCCTCAACGAGGGGCGGCTGGACGGAAGTGCTCATGCATTATGCAGGCCTAGGCCTGCGCCGTGGGCCGCAGTAATCGGCTTCGATCTGGTTTGTTAGTCAATAAGCCATTGTGTGATGTGATCGGATGTAACGAGAGGAACAGCGACTTGGCTCTAAACAAACTTCACGTAGGAGTGAAAAAAGTGGGTGGGGCTGTGTCGGGTTACACGGCCGTTGGTTTAATGTGAAAAGTCTACGAGTACCTACGCGTTAATTTTTTGCTCAAACTATGCAACGTGTTACGCGGCACTGGCGCCATCTAGCGGCACGAGTCAAAAGGATCAAAGTAATGGCTACTTTGCTCGACTCAACAATTGCACACGACACGCAGTTTCAGCCCTCGCCCTGACCCCCTACTACCGACCTGAAAGACGTTTTACGTCAAGAAATCTGGGCCGAAGGATTCGAATTCGCTGCTCTAGCATACCATACTTTTACCAACTAAGCCCATAATTCCTAACCGGTGGTCCGCGGGCCACAAGTTGTCAGTGAGAGCCTCGGGAGTGATCAGAAGAAGGTTCTTGTAGTACGTAAAAATGTTACAACTCTATTTTGAAAACAATGTGCTTTGAGTTCGTGTGTTGAATCAAAATATCTTTAACTCTGTTTTTTTTTGTCTTTTATGTGTTCGAAACGCACTCCTTGTTGTCCCTGTTTATACCTAGACAACAAAGTCTTCAATCGACAAAAGGTTGGTAACCACTGAACTATGCCATTCGGACCTCGCCTCGAACTCGCCAAATTTATCATTCTATGCTTATCATATATATTCCGCTTCGGCTTCGGCCCGGAAATTTTCTTTCTATATGATCTTTGTGAATCAAGCCAAACGCGAATTAAAAAAATAACATGGTTCTAGTCCCTGAAGAAGCTTTGAAATGAACGGTTTATGTGCTGTCGACTGTACATTATCAGTGCGTTCTCAGTGCTTCAAACATACGTGGGTGAAAATATACCTTAGTTTTGGATGGTTTAAAAGACTTAGCAAAATGAACGTGCCTGACTATAGCTATCGAATATCTCGACACAAACTTCAATCGATAGAGGTATTAGTAGCCAGCCAGAGAGGTTCGTGCGTACCGCAGGTCCGTGTGTCATTGTTCTGTTAGACGGTGAGGGGTACTAATTGTTTGCTCTTTTTTTTAGACAAGATTTGTCAACTCCAGTCAAGATTTCTCAACTATTTTTTTTTATTTGCGGCTATACTTAAAAGTAATAGTCTAAATAGATCCTGTTTTATTTATTCGTTTTGTCTGTTGTGTACTTAGTTTTCTTTCTGTTGTTTTGCATATTATGTTACTTATCTGCTTATTTTGTTCCTGCAATGCATCTTGTTGGTATAATAAATATCTTTCTTCCATTTTTAATTAGTAATTCTATAACCGCGGCTTTGAAACTACCCAGAAATCAGCCAGTATATAGAGCTGATAGTAACACAAGATTTTTATTACGATCCAGTATAATTTTCGTCGTCATAAAACATACTACATTGGGTTTGGATTGGTTTCTCAAGAGTACTTCAATGAATTTCACAAGACCCGCGATATATGTATTAGTAGTGGTATTTACTACTACAGCAGCTAATTGCACCATACATAAGCCGTTTTACATAAACATGAGCACGAAGCTTCTTATATGGTAACGGAATTACAAGCAGTTACATAATTGCTCAGCTTACTGGTTTGTCACGCGTTTAGTTTTGATGATGAAAATAAGGCTTTTTACTAATTATGGTACTAAAAGTAGTACACTTAAGTACACCGTTTAATAACAAATAAATCAACTTTAGTTTAGAATGGCGAAAATCAGACTTTGTACCTATAGTCTAGAGAACGTTACTGGTAATTTTGGAACAAAAATGCAAAGGTAAAGCTGTGGTTTACTGTACGCAAAAACATGCCAGGATTCTGACCACCCTTCATATTTTAGATAAGAGGAATAGATAGAATATTGTTTATTGTATGTACACCAGGAATTACATTTGAGACTTTAACAATAATACAGTATGGTACAATTGGGTATTTGACAAAATATCAAATGAGTTACTTTTAAAACGGAATTTTGTATGAAAATACTTGCTTATGACGTCACATTTCAGAGCACTCTTTATATGTTTAAACTATTTAAAAATTGTAATAACTAGTAATTGACTAAAAGAAATACATTTTCCGAGATATTTTGTAATTCTTGTTTTAATCGAGCATATGAAATAATTTATTGTTGATTGTGTCAAATACCGTATTGGTGAAAATGTATTAAAATTTCTTGTACTAAAAAAATGTCTCTGGGCCACTCCGTAGCTTGTTCGCTCACCAGCAACCCCATCATTACCTTGTTTTCGATGCATCGCTCATTATGAACTCGTAAGCATACAATGCGCTGGCGCACGCCTCTACAGGCTTTACACCCACTCGCAAAGGCGGCAGCGTTTATTGCAGGGAACCGCCATGTTCGACGTCAAAATTACGATGTCGCGCTATAATTTCACTGTCTCGTTGGTCTAGAGCGGTATCACATCGTGGGGACGATTCCCACTAGAGGCCACCGTACATTTGAACAAATGACGTCAGTCTGGGTGTATGTCCATGTTATAAACACGTCCTCGCCTGGTCACCGTAGCGCAGGATATCCTATTTTGAGACCAGATCGGGTGTGGAAGTTATTATTATTCTGATATGGATTATATCGCACCTTCGGTAGTACAAGGGCACAACTTACAAAAAATGGTAAAATGAGTTAAGTATGCAGAAATGCCTTGAAAACACTTCTCTATCTGGTGGGATACAGACTCCCATTAAATTCATTTAAAAAGCGACTTTTTAACTGAATCTGAGGGGAGTCCTAATGCACACACAACTGCTTTAGACCACAACTTAGTACTCAAAATTTACTAAGTACTACAAAATTTGAGTATCTTAGGGATAAGCATTTTTGATAAAACCATACAACTCTATGAATTCGAAATGAAATGAAATGAGTTTATTTGCATGAAATGTCGTCGCACATTGGTGGTCAGATAAGTATTTGGCTCTACACATTTCACCTTTCCAGGCATGCAAAATTTGATATATCCTAACATTGTAAATATTACAATGTCAGATTACAACATGTCACAATAACTTCATTTACATTCAGGATTTATATCACCACAGATCTATCAAGAACTACATATACCACTTTTACATAGTCTAGAGTTTTAGACCTATTCGAAGAACTAAGGACCGTTAGGTGTTAACAAAGCGCTCTTACCAGATCGTGCTTGCTTGCTCGTTTCCAGATCCTGTTCGAGACAAAAGCAACCTGGGATAAAAGAGATATTTGACGATCTATTTATTTATCTATACAGTCCATGAAAGCTTACTGTTGGCATAGGCCTCTTCACTATCACGTAAACCTCGCCGGTCCTATGCTTATCTCAAAAAGTAAGAGTTTTTAATACAGTTTGGACAGCATATTGTCCAATTTTCATTTGTTTCTCACCACCTTCCTTCCTTGTAATATAATCGTCAATTACCGCAAGCATTGACTGAAAACCAGCCCTCAGCACAATGCTGAGTCAGATGCCCTTTGTGGCAACCTTCACACGCCACAGGATGCACTCTGACGCTCTGACTTTGCCTTGTCCTATGTTATATTTATGTGACTTGTTTTTCTTTTGTACTTGTTTATGTTACTTGTTATGCCTTTTTTTTCTAGTGATGTGTTAATTTATCCATTTATCCCAATAAATGTCTCTCTTTCTTTCTTTCAATAACGTAGACAGTGCCATTCCATACATTCTATACAGCTCTTGGTCGCTGCTGCGCCGGTGTCACTGAACATAATAATCATCACTATTAAAGCCGCTAGACTGTAAAATCATCCCAATAGCCAACTATCATTAACGCCATTAGTTATTTCATTACCATACCGCAGACTCACTCTATATCAGCGATGTTCTAACCGCGGCCCGCGGTCCAACTTTGACCAGAGAATTAGGGCTGCCAAATTTAAAATAAATTAAGTAAATAAAAAAAGGCATTTTTATGAGAAGCCCCACACATTCCTCTTAATTTTACCGAAAAAAAAAAACTTAAAACATTCTCCGGACCTGGAGAATGATAATGTTAACCCCGTGCGTCCGGGCACAATTGCATGCATAATTAAAACTCGTAGACCGTACCCGTAGGGTCAAACCAGGATTGGTGGGAGCCCTGTGAGAACCGTTCTAATCTTAAATAGCGATGGACAATTTCCTGAAATTTACGATGACTCGTCTTTGGCAAAGCTTAAGTCCCGTTGGCTAGAAGACACAAGACAATCAATCCAAATAACAAACAACCCGACAGCTGAGCATTAAATACTAAGCAGGTGGGCGGGACCAACCTACATATTGCACAATAAATCACAGTGTTGAAGTTGAGTCATTTCATCCATAGATCGGTAATTTTATAATGACTGCTTCATTGGTCTAGCCGTCAAGGCGCTTAGCTACCAAAACAGAGGTCGTGGATCCGATTCCCACTGGGGGCCGCCGTACCTTTGTACAAATGGCCTCAGTCTGGGTATTTTCATGTTTGTGACGTCCTTTACTGTTTACCACAACAAAGGTAATCCTAGTTTGGGATCAGGTCAAGTGATTGTATTCATCATCATCATTTGACGCCCACTGCAGGACATAGGCCTCCCTCATGGTTTTCTAACCATGAAGGGTTTTGCCATAATCGCCACGCTTGGCAGGCGGGTTGGCGATCGCAGTAAGCGGTTGGAATCCAAGGAAGACGCTGCTGCTCGTCTCCTGGTAATTTATTTCCTTAGTCGCCTCCTACGACATCCACGGAAGGAAATGGAGTGACGCTATTCTTAATCCGGCGCCACACGGATAGTGATTGTATTGTGTGGAAGTTATTATTATTATTATATCCGCGCAATTATGATATTATTTACAACCTACACCCCATACACTCGGATAAAAATACCGTAAAGAGACATAAGTTACTGCAGAAAAGTTTGTCCACACCAGTCTCCGACTAAATTATTTACACCACGACACGAGCCGACACCCTACAAGTCCGTACACTTACGTAAATCAACTATTTGCATTCTCACTCCTGCGTATCCTGAGTCAGATACTTACAGGATAGAATTCCGGATAGGGATGAGCGATGGTGGAAAAATATCGATGTTACCATCGGCAACTATATGTACACATTGATAGTCATCGAAGAAAAAACATGGATGTTTTTAACACCGTGTATCTAATGTGACATGTGAAGATTTTTATACTTGGAAAACCAAAAACTTCTTGCAAAAAATGGTAACTCAACTAAATAAGACTCAACAAAAAATGTTTTTATTATGGATGTCCTCCTGTTTTAGAGAAAGTCCTCCTTTATCAAGTTATCGTCTCGCAACACACTAGCAGCACTAACAAACAACTCCAAGGCATCATTGTACTTATCATCGATGTTAAAACAGGCAGGGGACCGAGAGGGTTGCCGTGGCAGAGAAGAGGCCTATGCGTAGGTGTTGACACATCAATATTTTTTTCCTCAAATTCAAAATATTTTGCACCATGATGTTTCAAGGTCTTAAAAATAATACTGAGTGTATACTACCAATTATGACCGACTTCTCTACATCGAACATCGCTCATCTCTAATTCCTGACACTCCCGAGTAGTCTCGAGTCTCGACTCGTGAGCGTACACACATCGGTCAGTCAACAAATGGTATGTGGACTGTTCTTATTGTAAAATCCTAAAGTAGAATTCAGATAGTGTTCGTGTCAGACCTTATCCATTTATATAAATAAATATTATTATTATTAAATTATGAGATTAATAGATGATAATCTGAAAAATTCGAGATTTTTTTCTTTTCATTTTGTACATATTATTTTTTACTTTCAGAAACAAATATATAGAGCAAATGTGGGTGGAAGGGCCGGTAAGGGATGTCCCAGACGGACATACTTCGACCAAATAGGGGATGTGTTAGCAAAGGGCAAGATAAAAAGTACCCGAAACCGGCGTGCGTGCATGCAACGACTAATGAATGTCGACGAAGCAAAAGTGATCTGTCAGGATCGTGGCAAGTGGCATTCCCTGGTCTCTGCCTGAAGTAGTATTTATTATCAGTAGTGTAGTATTATCACTACGAACGAAAAAAAAATCGTAATATATAAAATCCAACAAATAGGTACATGCCGGGATTCGAACCAACGATCTCCCGCTTCTGTAGAAAGGATTCTAACGATACGCTATCACCGCTTTACCGAGCAGTTATTACAAGAAGACGAAACAAACAGACTTGTGCACCAATGGAAAATAATCATATCTTTTTTAAAGATCATTTTTGCAAAAAGTGTATACTGACATTGCATGCATGTCAGTATACACTTGATTTCTCAATCAAGTGTTCCTGCATGTTTTTTACAAGCGAAAATACTGTAATAGCTATTGAATAGATTGTAATAGGTCCTTTCCTTTCGGAATGCGCACACGCAGCCAGTCTCGTTAGCGGCGCGCGCGCCGTCAACTTAAGACAAATGTGACGGCGTTATTTACGGGACGGCAGCGGAGCACGTCTAGCATGAGACTCTTCATTTGTCCACAGGGTACACGCTTTGCATACACAGTGGGTATCTTAATCCGACATAGAAAGATAAGAACTAGATGACGTGGCTCCTTGTAGTTCTGCTCTGGTACTGATATTTTAATATTAAGCTAATGCAATTTTTTTTATATACATTTAGGGTTCCGTACCCGAAGGGTGCAACACGGGAATCTATTACTAAGACTCCGCTGTCCCTCCGTTCGTCCGTCTGTCAAAAGGCTGTATCTCACGAACCGTCTAACTAAGACATTTGAAATTTTCACAGATGATGTATTTCTGCTGCCGCTATAACAAAAAATACTAAAAAGAGAATTAAATAAATATTTAAGGGGTCCCATACAACAAACGTGATTTTTTGCCATTTTGGTCTCGATCTTTGCGTCTAATTCTGTATAGATAATAATACGGAACCCTTCGGGCGCGAGTCCGAATCGCACTTGGCCGGTTTTTTAACCGAGCTAAAGAAGTTGAATTTAAATATGAACGTAACTACAGTCGACAGCACATCGACCTTACACGCGTGCACTCTGCTCAATCACGGTAAGGATCACCTTGCAACAAAAATTTCAAGTTAGACCTGCTATCGACGGTAAGAACTTTCTTACCTCCTCCATACATTTGCATAGGGTGTAGAATAAAAACAACAAACATCACTTATACATAGATAGCTGTTATTTAAGTTTTTATTTTATGTGCAATAAAGTCTAACATTACAATACGTTTGCAGATTCATGCTGTACATATATTGGGTGAAGGTTTTTTTTTAAATTCTCAAGGTCTACCTTTCACGCTTAGTGTTCTAATTAGGTATTATACTAACCCTGCACCTCGATTTACAAAGATGAATACGACAATTCCTTGGCCCATAATTACACCACATCCACTTTCGCAAACCACTGAAAGGAAGAGCAATAGCGCAGTATGATAAACGGCAATGTATTTCAGGCTGAAAGATTTACAGAACGCCCATTCAGTAAAGTCATCAACGGAATTATTCTGTAGCTGCTTGTGAACTTTGTTGTAGTATTTTGTCTGGAGATGAGATTTATAGGCGTAGGACGGTACACGGACTAAGCGTGGGACGAAAAGTACATTTGACAGTACATCAACCTTTAAATTTTAGTTGCAAAGTCGCCCGTAATGTAATCGAGTAGAGTGCACGGGTGTAAAGGTTGATCTGATGTCGACAGTAGGTACGATGCAGAGTCACTTTGTCACAAGACAATAATATGCTGAGCTGGAGACCTATTTGGTGCCACGGAGGGGGGATCTGTTATACTTTACTTTACTTAATTTCTGTTAATATTGTTCAAGCTTTTAAATGTGATTTTTTATTTGTTTTTACGACCCCTTCTGTGGCGGTAAATAAACGCATTTTCTTCTTATTCTTCTTCTTTTTTACATGCTTCGGTTAATCATACATTGCACAGTACGGCCAATAAAATACAGTAAACAATAACAATAGTAAATAAAACAACTAGTGTATGAGCGATATTTTATCACCCCAGCAATTTTAGTTCAAGAAAATTTTAGCAGAAGTAGTATTGATTATTATGTTAACAGATTATTATTATTAAAATCCTTTATTGCATTTAAACAGACAGTTTTGCACATAGTAGAGCTTAATGACATTTAGCAATATCTACCAGCTAACCTAAGTTGTGACGAAAACATTAACAGGTATTGCAGCTTACTCGTAGAATATTAAATATGCTTACTAACTACATATTTAGACCTAGATATACTCGTATAAAAATATAATAGAGGGGTAATATTATACAAAGACTACATAATAATGAAAAAATACATGATACAATACATGAATACAGAAACTTACAGGCTTACCAAATACTATACTTATAATAAATTAAGACAAATGCTGGAGTTTAGGTAGTGGCGGTAAACTTTGGGTTTGAATATTTCAAGTGAGGGGCCTGTCGGATGTCTAGAGGCAAGCTATTCCATAGGCGAATTGCTGTCACAGTGAAAAAGCTTAAATTAATGTAATATTGAATTTGATCTGTATTCATTATTGTATTATTATTATTATGCAGTATTTAATTTGTTCAATTAAAATTCATTGAAACTGACTTGGACGTCAAGACTGTATTAAGAAGGTACCAAACCTTCATGGCATGACGTCACTGAAAAAAAAGTAAACAGGAGCGCGCCTTTTCGTTTATGGCCATGGAATTTCGACTTTTTTCTGAAAAAATACTGTGGAAGTAAAGAAATTGTACAAGATTCACACTGTTTGGTTGGTTCGAAATTGTTGTATTGGATAAAAAGTCAGTATGTCATTGAGTATTTTATTTATTAAAGAGAACACTATATACAGGTTCGTTGCCCAGCATAGAGATTTCGGCTAGATCCAACGTGTACATAAAAACCTAGTTACTTACATAAGTAATTTTTAAAAAAATGTGAAACATTTGAATATCGACTTTCAATTGTTTTTGTTATTCAATTTAGACAAGAAAGATGGATACTGCGAAAATTCGAGTGATTATGAGGCACCCATTTTTCGTATTTTTTTATTTTATTGATTTGACGCAAGTGAGTTAATATTGTGGGTAAGGTAACGTTAAAACATGCCGCTAATTCCTGGGTAGTTTGACTAGATTCGGCTTCCACTATCTCTCTTAATTCATCGTTATTCACCTGTGTGGGCAGTCTTCCTCGTGGCTCGTTCTTTAAGTCGAAATTTCCATCACGAAAGCGTTTAAACCAAAATCGCACAGTGCGTTCATTAGTAGACCCCTCTCCAAACGCAGCATTGATATTGCGGGCTGTTTCTGCCGCGTTAGTTCCGCGTCGGAACTCGTATTCAAAAATCACTCGAATTTTCGCAGTATCCATCTTTCTTGTCTAAATTGAATAACAAAAACAATTGAAAGTCGATATTCAAATGTTTCACATTTTTTAAAAAAAGAATATCATAGAAACCATTTGAAAAAAGTTTCATTCGAAAACCTCAAACCATGAAGATTCTATGTCAATTCAAAGAACCTATTGCAATAAAACGGCAATTTCATACTTTAACCCCTAATATTTTGACATCTAGGGTTACTGCTCTAGACGCCGGGTAAAAAGCGTATCCTGGCGTAAAAAGCTGCTTTTTAGGTCCTAAGATCAAGTCTCGGCAAAAGAGCTATGCTTTAGAAATGTTTCTCGGTGGGTTCTAATTGCAGAATCGTTTGAATAAATTATGATTTACATGCACAGCGGAATGGATGTCACATTTGATTGGTTATTTTGTAAGATAATGTTACTTCACAGCTGTAAGAAATTTGTCACGCCTGCAATAAAATATATAAAATATATGCCTGCAATAATAAAAGCCCCTTTAGTAAAAATACAAGTTGAAAATGATTAAATAACGATAATTTTTTTTTATAGTTGTCACAACGATAGTAGGGCATATTTGAATGTATTACATAATAGACGTTTCCAATGATAACTCATGAAAATAAATGGTTCGCTAGTAATGATTACTATCAGTAAAATTATAGTGCTATCGATTTATTTTAATGAGTTATAATTGGAAATATCTATCACATACCTAGTAACCTTTGTAAACAGAACATCTGTTGTAGGGCACAGTCCCTACATTCATACTTTAACCAAAGTAACTTTAACCTGAAGTAGGGCATGTTTTGAAGAGGAGATTAATCCCGGTGACGTCACATAAATAACACCTCATTAGCGGACAGCAGCGGTTACGAAGGAAAGCTTTCAGGAAACTCCCTTCGTCTTCATTTGTCGGCCTTTTTTCGACTTTCGGGGACAAATTGAGACGATGCTTAACGAAACTAAATTAGAAATGAGGTTAGAACATAAATTAATCCGTTAATAAACAAATGATTGGAAAAAGAATGAAGACAAAATAACATATTATATACAAATAAACACAAATAAATAAATAACACTGTTTAGTTATTTATAAAAATACGATTTCTCTAAAACACTCTTCTACATACCTACATACATACATAAACTCACGTCTGTATCCCAGAGGGGTAGACAGAGAGCAGTGACTGCCACTTGCCAGGAATGTTGCGTTGGTTTGGACACGTGGAGAGGTTGAAGGAAGAAAGGTTGACGAAACAAATATATCGAGCGAATGTGGGTGGAAGGGCCGGTAAGGGACGACCCAGGTAGACATACTTCGACTAAATAGGGCATGTATTAGCAAAGGGCAAGATAAAAAGTACCCGAAACCGGCGTGCGTGCATGCAACGACTAATGAATGTTGAGGAAACGAAAGTGATCTGTCAGGATCGTGGCAAGTGACCGACTATTAAAATAAATATTTTAGGGGGGCTCTCATACAACAAACGTGATTTTTTTGCCGTTTTTTCTCGATCTTTGTGTCTAATGTTGCATAGATAATGGTACGGAAACCCTTGGTGCGCGAGTCCGACTCGCACTTGGCCGAATTTTTTATGCTTGGCCTTTTAAAATTTTTGTGCTGGAAACTTTTGTGAATGCGCTATTATTATATTCTTCCTTTTATAAATTGTATTATGGGTTTCTGACATGCATTTCCCATGTTCTTCAGAAACTTCGGAATAGTTCTAGGAGCGAAGATAGCGCGTCGGTAGAACGTGACTTCACATTCGATAGGTCGTGAGTTCAAATCCCGACACGTACCAATGAATACGTACCGCCCTTTCTCTTATATTGTAATTTTTTACTGTGTTTTTGTTCTTGTGTGGAATAAACAATATTCTTATCTTATCTAATCTTACGCGGCTACGTGCGGAAATCTCAGGTCTAGCAAGGGTTGCCAGACGTCCTTTATTTTAAAGGACGTCCTGTATGTATTTCAGACCCAAAAATTTATCCTGCCCCCTAATTTGAAATCTTCAATAGAGGACCATACTTTGTCCTTTAATTTGGAAAGAATGAATCAGCGTGGTTTCGCGCGATATCAGATACCTACTTAGTTTCTAACGCCCAAGCCGAAAGGAGTTTTTCCTTGTGTACGAATACGTGGACCAAAACCCAAGATAAGTTAGATACTGTAAAAGCAAATTTACAAATAAAATTTTCGTGAAATTCAAACAATTTAAAAATTTCATTAGAGAAAACGAAGAAGCTCTTAGAGCAGCCTAAAGTAATACCAAGTATATACTACTTCGTACGTACTAAAATCGTACTACTTAGTTGGCTTCAATTAACGATAAACGATGTTACATTGCGTATTAACATTGTTTTTTTTATAAATGTCGCTACTGATACCATAACAGCATTTTATTAAAAAAATATTATTTTCGTTATTATTTATTTTCATCCTATGCCCTTTATTTAATGGTATAAAATCCTCTAAAACATAAAACGGGAGCTGGTAACCCTACCTAACTAACTCCCAAAACTCAAACAAAACAACAGTAGAAACCCCGTAACCAATAACGGCCATTCGTTCGACATAAGATCCAAATGCGAATGTCCAAAATCCAATCGCACATGCGGTACCACGTGCTGCTAATGTCAACTGCCATTGCCACGGGACCCTCATTATTGCTTCGGGACAGCGAGCCCTCTCGATTATTGCTTTGCATGCACTCAATTGGGATTGCAGAGGGACCACATGGGATTGCAGAGGGACCACATGGGATTGCAGAGGGACCACAGCATGCCTACTTGCAAGGAGCACAGAGCGAGAGTGCGTTACACTGCTATTACATACTATCTTGCTCGCTTTGTACAATAATTTATACCTACACATAGACTTTTGATAAAAGTCCGAGGTATTACGGAATTTTCCCAATCAAAAGTAGGTATTATGTCTTAAATGTCACAGCACACCCCACAGCACATTTACAAAAAATATAAAATTTTTTACAATCATCTGCGCTCACATTGTAACATGTTTAATGATGTTAAATTTTAATGTTGTAACATTAAACATCTTACAATGTGCGAGTGAGACGGCGCATGCCAGACGTCATAGCAGCCTTACGATGGTTGAATAACCGTCACTCGATTTCAATAATTCTCAAGTTAAAACAAAACCCTTACTCCGTAGCATGTGCACCGTAGACCCCGCCTCTGCATAAGAAAATATAAGAATATTCTTTATTGTACACACGAGAAAATATTTACAGAGAAAACAGTTATAAAAGACGAGGTACAATTAGCGGCCTTATTGCTGATAGCAGTTCATTCCAAGCAACCTTATACTGGAAAGATTGGCGAAGGAGAAATGGAGACCGGTAGTAGGTGCTAATACGAATATTAATATACGTACGTATACATAATAAGAATAAATTTACGTAATATATCATACAGAATTAAACATGTATTCCAAATAACGGGAACCATTACTATTTTCCAATCAGCAAAAGTTTAAAATTCTCATTTTTATTTAATATTTGTCAAAATATTAAAACTAGTTTGATGTGGGTTTGTCATAATTCGGTACTGTCAGTAGTTTTTTTGCGTATTGTACCTACAATACGTATACAAACATCTACCTAGATATAAGAACACTTTATTACACATTTGAATAATTAAAAGGGAAGGGGATCTTATTAATAACTAAATCTTACGAAGTATATAACCTCCTTATTTATTATATTAAGTATTACCTATCTGTGGGAAATGCTAAGGAATTGTCAATTCTGTTTTTTCTCCTTGAATAAATAATAAATGAATAAATAATCCAACGAGGTAACGTAGCCAGCATACTGGGTACCCTTCCCAGAGGCGGCGATCTGGGCGCAGTTTTCTATATTTAGTTATTTTTAATGATAAATAGTGAATACCATTAATTTATGACTGTAAATAAAAGACTACCCCACATAAATGAATAAATAATATATTATTTTTGAAAGTTTGAGTAAACGAACATAAGCCACATTGGACCTTTTGCCCCATCGTTACACTGTGGCGTTTGCCCCAGTTTGTTTAGTAGGGATGATAATATGTCAGTCGATTGAACGCCTTCTGTTTGCGCTCGATGAAGTTTTCAAACGACCCATTGTATTTATTGTCTGGATATTTGTTCTTGTGTAATTAAAGCTATTTGCTTCAATGCTCTCCTACCGATTATGCTTACCTTTTTCATCCCAGCAACCCGTTGACAACAAATTTACACAGCAGATATGACTATCACGTTTATTAAATCTATGTATGTATACAATCATTGAATTTTAAATTTAATGATACAATAACTAATTTCTTAAAAAAAACGACTTCCCTTAAACAGAGCTTGACCAAATTTTTATGGGACCACTATGGAGATACCCCCTTTCTAACAGTTAGGTATTTTGCAGTTAAACGTGGGAGCACATAAAGAAAATCCCGAATCGGTAACACAACTGTTTATTCGAGGGTAATAATATAAAAAGCAACCTACCTACATAGGTGGATACACTACACCTCCACCACAAGATCTTAACTACAATTTCTAAAAGTATAAAGGAATACAAAAGTATTTAGTTCGGAAAATATTTTCCTTTAAAAACACATGACCGAACAGATCGACCGGATTTACTCGTTTTGTTAACATTACTAGTGTTTGGGTCAGTCAGCTCGTTAGTTTCACGAATTAGGTGATCACTTTCGTCAATATTCACAGTATCAACAAATTCGCCTTCATCAATAACAGGAAGTGAGCACTTAACACGTTGCGATGGAGACACGGGATCGCATTGATCATTATTATTATCGGTACTGGAATTATCTGGTAATAGCTGATCAATATGGCGCGAGCATTCAACACCATCGGTTAAACGAACGCGGTAAGTCAGAGGCGCCGGGCGCGCCATCACCTCGCCATGGGCCCACTTGCCCCCGCGAGCGCGGTAGTCGCGCGCCAGCACCTTAGCGAACACCTCCGCGTTCCTCTGCCTACCCCCAGCGCGCTCCACGGCGCGTTCTTGCGCATCCGCCACTACCTCTGCCGTGCTTGGCCGCAGTGCGTCAAGTCTGCTACGCAACCTTCGACCCATCATTGACACTGCTGGTGGCACTCCGGTCGTTGCTTGTTCGCAATTTCTATACTGAAATAAAAAAAATTGACAAAGCTGCGTCAACGTCCACCCCTTCGTTTGTCGCCTTTTTAATTGCTCTTTTGACTGACTTGACGGCATTTTCAGCCGCCCCATTTCCTGCTGGTCTATAAGGACTAGTGATTGTGTGTTTGATTAAATTATTTTTTAAATAAGACTGAAACTCTTGCGAGGAGAATGGAGGGCCACCGTCACTTACTAACTGAGTAGGCAACCCAAAGCGAGCAAACAATTCACGCAATTTATTTACAGTGGATTTGGCGCTTGTTCCACTCATGAGTTGAACCTCAATCCACTTGCTATGTGCGTCCACTGTAACTAAATAATATTTTCCCCCGAACTGGGCAAAATCTATATGTATTCTTTGCCACGGACGCGTAGGAAACACCCACGGTTGAAGTAGGGCCCGCGGAGGTGCATCACGCTGTTGAATGCAAGCTCCACAATTTCTACATAAGTTCTCGATATCAGAATCGATTTTTGGCCAGAAAACATAATTTCTAGACAAATTTTTCATTTTTACAATGCCTAAGTGGCCTTCGTGTAACTCTCGCAAAACCTGTTTACGAAGTACACTCGGCACCACAACTCTATGATTATACAGAATGCAATTTCGATCAATTGTCAATAAATCTTTCCTGTTCAAATATGGTCTTTCTTCGTCAGATACTACTGAAGGCCAACCGTTTACAATATAGCTGTAGATTTGGTTAAGAAAAGGATCCGCTAATGTCTCCCGCGCAACATCTTTTACACTAATAGGAAACGATTCCTCAACAAAATGTAGGTACGTGACTGCGCAGGTGTGCGACTGGTCCGACTGTGCCTGTCGGGAGGACTCGCGCGTCGGCGGCGGCGGCAGCGGCAAGCGCGATAGTGCGTCGGCGTTACCGTTATCAGCTGATTTGACGTACTCGATATCGAATTCATATGCGGCTAGACGTACCGCATATCTTTGTAAACGGCTAGCTACCGTTTGCGGTAGCCCCATTTTGGGCCCGAAAATAAATGTCAATGGCTTGTGATCGGTTTTAATTACAAAATGCCGGCCAAATAGGTACTGGTGATGCTTAATTACACCAGTAAATATTGCCAACGCTTCTTTATCGAGTTGACTATACCCGCGCTCTGCAGAGTTGAGGGTCCGCGATGAAAAACTAATAGGACGCTCCTCGCCATTCGGATATCGGTGCGCCAACACACTGCCGACGCCGTACGAACTGCTGTCTACAGACAAGACCAAGGGCAGCTCAGGAGAGTAATGCACCAGTACAGCCTCGCTTGTTAGTGCGTTCTTTACTGCAGTAAACGCCTCCTGGCACTGTTCAGACCATTTCCACGGCGCATCTTTTTTAAGTAAAAAGTGCAATGGGTACAACATGGTACTTAGGCCGGAAATGAATTTTGCATAGTAGTTAATAAGACCAAGAAATGATCTCAACTGTGTCACATCAGTTGGTGTCGGTGCGTCCTTAATAGCTATTATCTTACTTTCATCCGGGTGCAAGCCAAATTTGTCAATCACAAAACCGACATAAGAAATTGAATCCTGCATGAAACAACATTTTTGTAACTTAATTCTAAGTCCGACATTATTCAATCTTTGAAAAAGAGCTTTCAAATTGGCGACATGTTCATCCATATTGCGACCTGTGATGGCTATGTCGTCCATAAAGACAGCCACGCCCTTAAGACCACGCATTGTCTCCTCCATAAATTTTTGAAATTTTTCTGGCACGCAAGTGAGACCGTATGGCGTGCGACGATAAACAAACGTGCCAACATGCGTCGTAATCGCTGTGCAAGCCTGCGATGACTCATCTAATATCTGTTGCTGATAGGCATTTGTAAGGTCGACCTTAGAAAACTTCTCACCGCCGCTGAGGGCGGCAAACAGCTCCTCGATTCGTGGCATAGGGTAGGGGTCGCGAGTCAGCTTCTTATTTATGGTGACTTTGTAGTCACCACAAATACGAATTTCACCGTTTTTTTTTATAACTGGTACTATTGGGGTACCGTAATCAGAATGCTCAACTTTAAAAATTGTGCCCTCCGCCACGAGTCGATTGAGTTCAATTTCAACTGGCTCCCTTAACGCTAATGGTAAGCTTCGAGCCTTTAGGTATATTGGTGTGTCATCGTTCAAACGCAAAAACATTTTTTTTGAGCATGTGCCCAATCCCGGCAAAAATACGTCAGGAAATTCTTTTGATAATTCTGTTACCAAATTTCCCGTGGTGATATCGGTTAGATTTAGTAAATAATCTTTAATTTCAACAGATTCGACTTTCAAACTTTTTAACCATGCCCTGCCTAACAATGGCGGGCCACCATTTTTAATTACATAAAGTTTCAAATTATCCGCTGTATTGCTGCCAAGACGGGCAAGTACGGTAATATAGCCAGACGGTTCGATTAAAGTACCTGTATAGGAACGTAAACAGATCTGCTTTTGCATAAGGGGAATATCCTTGAAGTTTTTTACGTAGCATTCATAATTAATGGTCGACAGCTTACTACCAGTATCCAGTTCAAAAACAAGATTTTTATTGTTATTAATTAATAAGCTTACTTGATAAGGCTCGTCATTCTTACCGCACACGGTGATATTGTAAAACTCACTCGAGTCATCATCGCTATTCACATAATAATGCGCCCTTTGTTGCGCCACTACGCCTTTTTCCCCTTCACTATTACGATTCTTACACACCACTTTGATGTGACCCTTTTGACCACACAAGTCACATGTATAGTTTTTGAAGCGGCAAATTTCCGGCCGATGGTCTCGACCACAGCGCCAGCAAGGCCGGGATGCGCGCGCGCTCCTCGCAGAGCCTGCGCCTCCGCCTGCGGCCGCGCCCCCGCTCCTACCTGCAGCCGCGCCTGCGCGCTCCGCTACTCGATGCAGCGGCTCTGCTGCCGTGTCTCCGCTTGCAGCTGCCCTGGCTAGGCTTCCCTTGCAGCCCGAGCCGCTCGCCACTGCGTGCCGCTCCGCCGCCTCCAACGCAAAAGCCAATTCGATAGCCCGTTTGTAGGTTAACTTCGATTCGGCGAATAATTGTGAACGCATGACGTCATTCGCCAATCCCGAGACAAACTGGTCTCTCAAGTTTTCTTCCAGAGTTGTTTTGAAGTTGCAGGTGCTAGCCAAGTGCTTTAAAGCCTGTAGGTAGTCGCTCAACGACTCGCCTTCACGTTGCCGACGATGCCTGAACAGATGTCTCTCTGCAATGTCGGAACGTTTGGGCTCAAGATGGTTACCGACGATTTCAACTAATTGCGCGAACGTCTTGACCTCTGGATTGTCTGGAGCGCATAGGTCACACATCAAATCATATGTCACTGAGCCCACGACGGTCACTAAGGTAGCCACTTTGAGTTCATTTTTGATGTCGTTCAACGCGATAAACTGCTCCACGCGCCTTACGTAAGCCGCCCACTTTTTGCTTGTAATGTCGAAAGTTTCAACTTTTCCGATAGGCATTGTTGTTATTTCGATGTCGGGCACTAGTCAGGAGTAAATAAACACGCAATAACTGAGTTCCGTCGTCGCCAGTTAGGTATTTTGCAGTTAAACGTGGGAGCACATAAAGAAAATCCCGAATCGGTAACACAACTGTTTATTCGAGGGTAATAATATAAAAAGCAACCTACCTACATAGGTGGATACACTACACTAACAAAGAAAGAATTAATGAATTCAGACATCGTAGTTGTGTGTGCGTGCGTGCGTACGTGCGTGGGTGTGAGCGCGCGTGCGTGCGTGCGTGCGTGCATGCTTGCGTGTGGTGTGTGTGTGTGTGTGTGTGTGTGTGTGTGTGTGTGTGTGTGTGTGTGTGTGTATGTGTATGTGTATGTGTGTGTGTATGTGTGTGTGTGTGTGTGTGTGTGTGTGTGTGTGTGTGGGCTTGTGTGTGTGTGTGTGTGTGTGTGTGTGTGTGTGTAAAATAAAGTTGAGGAAGCGAAAGTCATCTGCAGGATCGTGGCAAGTGGCAGTCCCTGGTCTCTACCTACGCCTCTGGGATACAGGCGTGAGTTTATGTATGTGTGTAAAATAAAGTATTTGAATGTATGTCAACATAGACTTCATTTTAGGATGTTTAATTTAAAGATCAATGTGCTATCGTATCTAGGCACTCCTGCTTTCAAATTCTGAGTATTCTTCTATAATGATTAATGTGATTATCGATGGACCAAATTGAGCAATAGATATATATATGTCGTAGCCATATCGTAGTCATCATCATCATCAACCCATTATGTCCCCACCGAGGGGCACGGGTCTCTTCCCTGAGGAAGGTATAGGCCATACTCCACCACGGGGGCCAAGTCCGGATCGGTGGAGGCTTGTAGACTAGTGGCTCGTCTACTATCAGAAGTTGTCAAGCCGCCCTAAGGCCTCTGACTTGGCTTAACGACTGCCATCTATCGACGGCAGCCGGCACCAACAGCTTAACGTGCCTTGCGAAGCACGGAACCGCTCGGAAAAATGCCACTAGCGTTAGGCATAGACGGCGACCCATCCATGCACTGAACGCGCCCTGTGTTGCTTAACCTTCGTGATCGTTTAAGATCACTCAGGCAGCCGGGGCTACGAGCGATATCGTAGATTGTGCCATATCATGATGTGGTTAGCCATATCACGAAATGTGTCCTTTTCATGAAAAGGCCAAGTCAAACTGGCCGTATCATAAAATGGCTTAGCCAGATCAATGAGCGACCGACGTTTGATATTTGAATAGCGAAATGCATGACTATTTCATGATGCGGCCAAACGTTAACGCCCATATCGTAAAATACTTCCATTATCCACCGTTAGAGGCGCTGATGTTAGTTTGTTGTATATTTCTACCATGGAGGCGACAGATAAATGAATAAATAATGTCTTAACTATGAGTTATAATGAGTTGCTACGTAATAATGGCCTAACTATGAGGCTAAGTACGGATATCTCAGGTCTAACTACTTAACTACTAAGGATAGTCCGTTGGTACCCATATAGTGCATCATAACGCACCAGCGTCCTCAAATTGTGGAGTCGTTAATCTTTGTAATTTCGGAACAGCGAACTGCCCCTATATTACGCGCACCAAATCCTGAGTGATTCCAATCGTCTAACTGTCAAATTCCATACTAATTGCTATCGCAAACGTCAGGATTCCGACAGGATTTGGTACAGTCACCAGCAGATACGAGTAAAGCTACGCAATACGCATGACACATAGTTACGTTTTACTCTATAATAGCACTAACAGCTCAATACGCTACGTAAGTGCGGGGTATCGTAAACGGGAATCTCCGGATTTCCTTGACAGCACGCACAGACTAATCCCCACCGCAATCAGAACTGCCCATGGAATAAAATTGGTGTCGTTTTACATCCTCATTATTGCAGCAGCCACCCCAGCCCTCGACAATGGCTGCCTTATTATCGCCTGTCGATACAGGGTGTGTCATTTGGGGTGACTGCCGGTTCTACTTAGAACACGACTTGTCGACGCGTAGGTACTCTGACTTTATGTACTCTTAGTACTAACCATGAATAGCGGCGATTACTACCACTTTCTTCCACTTCCAATTGTGGTCTAAGTAACATTTAACTGAAATTCTTCGTAGAAATTTCATTTTAAAAAGTCACTAAAATTAACCTCTGGTCGGGCTTACTCGACAGAACATCAAACAAAGATAATTGCGATAAATTATCGCGTTTAGACCTGAAACACATGCACGTAAATATTTAAGAAAACGCGAGAATAACTTTTAGGAATCTGTTTTATTCGTCTTTCTCCTTGACATAGTACTTTTTCAATTTTTAAAATATTAGACATAATAATATAGAAAAAGTATAAAAGAAGTAAAAACATAAAAAAGGTTGGTTGGTCGGTCGGCAACAAGACCCGTTAATGCACCGCGAGTCATTAATATTAACAAAAAACAACTGGCTAAGCATATGTGGTGTTGGATACAGAGATAAACCACGCTCTGCTACCAGAAAATGTTAGAACCAGGGAGCCAAAAAGGTTCATCGCCCGGGGCCCATAAACGAGCGGGACGGCTTGACCCTCTACGCCAACAAACTAAACTAAAAATAACTTAAAATCTAGTAAAATATATGCAGCTCACATGCACAGTCCGAAGGTCAGGCTCCCTCTCGCCGTCCGCGGACAAAGTGTTTGCCGGCGCCTCCCGGCTGATGTGCACTTGAAGTTGAAGGCCCTAGTCTTCCCCATAGACTAGCCCAAGAGCGCTTCGTCTTCACACTGCGATCCCCGTGAAGGTTACGTTTTGACCGGAATTTTTCAAACACAATTTGCACACTGCTTAGTAATTACTCCTGCCGCCGCGGCAGTTCTTTATCCGAAAGCATGGGAACCCTTCCTTTATCATATTTATATCACGCCTCGTGATTCACAATTCCAACCCTAAACCTACTACGTAATCACAAGTGAAAATTCTGATCACTGACTATAGAACTGCCGCCCATAGACAATCAGTGTTGTCGGCCCCGGCTTTATTTTTTATTCTAACCATGTATGTGGCTTGATGGTAGAGTCCCATTATCGCGCTCTCACTTTGCTGCTTAAAATAATATGCAGTGGTCATTCACGGGCTAGATATATATAGATAGGCGAAATTCTTTTGAGTTCCTTTTCTAAAGAACTCTTGTTAAGGAAATGCATCTATCGTTGAAAAGGAGAGTAGACCCCTGCAGTTGCAATGCCCGACCCCGATTGAGACATTCTGAGTCATCGGGTCAGGGGCGTCACTAATCCGCCCCTGTATTTGTGACCCTGGCCTTTGACGTAGGGGCTAAGACGGTTGTAAACACCGTTCTTCTATGACAAAGAAAAGAAATGAATGAAAGTCATGAAAAGAAACATTAAACCGCGATCAATCAACATTTATTTTGTATTAAATTGACAATTTTTTTTTTCTAACAATAATAAATAATAAAAATATTGGGAAGAGACCCGTGCCCCTCGGTGGGGACATAATGGGTTGATGATGATAATGATGATTGATCAAATCGTACTATTTAAAAATATCTTAAATTATCTATATATATAAACATCAATTGCCTTTCGTTAGTCTCACTAAAACTCGAGAACGGCTGAACGGATTTATCTTATCTTAGTCTTGAAATGTTCGTGGAGGTTTAGGGAACAAAAAAAAATCGAATAATTTCCGGGAAAACCCTAAAAACAGCCCTTTTCTATTTCCCAAACAAACGTTTTCTGTGGCGTTACGAAGTTCGCCGGGACAGCTAGTTTATGATATTTTATTATTTTCCCAGCATTTGACATTTTTTATTTTAACTTTTGCATTAAAATTTAACGCACTAATGTACCCCATCAAGAATTAGAACACAAATATTTATATGGTGAATTGCAACTGAAACTGCTTGTAAACTATATTTGAAAAGTAAAGGTACATTTTATTTAAAGGTTATTGATTAAACCTACCTGTTAAACCAACCACTTATGGTTTCGATAAACGATACGATGATGATACGATCACAACAAATTCAGTTACAATTACTATTATGACACCAAAAAATCTAAATCATTCATTTGTATTTTTTCCTTTAAGGGTTTTTAGAAGAAAAAAAAGTCAAAAGTCAGAGTAGAAATTGTAATAGTCTGTGACATTCGATGTTTTTTTTTCGTAGTAGATTGTTTACAGCTATGGGAAGCTAACAGGACACTGTTCACTAAATAGACATTTTCACAACATGGGACTAACCGACAGCCCGCTTTGCCGGGGATGCCTCAAAGAAGAGGAAACACCCGCCCACGTGACCATTCACTGTCAAGGCGTGGAGGAGCAACGGACCGCCATCATTGGGAAGCTGGGATCCCTTCAGGAGGCCTGTAGTGACATCAGAGCACTGCTGGCCTTCTGGAAAGAGATAGGCTGGCTGGAGTGAGCTGACAGCTTTGCTACGTACAATGGCCCAACCATGAGGCTAAGTGCGGAAATCTCAGGTCTAACTAACTAGCTATGGGAATCTCATCTGGCCAGTGGGATGAATTCTGGTCTATGGTTAAGTACAGGAATTAGTCAGAGTGGCTTTCTTAATCAGGCTGTTAGTATTCCTATAAACACTAGTATTTCAAGTCGTAAAATACTCCGGCCACACAGAATCATGAATATTAATCCTGAAATAAAAACAAGTAAGCTGCGGTACTGGTTATCGTTCGTCTACAAAAACCGTGTTCGCTGCCGAGACTGAGAATTCTTGTCATTTTCATACGCGTACGTGACGGGGCATTGCTGATTAGTTTGCCAAATGGAAGGGTCAGATAGTCTGCCCTACCATCATCGGCATCAAATAAAAGCACTGTCGCCAAAACTGTAAGGAACAATCGGTGGATTGTTCCTACCGCAAATGTCCACGTTTCAGCTCTGTAGGTCATAAATGGCAAGTGTCTAGAAATGGCATTAAATAAATGCCTTATTATTTTCACGACTAATGAATGTTGAGGAAGCGAAAGTGATTTGTCAGGATCGTGGCACGTGGCAGCCCCTGGTATCTGCCTACCCCTCTGGGCTACAGGAGGTTATGTATGTTTGTATGTGTATATGTTGTATTTTCATTACATTTGGATATTACTATGCGTGCCAAATAAGAATAGGACTGTCACTTTGTTCCGCCATCCTCGGCAACTTCATTGTCAATGGGTAAGGTTTGCAAAAATTAAACCAGTAAGTAAATACATTTTTTTTATTATTTTTGTTGTTGTTCTTTTTGGTATTTTACCTATTTCTGCTAAAGTGAATTTGCGCAAGAGTTCATAGCGCAATGCTTCTCGACTTCAAAATATTTGGTCAAATTGTACACGATTTCTCGAGCTCTGCGATGGAGCACAGACCCTCTCTTTGTACTCATAATCAGTTAAAAGATCACTCATTAACAAAAAAATTGTTACACAGCAAATGAAAATTGTGGCTTGTTGGGGTGACCAGTACTAGCGTAATAGTGTTTTATTTTCTATTAACTTAAGTACTGAATGCAAGAAATACATACAAAGAATCAATTGTTAATAATGAAATCCAATACTAATTGAAAAATTATTTTAGGTAGGTACCTACCCATAGACAAAATATTATTTGATTTTTTTGCTGGCAGTACTATTTAGTACTATTTTGCAGCCGTCATGTGAAGTTAGCAGCAAGTCCGGTCCTATTCTTAGCTGGCTCGCATAGTACCTCTAATGGACCTTTTGCCTCTTCATTTGTAATAGGTACCTGTATAATTGGGAACTCTGCTCGCTCCCATCTACGCAATAACGAGGGGATCATAACGAGGCTTGGTATTTGCTATTTTCTTTCGGCTCTTTTACATTACAGTACGGAGGCAGTAAATACAGCAATAGTAAATTACAGTAAATAGTATAGCCCATCAGCATCTTATTCTTCAGAAAGATCCTATTTTGTGACCCTCTGTATAATTGTTTGTATATTTATATTATTTATAAAAGTATGTAAGGTATAATGTATTACAATATTACGTCAGTTTGTATATGATATTTTATTATTTTATTTTATCTAATACTTATTATATTTTTGTTTTCCTTGAATTATATAAGTCAGTTAATATTATAGCACGGTCTCATTTCTCGATTTGGAACTACCGCCGCCCATTATCTCCCGTCACCAATTGGTTAGCTAAATACCAATTAGTATTAAGCCCGCCTGTTCTTCAAATCTTATTCGGTACAATAAAGAATTTAATATAATAATTAAGTAAAGTTATTCATTAAACGGATTGTGTATTAGGTAACGTTACGCCCTAGTCGACAAACTTTTTAGACCTGCTTAACACGTTTGAAATGCTACTTGAGAGTTATTTCAGTGTCACAGAGTTAATTCATCCTTACGGGGCTTGAGCATTGTTGAAAAAAGCACCGTTTTTAGCAAAAACCGATTGAATTAAAATAAATTTTATTGTTCATAGCCTTACATAACATGCTTAGCTTACTTTAATCGATTTTATTACATTACAGAGAAATTCTACGTACGGACAAATTCCTACCTTTCGAAGCCCTATGTTTCTATAAATTGCTATTGCTGTTATTCAAATTAGTAAATTTATACATTAACCAGCCAGCCGGAGAACATAATAATGTAGGACAGATAATACTATCAACAAAGAGCGGTGCATAGGTACAGTCGGCCGCACATCAACATTTACATTTTACTTCTAAAGTAATGTAAAAAACCGGCCAAGTGCGAGTCGAACTCGCGCACGAAGGGTTCCGTACCATTATCTATACAACATTAGACACAAAGATAAAAAACAGCAAAAAAAATCACGTTTGTTGTATGGGAGCCCCCCTTAAATAATTATTTTATTTTGTTTTTAGTATTTGTTGTTATAGCGGCAACAGAAATAAATCATCTGTAAAAATTTCAACTCTCTAGCTATCACGGTTCTTGAGATACAGCCTGGTGACAGACAGACGGACCGACGGACGGACGGACGGACGGACGGACGGACGGATGGACGGACGGACGGACAGACAGACAGACAGCGAAGTCTTAGTAATAGGGTCCCATTTTTACCCTTTGGGTACGGAACCCTAAAAAGTAATGTACATAGTGCATAGATGTAAAAGTTTTTGAGTAGTCAACTGTACCACATCAGGAACTCTACAAAGTTATGTACGTACGATACTTCTAGAGGACTTGACGCTAAATAATTATGTAAATTATGCAAACGTTTGACAAGCAAGTCAGTTATTAAGAACGCCCGGTAGTGCCAAGAAACATAGTGCGATTCGACAAAAATATAAAGCCCGTCGCTTTTCCCAACGTAGCAATTTTCGTCAGTTTTAATCCAAGAAAAACGTTTGCGAATAGTGAACTCAACAGAAAGCGTGCCAAAAGCTCCGAAACGGTAGTTCGTTTTCACGAATACTATTAAATTTTCTTTAAGGGTTCCGTAGTCAAATAATTCGGAAACTTCCACACAACTCAATCACTTTCCACACAACACAACGTGGAAAACAAGTGAACATAGTCGTAAACCAACGTCGAGTGCTTATGTCCACATAGTTGGCTAGGCTATGTTTACGAAATCAGTAGTAAAATAAATGAAATTAAATAAATATAATTAGAATATGGTTATCTTATTATTTCTTAATTTAAGCTTAATTCCGGATTCACTTACTTGATTTTTTGTCAGAAAAGTCCGACCAGGTTTCGCTCTTGTCTTGTCTCAAATTCCAAAATCAAATTTCTCAATAAAGTAAACATAGTCAATTTTAAATATATCCACATAGGCACAATCACTTGACTTGCGCAGGCTCAGGTTCCTTGTCTATTTCGCGCTAGAAATTGACAATTATCTACTACTCGCGAGCAATAAAGATCTCATTCTAGTTACCCTTATGATCAAATTTCATAATAAACGTTGAAAACCCCTATTCTGAGTTCAAGGTACGGCGGCCCCTAGCGGAAATCGAACCCACATCCCTGCTGTATTAGCGAGTTGGCTACAACATAATGCTACGGAACCAATATTATTTAATAGCGCACTCTTGCTGATTTTTTATGCGTAAAACTTGGACGGTAAAACTATTGCCACGGCGAAGCAAAATGAAAGTGACATTTATGAATGCCTAGGTAACAATCTAATTCAACTTTCAGCCAAAGTTGGCCGGTTCATTTCTCTCGGGACCGCTTTGTTTCTTTTTATGGCGCCTTCCTTGCTCCTTCAATGGCGGACGTTGTTATAAGCAAATGCGGTCGTAGGTATCTCGCTTTATTCTTCCACTCAAATACAAAGAAATTTAACTAATTCCCCGTATCTATCCAGAAATGGGGGATTGTACTAGTCGTTCGAACAACTTTTACTATGCTGAAATCAGAAATCATAAATTTATTTAAACGTAAAGAATGTTATCCCAATGTTGTTCGGGTCGAGTTGTAATGGAAAAAAAACACAGCGAAAAAAAATTCCGCTCTGACCAATTGACCTGACAATTTCAAAGCAGCAAAAATATTATCAGCTGCTCTGTTCCATACTCAAGTTACAACGTACAGAATTTAAAAGTATGGAAAAGCTGATCATACGAAAATGGGTTTCTACACGACCATACGAACAGCTTTACAAAATATCAGGTTTTCCATACATTTTAATTCTGTAGCTATTAACTTTAGAATGGAACAGCTGATAATATAAAAAATATATATATGTTTTCAGGTTTTGCGTTATTTCAACTGCATGTTGTATGGTAATTTATTTTTGTTTATAAATTTTGTTTGTTAACTTGTTTATTCTGTGTTCATGTGGTAATTTAAATTAACAGCAGATATCGCTACCTTGAACAATGAAAAGATGTATACGTTCCGTAGTTCAAGCTCACTCTTCTACCGGAGTGCACAGAGAAGTTGCTGATTGCATCCCGACTCAATTGATCCCCTAGCAATAAAGAGTCTGCGTCTAACTGCTAAGTCATTTAGCATGAGGTCGAAGTGACAAATGGAAAGAGTTAATTATACCATTGTTTTACTAACCTCTAAGCCTTTATAAAGTAAAAATGTGGATGTACCTATACCTAGCGATTGACCACGTCCTATAGGATAACTAGCTTAAGGAGGCTTTACAACTGTATTTGTTCTACCAAAGTGTACGCAGTTTGAAATTTGTTCACTCCTCTGTTCCAGAATAATCGGCTTTCAAACAGAACCTACGGCCGGCAACGTCCTTTTTAATTACAAAGTTTAGAAACAAAACTGGCATGCTAGGTTCAACACACTTCATTATTCACTTTCGAAAAATCGCACTTAATTACTCTAATATGCCATGAAAACGAAACCTATAGGTACATCCCCATATAAGTTAAGGTATATTTTGATCTGTTGATTGCGTTTAAAGTCTGTTTTCTACACGTTCTACGATTTATTGCGTAGCCTATCATCGTGCATTATCACTGAGGACCAAGATGACAATTTCTTTATAGGTTTCATTAAAGATAGCTAACTGCAGTCGATTTTCGACCACTTTTCGTACACTTTGGTAGAACACATACAGCTCTAAAGCCTCCATAAGCTAGTTACATCCTATAGGACATGGTCAATCGCTAGGTAAGGGTGATGTGGAAGTGCGTTTCTACATAGGTACTAAGTTATTTAAAAAATGCGCAATTCCTGCAACATGTCGGTTACCGTTTGTCATTTAGGAGAACTTTTTTCTACGAATTTTGAAAATAGTTTGCTCAATTTTACTTTTTTGCGGTTTTTCTACTTTGTTAAGGCACCATTATGTGTTACATAGAATGGATATTTTACTTTGTACGATAGAGGTTTCCGACAATTCAAGTAAATTATGTGCGTTTTAGCAAAAGTTTAGATTTTTTCCGTTTAATGAATTACTTGGACCACCGTCCGCCCAGTCTCAGCGGTTTTGCAACTTAATATAGCGCCTTTGTGGCGAAGTCTTGCCTCAGATTTTGTTGACTAAGGAGTGTTAAGTCTCGCCGTTACTCCATTGTCCATGGAAACTTTTATCCAACTGTGCCTTAGGGTATGCAGTTTCGTATACGGATCTAGTTGATATGCCGCTAGCATGTTTGAATCGATTCGAGACACGTGATGCCTATTTAAATTGACAAGTCGAGTTTAATTATGTATAAGTATATACATCCTTGGTACATCATCATCATCATCAGACATTTGACGCCCACTGCAGGACATAGGTCTCCCTCGTGGTTGTCATATCCATGAGGGGTTTTGCCATAATCGCCACGCTTGGCAGGCGGGTTGGCGAACACAGTATGCGGTTGGAATCTCAGGAAGACGCGGCTGCCCGTCTCCTGGCAACTGATTTCCTTAGTCGCCTTCTACGACATCCACGGAAGGAAATGGACTGACGCTATTCTTAATCCGGCGCCACACGGACACATCCTTGGTAATTTTGTTGAATTGTTTGAGTGCCACATGAGTGCAATAAAGAGATTTGATTCGATACGTATTGCATTCTCTAAATAAACACCTACCTTAACAACGAAACAACAATGTTTAGTATGTTTAAAAACGAAATATAATTATTGGTAATTAGGATGTAAGTAATAGTGTAACAGTGTGAACATTTTAACCTGGCAATAAACGATTTGATTTGATTTGATTGATATAGATCAGTTTTTTTTGTACGCACTGGTCAACCGACACCTGTTAACAGCAGATTAACAGATTTTTCATGTACGAGAAACAGAGGGTAACCCCTTTAGTTCTACCGGACCTTTCTGCAACACCACGTACTATTCTGTGATCGAACACGCTCCTCTACTCACATGTAGGTAGATGCTAGAAAGGGCGTATCTTACATAGCCTGCACACACTTGCATCTAAATATAATTTATACCAAGCTTGTTTCTGACAAGTAGGTACCAAATTGCAGAGCACTAAAAAAGTGTAACTGAAGTACCATTCTCATCTGTCACTTCGCTTTCGCACCCCGATGGCAGCCCCATTGTATCAGTCAATGGCGAGGAAGTTTAAACTTTCGACTGTACTATGTGAATAAGACAGAAATACATTATTCACTATTTGCCCAGCTCCCCTTTGAAATGGATACACTCCGTGTCAGATGATGATTCTCTAGACAAAAAACAAAGTTTCATCTGATAACTAGGTAATCTAGGCTGCTGTTTCGCTAGCACAACGTAAAATTTTTTGAGATTGTAAAACAAAATTATACTTTTAATAAAGGTGGTCTGAGGCTTTGCTAGATAATAAAATTACGGACTTTTAAATGTTTTTTTGCTACACATACGGTCTTATTTATAAAAACACGATTCCTCTAAAACTAAACTAAAACTCTGGGACTACATCTTTTCCTTATAAAATCTCCACCACAGACAATTTTAATCGTCGTTTTAAAGTGTTGAGGAATCGAGCTTTCATATATAAGACAGATAGTTTTTAATAAAGAAAAGTTGTTTTTAGAATTATATATTTTAGTATCTATTTCCGCGAGACGGCATGCCGGACGTAACAGTAGGCCTTTATATTTTGCGTTTTGATTATATTTATTTATTAGCCATGGTAGCGCAGCGGTAGGACGGTAGATCGGCCTCATATTCTGCAGGCCATGGTCTCGAATCCCAGCATCATAAATTCGGCTTCACGGTTAGCGAGTGAATCTGAGCGTCTGAGGTGCTTGAAATTACCAATTTGCCGTGTGCACGTGTAGCAATTAAGCCCATACTCTCTTTCTAAGAGGAGGCCTATGCCCTGCGGTCTGACGTATATTAGGATAAGTAAAAGAATAATATTTATGAACGTTTAGCCCCCGGAACTTTAATCTGGCACTGAATATACGTAATGCAATTGTGCGAGTCCCGTTTAGCTTTTTTGCCGGCGCCCCGCGGCGGTGACTGCGAACCCCTGAACTTGATAACTTCATTGCAGCGCTGGATAAAGAGAACGGGATGAATGCCAACAGTAAAGAGCATGACTTGTAGAAAATTAAGGACTTGCGCGAATTTAATTGTAAGTAAATGCGGGTTTGATCAATGGTGATTGTAGAATTGTTTTTTTTGCAGAATCATGCGTTTTGTTTGGGAATGAGCAAGATATACTTACTCAGCGTGAGGATGCATAAAACATACTCATGATGAGTCATTTGCAAAGTATTAACTTTTCTAAAGTTAAACTTTAGAAAAGTTAATACTTTGCAAATGACTCATCATCACTTTGAACTCTAATTAGAATAGCATGAAAACTTTCAACGCTCTTTTCAAAAGATTATCTAGAAGCTACAGCGAGTTTAATGAGATTACTTGGAGTCTAACCATGTTATTATAAAAACCTGATTTAGTCCTGGTTTAAACCAAGACTAAAAGATCTAGGATTGTTGCGGTATCAAAGTTAGACCCAGATCAAATGTGTGTCGTTATTACAAATAGAAGACTATTCGAGGATCAGTTAAACCAGAGATCAGCCATGGTTCAAATAATATTCACTGATTCGTTCATTCAGCTTTCATTCAATGCTGCGTTCCGTTTCACTAAATGGATAATATCTTCACATTTTAAACGCAAAAATATTCATTATTGCGTTTAAAATACCTATACATCGTAAATTGTTCTTTGTTTAGGTTCCGATCTAACTAAAATGAGCACTATTAATTATTATATTGTTATTGAAGCGTTTTTATAATCAAGTGGGTACTCTCGTGTGAAATATTCCAGCGCGCGCGCCAAACCGAGACGTCAAAAATTTTCTGATAGTTTCATACTGGGAATAGGTATTATTAATTTTTAAACTTTGGGCGGTTTCGTTGTTGATTATTATAATAATAAAAAATTAAAATGCAACATCTGAAGAAAAAAAGAAGTGAAAATTGGAGCTCAGAAGATAAAGTAAGTTTTGATTTATTTATTACTAGATTTTGTCCGCTTAAACTTTATTCAAAGCACTTTTATTCACTGTACTTATTTTAAGATTATAGCATCAGTGTAAATCAAGAGTATAAGCTATCTATATACCAAATTTCATCCAAATCCGTTTAGTAGTTTTCGCGTAAAAGAGGAACAAACATCCATCACACTCACAAACTTTCGCGTTTATTATATTACAACAACTACAGCACAAGCTAGCCATAATCCTTAAATCGACTAATTGTTCTTTTATTACAGGAAATATTACGTCAACTTATAGCACAATCTGCTAATATCATCGAAAACAGATCGACGAAGACGTCAGATAATATTAATAAAAGAAAGGAGTGGAAGACTATATCAACTAGGTAATAATAATAATATTTTGGCACATTCCACACACAGCTATTATTTGTTCCCAAACTAAGCAGATCCTTTAGTTTGGGTACCAGACAGCTGGTATTGTTAATGTGATAGCATAAAACATACCTATTCTTTTTAGATTCAATGAGCTGACTGGCAAACGTCGATCAGATGAAGAGCTGAAGTTAGCTTGGAAGAGACAAAAATTGTCTGCCAAGTCCAATTTGTCTTTTCATAGAAGAGAACAAGAAAAAACAGGGGGTGGCGAAAAACCACCTTCACCTTCTCAAGAGGACTTGGCAATAATGGAAATTGCTCCTCACGACTTTGTCATCGAAGTTAATGACTATGATAGTGATGCAGTGGTAAATAAAATTTCTATTGTGCATGCCATTTCACTATTGTAGGTAATGCTAAGTTATATCTATTTACATTTTTGTTTCAGATTCCAGGTTCTCTTCAGTTGGCCCCGACATTAACAACAACAACAACCTTCACTGACCCTAATCCTGGCCCTAGCAGTATAGAAAATATCGTGCTGGTAAACGAAGACAATGTAGGACATGATGTTATAGAGGAGAAAGGTAAATAATAGTTATTATAGAGCTGTTTTAGTCTTATTTATATCTTAATTTTGTAAAATATTTACATAAAACTAATTTATTTCAGAAACAATTCATGCAGTCCTAACTACAAATGAGAAGAGAGATCGTACAAATAGCACAGTAACTAAAAGGAAGAGCTTGCAAAATAGGTATGTTGAAATAAATATTATATAAACCTAGTCTTATATACACTTTTTAACATTTTTATAAATAACCCTTACATACAATACACCTTATGCCTCATCCACTTGCAAACAAACTTCTGATACTACTTTGTACATAACTGTAAGTAGGATGTTTAATTTACTTTACTTTTGATTTTACAGAACTGAAGACATGCGCAAGTCAATTGTTGAAAGTAACAAGGAATTTAAAGAAAGGCAGCTAGAAATGATGGAAATTGAACATAAATTTACTATAGAAATTGCCAAATTAAAAATGAAGAAATTAAAATTAGAAATAGCTTTATTAGAAAGTAAGAAAAATTCCAATACTGGAGAATAACTACATATTTGTTCAATAAATATCTATTTAACATAACATGTTGTTGGGCTCAGGCCTTCTCTTAGTTGGAGAAACATTGTAAACAAACAATGAACTATGTGGCTATCATTCGTCCACTGGTAGACATAAGCCTCACCCATGACACACCATGATTCTCTATTCTCAGCCATCCTCATCCGACCACCACTAGCAATGTTTTTGAGATTGTCAGTTCAGGTATTCTTTTGTTCTTTTCAGGTACAAACTTATTTACTGCAATTTTTGATTATTTATTAGTTTTAAGTAAGCCCATTAAGGCTGTAAAATTAAAATTGATTAAAAATGAGTTTCAATGAACTGCCTCCTCCTTAAACTTCCCCTTACTGTATTAGGAATATAATTTTGTACAATAAGTGGGCTAGATGAAGATCCCTCAATGTCGTTTTCCTCACCAGGAAAGAGGTCTTCTCTCATGTCGATAGCGATGTTATGGAGTACAGCACATGCAACAATTGTTTTTTTAGCAGTTTCTATATCTCCAAACATGCCTCTTAATAAGCAACGAAATCTTTGCTTCCACAAACCAAAACAGCGTTCTACAGTGTTTCTGGTACTGATGTGGCACCTATTGTACCTTTCTTCTTGTGGCGTCGTGGGGTTCCGCACTGGTGTAAACAAATATGGAGTGCAAGGATAACCACTATCACCCAGTAGAATTCCAGAGAATGCGCCAGCCTCAAACCTCTGCTTCAACCTACATTCTCGGTATATCCTGGAGTCATGTACACTGCCACGCCACCTGGTAACGATGTCCATGATTTTCAGGTCAGCGTCACAAACCACCTGCAAGATGACAGCTTATTAGAGCTTTCCATTCTACACTGTTATTTCATAATTACTTAATATATTATTCTATCATTTATATAATATTTGTTGCCATAACACAGTAGGCATAAATAAATGTTAATCTCACTACACAAAGTTAAAAGGATTTGTATAAAAACTAGGTACCTGTACATTGATTGAAGGAAATCCTTTTCTATTAATGTACAGCTGACCCCCATCAGCATTGATTTTTTTTACTCTAATATGAGTACAGTCGATTGCGCCTATTACTGTAGGAAAATTAGCAATTCTGCGGAATTTCCTAATAGTTTCCTCTTGATCAGCTAAAGTAGAAGGCATTTTAATAAATCTTCTGGACATCCGTGACAATGCTGCCGCTACCTTCTTGCATGTTTTGCTGACGACTGGTTGAGATACACCATGTAGATCAGCTGTATCATCTTGAATCTATAAATAACACAATAACATTTTAGCATTGTCTTAGAGGTTGGGAACATAATCAAAGGTTAGGTTTGACAAACGTTTTATAGTACTTACTTCATGGCGAGCCCAGTTGCGTAATGCGCAAACTACTTGTACTTCAGGACTCAATGGGCATCCTCGAGAGTCATGCGCCAAATCCTCGCGTAACAAGTCAACAATTTTTTCGCCAAAACATTTTGTGAACCTATATTTGTATCGAAAATCTTCGTCACTTAATTCAAAGGGATCCACACGATGACGAAGTCTGCTGGATCGCCGAGACGTCTCCAGCATGTCCAAATCGTCCAAATCATCGAAATCCATCATATCAATGGCGTCCATAATATCAATTATTAATTGCAATCTATCACACACACGAAACCAAACAAATTCAAACGTCAATTTGGAGGTTAGTCCATAGATAAACTAGGGGTATCAGAAGTTTAACTTTAGTACCATAGATAGTCCATGACGTAGCGATAAACTTCGTTTTGTAATAACATTTTACTTGGTCTATGGTTTAAACCTGGTAACAATCCCAGTACTAAATTTAGACCGCGTTTTGGAATAAGGCTGCTAGAGTCTAGGACCGAGACCATCAACACATAGTTCTGCGTATCATTTTTCGATGAACTAGAAGAGTATATTACATTGATTTAATGGTTACGTTTAAAAGGAGTATATAGCTTTAGTTACTTTTTAGATATCTCTGTAAATGTTGTGGAAACCTACAACTGGGAATCAAACATAAACTGTTATTTCGAACTAAAACTTTCCCAAACACTACACTTTATCAGCATGAAGTAAGTGAATCCGGAATTAAGCTAATAACATGCGTTATTAGTGTATTCACGTTGGCGTTCCTAAATAAATAATAACTATTATTATTATTATTAAAATGCATTTAAACACACGGTTTCGCACATAGGCGGGCTTAATGCTACTTAGCATTGTCTACCAGCTAACCTAAGTTACGACGAAAACATTAGCTATTGCAACTAACTCGTAGAATATTAAATACTTTAAAAACTTATTTAAATATATATTAAAAACTTACTAATTACTTATTTAGAACTATCTGTTACGTCTGTAAAGGAGTGAGGACAATCTACTTAGGTACTTAAAAACATAAGGTAAGTTAATAATGGTTAATATCAAATACCCAAAACCGTGATCATCCGGCAAGGACCATGTAAGAAGAAAACAATCCAATTAAATCAAATTAGCCAAAGCCGCGCCAAGTGTTCTTTTCCTGGTTCACATTTGGCATAACGTCCTCCGAAACTCCATCGAGATGCATGTATGCAGGTCGGATGCACTGAACTCCTCTGGGTCTAATTTTCGTAACCTTTGGGGAGATGAGAGAGGGGTTGCCTTATGTAATTTGCACTTTGTCTTTGTATGTAACAAAAGTGACAATTTCTAAGTTATTTTCCTAAGTGTAACGTAATGTAAACGTAATAAATGAAAAAATGCTCTTAAAATAGTTTTGCTGTCACCAAATAGCAGTGGCGACTTCTTGCAGCGAGAATAAAGTGTCTCTGCTTACCCCTACAGGCGTGAGTTTCTCACGGTTTAGAGCCCTTCGAAGGTAGAGCAATAAAACTCTTCGATGAAACCCAGTTTAACGACGTTATAGAATTCTTATAATGTTATAATTAGTTTCAGAATCTCAAAATTAATCAACATTTACTTTAGTAAATAGAATTTATAATTTAGTCCACCGTGATGGTCCATGGACTATGACAGCCTCGTAAGTAGCGTCCGTGCTCCTTCCGTGACAATAACAGTAGAGATTAGCGAAAGGGTCACTTTATGTCACTTATAATTCGCATATAGTTACAGAGCAGTGGTAGCGGAGCGGTAGATTGCCGGCTTCTCATTTAGCAGGTCGTGGGATCGAATCCTGGCATGTACCAATGACTTTGTTTTCTAAGTTACATACATTTGCACTTGGTAACGGAGAAGGAAAATATCGTGAGGAAACCTGAGTGTCTGAGGTGTTCACATACCTCAGCGCTTAAAATTGTCAATCCGCGGTAGGCACGCGTGGTAATAAAAGCACATACTCTCTCTCTGAGAAAAGGCCTGTGCCCTGCGGTGGGATGTAAACAGGCTACGTAAAAAAATATATATATTTCTACATTTTTGCATCGTGTCCTACCTAGTAGACATGGAAGCCATTTTCTGACACTTGATTTCAACAATGTAACGATACAATTCAATTCAATTCAATTCAAATATTTTTATTCATTGTAAAAACAGAATGTTTACTTAATGAACGTCAAAGTTGTTAGTTTCACAATTAATGGATTATGTGGAGAAGAAGCTAACAAAGAAACTCCACATTTATTCTTTTCAAAACACGTTTTAACTTAATTAACAGAGTTTTCAACGTAAAATATTAGTCATGAATGTGTTGAACACTAGTCACAATCGTCCTTTAAATAATATTAATCTACTGTTTAATGCCAAACATCTTTGTCTTGTCTTACCAAACATCTATACTTCATTCAAAGTAGACTAATTGCTCCTTCAATAAGGAGGTATCGCTACAATACAGTTGACAGCAGGTCAACCTTTATACGTTTTGTTGCAAAATCGTTCTTAACTTAACTTAGTAGAGTGCACGTATGTAACGGTCGATGTGGTGTCGACAGTACAATACACCATACAATATAAGTGATTATTGAATTGAATTGAAAAATTATTTATTGCACAAAAAGGATTCATCGGCGTATCGTATTGGCGTTTGCGTTGTACTGTGTTGGTGTGCTTGCATGCGGCTCTCGTTACCAATCTTTAAGCCACCCAAAGTAGGTAGGTATCTAATGACGATTGTTGTTCAAACTACTCTAAAAACCACGGTTTAAAGCGTAAATCTAAACGTAGAGCCAATGGATCGGACAGCACCCCCGGAGGCTTGGGTTCTAGTCCCGAAGGGGCCACGAACATATTTCAAGTGCAGGATTAAAGCGACTCGCATTCGACCCAATGGGCGAAATCGAGAGCTTCCTACAGAAAGTCTACTCGATGCAAATAATTTATAAAGCATCCAGCTACCCACGTAGACAATATTTTTTCAAAGGATGGTACATAATTACCTATATCGTCTGCAATAGATGGGAAGGCTCTTGATTAATCGAGTTTCTAGATTATTTACCTGAAGTAAAAAACCAGGAAATACCACAAACCTGCTGCCATCAGACTTACTCTACTATAGCATAGCCTTGCTGTACCATATTTCCCTTATATGAAGTTAAACTATAAATCCCGGGTATTCTTAAGATAAGATTATTTATTATTATTATTTATACCACACCCACTCAGAAAGTGTCTCGTTGCTCGTTCATAAACGGGTTACAAAGTTCGTCATTTCTCCCTTATAAATGTGCGGTGTGAAAAGTTATACGGAATTTCAATTTTTATGAAAATCCATTCCGACAAGCGTTCTTTGGTTTTTTTAGCAGAGAACATAAAAAACATACAGACGTCAAATCTCAAAACTATGTCAAATAGGTAAATAGAAAAAGAGGTGGAATTTTTTTTAGTACCTTCTCGAATTTCAAAGAAAGGAGGCTGGCAAAGTTTTTCTGCACTACGAAAAAAAACAGGCGCGGCAATTTTTGTGAAATTTGGTTTTTTACTAAATTGATAATTAAACAGTACGCTTTTAATTATTCTATATAATTTTATTTTCCCCGTAGGTGTAGTATAAAGCACTATGTATCACTCAGGAGAAAGTTCTATTTCTGTAGATCGATCGTTTAATAGATCGAAAATAGATCGTTTTATCCCCTCGGTGTATAATGTACTATTATTGTGCACTAGGGAAAATAAAACATAAATTTTTTACTGACATAATATTCAACAGTATTCTTCTTATTTTTCTTGTGCCTGTCCAACTAAAGTTTGCCCCTCAGTTCTGCATTCATTAGTTTGTTCGTGCGCTCGTTCATTTGTTTTTCATTAATTTTTGCCGGCCCAACATCCCAAAATGGATCTTGGCCTTTTCAAGGAAGGCCATGATCTTCATCTTTCTCCTCCGACACCACCAATTTTTTTTTACCTGGAGTTTATGCAGGTTCACAACGTCTTTCCAGCGACACTTTGGGACGTCCGACCACGTCCCACATAGGTATGCTCTGTTCACAACCCGAATCGAAAGCCCTACATGTTCTCTCTATCTCTTGCCAATTGAAGTGTTTTAAGTAAAAAAATCTATGCGACGACTTCTTTCTTCTACTAACACAATCAGAGATTTATCTATTACAAAGTATGCAGTCGAGACGTTTTCCGTCTTCCAGAGTGGACCTTCTTTGCTACTTGCCTGTCTGTCCCCGAAGTGCGAATGCGTAATGTGTGCCTCTGACAGCTGATCGCCTTTAATCTGTAGCTTTAAATTTAAGGGCGCCTTTTATTGCTTCATTCGGAACTATGCTCCACAAGATTATGTGGAGCTGGGGTACGTAATAGGCACGACGTTTTGTATCGCTGAATGTAGTATCGTTAATAGATGGGATAGGTTTTTTGCTTAGAGGCGTGGGCTTTTTACGGACAGGGATAAAGACTGATGTTGATCTAAAAGACAGGCCGGTCCAAAAACTAAGCCCTAAAAGTCAATTGTATTGAAACCTCAGAACACAAAAAGAAGATTGAAACCAACCTTGTTTTTGACACATCTAATTCAAAGTCTCATTTTTTGGAGCAGCGCCCATCATATTTGGAGTTCTGAACTCTAAGTAGTAGGATACGACATTACAAGAGACAGATAAAAAAAACCATCCTATTATTAAGCTTTGACACTTCAATCAAAACATAACACCATTTTTATCGAACCGAATTAATTCAACTCGCCTCCGCGTGGAACTAATTGATCACAATTGACACCAAAGTACCAACATTATTTATTGATATGAACAATTATTACTACAATGGCTGCGTCGCATTTTCATAAAGACCATTGCCCACTCTCAAAATTCGGATGACAGAGCAGTTAACGATAGATTATTGTTTAACCATAATAGATTTGACAGCCTGATGAGTTAACGCCTCTATAAAAAACGCTTAACTACTCTATCTATCCGTTCGTAAATTGCCAGTGACATGTTTAATCACTGGACTCAAAATGCGTGGGAGCTTTTTACGCGTCCAATCAGTAACTTATTATGATCACTCGATAATATTAACACCAATTTCGTAAGTGACACCGTCTCTGTCTCTCATTTCAAAGAGCGAAAGAGAGGTGCAATCGATAACTCACATTGTTAAAAAGCCATGTCTCCCAGTATTCCCACGACAATATCCCTCGGTCACACCGGAAATGTAGCGCGTTCTTTACGACTTGCTTCCGATTCGCTCACACGGTATATGGGATACAGCAGGCGCTCGTACAGATTTATGTGTTTACCGACAAACAAGCGGACTGTACGACTTTGCCAGGGACGTAGAAAGGTTATTGAGGAAAATAGGGTAAGTTGACAAAAAATAAACATAACTCTATTTAATCGAAAAACTTTATAGATTTGCATATTATGATATACAAAGAGTTTGAGGTATGTTTAGGTGAAAGGGTTAGACTACATGATTTACCGCTAAAGTTACAGCAACAAATCCGCCTGCGATGTCGGATGATTCGGAAAACATTCCCTGTTTCATAGAATTACAATTCGTAGTTTACAGTGACAATTCGAATTGTCATAATAAACTACGAATTGTACCTAGTGTTATGAAACTCGGCCCAGTTCACCGACATGTAATTGTTGACAGATGATCAACCTTCAATTTAGGACTTGAAATGCTTGTTTCTTAAAATTCTCATCTCAGTAAATATTTAAGCATCATTCTGTCTTGTTCTTTTTGTGAAACCTGAAGTCACACGCTGATACTCAAATATTTAGGTTCTTGAATTGTCCACTCAAAAGGCGTCCGATAAAAGCTTAAGATTCGTGTGCTGTTAACTATACGTGAATATGCACTGGAAAGTCGCGATTTTTGGCGTTAAAACGGGCAATCGCGTCGCTGTGCTACCCTTGCAGCATGGGTAGTCATGGGTCTGAAGGTACGACGATGCTAGTCGTTCTGTCAAATTCTGACATTTTAGCGCCACACAACGCGTGACTCATGCCATCGTACTAGCCGTGCTGGCCGTCTTAATTGACCACAATGATCAAATAGGCCTTTGCTTCAAACTGGAAAAACCAATTTACCCACACATTTAGAGCCAGTTCCTGAATTGAGAATTTCGCTAAGTAAACAGTTAACTGTAGTGCTTTCTCTTGGAATTTCTCAGAAAAGAGCGTGACAGAACGTTGCTTATGTTTACTTAGTATAATTCTCAATTCAGAAACCGGCCCTTCGCGTTAGCTATCTATAGATAAATAGATCACTTTTGAAAACGTTAGCAAAATAAGACCTGTCGCAATTGACCACAGTGGTCTGTGGTTAAAGTGAAGTAGAATATTATTTACTATATTTTATCGTAGTCTCCTCCAGACCACAATTAAGGTTAAAGACAAAAGTTACTATAAATAAACGTAACACTTCCTAGCTTTACGCACAGACTCGAAGGACCTACTTAGCCTTTACACGTTAGTCATACACCACTATTGTCAATGTCGCTAGCAGATAGGACCTTTGAAACCGCAATCGGCTTCCGAGGATAATCTCCGAAATATTACGGTATGCGGTGACCGTAACTGCCGTACCGTAAACGTATCTCCGCGGGGCAGAACGCCGATGAATCGCCGGATTATGTTAACCCACTGTTGGTTTCTGTACTGGAGGTGCGATAGCTGTTTTGTGGAAATGTCGCCCTTCGATCAGTGGCGTAATGAGTTGAGCGTTTGGTTTTAGCTAAGTTTCATGTAGAAATTTAAGACTGGGTAACTACGTACCTTGTACAAACAGAATTGTCAAAAGACGGGATTCTTACCACGATTATGAGTTTAGTTGGATTCGCGATATTGCAGTGCCGTTGCTGGCTTCAGATACAGTACATACATTCACTTACATAAACTCTCGCCTGTATCCCAGAGGGGTTGGCAGAGACCAGGGACTGCCACTTGTGAAGATCCTGACAGGTCACTTTCGCTTCCTCAACATTCATTAGTCGTTGCATTCACGCACTCCGGTTTCGGGGACTTTTTTCAGATACACTTTCTTTTAAAATTATATTTATGTACATCTACCAAAGGTTAATTTAACCTGTGGTTATAACTTGGAACTCTGGAAGATAGAACAATAGAGTTCAGATACAAAATACATAAGTTATGGTAAATGCCTATCATCATCATTATCAGCCATTTGACGCCCATTGCAGGACATAGGCCTCCCTCATGGTTTTCCTAACCATGAGGGGTTTTGCCATAATCGCCACGCTTGGCAGGCGGGTTGGCGATCGCAGTATGCCTATGTTCTTATGTATTTTCTTAATTTTTACAATGTACAATCGATAGCACGTCGACCTTTACTCGAACATTTTGAACTCAACTTTACGTCGCTATGGATAAAATCGGTCCAAAGTTCTTCAAAATGTAAAAACGATCACCGTGATCAACTGTCGAATGAATCTAGACTAAATAAAGCATAGAGTCAACCAATCGAAAGATAATCATCCTCAGCGCAGCATTAAATATTAATAAAAATACATACATAATACCTGCACCATATTATGAATTTGACGTCAAATAAACACAGTATCCGAGAGCTAATTTAACATCTCACATTTCCTCCAGTGGGAACCGAGACAAGCAATGTAAATGCAATGTTATAGGAAACAGTAATGTTCTGAAGACACATTTACAGGTTGCACGCCCCCCTCCAACCCTAAGTTTTATTCAAAACTCTACTAAGCAACTCTTTTACTCTCCACAATAAGATATATTTTGGCCTAAGAGGCAGGCAAGCATATCCTTGTGAATTGAATGCGGCAGTGCAGCGTTGACGGACAGATAACACAACAAATGCGATCAGAAGAATAGCTCGCTTAAACCAAACTCTATCGGTATGATCTGGTGCTGTGTCTCACTCATTCTAACTAGTTAGAATAGAAGGGCGCAACGCATATAATTGTATCGGCTGAATACTGATTCCCTTATTGTAAAAAATTGCACGGCTCATCGGAAATTACGAAACTGCGTCACAGTACAAATATGTACTGCGTGGTGAGGCGCACAAATTAGAGTTTTTATGTCCTAGAGTACTTTTGGTGAGTTTCGCCTCAAATCAGTTTTTTTTATTCCATCCAGAAATAAATTACGGGTTTAGATGTCAAAATGTCCTGTGGTACTGCATAATCCACGATTCCCTTTCGCAACTTCTGATTTTTCGAACCCTGTGACGTCTATCCTTTGTGCTGGCACCGAGAGGAATCATGGTCGTCAATGTAAGATGGTAACTCTGTCATCACAACTATAACTATTCTTTTAAAAGTATTGGTTATAATAGGGGTTAAAGTATGAAATTGCCGTTTTATTGCAATAGGTTCTTTGAATTGACATAGAATCTTCATGGTTTGAGGTTTTCGAATGAAACTTTTTTCAAATGGTTTCTATGATGTTCTTTTTTTAAAAAATGTGAAACATTTGAATATCGACTTTTAATTGTTTTTGTTATTCAATTTAGACAAGAAAGATGGATACTGCGAAAATTCGAGTGATTTTTGAATACGAGTTCCGACGCGGAACTAACGCGGCAGAAACAGCCCGCAATATCAATGCTGCGTTTGGAGAGGGGTCTACTAATGAACGCACCGTGCGATTTTGGTTTAAACGCTTTCGTGATGGAAATTTCGACTTAAAGAACGAGCCACGAGGAAGACCGCCCACACAGGTGAATAACGATGAATTAAGAGAGATAGTGGAAACCGACCCTAGTCAAACTACCCAGGAATTAGCGGCATGGTTTAACGTTACCTTACCCACAATATTGACTCACTTGCGTCAAATCAATAAAATAAAAAAATACGAAAAATGGGTGCCTCATAATCACTCGAATTTTCGCAGTATCCATCTTTCTTGTCTAAATTGAATAACAAAAACAATTGAAAGTCGATATTCAAATGTTTCACATTTTTTAAAAAAAGAACATCATAGAAACCATTTGAAAAAAGTTTCATTCGAAAGCCTCAAACCATGAAGATTCTATGTCAATTCAAAGAACCTATTGCAATAAAACGGCAATTTCATACTTTAACCCCTAATATTAAAATACTAATTATTATAAGGCCATTGTATGTACCATTTTTTTAGTTCCTTTTTAGGGTTCCGTACCCAAAGGGTAAGGGACCCTATTACTAAGACTCCGCTGTCCGTCCGTCTGTAACCAGGCTGTATCTCATGGACCGTGACAGTTAGACGGTTGCCATTTTCACAGATGATGTATTTTTGTTACCGCTATAACAACAAATACTAAAAACAGAATAAAATAAATATTTAAGGGCTCCCATACGACAAACGTGATTGTTTTGCCGTTTTTTGCTCGATAATAATAACGGCAACAGGTAGACGCTTCAAATCTTCAAATATTGTATAGATAATGGTACCCCTTCGTGCGCGAGTCCGACTCGCACTTGGCTGGTTTTTGTGTTTCCCTGGCTACTCTTTCTTAGGTGAGGTAGATACTCTTTCTTTCTACAGATTCCTTTGGTTTTCCTCGTGACAACCAATGACGTGACCACCAGCAGCCAAGAAGCTAGAGCTTGTCACGTTACTGAGGGTTGTGTGAAGGCACAAACCTTGGTAACGGAAGCTAAAGAAATAATAAGAAAGATTTAGAAATGTAAAAGTATAATCATCAGAACCCCTAACCTACAATTAAACTAAACTTAATACTAATAAAAACAACAAAAATATACACAAAAGAAACCTTAGAGCCCAAAAGCTCGGGTAAGCAGGTCGTGGAGGCAGGCCGTGGAGACGGGCAGGCAAGACGTGGAGGCAGGCCGTGGAGACGAACAGGCAAGTTGTGGAGGCGGGCCGTGGAGACGGGCAGGCAAGTCGTGGAGTCCCGCAGGCACTCCGAACAGTAATAGGCAGGCCGCAGAGAGGTAGATAGGAAGCAAGAACTCAGGTAAGTCTCTAAAGCAAGAGCTCAGGTAAGACTCACAAGTAAGACTCAGGTAAGACTGACTCGAAAGCCTTCTTGGGCGGCTTTTAATTCCCAAAAGTAGTTCGATTCTAATATTCAAATTTGATCTGAATCTGCGTCAGAATTCTTCTGGAAGTTTACGCATCCTGTTCCAAATCCAAAATTTCGAATTCCAGATCTTCTTTCTCTTTCTTGCATTAAATTCATAAAGATTTGGAATGCGAATAGTCTTCTAGAAGTCTCCATAGGCCAGAAGTTTCCTTACTCGACCTTCTTAGTATGACGGTTATTTCACATAATTTAGAAAAATAAAGAACAATATTCACATAAAAGAAATATCTGACTAACAGTTGAATCGTTGACAGTAAAGCAAAATACAATATTTTCAATGTGAAAAGTGGAAAAATAATTAGAAATACGTATTAGCTTTGCAAAAATAGTGAACCAACATTATGCTTTCGTTCGTGATAACATGAAGGTGTTGTGAAATTGGATTTCAGTGGTTCAACTTGGACAAAACGTAAGTCTTTTTGCATTGATAGAAAAGAGTAGGGTGCTAGGCAATAGAATCGCGCTAGACGCGTAAGCTAAACCCTACAAGCTTCCATTACTTATATTACGACCAAGGCTGTTTCGTTTACTCTGTCTTTTGTTTTGTACTCTGGTTTTGTAGTAATCACATATTTCTTATGTCATCATCATCATCATCATCATCATCATCATCAGCCATTTAACGCCCACTGCGGGAGACAGGCCTCCTTCGCGGTTCCCACAACCATAAGGGGCTTTTCTTATATAGATGGATCCAATTAGGTGCCTAGCTCGTTCCTAAAACTTCGCCAATTCTCTCCGCCTACTTTGTAGCTCTATTCTTAACCTTCTGTCGCTCGGATAGTAACAATTTAGTGGCACGGCGGTGCAGTGGGAACAGACAGATGGACCGCCGACAGCGGCGCCGGTTCGACGCCGCTATTTATTGCTTCCACACGCCGAATGTCGCAGGAAGCGAGGTGATAACTCACTAAGCACCGCCCGGCGTGAAGCTATCAGAACACTAAACAATATCGGTATGGCAGGACATTGATCAGGGCAGACAAATAAATTTTCATTGGACCATTGAAAGTGGCTGTTGGCCCGGAGTATTCCTCTATCAATCAGATGCGACGGTGTGGCAAAGTCGGCAGAGGGCTCCGAAAGCGAGGGATATCAAAAGTTAGCGTAACAGGGAAAAAGCCTACACATATATTTATTTATTCAGTTCGGAGAATGATCAGCTTAAATTATAGTTTAACAAACGCTAAAAGCTTATCTTATCATAAGCAGCCTATACACGTCCTACTGTAGGGCATAGGCCTTCTCTCAGAGAGAGCGTAATTGTATACAGTGTATCTAATACTTACATAAAAATCTCGTGTCAGTGTTTGTTATCGAACTCCTCCGAAATGGCTTCACAGATTTTTATGATATTTTTTTGTGTATATTTTGTAGGTCTGAGAATAAGCCGTAGGCTAATTAATTAATATGGCAAAACAACGTTTGCCGAGTCAGCTAGTAACAATATATCAACCTACTTCTGCAGTGTGTAGAAGTGGGCTGACAATGATGATGATTATGATGAATGAGATGTCCCACTTGCTTTTTCAGCTCTCGGAGTTTTCTCAGTTAGTCTGCCTGTCTGCAGAGTTCAACAGATAAGGTTGACATGGTTTGCAGTACAAACTGAAAACTTAGAGGCAGAAACCAATTAATAGTCATTAGTAGCGTATGAAAATGAAGATCATACTTCAAATTGCCCACCAATGACAACAGTGCATGCCTAAGATATAAGACAATAATCATACGAGAAAATGAGCAATTAGAGGCTAGATAATTACTGATCAACATGCTTTTAAAGAGTCAATCATAATGTAATTGAATAGAGTGCAAAAATGTTAACGTTTATAAGCTATCAAATGTATGCCCCCAAAATAAATAAAAACCGGCCAAGTGCGTGTCGGGCCAGACGCAGTGCAGGGTTCCGTAGAAAGAGGGTGTTTTATCTGCTTTACAGAACTCACAACTTCATTACCGTAATTTCCAAAGGATTTTGTACGAAGTTTTCCTTTTATAAGTTGGTCGCTTATAACTCGTTAACATGTAAAGCCTGCTTAGCCGTCATAGATTTCCTTTTAAGTTCATTATATGTGCTAGTACGCTGAATTTTTTCACGTTTCTACAGTCAACCGTGTAGCCAGGAGAGGGGGGGACGCTCTACTTGGACAAAAATTTGTGCTTTAAAACTTAATATTTTGCAAACGGAAGCCTAAAAATATTTTCCTACGCCCACAATATTTTAAACGACCTAATCAATGATTCCCACGCTATGGTGTAGGCGAGAAAAAAAAATCCATCCCTAAATTAGATGTAGGGGTACCCTAAAAAAAAAAATTTACGATTTTATTCTACCGTTTTGTCGGCGTGATTAATATAATAATGTGTCTATGCCAAATTTCATCTTTCTCTTACTAATCATTTCTGAAATAGGCCGCGGACAGACAGACAGACCGAAAGAAAAACGGACAGACATGGCGAAACTATAAGCGTTCCTTGTCGGCTACAGAACCCTAAAAAGCACTAAGTGGCAAGCCACAACTATACTCACTGCCACGTTCATGCGAACAACGTTGCTATACGTCATATATTGATAGATTCGTTGTGGCACAACGCATGATGACGCCCGACAAAGACCGTTGTTTTAAAACACAACGTTATAGTACGGCGCCTTGCCATATTAGTAACAAAGAGTTCTGTTGCTGTGCTACGACACATCAAATTATTAAAACTGTAGTGCGACACTGCATCGACTTTTTGTTATATTTGAGAACTACCCAACCTGGCACGATGTACCCACTTTGTTTGCGCACAACGTCATTGTACGCCATGCGCCGGTAAGTTGTCCTTCGATTCAGTTGACCTGTGCCCAGCGCACGAAGAGCGCGTGCGCTGTTCCTATTGTCACGCATTTGTATCATACAAATAAATGAAATCGTAAGTATTTTGAATAATATACGTTTATATTATGATACTTATTGCTGTGAATGTATTTGGAAATAATCTTTTTGTGTTTTACGCTTTTGTAGGGTTTACTAATGTATTGCCAAAAATCGTTTCCCAAAGTATTACTTCCCAAACTATTTTCCGCAAATTATCACTTGGCAAAAAAAACATTTCTCAAAACAACTTAAAGCAAATAAACAGTTAGCAAAAGTTATTATGGCAAGTTATTGTTTACCAAATAAATACTTGGTCAAAATTCATTTTACCAAGCATTATTCAGTCAAAAGTATCGTTTGGCAAAAAGTACCTTTCCCAAAATATTGAATGGCATACTAACACACTTTTCTGGTAATAGTTCGTGTCTGTGGGGGTCTCAGTTCTAACCTAACCTAACCCACTTTTCTGGTAACAGTTCGTGTCTCTGGGGGTCGCAGTTCTAACCTAACCTAACCCACTTTTTTGGTAACAGTTCGTGTCTGTAGGGAGTCGCAGTTCTAACCTAACAAATTTAATCAAACAATTATTTGCTATATAACACTTGCCAAAATAAAACGTTAGCATAATAAACGTTTGTCTTAATAAAACTTGACGCAGTAAAATTATGCGAAATGATAATTTGACCAAATAAATAAAATGCGAAATGAAAACTTGCTAAAGTTTCATTTGGGAAATGAAACTGATGCCATAAGTTTATTGGGAAGTAAAATTTGGCGAAAAATACTTTGGCTAAACGGCGGTATCCCTTTTTGTAGACGGATAATACCAAGAAAAAGCAGCAGAAATCTTCCATGAAAGTCTTCGAGTCTCCTGTTTCATCCAGAGAAACGACCCCTGACCCTTTTGAAGATGACGGCGAGCATGGCTCGGATTTCGATTATGATCCACTTTGTGACGACGAAGATGACAGCTCCTGTAAGTTGAGTTTTTCCCAAGGCAAACAGCCAAAAACGTCATTAACCCGTATAAAAAAGATTCCATCTGCCAACATTTCTACTCCTGAAAATGAATCTTCATCAGATACCACATCAGAGGGTTCTCATAATACCTCTGAGGATTTAGACTGTTCAAGTTCAAGTTCCGAAAGCATTTTTTACTCTCACAAAAGAAAATGCAGTACAAGCAAGCAGCCTATGAGAAAAAAAATAAAGCGAGGTTCGAAACAATCAGATTGCGATCAAAACAGTATTGCTAATATGTCAATAGACTCTGAAATGTTGCGAAGAAATGTGGGAGATGGTATTTTGGAGGACACCTATTTGCTTGATAATCTTGAAGATATAGGAGAGCAATCGCTGACACTCTTGCAAAACTCCAAATGTGCGAAAAATAATGAGATACCGCAAGTCCAAGCTCTAGATCCAAAAGAGAACATACAGTCGTCTTCATTATCTTTGACCGCAAAACCCAAAAGCCGAAAAGCCAACACTGAAAAGCCGCCTTCGCCATCTTTACTCCTAACGCTTCCATGTCCACCATTGGAAATTACGCCGAATGTGCGTAATCTACAAAAGGTATTGCAAAAATGATGACAAACGTTATGATTTTCTCAGTTTCAGAGAAAGTTTGATACGATCACTTTTACACTTATCACCAGATATGAAGCCCGATGTGTTGTTAACACAGCGGAATAAACATGACAATAGACTCAAAGAACAGACTGGTACCAATGTTCTAGCAATGAGCAGCGATGGCAATCCATCTACTAGCAACAATGAAAATTATACTGGTAGTGGCCACTGGCCTGAAAAAATTCCATTGAAACCTGGATCGACGAAAAACAAAAATTACATGAAATGTAAAATATGTACCAAAAAGAAGGTTAGAAGGGAGACAGGCCTTCGGTGCAAGGGCTGTCCAGATAAACCAGCACTTTGTGCAATTTGCTTTGAAGACTGGCATAATCAAGACTGATTTATTGCTATGCAAAATTATTTATTAGATAGCTATTAGATGCCTATTTACGTATTGTTACTATAGTTTTTGGTATTTTTAGTTTTTGTGAGTCATTTGTCCTAAGTAAAGTCTGGCTCTATAAATTCCCAAAATGTGTTTCTTGATAAAATGATAGTTCCTACTCTATTATTTTCAGGTTATATGGCTAGGTACATACTTATCAAGACTGATTGTTGTTTATTTTGATTAATCTAAATAATTGCTTTGCTAGATTATGAGTACATAGGTATTGCATATTTCTATTTTACAGGTAGGATTTTTTTTCAAATTTGATTGTTGATTGTTTTTTTGTTTTGATTAATCTAAATAACTGTTTTGCTAGATTATGAGTAGTTATTACATATTATGTTGTAATTTTTTTTTAAACATTTATGCTCCTGTGAGTCATTTGTAGTCGTAAGTATAGTATTGGGCCTATAAGTTCCCAAGATATTTTTCTTGATAAGATACAAACGAACCAAAAACTTTATTAAGACAAAGTGATTCTTAGGATGACTGTAACGGATAAAAAGCATTCGTTTAATGACTACCTATGTGATTATTGTACCATCCACTAAAAATATAATAATATAATATTTGACAATATGTAACCAAATCTTACCTTCACTTATTAAATAATGGTTAAGGAGTTACATTAAGTTTTAAATTTGAGTTTACTACAAATTAAAGTGTGAAAAATTTGTTTATTATTATGTACCAAAAACTGCATATCTAAGACAAAATATATAATTAAGTAATAGAAACATAAATACTTTGATGCCCGTTTAACTAATTAATTTGTCGTTTTAATCAATCCAACTAGGCCCCTAACCTAAATCCTTGCCCTCATACCCTACAAAACCTTCATATAATCCTAACGTGATACGACGTTGTTAATTATCAAACGTATATTCGTTTATGCTTTTTGCCGCTGGCGCCTATACACGTCAACGCTATTAAGCGTTGTTAGCTGTTGAAGACGTATTTGTCTTTTTTCTACATCACAGGTGTCTTTATACGTCACCGTTGTTATACGTTGTTAGCGGTTGCGTATATTATTGTCTACTCTGTACAGCACAAGCGTCTATATACGTCGACGCTATAATACGTTGTTGGGGGTTGTGTATATCTTTGTGTACGCTGTACAGCACATGCGTCTATATACGTCGACGTTATAATACGTTGTTAGCGGTCGCATAGACTTTTATCTACTCTACAGAGCATATGCGTCCATATACGTCGACGGCGTAGGACGTCAGTGCAATATATGATAGCTTTTATGTTGCTACCTATTTGCACAACGTCACTAGACGACCATTCCCTTTGTATGAAAAATCAATGTGCTTCACCGCATAGTACTTCGACATTGTTATGTTAGCGTGAACGTGTTAAAATATATCGGAATGGAATAAATCGGACTTTTGAAGGAGGAAGGGATAGGATGATGATAATAAAGCATCAAAGACGGGGAACTTAAGTTAATGTTGGTTGGAGTGAATTGGAGCCATCAAAGTATATCTTCGTGGTTGTCAATATCGTATATTCTTTTGACAATATAACTGATCGATTATCTTTGCGCTAAGGTGGAAATAGAAACAGCAGGAACAATGTTTCCATTCGTCAGAAAAAAGACTGCTTGTCTGAATTTCCAAAAAAAAATCAGAATACATTGCATAGGTCGCACGTATGACATCCCTTACCTCAACGCTTACTGAGCTCATAGATACGGACTATTATTATCTTTTATTGCACACGTTTAAGCGTCATTATTTACGAGGGAACCGTACATTTCCTGGCACACTTTGAAATAAACGCTAGTGAGTGTCCTTAATTTGTTAGCCGTAGAGGCTTAAATTGTGTTATACCACAGTCATAAAATAAAGTCTTCGTAGTCTTAAAAACATTGGCATAGCGGCCAAAATACATTGTGCTAGTGACAGACTCTTACTGGTTATCTCGTCTCGAAGTTCTTAGAGCGAGTGTCTGAAGTTCAGAGTTCAGGCGCAGTAAAGATTCTTTTGCTGAAAGTTTATTTCATATCGGGTCAGTGGGTTTTGAGATTACGTACTACATGCTAAGAGGTTCAATAGATAACCTTATATCTTCTTTAACAACTTTAACTGCGCAAGGCTTTAATATAATATGTATTTGTACTTAGTTGAGTGAATGGTTCAAGATATTTCTTTAACCTCTTTGTATTAAATGAAACTGGGTTGGATACCGGTGGTTGTGTAGCAAGTGCTCCGTCTCGCTCTCTCTCTCTCTCTCTCTCTCTCTCTCTCTCTATCTCGTTAAGACAAGGCTGCAGCGCTCTGCCAGCGTCGCAGCATCTAGTAAATCCTACATAGAAGAATGACCCTACTTTTTAACACTTCCGGTTGTTTGAATGATCTATCCCAGGGCTTCCCAGACTTATTTTGACTCTGACGCCCTTGGGAGTTTTCCATTTCGTGGCGATGCCCCAGGGCGAAGGTTGAGCTTACTTTTCTGCACATAGCTTCTCAAAACGGGGCTCAAGTACTTTTTATAAATTGCAACTCTTTCTCTTTATACTGTTCTTTATGACTGCAACCGGCAATCTGTGTGGACAGCCTCGCGACGCCAACTGGGATAATACCGCGACACACCCGGGGGCGTCGCGAAGCATGGTTTGGGAAGCCCTGTCTAGAAATTAAGTTAAGAAATTGTTAAGAAATTAAATCAAGTCCTAGAGCCAAAATTGTCGTAAACAAAAAACTTTAATTGACACCTATCAGGAATTGCGCATTTTAAAAATAATCGGTATGTAAACAAACTATACAGAATGTTTGAGAAAGGTTTAGTGAAACTTATGTTTTTATTGATGAATAGAATAACCCCTTTAAGTTTCACCGGACCTTTCTGAAACACCCAGATTAGACTACGTACACCTACGAGTATGCTTATCAATAATCACATCACCAGTCAGCCCATCAACATGGACACATCATGTTTAATTCATACGCAGTACGAGACGTACCTACCTACGCCCTTCCACAATCTTTGATTTGTGATTACTAAACCAACAAATACACGTACACGCATGCAAATAAGAAGTTAGTTACCCCCCGTAGCGCCATCGGCACCAGGCGGCGATTCTCAGCATCACCTGATGGCGCTGATCACACCACTCAACGATTAAATATAGCCTCAGAGTTGCAGTAAACAAGGCTCAATGTCCAGCAACACTTGTAGCCAGTTTCTCGAGGTAAGGACGCATTTACACTTAACGAGCTAAAGAGTTACGCTCTTTATAAAAAGTCGATTTCACCAAAACACCGTTATTATGTTTCCTACCTGCAATCTAGAATCTACGCGTAAATCGTAAATCAACTCGATCAATCAATCAACTGATAAATGCACTCGCGCTTTCTTTAATTCGGTATCTGACACGATCAACAATAAATTATTTCATATGCTCGATTAAAACAAAAATGGCAAAATATCTCGGAAAATGTATCTCTTTTAGTCAATTACTAGTTATTACCATTTTGAAATTGATTAAACATAAAAATAGTGCTCTGAAATGTGACGTCATAAACCAGTATTTTCATACAAAATTCCGTTTTAAAAGTAACTCATTTGATATTTTGTCAAATACCCAATTGTCTGTGGATATGTCAAATAATGCTTTTATTACTGTTACTACGAGACAGTCAGTTCTTTATAGTCTGTGATCATGTATGTGATATTTTTTTGTTCAGATTCAAATTATTTCTCGACATACGTACAGCTTGTCTTTATCAACAGCATGTTGAGTTATGTATACCTACATCCTAGATAGCAAGATTCAAAATTCGAAGGTGGAACCAGGAGGGGCGTTACATCCCAGCAAAATGTACAGATATTGTGACTATTGTACAAGTTGACACGGAAAATTTCGGGCTACTTAGATCTGTCTAGCACGAACATTTCCGTGTACCTGGTAAGTATCAATAAATCGGGAGGTGTAAAAAGCGTTAAGACGATGTAACCAGTCGAGGATTTATGTAGGCACCCCAGCAGACGTCGAGCTCGGTGCATATATCAATTTCTTGCTGATACGAAAGATGATAAATTGGATGAGATATGAGGCGCGCCAGCCTGCACGGAGAAGCCACAAACAATTGGCTAAATTGCTGCTCTTGTGCACTCATCATTCAGATATTTATTTAATACAATAAATATCTGAGTGATTAAATATCAGAAAGATAACATAGCTAAACCATTTTCAACGCGATTCCTTTTGTCGAGAATGTTATGATTCGCAAATTATTGAATTGATCTTTCGCGAGTTTGGCTACAGCCCTTGGAGAATATGACATTAAAAATGGTGTAGAGATGTTAACGATGCGAAGCCTAAACGTAAATCTGTCGAATAGAACCTCTAGGCAATTTAGAACAAGCGAAAAATGTTTTCGTACCGTGCTGCCCTGTCTCGTTGAAGATAAAAGTGTATAACTATCACTTGGCGCAAAACGCCCGGTCAAACAGGCGAGAACGAGATTCGCTTGCAGGGGTGGGTAAAACGCGTGCCGCGCGCCGCACGTCCGCCCCCTAAATCATGCCTGAAAAAATGTACCAGCACCGGACCGTCCCCTGATGGTACGTGCCCAAATAAACACCATCTGAGATGAGAAACCTGGTTTCTGATCTTCGCCCTTCGTCCTGATATTCAATGTTGGGGAGAGAGATACTTAGGTATTAATTTAAGGTTTTTCATGGCACGCTTGCGTATTGCGCTTCGGCCCGGAATTTTTCTTTCCTTAAAAGTTTGTTTACGTTGGTACTTTTAACTCTGCAGCAACTTTCGTTCATTGAGATATGAAAGTAAACCTATCGTTTAAACGAAATTATCTATTCAAAACAGAGGTAAAAATATGAGCGCTGCTAGGGCTAGCGTAGACGCATCGCTAACAGCGATGGTTGGAGCGCTGGCCTCACATTCGGGAGGTCCTAGGTTCGATAACGGCTTTACCAATGACTTTATGTAGGTACCTATATAGGTAGTTTGTTAGAACTAATAGTAGTATGCAGTGACCTTGGACTACTACTACTACAAACAAATTATCGTGTGCACTAACTGTGAAGGAAAACGTCATGAGGAAACCTGAACTTCTAAGGCGTTTAAATTATAAATTAGCGCTTGAAATCACCAATCCATGGTAGGCACGCCCACTGCAGGACATAGGCCTCCTTTGTGGTTTTCATAACCATGAGGGGTTTTACCATAATCGCCACGCTTGGCAGGCGGGTTGGCGATCGCAGTATGCGGTTGGAAACTCAGAAAGACGCTGCTGCCCGTCGCCTGGTAATTAATTTCCTTAGTCGCCTTCTACGACATCCACGGAAGGAAATGGAGTGACGCTATTCTTAATCCGGCGCCACATGGAAGCCTATACTCTTTTATTTTTTTATTTTGTTAATATTTTAGTGTTATTTTTTCATTTATAGCGACAGAAAATATCTATACTCAAATGTTTTGTTACAGGGGGTTCATTTCACTGCAGTGCAACATTTTTTTTCACAGTGCGAAGTAGCACTATTTGTTAGAGCCAAAAAATTGTAAAATTGTATGTCACGTATTTCTGAAAAGCCTTTAAATGGATTCTGAACTGAAATGGACATAATAATAGTAATCTCAATACTACAATGCCTGAATATAAAATAGCAATAACGCTAAACGCTCTCGCAGAATGCGATCAGTGGGATATATGAGCCATTTTCTTTTCAATATTTTCGCCTTACGTACGTACAACATCGCTTCCGACGGATCCTAGACTCCGTCAGAGGAAATTCTTGCCTGGTGGCCTCCGATTTTACGATATTAGTTGGACTGGGTGCATACCCAGAAATGGCAGGGTTATTTGCAGTTTTGTTTTTGCCGAGAAGTTATCTTTTTTACAACGAGGTATAAGTCAAAGAAAATGTGGAACAAAACAATACAGAAACTACAGCCAGTGCCACATTACCCACAACGTCAGAGGCCACAATAATACGTCAAAAACGGCATAAATGCTATCTTGTAGCTCGATCCTACGTTCACGGTCATGGGTCCCAAAATTCACAATTTACGCGATGGAGAGATTTGTACCAAAACAATTTCTAAAAGAAGATCGTATGACAAGTATAACAACTAATGAGGTGGCGGTAGTGGCTCCATATTAGTTATGTACGTAGTTACGAGGGAGCATCGAATAGGTACAATTTATTTTCATACAAACACACACACGTACAATACGTACATACATACTTACGCATACACAAAAAAATACTCTCGCCATTTTGGGAAAGACCTACACCTTAATAAGTCATTCTCGAGCCCAAAACCGACCCAAATATCGGAGTGAGAGCACGCGAATGGCTCAGAGCAATGCAATAGATATGCTAAGTAGTAAGGGACCAGAGATGGATGGTAACGCTCGGGAATTTGTTTGTGAGGCTCATGTTTAGAAACGATGCTAGAGGTATTTGGTAGAGAACTTGTAAGGGATTTCGAAGCTTACAGCTCGGTACAGAAACAAATCCGACTTTTCTTGAACCGCCTAAAATATAAAAAAATCGTAGAAGTGAGAGTTAGACTGGCCCACCGAGGCAGGGTTACGTAAAAATTTTAAGTACTTAAATATTATAAATAGTTCAGAAATCGAGTCTCACAGTTTTTTCCGAGGTTTTCCCGAACTTCAAAGTTTAGACTATTTTTTATGATTTAATTACAAATTTATAGTTTTCAGATTTTTTCCTATATTTGTAGTATTAAGACGATGTAACTTGCCAAATTTCATAGTTCTAGGTCAACAGAAAAGTACCCTTTAAACCTTTAAAATTTTATTCCCTTGAGTTTCGTACGTATTTTTGCGGCATAAACGGACACTTTTTTTTTACGTTAACCTAGAAGTTTGATTTTTTTTCACAGCTTCAAGGGACTGTAGACCTGAGGATATGGTTTTAATTTCAACTCGATACCTCCACGTATTCCCGAGATAAAGAGCCTTGACACGCAGACAGACGGACGGACAACAAAGTGATCCTACAAGGGTTCAGTTTTTTTCCTTTTGAAGTACGAAACCCTAAAAAAATTTTCAGCCTCGCAACCGACGCTAGTTTTTTGATGAATACTGCGATAAATCGCAAATCGTTGAATTGTGATTAAGTCTAGTTATTGTATTATGAAGAGAGTCATTTACTCACTATGTTTTAGGTTCCAAAAGGTTCAAAATTTAGTAAAATTAGTAGCAAAGGTCGCAAAACTAGGAAACTTAGGTTAGCTGGTAGATAATGCTAAGTAGCATTAAGCTCGCCTATGTGCAAAACTTTCTGTTTTATATGCAATAAAGGATTTAATAATAATAATAATAATAAAATTACGTAGATTTTTTTTATCAGTTAATTGTCAACAAATCCTTCTGAAACCTGTAACGTACATAATAAATGCTTCTCTTTCTATAGATACTTATAATACAATAACTTGCGATGTGTCACTGCCTTATTAGCAGAAAATTTTATATTAAATAACCAGTATATTGCACAACAACGGCGCCCACAGGCAACACACGTAATAGAGATAGTCTTGCAATTGATTTGAAGTACTGAAGTTACACCTTCAGTACTTTTGCAAGACAAAGTAGGTACTAAGTGCACAGTCAACTCAGAAAGACTTCTTGAAGCGATGAAAATTGACATAGTTTTCTAATCTTTAAAACTTCCCGCATTGTAGTACTGGAAACTGTCTCAAATTAAGTTTGGCGCTACTGAATCAGAGCCTTTTAGTCCAATATACGAGATGGGTTCTCCAGAATATCACTCGACGTATCACTACCTACTATATAACTACAGTAATATAACTATAGTAATATAACTATAATTTTTGTTGGTAATATAACTATAATTGTACGTCTTGTTGGTAATATAACTATAGTAGGTCTACGAAAAACGATCAAAAGTTCAGCGAAATACTTATGAAAAATTTCTTACCTCATTTTTCTTCGTTTTCATTTCCTCATTTTCCAACAAAACCGGGCCTCTCCTTTTTCTTTTCCTGTCTACTTAATTAAATAAGCGTTATAAAAACTCGCCAAGTCTACAAAGCTGAGAGGGGTAGGTAATAAAAGTGATTTGTAGGCGCCCCTTCCCATGTCTTCCGAATGGGTCAAATAAATCTACAAATTAGGAAAATGGCGAGTGCCTCTGAAGGATAACCTTCGAGTTTGGGCCTCGAGAGAGGCTGCGAGAAGGTTTAGCGCCAAATTACAGCTTTGGATTCAGCATTTACGGCAGGCTTCAGGTGTGCAGTTTCTTCGAGGTCATATCTGATATATAAAGCAGCCTATATACGTCCCCTGCAGAGCACAGGCCTCCTCTCAGAGAGAGAGAGTATGGGCTTAATTTTGTTTCTGTGATGTGTCTTGTTGGTAATAATAAATGTCTTTCTTCTTCTTCTTAATCATCTCGCCTGCCCACCGTGGATTGGCAATATAAAGCGCCGAGGTACCTATGTGACCACCTCAGCCACTCAGATATCCTCACGATGTTTTTCTACATGGTTAGGGAGTGATATCGCTAGGTGCTACAGAAAGGACAAATTCACAGGTGTAGACCTTCGTGTTGATAATGAGTACTTCACACGATAAGGACCACGTAATAGCCTTACACCGGGTGACCATATTATCTTTTATAGCCACAATATAATATGCTCGATTTTGTAAAAAGGCACATAACCTCTTTTGTAAAGTCGTCAGCACATCAACCTTTGGATACATAACACAAGCAGCCTATATACGTTCCACTGTAGGGCACAGGCCTTCTCTCAGGGATAGAGTATGGGCTTCACCATGCGTGCCTGATTGATTAAGCCCATACCATAGTAGCAATACCGAGTGATATTGCTACTTTAACTTCACAAACATACGTAACTTAGAAAACAACCTTTGCATACGGGCACTCTAATCAGTTACCTTACAGGCGGTTTTGCAACAAAAATGTTATGATCGAACAGGGCCCCATTTCATAGAGCTACAATTCATTTTGACAATTCAATGTACATTGCATAGCCGATCAACCGTCAAATTAACAAGCAGGAAAACTTTGTACTAATTACATCGAAATGTCATAGATAGATAGATAGATAAAATATTATTTATTGTACACAAAGATTACATTAACAGAAATTCAATAAATCGCAGTACAATTGGTGGCCTTATTAATTAACTAAAGTCTTCAACCTCCTTCAAATCAGGAGGAGGTTCTCACTTTGTCGTATTTTTCGTCGGTTATGTCTCTTCTCTCTTCTTCAGCATATAGCTACTCAATGCTGAATGTAGGTATCTTCTAATGCACACCATTCACTTCGGTCTTGGGCTTTTCGCATCCAGTCTTTTCGTGCCACTTTGACCAGATCGTCAGTCCATCTCATTGGTTGCCTGCCCACACTTCTGCGCCTAGCTCTAGGTCTCCAGAGTAGCACTATACTACGCGGATGTCGTAGTAGGCGACTAAGGAAATCAATTATCAGGAGACGGGCAGCAGCGTCTTCCTGAGATTCCAACCGCATACTGCGATCGCCAACCCGCCTGCCAAGCGTGGCGATTATGGCAAAACCCCTCATGGTTATGAAAACTACGAAGGAGGCCTATGTCCTGCAGTGGGCGTCAAATGGCTGATGATGACGCTATTTTACGCACTTTTACGCTATACTACGCTATTGCGATTAATTTTTAATGGGAAAGAAGACATTCTACAACATTAACAAAACCAAAAATAAATAAGTTAGGTAATCCTACCATATACCTCATAAATATCATTTTGTTTGTTTGTACATCTACTTCCTTCTCTAATGTCTTAGCCCAGTCCATTAAAAAGTTGTCTGGAAGAGATCAATTTTAGTGATAAGGCTGCCGGTAAGGCCGCCATCTGTGCTCTTAGGTTAAGAAATATCTGTGTAATTTCCATTTTTATGTACAATAAAGTGTTCTCCATCTCTATCTATCTATCAAATCCAAAAATACTAATCCATAATTAACTATGAATTAATGGTCTCTCACTATGGGCCTCATAAGAAGGCTCAAGGTCACGCAACGAGCTATGGAAAGGGCTATGCTTGGAATTTCTCTACGAGATCGAATCAGAAATCCGTAGACGAACTAAAGTCGTCGACATAGCCCAGCGGATTAGTAAGTTGAAGTGGCAGTGGGCGGGGCACATAGCACGCAGAACTGATGGCCGATGGGGCCGAAAAGTTCTCGAATGGAGACCACATATCGGCAAGCGCAGCGTAGGAAGACCAGCCACAAGATGGACAGATGACCTCATCCAAGTGGCAGGAAGGCGCTGGATGCAGGCCGCTTCCAACCGGTCTTTTTGGAAATCCATGGAGGAGGCCTATATCCAGCAGTGGACTTCTTGTGGCTGAATGATGATGATGATGATAGTTTTGTGAACCGCGGCCCTACTATCGACTGTACGTGTACAGTCTATTGGAAAGTCGTCCGTAAAGTAACTGAGTCGAGTGCACGCATGTAGAAGTTGATGGTTTCGACTGTACCAGCTCAGCTGGCATTGAAATCCTTACTATAAAAGTCACAAGGTCTTATAACAAATCTAATCGATACTTAATACTTAATAATAATAACTTCCCCACAACACAATCACTTGTCTTGGTACCACAAGTATGCCCTGTGCTAATATGGTGGTATAAACCAGGCAAGGACATCACAAACATGGGAAACACACCTACACTGAGGTCATCTGTACACCCCTAGTGGGAATCGAACCCACGACCGATTACAATAGGTACTTCGATACCGTGAATTCGGCAGTGATTGAGAGTGTTTTCATTCATCTAAGGTAGTAATTTTACTCTATAATTGCATGAGCAGACTATATACGTCCCACTGTAGGGCACAGGCCTTCTCTCAGGGAGAGAGTATGGGCTTAATCACCACGCGTGCCCACCGTGGATTGGCGATTTCAAGCGCTGAGGTATATGAATAGCTCAGACACTCAGGTTTCCTCACGATGTTTTCCTTCACGCTTAGCGAGTAGCAATACTATAACTTCACAAATGTACATAACTTAGAAAACAAAGTCATACATGCCCGCACTGGGAATCGAACCTGGGTCTCCCGCTTCCGAGTCCAATGTTCTACCCACTAGGCTACCACCGCACTCTATAATTGTTTACACAATAAATAGTCGAGCAAAAGAATTACAAGCATGCCCGTTACGGCACCTTTTAGAATAAAACTTTTTTTATTTACAGTCTAAAAATTCACACCAAACTCATTGTATCGCAAACGTATTATCGCGGGCTCCCATGAAATCACAAATGTCATCAAATTCATTATTTAATCCTGTATTGTGTTCAGATTCGGCGTAAAAAGTCCTTTGTCGCGTACCAAGAAGTAAGACGCCATATGGCGGCGCTATGACAAAAGGCGACTCCCAATCCCCGATGTCGGATTAGTCCAGTTAGTTTAGCGTTACAACGATAGAATCTGCCCACGTAAGGTCAGCCCTTTACTGCGACGTCACTGTCGAATTAAGGACGTAGAAGCTTCCTAAATGTTTTGGTTTAGTGATATAAAGGGCCAGTTTCGGAATTGAGAATTTCGCTAAGTAAATCAAGAAAGTAAACTATAGTGCTGTCTTTTCGAATTTTCCGGAAAAGAGCGTGAAAGAACGTTACTTAAGTATTTACTTAGTGAAACTCTCAATTCAGAAACCGGCCCATAGTAAACTTCATTAGAATGTCAATCAATAGATCAGCCCGTAACTGTCCACTGCTTGTCCTAGGCCTCACCTAAGGTACGTCACTTCTTTTTGTCGTTGGCCTTGCTCATCCAGTCGCTGCCAGCAATCTGCCTCAGATCGATCTACGCTAGTGAAAGTGAAAGTGAAAGTGAAAGGACGTGGAAGCTTCCTAAATCTTTTGGTTTAGTGATACAAATCTACGCAACGTCTGCTAGTTCAAGGTCTCCATCGAGAACATTTGTGCTTGTACCCCATTGACTATACCAGTGTTCCGCAGTCTGTTCCCACTGGCTGGTGCGACTCGAATAAATTGACTAGCTCTTGACAAAAACAACCGTTTTTACCGGAACTGCAAACTTGTACTAAAGATAGATAGATAATTATTGCACACCAGTAATTCTAGACTGTAGGTAAATATATTGAATTTATTGTAAAATTAAGGTTAATTGACAATTTTTTCCAATTTTAAGTTCTCGTAATGCGAGAAAATTCCTCCCCGCCCGTCACCAGTCTCCAGACTGAGCTATACTTCTATCTCTAGCTGTTTGGTGAGTTCTGTAGCTAAACACCCCATTTGTAATGTAAAATGCATTAGAACAACATTAAACTAATTGTTTGAAATTTCTCGTGTGCCCCTATACAAATTGGAACAGTAGCTTGAGCTTTTAAAATAATTATAGCCCTACCACCCATAAATAAGTGCAGTAGAGAATAAATAATCTCAGTTAATCTTTTAAAATTCTCCGAATATAGTTCATAAATTAAGTACAGTTTGATACCTTATTACACAAATGACATCGAAATTACGCGAATGCAATTTTATACTTTTTGCACTAAAATGCTACATACCTACAAGACAATGCAATACTTCATTTGTGATAATGTAACAAACGAATAGTGATGTTCTGTTGGCTTTCGTTATCGTGATAAATGCCAATTTATTATATCTATTAGGGTACATATACTTATGGATCTATACTCCGTTCCACGAGTCGAACTCCTAGGGAACAAATATTCGCGTCTCATTGATCAATGCGCGCGGCTGCAGATAAGCGAAATATTATGGAGATATAGAAATGTCTTGGAACGGGTCAATCGCTACAAATATCTGGGAGTTATGGACAACGATAAAGACGATCTCAGTGTCGAGATTAAATGCAGAACAAAACAAGCTCGAAACGCATTCCGGAAAATGGAAAAAAGTCCTCTGCAATCGAAACCTGAGCATTGAGACACACGTATAGGGAAGAGCGGGTGATCGTGCTCTTCCACTATAAAGGGAAATTTCCCGCCAGGCAGATCGTATGCCTGGGGACGGCCGGTCCGACTAATGTTCGTCGGACGTTATATTTATGGTATGTCATGTGAAACATTTTGCTTGCGCGATGCAGGAATGTTGAAGTTTATAGTGCGCGCGCAGAGTTGACATGTGCTCGCCACATCACTCCCCTTCAAGACCGTAGCTACGCATAGCTAGGTCTGATAGGAATCGAAGTCTGTGCTCTAAAGCCTGCAAGTGCCAGGAGGCGCTGAGTCAGTGAGTCGACTAGCGGTTGAGGGTGTTCGGCGGCTAACAGTCACTTCACCGGCGACAGTACCATGGGGTCCGCACATGTGGTAGGAACCGGTGAAGGCTGCTGTACCACTGGCAACGTGCGCTGTTGCTGTGTGGCTGCCGTGCCGAGGGGTTGGGGGAGATCACCATCAGTACCAGTAGTCGGTGCGTTGACTGTAGTGGAACTGATGAGGTGAGAGGAAAGAGGATGCTGGCCTTGCTTTGAGACTGATTGTATGTGGGGTGCTGCGAGAGCGAAGGAAGGTTGACATTATTCTGTCGAGGGTCACCACAATATACAATCAGTCTCAAAGCAAGGCCAGCATCCTCTTTCCTCTCACCTCATCAGTTCCACTACAGTCAACGCACCGACTACTGGTACTGATGGTGATCTCCCCCAAACCCAATCACGTCGGGGTCACCACTATAGGGAAGAGCGGGTGATCGTGCTCTTCCACTATAAAGGGAAATTTTCCGCCAGGCAGATCGTATGCCTGGGGACGGCCGGTCCGACTAATGTTCGTCGGACGTTATATTTATGGTATGTCATGTGAAACATTTTGCTTGCGCGATGCAGGAATGTTGAAGTTTATAGTGCGCGCGCAGAGTTGACATGTGCTTGCCACACACGCTAGAGTTGCAAGGTGTTACATCGTCCCCGTGCTTCTTTACGGAGCAGAGGCCTGGACACTTACCCAGAGTGTATGTAAACGTATGGAAGCGTTTGAGATGTGGGTGCACCGCCGGATGCTTAGAATTTCTTGGGTTCAAAAGGTCCGCAACTCTGTCGTTCTGCATAAAATGAAGAAGAGGACAGAGGTACTTAACACCATCGAGAAACGGAAGCTAGAGTATTTCGGACATATAATGCGTAACTCGAAGTACAGTCTCCTTCATCTTATCGTACAAGGCAAGATTCCAGACCTGGGAGACCAACGATATCATGGCTACACAACTTACGACCGTGGTTTCAACAGAGTACCAGTTCCTTGTTTGTATTGGCAGCCTAGAAAAGCAAGAAAGCCGAATTGGTTGCCAACCTCCGATAGAAGACGGCACATAAAGAAGAAGAAGAGATAAGCGAAACAATAAGCGAAGACGGTCCACTTCATAGGGTAGGTTTAAATGCTGGCGCTTACAGAGTGCAGACACGTTCTACTAAAATTTGGTAGATCAACATTTTCGTTTATTTTTGACTGAATTTTGTCTAAAGTGGGAATGGTGGTTATTGGAAAAAAATAAATGAACTTTTCTTCTAAGGGCACATTTTGTAAACTCATCTATCTCTTGGTCTGCTGTCGGCCTTGGTCGCTTTTTCTTTGGAGATGAAGGTTCTGCCTTATAACTAATTTCACTGACAATACTTAACACCGACTTCCAGTGAATTCGCATAGATTGACCAATATTTTGTGCCACTTTATTGTTACGAGTTTCTAAGGGACACGAATTTCCTGCGGTTGACTGGTAGAAAATGCTTATGTATGCTAAGCCATGTATGCCATGTGTGTATTAAATAAATAAATAAATTTCGGAAAGCGTTACGTGTACTATCATCATCATCAACCCATTATGTCCCCACCGAGGGGCACGGGTCTCTTCCCTGAGGAAGGTATAGGCCATACTCCACCACGGGGGCCAAGTCCGGATTGGTGGAGGCTTGTAGACTAGTGGCTCGTCTACTGTCAGAAGTTGTCAAGCCGCCCTAAGGCCTCTGACTTAGCTTAACGACTGCCATCTACCGACGGCAGCCGGCACCAACAGCTTAACGTGCCTTGCGAAGCACGGAACCGCTCGGAAAAATGCCACTAGCGTTACTATAAATAGCAGTTTTTTTCTGTTGATGAAAAAGGACGTCTTGTACGTTTTCTCACTTCAAAGTTTTCAATATCCGAGATCTTTAATATTTTTAATAATACGCACACTAACACCCACGTCCGATCACTGCGAGGGAACGTACTGAGAAAAATGCGTCATGTAAAACGATCTTGAGAATTTTCTTTGGGAGCTCGTTTCGTGAAATGGAGTAAAGTTACCGGCAAAGGCTGTCAACAATATCAGCGACTGAGATTAGTAAATTGTTTTTTCTTTTAATTTGAATGTTGATATTCGTAGTCTTCAAGACTGTGATACATTTTATAAAAAAATCTACATAATCACCCCACCCACCATACACACAATGTTGTTTTGTTCAGTTATGCTTTAATGTTGAAATTCGCAGTAAATAATAAGGCAGTACTTTGTAATATATACTTATTATGAATTTCATAAAAAACGCTAACAGAAATACCTCAGAATATTATCGAATGATTATGTTACAAATTATGGTTTCATACCCTGGTTTGTGGATGCAAGTCCATTCACATAAAATCCATAATCTATTCATCATCATCATTCAGCCACAAGAAGTCCACTGCTGGACATAGGCCTCCTCCATGGATTTCCAAAAAGACCGGTTGGAGGCGGCTTGCATCCAGCGTCTTCCTGCCACTTGGATGAATGAGGTCATTCGTCCATCTTGTGGCTGGTCGTCCTACGCTGATGTGGTCTCCATAATCTATTAATTGTTCCAAAACAAATAAGTCGAGTTCAATTGTGTCATCGTGATGTCACAGATCGTGCTGTCAACCAAAACCCTGGAATTCCGCAGCTTTCGCGCCCCTGATCACCCCTACGGCTGTAGGCGTTATGTTGCACTGCAACTAACAAGCGGAAGAAAAATCTCTAGTCTTAATCTAGCTCCACGCTTGCCTCCCGCCTCTCTGTCGCGATAAATAACTTAACAATTACAATAATACACTCGAGCCGAGCACAATGCCGCTCAACGAGCGAGGGGCGTGAGCGAGGCCCACTGTATCGTTTTATTACGCTACTGGACTAGGGTTTTGCCGCGACCTGGGCTCTATTTCATAGAACTACTATCTATCGTTTACTATGACAATTCGATGTACTTACAATATACTGCAATAATTTTGGGCGGTTTGAAAGACATAGCAAAATGTACGTGCCTGACAATAGCTATTGAATAGTTTTAAAAACCTATTTAGAGGCTAAAAATTCCACCCATGCCGGGACTTGAACCCGCGACCTCTGGCTAATCGTGCCAGCGCTCTCCCAACTGAGCTAATGGGCAAGCAAGGTTCGTTTGTTCAAGAAACGTAATACTTTTTAAAAATATCTCGACACAAACTCAAATCTATTAGAACCATTAGTAGCCATCCAGAGCGGTGCGCGCGCGCCGCGGGTCCGCGGGTCATTGTTCTGTTAGACGGAAAGGCGGTAATAATTGTTGTTGGCGCATTTTTTTAAACAAGATTGCTCAACTCGAAACAAGATATCTCAGCAATTTTTTGTTTTTATTTACGTCTGTCCATACTTAAACCATTATACGCCGGATTAAGGATTTATTCATTTCCTTTCGTGGATGTCGTAGAAGGCGACTAAGGAAATCAATTACCAGGAGACGGGCAGCAGCGTCTTCCAGAGATTCCAACCGCATAATGCGATCGCCAAACCGCCTGCCAAGCGTGGCGATTATGGCAAAACCCCTCATGGTTATGAAAACCACTAGGGAGGCCTATGTCCTGCGTAGGCGTCAAATGGCTGATGATGATGATGATGATACTTAAAAGTAAAAGTCTAAATAGATGCCATTTTTCATTACTAGTTACTTAGCCGCGGCTTTCAAACCACCCAGAAATCGGCGTGTATACACGATTAATCCACAGAATAACAAGTAGGAAGCCGCGCCTACGCAATGTAGCAATGTATCGAATTGTCATAGTAAACTGTGAAACACGGCCCTTGTATCTACTAATGGACTCACGGGACTCACCGACGTACAGGGTTTTTACTGAAATGCTATATTTCTGAGACACCCCAATTAGAATTTGTGTTTTACGAATTTTACGATAACTTTGTTCTGTGATATTTTTCTCAGTTTTTTTTTTTTTCAATTATCAGGGTTTACATTATTTTATTAAAATCACACTACTCGCTCTACTGATGTCGCAGCCTTCAGTAAATCATTGTCCTACATAGAAGAATGATCATTCTATGTAATACATATGATTTTAAGCATTAACTATCAAACAGTAAAAATTAATGTACATAAATAGGTATTTTTATATGAAAAATTTAACAAAAGTCGTAGAACAAAAGTTGTTGTAAATGAGAAACTCTAATCGACATGTTTCAGAAATTGCGCATTTCAAAGATAGCCGTGTTTTCAAAACATAGTCTCTTGTCGGGGTAGCATTCTCATATATCATAGTCATCGTGCACTGTTTTAAGAAATATACAGTAAAGCAAACCGTGTTGTGAAAATACTAATTCAGAGGTGACTTATTCCCCTTTAGCAATTGAACCGAAACGTCACTTTTCGAATTGATAGACAGACAACGCCTCACATTTACATTAGTAGAGGTTAGGACCCTTTTGAGCGTGGTGCAGCAACGTTATTTTATACAATTAAAATTATAACAAATTGTCGTTGGATGAGTGCGAATCACATTACTGGGACTACAAACAATGAGTGGGACCCTCGATTCTACCATATTATTATTTACTAACAATTTAAAGGCGAAAGTGTTTTTGTATGTGTATTATTGTCCTCAAGGTATACTAGTTTGGGAGCAGCAAAAGTGATTGTGTTGTGTTTACGTACTCTACCATATTATTGTTTATTAACAATTTAAAGGAGACATGGTATTTGTATGTCCGGCTTTATTGTCGTCAGAGTATCCTAGTTTGAGACCAGCACAAATGATTGTGTTTTGTGGACGTTATAGATTTTATTAATTTATAAAACGTGACAAATCACGAAAAGGAGTTTCCAAGTAATACGTTGTGTTTCTTGGGGTTTATTTAACTAGCGATGTGATGAAAGGGTGGTCGATAAAAAACATTAATATTAGCTCTTAGCATGCGATTCGCAAACACGGCCGCAGCTCAAAGTGTGTGAAGGGAAAATATCTTTTCTCAAAACACAGTATCTTGAATTGAATTGAAAAATTCTTTATTGCACTAAAAAAAATATACAAAGGCGAGCTTAATACTATCTATATTTTCCTCCAGCTAAGCTACGTATCTTGTCAGAATCTAAAGTTTGTTACCGAAACCTTGTTACCAAAACAAATTATAACTGAGAATAATAGTTGTTTAAATGTCACGAACAAACCCAGAATGTTTGCATTAGTTGAGAACAAATCGAGTTAGAAGCGAAAGGCCTCGTTGAAATCGAGTTAAAACTGAATTATGACGACATGAATTTACAGAGAGGGTCCCAGCCAAGGCACTCCAGGGGCGACAAAGCACCCGTATGGGACGGAGGTCGGTACTGTCGACAGCACATCAACGTCTACACACGTGCACTCTATTCAGTTACGTTACGGGTGACTTTTCAACAATAAATTTTGACCTGCTGTCGACTCTACTATCGATAGCGGTGCAAGTTTTCTTTACAATCTCGCCTGTAACGTAAGTGAAGAGTTAGGCGAGTCTCCCACTGGCAACACGTCCCGCCCCGCGGTGCGCGAAGCGGCAATCACGCGCGCGGCGACGACGGAGGCGCAGATCCGCGTCATCTAGCGGTTTGATCCGCTTCCCCGCGCGGAGTGGCGGCGTATGACGGCCCCGCGGCAAATGTTCGTGGAAACTACAGTTATTTTATCAACTTGGTCTTTGTATACTCCAATTAGTAGACTATTTACTATCGAGATCTATAAATCAGTGTGTTATACCCCGCGGCTTGCGCTTGCGCGCGGTTTGGCAGAATCTGCGCGCGGGACGCGCTTCTCCGCGGTGACGCGTCGGCGGTGTGTTGTTCTTCCTAGGTGTGTTTTCTATACAAATTGAGATGGGAGCGGTGCAATGTGTTAATCGCCTTGACGTGCTGTCAATAGATTTAACTATTGACAAGATAATCTGTTAAATTGACCAAATAATGATTTTAGGTGATTATATAAAGATTTTTTTTATAGTTATTTATTCAAGAAATTTCACAAAGTACATATTTAATGCAGCAGACCCTTACTCAAGATACAAATGCGATTTTTTTAAACCGTGTCCGGCGCGACTGCTGTTTCACTACAACGCGACAATAAATTGCAATGCATTCGACGTGCACCGCTATGGGATTTAAGTAGCATTTAACTAAAACTCGTCTTAACTAACAAAAACATCTTAACAAAATCTTATTCTTTGACTTCCGCTCTTTTTTGTCAAGCAGTACCATGTGAAATAGAAATGTAATCTCGATCGTTAAAATTTAAATTAAACAATTAAACGCATCAGACATCGTGCATCGCGAGTAGAGGTCTGTGGCGATGGCGGGCACGTCGTAAATCTGAAGTAAGGCGTGGCGTAACGAAGTCTATTGTAGTGCAGTCGACGGAGCAACTGTGGGAGTCTGTGTCCGCTAGACAGACCGCGCCGCGGTCGAAAAACTAAATTATTAGATAAACTCACGCATGTGTCCCGGAAGGGTAGGTAGAGATCAGGGTTTGCCACTTGCCGCGATACTGACAAACATATTTCGCTCAGTCGACATGCTTTAGTTGTTGCATACACGCATGCCAGTTTCGGTTACTTTTTAGGGTTCCGTAGTCGACGAGGAAACCTTATAATTTCGCCATGTCCGTCCGTCCGTCCGTCCGTCCGTCCGTCTGTCTGTCTGTCTGTCTGTCCGTCTGTCTGTCTGTCTGTCCGTCTGTCTGCCCACGGCCTAGCTCAGAGACGATTAGTACGAGAAAGCTAAAATTTGGAATAGACATACATATCTCGCCGACAAAACGGTGGAATAAAAACATATGTTTTTTAGGCTACCCCCCCCCCCTACACATAAATTAGGGATGCAATTTTTTTTCGCCCACACCATAGTGTGGGATATTGTTTAATTGTGAGTGTAGGAATATCATTTATTGGTTTAGGGTTCCGTTTGCTAAATATTCTAAATAAACGGTTGATTGTTGAAACGTGAAAAAATTCGGGGTTCAGTATAATGAATGCACATATAATAAACTTAAAAGGAAAACTGTCATGGGTAAGTAATCTTTGCAAGTTAACGAGTAACAGGCGACCAACTTATAAAATGAAAACTTCGTACAAAATCCATATCCAATCGAACCCTATACTGCGCGTGGCTCGAAACGCACTTCCTAGTACAAAAACCTTTGCTGGTACAAAAACTATTTCACTCTTGTCCTGAGAGAATGTTCTCGCTTGACGAGATCTTAAAATTGGAAAAAAGCGTGAATCTTTATTTAAGTGCAAAATCAGAGGGAAAAACTTCGTTTTTTGCGTAATAAGAAAACTTGTAGAAGAAAAAGCCTCCAGTACGATGATTCGAATTACCCCTCAATCGGTTTAAAATTTACAAACCAAAAAACCTTTTTAGAGGCTGAAAATTCCACCCATGCCGGGACTTGAACCCGCGACCTCTAGCCTCTAAAGAGGTTTTTAGAATTGTCCTCAGCACGGGTTGGTGCAACAAAAAGAATATAATTTACAAATAAACTCAGAATATTAATTTCGCCTTCTGTATCAAAGTAACTTACCCACAAGAAAACGAAGTATAATTAATTAATAGAGATCCCGCCTGAGGTTGCAAATTCAACAGACTCGTCTTAGCTCTGCTTAAGATGACTTAGTACTCGGTTTTTATGTTTTTTTAATATATTTTTTAAAGACGGCATTCTCGCCAGCCTGTGGAAACGCACGACGAGATCGGTCGCACGAAGCGTTGATAAGCGCGCACTGCGTGCTCGCGGGCGCAGGCGCAGCATTCGCTACAGGCGCGCGCGCAGCCCGGTGATTGCTAAGTAAACAGGACCTGCTACGGCTTGTTAGTTTTCTTGAAATTACCTACCCCAGAACCTTTGCTTATGGCGTCAGTTGTTGCTTTGTACGTTTAATTTCAATTTCAGATTTCAGAAAAACAGATTTGTATTTTTGGCACATAGGCCGGTACGGGACCATTTTTAACCAACTCCAAAAAGGAGGAGGTCCTCAGTTCGTTTACATATGTTTTTTTGTATGTTCAGCCATAATTCCTTACCGCATTGTCCGATTTTTTTAGTGGTTCATTAGCATGCGGCCAAATCCTCGCATTTATAGAACGTATGGATGGATGTCTTGTCGGCTGTACAATTTTGTTCATTCAGTCACTCGCACGAGTTACGAGTAAGCGGATAAGTACCCGCAACCGCAAGTGCGGCCAGCCCCCAAAGCTTGCACGTGCGTTAACTCAAAGCTACCGAAGTTACAGCTCCATCAGATCGTCGGTTAAAACTTGGTAGGGCGAAGCTGCCAACATTCAGCCGTGTCTATTATGAGTTGAGGCATGCCTAAGTTAAACCGCGCTATTTGAAATTGAATTTCAAGTTTCACAGCGCTACGCGTTCCCCCTAAGCTCGACTTGACTACGTACAGTTGACAGTATCTCGAACTTTATATTTTAGTTGCAAAGTCGCCCGTTAGCCGTAACACAACTGAATAAAGAGCACGCATATAAAGGTCGATTATATGCGTGCCAAGCGTGGCGATTATAGAAAAACCCCTCATGGTTATGAAAACCACGAGGGAGGCCTATGTCCTGCAGTGGGCGTCAAATGGAAGATGATAATGATGATATAAATGTCGATGTGCTATCGACAGTACTATACAGGGCTGCCTCTAAAATGCGTAATTCCTGAGACACCCCAATTAGAGTTAGTGTTTTGTAATATTTTTGTTTTATAAGATTTTATATTCTTTTGTTGCACTAACCCGTGCCGAGGACAATTTTAAAAACTTATTAAGAGGCAAAAAATTCCACCCACGCCGGGGCTTGAACCCGCGACCTCTGGCTAACCGTGCCAGCGCTCTCCCAACTGAGCTAATGGGTAAGTGCAGGCACCGGCAAAATTTCGAACCTTTTTAAAAACTTCTCTGTATTACGTACAGGCAGCGATATCTGGCCGAAGTAATTTACATCACTTGCAGCCCCGAGTACCCGCTTTGCAGTTAGGTTAGGTTTCTATAAGATTTTTCTAATTTTTTTTTTTAATATCAGGATACACATAATTTTATAAATTCGCAATTTAAGCGCTCTGCCAATAAACAGTCTATGGTAAATCAATGTCTTACATAGAAAAATTCAAAGTCACCCTGAATAAAACACGGTTAAATAACGCTGGCTTTAGATGAGACTGCCGCTTTAATATATCGGCTGTCTCGTCTAAGCTGAACTACCACAGAGATTACTTTTAGTGATAAGGCCGCCATCTGTACTCTTAGGTTAAAAAATATCTGTGTAATTTCCATTTTTATGTAGAATAAAGTGTTCTCTATCTATCTATCTACCATTGACATAGGTCGTTAGTGATTATCACAGTACAGTTGCTTTGTGTCATTTTAGGATCCCATCCGATTGCTGGACTGCCTTCCGATCGTCCACTTAACCTTGGCCACCACCATGGGCGCCGGCAGCAGGGTTGCACTTGCACCCCCCCCGCCAGAAAAGAAATTTCAGTTTTTTTATAAGTTACTGTTTGAATAAAAACTTAAAACCGTCTAGGTTTGCTGACCAAATTTATTCATCACCCTGTCAATAAATTCTGTATCCTCCTTTTCCTGTGAACACTGAGTCGCGTCTCCCATCCCATCGTAACGTGCTAAATGCACGTTGCTGGATTAATTAATTCTAAATTTTATAATTCAATAATTCGAAAATATTTATTAATCAAAAAAGGTTACGTACAGATAAGATATTAACTTGTTTACACTGTTTATAATAAATAGTTATTAGCATGTGTAGATGCAGATGCACCTTTAAATGTATTTCCTGGCGGCGCTCATGTCCAACCCACTACTCTGTGACTGCCTTAGTCCACCGTTCGTTCTATCTGACCAAAGGAACAACTTTTTTTCTTCAAAATTATCTATTTAAACACGTTGATTTTGATTTTCAAATGCTCTGCCATCTCCACTTCAAGTTGCTAAAAGGAAGATCGACTTCCGGACCGTGTTACCCAACTACGGCAGAATAAAGGAAGGGTAATGATTCAGCAGTCTATGTATGTATACAAGCATTATGTATTTATTATGTTCCGGGTAGGGTTGCCCACTTTTTTTTTTGAGAAATACAGTATTTTCGAAGCTATTAGGTACCTCTAAAAGTATAGTAGATGGCAAAATAATGGTAAAAAATAGTAAAAAATAGCGGCAATTGTGCCGCGCCATTCACGGACTTGGACTTGAAGAGCGAGCTTTAGAAAAAGATTCAGGCTGGGTTCCGCTATACGCAGAATATAGTAGTTTCGCTTACTATATACTTTTCTTAAAAATATAGTATTTGTGCCCCTAATATAGTAGGATACTATATTATATAGTAGGGTTGGCAACCCTAGTTCCAGGTGACTTAGGCTACATTCTATAAGAACAAATCAATATGATTTGATGTAACCAAAAAATGGGGATATCTGATTTTTTTTTGCCGTCTACGATTTTGGAAAAATTCTGAGCTCATAAATACATATTAAGAACAATATTAAAATGAATATATGCGAATATATATAAGCGACAGAAAAAAAAATAAGTTTATTACCAATAGCGCCATGTATTAGCAGTTCTTATAAAAATAACTATTTTCCGTAGTCAGGTTATAGTTTTTTCAACACACCTGCTCGTAAAGTAGGTCTTATTACAGCGTATTTACACTGATAATGCAGAATATTACCCATGCCGTGCCTTTTACATTACATTATCGCACTAGTGCCTTTTCATTACATATCTTTTTAAATATTAGCAAGAAGTATTAATGTTTCGAAAACAGCTAAGTAGTTATTTGCGTAAATACAAAATTAAATTCAAAATGTGATAAATAATTAAAGAATTTCATGAAACTGCTTGTTAGCTTGTTGGTATTTATATTTTGACGGTGTATTTTTACCTATAAATACCCAATTTCAAAATTTATAAATATGTGGCTGATTAGCTACTTTGCCGGTGCTAGGGCATCCAATCCCGGTATTCCGAGATCCCGCATCATTTTTCAGTCCCGCACAATGCGGGATTACATGCGCGGGATCCCGCGGGATTTGCGGGACTGATCTGCAGCAAAGAAACACCCTCCTACGCGCGCTGCCGCGCGACTACTGACAAGCGAGCGAAAAGAGTGAATCGCCGCGGCCGTGTCGCGCCCCCCGCGCCCGCGGCGGCCGGGGGCGGCCGGCTTCCATGTTTGTTTTATTTGTTTACTTGAAGTGACAAGTAATTATTCGTTCGTTAAACAAAATTCGTTTTCTAACATAGTTAATTGTTTTTTGCGTTTACTAACATTACTAACGAACATTACTAACATTATTTACGAACTATCGAATCGAAAATGACAAGTGCAGTGCATAAAACGTATACGTGTAAAGTTTGGACATACTTTGTAAAATCAGATGATGACTTGACTGCCAAATGTAAAATGTGCAATTCGGTATTGAAAACTACTGCTAGATCTACAAAGGGATTACACGTCCATTTAAAATCAAAGCACGGAATACGTGTGTGTGTGAATACGTAATTTTTATTTCTTTTGTATCCTTCAATCCTTACACTATATTTACTAATATACAATTTAAAGTACCACATACACACTTGCGGGATCCCGCCAATACCGAGATCCCGCGGGATTGAGAAATATCAATCCCGCAAATACCGAGATCACAAAAATGCTGCGGGATTGGATGCCCTAGCCGGTGCCCTTATCTCAGACTTGCGCGCGCATGCAGCGCTGAGCGCGCGAAAAAATAAAATTACGGCCGCCATCTTTTAACTGGGTTTCTGTTTGTTAAGTTTATTCACAGTATTGCATTTCGTTAGTGTTGTTTTTTTATTTACTTTTCCTCGCAAGTGTGTTGAAGAACGTCGTATGAAACACGTGACCTCAGGCTTAAAAACCGACTCGAGTGTAATTGAATGACCAACATACCACACTTGTATCATAATGTACTATTAAACTCAATGTCTTACTCAGCCACCTTCCGAAAAACTGTACAATTGTTATTTATACTATAATAATTCTTCGTTGCAAATGGTTTACGAGTACAATGGCCTTACTACCATCATAATAAGATACACAATGCTGTACTTCCAATGACGAATGTGCCGCCCACAGAAGCGCTGCTTTTCATCCTAATGTTCCCATAAAATCATACAAAAGGACGAATTGTCCAGTAAATTGCTATTTGTCACTTTGAACTCAATAAAATAAAAAGCATGTTTTTTCATCTATCTTAATAAAATCTTTCAAACAAATGTTTTAAAAATGTAACCTGCCTGCTCTATGTAGCTATGAAACAGGTGATATGTTTCTCGTAATCTTGGTTTCCTCACGATGTTTTCCTTCACCGTTAGCGAGTGGTATTGCTATGTACTATAACAACAAATACAAAACAAAGTCATTGGTACACGCCGGGATTCGAATTCAAACCCTCCCGAATGTGAGGCCGGCGTTCTACCGCTGCGCTACAACCGCTCAAATTCATGTGAACTAAATGGAATTAGAGTTGGTCCATTATTGGTTTGTATTGATGATCCTTTATTGCTCGAATGAGCGAGAGGTTGAGTTACTTTCTTTAAGTATGTGGGTTCGAAGCAGTCCTTCTTCATTATTAATTCTAGGGTGTCTTTCCACAAAATGAGCTATGCCAAGCTATTTGTTACTGGAAGCACTCGTTTTACTCATTCATAAGAAGAGCTCAAATTGTTCTGAAAAGCGTGCCTTTATATTCCTTCCGTCGACTCTTTTATGCCCAGCCACCTACTCGCGAGACTTTTGAATTGCATTGAATGGTACAGTCCACATCACAAGGACTTACATTGAATGGTGCATTCCAATTCACATGGACATTTAAAAGCGTTCACCCTATTCCGTTACAAAACGGATGATTCTCGGTTTATACACTTACTGGGTTTTTCAGAAACTTAAGTGAGTTATCACATTAAACATCGTAAGGAAACCCGCGCGGATTGGTTGACTCCGCACGTATTGACTTGTCTTTCCTGTAGGCTTGGCCGACTAAGCTGTCAGGATGGTATAGGTGCTGGGCAAGCCTTCCTGTAGGCTTGGCCGACTAAGCTGTCAGGATGGTATAGGTGCTGGGCAAGCCTACTCCATCTAAAAAACAATGTCCCAGGCACTACAGCGTCCGAGTGGTCCCTTCACCCATTTAGTGTGAGTGTAGTTGCCGCTGGACGTTACATAAATCATCTCATTGCGTAGATGCAATGGCCAAAGTTTCTTTATGAGACTAACACCAAAATATTTTAATAGGAAAAGCTTTTTCATACTAAAATTTAAATTTCGCTCTAGCAAATGCATGAAACTGCTGATATTTTTACTATATTTCGGAGTTAGTCTGATAGTAACAGTTGTTTGTATGAATGAGTAGAGTAACCCCCTCAAGTTTCACCGGACCTTTCTAAAACACCCTGTTACTTAGGATTGTTCCTGTTAATCTATCGCACAGATGACGTACTAAGTAGTTTCAGATGCACGAATCCATTCGAATACATTTTACTAACGGACTAGACAAAGCTCCAATGAACATTGCTTTGTGACCCCCGCAATATCGGTGCATAAGCCTCTACATCTGGAAGGGGTAGGTATTCACTACTAATCACTGTAGCCAGTGATAGTTAAAAACATAGATGTCTAACTAGCGCTAAAGAATTACCGCCAGTTCAATTGTGGGAAGGCGAGCGGGGCCTTCAATTGTGTTACCAATCGAAGCGAGTTCAGTATTACCCGGCATAACACGTACGCACCTGCCATCGGCAGACCGCCATCATGCGACGTAGATAGATATATTTCAACGGGTTACATCAATGGGTTGACGTTTTTGTATACAACCACTCATCAGTTACGCTGTCACTTACACACTACTGTGTCCGTATACATCGAAAGGTTCTCGAGTGGAGAACAAATATGGGCAAGCGCAGCGTAGGACGCCCACCAGCTCGCTGGACCGACGACGATCGATCTGAGGCAGATTGCTGGCGACGGTTTCATGAGGATGGCTGAGGACAGAAAAAAATAGCGTGCCTTGAGATAGGATGATTGATTGAAAAGGCAAACACCATCTGATTCTTGCACCGCATGGATCGTCGACCTGTTGAGTTCCCGAATACGACTCTCACCCTTTCCGAATGCGTCTGAATACCCTCGCCCCATTGCGGTTCTCGTCACGTCCTTGTATCGAGCGACCTACTGCCGGTCCCTTGATAAGGCGCTTCCCTCCTCCCTTATCTGTTATGTTTAAAGCAAGGGAATCCGCAAGCTGGGCGATAATTTCGCTTGCCTAATGAGATTTTAAGACGCTGGCTGGAGAAGTTTGGTAGGTATTCTGGGGCTTCATTTGTAGGGTCACTCGTTAGGCCGCTAATGGTTAAGAGCAAATAATAGCAAAATATAGGGATCCTACCGTACGAAAGTGACACTGTCACAGATTCCCAGATTAACATATTCCTAATTCTTTTCAATTGACTTCAAAAAGAAAAGAAGGTTCTCAGGTCAGTATATTTTTCTTGTGTATTACATAAGTATATATACGTCCCACTGTAGGGCGCAAGCCTTCTCACAGAGAGAGAGTACCTATGTATGTTCAGTCGTAATTATTTAGCACGTTGTTCGATTTCATTAATTCTTCTTTTTTTGCTAGGCGTGTAGTTAAGAGCTTACCTCCTTCAAGGTTGGTCTTATATAAAAGGCATCAAGATTCCGATGGGGTCCATGACAAAATCATAGAACTCTTCAATTTGCAAAGGCATCTCTCTGCACGACGCATGGGCAAATAATCCTTTGCCATAATTTTTATTGTCCAGCATTCTCGACCAATTTGAGGAGTTCGTTCCCATTTTCCGCTGGTAGACATTTTCGCTTGAGATTATTGTACAATAAATTCTAAAATATGGTACTTACGTAAGTGTAACGTGATGTAGATGCTATAAAAACCTATTTTACCCATATATTAATGTATGCTCTGCTGCTAACGTTATAGGTATAAGATCTTTGTGGAAAATGCTACAATTCTTGTCCACAAGACAGAAGAAAAAGAAGAGGCTGAAAAATAAACCAGCGACTGATAAACGGAACTTTCAGTGTAACTGATTGATGAAGGAATAAAACAAGCCTTTCGAATTGTTCCTCCCAGCAGAAGAAGCGTTCATTTTCAGCAAAATGAAGGAGTATTGTCAAAACGCTAACAAAATAACACTTAAGGCTAAAATCTCATTGGTTTTAGGCTGCGAAGTCTTGTTTTAATTCCCGCGTAATTTCATCCCACGGGAAATTTTGTCTAATATTTTACAGTTAGGAGGAGTCCACCCCTCCCACGGCGAAATTAATAAGCATAAAGCAACGGCCATCGTTGCGAGCTACTCGTGGTGAACATCTGAAAGTCTCCTGCTCGTGATTCTCGTTAAACGTAAAAATCAACTGACAGCTGATAACAGTGGATTAACTGTTAACAGATTGTTAGTGCACTAGATATTGGGGATTAATCTAATATATAGAATTGTCGTGTCACAGTGTTTGTTATCGAACTCCTCCGAAACGGCTTCGCCGATTTTTATGATTTTTTTTGTGTATATTTGGTAGGTCTGAGAATAGGTCATAGGCTAATCAATACGGCATAACAACGTTTGCCAAGTCAGCTAGTGTTTGGATATACAACAACAACAACCACATAAGCTCACGCCTATATCCCGGAGGGACAAGCAGAGACCAGGTTTTGCCACTTGCCACGATCCTGACAGACCTATTTCGCTTAATCAACATTAATCAAAGTATGTCCGCCTGGATGTATGCTCGCTATTTTCATTATGTATGTAACTGTCAAGGAAAACATCGTGAGGAAACTTGAGTCTCTGAGCTATTACCTCAGCGCTTGAAATGGCCAATCGGCGGTGGGCACGCGTGGTGGTTAAGCCCATACTCTCTCCCTGAGAGAAGTCCTGTGCCTACAGTGGGACGTATATAGGCTGCTTATGTTATGAATGTCCGCCTGGATACCTATTTTCGTTCTGGATAAACGGAAGAAAATTAATTTAGGTACCATTTGCTGCATTTTAGGTGCCGTACCGTCTCCGTTCGCCTCGCAATTTTCAGGGAAGTTAATCTCATCAGCTTGTTTACTGAAACCGAGTGAGCTAATTGAGTGTTGCGCGACGAAAACATTTTTACAATGAAATATTACCTTCAGCGGGGACTTTGATTAATTACACTTCTTCTTAATGCAAATCTGAGAGTTACAGCCGACAGAATGTTGCAGTACCTAGGACCTCTTAGTGCCTTTATAACATAAGCAGCCTATGGAACGTTAAAGAGCGGTGGTAGCCTAGTGGGTAGAACATTGGACTCGGAAGCGAGAGACCCTGGTTCGATTCCTAGTGCGGGCAAGTACCTATGACTTTGTTTTCTAAGTTACGTACATTTGCGAAGTTATAGTAGCAATTCCACTCGCTAACTGTGAAGGAAACCTGAGTGTCTGAGCTATTCACATACTTCAGCGCTTGAAATCGCCACGCGTGGTGATTAAGCCCATACTCTCTCCCTGAGAGAAGGCCCGTGCCCTACAGTGGGACGTATATAAACTGCTTAGGTATTCAACGTTTTATTAACCCTTATGGGGCAACGGCTAATTGTTACCAATTTAAATGTGGCCTTATCACCTTGAAATAAAGTCCAAAACCAATGAAAGATTCATACAATTCGTGTAAGGGTTAAAATAACGCAAAACATCGAATAAGAAGAAATTCAAATTTCTCATAAAAAGGGATCGCGTCAAGCAAGTTCAAGATTGTTAGAAAAATAAAAAATATATTGCGAGAATCCTACCCAAGCGTGGATATCACATAAAATATATCATAATGGGGAACTTGCGTCTAACTTAGATTGCAGTGACATTGCTTTTATACCAAAGAAAATATTATAAAAACTTGTAAAATAGGAATAGGAAAAAAAATATTTTTTTCGGGGTTTTCGGGGTCACAAACAATGCGAAAAATAAAGTTATTCTAATAACAAACACCCTATTAGATTTAGTTTTTTCATTGAATTCTGAACGTTTTCTCATAAGGGTGTACATGTATATACATATAATCATTATTTTACGAGATAACTCAGATATTCATTATGCTTCATACTTTCAAAAAATCTAAATTACGGACATTTGAGACATATTTTAAAAATAGCATCTCGAGCGAGCTTTCTGAATTCAATTCATCCTGTTTCGTGGTTACACACCGCGAATTATGATACTTTTGCTGCTCCAGCATAATTTGCAAAAGGCATTTCGATTTCAGCCACGGTTTTGCGCCCCCAGTTTTAAAAGTTATAAGAACTGGGGCTTCACCAACAAATGACGTGTCGACTTACAAATTAGGTGCGAAGGAAACCTTTGAGTCACACCCTTAGTAAAAATGCCCGGACAGTGGTACAAGTGTCTAGATATACTGACATATTCAAGATATACGCGCGTCCACCAGATACACTGAAGGGCGTCACACACGGCGAAGATACGATAATATTTTATCTTAAGATACAATATCGCTCGCCATGCAATTCAATGGACACATACGAAAATATATAATATTATCTTCGTCGTGTGTGATGGCCCATTGAACTGTATTGCGAGCAGATAAAATATTAGCGTATCTTCACCGCGTGTGACGCCCAGTGGGCTAACTAGACACCAATGAAAACAAAATTACATATTCTTTTTGCAGATCGTATTTGCAAAAATTGTCTGTACAATCTCTCAATCATGTTAACAGTGGTTAACAGTAATTTTTTGGACCCACGACAAAGAACGTAGGATCATGAACCTGGGACTAGACAGCATTTAGGCCAAAAACGGCCCTTTTTGACGTTAATGCTACCTAGCCCGACGTTGTTTGACTTAGGTTCACGGCTATGGGTCTTAAAAATCACTATTAACACGACACTTTTTGCAAATTCGATCATTAAAAAAAGATATTACTTTTTTCCTCGGTGGTGCTAGTGTTACACCCCGAAACCCCTTGATCGAAAATACAAGACAATTTACTTGGGACATGTGTCTCGAAGCGAACGGTACAGACTTCTTCAAGTTATCATACGCGCTGGTAGAAAATCAGCACAATGAATGCAATAAGTAAGAATTAACGACTTTGTAATCGTATCAGTTCTAAGAAATATCATTAAGATTATCGAAACCTTAGAGTGCATCGGTACCTGAAGGCATATTTTGGCATGTTAGCTAAGTGGGTGTCGAGAGTACGGGAACTGACCGATAACGACGGTGCCGGGCAGTGGGCTCTTACCTTTACTCGGTTTACTAAGTGCTAAGTAATAATAATAATAATAATAATAATAATAGGGCGTTTTTGGTCGACATTACTGTCCCATATGATGAGAACCTCGTGAAAGCCGAAACGGATAAAAAAACCAAGTATCTGGATCTGGCGCACGAGGTTACCGATATGTGGGGGGTGGTGTCCACCGAAATCGTTCCTATAGTCCTATCCGCGAATGGGTTAATTCCAACCAGTCTCGCTGACCATCTGAGGCGGTTGGAACTTCGTGTGGGCATGCTTCCGGCTATCATGCAGAAGGCGGTGCTGCTTGATACAGCCCGGATAGTCCGGCGTTTTCTCTCGTTGCCGCCCTGACCTCCGGCCGCTTGGATTCCTCAGCCGGAGGGCGTCCGTCTGGCCATTTTGGTCAGACGAGACTATTATATTTTTTATTCCTCTATAATAATAATAATAATAAGTTACTCTACGTTTCTCTAACTATCTAAAGGTGTAACAAACTCAGTATATATAAATACATGTCCAAAAAGGGTAACCAAACCACTTTCACTATGGCGACCACTTCTTTACTCCATCAACTGTAATTTTTTTGCGGTTTCAAAGTTTCCCTATGGAACAGTAAAATTGGTTCGTGAACAGTAGAACCCTTCGTTTTCTGACAGATATAGGGATTTTGTACACCCTGTATGACTCGTCTATGTTACGGGCCAATTCTAGGTCTTATCCTGTATTTTCTTGGGTCTGCCTGAAAGAAGCGAAACAAAAGACGACAAGCCAAAACGAAATAAACCGCACTGTTGTCTTGCGCCACATCTTTCCTCGACACGGGAGATTGTCGAGCGCGGTTTTAGGCTAATGAGGCGACGACAGACTGTGGCTGGTTCCCTCCCTGCTTTCGGCGGGAAATCAAGTGCAGCTGACAGACAATCTCGTAGGAAATTATCTACATAATTTCAAAATAAGAAGACGCGACGCGACGCATCGATTGGCAACCTGAAGGTAGGCTATTCCGTTTTTGCCACTGTTCCGGTCACTCTTTTGTAGTTTTTACAGTCTATTATTATTGGTCTTCCAGTATCATCACATACTAGTTTCAGTACTAAGAGTTTACAGCTGGCAGTAACGGTGTATGAAAAACCGGCCAAGTGCGAGTCGGAATGGTTCCGTACCATTATCAACATTTGAATATTTTAAGCGTCCACCGGTTGCCGTTATGAATATCGAGCAAAAAACGGCAAAAAAATCGCGTTTGTTGTATGGGAACCCCCCTTAAATATTTATTATAGTCTATTTTCAATATTTTTATTATAGCGGCAACAGAAATACATTATCTGTGAAAGTTTCAACTGTCTAACTATCACAGTTCATGAGATACAGCCTGGTGACAGACGGACGGACGGGCGGACGGACGGGCGGACGGACAGCGGATTCTTAGTAATAGGGTCCCTTACCCTTTGGGTACGGAACTTTAAAAAAGCATCAATGCATGTGATACTTCAGGGGCCTGTTTTTTATTCATAGCCATCATGCAGTGCTGAAAACAAGAAACAGAACCAGCCCACCAAGTTTTTTGTCTAAAACTACTCCCAGTTTAGTGGGCGGGCCAAAAAGTCTTGCTTGTTTTGGGTCAGCCTCGTCATACAGGCAGTGTCATGCAAGAAATTGCTCATTTGGTGGTCTTACGGTGACGACATAAAGATGAGGTACCAAATAAATTTGATACTATATCTGTAAAACTATTTAGAACTTACAACTTATAACTCACAAATTTTTTGTTTCTTAAAATTCAAACTCACTCTTTTATAAAAACCTAGTACCTACTTAAAGCTATCTAATGTAGAACAGTTTTGCAGTTTTTTTTTTTAGTCGACCACTCGATAAACGTGGATTAAAGTAGTCTGTGGAGGAAAATTTACAAGGAAAAGACCAGAGATTAAATAAACTGTCTCTGAGATGTGCTTTACAGGAATCGTGTTTTTATGTATATGGCGGAAGATGTCAAGAACTGAAAATAAAATAAACACTGATGAACACCAACAAAAATTAACCGCCGATCGAACATACTCGCTCCCCATAACGCTGGCAGTATTACCCACAGAACTTGTGTTCTGAGGTATTACCTTTCCCCGCGGTACAGCGAGGAAGATTCTCTGAATCAAATATGCGCCAGAGCAATAGTCCAAGCTACGGTTCCTCAAGTAATTTGATGCTTGAATTTGGTCCTCGATTGTTGGAAATTGTAACTCCTATCCATGTAAGCTACCTACTATATAATATAGAATTTTTTGTCGCAGTTTTTTATTATTACAAGTCGCAGCAGTTTTGTTACTTATAAGACACATTGCGACTGTGTCGGTTTTTGTTTAAAGTTTTTGCAACAGTTCAGTAATAATGTTACCGAACTTAGTGTCAGTAACCGTGTGTTGTCGCTGTTTCGACAAAATACATAATAATCGGTGTCCACAAATTGTATACACTTTGCGTTTAGTTTGCAATTAGTGTACAAAAGTTGTAACTATATTATGTCGTAACGGGATAGTAAGTCGTTAACGTTATGTCAATGTTCCGGAATACTAGATAACCTAACTTGCACAAATAAACGTCACCAAATCTAGTGAACAAACATTTCCTTTATTTTTGCTGAAGGTTTCTCATTTGAATTAAAATGACAAATTAGTAAACGACAAAAAAAACTTTCGATTCAACGAATTACTCAACTATTACGAAAATTACTCAAGAATATATCTATATGGTACATAACAAGAACACGTTACATTAAAAATCTTAAAATTGTAACAAAAACGCTATTACCACACCTTAAGCCAAAAAGGTACAAATAATATTCTTTTTTGTTCTGATAATAACAGCAGTGGTCAGATTTTAAAATATTAAATATTTTGTCTAGTGTTTCTGTTCTTGAAAATCCTTTTATTGTTTTTTGTTCAATTGAAAAAATACAAGAATATTAATCAAACATTTATTATCTTGCCTGAAGGTTCCCCATGAAGTTTAATATTTCCCAACTATGTTAAAAAATCAAGTCAAACATCATTTCTATTTTATTGTATAGTCTATGATACAACGTAGGTTTACAAAAAAAAACTAAATGACAAATAAAATCATTCATCGTCATTGAAATGAAATTTAAATGACAGTAAGTAATACCTTGGTTGTTAGTAGGTACTGTCAATTTTGTTTATCAAACTTTTGTGCAATTACATTTAACTGAACGGGTTTTAGAATTAAATATTATAATATAACTATCAAAAAACATAATATACTTATGTTGATTGAACCAAGACTTTGTTGATCATTGAAGGGTTTAATTGTATTCCTTAAGATTTTCATTTTCGGTGGTCAGAGCAGTATTTTCTGCCAATAATTCGTATCTTGATACTTTATTAAAAATTGAGAAACCTATAACGTTGTGACGACTTTACGTAACATTTCGATGTATTATAGTAACTTTGTAACAAGTGGTGACGAGAATATTTACACATAACAAAAATTTATTTTCTTTCAAAATTTACCAATTGTATTGCTTAATATTGGTAAAATAGATAGCTATTAATATTCATAGTTATTATAATAAACAATTAAAAGCTTTTGAGCACTCGATGTATACAAATAAACTATGATTAGATTTGGCCAAAATACTAAAATTGAGATAATAATGTGGCGCCTTGGTAAATTTCTCAGAACGTTACATTAAGTTACCAAAAATGGCTATATGTACAGCCCGCACTGCAGCCTTTGCATATGTGCACCTTACTCAGTCATGAATGGCCACTTTCCCAATCAAAACCTAACTTAAATTTAACGTTTTTTGGGTAATCTCGGTTGTGGGTTCCAAAAATCACAATTTGCATGACTGAGAAATTTTGGCAAAAAATTTAGTGACACGATTAATTTTTCATCGGTGACGCTAGAGATCTAAGCAGTAAGTCGACTATATCTTATGCATGGATGGAACTTTTATATCGCTTCAGATCGAGAGATTCGTCCAACATTGTCGACATTACCTCCTATACACGCCCTAATACACAACTAAACCTCCACCCTACTTACATTTTCGACCTGAAAGAGTTCAAAGTTGGTGGAGCACGTTGAACCCTTTTCGCTAGGACCCGAAATATTCAAAAGCTTTAGAAACTGAACGGGCATTAAGCGTACGTTTATTATGCAAAGCTGAAGGGATCTAAGACAGAGATATGTTATAGGGAAGGTACTGGTTAATAACTCGTACAGGTACAGTACAAAAAGCAGATTGCCAGTTTGTATACCTAAGGGGTTCCATGAGGTTCACCAGCGCCAACACCTTATGAAATAAAATCATATCATCTACAAATCGATTTTACAAAACCGGCCAGGTGCGTGTCGGGCCCTGCGTAGTGTAGGCTTTCTCGTACTAATTGTCTCTGAGCTAGGACGCGGACAGATGGACAGACAGACGGACGAACACGGCGAAACTATAAGGGTACCCTGAAAATTATGGTACAGATCTGTAGGCTTTTTTGCGTCCAATAAATCTTAATTCAATTTAATTCGGATGATGAAGTTAAATAAGTCGTGCACCTACATACATAGAAAATAAAGCAGTTTTCTTTCTAATCAAATAATATTCTTATCTAATCAGTTACTTATGTTACATTGGAACGATCTGTCAACAACACCAGTTTTTATTTTCAGTCTTGACGCGAAGCTTGGTGAAAAATGTGATAAATCTAAAATTATTCACCTTTATTCAAGTCTATCATTACGTTAATAACGATTCGTTTGCAATTAACCGTGAATTTTGCAAAATTGTAAAAAGTGCAACAAAGTACTAAAAAAATGCATATAACAATGTTTTCACTTCTCATGCTCTAAAAGTTCGTCTTTATGTCGTGCGTAGGCGACATAAAGTCGCTTTTTATGCTCTAGAGCATAAAGTAAAATCTTCGTCGAAGACCAAGGCAATCGCTGCAACAGCCACACGAACATCTTTAACTTCATACAACAACCTCTTTATTTTATTTCGTTTCGTTCGTATTCTAAGACCAAGGCAAAGATACCAACAGCCAAAGTACACAATAAAACTTCATGAAATAAACTTATAATTTGTATTTCGTCTCATTTATTATTTTTTATATTTGTTTATTTTTCAATTTAGTAGATCAGTATAGTATTTAAGCCATAACAACAACTTATCATAGTTATAAAAAGAAAATGTTTTTATAACTGAGCAGTATGTAACGACCTTAAGTCAGGTGTCACGTCCCTACAGAAAAAAAAAAGAAAAAAAAGTTAATTGGCGGGAACCATAATTATTTTTTCATTGTAATATTTGTGTTACAACTTAAAATTGTTTTTTGATTAACGATAAATAATGTCGTCAATCGAAGTGAAAAGTAGAGTGTACAACTCGTCCATAAAACCCATTTTACACTCGACTTTATATCTATCCTCGCTCGCAAGCTCGCTCGGATGGATAAACGTCTCGAGTAAAATGGTGCGTTTTATGCACTTGTTGTACAATCTACTATTATATCCTTCTGAAACTCATACTGTAGATAATAAAAGCCCTTCTCCCTTATACAATAAATAAAATTTCACTATCATATTATGACTTGCGATTTATGTACGTTAAAAACTGTCTTGCCGACTAGTGTGGAAAAATATTTTTTTTTTTGCCTTGCCATAAGTGCACCCAGTCAATTTAGGAGTCCTAAATCCTAAATTAGGACAAGATAATCTGTCAAATACTGCTAAAATTACTGGCTTAGGAGCGGCAGATAAACAGACACATTTCCCTTCACAAGCCGACAGATTTAAAGTGTGACGTCCGTTACGCTACTGTACCTCTTTTACCGTACGCGGGCGAAGCAGTGTGAAAGGAAAATGAAGTGTCAGTGTCACCCTACGACCGAGCCGTGTATTGGTTACAGCCTACAGGGGGTTATTTGCTGCGCGTACTGCGGCATTATGCCCGGATTACCCGGGATGTCACTGTCACACTGTGACGGACCAAGCTCCGTACAAGTGCTCACGATCGTTAATATCATGTTGAATTGTGTTCTGCACGAGAAGATTAAGGATAGAAGCTAAAAGAAACCGAGAAATGATAATCGTATTCTTATATAGGGATTGTAAAACATTTAAAGAGCGTATTATAGAATCGGATAAAGCGCTAAAACGTATTTGTTTCCCCAACATAAAATAAAGCTAGTTATATTTTGTTTGTATCATTTGTAAACATTTAAGCAGTTCTTGTGAAATATTGCGTTGTCTTTTCTAGATAAAATTTTTACGATAATTGAGATTAATTACAACGGCATCTATTTTGCGAGATGGCACAACTAATAAATTATGGATTGAAGAAAGTTTTCACCTAAAACCTGTTACAATACATGACAGTTCATCGCTTTGTTCAGAGGTGACGCTACCGGTCTAAACGCGTGGGTCTGAATTCATTCTCTAAAACAAAAACAAAAAAGGTGCATCCGAAAAGCTTTTGTTTTGTAGCATTTGTAAACATTTAAACAGTTCTTGTGAAATATTGCGTTGTCTTTTGTAGATTAAATTATGCAACTTGTTTTAGGGATGGTTTACGATAATTGAGATTAATTACAGTGACATCTCTCTTGCGAAATAGCACAACTAATAAATTTCGGATTGAAGAAAGCTGTTACTAAACCTATTACAATACATGGCAGTTCATCATTTTGTTCATAGATGACACTTTCTTAATTCATTCTCTAAAACAAAACAAAAAAAATTGCATCCGAAAAGCTCGGTCATCCAAGTACTAAATAAATAGGGAACTTAAATCATATAAAACTTTAACAAAACAACATAGACTCACGCCTGTGTCCCGGAGGGGTGGACGGAGGTCGGGGACTGCCACTTGTTGCGATCTTGACGGATCACTGTCGTTTCCTCAAAATTCACTCGCGTGTGTGGGCCGCGTCGGCTTCCTTTGTTTCTTTTGTAATAAGCCGCGGCGTGTTAAGGTAGTAAATTTAAAGGGATATTATGACAAAGAACGTAATTTATGAGTTAGGCAAATAAAAATAAATTACTTATGTTAAAGTCCTTAAACTAATAGCAATAAGGAATAGAATTCTTCAGATGGCGGTATTTCGTTATTGATTTAGCGAGAATGCAAATTTCTTTTGAAAAAGGCCGCGGCATGCTAAGGCGGTGATATCAAAGAAACACTAGGACAAAGAACGTAATTTATGAGTTGACGAACAAAAATAAATTACTTATGTAAAAAATCCTTAAACTAATAGCAATAAGGAACAAAATTCTTCATTTGGCGGTGTTTCGTTATTGATTTAGCGGGAGGGCAAATTTCTTTTGAAAAAAGCCGCGGCATGCTAAGGCGGTGAATATCAAAGAAACACTATGACAAAGAACGTAATTTATGAGTTAGGCAAATAAAAATAAATTACTTATGTTGAAGTCCTTAAACTAATAGCAATAAGGAACAAAATTCTTCAGATGGCGGTATTTTGTTATTAGTTTAGCGAGAGGGTGAAGTGGCACCATATTAGAAGGGGGCCGCGAGGGTATAAAAGCGGGGTTCGGGAACTATTCGAGGCTTGTTCGGAACAGAAAATTGAGAAGTAAATACGTCTGTTGCGCTCGTAGGCAAATTCGATATTTTTGCGAATTTATTACTATTAGGGAGTTTCGTTTGCATTTAAATTCGAAAGTAGGAGAGTGGATTCGGATTTGTAACCTAACATCACCTGTGGGCACTGCGTCCCAGACTATCAGATCTGGTGTGAAGTTTCAGGTTCTGAATTACTTTCTTAGCTAGGGAATGAGATTTGAAAGTGAAAGTGTAATGTTAGAAACGGTTTTCGATTCCTAAACAGTTAGTATACTTAGCTAGAAGTTTTCCGCGTAAAATAGGGTTTTCAGCCTTAGTAATTAGGGTAGTTTTCGCGAAATAAAAGTTCACTAATCCTTTGCCTCCACAGTACTACGTTTATGCGGAAATAAATTTGTGCAAAGGTAAACTCACGGCGGCAAAGGTAAGTTCTAGATAATCAGTGTTTCTAGCCCTTGTGAAATAACCAAGGCTCGACGGGGGCGCTAATGTAAACCTGCAAAACTCTGTTTGACTAAAAGATTGTGTTCGTTATTTAATTGTGCGAGTCTTGAATTAGTAGCTGCTAAGCTTACTGCTTATCTATGTCTCTGGTCCTTACCTTAAAACTAGGCGTAAATGTTGGTGCGCTTCATTCACACGGTGATCATTTCAAACTAAGGAATAGGTAAAGCTTAACGAAAGTATTAGCTTCATAGGTACCTTTCTTTTGATCTTCGGACGGGACATTCCACTATTGCAAAGAGGTAGGGACAATTTATGTAGGTGCGTATATACTTTTTCTGCCGACCGCAGTTTCTTTAGTATTATTGCATTTTAGACGCAATATAGGGTGAATAATATATAGGGTGGCCAAGACACGAATTATTGTTAGGAATTGAAAGACGTTATGGGACGTTAGGGAGTAGTTAAGAGCCTCTATAGGCTTTGTAGTAGTATACTCATTTCAAGTATATTGGCTTAATACTCTGCTTAATCTCATAGTTGCGTAGGCGCGGCTGGATTGTTTCAGTGTTGGTAAGCTTTCGATGAAGTCTTATTCCAACGTACCTAGTGCATTTGCTTATTACCTCTCACACACTCTCGTCAGCCAATGCATTGTACTACTGAACATCCCTTTGCCGTTTCTTGCGTTAATTGTGTGAAGCGTCTTGAGTCTTAAGATCTCTATACCTGCTTAAAGCTTTTATTATGTTTGACTTGTCCTTGAGTGGCATCTCATAGTTGCGTGAGCGCGGCTGGATTGTTTCAGTGTTGGTAAGCTTCGATGAAGTCTTATTCCAACGTACTTTGTGCATTTGGTTATTACCTCTCTCACACTCTCGTCTGCCAATGCATTGTACTGCTGAACATCCCTTTGCCGTTTCTTGCGTTAATTGTGTGAAGTGACTTGAGTCTTAATATATCTATGCCTACTCAAAGCTTTTATTGCTTCTATTATATTTATTTGTATGACTTATGTCTTTGGGTGACATTTCATGGTGGCGTGGGTTTGGCCGGACTGTTTCAGTGTTGGCAAGCTTCGATGAAGTCTTATTCCAACGTACTTTGTGCATTTGGTTATTACCTCTCTCACACTCTCGTCTGCCAATGCATTGTACTGCTGAACGTCTCTTTGCCAATTCTTGCGTTAGTCATGTATGTTTTCTTAAGGCATAGACTTGGAATAATGAATCATTGTATTCTTATTCCTAGTCAGTCATAGTTTTATTATTTATAAGTATATATTAACGGTATAACGTAGTGGCGGCCAATCCCCATCCACGGTAGATATAATTAGCACTATCGGCTAGTAGATAATTGAGTATTGCACTCTCTTCTTCTTATCCAATATTATCTACTTAGCTGGCTAATAATGTCTGCCTTAACCGGCCTTTGGTAGGGGACGTTATACTAAAACACTCACATGTGTAGTAGTATGACAAGTAGTTATTTATTTCAAATATTTTGCTACCATAATCTTATCTTATTTAGATGGAATTTATTTTATTTAACCTTTAATTTATTGTCTTCTAAACTTAACTTCCTTATTTAAATTTTCTTCTTTTTCCCAATCTTGTCTCGCTTCTGCTTATTTAATGTTGCTTTATTGCTATTTTAGTTTCTTCGAATCTTCCCAAAATTTACCTTTTCTAGTAAAACATTTGGTTTCAACTGAATGTTCTTAGTTCCACTTTTATTATTTTAACGGATCTCTTACATGCACTCATTACTCAATCTCATATCCTAAAAGTTCTTGGGTTATTAATACGTTCACAATGAAGGGTCCTCACTAGACTAGACGATCACAGTTGGCCATTAGAGTGTTTTGCATCATAGTACCTTTTCTCTTTACTAACGGGGGTTCATACCTTTTAATATCCAGGGGAGGGAGTCACAATATGGTGTGCCGTGACCATGATATTTTAATACGAGTTTGAGTAGGTTGTTTGTATGTTTTATGATGCAGAATATTCTTATTTTTAATTATTATCGTTGGCTTTATGCCACAATTTGATGTTCGTGAAATGGAAGGATTTGAGATTGACGATGAGGGTGTGAATGAGATCCGTTAATTTTGCTTTCGCATAGATTTATGGATGTATGCACGGGTAAAAATAAATATTGAATTCGTGTATGGATCTATTTATCTAATTGTTTACGTGTAATCACGTTATTTTACTAACGTTCCATAACTTCTTGGTAAATTCTATTCAAATTTCGTTACTTTACAATAAATATTTAGTTGATTCAATGCTTTCGTGTCGGATTTTAATAATAGTCTGTAGAGGTTATACTGTTCGATCGTTTTTAAGTAGGTACGTTTAACAGTTTTTTATTCAGGGGGTTGTATCAAATTATGTTTTACGTCAGAAGTTGCTTTCATAGGTAAACTAGGTCAATAATAATTCTAGTTTAGTTAATTAATTAAATAATTAGGGAGTTAAAAAAAAAAAAAAAGAAAAAATAACGAATGTCATCAGGTTACATTAATTAGTCAAAGGTCTGCTTTGTGGGGGGTTGTCAAAATATGAATTTTCTTACGCGATTTTAAATTCTTAAATACTTTAATACTTGTTTTGCTTATTAATTAATAGTTATTATTGTGAAAGATCTTTCTTATTTTCATTTGTTGATGTATTTTATTTTAAATATTTTTATGCTGGGGGTTGATATCCTTCTTACTTTCGGTTTAGCATTCCATTTCGCGGACACTTGTCTTTTATTTGGGGGGTTGTGGGGTTGTTAAAGAAAAAAAAAAGCAACATAATTAACAAAAGTTTTCTCGACGGGGGGTTGCTATTATTATAGTATTGCTAGGAATTTAGTATTGCGTAATTCGGTAGTTTCGTATAGCGGTGGCGCAAATAAATTCATGAATTATAATTATTCCATTAGACTCGAGAATAATTTTAATTTGCTAAATTATCGATATGTCAAATAAATTTAGTGTAATTTTATTCACATCGATTCGTAAATTTCTTGATAGACATCATAAACTAATTTATTAATTAAAACAAAAAAAAAAGAAAAAGTAAATTTTTTATTTTATTTTAGTAATCCGCGTACCCATAATAAAGTATAAATAATAGAGAAAAAAAAAACAACACAGTTTGTTTTATTTTAATAATTCGCGTACAGTAAACGATAAAAAGTAGATAATCGAATATTCTTAAACCAAACTTTGGATTTAAATGTACCTTACCATAATTTACGTATTACCCAAATACTATTTTTAATAAAATACGGACGCATGTTAATCTAATCGGGATTTAAACTTGATTATTTAATTTTCGTCGTTGACTGTACTTCTTAAACCAGGTAATTGAAACGGTTTTGAAAGGTAATCTGGTAATTGAAATTGAGGTATTGTGTACGGTAATCAAGGTAATTCGTGTGGTACTGTGTAAGGTAAAGCAAATTTAATTTTAAAATTTTTACTTGCGTCTCATAACGTCTGTCACTACATTTTATTGCGATCGCGGGCTCTGGTTCAAATTATTCTATTCCTCATTGGATAGGTTTGTCAAATTTGTAATAAAATTAGTAGTTATTTTATATCGCGGTAATCAAAATCATATCTGCGAAGAGTTCGTTCGCTAAATTCTCAGGCTTCATATATCAGTTTGTAAGCAAGTAAGAGTAAGCTTGGAAATGATTCAATGAATGGAGAAGGAATTAGTTGGAGTATTTAGAAAGAGAATGAAAGGGGTTTGAATGGAAGTTCTAGAGTTCGGTGAATCGATTTTACGCAGATAACTTGTTTTATTTAGTTTCCGAATACAGCACACACCTCAAGCGGATACAAATACTTCCTTTGATTTTCATTTTAAATTAATTTAAACTGTATTTGTATCCCGGACTCCACAAGAAGCTAAGAACTAGTTTCGGCAACTGAGCAGGCTCCAGAAGCGAAGATGTTGTCGATTGGGGATTTTCATTGATTAATATCGTTTGTTTGATAGCTTCCCGTAGTGATTTCGCAGCTGATTGTTATTTGAGGCTATTGTAAGGGTCGGTTCTACTACCGGTGCACGTTTGCTCTTGGGGAGGCCTCCCCTTTGGAGTTTAAGCGAGTGTATCTGGTACTTAGCAGTCGGTGCCTTCGGGCTGTCCTGCCTCACAACCAGGATCCCTTTATCAAGGTCTTCAATGATAGGCTGTGTTAAAAGCTGCTAAGCGATCCGAATAAAACGGTGTCGATTGAAATTTCACATAGACAATTATCCGAAGAGTCTGGTTGAAAAACACAACTCACTCATTTCGTCATTTCTGGAAAATAGTGAAACAAGTAATTAATAACTTATGTAGCAAGACCACTCTCGTGATCACATGTTTTATTGAAAATTTGATAACGACAGGTCTTATCCAAATTTTGGGGGTTGATTGTGACGGACCAAGCTCCGTACAAGTGCTCACGATCGTTAATATCATGTTGAATTGTGTTCTGCACGAGAAGATTAAGGATAGAAGCTAAAAGAAACCGAGAAATGATAATCGTATTCTTATATAGGGATTGTAAAACATTTAAAGAGCGTATTATAGAATCGGATAAAGCGCTAAAACGTATTTGTTTCCCCAACATAAAATAAAGCTAGTTATATTTTGTTTGTATCATTTGTAAACATTTAAGCAGTTCTTGTGAAATATTGCGTTGTCTTTTCTAGATAAAATTTTTACGATAATTGAGATTAATTACAACGGCATCTATTTTGCGAGATGGCACAACTAATAAATTATGGATTGAAGAAAGTTTTCACCTAAAACCTGTTACAATACATGACAGTTCATCGCTTTGTTCAGAGGTGACGCTACCGGTCTAAACGCGTGGGTCTGAATTCATTCTCTAAAACAAAAACAAAAAAGGTGCATCCGAAAAGCTTTTGTTTTGTAGCATTTGTAAACATTTAAACAGTTCTTGTGAAATATTGCGTTGTCTTTTGTAGATTAAATTATGCAACTTGTTTTAGGGATGGTTTACGATAATTGAGATTAATTACAGTGACATCTCTCTTGCGAAATAGCACAACTAATAAATTTCGGATTGAAGAAAGCTGTTACTAAACCTATTACAATACATGGCAGTTCATCATTTTGTTCATAGATGACACTTTCTTAATTCATTCTCTAAAACAAAACAAAAAAAATTGCATCCGAAAAGCTCGGTCATCCAAGTACTAAATAAATAGGGAACTTAAATCATATAAAACTTTAACAAAACAACATAGACTCACGCCTGTGTCCCGGAGGGGTGGACGGAGGTCGGGGACTGCCACTTGTTGCGATCTTGACGGATCACTGTCGTTTCCTCAAAATTCACTCGCGTGTGTGGGCCGCGTCGGCTTCCTTTGTTTCTTTTGTAATAAGCCGCGGCGTGTTAAGGTAGTAAATTTAAAGGGATATTATGACAAAGAACGTAATTTATGAGTTAGGCAAATAAAAATAAATTACTTATGTTAAAGTCCTTAAACTAATAGCAATAAGGAATAGAATTCTTCAGATGGCGGTATTTCGTTATTGATTTAGCGAGAATGCAAATTTCTTTTGAAAAAGGCCGCGGCATGCTAAGGCGGTGATATCAAAGAAACACTAGGACAAAGAACGTAATTTATGAGTTGACGAACAAAAATAAATTACTTATGTAAAAAATCCTTAAACTAATAGCAATAAGGAACAAAATTCTTCATTTGGCGGTGTTTCGTTATTGATTTAGCGGGAGGGCAAATTTCTTTTGAAAAAAGCCGCGGCATGCTAAGGCGGTGAATATCAAAGAAACACTATGACAAAGAACGTAATTTATGAGTTAGGCAAATAAAAATAAATTACTTATGTTGAAGTCCTTAAACTAATAGCAATAAGGAACAAAATTCTTCAGATGGCGGTATTTTGTTATTAGTTTAGCGAGAGGGTGAAGTGGCACCATATTAGAAGGGGGCCGCGAGGGTATAAAAGCGGGGTTCGGGAACTATTCGAGGCTTGTTCGGAACAGAAAATTGAGAAGTAAATACGTCTGTTGCGCTCGTAGGCAAATTCGATATTTTTGCGAATTTATTACTATTAGGGAGTTTCGTTTGCATTTAAATTCGAAAGTAGGAGAGTGGATTCGGATTTGTAACCTAACATCACCTGTGGGCACTGCGTCCCAGACTATCAGATCTGGTGTGAAGTTTCAGGTTCTGAATTACTTTCTTAGCTAGGGAATGAGATTTGAAAGTGAAAGTGTAATGTTAGAAACGGTTTTCGATTCCTAAACAGTTAGTATACTTAGCTAGAAGTTTTCCGCGTAAAATAGGGTTTTCAGCCTTAGTAATTAGGGTAGTTTTCGCGAAATAAAAGTTCACTAATCCTTTGCCTCCACAGTACTACGTTTATGCGGAAATAAATTTGTGCAAAGGTAAACTCACGGCGGCAAAGGTAAGTTCTAGATAATCAGTGTTTCTAGCCCTTGTGAAATAACCAAGGCTCGACGGGGGCGCTAATGTAAACCTGCAAAACTCTGTTTGACTAAAAGATTGTGTTCGTTATTTAATTGTGCGAGTCTTGAATTAGTAGCTGCTAAGCTTACTGCTTATCTATGTCTCTGGTCCTTACCTTAAAACTAGGCGTAAATGTTGGTGCGCTTCATTCACACGGTGATCATTTCAAACTAAGGAATAGGTAAAGCTTAACGAAAGTATTAGCTTCATAGGTACCTTTCTTTTGATCTTCGGACGGGACATTCCACTATTGCAAAGAGGTAGGGACAATTTATGTAGGTGCGTATATACTTTTTCTGCCGACCGCAGTTTCTTTAGTATTATTGCATTTTAGACGCAATATAGGGTGAATAATATATAGGGTGGCCAAGACACGAATTATTGTTAGGAATTGAAAGACGTTATGGGACGTTAGGGAGTAGTTAAGAGCCTCTATAGGCTTTGTAGTAGTATACTCATTTCAAGTATATTGGCTTAATACTCTGCTTAATCTCATAGTTGCGTAGGCGCGGCTGGATTGTTTCAGTGTTGGTAAGCTTTCGATGAAGTCTTATTCCAACGTACCTAGTGCATTTGCTTATTACCTCTCACACACTCTCGTCAGCCAATGCATTGTACTACTGAACATCCCTTTGCCGTTTCTTGCGTTAATTGTGTGAAGCGTCTTGAGTCTTAAGATCTCTATACCTGCTTAAAGCTTTTATTATGTTTGACTTGTCCTTGAGTGGCATCTCATAGTTGCGTGAGCGCGGCTGGATTGTTTCAGTGTTGGTAAGCTTCGATGAAGTCTTATTCCAACGTACTTTGTGCATTTGGTTATTACCTCTCTCACACTCTCGTCTGCCAATGCATTGTACTGCTGAACATCCCTTTGCCGTTTCTTGCGTTAATTGTGTGAAGTGACTTGAGTCTTAATATATCTATGCCTACTCAAAGCTTTTATTGCTTCTATTATATTTATTTGTATGACTTATGTCTTTGGGTGACATTTCATGGTGGCGTGGGTTTGGCCGGACTGTTTCAGTGTTGGCAAGCTTCGATGAAGTCTTATTCCAACGTACTTTGTGCATTTGGTTATTACCTCTCTCACACTCTCGTCTGCCAATGCATTGTACTGCTGAACGTCTCTTTGCCAATTCTTGCGTTAGTCATGTATGTTTTCTTAAGGCATAGACTTGGAATAATGAATCATTGTATTCTTATTCCTAGTCAGTCATAGTTTTATTATTTATAAGTATATATTAACGGTATAACGTAGTGGCGGCCAATCCCCATCCACGGTAGATATAATTAGCACTATCGGCTAGTAGATAATTGAGTATTGCACTCTCTTCTTCTTATCCAATATTATCTACTTAGCTGGCTAATAATGTCTGCCTTAACCGGCCTTTGGTAGGGGACGTTATACTAAAACACTCACATGTGTAGTAGTATGACAAGTAGTTATTTATTTCAAATATTTTGCTACCATAATCTTATCTTATTTAGATGGAATTTATTTTATTTAACCTTTAATTTATTGTCTTCTAAACTTAACTTCCTTATTTAAATTTTCTTCTTTTTCCCAATCTTGTCTCGCTTCTGCTTATTTAATGTTGCTTTATTGCTATTTTAGTTTCTTCGAATCTTCCCAAAATTTACCTTTTCTAGTAAAACATTTGGTTTCAACTGAATGTTCTTAGTTCCACTTTTATTATTTTAACGGATCTCTTACATGCACTCATTACTCAATCTCATATCCTAAAAGTTCTTGGGTTATTAATACGTTCACAATGAAGGGTCCTCACTAGACTAGACGATCACAGTTGGCCATTAGAGTGTTTTGCATCATAGTACCTTTTCTCTTTACTAACGGGGGTTCATACCTTTTAATATCCAGGGGAGGGAGTCACAACACAGGTGACGGGTCGCGTTATGATAAACACCGTACCCAGCTCTCCTGTTTGGGCTGGAAATAAAATAGGTAGACATTGGAACTTACAATAGGAAATTCACATTGGACGATAAACCATAACAACACAACTTTTATGTAGTTTCATGCATACTTTTACTAGGGCAGCTGTTGTATGCAAATAAAATCGTTTGTTGTTTGTGGGTTTTTATTGAGATCAATACAAAAAAATACATTGGTTTTATTTCTGCTAAACAGCATTACAGTTTCTTGGCAGATGTTCTTGGCTTTGTACAATGTATATTGCTCTTAAATATCGGGTTCAATAAATATTAACCATATAATGGTGTCGTGCTGTTACCATTATCGTCCAATGAGAAACCGTCCAATGTTGTTGGTGAATACATTATTTGAGCCACGCTAGATGCAACAAAGCTTAATTGATGCATGATTCTGTTTAAGCATTATAGTACCTAGTACCACGACAGATACACAGTGGGGTCAAGTCAAGCGGTTTATTTTTTTTTCATTCCATTCGCACCAAGTACACCCTAGAAGGTTTGATACGTGTGCGCGTCGACTTGACGAGGCAATGAAATGGATTCGACGTGCAATTTTCATTGTACTACAGTGCGTTAGCAGAATCATTTCATAGATACGTCGGGCTGATCATAATGTTGCACCAGCCAGGGCAATCAAACAACAGTTAGCCCATAAATTCGCTGCAAATTGATTAAAAACCCCGTTTGATTGATTAACCCTGCGCCGCTGCTCGCGATATCGGCACACAATCCATCATGCATGTTGGCAGCACTGTCACCGAGGTATCTCTAGCTCTAGGTAGGTAAATAGACTAGAAGTACAGCTCCTATATTATGGGCACCAGATCCTGACAGATTCATGGCTTCTACTTTCGACCTCAGAACACAAAATGTGTTCTGAGACTTTCGACGTTATCTACTGTATGATGGTGTTCCAAATAGCGCCACAGTTAAATACAATATGTCAGAAATAATGATTTAGGCAGTCTTGCACCCGGCTCAAGCTAATTTTAAAGTGAAAGGCGTTTAAGGGGCTCCATGGATTAACACTAGCGCCACCAATGGAAAAAAGCGTACAAGTGTGAGTCAGACTCTCCCACCGAGGGTTCCGTATAAATTTTTAGGAACGTGCATATTATAAATAGTTCAGGAATCGAGTCTCGCAGTTTTTTCCGAGCTTTTCCCGAGCTTCAAAGATTTTTTTTATGATTTAATTACAAATGTATTCTTTTCAGATTTTTCTCTCTAATTGTAATATAAGACGACATACCAAATTTCACATTTACATGTCAAATTTCATAGTTCTAGGTCAAGTAAAAGTATAGTCGACATATACTTTTTTTGCGGCATAAACGGCCGTATCTTTTTTTTACGTTAACTTAGAAGGTTGTTCTTTTTCACAGCTTCAAGGGACCTGAGTATATGGTTTTAATTTCAACTCGATACTTCTACGCGTTACCGAGATAAAGGATCTTAACAGACGGACGGAAGGTGATTCTATAAGGATTCCGTTTTTTCTTCCTTTTGAGCTACGGAACCCTAAAAATCATACTGGGAACCTAGGATCACTACTTAACTACAGAAGTAGTTAAATCATACAGGAACCCTTCAAGATTTGATGCGCATTATCAGGCGCCTGATCGAACAAGAGGGATCGACCGCCAGTTTGGCTAATATTTTTGATACTGGTTTCTTAGCCAAAAGGTGCCAACGGGACCATTATTACTAAGCCTGCGCCATCTACCCTAACTTTGTCCCATATACCATAATATATATTGCGGATTTAACGTGATTGTGTAAAATATAGAGCCGTACAAGGATGTCTCTCTAGAACCGTAACTGGTAGCAGGTTGTGTTTTAAGAATATGTTTTATTTTCGCGGATAACCTAAGAAATAATAATTAAGAGAGTAATAAAATAGAAATCTTTTAATTTGTAGTCCAGACACTGGCCAGTAAAGTTGGAAGTTACTTCCAAACTGATCTTCTGACACTATTAAATTTATGACCACAACATCGCCGTACAGTCAACAGCACATTAAACTCTACATACTGTGTGCTCTTTACTCAGTTACGTTACGTACGTTACGTACGGGTGACTTGGTACTGTCAACTGTACCTACAGTGTCACCAACGTGACGTTGCCAAATGGAGATTTATTTTAATCGGCTCGTCTCAATAGAAGGGTTAATGAAATTCTGCGCATTTAATAATAATTTCGTTGTAAATGTTGTGTTATTATTCCAACATTACGGACTAAGTGCCGGTGAGGGGTGTTTGGGGCTGTTTCTACATCTTCCAAATATTCAATTTTCAAGAAGAATTTCTTTGAATTATGTCTGTTAGGTGACATCCATAATTCTTCTTGGAAATTGTATAGGTACCGTATTCTTTCAATATGTGTTAGGTACTTATATACTTTTATACAGTATCAACATTTCGGTCACAACTCCGTTTACAAACATATAATAAAATGTAAAAAAATACACAAAAAATGTGATTAAAAGTTGTGTGCTATTAATTTTTTGAAAAATGTCATCGGCTTTCTTTCAGTAGGTAACCCTGATAGAGTACAGACAGACCACCAACCGACTCAGGTAAGTATTCATCATCATCATCAGCCACTTGGTGCCCCCTGCAGGGCACAGGCCTCCCTCGTGGTTTTCATAACCATGAGAGGTTTTGCCATAATCGCCACGCTTGGCAGGCGGGTTGGCGATCGTAGTATGCAGTTGGAATCTCAGGAAGACGCTGCTACCCATCTCCTGGTAAAGTATTTCTTTAGTCGCCCTCTACGACATCCACGGAAGGAAATGGAGTATTAATATATCACTATCTTAGTTAGGTTGCAAGAGCTCTGCTATCCCGGAAAAAAACCCACCTTATTACCCAAGTATTGAAAGTGGTGGTAGCGGAGCGGCAGAACGCTTCTCATTCGGGAGGTCGTGGGTTCAAATCCCGGCATGTACCATTGACATTGTTTTCTAAGTTACGTACATATGTGAAGTTGCAGTAGCGAGAGCACTCGCTAACTGTGAAGGAAAACATCGTAATGAAACCTTAGTGTCTGAGGTATTTACATACCTTGTCCTTAGCTTGCTTACAATAGCCCAACTAGGTATGAGGCTGAGTGCGGAAATCTCAGGTCTAATTAGAACATTACCCAAGTAAACACAGACCGTATTAATTATAATATATACAGTAGGGAGCCTCTCCAGACAATTTGAAAGGAAATTGAAATTGTGCAGAAATGGCGCAGAGCATGAAAATGTATAATCTGGAGCAATCAAGTGGCTTGTCATCAATCACCCGGGCTGGCGGTGGATTGAAATTATCCCTGCTCGTTCCAACTTATTTTTCCTTGTGCCTTGAACAAAAGAATTGCAGCTCAAAATTCTGGATAAGAAAGGTGAATATTCTCCTTCTTCCACATGCATCTTTGTGACCGAATATTTATATTATTCGAATGAGTGGGGCTAACAGTGTTAGGTTCATTTGAAGAAATAGCCAGTCTCACTCAGCACAGCACATCGATGGTGGTGAACTTGCAAGATTTTTTTAATTTAATGGAAGAGGACATGTTAAAAGATACATAATCGTTATAAAGATATTTGTCTACGACTAAATACTTTTATGACATAACCGGTCGAAAAGTAACTCTATAGTCACGTGTTTTAAAAACGGGGTATAATCAGGCGTAAAGACGTTACGCCTTATAACATATGAATCATTTCCCAATATGATGATCTTGTTTTTGTGCCTTCATCCTTATTAGAAAACGTTTAGAATGTAATGGAAGAATATGTTTTTTTATTAGTAAAGTAACTTTACTTTTTGAGACCTGTAAAACCCTAAACTAAATATTTTCATGGTACCAATTAAATTTTTAAAACGTTTTGAGTTTTTTTTTTCAATGAATTTGCTTAGCCTGCTTATGCTGACGGTACTGTTCTTAAAGGTCTGTTACACTCTCTCAAAATTTGGACTATTAGGTACCTACAGATTAACAAAGCTACTCTACAACTACATCGTCGTAAAACACAACTGCGAAGGCAAGGAATTATAATTCCCATTGAAGTATTTCCCTGAAAAGCAGCCGCCTTCCTAAGAAATCACCTCGCATTCTCTCCTCTAATTAGAGTAACCCTCAGCATACGAATTGTATGACTAAAACCAGCTTTTCCTCGGAGGGGAACTAAATGAAAAATTCCGCTGTCACGGAAACAGGTGACAGGCGGTGACGATATTTTCCTTTTGCCTTTTTCCGCCTAGGCACCTAGTAGTCCAGTCATTAATACATTTGGAAATGTATGCATGTGAACCGAGAAATACTCTTGAATCGCAGGAAATGATGCTTTGATGGTCAGGAACATCATCATCATCATCATCATCATCATCGTCGTCGTCGTCGTCGTTGAATAGAATGTCGACTCTGGCTGTTGCATTTTTGCCCACTGCAATGCAGGAAAACAACGGAGCAACTAATTTTTGGCTCTTTCGATCGATATCTCAATGGCGATGAACGATAGGTGAAAAATGTAAAGGACCTTAATTGTAGATAATAAATAATTCCGGGTGGCACCGGATTAAGAATAGTGTCACTCCGTTTCCTTCCGTGGATGTCGTAGAAGGCGACTAAGGAAATCAATTACCAGGAGACGGGCAGCAGCTCAGCAGCGTCTCCCTGAGAGTCCAACCGCGTACTGCGATCGCCAACCCGCCTGCCGAGCGTGGCGATTATGGCAAAACCCCTCATGGTTATGAAAACCACGAAGGAGGCCTTGATGAAATAAGCACAAAAATGTATTGCATCCAAATGTTCGTATCTCAACGGACACCTTGGTCGACAATTTGCAGTTAAGCTTTACTAGCCGACCCCCCCTTACGTTTCTAATATCGAAAATTTAGCGTTCTCGGTTTACATGCATTTGTAACCCGTTTTTTCCGACGTTATGGTTGGACTATCGAGGTAGGAATAATAATAAGAATAACTTAGACACAATACAATCACTAACCGGTCCCAAACTAGGGTACCCTGTGCTGTGGTAACCAGGTAAGTACGTCACAAACATGAAAATACACCCAGACTGAGGCCATTTCCCCCCAGTGGGAATCGAACCCACGACCTCTGTTTTGGTAGCTAAGCGCCCTAACGGCTAGACCAACGAGTGTTACAGAGTGTTGTTTAGATTGGTTTCATTTCTCCTCATAGAATTAGTTTTATTAATTCACAAAAAGACCCCATTAGCTGCTCTCCGTGCTGAGTAATGATAAATTCTAGGCTAAGCAAGGAGCAAGATAAAAAGTACCCGAAACCGGCGTGCGTGCATGCAACTGAATGTTGATGAAGCGAAAGAGATCTGTCATGATCGTGCGGCAATTGCAGACACTGGTAGAGACCGGCAGAGGCCTATCCCTCCAGAATCCCTATTTTTATAACTTTTTTTATTTGTTGGTCAATCCGCTACAAAAAAACATATTATGTGAAATTTTCACTGGCTGCTTACTACGATTCAAGACAAAAACCCTGTATGGGTCAGACAGATAGACGTTCGTATGCATATTAATAGAGTTCCGTTGGCATCTATCGATTACGGAACCCTAAACCTATGTAATTACAAATACTAGTCCTTCACACCAACGCGGTGGCGGTGGCGGTCCATACAAACGTCTGTATAAATACTACTGCAGTAAATGAAGAAGAAGAAGAAGAAAGACATTTATTATACCAACAAGATACATCACAGAAACAAAACAAGCACACAAGCAACATAATATGCACAACAACAGAAAGATAATGACGTATGTATGGACCGCAGCCGCCACCGCGTTGGTGTGTTTCATCCTTTACGTGTCCAGATTAGGCTAAGCTCAAAATCTACAATGCCACCAATGTTGCAGTGTAATAAGTCGCGTTATCGGAATTAAATCTTAAGACTACATCCCTTGTAGGTAAGACGTAAGTACATTCAGCGGCAATCGAGGCGTCCCCAGTAAATAGCTCGTATAGCGACTGCCATAAGTACGAGTGTCGAATGAAATCGCTGGTTGTATTTTGGGGTCCCAAATACTCCCGCGGGGCTTGGAATTTTCCCCAATTTCCCACTCGAACCGCAGATATAGCCCCTGGACAGTATCTCTACTAGATAGGGACTGTTGTTAAGTTGGTGATAAAATTCAATACACCCAGAGCAGCAACTACCTCGTTCCAACCTACTACGAGGTTGAAATACCTCGATATTTCAGTAAAAGTGCATAACAAGCACTTTCTCTTGTGTTGTCACTGGACTTATATTTGTATATTATTTATATTTCACAATTTTCACACAAAATTACATAGTGATAGAAACGTTACATCAAAAAGTTGTCCTGCTGTTTACTTTTAGCGATTGTAAAAAAATTGTATGAGTACTTGCGATAAATGTAGTCACGTTATGAAACTTTTTAGAGCACATGACCGGGAACCCAAGGCCAAAAACCTAGGACAATATAACATTTAACGCCTGAAACCGCCGTTTTGGCATAAATGCTATAAAACCCAGGGCCTTCATCCAAGGTGCTCGGTCGTGGATCCTAAAAATCACTATTTACACCAAACTACTATTAATACCACTTTTGGCCTCACTACTTAATACTCTCTTTGTGTATCGACACTTCGATTCGGCAAACAAACCTGCATAACGGCAACCTATCTGCGATCTATTGTGGCATTAGGCACCCTCCCCGGCATGCCCTATCGGCGTACAAAGACGCCCGATCTCTAATTATGTAGGTACTTCCCCCACTGACTCCACTAAAACTTAATTAGATCGGCACTTGCGAGACAGAGTCCAAAAATCTCCAATAAGAAGAAATAGTTAGCTAAGCAAAATACTCCGCAGTCGGTAGGATTCGAACCTACGCTCCCAGAGGGAATCTGATTTCTAGTCAGACGCCTTAACCGCTCGGCCACGACTGCTATTGAAAGATCAAGAAAAAAAGGCACCTGGAATATCTTTTATCGCCCAACAGCTGCTCGTGATACTGGCAGTCTACACGCGTTCACGGCATAAGTAGCAAAATTTCGCTCGTGAGTCACAAGGCGCCGTGGCTTAGTTGGTTAAAGCGCCTGTCTAGTAAACAGGAGATCACGAGTTCGAATCTCGTCGGGGCCTATGAACGAAAGCCAGAGAGCTTTCTTTTTTTTGTCAAGCATTCAAAATTGATTTGGTACATTCACCTCCGATTTTTATTTTAAGGGGCTCCAGGGAGTAACGCTAGCGCCAATGATAAAAATAAATCGTGTTTTTGTACGGATCAAATTTGCAAAAAAGCGTCTGTACAATCTCTCAATCATGTTAATAGTGATTTTTCGAACCCAGCCGTAGATCTAACGCAAAAAACCAAGGACTAAATATCATTAACGCCAAAAATCTATCTAGTCCCAGGTCCGTGATCCTAGGTTCTCCGTCGTGGGTCCTAAAAATCACTGTCGACTCTGTACAATGTTGATTTTTTTTCCACGTAATTAATTTTAAACTTATTTATTCTTTAATTTTTTTTATGATTCAATAAATACATACCCATTTACAGTTGACAGCAGCTCGACCTTTACATTTTCGTTGCAAACTCGTGCACGCGTGTAAAGGTTGACGTGTTGTTGACTGTACCTAATTGTCCTTTAATTTGTTATTTGACTCTTTTTGTGTTCTGAGTTTGACACGCAGTCATTTGCAGGTATTTTTTATACCGCAGAGAAATAGTGGTACAGTCGACAGCTGAGGTCAACCATGTTGAAGTGGTTGGCGACCAGTGATTTTTTTATTCGTAGTTTTCGTAGACAGAGAAAAATTGTATTTATACTCGGGACTGATGAGACATTGCATACTTCTAGTTTTCACAGATCACTACAATGGGGAGAATGCTTCAAAATTGACACGGAGTGACATTGTATTTAAACCATAGAGGACATACAAAAAGTCATAACCATAAAAATGTTTTTTTCGTGGTTTACAGGTCTCAAACAATGCGATGTTTCTTTTGTATCTTTAGAGTAACCAATGATACAAGAAAAAAGTTACTTAATAGAATAATTCGTTTTTCCATTGAATTCTAAACGTTTTCTAATAAACATGTAGACACATAAAACAATATTTTAGGAGATAATATGATATTCAACACTGAATATCAAATATGAAGTTATATTTTCCGCCCGATTTGTGTTAGAGCGTTTTTGTATCACGTGACTATAATTTTCGCCAGGTTATATTACGAAAAATATTCTCTATGACTATTCATAGACAAAAATCTTCATTGCGATTATTTATGTTTTAATACAGAGGCCGTATTGAGATCAATGCGGTCTAGTGAGTTCAAAACATAATTTTTTTGCAAGTTTCCCATAGGTACTTTCTTTATTTTCTACATACGTCTGGAATTCGATTTTAACACTTTTACGATTATAGTACATCACTGCAGCGGCCAGCAAAAGAGGCATTGATGGACGAACGTGTAAATGTGGGCCGAGGCGAAGCCGAGGCATTGAGTCCATCAATGCCTAGTTGTGGTCAAGGCTTGTATAGTATGTACTTTTCTCAAATAATGCGCGGAAATTAAAACTAAGTAGTACATTTTAGGCAGAACTTTTTACTTTTCAAAATCAATTACGAACAATGAACGACAATGATTTTTCCCGCGTTAAAGTGATCATTTGTTTTTATTTTTTATTTTTTTTCAATAAACAGCGAGTAGAAGGTCGTTCCATTTTTAAATTACATGACAGACATTAGGTATAAGAATACTAAGTAATTTATTTGGCCGCTAAAACACGACAGATATGGATTTTCATACAGCTTTTGCCGGCCGCTGCTCGCATGTACTTGGCCAGTACAGCAATTTCGATTTATCTCGATGAAGGTTGTCAAATAGTGCTCAAATTTCCAAGCATGTTTGAGAAAATGTACAAACATGAGTATACTTCTTTTGATAAATGTGGTATGAGGGTGTGCTAGATAATGAAATTACGGACATTTCAGGTATATCTTTGTTTTCCTATACACACGGTGTTATTTCTATAAACACGATTCCCTTAAAACACTTACTAAACGCGGTATAAGACGTTACAGAGGGGAGACCCACACCCTTCCCTACCACAGACCCTTACGGTCTTATTTATAAAAACGATTCTTTCTAACACTCCTTAGACGCAGTTCAAATAACCTGTGGCAATGTCTTTCCCTCTACCACAGACTATATAAATTGTACCTGAGGAGTGTTTTAAGGAATCGTGTTTTTATAAATAATACCGTCAGTTATTAACTTAACACCGGATAAACTTACTTGGTTTTTTGACCAAGTAAGTTTATCCGGTGTTAAGTTAATAATGTGTAGTGCTTACAAAAGTTTTAGTTCGAGAATACCGTTAGTTTTTAATACAAATAAGTTGATATTAAAATTATTAGTAAATCTAATCTAAATAAATCTAGCCAAATTTCTCGGTCAAAATTAGGTATACGATAACAACGATATACTTAAAATGTCTGTAATTTAATTTTCTAGCAACCATGGAGCCACAGACTGCATTTAGCAATAGTATACTCATTTTCATAGTATACTCATACTCTGAAAGGGGGTCATTGTTCATCCAGGCACCGTGCTGAAAGTGGTACACGCTTGCTCTAAAGCAGAAAAGTATTAAAAAAAATATGAATCGTAGTTTATATTGAACAACGCAATGGTAGTAACCTATACAGCCATAAAACGATTAATTCTTCATTTATTAGTTTTGTTGACATTTAAATTCTTTTTGATGTTTATAATTAATATAATGTACTTTATGTATTTATTAGTCACTTTCAAGGCGAGATGTGATTTGCGAAATAAATTAAAATATTGTTTAAGACACAGATAAAACCACCAAATACGCAAATTCAAAATGGCCGTCTTTCGCGGTCGCGCGCCATCTTACGAATTGTGATGTACGGCTAGCACAAGTTGGCGCGCGAGCTATCTCGCCGCGAGCTAGACCATCCGTCTGTTTCGGCGTGATTTCCTTAAGTTTTATTTTTTTTTATTTTAACTGGCTTGTGTTTACTTTCCTCGTATTCGTAATGAAAAGTAGTGTTTTACTCGGGTGATAGCACCCATTTCTGCCTCGAACTATTGGCGCTCTCACTTCGTTCGAGCGCCAAAACATCTCGTCAGGAATGGGTGCCTTTCAGCCCTCGGTTAACAATCTACTATTTATTACAATCTTTAATAATGTTACAACATGCGAGGGAGACGGATGAGATTAGGGTAGAGCAGGAAGGCAGAAAATATAACAGCATATAATCATTATATTCACTCGTATATTCACATTTCCATCATCTATTATTTACACGGTACAAAACACAAAAAAAATTGTCAAAAATATTACACAAGGCGAACACAATTGAGTTCGTTTTTGTACACTTACCTCACTGGCAAGTAGGTAGGTAAGTCAAGGTAAAATAAACACAATAATATAATCTACAGTACTTTATTTGAGATCTTTGACATTTTACTCTTTATTTACTTAGAGTGTAAAAATAAACAAATTAATTAATCCAAGTCAAATAAGGTCTAGTAACAACATACCGACATAATTATTACACAAGTTGTAATCAGTACAATTAACAAAGTAAGTGCGATGCTAATTCTATTTTGTTTCATCACACAAGGTTTTTTTTTCGTTTTCACGGAAGAGATTGTATTTTTACAACATCCTCTAATTTAATAAAAGAAAAATGTCAAATCAAAGTAAATAAAATCAAAACGACATCCTGACCTATCTCGTAGATATACGTAGCTGCATACTTCAATAATCAACTATTTATAAACATTTTTTTATAAACTCTGAGGCACATCCATAATTATACTAATATTTATCTATTTACAGGAGTTCTATATTTAATATGGCAGTTATGAGGTCATATAAGTAAAGTTAGTTATGTACAAATTGATACTTAATTATATTGGTACAAATATTTGTAAACCTTCAGTACTTAGGTTAATCTAAACATTTCTACTGTTTTCTGTTCAATAACATAGACGACACAATTTTAAATTTTAAGGCTGGGTTCTCCGACATAACCCCAAAACCAGGTGTTTTAAAATACATTTTACTCTCTAATGGTTAGTATATAAAATCTGGAAAAAAAATACTTTTCGATATCTTAGGGCCGTCGGTCATTATTTTTATGATTGTTTAAACTTTATAGCATCACAAAAATCGCGAACATGAGTCTAAATTATCACTAGATATGGTTTTATTTTAGCTGTACCTACTGAGTTTTAGATAATAAATAATATACCAAAATTACTATCACAGAATGTGTTAGTGACGTCTTATTTTTATCGATAATTTTTGTAATTTCAAAAATGCCTACTTTTCCCCAACTATTCGATCGCACAGCGCAATAAGTGAAATACAAATCCGTGCGCTCGGAGAACCCGGCCTTTACACTCGAACTTAGCCAAAAATTTATGAGAACATTTTGTAGTCAAGAAACGTATCGAGAAGGCAAGAATTGGACACGACCTTCATTAACTTTTAGTCAAGTTCGAACACATAGTAGTGTGGCATATAAGTAATTAATAGATGGTAAAGTATAAATAAAGGAAAACCGCATTCAAACTTCAAGGAATTTGTAGTGTTTAATTATGCAGATAAAACAAATTAATTATGTACAACTACCAATTCCTAGAAGGACGTATGCGTTACGATACGAAACAAAGATAAAAGGTATCAGAAATCAATGCTACAAGGTTTTAATCAAAAAACAAATAGAATAGGATAAATGCACGAGATGACGAACAAATAATGGCAACAACAATTCAAACTATGAAAACCTTTACAAATCATACAATTTATTTTTATAAAACATAATCAGTCTTTCACCGACTGCCCCTCTACCCTGGACGTTATTTTGTTGAAAATTGCGTCACAATTAAATTCATTCAGAAATAACGACTTAGTTGTACGAAGTAACATGAAACTTATTAAACTTACCACACGATGCACTCTGACGCTCTGACTTTGTCTTGTATTATGTTGTATTTATGTGACTTGTTTTTCCTTTGTACTTGTTATGCCATTTTTTTCTTGTGATGTGTTAATTTGTCCCAATAAATGTCTTTCTTTCTTTCTTATTGAAACTTTAGAGCTCATCGGAAATTGAAGGAATATTTTGGCTAAATTATTAAATAAATGCAAGTATTAAATAATTCTAACATATTGCCTAAAATTGCGTCTAGAGTAGAGGGGATGGATTCATTCATTCATTCCAGTGTATTTTTTTTTATTCACCTTTTACAGATCAACCAACATAACTGTAGAATGGAATGAGAAGAAGATAATTTAAAACGGCGATGCATAATGTTAAGTACCTACTTACCTCAGTTTTTCTTAATTGAATTGACCATTCTAACTAAATTCTGTTTGAGACCATTACGGTGTAAAACCGGATTTAGTTTCAATTACGAATTTGGGAGCTTTGAAGAGTCATGGCTTCTTCACCTCACCATCTCTAGACATGTTCGCAACTATCAAAATGACACTTAAAATAAAAAATTCCGCGCTCATTCCCTTCAGAGTAATGCCGCATATAATTCTGTTCACTAATTCTGATGATGTCATTTTATACTCATACAGTTGTACACAATATGTTTTACCGCCGATGACAGGTCATAAAGTACGAATCACGTAGAGTAACTACTATAAAAAAACAGCCGTCATCGAGGTAAAAAAATATTGTGTGAAGTTGTATGTAGTTACTTGATATTCGTCATCCTATCCTTAAAATTTGACACAGTGCGGTTTAGGGAAGATTATTATATCTTGACAATGATCGTATGTAAAGCCGGCGCCTCACTTGGGTATTTGGCAAATATTAATCATCCATCAGGATCTGTGATCTGGCAGGCCTTGGTCTCCGCCTACCCCTCTCGGATACAGGCGTGAGTTTATGTATATTGTATGTTGTATGTATGTAACCATACTTTGCATGAATAAGTTGGTGTACACCCACTGAAAGTGTATTTAGCACGGAGTGTTTCGGATATAAATTTACTAACGCCCTTCCCGAAATCCACGTATTCTCAGCATCATTTACCATTTTCGCGAAGGAACTATAAGGTTCTACTAGTTCAGAGTAATTGCATGTTTTTTGCAGAAATTCTCTAGTATCGTAAACACAAAAAATAATTTTTTTTTAGAAAACTATTTTGGAATATCAACGCCCAATTCATAACATCGGAGTTTCAAATCAGATACATTTCTCTCTCTGGCATAACAAGTCTGAAACTTTCGCATCCATTACATGATTTTTTGATATTTTTCAACTAAAAATAGAAATTGATTTCCAAAAAGTTTTATAGTTTTCTAGGCGAGCGTTAGTTTTTTAACACCCTGTATATCTGTCATCTTAGGCGGGATGCAAACCTATGGAATACCTTTTTGAATTCAGAAAGAGAATTAAACTCAAATTTATCGACATACGCCACTAGCAACAAGCATCACGAGCTGTCTATCGTCAGTGAATGATTTGGTCCTTCAAATCGATCTTTACCGACCCTTAGCTCTTGCTGCGTGATGTGGCTTTAGAGCCAGTTAAAATAAATATTAAACAACTTCCACACAACTCAATCACTTGCCCTGGTTCTAAACTAGGATAAACGCCTCCTACACTGTAACAATGAGGTTATACCAGCTTGAGGGTTGAGGTTGAGCCTTTCAGAGACGAACCTCGTAAGCTGCACGCTTGCGTTTATTGTCTTTGAGCCGTCTCTACGAAATATTTCCATCCTTCTTACTTCAGATAAGCCTCGTGAGTAGAGTGTAGAAATCTTGGACGCGAGGAGCGACGTGTTCCATCTGTGTTTCAATATTCAGCCTTAGCTACCTCTTCAAAATTCAGACGAACCTCGTGAGCTGAGTGTGGAAGTCCCGGAGGAAGATCTGCAGCTGCGTCAACGTCGGCCGGTCGTCTGGTGACATCGCCCAGCAGTAAGCCATCACAGCGAACCTGGGGAGCAGGTGGCCAGTCAAGGGGTGGGAAGACTTGGTAATCATCTGTTTTGCTGTAAGGTTATAATGAAACGTGCAAAGCATTGAGCCTGATACAAGGTGTTATTGAAATGACCCAAATCTGAAGACCGTTCTTTCAGTACCAATAAAATGAAACCACTTCCAAAGGCGGAATTTTAAAATTTACATAATTTTTGTTGTATCAATTAGCAAGACAGAACGAAAAACCTAAAAATACATCATAAATTTGTAGTTTTGATCTTGGTGGTGGTTTAACTATCGATTTTGAAGAAACAGTTAAATAAGGCGTTGGTTTATTTGTGTGACTGGCCTTCCAGACGTAGTGAAAAGCGGTCTCTATTTAGGGTACATTATTTATATCGAGTAGTTTGCGTGCATACAAAACAACAGCTGTTTGAGTTCACTGCAATATCTATCAATCAATTCTAGGGAACGTTATCGCTCGTGACAGTGCGCCGCTGATAATATATGAGTGTTTGTTCCCTTTATCTAATTGTGCTGTAGATTAGAGAGCGTATTTACGCACGTGAAATATTGCACAATGAGCGCTGTAACACTGGCAAAGAGTATTTTTGGCGCCTCACCTTGTGTGTTCAAGGACTCGCGCGGTCGCCTACATGATTTGTACAATTAACAATGTCTCTCCGAGCGGTTACTAGCGGTTGAAGCGTTTAGATGTTAAGGTGAAGAAACGGACAAACATATAAAACAAACAAACAATAAAACAAACAAAACAAACGTATTGATAGGTACAAGAACCCTGACCTTACCTTCCTAACCTCCCCAACCTAAACCCAACAGACTCTTTCCGAAAAAAACCCTACAGTAGGCTTATTAAGTGATTTAAGATACAACAACAAAGTTCTTTCAAAGAGGCAATCATGACACCCCCCCCCGACACGGAAACCATACAACGATCTTATATTAGGGGTTAAAGTATGAAATTGCCGTTTTATTGCAATAGGTTCTTTGAATTGACATAGAATCTTCATGGTTTGAGGTTTTCGAATGAAACTTTTTTCAAATGGTTTCTATGATGTTCTTTTTTTAAAAAATGTGAAACATTTGAATATCGACTTTCAATTGTTTTTGTTATTCAATTTAGACAAGAAAGATGGATACTGCGAAAATTCGAGTGATTATGAGGAACCCATTTTTCGTATTTTTTTATTTTATTGATTTGACGCAAGTGAGTCAATATTGTGGGTAAGGTAACGTTAAACCATGCCGCTAATTCCTGGGTAGTTTGACTAGGGTCGGCTTCCACTATCTCTCCTAATTCATCGTTATTCACCTGTGTGGGCGGTCTTCCTCGTGACTCGTTCTTTAAGTCGAAATTTCCATCACGAAAGCGTTTAAACCAAAATCGCACGGTGCGTTCATTAGTAGACCCCTCTCCAAACGCCGCATTGATATTGCGGGCTGTTTCTGCCGCGTTAGTTCCGCGTCGGAACTCGTATTCAAAAATCACTCGAATTTTCGCAGTATCCATCTTTCTTGTCTAAATTGAATAACAAAAACAATTGAAAGTTGATATTCAAATATTTCACATTTTTTAAAAAAAGAACATCATAGAAACCATTTGAAAAAAGTTTCATTCGAAAACCTCAAACCATGAAGATTCTATGTCAATTCAAAGAACCTATTGCAATAAAATGGCAATTTCATACTTTAACCCCTATTATATACGTATAAGCAGTCTATATACGTCGCAGCGTAGGGCACAGGCCTTCTCTCAAGGAGGCCAACAATCTTGCTGAAGTAGAAAAAGAGAATACTCACAGCTCATCAGGACAGTTAGCGGGCTGCTGCAACCGGTATCCGTCCCGCAGATACGCAGCAACTTCGAACGGATCCACCTCAGCGTACGGCTGATGCGCCAGTGTCGTCAGCTCCCATAGCAACACGCCTAGAGCCCACACGTCCGCCGCCGGACTGAACTGGCGCCTGGTCAACGCCTCCAGGGCTAGCCATTTGATCGGCCGGTTCTCGTTGTCCCCTAAGCAATGGTAGTCGGCAGGGAAGAGGTCCCGCGAGAGCGCGTTGTCGGCTATCATCACTCGGAGATTCTCGTCCACTCTGTTGAGGAGGTAGCTGGGTTAGAAACGTGTTTGAGAGTCGAGAAACAACGTATAAGTCGTTTGGCAATAAACTCGATTGTATGCTATGAAAACCAGCTAGGACAACCTGAACATCCTGCGTTTAAAGGGAAATTTGCTAAAGATGAATGTTGGCTCAAAACATTTAATTCGATAAGCCGTCGCGTGTAGAGTGAGGAGACAGTAGAATTGGGATTTTTTATCTTTACTAGCAAGTGTCCGTTGTCTCCAGCAGAAATCCACTGTCAGCGCCACATCCACCAGTATAAATGATGGTATCATTGACTCACATGCAATTCCTGGCAGCTATGTCCTTATGGAGCACGTGCTGCGAGTGCAAGTACGCGAGCCCGTCCAGCGCGTGCAGCGCCATCCGCACTACGTGCTGGGTAGTAAGAGGGGGAGGCTGCGGTGCGCCGGCCGCCCCGCCCACCGCCACGCCGCGGCACGACATCAGGAACTGCTTCAGGTTCCGCCAGGTGGCCGCCCACGGGTACAGTATGAAGGGGGCGGTCTGGTCCTCTATGCTGACTCCCAAGACAGAGAGAAGCCGTTCGTGCCGTAAACCGTAGAGCATGCAGCCCTCTTGCAGGAGAAGCGACACCTGTAAGGAAGCGCTTGGTTATAGCCGGTTGTTTTTCAAGTGGTCCTGTCAATTCGTAGGGTTGACTTTAATAAAGTGTGATCGGCGCTTACCTGAACTTGTGAAGCGTGTTCGGCGACAGTCTTGACGAGCACCTCCTGCTCCTTCGCATCCTCATCGGCATAGGTCCCCCTGTAGACCCTCCCGAATGTCCCCTCCATTGCCACCGAGCGTAGCCTGACGCGGCACCTTTGGATCGTCAACTCTGCTATCCTCTGTTGCAAGTCTCTCGCTCTTTCTTCCGCTGCTGATGCCGGGATGGAGGTAGGTCGTCGATAACTGGTGTAACTGGCCGCTGATTTGCAAGAGGAGTCGGGTAAGAAGGCGTGAGCGTCTTGTTCGTCGCTCCTAGCTCTTCGCAGTTTCCTCGCTCTAGCTCTGCAGGCCGCAGCAGCCACCGCAGCTATAATCAACACTCCGCCGGCACATCCAGCGCCGGCGTAGAAGATATCAGCTGAGGTCTGAGCATGTGGCGCACTGTCCACTCTGACAGCCAGTCTTGGGGCGTCTTTCAGGCAGATTTTCCGTCGACGGAAATGCAAAGATGTGGATGAGGTGGGGCCAGTTGAGACGTTGAGTGATATAGTGATGTCGACTTCGGCGGCCACTGTGTGGGTGCAAGGCAGGTCTACCCGCCACGTCTGTGGCTCAGTCGGGACTAAACCTGCTCCGGAAATATTAAACGTCGGCTGATGCATCGCCTCAGGGTGGGACACGACGTCCACGTGCATCGTGTACGGCAACTGCAACAAAAGAAAGGAATGTTACAAATGAACATACAAGTATTTTATTCACGTCGCGTGTCTATACACGTAACGGTAATTGTGAACGTCGACTTCGGACTCATCACGATGTAACTGTATCAGACGGGGGCAATTGACGGACGCTGGCACGCGAGCTAACCTTAAACGGCCCTACAAATCCGTGTCCATGCCAGTCAGGGATCAAATGTCGAGCGCACCACGAAGGCACGAACCGGGCCCATTTACGGAGACCATGCGAGTAGAGGACAAGAACATAAGTCTGCTTCCATTACACTATAGAAATGTGCATTCTGCATACGACAACGTCACGACTTTACGATGCGCTTTAACGTCGCCTTTTCTGGACAACTAGGATTTGTTGTTGCCGCGATCGCTTCATCATCCAACCAAAGTTGGCGAGATAGTCAATCAGGCCGCGATAACATTATGTACCGCACACAGCGGCGAGATAAAACGACGCATTCCTCGTTCACCAAACACATTACCGAATCGCCGCGCCGCGCGTAGGAAGGTGCGACGTTGCTAATTAAATATTATCATCAGTCGGTGATTACAGACAATAGTGGCGTTCAGGCGCAGGTAACTGGTCATCAAATATTTGCCGCGGCGCAGTCAAAGGCCCGGTAAATAAGGGACGGCCAAACCGCCAAGGGAGGGGGCGATCTGATAGCGGCACAAAGCTCGCCGAGATGCTGATAAGCGGCGCTTGGGCGCGTGATTGCGGCGGCCAGCCACTCGCGTTTTATCCGACCGCGACAGAAAAGGAGTGGTAGTGTTTGTTACGCATGTTTGTTTCTTTTCGATCGCGTAGAGGCCAAACGGCTTGACCTCAGAGCATTAGATATGGGCTTGACCGACTTAGACAAATGAGGTGTCAATTGAAAGATTTTGACGACACGCGAGTGTTACTGGCTAAATAATGTCACAAATAAAAACAAAACGACAGACGTATCGAGCAAAGAGTCACCAAAAAGCTTTAATTATTTTATTTAAAAAACAAAAACGCGACTACAGAAAAGTTGAGGCCTAAACGCATGCGTTAAATTTAAAACCTTAGCTCAACAGCCGAGCGGGACTAAACTTATTAACTTACCACAAGAAATTAAACGAGAAGTCCGCCTGCTGAGGTTTAAAATTCTACGGTTGCATTAGACTTCTTAGCAGATGGGTTTTTTTTTCTTCAGAACAAGGCGCTTCTCTAGGTCTTATGTGGAGCTAGCTATAAATAAAGTTAGTATTGTCTGTCTGCTTGACTTACGTTATTATTATTATACTTTATTGCACACGAAACATTTAACAGGACATTACATAAGAAATAACATGTACAAAGGCGAGCTTATCTACGTTGCTGTACTAAGGAAAAACATCGACTATATTTCAATATTGACTGCCTGCAGCAGTCCCTAACGGAAGAAGTTAACTACTAATACGGGCACCTCCGGGTGTTTCTGAAAGTATACATACAACAAGCAGGACGTCTCACGTTTCACGCAATTCAAATTTCATTTTTTACGGCAGTGTCTGAGATCAATAAGTAGTTTCAATCGCGATTATACCCGTTAGATGTATAAATACATATGTATGAGCATCGCGAGTCATTAAAAATACTATGTAAACTTTGTTCGGCCGAATGTACCCGTACGCTTGAAAGATAAAACAAACACGGAGCACCATTATGACTTGCAAATAGCGTCCTAAATAAGCAGATGTTTTATCGGGCGAGGTCCGCTCAACCTCCGCGAGTACATTTAACGAGATCCCGGCTACTTTTGTTCTCAAACGTTGAATTATGTAAATAGTCGGCCGTCAGTTGTGGATCAAACTTCAGCTGAGTTGCGGAATAAATGCAGCTGATTTCTTTTCTGTAGCGGACCCACGTCTTAGTTGTGTATGCTGACGGGGCGGATAAAATAAATAAATGCACATATTTGGTTAGCGAAGCAGGATGGTGTGGTAAATAAACCTGCTGTTGCGCCAAGACGGGCTCCGCCGATGCAGTATTTGCATAGCCACCGAATGCTCGTCTGCAAGTAACTTTGCAAGAAAGCGAAATTCGAAATTCCATCTTAAGCCCAATAAAAACCCGAGCCGAGCAATCAATCAAGGCGGATATTTGTCCGAAGCCGATAAACACCCGGCGAGATAGATAATAAATAAAGCTTGTTATCGAAGCGACTTTACGAGCTATCTAAATTCAGATAGAGATGGCGGCATTACCATAAGAATGGCTTGTTTGCGGGCCGCGGGTAAACACGCCCGACGGAAGTCGGATAGCGAACTTGGAAGAATAAACTTCTTGAGTTACCGCGCAAGTTAATTATGACCGTTGCACGGTAGCTTTTGCCTGCAGCTTCGCTCGTGACAGTCGTGACCTATGTTTATCCTCAAGAACAACAGCCTTAAGCGTCCACTAGGCTACTCGCGAAGTTGATGGAAGTTGGGTGAGGTACAATTATCAACTTGCCCCTGGAAACTGTCATTTCTATGTGTCGATTTTCGGTCGTTCAAAAACGGCAAATGGACTACTGTTCTTCGTCCAACTTAGTCAAGTATAGACGATTTAAAGGGTGTCCTACAATAGGACAGTTGCACATTAGAAGATATTTGTATCGTCCCATTTGTAACCGTACTATTGTAGGCGACGCTTTACATCGTTTAGATAGTCTATCTACTGGACTTGAAGCTCTCTAGTCATAAACGCAGAACGAAATATCTTTCATAAGACGAAACATCTCAATTTGGAGCTAGCTGAATAACTTGAATGAACATGCTACAAAGCTGCTGTCAAATTAAGTTATTTGGAATATAGAAGTGACACTCGGCCAGACAGACACTCTTTGTAGCTGATGGTCGAACACGGATCTAGCCAAGCACTTCCTGTAGGAAGAGCCGTCGCAAAAAAACTTCTCTTTGAAGTGAAGTGACGATGAGAAAAACAGAGAATTTTCCTCATTGAGAATTCGAATTTAATTTAATTTGCACTGAGTAGGTAGTAATTGGAATTAGTTAAATATTACATTGCTCGAATTATTGTTTTGAAAAACAATGGATTGTTTTTAGGTATAGTCACAGCGATGGTAACAATCGATTGTTTCATCAACGTAAAAGGGCCTCAAGTGGAGCTGCATACAATCGTGTGTATGAACGGAAATAGAAGCAATTGCTATTGAAACTGTACAGTCTACAGTCGACAGCACGTCAACCTCTACATTTTAGTTGCAAAGTAACACAAATGAGTAGAGTGCATGTTACTTATGTGCTTATTTTGTTTCTGTGATGTATCTTGTTGGTATAATAAATGTCTTTCTTCTTCTTCTTCTATGATGTGCTGTCGACTGTACAAACTCTCACAAATATACTGATGATAAAGACAACTGTCACGGAAACAATAGTAACATTATCAAGACAAGAGAAATAGATCTGAGCGACTTTTTTTTACATGTTTTTCGCTTTTTAGGGAACCGTATCCGAGCCGCGACCCTATTACTACGCTAACAACAACGTCTGCCTGACCTATAAAAGGGCTGTATCTCTTGAATCGTCATAAGCAGTTGAAATTTTTATAGAATATCTGTTATTATAACGGATTTCCGGGCGAATAATAAAAAATACACAAAGGAAAAAAGAAGGGAAAAAATCCTACACAAGAAACGATATTTTTTTAACGTTTCATTTTTGCTCTTAGATCTTAATAGCGGGGAAACTCGATGTGATTACAGCGTAATTCCTATGTTATAGTAATTCACTATCAGAATCGAGACCCAGTTGCAAACTCACCGGTCTCCTAGTTAGGCTTTGCCACGTGAAGTGCAGTTCCCCGATGGTGGCCGGCACTGGGACCACGAAGTTGAGCGCGTAAAAGTTGATCTGCCCGTCTCGCACGTAGAACAGCTCGGCTGTTAGACCTTTGGGCAAGGAGATAATAACAATAAGAATAAACTTTATTTGACCACATTACAAACAAACATTATATAGTACGTAATAAAATTAAGAGAGAGTCAGGCACCGAGGTACATCGTTGGTTCATGGTAATATAGGTGAGTCCAGAGCCCCATTTCATAGACTACAATTTTATTAATAGTTTACTACAACAATTCAATGTACATTGCATAGCCGATAAACCTAGAGATTAACAATCAGGAAGACTAATTGTTCCTATATCTTAATCAATTTACCTAGGATTGTCATAATATCTATCATTTCTAGTTTTATTAAACGCGATGCAGCTAGTAGGATGGCACCGTACAAAAGCAGCAAACATACGTCCTAATGCAGAGCAAAGCCCTTCTATCAGTCACAAAATTATGGGATTAATCACGGCGGATTTGCGATTTCAAGCGCTAAGGTTTGAGTAGAGTATAGCGCTCCATAAGGTTTTGTCTGTTGTGTATTTAGTTTTCTTTCTGTTGTTGTGCATATTATGTTACTTATCTGCTTATTTTGTTTCTGTCATGTGTCTTGTTGGTATAATAAATGTCTTTCTTTTTCTTCTTCTTCTTCATAACTTCCCGTGAGCCGTCAGTGTACTCGTAATAGCTTTTGCAGTAGACGTCACGTCAGAAATTGTAGGTAGTAAATTCGTCAAACTATACCTAAATATAATTTTTGTGTCGTATGTGGCTATTTACTTCAAACACGTGAGCCAGTCAGATTAATCTAATATATAAAAATCTCGTGTCACAGTGTTTGTTATCGAACTCCTCCGAAACGGCTTCACCGATATTTATGCAATTTTTTGTGTATATTTTCCGTAGGTCTGAGAATAGGTCGTAGGCTAATTAATATGGCAAAACAACGTTTGCCAAGTCAGCTAGTACATAAATATAATACAATTGACATGCTGCCATTAGAAAGAAAAGTAGACTGAAATAAACAAAAGTCGATGATTGAATTCAAATTATCTGAAACGCTTGCACTTAACAATCAACATCTTACCTAGACGAAACCAGCGCACGAGATGGAAAAGCAAAATTAGTGAGTTGAGAGCCAAATTTTATGAACGGTACTTACTTAGTCGGCTAAAAGATTTGACCTTAATTTGTATAAAATTTATCTAAAAATCCCTGGTATCTCTGAGTAATTGGGTGAGGCTGCGTAGTAGCACACCGGGTTAATTGGAATCAACGGTCCAACGAGTGGAGAAGTGACAAGCGCTGCATTCCGTCGCACTTGATGAGTTTATTGTGAGTTATTGCTTTTGACTGAGATGTTCTATTGTTTGTGATGTTTCGTTCATTAACGCGCGTTATAAGCGTACGGTGTGTTATTGTAACAACGATAGTCCTGAAAATTGTTTCTTCAGTATCGATAATTACCACTTCCAACAAGCAAAAGCTTAAAATTCTCAATTTCCTATGTATAGCATGAAAATGTTTACTGAAAATGTTGTCTCTTGGAAGTGCTTTAATTGCCGATAATGAAGAAACTGTTTCAGGGTTTGCGTTATTGCGTTAGGAGTATGTGATAAATAACAACAAATTATTTTATAAAAAAATATATAATATGCTTGAAACCTTTGTGTAATAAAAGTCCCAAAAACAAAGTTTTATTTAAAACTTAACGCTTCAAAAAATCTTCGAATTGACGAATGGTTAGGTATTATGTGGTATGTGAGAAGGTTAGGTGTCTAGGGTTAAACATTTTCGATTCAGGAATGTTTCTCGATGACATGGATTAGGTTAATAACGAAAATTAATTCAATTGTGATATTGAAGAAATGAATGAACACAATACAAAAGCTTAAAAAGAAAAAAGAAACGTGTAAAGGACACTATTTATTATTTACTATTTGAATATTTAGGATATTACGTACTTACCAACAAAATTGTCATAATGTATTAAAAAAAAAGTTTAATATGTTTGAATTTCTAATAGACAACTTGTTAATTTGTGGAATCCTAATATTGGCTTTGGAACATTGTTACTGCACTACATTAATCTACTATTGTTAATTAAGCTGTTGGTTTCCCTAATAAACTTAAAATAAAAAGAAATAAAATAATTTTTTTTTTTGAGGATAGAAGAATCTATCGTCAAAAGAGAATAGAAAAATCTGTACAATACAAAATACAACAGGTATCTCTACATATGTATATGTACATGAAAACACTATAAAATTATGAAGACGGCGTTGTATCCCACGAATCTTGAAGACAAAGTTTTGATGTTCTTCGACATCAAAGCATCAAAGGTGTCAACTTCACTTGTAAAGTTGTAACCCGACGCCAAGCAGTCTCCATGAAACCCCAATTTTTTTGCGCAACGCAAAAAGAAATCCAGTTTTCTACAATGTGCGGAGCATTCACAGATCAATCTTCGCATCAATAACGTACGATTTAGTACAAAAAGCTGCGCAAGGGCAGCCACAATGAGGCGGCCCGATCAAAGCGGGGTCTGCCCGTGCGCGGGAGTGGCTCAAAGACGCCGCCCGTGCCCACCTGCCCCCTCTTTTTTTAATCTTAGTACAGGTGCCCACAGAGATTCCTTGTACTACTTGTAATGTGCAAACTAAGAGCTAAAATTCCATGAGCATAGCTGTTTCTGAAGGTATCGGCATTACGAAGGGAAAGCGTTGAACATGAAACGGCGGCGATTGGTTTCAGGTAGAAATTGGGAAATTTGAGCTCCATAGTAAGTTTATTGTTAAATTTTAAAACCAAAGTAATATGAAAAAATAAACCTTGAGTGGTTTGGAAGACGTAGCTCATAAGCCGCATTGTCATGTTTAATTAATTTAATATACATAAGCAGCCTATATACGTCCCACTGTAGGGCACAGGCCTTCTCTCAGGGAGAGAGTATGGGCTTAATCACGCGTGCCCACCGCGGATTAGCGATTTCAAGCGCTGAGGTATGTGAATAGCTCAGACACTCAGGTTTCCTCACGATGTTTTCCTTCACAGTTAGCTAGTGGTATTGCTACTATATCTTCACAAATGTACATAACTTAGAAAACCAAGTCATAGGTACATGCCTGCACCGGGGATCGAACCTGGGTCTCCCACTTCCGAGTCCGAGGTTCTACCCACTAGTCTACCACCGCATTAATGTAATTATTATATTAAATATTATAATTATTCAAGGAATCTATAAAAAAATGAAGGCCACCTAAACTACGCTTAAGTACACAACCAATAAGCCCACAAATACTTAGAAGTGACACGCCTGTCACCGGAAGTGACCATGCGTATCCCGTTACATAATATAGAGCTGTAATTTATAGTTATTAAACCAGCGTAGAGTATCACATAATGTGCTCTAACAGACGGACCAACAAAGAACATAGAAACACAAATTATGATCATGGCATTACATGAGCATTTCTTACATAAAATTACTTCATGTTTTGTAATTTTTTTATACCTGATTAAACAAAAATTAAACGTAATCTGCTGTTTAAACCTTTTGGATGGAGTTTTCTGATGACTTAATAAAGCTTATTCTGTTTAATCGAACATCTTAAGGAAGTTCGATGCTCAAAATAAGTTTGATTTCTTTTACAAGACGAGAAAATGAGTGATTGCAAATTAACTCTAAGTAGTTACTACCTACTTAGAGTTGATTTGCAGTCATACAATAAGAACTAGGTAGTTCTTCTATTACTAGAGACACAATATTGTACGTGTTAATTAGTAGCCGACGAAACTAGTATGGAAAAATTCCGGACTTTAACGGAAATTAATAATAACCGCCACTTTATATTATCGCCTGGTTTTTCTGTAAGACATAATATTATAGCCAAATACCAATAAAATACTAGTGTTCGTGCAAATCGGCATAATCTTACCTGTTTCACTTCATAAATCTGCGAGAATTGGCTATTTTATAATATCCTTCCCTGCAATCATTTGGTTATTTCATAGTGATTTGTCATGTTCTTCTACAGAAATGGCATTTAAAATTTATTTACGACGTAACACAACTAGTTTCTCGATATCAACCGGTCTTTGTTTACATTAAGTCTTCTATTGCCAAAAATCGTTTACAAACCCCAGAATTGTACCTAGCTCTTATCTACTTCTCTTCATTCTGTCTACTCCTTCACGAAGTCTGAAGCCGACATTAAGAGGCTCCACGACCCGAGGTTTCCAACCTCGGAATCTAAGTTCTCTACTACCTAGCTGCTAAACAGAATGCCCGATAAAATATACCCAATGCCATATTTTCCCAGACTCCCTGCTAATGCGAGGAGCAAGACGTAAAAGTACCAGAAACCGGCGTGGTTGCATGCAGCAACTAATGAATGTTGATGAAGCGAAACAGCTTTGTCAGGATCGTGTCAAGCGGCAAACACTAGTCTCTGAATACACCACCGAGATAGGCGCGTGCGTGTATGTATTTATGATCAGAACTGTTATGAGTTCAGATAAGATTATAGCTGTCTCAAAAAGGCCAGTCAATCTTCAATATTGTTGGAAAAAATGGGTCTGAGCCCTATTCTGTAATATAAGCAGCCTATATACGTCCCACTGTAGGGCACAGGCCTTCTCTCAGGGAGAGTGTATGGGCTTAATCACCACGCGTGCCCACCGCGGATTGGGGATTTCAAGCGCTGAGGTATATGAATAGCTCAGACACTCAGGTTTCCTCACGATGTTTTCCTTCACAGTTAGCGAGTGGTATTGCTGCTATAACTTCACAAATGTACATAACTTAGATAACAAACATCATAGGTACATGCCCACACTGGGAATCGAACCTGGGTCTCCCGCTTCCGAGTCCAATGTTCTACCCACTAGGCTACCACCGCATCTCTGTAATGTTCTAATGTAATCGCATATTCTGTAATGTTTGTCTAATATGTATTTAACAGTTCGGGGTAGAGTGAGTCGAAAGAATCAGCCCGTGGAGAAGTTAGAGAACAGAGCCTCTGGACGGGCTTTATAAATATTTTTTTTTTAATTATTTTTTTTTTTAATTAACATTGCGGTCAACATTGTACAGCATCGGCCCACATAAGTTCCTTCCTCGACGGGCCTGGCTCATCGGTACCGTAACATATTATGTAAATGTAACGGTTCCTCGTTAGCGCCTAATCGGCCACTGCGGCCTCTACAAACAAAACTGGCTATTAACAGCGTTAAAATTATTAATTTAATCGCGTTCCCGAGCCTCATTCATTTGCCTGCTCATTTGCATCCGAACCGCGTAACCTTAGCGATGATACCCCTTAAATCTACAACGATCAATAACTTGTATTTGAAGTGTTCTTTATCTATTTTGAGAATAACTTTAGGAATGGCAATGACTCTACATCTGAGCTCCACGTGCAGATTTTTCGTTTGTGTGAGCGGTTTTTTTTATTTACTTTATTGAAATATGTTTCTATTACCTTAGAAACGAGATGAATTTGATTAAGACACTAGCGCCCCGTTCCAGCTTCGCACGGGTGCAATTTGTAACATAAATTTTAAAAAAATCTTATAAACCTTGTTGTTGGACGTGACAAAAACAAAACAAAAACAGCCAAATCCGTTTTCAAGTGATTGTTCCGTGATACATATTATGGGAATTTATTATAATCCTTACTAATATTATAAACGCGAAAGTTTGTATGTATGGATGGATGTTTGTTACTCTATCACGCAAAAACGGCTAAACATAGATTATAGTCTTGATTAGCATATAGGCTATTTTTATCCCGGAAAAATACACATCAAAATTACCACGCGAACGAAGTCGCGGGCAACAGCTAGTTAAATATAAGTACAGAGAGAAGAGAAGTAGAAGATATATACAAAACCACTGGTTGGTAATTTTATAAGTACAAAGACCTTTTCAACTGTCAAGTAGCCTTCTCTGGCGAGGCAATAAAGTGACGTAGTCAACTAGTCATAGGCAGTGTTATTAGGCACATTCCCACATAGCTAATGAGAGCTTCCAGGAAGCAGCTACCGTGCGCAGGCGGCGCCTTTGTGGCGGTCGATGAAAAAAAGAGACCACTTGATAGTACGAGCCACCACGACAAATTTTTGAGATAACATACGGCACGAGGTAAGGGAAGGGCAGAAGATGACTTAGTTTAAATTTATTTAAGTAAAGAAGTCGTTCTGCCTCGCTCACGGATTTCGATTACGATGAAGATTTCTCAATTTTGCAGTGGGGTTAGCTAATTACATATCTTGCTTGTGTTATGTATGTGGATTGTGCGAACTGCCTTCAGAGTACTGCGTTATCTTAAGGCCTATTGCAAGCTAGGAAAAACAGAGTTTCTTCTCTCACTATTAAGCGGGGCACACAACTGCGACAATTGATGATTATAAGTATAATGCTCGAAAAATACTCGTAACTTAAACAAATTATTTGACTGCATGAACGTATTTCAAATTTGCTACTTAGAATCAAGTTAACAAAAAAATAAATAAAAAATAAAAACCGACTTCGAAACCCTTCAGCACTAAAAAGTTACAAATAATTTATACATACAATGTAAGAATTGTAGAAGTATAATTTGGAGTCACTGCCCAAAATATATGTGTAGGTCATGAAACTGGGCACCGATACAATTTACACTTCTATACTTTTTAGTGCTGTAGGGTTTCGAAGTCGGTTTTTATTTTTTATTTAAAATTTTTATGTTTAAATTTTTTGTGGGGGAGCGTGAGAAAAATAAATAAGACCCTTTTAACCATAATTTACCCTACTTAATTCGATGCTTTAAAATTTTACGTTCTCAATTTCCATCTCCAAAAGTCTTCACCAGGACTTCACCAAATTACCGTGAGACTACTTTTACGCTGTTTTATGACACATACGGATATTGCTAAAGGATGTGCCCCATTAGGCCTTATTTACTGCTGTCCATTGAAGAGTCCCGTTCTCCATCTCTGAAAGTCTTCATCAGATCTTTACCAAATTAAGATGGGGATGGGACCAATGCGACGTTATATCTATTTGAACAAAAAAATAATTGTCAAAATCGGAAAGATTTGACAGAGTTATGCGAAAACATAGCCAAAAAAAAATAATAATATACGCGTCGAATTGATAATCCTCCTCCTTTTTTTAAAGTCTGATAAAAATGCTGTTGCGTCTCCGTCGCAAGCTCTTCCCGACCGCGTAGGTTCTTGTTCAAGTTATCCGTCTAGCACTATACATCACTTAGTTACCTACCACGTGATCTACTTCAATCAGTGTCGGCAAGTATCCGACAGCCTTCAAGTTGCCGACACTGAAATAGATGACGCCGCCACTTGCGCTGAGTAGCAATGGCGGCGTGTTTTTGTCTCAAATACATACAAACATACTGGAGAGATATCCCTGTTGAGCACTTGTTACAGGCCGACTTATCTTTCAACATTACTAACCCGTGCTGAGGAATATTTAAAAAACCTATTTAGAGGCTAAACAGTCTTTCTGTAAAATAATTCATAATTTAAAGAGCTTAACCGCACCGTTTTAAATCTTTTTCTGTACGCAGTTTCTGCAAAACAATTCATACTTTAAAGAGCTTAACGGCTTCGCTTTAATCTTTTTCTGTATGGAACTCTTTTTAGGGATCCGAATCTCACAAGGGAAAAAACTTAACCCTTGTCTCTTTGTACCACTATCACGTTATTTTCAGTCCGTAAAAACCCTCAAGAACGGTAAGGCTATTAAGTTGAAATTAATATCAAATAATAAGGCCACGGTCCCTTGACGGTGTAAAAACTTCAAGATCTAAGTCAACGCTTACGATAATACTGTCAAATTATATAAAACAAAACCTTAGAGCATATCCTGTTGATCTAGAACCATGAATTTTTTCAAAAAGCAAGTTCACTTGTTAATAAAGAAAATAACATCTAAGTATCGTTTATTTGTAGTTACACACTATCTTCTTTTTTTCGATTACAACTTATCTTTGCAGCTGGGTTTTACGAGAGTAGGTATGTACCTACATACTTATCCACTGCAAAGTTAAGACTCTAACAGCTAGTAAGGAACCCTTACGGCACGAGTTCTACTCGCACTTGTCCTGATTTTTAAGATAATCAGGCATCGAAAACATAAAAAAACTTATTCTTCTATATTCCACAGAATTCGCACCTAGTATAAAGGCGTCATCACATGAATGGCGCGATTGTCCGGAATAATGCTGCGTACACAATGGAGGTTGATCTTTCGTGTATAGAAACTTCCCCCTTAAAAGTTTTCGGCACAACAGCGAGTATTGTGAGGCACGAAATAAAAGTGCGAAAGAACAAAAATGAAGTGCGCATTTCCCTCACACGATCGTCGCTGGAGATGATGATCGACTTGATAAACACACTATAAATAAAGCAAGGTAGACTATGGGCTCAGCTTGGGTGTATTTTCACGTTTGTGACGTCCTTGCCTGGTTACCATAGCACAGGGTATCCTAGTTTGGGAGAAGGTCAAGTGATGTATTAAGTGTAAGTTATTATATTATTATGATAATTACTGCTGTAAACAATTATGTAATAATGTCATAAAATTCTTTGTAGAGATGTAAAGCATATCCTGTGCAAATAGTGTTTCTTATAATTTCACGATTGGTCATTGATAAGTACCTAATTTTATAAATTTTTGAACGCAGCGTAAAGATGGTTTCTGAACTAATTTCGAAGTTGTTGCGATTATTTTGACAGTTCTCGAGAGATAGTGAAGATTTAGTTAGGTAAACAATGAAAAATGATTGGATTAAGTGAACAAATGTAATTTCTTCAAATTTGTGAATCTTCCCTGTTGGTTATTCTGCTTCACGATTCCAGCCCTAGTGGGGGGCTGCTGGGGACTGTCTATCAGCGAAAGCTTCCTCGGTCTGATAATACCCTTACGATATCGCGAATCTCGCACCATGAAAATACGTCCGACATGTTCATCGATGATACATAGCACACGTTACGATCCATGGTCAAAAATGAACCTTATAAGTTTCCTCGTAGTCGTAGTCGCTGTATAATCGGCAGCACATCGACATTTGCATGCGTGTACTCTACTCAATCATGTCACCGACTGTGCAACTAAAATCTAAAGGTTGAGGCCTAATTAGATTCCGACAGAATTTGATGCCCAATAAAATGTTGTTGGAATCCTGAGGTTTGCAATAGCAATCAGTATGAAATATGACAGACGATTGGAATCTTTCAGGACTTGTTGCGTGTAATACTGTAAACATTTCATGTTTGTGTTTTTCCTGGTACAATAAAGAATATTCTTATCTTATCTTATCTTACTATCGACTGTACTTGATCATCTACTTACAATAGATCTAAGGCCTAAGTTTTTTAGCAACCTCGAACAGCCAGGATCACGGTGATTGCGGTTGGCCGCAAGGAGCGATGGGGGCACGTCTTTGGGAGGCACAAAGCCCTGCCTTGTCAGACAGACGGACAATGAGGGATCCTATTACCGACGACCGCCGCGCTTCCGGGCCGTTTAGGCCTCATTCACACAAGGAGAGTCGCGTGTGACAGTTACGGCTGAAAGAACTAAGTACTAGAACGTACTAAAATTTTCCTCGCCTCCTGAGCCCGTAAGATAACTCGAAAGTCAACCAACTTTAAAGCGTCGATAGTAAAGTTAATATAATAGTAAAGTAAAATTTTATTTTCAAGCAGTAACAATATACAGATAATTGTGTATTATCTAATATATAAAAAGCTCGTGCCAAAGTTTGTTATCGAACTTGTTGTTATAATTGGGCCTTATATTTAACCTTTATTATGTATTTTTTATGTTTTATCGTGTCTGTTGGTTTTCTAATAAATAAATAAATAAACTCCTCCGAAACGGGTACACCGATTTTTATGATTTTTTTGTGTATATTTGGTAGGTCTGAGAATAGGTCGCAGGCTAATTAATATGGCAAAAAAACGTTTGCCAGGTCAGCTAGTAATATTATAAATAAATAAAAAAAAATACTTTATTCATTTATTTGCTTCTTACTAAGTAAGTAACTTACTAAGTAAGTTACAGAGTGAGCCTACAAATAACAGGTGATAATATATTACAGCTATAAGTAATCGACAGTTACGTTACGGGCAACATTTTAAACGAAAGGGCAGAGGTTTCAGCTGTCGATTGTAGAACCTCTACCATTTTACGTTTCCGTACCCAAAGGGTAACGGACCCTATTACTAAGACTCCGCTGTCCATCCGTCCGTCCGTCCGTCCGTCCGTCCCTCCGCCCCGTCCCTCCGTCTGTCACCAGGCTGTATCTCATGAACCGTGATAACTAGACAGTTAAAATATTCACAGATGATGTATTTCTGTTGCTGCTATAACAAATACTAAACAGAATAAATTTATTATCTCCCAACAACAACAAACTGATTTTTTTGCCGTTTTTTGCTCGATATTAATGGCAACACGTAGACGCTTGTAAATATTCAAATGTTGCACTTGGCCGGAATTTAATCCCAACAATTTCACGACTTTACACGGAAATTTGGAAGATTTTTCGTACTACGGAATATTTTCGGAGAAGCAATCAGAACTAAACTTTGATCTCTAGATAGTTTGTAAGTTCAGTACAAAGTTAGTACCTACTAGTCGAGAGGACATAGATAACCTCTATTTACAAATTCGATCCAAAAAGACCATTTCTTACCTCAGTAATCCAAAACTCGACAATTATGTCGAGTATAACTAAGATCTAAAACAGGTAAACAATATTAGATTGAGGCACTCGCTCGCTCGACATGTTCATCCATTTACCATGTGTAAACGAGTCTTCTGGGAAATGTGCGGATTTTACACACCTGACTACATCGGTGTCAGTTCGCTTCTTTTACGTCCCGGGATAATGCTATTACGCAATTTGCGATGCTTCGATGAATGTCCGATGTGTAATGGGGCCGTTAACCATTTGTCGAGTCGTTTGTTTGCAATTAAGTATGATGTGATAATTGAACTGCGGCAGTTTTGATGTTATTACTAAAATGGTTCCGGTCGTTATTGGTAGGAAGTCATACAACGTACCTAAAGTAAACTTCGAAGGAAGTACTTACACACATCAAAAAAAGTTTGCGATCACTTAGAAAAACTGAAATCTTTTTTGTTAATGTAGATTATATTATGATTTTTCTTCTTTTTAGATTCTTTATTTAAAAATAAAGATTTAGAACACAAAACAATGACACCGTTCAATTGTTTTTTCATATTAAAAGGCTTTCAGTCCTAGCTTACGCTCATTCAGAAATCTGATTTAGTCAATTATAACCGATTCAAGATATTTTTTGCGGAAAGTTGTGATTGAAAAAATGCCAAGAGGATTATCAGAGGTTTTACGAGCAAGAATAGTAACTTTGAGGGAAGAAGGATACACCACGAGAGTACTAGCACGCAGACTTGCTATATCCCAATCCTGTGTCGTGGCTACGTTGCAGAAGTACCACGGAATGGGGAATTTTCTTGATAAAGTTAAATTTAAAGAATTATAGGAGCTTATGCTATTGATCACAAACTTTTTTTGATGTGTGTACCTTATTATTCGGACATGGCGAAAATTCTTTTAGCTAAGTATTTCAAGATATTGTTACCCACTCTCATATTGGAATATGGCACATAAAACACAAGAACATCAAGGTGAACATATCACACGTGTGAGTTAGTTCATCATTTCCACTTTTAGTTGGGTCATTGCACGCGTACCTAGCAAGTGCGGAGATAAGTGAACACCTCTGAAAGCCGAATTTCCTCACGATGTGTTCTTCCACTTAACGAATGGAAAAGTCCTTGGCACACGCCGGAAATCGTACCCAATAACTCACGTTTGTGAAGCAAACGTTTCACCGATGCGCTACCGCGGCTCTTGGCACAGGAGGTCGAAAGAACGAGAAAATGAGAATAATGATTTGAATTGTCTTCAAAGGTTTTATCGTTTTGTAACCGATTAATCACCGGCTAATTCGGCTAGTTAGCAGTTAGCACCTAGTTATAGCCGCGAGCCCAACGTAAACTGGTCCTAATTTCGACACACTATCCGTAAAATTGTGAACTAATAAAAGCTACGCGTCAAGTACAGTCAGCAACGACCGAAAACACCACACTTTGTCCAATACTAGCTATTACAAAGAGTGAGATAAGATCTAGATGCTTTCGCTCATTGTCTACTCTACATCGATACAAAAGTAAAGCGCGACTCCTGACTCGCGCTATGTCTTTAATAGCTCACAAATCGCACGAAATTGTATAAGTCAGTTCATCATCATCATTCAGCCACAAGAGGTCCACTGCTGGACATAGGCCTCCTCCATGGATTCCAAAAAGACCGGTTGGAAGCGGCCTGCATCCAGCGCCTTCCTGCCACTTGGATTAAGTCATCTGTCCATCTTGGGGCTGGTCGTCCTACGCTGCGCTTGCCGATATGTGGTCTCCATTCGAGAACTTTTCGGCCCCATCGGCCATCAGTTCTGCATGCTATGTGCCCCGCCCACTGCCACTTCAACTTACTAATCCGCTGGGCTATGTCGACGAATTTCGTTCGTCTACGGATCTCATCATTTCTGATTCGATCTCGTAGAGAAATTCCGAGCATAGCCCTTTCCATAGCTCGTTGCGTGACCTTGAGCCTTCTGATGAGGCCCATAGTGAGAGACCACGTTTCAGTGCCTCCATTTCCTTCCGTGGATGTCATAGAAGGCGACTAAGGAAATAAATTACCTACCAGAAGACGGGCAGCAGCGTCTTCCTGAGATTTCAATCGCATACTGCGATCGCCAACCCGCCTGCCAAGCGTGGCGATTATGGCAAAACCCTTCATGGTTAAAAACCATGATGGCGGCCTATGTCCTGCAGCGGGCGTCAAATTACTGATGATGATAAAGACATCACTGGTAACACACACTGGTTGTACAATTTTGTCTTGAGCGATTGAGGTATATTAGACGAAAAGACTTTTCTAAGTTTCCCGAATGCTGCCCAGCCGAGTTGGATTCGACGATAGACCTCTTTCACGAAGTTGGACCGGACTAGTGGGACTGTTTGTCCTAAGTAGACGTTTCGTCTACAACTTCGAGAGTCGAGTTCCCCAATGTTATTGGGGTGGGCACAACACGGGCGTTCGACATGATCCTCGTTTTGTCCATGTTCATTTTAAGGTACACACGTTGGGAAACTCGACTGATGTCAGTTAATCAGCCCGTATTCGTCCACTGCTGGACGTAGCCGCCCCCCCCCCCCCCCCCGAGGCACGACACTTCTTTCTGTCCTCGGCCATCCTCGTCCAGCTGCTGCTAGCAATCCGCATTAGATCGTCGTAGAAATTGTGTACTCCTTGATATTTCAGACCGTATCGTCGTGTTTTTATACTCTGCTCAATTTATTTTTACTGATTTTACGACCGTGTATTACCATACTCTGGAAGTTATCGAATGTTTGCCTTAAACTTATTGTTTACACACTGATCGTGGATGTGGTAAATATTGAAGTCTGCATCGGTAACAGTTTTATGTTTTGTTTCCAGGCAAGCGAGGAGGTATTTCCCGGCTATACCGTTGCTTCTAGGTACGGGTATGATTAGAAGTATATGTACGTTATTAAATGGAAATTAATAGACTAGGTACTTTAACAATTAGACTGTGGTTGCTCGCGCGACAGAGACACAGACTCTACACATAAGGACATTTATATTGCTTGCTTTGCACCATGGTAGGAATTGGCTTGTTTTCTGTAACAAAGGCTTTTGCCTAGGACAGCATCACAAACATTCTGTTTCAAACAACTTTGAATGTAAAACTATTTTGTTAAAACATTGTAGTACTACATTTTTGCTCAATATATTTTATTGCAACGACTAATCAATGTTGCTGAAGCGAAAAAGGATCGTGACAAACTCTGGTCTCTGCCTACTGCTCCAGGATAAAGGCGTGAGTTTATGTTATGTTGTAATTTTTTTAAATTTATTATTATATATAAAACTGTTCAGACAGTCGAGCTTACATCAACCTTTATAAGCGTGCTTTACATTCAGTTAATACCTAATTATGTACATAAAAAGTACTTGAAAAACCAATTGCCTCTTAATCAGATAAAAACCGATAGCCTCTTACTCACATAACATAGACGGCAGTATTGTGCGAGCGAGAGGTAAATTATTGTTCAATTATTTGCTTAAATCAACCATACTATACCTTCGTTCGGATAATACAAAACAGACAGATTTCTCAATGTAAACAAGTCCTTTGTTAACTCAAATACAAAAAAAAACAAATCAGACAGATTGAAATTAGATCTCAAATGTAGCGCTAAGGCGAAGAGATGGTTGGGGCGGGTGTAAATATTCTAAGCAATAAATCAGCTTGTAATAGCCACAAGAGCGCTTAGCACGCACTCCTCAAGAAATTCGAGACTGGACAAACTCGCGTCTCATCCTACTCCATCAGCTACGTAAGCTCAGCTTAGGTAGTACGAGGCGCGAGTCACGCGTTTTGTGGAGCTAAAATATCAGAATTTGACAAAATAGCGACTCGCGTAGTCTAGGCATGGCATTTATCGGGGCGTGCATGCTAAGCGTACCTACTGGACAGTTTGCCGGCTAGGACTTAAGTTATAAACAGTCAAGTAGTTTGTCTCTCAGAAAGCTGGCGCCGTCTTTATTGCCCCATTGAGGACGAAGGAACATCTAGAACACATTTCACTGAAGGAGAAAACTCCCCATTCGTCGAGGGATGTCTTGATAACGCCAAATCACTTGGTGTGTATCAGTTTAGGTGCGCAAATAAACTTTATTATTATTACAATTTACATTTAGGCAAAGCGGCGGAAGCTTAATAATACAATCTAAGCAAATGAAGCAAATTTTCAAGTCATTTCCTGAAACCCTTCAAGCTACGCCTACTCCATCTAAATATATGCACTAAGCGCTACAGCGTCTAAATGTTTTATTTCACCTATCTAGAGTAGGTATGAGAGTGCCACCAGACTGCTTAAAACATCTAGCAGTAAGGTAGCTTTACCTTTGAGGTCTCAGAAGATTCTTTGTCTGTCGTTCGTAAAGGAGCAACGGTTTTTAACGAAGCAGTAAACTAACGATATTATGTGTATTTTTAAAACAGTGTAAAAAATTAAATTTATTAAGAAATTTTGGGAATTTTGTGCGAAACAGGGCGAGTACAGCCAAAAGTAAAGAAGTAAAATTAGTCGTAATTTATGGATGGCCCCGAAGTAACATTTGCGGCCCAAATACTTCAGCTTGTCTCTAGGTAAACTGGAGCACGGGGGATGAAGGCGGTATATCAAGCGCAGTGTTTAATGGGTGCAATAATCACTATCATCTGTCACACCCCACACCAAGCCGCTCCTACTCCAAGTCATTACTCCCCTTCCCCTGGAGGCGTTTAATTAAATAGCAATACGAATTGTTTCGTCTTTGGGTGCATTCCTTGGGAAGAGATGAAAGACACCTGGATGACCCAATCACCTATAACCATTCTACAACGCTTCATTTTATAAAGAACGAGGACGAAAGATGGACAACGAACGACGATATTATAATTTGTGTTTTTCGGGCTCTTGTTTGCAAGCTTGCAACACCTAAAAGTGTGTTAAAGATAAAACTAAGAGATTTTTCACTAGAGGGCAATAAGAGCCCAAATAAGAGTCTAGATTTTTTTTTTCTTTTTTCGCATCTTAATGTTTTTGTTTTGCTATTAGTATTAAGTATGTACTTAAATTAAATTTATAATAGGTAGGTAGATGTGAATGTAACAAACGAGCGATCTCTCGCCATCAAACGTAACAGTTTGGCGAGTTTTAATGTAGGTACTGTATCACCTGTGTTATGTTATGACATAAACAAATTAAAAAAAATGTATCGAGTACCTACCCCGACCTCCAAGGTCGGGTAGGTAGGTCTATGGAGGTCAGTGACCGAGTAACAAAATTATAGGCGTAAAATCAAAATATATTCGTAGCTAGCAGATGTTTCGGTGACTTAAATTTAAATTTAGTGTTTAATGAGTAATAATGCTAATAATAATTAAGACCATAAATAATCAATTAATAACTCTGTATTTCCTACGAAGTGTGCAATATGATATATTTCATTGAATTATATTTAATTAGATAGCGACGTTGGTAAAAGCGAAGCTTAAGATTGGGTTAGGAGAATAGATGTTTGAACAATCAATTAGAATTCCATCGGAATTATTTTGTGATTTTTAGAGCCTTAAAACTAAAGGACATAATTAATAATAAAAAAATAGGTCGACTTATTTAATTTTAGTTGATCCAATGTATTGTGTTAAATTATTCAACCAGAATCCAGGTAAAAGTGCCGAGGCGCCTCACTCGAAAGGAATCCCAAGACTTTTGGTAACTCTCTCATACAAAAAGAGCTGTGAGAAGGTTGCCTCATCGAGAACAATAAAAGGAGACGACATAATTATTTTGATGGCATAGTCGGCAAGTCTCGCTTAAAGAAACGCTTTAGAAAATCATGTCAAAATAGAAATTTTATTAAGGAGTTGCGCAAGGAAGATCGGCTGGTATCAAAGCGGCGTGTAAATTAGTTAATCGTGTTCTCGCATCAAATCCCGCCGGAGGACGTCAGAAATAGCCCCGACTGCTGCTGGAGCCACTTCCACTTCAGTGATAGATGCGAGCTCTTTTTGCCCGCGACCCAGGGCTAATCCCCGAATTTAGTTTGACAGTCGGAATCTTCACCGGATTTTTTGTGGCACAATCCCACATATGTTTACCGACGTGTCCCACCCTTAATTATGTGCATCCAGACGGAAACATTATCTATTCATCTTCCAGAGTGTCTAATTAACTGCGAAACTCAATTAAAGCTTCCCGGCCCTCCATATACGCCGCTCGGCTCTCTTGATTTGATACACGCATAATAGCATAAACAACACGTTTAATATTGGAGCAGTGTAAACAGTAAATAAAGAGTGTTACAACAATAAACATGTGCTGTTTAGTATCGGACCACCGTACACTACACGCATAGAACTCAAGCAATCAAAATTCGACTCTACGACAAGAACTATTCAATCCAAACAAATTATAGAGTCCACAGCTGATACAAGTTTGCATACTTATTGAAAACTCGCTCGTAACGTAACTTAGTAAGGTGTACAGTAGATAAAGGTTGATGTGTTGTCGACTATACTGTACATGCGTTACTAACAAAAGATTTATTCACTTGGCTCTACGCTCAACACAACGCAGCACACTCTTGTCACTGAATTATGGTCGTGAATATTGTAAACATTATCTATGCTCCTGGTTCACACTTAAATATTTGCACATCCTCGCAGGAAGCAGTCTTGTAAGTTGAGCCGAGTGAGAACCAGCATTACAATAATAACGCTATTTTATAGAATAGCGAGGGCTTATCAAAACAAACTCGGGGCGTATTAATTGTTATGTTTATACTCGGGCTGCGCTCACATCGCGAAATGAGACGCCCAAGTGCTGGGGTGTCTCGGAATTTATAACGCCACGTGTGCCTCGGTATGGATGAGGAAATTAACTTTGACAGTGTTATTTCGCTCGCTAACTTCACAAACAAGCTGCCAACTACTATAGAAACTGAACGAGCACGAATTTCCCGAACCCGGAAAGCGAGACGATTGTTTATTCCAACTTCTCTAAGCACCAATACCGACAAGCTTTCCCTATTCTATGAGACGGACAGATTGTTGCAAAATTGCCGGGTGTCGGCTCAACTGATTGTAGAAGGAGAGCGTGATCGTGGTCGCCCGCGGAGCCGCGCCGACATTTCCAGCGCGCCGCTATCTACCCCCAAGGAACCGTGAACTGGCCAAATTGCCATCATCCACAGGCTTAGCAAACATCGTAAACCGAGAGACCGTAAGCGCAGAGACCAATTTCAATCGTCCACAGAGGTACTCTAGAGAGAGGGCTAGAAAAAAGCACCAGCAAGAAAAAAACATCGACGTAACTGGGCGTCGACTCACGGTCGTGACGAGCTTGTAAATGCTGCGGGATTAACTAAGCACACGAAACAACCCCAACGAACATGACATGCGTATGTACCTTGTATCGTTTAAATAGTATTACAAAGTCCACGCACGTGTGCCAGCCAGAACCAAGTGTGCACCCGTAAGATTATGAAGGAACGAAGGGACCTTATCGTCGCGTCGAGATTAGTCAAATCCTGGCGTTATCGCACGGTAGCTATAACAAGCCTTGCACTTTAAATATCGATTTGTTATCTTCCACGATAAGCCTTACACGGGAATTACTTTGGCTGCGTTTATTTTGGAATGGTATTTGTTCAGAGTGCCGCTGCTTGCGCCGGTAGTCCACGACGGCCATGCGACTTTCCACGAAGACTCCACCCGCATTTAGTTGCCATAAGTTCAAATAGAAACTGTGTGCAGAGTGGAGGTGTCCAATAACAAAGCAGTCGGCCACGCTTGACAAACAGCCGCGTACAAATATTATCCGAGTGGCACACACTGCAGGAGCGTTGTGGATTTGTACCAACACGCGAGCAGCACAGCTTGGTTACAAAGTTTACTTTAGAGCTTTGGCCTTCGGTAACTTCTGGTATTAAAAGCCAAAAGTGTCTGCAAAAGTGCTGGTGTTTAAATAACTGAGACACTCGGTGCGATCACAACATAACATCTGTAGTCTGGGTAGCATTTATAAGACCGGAACAAGCAAATGATATTTACATTTTTGGCATGAAAAAGTGCTGCCGTGGCGCGTTGGCGGTGAAAAGAGCAGTTTATGAAAGCGCTTGCGACGAGGGCCCTCGACGCCTGCCGTCGCTCTTCACCTCATGTTTACACCTAGGTATTACATTTTACTAGATGAAAATGTATTGTTCCCTCTTAGACAGGAATTGCAAACAACGCTTTCTATAAAACTGCTACGTATTTTTGACGGGAGCTGCTAAGGTTATGTTAATCATTAAAGGAAGGTATGCGAAACTCTCGAGGCCATAATAAAGATCAGAATCAATAATGCCTTAAAGCAATAATAAATCAGCAGCAATCGAACGGAATCGCTTGCACAACCTGAAATTATCGAGTTGGCAGTCAGAAAATAATTTAAAACGCCCGCTCGTCCGCCGTGATGGAAATCATAAAAATTCAACATCGCCCGTAAAGTAAACAATGGGCAAAAAGAGCAAGATCGAGTGGCACGATGTGAGCGTATCGTGCCTCACGGGATGGAAGAGCATCGGGATACAAAAAGAAAAAAAACAGATGCCAGGTGTGAGATGGACTCCCGAAAGTCGAGGGTCCCGTACCACGACATAGACAAATGAACGGAGACGGTCAGACAACAAAGTATTCACATAAAGGTTCTGTTTAAGTTACGGAAAAAACGTTTCATGTATCCCTTTTTTATTTTCATTATTGCGGGCAATCCGCAATTATAACACAATATTCTGTGAAATTAGCGAACCAGCGAACTAGCGAACTTAGAACCGTAAAAGCGTAACTACTATTACAGTTCGAGAGATAGTTCCAGCCGACAGACAGTTCTGTTGCTCTGATACGGAACCCTAAAACATAAAACTCTGAACGGGAGAGAAAAGCCTATTATTTTCAAGATGGTTTCAGGATGAAGTAAAACGGCTGTAAAGCGTTCCGTGTTATTTATTACCAACACAGTAATTATTAGATAAATTAGTTAGTAATTATTATGGCGTTGCCGCAGTTTCCCGTCCCGACATAGTTTCCTGCCGGGTTGCCACAAACTGTCTGCGGCACAAAGCCGCGTGTTCTGCTCCTGCGCAACCGTGAAGAAATTAATTCGACAAGCCATCAATTGGCTAACTAGACAGCCTTTTTTTTCCCAAACCATAGGAGATTCGGTTACCAGCTTTCCAGTCATCGCATCTACGATTTTTAACAGGTGCATTGTATTGTCCATCGGATTTTTTTAAATTCCCTAGGAGGAACCTCCGACCAGACCTTATTGACAATTGAGTATTTTAAAACATGCGTGTAATTCGAATGGAGTAAAAAATACAAAACGGATTCAATTAATTTCCCAACCATCGCCGCACGATAACATCTGTTCTGAATATAAAATACACTAACACGTACCCTGTTCCTTGTTAAAGTCACAATAAAAATGAGACCCACTCAACCGACTTGGACAAAAAAGTCCAAAACTCATAAAAACTGCCTACATACGGGAAGATCTTAAAATATGATCTAACTACTCTAAAGGATCCTTCATTATTAATAACCGATGTCTAAATAAAACACAACGTATGTAACGTCAGGACATTAAGTATGGTGTGGTGGTGGAACAAAAAATGTGAATTTTATTTTTTATCCAATACAAGACATTTATTAACACCGAAGCGATGGGACGAGATAAAACAAACATGGCGGGTGCCTGAGCGCACACTGACACTAAATTATCGTGGGAGGCTGTCACAACACAATTTGATGAGGTACCACTCCGATCCACGAAAAAACCAACCTACACAGCCTGTTGATGCAATCGAACTCAAAATTGTTCACCGTCCAAACATTCTAAAGCCCACACGGTGCCAGTGATGTTAATATAAATAACCATTAAATAACGAGACAACAATAATTATAAGTACTCAAATGTGCCGTTACTTCAACACCATTTAATTATAATTTATAAGCATTTAAATGTGACACTTGATATTCTCACAGTTTCGTGACGGTAATCTGACCCTTAATAACTCGTGTCTGGTGAAGTACATGATTATGGAATGATCTTTCGAGATAATACAAAATATTATAAAACCTGAGTTCTCGACGAATCAAAAGCCATTATCTTCGATAAACGCAATTCAATCGGCACATTACAGACGGTAATATCGAGGAACAAGGCATTTATCAACGATGAAAAACAACAAAAGGAATAGTCGTGATCCCCATCACTAGTCCATCAACAGGCCTCGCCCGCCGAGGTAGATGGATTGCTTGTATTATCCCAACAAGATTTTCTCGTACAACCACCCAAATTAGGACTACCTCCAGACTCTACAAACAACACCGACATGGCAACCACTTTAATACTCCACATGAGCGACTCACTAACAAGACTCATTATTCCTCGACTCTGAGCATGGACTGAAAATATGAATTATCACGTGTCTCCATCGGAGTAAACAACTTATAGGGAGCCGAGCAAACCGGCTTTGCGGAGAAACATTAAAAATGTGATTTATGGCAAAAATCGTGGTCCAGAAGAGGTCGTGGAATGAAATTTTATGGGTAGATACGGCTAACAATGGCTCGTTAAGGTTACCGAGCGAATTTCTGCGAGAGTCAAGATGCCGTCGCCACAATACACCTCGAAATATACGACCAGCAGCACCCAGGCACAGCTGCCTTTCAAGCGGCAGTTTACTACAGTTTATTATTTTACTTCGTTTAACTATGAAATATGAAAGTAGTTAATTGGTATTATGAGCTAAGAGAATTGAAAACAAGGGGGCTAAGCCCGTGTAAAAGACATGGCCGCAGCTCCTTAATAACCGCATACGATGCCTATAAATCATAATTAAGGAGGTTACCGGGCGAGGATCGGCTTCATAGCCGATTAAAGCTTTGGTGGAAAACAAACAGAGCCTCCGGAGGGGCCACTCCCTCCTGCTGTTTTTTTAAAGAAAAAAAAGAAGGTTTTTTTCAGCCGTGCCCAAACTTATTATTCTACGTTGCTAGCTTGCCACAGCCCCAGTACAATTAGGAGAAGGGTCACAATTAGAAAAGCTACCGGTTCCCTAAGATAATACCCCAAATGGCACGACACACGGAACTCTTTGTCCGGTTAAATGCCAATGACGTCCCCTCGAGTCACGAATTCAGTCGAGTCAAAAAATAAACGCCGCACCAACACCACGCAATGCAAAACTACGATCAGTTAAACGGTACGGTAGCGTACGAAAATAAACGCCAATGAAAGCGCTACATGGCGAAAATAAAAGTCAAATGAGAGGTGGAGAGGAGTCCAAGCAAAACGGAAAGAGAAACTACGGATCTAAATAAGCAAATAAAATAGCTCACGAAAGCAAATTAAATGCTGAAACCAAAGTCTTAAATGAGGCAGCTTGTACTGGAATCGGTTTCGTCCCTAATATCAGATCGCTAGCAACATAGAGCGGACGTCTAAGGGGAAACCACGGACCCTAACTCCTGCTAAACTAAACCGCACATTCAAGTAATTTTGTCCAAACTTCAAGACTCCCGTGGGTGGCAAATAAAATTTACTTCTCGTAACGCCAACGTAGTGGGAAGTTATGACTCTACCTTCAGCGAAATATACAATTTCTTGTTCAATAAAGGCGTCAGTCAAATAACCCAGACACTCTCGCCGCATGTAGCTGGCAAATAAAACATAAAGAAAAAACAAACAAGCAAACATTTCCATTCCATTCGAAATATTCTCGTAAAGATTTTCAAGGCGGAATTGAATTTGCAATGTGTGCGAAGAGAAAAGGAACAGGGACCAACGATGCCGGGCGCCCACACTCCTAGAGAATCTTGCGCGAGCATGTTTGCATTCCTTCTTATTACTTACTTACTTTACCTCGGCTCCAACCAGCTTAATTTGCCTTCTAATGTTCTATTTCGAAATACCAAGTGGGATTGAACATTAAGCGAACGCAATTTTGCAAGGAAAGCATATCACTAATGGGCTACCGAGTAAGCCTTATCAACTTATCTAGCCAGATCAGTGGATTACAACATAAATGCACTCAGAGGCAACGGACGTCACCATGACCATAGTGTGCAACTTGGATGTCAGCGAAACAACCAGATTGTACGATACCAACCACGAGCACACAATTAACCTAACAACGACGCTACATTTTGTTAGATAATTATGTGTATCTATTATATGTAAAATGTCGCGAGTAATTGACCATTTTTCTTTCTTTTCCAGTCACGTATTCAATGAAACGGAAACAAGGAGTCACTTTCGACGAATTCCCGGAAAACAATCGGACACCAAATAAAATCCCAAAATAAAGACGATTCCTCATGAAGGAAATGATAAATGTTGTCGCACATAAGCTCGCGTTACAGATTAAAAATCCACATGCGGTCGTAACAGTACGGGTTACGAGCAGTTAAATAAACGCAGCCTTCCATTAATACGATTGGTTCCCGAGCGGTGCTTTAACTGAGCCAGAAATAATTCCAACTGCGCTCGACTGCGACGAAGTAGCTGCTTAACGAATCAAGGAAATCAGTTAACCAGAATTGGTATTCACGCTTACTGAATATTGTACAAGGGAATTACCACCTAGAGTCAGAATATTTCCCGTAAAAGCTACCTCTCGCTGGAACAGTCATGGCGGTCACTGGGAGCGTTCAAATATTAGCCCTCACGCGCCTTTCGACGGATTTAACCAATATTTGAACTGAAGGGATCCAGCCGTGTGCCTCTACCATTTGACGCAGTCTGATGTCACGATATTAGTACAATGAAAACAAATGTCGAGAAGGTCTCTAGAAGTCTAGACAGAAATATGAAGTGGGTTAAAAATTTATTCTGAAACTGAACGCTGGCCGTATTCTCGACTCGTAAGAAACAAACGATAATCGAAAATGTAAACGCGATTCTGGTACGTAAGCCGAGATTTTTGACATCGAAAACTATGAGACCATAGTAGGTTAGAGCGAGGTCATTCTTACTATTTATGTGTCTTTTTCAATTTGTCCGAAACAGTCAGATATTGATATCGAGACTTTGAAGCCTAATGTGCTTATTGTAAACAAGACCACGGGGCGCCACCGTCAACGGACTACGCAGCAAACACCAAGCGTTCCCTGGGGACATCGACGTCGAAGTTGTGTATTTTATTGATCTGAATATAGTGACTATCTTGTCGCTCGGTTTGACTACACCACAATGTACCTTTTCCGGATTTTGAATGTAAATTTAGGAGCATACGGGTCCGCGCAGCGGGCCTATCCCGCGCTCCGCGGGGGTCTTACAGTTGTCGAGGCACCGTGACTCGACCGTCTCTGCCTGCGCCATGCTGCGAAACATGCGAATTCGCTTCGAGACTTGAGGACCTTTAGCATCCTCAATCAATTCTCGTCACTTCATAAACTATGGTAGATAGGTAGTGAAATCTGGCCAATGTTTGAAAATAGAATGTCGGACCACACTTGACGCAAATAACCCACACATGTATCCACCAAGGATTGGGTAAAACGTTCTTGGTATCCACCCTGTGCAGCAAGATAAAGTGCGCACTACGCTAAATAATTCCTTCCCTGCTGTGTAGGTCGCACCATGGTGGCCGTCCCATAGATAAGCGAAAGAATGCAAAGGAAATGATCCTGCGCAAACTGACATGACAATCCGACCCATCACAAAAAATACTAATGCATCATGCATTCTTCTTGACGAACACTCCAGGATAACAAAATGATTAAGTTTGGACTCCTACCCTCGGCTGGACGACGCTTTACCAATAAAATCCAGTTACATATAAATCCTTAAAACGTCGCTTTACCATCAACAATAAAACGTAGACAATCATGAATCCCACGGAGGTGGGCAATAAAATGTTATTATTTAGGAGCTCATAACTGGCAAGATTTACAGCTCATAAAGTAAGACTGGCTTAAAGAGGTTGACCGCATCCCTGGCAAATGGTTCGTTTATCTGGGATGAGCCTATTGCGCTGCCGCGGAGGATTGAGTGATGACCAACACTCGAGTTGAGGCACCCAGGCGAAGCTGAAGCACCTTCGAGTGCTAGCCATATCCGGCGAAAGCAAATTTAGAACCCAATAACTCGTGTTTATTCAGGGGTGCACTGAACCATTAAATGCAGTGAGGTCGTAACAACGACGACCGCGTAAAATTTCTTCAATATCATCATAATGCCGGACTTTTATTGGTTTCTTACGAAGTGGTAAAGGGTAAAAGTGCCTGTAGTTCCATATTTATCGTGATCGATTTTATGTGATTTAAGTTTTTTTTAGTCCAACCAAGCTTGTATAATGCTGTTTTTTCACCCCTCCTGCGAGGCAACACTGTTTTCGACAATAATCCAGTAAAAATGTGAAGTATTGTTGAGATACCATTGATTAATTTGCTTCGCTATTAGAGTTCTCTTCATGGCACCAAAACGTCATGTCGAATAGTATCACAGCAGAATTTGGGGACATTATTTATGGTGTGCCATTCTTTTCAAAGGACTGTTTGATTTACAACCTCCCAGGACAAAAGCTGTTGCCTTATTATGATGTGCTGGCCTATGCATTGTGCCAGCATATTTATTCGACCGATTGTGCTTGATGTTTGTTTATTTTGGTCCTTCCACGTAAATTTTGTTTTGTCACAGTTCAAATAGCACAATTGACTACGGAATCATATTTCACGGAGCCTAATTATACCGCCACGCTGAATTTGGAGGTTTTGCCAGCAAAGACAGTGCATTCAAGTTCATAAGTTTCATCTCTCTAGTGGAAGCAGCAACAAGTGAGTGGATCGAGAAGTGGAGATTGGATGATCGACAAGATTTACCTGTGAAAGTACAGTGTAGTATTGATACGTTAACAAGGGAAAGAATGGCATTTCATCATTACAGTAGCGTGGTGTTTAGTGGTGATTAACACTTGGACCGAGTACATTATGTGAGAAAGCAAACGTACCGCATCGGACCGAAGCGGACGTACCGTGCGCCGACGCCACCGGCCATGTTTGCTTTAGGAGAGTTGTATCCACAGTTGTATCTGCCGTGTGTGTGGTCTTGCCAAGCTTCCTAAAGCACCCCGTGCGGTGAGAAACAAAAATGTGCCACCAGTTTCTGGTTTTGGAAGGATGACAATAGAGCTCACATGAAAAACAATGTCTGAAGCACTCAAGCCGTAATCGTCTCTGGAATAGCCTGTTTAAGTGCATTCAACAATTTAGATAATGCGAGCGAAGTGCGAAAGCACTACATTCGATGCTTTTAGCGCACACTGTCATAATATCGTCACACAACCAAGCTATGCTTCGTTAAAATTATGAGCGTGCAACCAACACAATAGTTTATTACACACATTTATTTACACATTCACGACGGCCGTTTTGCGGTCGCGTGGCGCGCTTCCCACCGCCTTTTCAATTATGCCACGCACTAAACCAAATTGTCATAGCCTCATCCCTTAATGGGACATCTTTTGAACTCTGAATAAACACAGGAGAGGAATAAAGTAGCTGTCGTGTGCCAGCGTCACGGGGTGTCCTAATATTGTACTCGCGAAATTGCAGCAGGAAACCGCGTGGAATATTAAAAAAACCCGTTAAACCCCATCGGGATTAACCGCTTCCATTTGGCCACTAACGTCTCATTAGGGAGATTTAGTGGATTTCGGATTGTCATATTAAACCATACGTCATCTTATAATCCGTGTTTGTAGGGATCCGTACGCAAAGAGGTAAGGGACCCTACTACTAAGACTCCACTGCCCGTCTGTCAGTCACCAGGCTGTATCTCATGAACCGTGATAGCTCGACAGGTGAAATTTTCGCAGAGGATGTCTGCTGCCCCTATAACAACAAATACATAAAAACAGAATAAAATTAATATTCAAGGCAACAGGTAGACGCTTTAAACATTCAAATGTTGTATAGATAATGGTACGGAACCCTTCGTGCGCGAGTCCGACTGGCACTTGGACGGTTTTTTTTTAATAAAATCGGTCATACTGTAGTAATGTCATTAGCGCCAACACATTTCTGTGTTTCGGACGGGTATGCTATTTCTGTTGGGTGCATACCTCGGCTCGCATGTCATCGATCATGGCTGGGGCGGCTGTCAGGTTTTAAACTTGGCTTAAACTGACTCGTCAGCGGTGGCAGCTGATGGATGCGTGACGGCCTGACAGGGGCCGACCGACCGAGTTAGTTTCTAGCACGCCTATAGCGAAAGGTCATCTCGCACATCTGATCGACTCCCCTTTGAGGAAGCTCTGTAAAGGTCACGCGAAACGGGCAAGCAATTTACGGAAATCATAACTCTTCCACTGAAAGGGGGTTTCAAGATTATCAAGGTGCATTAAAAAGGCACACAGCCCCGTGACAATACCGGTAACGGCGCGCGGCGGCGGCACACGAGGGCCATTCCATCTCATTCCGAGAGAGGTATTTTTCAGGGCTATTGTCTTGGCGCGTCGCACCGATTCCCCGGCCGTCCCGCGAGTATAGAACCCGGCACTCCACTCTCCGAAGTCATTATTTCTCCGCCATGTTATTGGAAAGACACTCTCTTAGATCAACATTTCCGATGAAAAAGAGGCTATGACAATGTTTTATCTGTGTTGTTTCTTTAAATATATGGTATTGTTTCGGAGTTGAAAAATAGTGCGGACTCCGGGGGCGTGTGACATACCTATGCGCGCGCGCAGCCTCCGTTGATCGATCGAAGCTTTTTGTCGCGCTGACATCTCCATCCATTCTCAGGCCAAATTGCCACAAAACCGATGACGAGCAGACAACAAAACCCGTGTCGGGGTTTGATGGAGTGCTTGGCCCTTGTTCTCCGCAGCCATTACTTTGAATAAACTAACCGATCGATCACGTGAGGAAAGGTAATCTCTAAAGAGACCTTGCTTTCACATCACGCTCGAATCATAGTTTATTTAGTTTTTATTCCGAAGACATGCATCAAAATCTTTCACTGCCGGAAAAGGTTCTCGGGTTTCACATAAAGACCGATAACAAAAAGCCTGTATACTGCGTAAATTGAATCCTTTGTCCGTGGATTTTAGGTATTAGTAACGTTAATATATTCAAGCAATTGCGTGATACATAAATTGGCAGTGTCTTTAGTAGCCAGTCCCGCTCTGTTTTATTTATACAGGAGCTATTTATTCAGCTGAAGATCACGCTGACCTGGATAGTGGGCCACAGTCTCATTAATGCTTACTTTGTATTTAACTGTGATCATGAGTACCTCGATGGTTTATTCAAAGTGCTTCTAAAACTTTTCCCACACCATCCCTAGAAAGGATAACTTATTATATCTAATAACTATAATTGTCAAAACAAACGAGTCGCTATTTCCAAAGGCGCATGAAAATAGCTCTAGAACAATACGGCATCCACATAAACTAAAAATTGAATCCTGTAAAACAGCCTTCAAACAAAAAAGCATTGTGGTCATGGGACCAAAAATATATAACAAGTTGCCAGATAATCTAAAATCGCTAAATACTATTCAATTTAAAAGAAAATTATATGACATGCTGACTAATAAATGCTATTATGACATGAAAGAGTTCTTTGAAAATAAATTGTAATTTAGATCAGATATTTATTAATTTAGTTTGTAATTATTGACACGCTGACATGTATATTTTTATCATTGACATTAATTTTGTATTTATTTAAATTGTTTTTTTTTAATATTAACTTAATCTTTTAATTTTTGACATTCTGTATTTAATTGTATTTTTATAAAATTATTTAAAAAGTTTTACTTGTGACATAAGATTTGTATGCCTATTTAGGTAGAGCACAAAAGAAGCTATATTTTTTCAACCATTATTCAACCAACCTGATGTACTTGTGTCTCACAAATCAATAAATGAATTTAATTGAATTGAATTGAATTGTAATATCTTTCACCTGGTTGTGCTATAAAGTGTTCCCCATCTATCTATCTTATCAAGTATCAAGAGCATTTACCAAAACTACAGGGAAAGTGCTTGAGGAATTTGCGGATTCATCGCATCACACACAATGTTTATGGCAAGTAGCAACTTTACATCACGACCAACATGGTTTGATATTATTCACTTGGAGAGAGGAAAAACTTGCTTTTATGGGGAGCTGGAGGAGGCAATAATCTATTTCCTTATCGGACGGATCGGTTCTTGGTAGTGCAACTAAAGAGGATCCAGTGGGCTAACTCGCACCGCCAATGAAAAAAAAATCAGGTCTTCTTTTACAAATTTATAGTATTAAATTTGTATAAACTGTCTGTAAAATCTCTCAATCATATTAACAGTGAGTTTTAGGACCCACGATAAAGAACCTGGGACTAGATACTATTTATGCCAAAACGGCCGTTTTTGACATTAATGCTATCTAGTCCTAGGTTTTTTGCCTACTTAGGGTTAAAGGCCATGGGTCCTAAAAATCACTATTGACATGATGGAGATATAATATCATTTTTTTTCCTCGGTGGCACTAGTGTTACTCCCTGGAGCTCGTTAACTGAGTGTACTGAGGATCCATACACTGCTAAACTTTTACACGTTAGATGTTGCCAATGTTGGTCGGTTCTTATGGTAAAGAAATAGCGATCAATTCAGATCATTATCAAGGTGCCTTCGTGCACTTGACTCGTTAGCTATCGTGTGGGCGAGGACGAGCGAGAAGAAAGTTCGTCGCAGGCGTCAGGCACCATCAATTCTGTCCATACCATTATCGGGAACGTAATCTTTATCCAAGTAAATATTGTGAGCACGCCACATTTTTTCATCGGCTTGCTTATCGCTTCTATTATCTTGGTGCGAGTAAATATTATGGGCATTAATTATTAGGAGATTGAAGCTATCGATTATACCTACTTTGAAATTTCTAACTGTTATTCTGGCGATCTTAAGAATGAGAATCTTGAAACTTGAGCGACCAAAACTTCTTTGATCAACCAAGACAGGAAATCTTGGCGCAATTTCCTAAAGCCTTCCTTGGAACCTTTCCACGTAAATAATGGCACCCGAAATGGGGCGTCCATATTCGGGAACAAACCTGGGATAATACTTAGTAGGTTGTACGTACTTTTTCTTAGTATGCAATGGTCATCTATTTGGAAAGATCCCGGGCAACACGGCAAGCCAGCACGTCCGCACCGCGCTTCTCTCGCCAGAAAAACCTGGCCCGCATTATCGCGCCTTAATGGATTCTTGCCACTAAATTGATCCGCATCGCACGCGCAGGTGATTGCTGAATGGCCCCGACTTGTGTCCGACCGGCCTCTTGTTAACGGCGCGTCGCAAACTCGATCAAAATTCAAGAATCTGTTAATGTAAAGCTTACAATGCTTCCTTTAGTACTGATTCTGACACTTTGTAAAAATAGTCTTGGCTGATGACCAAGTCTAAAATAATAGCTCATAAGACAACTTTAAATATCAACTGGACGATTCAAAGCTTGTTGATCATAATAACAACCGTATCAAAACTCTGATTCATAAGATCTGAAATTAAATTTATTTAGGCTCGTCTCCTCATCACAAGCGTGTCATCACTAATTACATAAAGAACACTTCACGAAAAGAACGCGGGCCTATATTTTTATAGCGCCGTCGTTGCCTGCTTATTGAAATATTTCATTGTTAATTCTACCTACGAACGACGCCCCAGTTTAGTGGGGGACGACATCCGAATGTCTCTCTGAATGCGGCTTTAATAGTATTTATTAAAATAACAATAACTATTCCCGGACTGTTTTGTTCATTCTATACCTGGCACACTGGTGGCTCATAAAAACATATTTACTGATGAAGTTTTTCAAGGCCCGGATGCAAAGGATAAGCCTGGAGACAGGACAATTTACACGTAGGTGATGTAGATATACGTGGAAGAGATAAAAGTTGGCGTAGGTCGGAGAAGGAAACCGTATCGTCCGTCAGATAACATTTCTGCGATAACGCGAGACATTGCAGGAAAGGTGGAGAGCAAACAGTTTTATCACGGGCTTTAAAATAACAAAGATCCCTCCAGCACAAACTGAGTCAAGGTGATTTTTCTGGCGTGACTTCACGTAAGTTAATAGTCTAGACGAAATTAAACACTATGCGAGGTATCGAGTAACTTGGGATTTTTTTCTCACGTTAGTAATATTTTTTCACCAACCGCGTGTCTAGCTATGAAACCCAATCCACGGGCGAAGGGATCCCCTTACGGACGGATGCTGTGACGACCTGGAAACACTGCTCCATTTTTAGGGTTCCGTACCCAAAGGGTAAAGGTATCCTATTACTAAGACTCCGCTGTCCGTCTGTCCGTCTATCCGTCCGTCTGTCAGCAGGCTGTATCTCATGATCCGTGATAGTTAGATAGTTGAAATTTTTACAGATGATGTATTTCTGTTGCCGCTATTACAACAATTACTAACAACAGAATAAAATTAATATTTGAGGGTGGCTAACATCCAACAAGTGATTTTTTTGCCGTTTTTTGCTCGATATTCATAACGGCAACAGGTAGACGCTTGAAATATTCAAATGTTATATAGATAATGGTACAGAACCCGACGTGCGCACTTGGCCGGTTTTTTATTTTTGTATCATTTCACTATTACGTACCTTACTTTTTCAGAACTGTGTAAGTGTAAGTTTTCTATGTAAGTTTTTAAAAACTTGGAAGAACTGCCTCATATCGTAAGCATCTCCGCAGCCAATTTCTATAGAAGGACTTCTTAACACATTTGAGCCAGTTTGCATTGCTTTTATTCACTGTTATTTATGTTTTACTTATTTTTTTCTCTTTGGATTCGTTCTTCAGCGGTCTGCTTGTCGATGATATCATTAGGGCATAAAACATGAGCTATCGCTCGACACCGCCCCAAAACGCCATTCTCCCCGGGCAGACTCCTTTCTTGAGAGAACTACCTCCCCTTAGGTAGAACTAAGGCAATCGGAAAGCATTGTGTAAAAGATTCTTTCAAACCTTATTTGCCATTTTATTATAGGAAGCGACATTTTTATAGTACATGTAGAGACATATTCGAAGAGGGAAATTAGTCCTTTGTAGTCAATAAACAAATGCAAGTTGCAAGTTGTTAACCGCTTACAGTAAAAAGACGTCGCTAGCGTAGGTATTTCAAGAAAATACGAATTTGTCGATGCCATATTACGTACTCGTATAACCGACGAGGCTATTATAGCCCAGTGGGCGTCGCAGGACGCTTCCAACAAACCATAAAGTGGACAAATAAAATTTGAATGTTTTCGCGATACATAATCAAATATCGATAAAATATTCATCGCGGCGTGTCGCTGTACACGTTTTAGGCGTCGTTTTATTGGCTGGCTCCATGGAATCTCCATAAATGTCGTCTGAAATAAATTAAAGCTAGATACCGCCGAACCATCCGCAGTCCGAGCGATGCAGGGAACAGATTAAGCTCGCGCAATGGTCGGTTTAACGGAGAAATGGTGAAATTTGAGATGCGTATGTTAATTTTATATTCCTAACGATATTGTTACGAGTTGACGAAGCAGTAGAGAGCTGCCTCCCGGAGAGGAAATCGTTAAAAAGACAGTTTGGAAGACGGAGTCCCGTTCGTCCCCGCATTCATTTTGTTTATTCAAATTATAATTCTTGAGCAAGAACAAAGGACAGATGGTCTTTGGTCCCGGACAAAGATCGAGTGCAGTCAAGCCACAGGTTGCCTTCACAATAGAGGTGGAACAAAAAGCGGGCTTATTTTAAGGCGCGCGACACATCTTTGAACCTATTACTTACCTGTGCGCCGCCGACGCCGCGCCGCGGCGCAAGCCTCTAGTAAATCTGTCACTTGGACTTACGCCCCGATAGACAAGTGAAGAGCGCGGAGCACTATAGTTTTGACGTTTCCGTAATTAAAGTCAGTGGATTATTTTTAATCCAAAGGCTCTAGTACGAGGTAGACTCTAAATGTCGAACATCAATCTGATTTAATCGGTTAAGACCGGGGAAGAATAGAACAGTCGAAGGCAATCGGGAACTTGCGTCTAAGTTAGACTGAAGTGACGATGTTTTTAAACCACGGAACACATATAAAAAGTTAGGAAAAATTGCAAAACAAAACCATAAATTTTTTTTTTGGGGTTTTCGGAATCACAGATATAGAGGAAGAATATTTTGTTTTTATGTAGAATATTGCGTCCCACTGCAGGCCACAGGCCTTCTCTCAGAGAGAGAGAGAGAGAGAGAGAGAGAAATAGAGAGAGAGAGAAATAGAGAGAGAGAGAGAGAGAGAGTACGGACTTAATCACCACGCGTGCCCACCGCGGATTGCCAATTTCAAGCGCTGAGGTATGTGAACGAACACCTCAGACACTGAGGTTTCCTTCACTGTTAGCACTTGCAACATTGCTACTATAACTTCACAAATGTACGTAACTTGGAAAACAAAGTCATTGGTACATGGGGGGATTCGAACCCACAACCTCCCGAATGAGGAGCCGGCGTTCTACCGCACCGCTACCATCCCTCATGGTTATGTTCGAAGCTTGGAAAACCATGAGGGAGGCCTATGTCCTGCAGTGGGCGTCAAATGAATGAATAGATTTGGTTCTTTCCTTGAATTCTAAATGTTTTCTTTTAAGGGTGTAGTGTAATAAAAACATTATTTTACAAGATAACTCAAATATCGGTAAACGCTTCGTACGTTATAAGGCGTTACGTGCAAGTTGTTACGTCATAGTTTGAGCCCGATTTGTATGGTGTGTTTTTGTACCACGTCACTATAGTGACTTTTGAACAGGTTATATTACGAAAAGTATTAATAGAGTTTATAGAGAAAAAAATAAGAGGTTAATTTATCTTTTAAAATGGCCTCTCCTATTGTATTAAAACCTTTTTAGTGCAAGTTCTCCATTGAATATCTCAGATTCAGATATAACCGAGAGGAATACTTTTTCCACGTGTCTTCACGATTTTGAACCCTCGTCCATCGTAAATACTTACCTAGGCCAATAAAAGAGGTGGTTTTGTTACCGCTGATAAGTGGTGGATTGAGAGAGAAGGCTATGTGATGCCAAAGTGATGCGTCCGGGTTAGATAGAAAGGTTTTTTTAGGGCTCCGTACCCAAAGGGTGAGGGACCCTACTACTAAGACTCCGCTGTCCGACCGTCCGTCCTTCCGTATCTGTATCTCATAAACCGTGATAGTTAGACAGTTGAAATTTTCGCAGATAATGTATTTCCGTTGCCGCTATAACAAAACATATAAAAAACAGAATAAAATTAATATTTAAGGGGGGCTCCCATACAAAGTGATTTTCTTGCCGTTTTTTGCTCGATATTAATAACGGCAACAGATAGATTCAAATGTTATATAGATAATGGTACGGAACCCTTCGTGCGCGAGTCCGACTCGAACTTTTTTTTTATCTGATATGCCAAATGTTAAGAAAGTTCATAATATTCTCAAGTGTCGATCGTCGTCAGGATCTTTTCCAGGTAGGTCCACCCTGATAAAGCGAAACTCCAGACTCCCACAGTCCTTTATCGGAAAGGACAAACTGTAAATCTGTCAGGTCGCAGCTTTACGCATTCGCTATAGAAGTTCCAGGAAAGAGCTCTATAGAAATGCGCGTGAAACCTTTTTTTCCCCTACATTGTCGCAGTGGATTGAATATATCCGAGGTGATTGTCGCCCTATTAGGACTGTTTTGGCAGCTGAATTGCTGTGAAATGAGATTAAAGAATTCAATCGAAAAATTGTATAGTAACGCTGCATAATTGGAAAAGAAGGAATTACTTCCTATTTAGTAGGTTTTGTGTGGCAAAGATATGTGTTTTTTTTATGGCACCGATGTATGGTTTAGTGTACATCTCCTTGAATAACAGACAGATTCGCTGAGGCTGAAAGCACTTCTAAAAAACCACCTGAATTCAACTGTCTTCCCAATAAGATGGTCGCACCTTAGATGAGCGCACGGAAAAGACGCGTCGCGTTGTATAGTTTGCGCCCTCGCCCCGTGTCTTATGTGTGGGCTTCGTCCTGGTACATTTTCTATAAAAGTGAATTGGAAAGAAGACGCGTCTTTTCCGCGCCCTCTCCCCACGTCCCTTCTGTGTGGCCAGGGCCATAACCAACACCGTCAGCTCTAGGCGACTGGTTGCTTTTTAGTATTCGAAGAGCCATTGAATTTTGCAGAACTAAGGACAGACGACAGATTTACACCATAATTTAAGCTGATTTACAGTACAATACATGCGAGTCCATTAGGAGAGCCTAAAGAAATCGCACGTTGTGAAAATCGGCATAAGAGCTTGTTCATTTAGATACCTATTGCTAGCTGCGTATTTAAAGCCTTAATACTTGTCCCAATAAAAGACGAGTGATCATTATCAAAATAAGAGTTATAGAGAAACCTTCTATTAATAAACCTCAAGTTTTGCCGTGTTTCTGTGTACCTATGCATATTGTAAGTAGGTAAGTACAGTCGACAGCCGACGTTCTTGTGTTGAATAACAAGTCTGAGCTCCGTACACACCGATAAAAAAAAAACCTTTTACCGATGCCCGATGCCCGTACAAGACTATGCTCAAGATGTATGCCTGATACACGATCACCATCATCTTGGTCTTGGTGGTGAGATGTTTCAATCAATCCATTGGCCTCTCCCAAGGCAGACCACTTCCTTCTGTCCTCGGCCATCGTCATCCAGCCACTGCCATGCCAGGAAAATGTTTATTATCCCTTATTATCCCATAATCACAAAATGTGATGCTTGACCGACTGTACCTAACAAAGTAGAATGCAGGATAAAGAGTGATGTGCTGTGGACTGTATTTATTTTGTGTACTATCTATACCATAGTTCTAATTCGAGTTCGACTGGAGATTTCCGCACTTAGATAGATAGAGAACACTTTATTAGCCTCATAGTTGGGCCATTGCACGTAGCAAGTACTGATGTATGTAAATACCTCAGCGAGTGGTATTGCTACTACAACTTCACAAATGTAAATAACTTAGAAAACAAAGTCATTGGTACATGCCGGGATTCGAACCCAGGAGAAGCCGGCGTTCTACCGCTCCGCTAACAACGCTCTTATCTGTACCGTAATATCTTGTTCTTTTCAGTTCTGTCAATACGAACGTCTTCGGAAGAAATCACTTTTAGAGATAAGACTGCCAGCATACTTACTTACATACCTACGGTGTTATTTATAAAAACGCGATTCCTCTAAAACACTGCTTAAATGCAATTTAAATAGCCTGTGGTAGTCTTTCTCTTTACCACATACAAATTAAACCGCATTTGAGAAGTGTTTGAACTAAGTGTTTCTTTTTAGGGTTCCGTATTCGACAAGCAACCCTTTCGCCCGTCTGTGTCTGTCTGTCTGTCTGTCCGCGGCCTAGCTCAAAGACCGAAATTTGGGATAGACATTCATATTAGTCACGCCGACAAAACGGTAGAATAATTTAAAAAAAAAATTGTGTACACCTAATAAATTAGGGAAAAATATTTTGGGTGTAGCAAGACGATTTTTCGATTTAGCGTTCCGTTTGCGAAATATTAAGCTTTAAAGCCCAAATTTTTGTCCGAGTAGGGCGTCCCCCCTCTCTTGACTAAACGGTTGATAGTAAAAACGTAAAAAAAATCAGAGTAGTAGCACATATTTTATAATGAACTTAAAAGGAAAACTATCACGGCTAAGTAGGCTTTACAAGTTAACGAGTAACAGGCGACCAAGTTATAAAAGGGAAACTGTACAAAATCCATTGAAAATTACTTTGATGAAGTTGTTAGTTCTGTAAAGCAGATAAAACCCTCTCTTTCTATGGAACCCTACACTACGCGTGGCCCGACACGCACTTGACGGTTTTTATAAATAAGAATGTTTCGGTATTACTCTCAAACACTTCTCAAATGCGGTTTAAAAGATCTGTAAAGGAAAATACCAACTTAAACTGCATTTGAAGAGTGATTTAAGGAATCGTGTTTTTATAAATAAGACTTACGGCCTTATTTATAAGAAAGAACACGATTGCTCTAAAGCACTCCTAAGAGGCAGTTTATTTAATCTGTGGGTATGACTTTTCCTTGTAAAATCTCCACCACGGACTATTTTAATCGGCGTTTTAAGAAATCGTGTTTTTTAAATAACACTGTTAGTTTACTTAATCGACAACTAATTGCACACTGGTGTACATTAGTTATTTGTCTTGATACCTAATTAACTTGCTGTTAAATACAATAAATTTCATTGTGGTTTTATACATCAGTGATTATTGTGCCTTACTATGTTGAAGACAAATAAACATAAGACAGTAAGATAGTAAGAAAACTGTAGTTTCTCGTGTGCTCTTTATTATACACTTTATTTAAGTGCCCGCTGTCTAACTGCACCAATTTTATGTGGCTAACCCCCAGTTTCTCGTACACTAACACGCTTTAATCTACTGTTAACAGCTGTCAATTGACCAAAGTGCATACAAAAAAAAACCACTGACAGCTGTTAACAGTAGATTAACAGCTTGTTAGTGTACGAGAAACCAGGGGTTAGACTTATTTGTGTGTCAATAAGATTGGTTTACAAAACATTGGAGATATGCTGTACCTATATTTAATTCTGTTGTGTACCTATAACATAATCACAAGAGAGGTCGTGAGTTAGATTCTTGCTAGGGGTCATAGATTACTGAAACTAGGGGTCACCGTAATATGATTTGACATGGCCTGTGTGGATGTTTTTCCAGTTTGTGATGTCCTTGTCTGATTACCATAAAATAGGGTACCTATCCTACTTCGGGACCACGACAAGTGATTGTGTTGTGTGGATGTTGTTATTATAATTTATTGCACAATACAAAAAGTGTATTATACTTACCGAGTAGTCTCCATACTTCTGCGCTGCTGAGATAAACATTCAGATGCGCCATACAGGCCGGCACCAAAATCAGAAACAGAAACCACCGCATCGTAGAAGGTAGCAAAAGTCCAGAAAACAAAGTTCACCAGTTTTCTCTGAGCCAATTCAAAGGTTCACACACAAAACATTGTCTCACATCTTCAACCACCGGCTAACGAAAACGATCTGTGTCCGCCGGTACGATTACATTCCGAAACAAACGCATAAATTCACAAGAAATCACGGCGAAACGTCCAAGAACTGTATAAAGTTTTTCACTCTACAGACGACAGAAGACAATTCAATAGTTCTCTTTTCGTATTTTGTTTATAAACAATGATATTTTCAGTGTTACTTCGCAATAAAGAGCGACGCAGCCACCCCGCCGTTGGCTGACGTCAGACTGATTTGATTTTTTTTGAACTGATTCCTAAATGATTCGTTGACAAACCGAAGGCGCTGCCGTAGCAGTAAACAATAAACTGAAAACGCGTAAGTTGTTAGTTCCTCTATGGGCGCCATGTTGTGATTATAAAGGTAGGTAGTAATTCTTATCTAGCCATCCAAGATGGCAGCACTATATGGGCGACATGCTGTGATTATAAAGGTAGTAATTCCCATCTAGCCATCCTAGATGGCAGCACTATACAACAAGCTTAATATGGTACAGACCACAGAACACAAAAAAGACAGTAGCTTCCTGCAACGGCCAGCAAGAGGCATTGATTTGATACATACGTAAGTCCATCAATGCCTGCCTAGTTGTTGTGGCCCAGGCTTGTACAGTGTACAGTACCTAGGTACCTACCTACTTTTCTGAAATAATGCACGGAAATTAAAACTAAGTAGGTACCTACCTAGCAGCAGAACTGGCAGTGGTACAGGTAACTAGGTCTAGGCACACTTTTTACTTTTCAAAATTAATAATGAACAACAATAATTTTTCCCGCGTAGTGTCCATTTGTTTTTTTTTTTTTTTCAATAAACAGCTTTCTATTTGCAATCAGTTCGAATTTAAATAAGTTTCGGAGTAAAAGATCTTTCCATTTTTAAATTACCGACAGACTTATGAGTATATAATGGTGATTGGTTCATTCTGTGCGCCATGCTTGACGACGTGCACATTGATTGGGCGATAGTAAAAGACAGCGAAATATGATTGGTTTTATACAAAAACATCAAACCATTGACTTCATGATGTACTTATAACCCGTCGATATTTCTAGGTACCTCGCAAGATGACGGTCAGACGGTGGCAGGTGCGTAGATATTTTGCCGGTTATTACTGAACTCGCTCCGATTGGTAACACAATTGACAAGCCCCACCCGCCTTCCCACAACTGAACTAGGTTTCATATTTTAGCGCTCTAGTTAGACATCTATATTATAATTATCACTGGTTTTAAGCACGTCACGATGGGTTGGGAGATGCGACTCAGTGTTCACAGGAAAAGCGTAGAGGAGGATACTGAATTTGTTGACAGAGTGATTAGACGTTTTCAATTTGGTCTGCGACCTAGACGTCCCTAACTAGCAGGGAGGTGCAGGTGCACCCCTTTGCACCCAGCTGCCCGGCGGCGGCCATGCAATCAACCTTTATCTTTCTATGATACGTTAAGGGTGACTGTTTTTTTAATCTGTGCGGGTGACTTTGGAACTGAAATGTGAATGTTGATCTGCTGTCGACTGCGGCACCTAAATATTATGGCGTGCAATAGTAGTGCACAGCTGAGGCAATTTTGAAATTTTAAAAAACCTATTTAGAGTCTAAAAATTCCACCCATGCCGGGACTTGAACACGCATGGGTGGAATTTTTAGCCTCTAAACAGTTTTTAAAAATTGTCCTCAGCACGGATTAGTGCAACAAAAACAATAGGTATATAACCAATTTTGAAATTATTCTGCCCTATTTACCTTCAAATGTAATCTCAGTTTGTAGCGGCTTTTGGGTATGTGTTTTAGATAAATGATTTAAAGATTTTAAAATTATTTTTACGGTAACTACTTTTTTAATATGGCGACCAACCTCAATCATTTCCTTTTTTTTATCATCTAATTATTGAACCGACCGATTGATTGCAACCGTTAGTAAAATACCGGGTAATATTTGAAAAATAGACTTTTAATATAAATTACTCGTTTTTAAATACAGCTCTTATAAAGCTCTCCTTTGGTAAATAAACCTTTTTTATTATTATATAGTACTTAATAAATACAAAAGTAATAGGTTAGAATCTAAATTCCAATGATTGCGTTTAACAATACTCGACGTTTAATAATAAATAATTAATGTACATATAAAAAAAGTTACTTCCAATTACAAAACATAATTACACAATAAAAGCATAGGTAAAAAAATTAAATAATCTTATTCGTAACAGTGAAGGCTACAGTTATGGCACGGGGGATTAAGCGTGGTCAATGAGCGCTCATTTGTCTTTGGGTTTTTTCTCCTTCTTACGCGGTGGCGGTACGGGTGTTTCAGCACCGGCCACCGTAACCGCTTCCTTTTTGACAGATTTTTTTACCATCTTCTTTTTGGGCACTTCAGTTGGGGTACCTGGCTCAGATGGGCTCGTGGGGGTGGTGGGCGTCTCTGGCGGCGTTGCAGTCTCTACTTTATCAGTGATCGAGGACTCTATTTGGGACGCAATAGAGGGTTTAGGCTTGACACCGATTTGTGCCAGCGAGACAGGCCCAGCGGGCGGCGTGGCGGGCAGCGGCTCATCGACGGAGAGGCGCTTTTGCTGGAGGGCGGGCGGGGGCGAGGCAGGCGTTAAGGGCGCGGGTGGCGTGGGCGAGGTGACGGTGGGCGTTGCGAGCTCGCTGGCGATGATGCTCTGGGCAAGTGAGGCCGCGTCCTCCACTTCGCTGTCGGGTGTCGGCAGAGGATCGGTTGCCACGGGCGGACTTAACTGCAACTTGCCCGTTGGCTTGCGCGCCTTCTCTCCTTCCGCTACACAACAACCGGCTTCTTATTTCTCTCGTTACGTTAGGCGGTTAGTGAGCGGTCACATAAGAGAGCAAGCTCGGTTAGGGCCTGGAACAAAGTCGAGGGAAACAAGGCTACATGGTTAATTCGAAACAACGCAAGCGCGGAAAGTTAGCAGAGGCTGTTTATAGGACAGTCCTGAAGCTGACAATACTAAGTAGGTATATACATTACAAGGATTAAAACAAACTTAAATATTTTACGAGACACTTTAGACATACATTACAACGGTATACTTTTTTGTAGTACCTAATTAATATTGTAACTTAAGTAGATATCGATCCTTGCAATGTATAGGTAATGAAATTACATGAAAAGCACACAATCAAAAGAGATGGTTGCATTTTTCTTCTATCCATATTTGAAAAGAAAAATGCTAGTCTCAGATGAATATCATGCTAAAACAAAAAGTTCTCGGCTGCTCCACAAATATCCCTCATCCACATGTCTAACGGCTATAGTTAACATCCCTATTTGTTAATTTTACTTGGGCGCAATACAACCTATGGCTTATACAGATTCACAGTCTTAAGAGAGCCTTGAAAGTAATCGACCAATTGCTTGTGACGTGTTTTAAGCTTGCTTGACACAACTTGGGAAATGCAACTACATAAAGACATGATGACAACAAACTAGTAAAAGCGTGAAACATTCAACGTGTAAAACACAAAGGCGTCTGAATAATAATAATATTTAATATAATAATAATAATTGTTTATTTAAACCAAAAAGTACATTAAAAATGACAAACAATCGTTCGGTGCTAATCTATTGTAGAATAGTCTTGTCATTGCATCCTATCTCCTAAAGTAGGCGAAAAAGCCTGTATCTTAGGAGAAGGTGAAATTAAATTAAGCCTTTAAAAGTGCGTACATACATGGTCGAGAAGCATTGAGCGGACGACAGAAAATAAAATAAAATAAGAAAATAAAACGATTGCATTGCGTCCAATCTCCGGATATTCGTGTTATTACCTGATCTATTAAAGCCGGGTCTCTTGAGCTGCCTCCTCGGTAGCTGGGTGAAATAACAACGAATTTTGAAAGGTATGCTCAGTAAATAAACATAACAACCAAGTAAAAACATCACAAAACAGCACAAAATACGAGCAAATTTAACAAATTGAGTACACATCTGGGACCAACAATGCACTGAAAATGCGTCTTGTATCAGATACATCCGTTGGACCCATTATCTAGTCTGCTAGTGAAATTTAAAATATTAGTACAATCTAAGAGAGAAAAACTGCAAATAAACTTGGTGAGTGCAAAGCCAAGGCGGCGGGGATGAATGTCGAGTTTACTCACATTTGGCAGCTTGCTGGGTTATTATTTCTTCTTTCGATGGCGTGTTAGCTAGAGGCGGGCTATCGGTTGATGTCGCGGAGAGTTCCAGGGTCTTCTTTGGGGTGACCTCTTTATCTGACTGACTGTCTTCCAGCTCTAGGATCTTCGGAACCTCAGGCTTTTCGACTACTGGAGCAGGCGTTTCAACCACTGGGGCAGTTTCAGTCACTGGGGTAGTCGACGCGGTGTCTGAAGGGGTGACTGGCGGTGTCACTGGCATGACAGGCTCATTTTTTGCTTTTTCAGTGACCGCTAGTACGGCGGATTCTTGTTCCGATGGCTCTGCAGCCGCTGGAATTATCTCCACGGGAGCAACTGTACGTGCCTCCGTGGGTACCGATTCAGCCAATACTGCTTCAACTGTCGCTGGTATTTCCTCCACATTGGGTTCAGCGGCTACTGGATCCTCTTTTGGCGGGGATGGCTGTTTGACCGGGGAAGGGTCTTTAATTGGTTGTTCTTTCGGCGGTGTAGGTTGTTTCGCAGGCTGTTTTGGAGGAGAAGGCTGCTTTGGCGCAGGAGTGGTTTCTTTAGGTGGCGTGGGGTCCTTAGGAACAGGTGCAGCCTCTTTGGGCGGTGATGGTTGTTTAGAAGACTGGTTAAGGGTCTGGGAGATCTTCGCCCAGATGTTATCAAAGGAGTCTGCGCCCAAGTAGTCAATATTGCCAGCCTCCCAGCCTTGGCGACGGGTGAGCTCGTCGAGAGCCTCTCGTTGAGAGCTGATTGCGCCTGGGACGACGCGAGCCAGGTTGCCGGCGACCCCAGTCTGTAATTAAGAAAATTATAATTTTACACGGGAACCTTTTTGCACTTGACCTAAATCGCCTAAAGGTTCTATTTGATCGATTTACGTTAATTGAACATAGTAAATAATAAAGTATTTTTTTCTTTCGGTTTTATAGCCAGCGCGAGTCTTTTAGTGAATAACGGTTTTATCGCAAATAACCCATTAAAACCTTATAAACTCTAGCTGTGGTATCACGAGCAGTAAAGTTATTTATCTAAGGATTATATCGATCAATCAACTAAGGATTTACTAAAATTATAACCAAACCATATAGGTTCTCCAGAAAATAACTAAGTATACGAAATTTTCTGTGGCAATTATTACACAATCAATTTTGATACTAAACGAGCCGAGCCGAACGCGTGGAACGACTCCAACAAAATATTTTTTCTAATTCTTTGTATGAAATCCTATAAAACCTTGCTCAGCAATCCGGGCGTCGCAGTGCCGCGCGCAGAATCGAGCGATTACTCTAGTTATTTTAACACTGTTTGACAGATTATATTGATTAATTTTTCACTCGTTTTAGGTTAATTATACAAAAGACAAAATATATTTTTTAAACAGCGACCGGCGCGAATTACGTCGCAAAAAATCGCAAGTTATAGCATTATCATTTAATTAAAAGGATTAAAATTCAGCTGTATTATTAGTAGTTGTAAAACATATTGTATCATAGGTATTTTTATATACCTACGTTATGAGTTTACAGAGTATTTATTAAGTTACTTTCTATTACAGAAAATAATTCAACGTTGATTGTGATTATTCGCGTTTTTACTGAACAATCACGTCGGTCACGGTTTGGGATATTATTTTCGTTTCAACTATCGTGATGCTATCAAAGATTATTAAGATTATTTTTCAAGACGCAAATTTGCTAGCTTATTTCAAAAAGCTTCGCAAACCCCTGGCTTTATTCTTATTGTTATTTATGGTTAAGGTATTCAGCGAAGAGAAGGAAGGTATGCAGATTTAATTGTTGAAATTATCATGCAATTTTATAGACAAGCATGCAAAGTTAATTTACGAAACACAAGTTGCCTAAAAATGGAGCATCTATCTAAACTTTCACTTTATGAAGTACTTTTAAATCTTCTTGATACATACCGTTTCTTGAAATGTCGACAAGTAGCACTTACTTGTGAGTCTAGCAAATCCTGAATTTCTTCTTCCTCGTCAGTAAGAGTAGGTTCTGGAGATTCAGGCGGAGGAGTGGGCGGTGGAGTTGGTGGTATCTGGTGCGTGCAAATTTTTCGACCGTAGAAATCAATGGTTGCTCTGTGTCTCAAGTAGAAGCCGTCATACGGATGTCTTGGTTCAATTTCCAGAACCTCCTCATCTTCACTTGAGAGATCTCCGTTTGTCACTGCCTTTTCATTACCAAGATCTATACGATGCAATCTTTTTATTTTCTTCTTGGTAGCTTTTAGTGACTTTTTTGGAGCCTCAATTCTAGCATGATGTACTTGTGAGATTTCACGATGGTCCCCATGAGATGTTGGCGAGTGAGTGTCGTACCTATGCACTGGTTGATCGATATGTGATTTTACCTGAGTTTCTTTGGTCCATGTGGATCCTGTGTGGCTGTGATCTTTTTTTTCCTGCTGGTGATAGTCTTGGTGATGGTGATGATGATGTTGTTGTTGCTGGGACTGATCACGATGATGCAAATGACGTCCATGCTGGTGGCTGAAGTTTGATTTGTAACTATCGCCATGTTGGTGATGGGTAAGATAAGATTCATGCTGAAGCAGTGGCCGCAGATCGTCACTTAAGTGACTATGCTGATTGTCACTTAAGTGACTATGCTGATTGTCACTTAAGTGACTATGCTGATTGTCACTTAAGTGACTATGCTGATTGTCACTTAAGTGACTATGCTGACTGTCACTTAAGTGACTATGCTGATGACTATGTTCGTAGTTTGAACCCGATGGCTTTGATAAATGCAGGTCTGGCGTGTTATGGGCACATGAAATTGATGGCGCAGTCTGTTTGCTTTTGTACTCCCAAATGTAATCTCTCAACTCTTGAGTGACTTCTACTCTTCCCGGAATTTGGGAGTCAGTTGTTTGTAGAATCTCATTGCTGAGTGGTATATCACCAGGATAAAGAACCCATGGGTCATAATACATTGATAGGTGTATAGGTTGCTGTTCTTCCTCCTGAGGCAGTGTGGGGTTTACGTGGTGCCAGGGGAATATCGAGTCGGGGTCCACCTCTGGCACATAGTAGTTGACGGTGTCATTGGGCGGGAGCTCTGGAGGGCCCCCCTCTACAACCTATCGGTTAAATGGATGAAATAATTTAGTGGAAGGCGCATGCAAACAATTTTAAACTAATAGAAGCTTCACGCACTACTATAAACACAAAACAATAAACAGTGCAAAACGTTTCGTTAAAGCGGTTTTAGTTACAACTGAAACATTAATGGCGTCACTAAATAAACATACAATAGAAATTGTACAAATTGCTGAAAATGTAATCTATGGAAATAACATTCCCGACATTCCCGCACGTGTATCATCAGTATATTTATTTAATGATCGCGGTGAGAGTTTTCACCAAAATACCAACACCGTCTATCTACATTACATAAAGGTAGTATTTGTCGAGCAGCAAGCAGTAAAAGACCAAAAAAAGCCGATTAGAATATTAATGTAAGTATTTTGGGGAAATTCTCGTAAAGTTCCTACAACAGTAAATATAGTGAATAAATATTTGTGCAAGAAGTAGCGTTTAGTGCACAAGCTTAGGGTGCTTTAGGCTTTCAGATCACTTGGGAACACTCGGGATTTGCCTATAGCAACATACTTAGATCATTATGCTAAAACATGGTATAATTGTATTATTCTCACCTCTGAATGAACAGTTTCCTTGTCTGTTTGCTTGGAAAACATGGCAGAGAATGTATCAGTTAGCGAGTCCGCACGACAATGGATCGATTTACTGGTCAGACCCAGCTGTTGCCACCACAAGATACCTACTTGCGGTGTGTGTAACGAAGACACCAATTTTAGTATCACGAAGTGACCACAGGATCCGGATCTAATACCTAGGCGCCATGACCCTGATATCAGATAGGTGGCTTTAATATTACTAACGTTTTATAATGATGCCTAGCGACAGTGGTTTTCAATTGACGATCTACTTGCGTATTGGCTCTGTTATTCTTATTGAGCTTACAGTTTATAGAAATACGTATCTAAATAAGTGGCTCATGGACGGGACTTATCTTATTAGTGATTTGTAGATCTAACCATATAAAATTATCATTTTTTGTTACCCCATGTGTACCTACGGAATTTGAGAAAAAAAGCAATTCATTATGATTATAGGATCGGATCATAGTTAGTTAGTTAGACCTGAGATTTCCGCACTTAGCCTCATGGTTGGGCCATTGTACGTAAGGATCGGATCATAATCATCTTAGTATCGGAACAGTTGACACGATTTAATAGGTTTTCCTGGGCTTCCCAAACTGTGCGTCGCGACCGACGCCCCAGGGCGTCGCGGTATTATCCCAGTGGGTCACTAACCCCCGGTTTCTCGTACACTAACAAGCTGTTAATCTACTGTTAACAGCTGTCAGTGGTTTTTTTGTATGCACTTTGGTCGATTGACAGCTGTTAACAGTAAATTAACAGCGTGTTAGTGTACGAGAAACTGGGGGTAAGCGATCCACACAGATTGCTAGTTACAATCATAAATAAATCAAAATGTTTTATTCAAAACAACACAGAAGCTGTGACTTAATAAACGTTACAAGTAAAAGTAAAGAACAAGTTTGGTAAATAAATGTAGAGAAAGAGTGGATATTTCCATACTTGATCCCCGGTTCGAGAAGCTATGCGTAGTAAAACAAGCACATCCTTCGCTCTGGGGACCTCGCAAGGAAATGGGAAACTCCCAAGGGCGTCAGAGTTTGGGAAGCCCTGGGAAACCTATACCAACTAACGGAAAAACTGCCCTAACAGATTGGAAAAGGTCCACTCACCATAGTGACATCAAGCTGCCGATGTACGGAGGAGACAAATATTTCCCACCACAGTTGCAATGTGTCCTTCAAGTGACCGGCGGAATCCACAGAGTGACTCTCCCAGTTGTAGGTCTGGAGCCAAGGCTTTGCTGCGCCGATGAAGTGGATGATCTTCAGGTCTTGCCCAAAGCTGAAACACGACAAGACAGCGGTTTAATAAAAAAATATTTACCGATCTGCAGGGCTGAAATCCCACTCATAATATTTATAATAATATTATTATTGGCGGGGCCCGTTAGCAAAACAAGAATCACTGGACGCACTGGGGCACAGTACAGTACATAGTAATAATAATTATTATTATACAATTCAGGCTTCGCCTTGACATAAACCTCGTCACAACTCGACTTACTTACGGTACATCTGATAGAAAGTGTTTGATCGCAAAAAAATATCAGAGAATCATAACATCAACCCCCATAACAAGTTTGTGCTGAATCAGAGAAATCTTGTAGGCCTCCGTAGTTTTATTTATGGGCAATTATCGATTGGTGAATAGGTATAGATCGGTTCTCCACGGTGATAGGTCTTGAATAAATAATATCCCTACTCTAAAAGTAATTTCGGCAGTTTGAACAAGCGAGCTTTAATATTTTTAAAGGTCTATTGGCAGGGCTTTTCTATGCTCTAGTCATAGAAGTACCTATGCTCTAGTATTGTAGTTTTTTACCCTTGAACGTATTTAAGGTTTATTTTAGTTTGTATTATTCCACCCGAACTTCGCCGGCCCGTTGTAATATACATAATCCTTTATCTTTTTTATTCTAGGTAAACAGAAATTGATAATAAATAGATTATAACGGTGCCCAAACATTTTCGTAATTTGTGTGATAGGTATATTTCCTTTGATTTCAATAAAAATATTGAAAGAAGGATACTTTGAATACATACCTAATGTAGGTATTGTAGAAGTATAATTTGTAGTCGGTGCCCAAAATATATGTGCTGGTCATGAAACTGGGCACCGACTACAAATTATACTTCTACAATGTATACATGCTTCTAATTATTTCAATTATTTCTAACTTTTTAGTGCTGTAGTGTTTCGAAGTCGGTTTTTATTTTTTATTTAAAAATTTTTATTTGTCAATTTTTAGTGGAGGAGCTGGAGAAAACTAAACAGGTCCCTTATATTATAACCATAATTTACCCTACTTAATTCATTGCTTTAAAATTTAATGTTCTCATTTTCCATCTCCAAAAGTCTTCACCAGAACATCACCGAATTAACTTGGGACTACTTTTACGCTATTTTATGAAACATATGGATATTACTAAAGGCTGGGCCCTATTAGGCCTTATTTACTGCTGTCCATTGAAGAGTTCCGTTCTCCATCTTTGAGTCTTCATCAGATCGTCACCAAATTAAAATGGGACGTTATATCTATTCGAGCAAAAAAAGAATTGTGGAAATCGGTTAAGATTTGATGTAGTTATGCGAGAACATAGCCAAATATACGCGTCGAATTGATAACCTCCTCCTTTTTTGAAGTCGGTTAACAAACAATCCAGACTCACTGTTTCAGCGCTGGCAAATAAGAGTAGAAAGCGGCGGAAGTGACGTTGTAAAGGAACGGGAGGTGCCTGTTGATGTCGCCATGCGCCCAGCTGGAGAAGTACGAGTTCAGGAGACCTTGGTCACCACCTAAGTGAAAAAAGCTAAGTAGAGTTTATGTGTCAAAAAACCTGTGCAGCGGTGACTCCGCCTGTTTTTAGCAAACAAAACATTATATATTTGCAAATATTGTAATACTCTATGTATTCCAAAATCTAGTGCGAAAAAAGTACATATCTAATGCGAATTTTTTTATCAGGGTGTGTCAGTCGTTGACAAAATCTTTTTTCGCATTAGTTATTTTCTAAGTAGCGTGGTAAGTAAAATAACGAATAGAAAAAAAGTCGACGAAGTCTAAGTTAAGTAAGGGGATCCAGTGGGATAACTAACGCCCTGAAACTAACCAATGAAAAAAAAGTCAGCTGTGTGACGGAAAAGGTGAAACGGAAGTCAGAAATATTTAGGGTAAATGAGCTAGTTTTAGTCCTTGATAACCGGAAATAGCAGAAGTTACTTTATTATTTTATTAAAATGTAATAATAACTCACCGTCAAAGCTGCCGCGCTGTTTTGCAAATTCAATGAGTGCATCGAAAGTTGCCTGTGAGGGCCTGTACACGAAAACACCAGAGTTAAAGCAGTCAGGCCAGCCGACGTCTGGTGCAGCGGACAACTCTTCTCTTTCGAACAACTCGTCACAGTTTTGAACCACCTGAAAAGGTAGAAAAGATAAACAAGGCCGGGTTCTCCGAGTGCAAGGATTTGTACGGAACTTGTTGCGCTGCGCGAGCGCTTAGTAGGGGAATTATTAGGAATTTTTGGGATTACAGAAATACAAATCCTATTTTTGAATTTTTAATGTTATCCTAATTTTGACGAACGACGTCACTAACACATTCAGTGATAGTAATTTTAGCATAATTTTTTTTTCATCCAAAACTCAGTACAGCTCAAATAAAACCATATTTAGTGATAATTTAGACTCATGTTCCCGATTTTTTTAAATGCATTGTAATTATTCGTGGCCTATTTTAGGGAGTACCTTAGACTTCATATTGATCCAATGACATATTGCACGCCCTGTTACACGTGATAATCGCTAAAGAACCGAAGTTATTATCAAATGTCCATTGACAATAACCTACATGATAATAGTTTAAAATACTCAATGAATGTGAATGTGTCATGTTTTTATTTATACGATGTATAGATTATTGAATTAATCAAGTGTATATTTTTATTATATAAAAAGGTGATATTATCATTCATATCCAGCAAAGTGTGAGTTGTATAAGTTAATACTTATAGCAAAGATGTGTTATTTTACATTAATTTATATCTTAGCGGCTGTGGTATATGAGAAAAATTTAAGAATATGTGATTTGGATCAAGGCCAAATCGAATTAATATAAATTTAGGCCAGTCTATGCCTCGCATTAGGTACAGTACAGGAGTAATTAATATCTTTGTCAGAATTTAATGGTTATCAGTTACATCACAATAGAAATTGTAAATACAGAAAGAAAATTACCTCTGAGTTTAAACTGTAGCCTATTCATTCGTTTTTTTAGACCTACGAGTATGAACTGAGTGTCAATACCTAAATTACTTTTTAATCTTTACCACAAGTAAGTAGCTTATGCATTAAATTTTTTTTTTTAATATGTTATTGGTACTTAAAGTATTTAAATTGGTATTTAAAGCGCCCGCAACGCAACTGATCTCGATTCTTGGTTCGAACTCGATTGATATGACCTTTGCCGAGTCGCGATGATAACAGAGATACGAATATTTGTTGCCACATCGGTATATTTGGTTATCTCTGCATCTTTTCCGTTTGTAGTCAAACCCGGCTACTCACCAAGGTATCAGCGTCAAGAAATACGCATTTCTCGAACTGAGTAAGACTCCAACAGTGGATCTTTGTGAAGGTGATCCCCAACTCTGGTCGTTGTAGAAGTGCCAAATGAGTGGCATCTCGAGAATCCAATACGTCTACCACTATAACATCAGCGAATACAGCACGTAGACGTTCTCTGGAGATAATAGTGTAATCGTTACATTATCTTTTCATCCACCTTTGGCATAGAAAATATCTAATAATACATACCTCATAGCATTAGTGACTGAGGGTGTTATGAGGATCACTGCTGGATACGTCGAGTCAACTCGACGCAAAGAATGCGCCAATACCAAGGCACCTAAACTGTAAGAGTCGTTTGTAGCTAGCGTTACCCATGCTCGATCTGTAAATAAACACGACGTACATTGTTTCGTTTTAACAGTCTGTAAACAATGCAGTTTGAATTTCAGTAGGTTATGGTTCATCTTAAATTACCTATTAATGAAATTAATTAAACAGACTTATGGGTAAAATTAATTCATTGTGGGTAGGAGACAGAAATAGTTATGTACAACACGGTCACATTAACTAGAGACTTGACGTTGATACAATAATGTCCAAAACAAATACCAAAATGACAGAAAACTAAGTAAATTATCGATAGTATGGTCAGTATCTTTGTAACCAATACGTGTGTCGATAATTTGCTTAGTTTTCTATGATTTTGGTATTTGTTTTGGACATTATTGTATCAACGTCAAGTCTCTAGTTAATGTGACCGTGTTGTATGTAATATGAATTCCACCGAATAGCTATGCTGCGATCTAGCTTCGGTGCCAAAGACGCAGTTGTAATGTAAAATATTTGAATTTACGTCATTCGGCATTTTTGTTAGTCGTTCGCACGTATAGATTTAGATGATAATATTAAGCGCAGATTTAGTTCATCTTCCTACATGGGAATGACATGAATATCCAGAATTTACATAGGTATCTCGACGTGCACCTACGTAGAATTAATTGGCATGTGATACTGCTGTTGCGCTGTAGCTTCTTTTGCGTTTCAATTACATACTTTGTCAATGGTAAGAATGACACGTGTTCATTAATAAAATACGAGAAGAAAATTAAACGATCATGATAAGTTATATAAGTAAAGAAATAAATAACTATAATAACTTCCACACAATATATTCACTTGACCTGGTCCCAAACTATGACCCTGTGCTATGGTAACCAGGCAAGAATCCAAATTAAAAGGGAATAAATTAAGAATGATAAAGTTTTGTTTTAGCAAGAAGTATATATTATTACCAAATTACTTTCAACCCAGTAGTTCAAATTTTATTTCTTGATTTGCCAGATTGAGTCTTTGAAGTTTTTCTTATCAATCCTTATTTTTCCTGTTCTGAAATTTTTACACCGTATTTCTATATCAAATCTTGTGTCTTGTTGTACTTTCTACTTTCAATATGACATTGGCCAAAGTTCAAGTGGCTAACCAATCCATAGACAGAGCCCTCTTTTGGTTATGCTGTATGGGTAGATACTGTTTTTCACTATTGTTAGTAAAATGTGGCATTACATTGTACCCAGCAGTGTTTGTAGATAGAGATAGATAGAAAGAGAACACTTTTTTGCACAACTAGGTAAACGATATTATAAATAGTTTCTTATATCTAAGTAGTGGTATACAATTGGCGGTCTTATCGTTTGTATTATGGATGGTGTAAAAATTTACTTTCATGAGCAATTCTTATAATGTCCTCGTGGATATAAGTGACTCTCATGTGGTTTTGGAAGTTATGTTGTAGCTTAATCTATAACTACACACGATTCCTTAAAACGCCGATTAAAATAGTTCGTGGTAGAGATTTTACAAGGACAAGTCGTAATCACAGATTAAACAAACTGACTTTTACGAGTGCTTCAGAGGAATGGTGTTTTTATAAATAAGGCCGCAAGTGTTTGCATGTCCAGTTCCAAAATAGCGCGACACCACACGTGACACAAATAAAATAGAAAATAACTCTTCTGGATAGCGTCAGACGACTGGTATTCTACAACCAGAGTGAGTTTATAATAAATTCTCTAAACGTTGCCCTGCACATCATCATATTTACATCACACAAAAAAGACAAAACAAAATGATAAAAAGCTTCTTCGATTCTTCAAAAGCGAGTCAACATCATTGATTTAAATTTAGATCAGGAAATGCCATTAAACGCGAGGTCGACATTTAACGTTCATGTCTGCAGCCAGCTACGAGATGTTTGTTTTTTAATACATTTATTGCATCCTGAAATTCTAAAAATTAGACTAGTAGGTAGGCTGGGGTCAAAATAAAATACGAAAATAAAAAATAACCAAAGAAATGCATAACATAAACTCATAAATAGCAACGCCATCTAGAGAATGTGAAGGAAACGTCTTGTAAAGTAGAATGGGTATAAGTTTTTGTTTTTTTATCACATTTATAAGCCTATTTAACCCGCGCAATGAGAATCATTCACATTTTAAACTAAGTATGCAGTTTTATAGAGACATCAAAAGAATACATTTTTTTTTTTAATCTCATTTATTTTATAAGCCATACTCAAAAGAATACATTGTGTCAAAAATATCGAAATCGGATAAGAAATTATGAAGTTACAGCGATTTTAATGTGCAGGTTTCAAAAACGCGCATATAGCATCTCGGGTGATCTCAATCTGTCTCAGTAAATTGATGTGTGCACATAACTTATCATTATGAAAAAGATAATATCGCCATACCAATATTGTATTATGCCAAAACGCAAGAATACCGCCTCCGAAAAACTATTGCTCGGGTTTCACACAGCGAAAAACTGTCAAAGAAATGGTTTAACGTTATGTATTACCCGATTTTAGGACGTGCCCATTTTTATTGCATAAATAAAAAGACTTTATCATTTCAAATTGTTGATGAGAACACCCGGGTGTCAAATATGTATAGTTAAGAATATATGAGTACTTATAAATCAGCTTATTTTCCTCTAGTGGAACAGAAAAAATATTCGTTGGTAAATATTAAATAACATGGTAAATTGTTTTGCGTTCCTTAAAAACATACTTAGCCTCATTTTGTGCATAAAGTGCAAATAAAAACTTCGAACCATTCCCAGAATTCCAGTAATTTAGGTTTTATTGTCTCGAAGTTCCCATCATAGTAGGATGCGATTTTTTTTTATATATTGCACTCAAATACGGCGGATCTTCGAGAAAAAAAGATAAAAGCTAACAAAATATGCTTAAATCTCCTTTTCTTGGGTATGTCTTTGATAAAAATTGGGACTGACTAATCATTTTTCATTCATCCAAGCACCTAAGGCGTTTGGACTTGGAGATGGCTGGATGCCATACATTAATGTATAGTAACCGGCTGCCTTCGGTTCTATATGCCTTGCATGTTCTCTTTACGATTGTTTTGTTTTTTTTAGTTGTTTTGTAATTTTTCGTGTATTTTTTTATTTTACCTACTTTTTTGAATAAATGTCTTCTTTCGTTCGATATTTGTAAAGGTAACTTGACGCGGCGTCTATATATCGTGGTCTATTTTGAACCAACCCTACGATAAATCCGAAATTGAACGTTATTTGTAGATCCCACAGTACTTTGAAATGAAAAAAATCGTATCCAACTAGGTGAATCTTTGAGAAAAACACAAAAAACCTAAATTACTGGAACTCTGGGGAGATTCACGTAAAAATGAGGTTTTGAATGCACTTTAGGAACACAAATAATTTTGCCAACCTATGTGCCAAATTTTGAGCAAGGAATAATTTTTCTGTTATAAAGGAAGAAAAAAGTCCGACTTTTAGGTATTCATATCTTCTTAACCAAACATATTTGGCACTTGGGTTTCTCGTCTACTATTTGAAATGATAAAGTATTTCGGTTTATACCGAAATGTACTTCCAAAAATCGGGTATCAAAACACACCGGCGCTGGCCAACTGGCTGGCCAGTCGGATCCTGTGACGTCACAATAGCGTTCAACCCTCGCCGGGCCCGTTTTAAATCAGCCAAAGTTTAAACTTTTCTAACCTTGTCATTTCTTGATGGATTTGTGTAATTCAAAAAGTAATATTTTAAATTTTGTACTCCAACCGCCTTAGTACGTAGAAATTCATTATTTTGATGTCTGAATTATCCTCATTATAACAAATTGATTGAGATCTTATTCGTCAAAATTTGACGATTGGTTAAGGGAAAAGGGACACAGAATCGGACATACTTACATACGTACATACATTCATACGAGCCAAACCCATTACGCTCCCGTTGCATTCTGTCGCTGTCGAATAATAAAACAAAAACTCGTTTGTCGCGAAGGGCTTTCAGACTGTTATGGAGCAGGATCAGGCGGCTCTAGAGAGCAATGTCCCTGTGGTTTCTATTTAGGTGCGGCCGGTTCGCTGAGATAGAGCAGCACAATACACAGAACAGTCGACTGCTAACTGAATAAAAAAAGCAGTGGCCTCTAAGTTATAAAAAAAATATTAGGCATGATACAACTACATATAAAGGAAAGTAGTATTAGTTACACCATTTATCAATTAAAAACTGCTGGGCCGGCTTTTATTATTGATGGTCTTTGACTTGTTGGATTTGCCTTGGACCTAATAGCAGAATATAAATTAAAATATGGGGAAAAAACACGAAAAAACGAATATTGATTCTGAGGCGTTACGTAATTCGTCGGGCCAGCTAGTTCTTAATAATCCTAAAACGCAATAATGACAAGATGTTTTGTTTGTACCAAACAACCGCTATGCCTATGTTATGTTTAGTTTCCTCGTTACAATGAGAAAAGGGCGCCACAAACGGTGAAGATACGATAATATTTTATCTTAAGATATAATATCGCGCGGCATACAATGCAATGGACAGATACGAAAATATGAAAATATATTATTATCTTCGTTGCATGTAATGGTCCATTGAATTGTGTGGCGAGCGATATTGTATCTTAAGATAGTATCTTCGCGGTGTGTGACGCCCTTAAGTGTTAATTTTAACATGAAAGTGATATTTGTTACTTATGTGTGAAACTCTATTTTATTGAAAATTTAAAAAAAACTTTTGTTAAAATGGGGAATTAATAATGACTATCGATGTTACAGGGCATTATTATATAAGTAATTGTAGAATGCATTTTCTAGTTGCGAATATGCGATGATTGACATACACACCTTGTAGGCACTGTACCACAGAGTCATTTAGGTCGGATAGGCCTTTGTGGCTGGTATCGTATGTCGAAAAGATATTATCAAACAACCACAAATATAATCCATCGTGATCGTGACTCAACTGACGTGAAATGAAGTTACACCTATCCAATTTAAATTGTTTAGCTTTCGCTGTATTTCGTTGCAGTCCCAGGCGAACAACACCAAAATCATCAAAAATGCGGGTAATAGTATTTATTATTAACGAAATAACTGAGATAAGATACTGAATTCCGACACGAGATAGGCACCGCATAGTGTAGGGTCTGAATTGTACACTACACCTAATGTATTAATTTTGCATGGTAATAAATTACGAGTATTTAATAAAAAAAAATATTGCAACATATTGTTTATTATTATCGTGGGTAGTCATCCAATCCATCAAGCAAAGTCGAGCTATGGGATCTAACGTTGAGAAGCTAGAACCAGTGGTCTAATCTAATTGGTATATAATTGTTACATATTATGTTATCTAGATCATATCATTCGACGTGATAGTCAGCCTATAATTTAGAGAATAGATTTTTGTGTAAACAGATTTTAGAATTATGTATGTCGTTGGGAAACTTAAGTTAACGTCGAATAGTCTCATACATATTTCGATGATAATGAAGGCAAAATATTAGCCATACATCGAAATATTATTAAAATAACAAAGAAGTAAATAAACTACGGTGCTATTTATAAAATTCACGTTTCTTCTGAAACACTCCTCAATTACAGTTTAAACAGTCTGTGATCTTTCTCTTTATTATAGACCATTTATAAATTGCATTTGGGTAGTGTTCAAAGGATCATGTTTTTTTATTGTTTTTTTTATTTAATAATATTGTAGTGAATATATATAAAAATTGCTTTATTTTTCATCTATAGCTTATTTTTGTAGATAAAAATTATAGATAACCTTTGGTTTTGAATCAATCTAATACTGGAACGTAAAGTGATACTCACAATATTTGGTTAAATTTGTCTCTACACATTATGCTTACAACAGTAAAAGGTGACTTTAAGGTGACACTTTCACAAAAATTTTTTAGTGTACAATTCAATGTACTTACTTGACATTTTGCAGCCGGGTGTTTTAAGGTGCTTTACAGGTCCAGATACTACTGAAATAACGACTGACACGCACCCTGCGCGCAAAACTGGCAAATGCACGCAGCGTGCGAGACGAACGGCTGAGGACGAGAACCCCTCGATACAAAGACACATGCACGGCGGTACCTCAACGCAGACGCACACATTTACGTCAAACGACATTTATTATAGTGCACGAGCAATTCATAATATTGCCTCTATAAAAATACGAAATTAAATTGAATTGATTTTTAAAATAGGGCCACCAAATTTTAAAAGTAAAGGAATCAACCTATTTGCTGATGTAGTGAAATCTATAGTATTAGGCACATTACCGCTGGCAACATAACACACGTTTCGGCTGGCAGTACCAGGTGCTCAGCTGTTCAAAAAGATCGATAGATGTCGGTGGGTGTCGCTTTATTTTCGATGCCATGTATAGAATAACGGTATCCGTAGTAAAGTCACCCAATGCGCTAGTTTCCTTCATGGTCCGCGGTCTTCTTTGATGTATTTTTTGTGCTTAGACTCGGGTCGATGAACGATATTGTCACAAAAAGTATGGTCATTCATTTGTTAAGATTTATTAAAATATAGTGAAACCTGTGCGCAAACGTAATAATGCCTAGGAAAAAGATTATTCACACTTAAATGTTTGTTTTGGGTGTTTTGGTGATACGATGGCTAATTCTCCTACTAGCATAGAGACACAAATAGACAGTTTCTTGGAGCAATTTAAGAGAAGTGCTTCTAAAGCTGTAGAAGAACGAATGGAATGGCCTGAAAGTCCAACAGCAGCGGTCGTTGTAAAATCTAGAAGTACCTGCTTTGCCTTGGATTCTCTTAATGGTGAGTCTTAAAAATATAAATACTTAAAAAAATACTAGACAACATCTTGTGAAGTGGGACTTGATGTATCCAAAGCCACCCATGCCAAACAAGTTGCAAGCAATGAAATCTAGCAATTTGAGCATGCACAATGCTAAATTTATACAGTTTAATCTAATAAAACGTGTGTAGTACACGCGTTTCCACATCTCATGGGTTGGTGATTAATGTATCGATGATTTTAAAATAATAAAGTTAACTCACCTTAATAACGCATAATATTAATAAATTAATTGTTTGGTGAAAACTATTTTAAAAACTAATTTCGCGCCACATTCCGATTTATTTTATGAATGTTTATTTTAATAAGAACATGGCCCTGTAATATAATTAATCACTGTACACCACAATATATATATATAACATTTGATACAGGTACTAGAATGTATGTACTTCTCTATCGTCAATAGAACGTCCTCATAGCATCTTTTTTTTTATCACCAAACCAAAATTAAAAGATTTGGTCGATACTCCGAACTGCGATACTGTGTGTAAAATTAGTAAGGTGGTGGAAGGTAATATCAATGATGTGCTCTTCAGCCGGATGTAATATTAATAGGCATTGCCTTTACCGGAAATAAAGCAGTTTAACGGAAGTGGAGGGGAGATTAAATCAAACGCATGTCTGCTTGTCTACTCTCGAATCTCGATGTCATTTTGGAGATAAAGCTATCGCGGCATATGTCATAGATAGCACAGTTAGGTAGATAGTAGGGCAAATTTTAATTTCATTATGGGTACCTATTTATTTAAAAAATTTGCTAAAATAAAAAAAAAAATGTGATAGCTACTTTTTTAAAAACACTCCGAACTGCTGCGCCACACCGGGTAGGTACTTCGTTCTGAAAGAAACTCAATATTATCATAGTTACGCTGCTTTTGAGAGTAAGGGAGCTGAGGCCTTTTTAATATTCAGCTGAGTTGCTTACGTGAATACCTACGTACCTACCTTCTTAATGAAATATAGCCATTGTTATTCCGATTGACATGCTAGGGCATTGAAAGGAAATATATTTATTACAGCAACAGTTTCACAATAAAGTCATAAGATGATACTATAAAATAGAGTTTAATGGAGAGTTTCCTATGAAATACCAAAAGTTGCTAACGTTCTTTGACTTGAATTTAACTCTTAATAACCACTTCTTTGAACCTCAAGTCAAGCCATGGACCCTCATTACTCATCACTGGAACGCTTATTGTCCGTAGATCACAGGTTAAAAAACTCTTTACCTATATTATGGGAGGAGAGAGGACTCTGAACAGAATAGAGTTCTGAGTTACGTCGTTACACATGAATGCGGACCCCAACCATAATAAAATAAGTTACTTAATGTATTTTAGTTGTATTGTTGGTAGATTCTGCAATGCTTACGTACCTGAATATATAGCTACAGACTAAAGTTTAAATTTTCATTTTTTTTTATTAAATTAACATAACTTTCCTAGAATCAGTATGCCAAATATGGTAACGGCATAGCTACCTAATTTACTTTAAAAACAGGACTTACAAAAAGTGATAGATAAAGTAGCAACGTACTTAATAATTTGCTGCTTTGGTCAGTGACACAGTGTATATCAGACATAGAGCACACCACATCACTTTTATGTGGTGTCAATCAGGCGAGACTGCCAGTAAGTTTTCTGTGCACCTCCCGGCCTAATTTAAATAAGGTCCGGTGCCACCGTCGAAACTAAATCCGGCTTGTCGGCTTTTTATGTCGCGTGCTCTGGTGTACAGTAAAGAATATTCTTATCTTATCATATCAGTAATTTAGGTTCTAATTTCCTTGCCTATATGGGAAAGCGCTGTCATAATAAGCCTAAAGAAACCTTATATATAACTGATGCTGTACCTAAGCATAGTTTGCATGTAAGTTTTCTTTAGGTACAAAGGGTTAAGTACTTGTCCGCAAGTAGAGTAAGGTTGCTTAAAAAATTGTGAAACATAACACAAAGTTAAATCGATTCCATCCCATACATATTGTGCATAAAAAAATCCTGTATCCAACAATGGTGCATTTACCCAGCCTTTCCCTTCAAGAAGCATTGACCTTCAATGATTAGTCATGCATAAAACTTCTTAAATGATTTGTACAGTTTTAAATTATTATTTACCTATGTAATTGAGTTCAAATAAGTTGAATAAATTACCAAAAACATTTTTGCGTAGGTATTGACATTTTAAACTTGGCGCGGTTTTTGTTCTTTTGCCTTGTTTTCGGCGTCGAAGCGGAAGTTATCTGCACTAGCGCTCCGAGTGGCCGCGCACTGTACTAATGTCGTGTTCTACGGCGTCCTCCGACTTTATTCACGGAAAGTGATCGCCATATTTGCTTCCATGAATTAAGTAAAATATTCGTGCATTTCTCAGCAATTATGACTATAATGTGAAAATGGAGTGAACGGAAAGATTCTTCAGTGAATTTGTAACAACAGTGACACAGATTTTTGAATCTCGGCGTCGAATATCACGCGAAAAAGGTGAGTTTCATTCTTCCTTTGCCATGACTATATGGCCTAATATTCCACGGGAGTTCGATCCGCTATGCGATAATGAAACTTAAAAAACGCGATTAAGGTTAATAATTGCGTGATTTTTGTTATGTTTATTTACGTGAACTTACAACTTCTCGCGGTTTTCTCGATTGAATTGTGGGAGAAACGAAAATTGCATATTGTAGCGGGGCGGGTACTGGTGTAGGGTCATTGTACAAACGTACGTACTTATAGGTACATTCATGTGGTTGATGTGTGCGCCCCTCCGTATCCGTAGGCTGACATGTCGTTCGAGAAGATGGAAGTGGTGAACCCTGCGGAGAAGGAAGCGAGTGAGGTTCTGCACTCTTTGCTGTCGGTGGAGCGGCGAAGTGTGGACAGCAAGGACGCCATAATCGTGGCCATCCCGCAGGACCAAAACGGGGGCGAGTACGGGGAAGGCGCGCAGTGGCACACGCCTGTCATGGGCCAGCACTCCGTCTTCGAGATGACTGGCCAGCAAGCCATGCAGCAACATAACTACAATGGACATCAAGAGCAGGTACTTAAATGCTTACTTTAAATTTTATCTTTTGTTCTCACATCTTTACCATATTCCACTTATCTACTGAGCTCTGTACGTCTGGCTTACAACAATCAGCGAGCTCCTGAAGGTGATTAAGAAATTCTTTCACTGCATTGATGAATATTGTTGGCCATTTATAGGCTAACAATAAAAGCAGTGTCTAACATTGCTAATGCGGTTCATGTGCTGAACTTTTTGTTGCTAACACTTCAGATAAAATGTGTGGACGATTTATTTGATTTATCAATATTTCGGTTGAATTAATGCTTGCTCTATTTACTATCACTGGCCAAAGTCAGTATCTGACTGAATGACAATTCACCAAAACAAACACTTAAAATTCCAGGTTCTGTGGCAAGGACATACCATTCAAGTGGAGAATGGTGAAGGCAATATGCAGAATATGTCTGGCACCTACAATCTCCAGTTTGAGACACACCCAGATGTCGAGGGTGGAGAGTTGGAAATCCAAGAGATCAAACCCAAGGTTGAGAAAAAAGGAAAGAAGAAGAAAAAGGGCAATGACTCTGACAGTGACGACGAGGTCATCGACAATAAGTTGGAGGACAATCCAATTCAGGTAAATCTGTCAAAATTACTTAGGACGAAATCAGAATTTCTCCCTTTTTTTGCACAACATTTATTCAGGATGAATAATGTAAACACAAAGTGAACATGAAATGCTGAATGATCCAAAAATAAGTGATCAATTCATTTAACAAAGCTGAAAGACTGAAATGTCTAAACACAGAATGAACATAAATTTTTATTCCATCATTCCAATATGCTTCCCGCATTGTTTACATAGTCAAGGAAATGAAACAAATATTTATGTCTCATCATCATCATCAGCCTATGCTTGTCCACTGCTGGACATAGGCCTCTCCTATAGCACGCCACTGAGCACGGTCCTCGGCTACTCTCATTCAGCTCTTGCCAGCCGCCCTGCGTTTATGTTTACTTCAGCATGCTAATTCGGTGGGCTATGTCGGTGACTTTGGTTCTCTGTCAGATCACCTCGTTTCGAATTCGATCTTTCAGAGAAACCCCGAGCATCGACTCGAGTCTTCACATCGCCAATCCCACAGAGTCTCAAGACGAAAGTCTTCAATCAGTGCGTCCTACCCGTCATGACATACGGTGCCGAAACGTGGACACTCACGGTGGGGCTGGTCCACAAATTTAAAGTCGCTCAGCGTGCTATGGAAAGGGCTATGCTCGGGGTTTCTCTGAAAGATTTATGTCTCGCTCACACAATATTGCCATCCATATTGTGTGAGATATGTACCTAGTTATTCAATAGTCTGATACTGCCTACTTACGGCCCTGTCGCCCAGTTGCTGAAGTCTCGGGTGGTAACTAAATACTCCCTCTGAAAAATAACTCAAGCCTTGTACCCCGATAGGTTTCTAAACAGGGTTTCCTGAATAAGATTTTCTTTGACTACTTCTTCATGGAATTGAGAACACACCCAGCCATGCATATCATATTGCTGTCCATTATCTCTGTTAGCCATGCTTGCAGCTGCCAGTAATCCCCTTAGTGAGTTGAATGCTCAAATGCTTTAGGTCTTTTGTCTATGATAGATAGACTTACTCACATGCCTACTTTTTGTTTGACACACATATGCTGCGCAATAAGAGTTAATATTGAACAATTATAAGTATTAAGTGGATTTTTAAAACAGTAATTTGCTATTTTCAGGTAAAAGACAGGCTGATGCGTGGCTGCGATTGCAAAGACAACTGCTACCGCGGCTTGAACCCAGAGGCTGTGTATCGCCATCGGCTCAACATAGCCGAGCTGACCAAGAGCGAACACGACATGTATCTCATGGGTATTACCATGGCCAGCTTGGCCAACCCCGCCGAAACCTCCCGTCACAAGGTCAGAAGGAGACTCCGCGCTTGCTACGTTTATCAAGGTCGAAAGGTTTGTCTCGAAGCATTTTTGTACCTAGAGAATGTTACGCACTATCAGTTGAAGCGAATCCGGCAGCATGTCATGACGCACGGCGTCGCACCGCGCATTCACGGTAACGTTGGCAAGAAGCCTTACAACACCTTTACTCTTGACATTTACAAACACGCGACAAACTTCCTCAAGGAGTACTTGAAACAGCACGCCAGCTCTCCCAAAGACGCGCAGCCCACTGGCGAGGCTGGCAAAAAAAATAGCAAGGCGGTCCTCATAACGGGAGACTCACGGAAGCACTTGTTCGAAGCTTATAAGGAATATGGCGAAATACTCGAGCCCGGAGTTAAGCTTATGGGTTACTCGACTTTCCGTCAGTTCATGAAAGACCAATTCCCGCAAGTGAAATTCTGCACTAAGAAGACAGAGCCTCCTAAAGACTTAGTTCCCTTCCGCAGCGGCAAGTGCATGAGCTATGACAAGAACAAAGATCCCGTGCGGATTCAGCAAGAGAAAGAAAAGTCTGATGCCAAGAAGGCAGCAATGGATGCTAAGAAAAAGCAGGAGGAGCACGAGCATCGTGAGCAGCAGGCTCAGCAGCAGGCACAGCAGCAAGCGCAGCAGCAAGCGCAGCAGCAAGCTCAGCAGCAAGCGCAGCAGCAAGCGCAGCAACAGCAGCAGCAGCAGCAGCAAGTGCAGGTTCAACACCAGCAGATGCAGAGCCAGCCGCACGTGGTCATCCACCAGCAACAGCCCCCACAGCAAATGCAGCAGCAGATGCTTGTGCCGCAAGTCAGCCAGCACCAGCAAGTGCTGCAGCAGGGCGTGCAACAGGTCGGCCAGCAGCACTGCGTACAGCCCCTAGGAGAGGACAGCGGCCAACCCGTCGAGATGTCCCAGCAAGTGATACCCCTCACGGTGGTCCAACAACCGCAGCAAGCGTATATTGTCACTCCCGTCTCGCACTTCCAAACCCGCGTCCAAGGCACCTGGTACAGACATTGACAACAGGACGCCCTCACCTCCCTCGAGGTCGCTGCGGCTCTGGAGAAGGACGCGATGGTCGAGGAGGCTATCGTGTTTAACGTCAACTGAGAACTAAAGATATTACTAATCGGCAGAATAACCAATGCAAATTGGATTTACTCAAAAGTAACTTCGGCAATAATGAATAGATAGCAATATCTAACATCTCGGAAGTCAGTATTGTTCGTAAACGCTCGATTTATAGTATGTATTTTAAGTGTAAGGATAAATTAAGCTATAGGTACACCAATTTATATTAGCAGTAGCTAAGTAGTTCATTTTATAAGTGGTTTTAAATTTTTTTCCTAGGTGTACTTATAAATTATGTTTATGTGTACTATTGACAGAAATTGTATGAAATGAAGTAGGTGTGGCATTATTTTTAGGACTTATTTAATTTTCAGATAACATTTCGTAGCATTAAGTTATTCACCTTCATTACAAATAATTTCCATGGTTTTGTGTGAACAAGAGTAAATAGTGCCTTCAAAATTAATTCAGAACACTGGCGACAAAAATGCGAAGATTATTCCTACATAATAATATAGCATAGATATTGTAAATCTGTCTGCGATATTTGAAACGCTATCGCTTACATCGTGTGTTATTTTTATAGTATGTATGTATTTTATACATATCACAGGATGATAAGATAAAGAGACGACAGGATAAAAAGTGAAAAATTTGCGGTTTTATTTAGTCAATAATTAATGCGTTAAATAAAACACTAAGGTAGTTTTTAGAAATGTATATCTGCTCTAACGTAGCAAGCTAGAATATGGATACAAATAAGTACAGTGCGATATCCGGAATTATTTATTCGATACCCGCACTTACAGATCAGGATATAGGCACCTTAGGGCACTCGCGACTGTTCACATTGAGTGTTAATTTGCTAATGCTCTTCCTGAAACACGTATTATCTGCATCACAATTTATCCAAAGCACCCATACCTGGGAAATCAACGGTCCTGAAGTTACTGAGGTCCAAAGTTAGTTTGGTGGTATTTCAGCATTTCCCAACCTTTTTGAAAACGAATTCGATTTTTACGCTCCGTGCCATAAGAGCGCTTAAAGTTACGCGTCCATTGCGGGCTAAGATTTTTCATACTTCAGTAACTCAAAAATAATTATGGATTTCCCAGGAAAATTTTGTGGATAGTAGTTGGTTTTGGTGTTCAGTATGCGTACTTTTCGGGTCGGCCGTTAGCTTTAACACGATGTGTACATGTCTGTATTATAACGTATTATTGAAATAACGCAATCTCCGAAACCGTTTATTTCGTGTCAATAAATTAAACCACTTCCAATAAGCAATATTTAATTATATTTTCTTTATGAAAAACCGAATTGAACGACTAATGAAATGCTTCCTCAACAGAAGCGAAAGTAATCTGTCAGAATCGTAGCAAGTGGCAGTCCCTGGTCTCGTAGGCAGAGGCCTACCCCTCTGCGAGACAGGCGTTCGTTTATGTATGTATGTAAACAGAATTGAGATTCTTAAACTGTTAACACATTTACCCCCAGTTTCTCGTACACTAACATGCTGTTAATCTACTGTTAACAGCTGTCAATTGACCAAAAAAAAAACCACTGACAGCTGTTACCAGTACATAACAGCTTGTTAGTGTACGAGAAGCCGGGAGTTAAAGTAGTTTAATTTATCGATACTAAAAAAATCGGTTTTTTAGTATGGCGTTATTTCCCTTATACGTTGTATAAAGTCCGGAATTTTTACATTATAAAGTTTTAAAGACTTTAATTATTGGACTTTATGACAATACATATAATATTCGTACACGATCCAAGAAGCGGAATTGGTGTCATCGGAATAAACAGACACCATTTTGTTGCTTATACACTAGGACGTCGTGTTTATCCGAACTAAGCGAATGGCGAGAGACCGCGAAAGATGGCGTGATGGGTAAAAGGTTTATACCCAGCAGTGGGCAGAGGTGGGCTGATGATGATGATGATGATGATGATGATGATGATGATGATGATGATGATTTGGGGACATGGGTGTCCGGAAAACCGGTTTATTCGGATAACCGAACTATATACTTTTATTTACCTATTTACCAAGAAAAACAATAGTTTTACCTATTTTTAAAAGGAGACAGCCTGTAAGATACATAATATGCAATTTAAAATGAGACAGCCTGTAAGTACAAATCTTCGTCTGACGAAGCAAGCCCAATGTTTTTATACTCATTATCTGACTGACTAACTGTGAAGGAAAACATCGCGAGGAAACCTGCGGCTTGGGCGCCGCATGTGTTGACTTGTCTTTTCTGTGGGCTAGGCCGTCTAAGCTGTCAGAATGGTATGGGTGCTGGGCAAGCCTAGTCCATCTAAAAAACAATGTCCCAGGCACTACATCGTCCGAGTGGTCTCTTCACCCATCTGACTCACTTTTTGATCAATTACTATTGGCGCCAGTCACGAGGTCTACAATATCACTACACTGCATTATCTCAATCGTCGACATTCATCCATTGTTGAACCTCTGCTTCGGCACGAGTGATGGGGAAAAACGGACCTCGAGGTTCGTAGCCAGTTCGGTTAATCTGTCGTTGGGATCACCGACGTTCGGATTATCGACGTTCTACTGTAGAAGCAAATTGTTTATATTATTCTAGGTTCATTAAGTATTTATTCTGTATTAGAGCTGTAATTTTTATGAAACACCAATGAATTAAGAGAAAAGATAATATCCCCGTTAACAATAAAATTTTCTTTTAGCTGTATTACTTGAAAGAAAGAACCCCCTTGGTTTTTATATAGGTTATGGACGTTCTTTTAAAAAATCTCATTAATGGAGCTAAGTTTACATTTAATCAGTAACTGTATTATTCAATCCTTACTAGTAACGCAGAAATGTGCCTAGAAATATGCTTATCCATGTACGTATTTTTATAGTGCAATAATCTGTAGTTTCGAAGCAGATTAGGACATCGACTGAACTGTTATCTACTTACTAGACAGGAGGGGAATCTGGTCACCAGGGGTGTTGAAATCACCGTACAAACATTGAGACATTTGTCATGGGATAACGTGATATCTACTATTAAGGGTTTTTTTTATGCAGGGTGATGTTTTATTCGGTACATTACTTAAATAAGCAGCCTATATGTATACGTCCCACTGTAGGGCACAGGGATTCTCTTAGGTAGAGCGTATGGCCTTAATCACCAAGGTACATTACTTGAACGGGATTATTCTATACCTAATTCTCTGCAAATTTTGTGCCATCAATACATTTAATTTTTCATCGTACATTTACACTAATGGCCTCAGTCTGGGTGTATTTCCATGTTTGTAATGTCCTTGCCAGGTTACCATTGCACGGGGTATCCTAGTTTGGGACCAGGTCATGTGATTGTGTTGTGTGGAAGTTATTTATTTTATTTATAATAGGTGTCCAAAACCACCACCCAGCTGGGGTGTTCTGGTTCGTATAGAATTTTTGACTACCGACCTAAAACTGGTTTGTCTTTCCAACGTAGTACCTCACTTACCAGGTGTTGGAAAAGTGAAAAATGATTGGTGGTAGCCGTATAGTTTTTATAATGGCCAGTGGTCGGAAGACAGAATTTTTTTCTAATATGTAAAAGCCAGATTGACTCCAACCTTATATTTCTGACCGATTGTTAATAATAATAATTTCTACCCAACAAGATGTCAATATTAAAAGAGCGTGTCCCAAACTAGAATACCCTGAGAAAATGTTAACCACGCAAGCACATTTTTACGAATTGGGTACGGCAACCACCAGTGGGAATTAACTCACAACGAAATAATCAAGCGTGTTAAATGTAGCGGACTGAGCAGGCAGTCAAATATTGATGGTGTAAAAAGTATTGCTTAGTTAGAATAACCCCTTCAAAGAATGTGTCGAATATACCATCTCCCTGTAGAACAACCTCAGTTGAACTTGCTGTCTCAATTACAAAGTATATTTTTTGCTGATTTAGACTGCAGTGTATCCTCGGTTTCTTGAACGTTAACAAACTGTTACCAGATGCCGATTGTTTTATTTTGTGTATTTTGCTTACTGACAGCTGCTAATGTTCGTACGAGAAACGGGGGGTAAATGTCTTGCAAATCCACACGAGTTTAATTTGTATCGCCTTTTGCTATGCCTGGGGACCCGACACGAAATGTTCATTCATTATAATGTATTTGGCCTCATTTGCTTCGGATTAAAATATCTACGCCCTAGCAATGAATCGGCATGTCTGCTGTTCCAAAATTACTATATTGTAGAGTCATGATGTGATAGAAAATAAACTTTTATACGCTAAGAACATGCGCCTATTATTTCAGAAGAGGAATGGCCCTTTGGTCTTGGCCCACCCACGCCATCCTCCAATCATAAGGTCGTTGCAGCGAGATTGGGACTGCATCGGCAGACAGTCGCCCGAGGGTGTGCAAGAGCGTTGAACGGTTCATTTAATCAGCAATTTAATAAATTCTGCGCATCGCGTCGTCCGTTTGGAAACAAAAGTCATTGTTTCGGCCTCAATCGGGCAGTTCGTCGGCAGTTGCCTTAGCGCGTGTTAGTGGACACGGCCTCTTGAGAGTGTCCTAGCGATCCTCAGCCTCTCCGTCTTCGGCGTAAACATGAAGTTTTGGCGCTGCAGCTCGAAGCGCGATCGGCAAGCTGCCGCTTATGGTGAGAAAGTATTTTTTAACTGTTTATCGAGAATCTACATCAAGTCACTTTTTAAAACTGATACCTTCCTCTTGAATTGAATAATTTGGTGTTTAAATGTTCCTTATTAGAGCATAAAGTAGTTAGCCATGACTTGCTTCACTATACTTGCCTAAGGCGCGTCGATCGGAATTGTTTATGAAAAGTAATTGACGGTTTGGCGTCGTTGAACATTAGGCAAGCTCGTCTATGTAACAATCAAATGTTATTGAATTAACCCATTTTCAGTCGAACTAAGCAATTGCAACTATTAGTTAGAAGTTTTCGCTTCGTAGTTGGAGAGTCGCTGATCTGTCCTCAAGTAGAGACCACAACGCAACTTATTATATTGAAGAAACTGTTTTCGCGTTAGCTCAATAACACGTTTTTGAGTAGCCCCCTTAGTACATTTCCCATTTCCCACTTCTGATGTACGAATCTTGTACCTACCTACTTATTTTTATTTATTTAACTTTTATTCACTTAGCTACAATGGCCCAAATATAAACTAAAAATAAAGAAAATCAAACCTGTTATGTGGGAGGTTATGCAGGTAATGAACTTCAATGCTCATATTACATCCCAAATCTTAAAAAGATAAAAGCGTTTTAGTTTATAAGATTTTCATAATTTTCTGCCTTAATACCAAGAAATTTTTTAATCACTAGGATGAAAGATTTCCACGCGGCGAGTTCCGTTTCGTTCATATAAGTTGCGAATTTGTCATCTTTAACGAACTGTCTTATACGAGGACCGTCAAATATTCTGTCCTTAAAGCTGGAAATACCCTTGTGATGTACACTGGAAACATGTACCCGATCTGTCTAATGCTTTTACAAATTGTTTCATTAGACCAAGTTTTATGTGTAGGGGATTTTCGAAATAGAGTAGGTCATCTTGCTGATGGTATCTCAGAATGTCCATTTGCTTCAGTTTAACGATTTATGCCGACTCCAAATCATCGGAATCCCAAACTTCTTACACCTTTTTTGCAGCGTGTCCATTGCCTCAAATGTTCTTTGCACCCAAAATGAGGCACCCAAGCCTTGTCAAAAATATGCTTTTTTCACGAACTCTAATATGTGTTTTCGTTCGAAACACATCTTGATTAAGTAGGTAGTTGAAAACATCTTGATGAGCTCGCCATAGAGCAAAAACAACGAAATTGTAGAAAGTGTAAAACTAGCGATACCTACTTTGTTGAAGTGACAAAGTGACAGTGAGTGAAAATTGAGGATATAGTACAGTGCGTTCACTATAAGAAGTCCCCTGTCCAGTTTAATAATGTACTCCGTACCCCTGTCATAGCGTGCAAACATGACGGTGGCAAGGGACAAGTTATAGTGAATGAACTGGTTGTAAAATTAGAGCTGACACAAGTATGACAATTGAAGGTTCGTCATCAGAAAATTCAAAAACAATACCTTAACAAAATTCATTGGACCAAAAAGTTTTTTTTGTAGGCCTGTTTTAATGCGTTAATTGTACTGTATCTTTGTAAATATTTTATGTTTGTGTTTTTCCTGGTGTACAATAAGAATGTTCTTATCTTCTCTTAATAGCTTTTATGCAGTTAACTCTGACGTCAACAATGATCAATTTATATTTATAATCCTTTACCATGTTTTGTGCCATCCAACGCAAGGCCGTTTACTTAGTTGACGATGATTACACACAACACACTAGGAGTTTCTATTGACACCGTACATACCTGTTTTTACGTATTGTACGGTCTGTCCGCCTTTCTGTCCGATGCTTAACACAGAGACAAGTACTAGAAAGCTATGGCATAGACCAACATATTAGTCACGCCGACAAAACAGTGGGATATAATCATAAAATAATTTTTAGTTTACCTTAGCCCCCCCCCCTGCACCTAAATTAGGGATGCAATTTTTATTTTCTCGCCTACACCATAATAGCGTAAGGGTATCGTCGGATTAGTCGTTTAAAAATATTGTTAGTGTAGAAAAACCTCAGAACACAAAAATAAACCATTTTTTCGATATAGGGATCGGTAGCGCAAAGTTTTGTTCGAACTTGTTAGTTTTATAGAGCAGATAAACAAACCTCTCCTACGGAACCCTACACTGCGCATGATCCTATACGCACTTGGCCGGTTTTTTCTGAGATCGGCTCTGAGACCCCAGCCTCGTTCATTTTTGTCTTGTAAGTGAGGGCCAATCTTCTATCTATAGTAAGGCTTTTGACAGACTATAGTGAGGCGTTTGATCGTATTGACCATTTTTTTAAAACATTTATAAACCTATAAACCCTTAAATTGTCCTCAGCACGGGTTAGTGCAACAAAAAGAACATATAATCGTATTGACCATGTTTTACTATTTAAAAAACTTCTTGCTGTTGGTATACGAGGCCAGCTTTTCCGTTGGTTCTCATCTTATGTCATGAACAGGTCTCAGGCAGTCGTTTTGAATGAATTCACACCATCTTGGATGACCATTCCGTCTGGAGTTCCTGAAGATCCCTGCTTGGACCGCTTTTGTTTATAATATTTATCTATGATATTTCAGCTTGCTTCAAACATTCTGACGTTTTTTTGTTTGCTGACGACATAAAAATATTCAGAATAGTTAATAATGCCCAGGACTCAGCTTATCTGTAAGAATGCCTTATTAGATTAAATCAGTACTGCTCTATAACTCGATATTAATGTGTCCAAATGCTTTTCTATCACTTTCAGCTGTAAACTAAATTTATTTAATTCCATCTATCCATTAAAAAAAACTTCTATTAATAAATGCAACGAAATACGAGATTTAGGGGTGATTATGGACAGCAAATTGATGTTTGATCGCCATATTGAATCTATTGTTAACAAAGCCTATAGAACACTTGGATCCGCTCCTGGAAAAACCTTTGGCAGATTAAATCAATTAAAATTATTTACTGCGCCTTTGTCAGAAGCCACCTTGAATATGTTTCCCAAGTGTGGAATCCATGCTTTATTATATTTATATAACCAAATTAGAAATTATCCAAAAAAAGTTCATGTTACCTGCCTTACATTTAAATTCATAGCCAACTTTGTGTTAAACTTCACCTTCATATTCGTTGTAATATTAGCGATATTTCATTTTTGATGAAAATTGCCCAAAATTTCATTGAATCCTGAATTGTTAGCTCAATATACATCTATTTATCTATTTGTTTTGGTGTGAGTGAAATATGGTTTCCTGTATGTACCTACTTAGGCATTTCCTGCTATAATATTTCTACCAGTGAAAACTTGTCATAGGCTCTCTGTCTTTATTTCAATGGTAATGTATCTTTTTTATAGCTGTATGTTTTCCTATTATAATAAAATGATAAAAAAACAAGAATTAAACCACTCAAAGCCAAAAGCATAAACATTCTTAATTTTTACTAATTTCCAAAATTTTTAAAACTTGATTCCTGTCAAGCTAACCAAGAGGGTTATTCTTTGGGCGATAGATAGATAGATTGCTTGCTCTCAGATCGTCTCTTTCACAGTACATATAAAGATCTATTTGCCAAGCTGTACTGCCCGCTTACTCCAGATTGCGTCATTATGTCAAATGCAATATGACAGAAATAATGATTCGGTAAACATATTGGTAAGAAATAACATTAAACTTCGATACTTACGGTGCTATTTATAAAATCTCGATTCCTCTATAACATTGCTCAGAGGCAGTTTAATTAATCTGTGTTTACGTTTTCCTTTTACCACAGACTATTTAAACTGCCTCTTAGGTGTGTTTTATAAATAAGACATTTACGGTCTTTTATATATTAGGGGTTAAAGTATGAAATTGCCGTTTTATTGCAATAGGTTCTTTGAATTGACATAGAATCTTCATGGTTTGAGGTTTTCGAATGAAACTTTTTTCAAATGGTTTCTATGATGTTCTTTTTTTTAAAAATGTGAAACATTTGAATATCGACTTTCAATTGTTTTTGTTATTCAATTTAGACAAGAAAGATGGATACTGCGAAAATTCGAGTGATTATGAGGCACCCATTTTTCGTATTTTTTTATTTTATTGATTTGACGCAAGTGAGTCAATATTGTGGGTAAGGTAACGTTAAACCATGCCGCTAATTCCTGGGTAGTTTGACTAGGGTCGGCTTCCACTATCTCTCTTAATTCATCGTTATTCACCTGTGGAAGACCGCCCGTCTTCCTCGTGGCTCGTTCTCTAAGTCGAAATTTCCATCACGAAAGCGTTTAAACCAAAATCGCACGGTGCGTTCATTAGTAGACCCCTCTCCAAACGCAGCATTGATATTGCGGGCTGTTTCTGCCGCGTTAGTTCCGCGTCGGAACTCGTATTCAAAAATCACTCGAATTTTCGCAGTATCCATCTTTCTTGTCTAAATTGAATAACAAGAACAATTGAAAGTCGATATTCAAATGTTTCACATTTTTTAAAAAAAGAACATCATAGAAACCATTTGAAAAAAGTTTCATTCGAAAACCTCAAACCATGAAGATTCTATGTCAATTCAAAGAACCTATTGCAATAAAACGGCAATTTCATACTTTAACTCCTATTCAAGGTTTTCATTCGAAAACCTCAAACCATGAAGATTCTATGTCAATTCAAAGAACCTATTGCAATAAAACGGCAATTTCATACTTTAACCCCTAATATAAAATAAAAATTAGATGCATTGGACGAATAACTTTCAGCGTGCTATGGCACTGTTGTTTTGAACAAATTGCGCGTTGGTATTTTTAACACCATTTCTAAAAGATTGCTTGAAAATGTTGATAAGGTTCCCCGGGAAGAGTATGAAAAATGCAAATAAAATAAAAAGTGCGATTTTGAACCAGGTATGATACCTACCACAGACAAACAACCGGCTAAATACGTGTCCGAACTTCGATCTTCTTCATTTATAAGATCAAGCTTTGATCGAACAAACTTTGAATACCTATATTTCGTCATTTCAGTTCTAATGTGACAGCTAGCCTTTGTTTGTTACCTAAACTCCACGTAAGCTTTCTTGAAATAAAGTAATTTCTACGTCATATCTAATCTCCGGTTTTCTCCGACGACTCGGTATAGAAATTGATCTAGATTGCAACATTTCCTCTGTATAGTTATTTTTACATTTTCTCTTCATCTGTGTTTATTAGTGACCGCAAAGTTCGCAAATATTTACGAGTTGATGTCTTCTCCACTGTGGTCTTTTTGTGCAATTCCCGCTCGTTTAATGTCGTCCCGCCTCGTTGTGCGGCGGAAATAACGGCCCTCGGTCTGGAACCGTCGTTTATTATTATTATGAATTAACTGCTTTATTGTCATTAGGAAAAGAGAATGTCTGATGATGGACCCATTTAAATTTGGTTTCCAATGTACAATTGAAACCAAGGATGATTCTCCTCTATAGTAAATTCATCGATGCAAGAGTATTCAACCCGTTTTGGCAGTAGGTAGGCAGAAAGTCAGTGCTCAGATTGGCGGTGACTAGAGTCTGATTGCTATGCACATCGTGTGGCTGCGATCGCCCACTGCCTTTGTTTGTCGGCCACTTTGTCCTACCATCATAGGCTGTTCGCCCGTGGACTTTTACTGAATAGATGACGACGAACTATTGTGTTCGGAGTAGGACTATGACAGATCCAACTAGCTAACTAGCATGGCAGTTGCTACATTATATAGTTTTAAAAGGTCTTGGGAGCCTATTTCAGTTAATATCAAGTACTGTTTTTACGCTTGCTCAAAGAAGTACCTACCTATCTCTAATTCGATCAGAAAAACGATTGCTGTAACGATTCGAATAATTGTCTGTAAACTCGTTCATCTCCAAACGCAAGAACAGCGACAGTAATCCAATCACTGCGCCGGCTAGCCACTTCCTCGATGAGACGCTAAATAGCTGTGAAGGTGCTTGTATTCAGTGAACGTCGCTATAAATAGAGTCTCGCTATGTGTTCGACCATAGTTACATGAAAAAGATCGGCATTTATACTGCGTACCTACCTAATGTAGGCAACGTACACTTACCATCGAGAACCAACTTGCATTCCATTCTAAAATTGTAACGAGATGTTAGTTTTACTGAACTTTTCAGCTATATGCTCTCGAGGTGTTCTTCGACATTTCAGAGTGTTAGCTTCTCTATCTCAAAGGAGCAAACATGTGACGTAGTAACGTGTTATCACAACATTCGAGTCACTTTCGTCAGTGTTACATCACATAACATTTCACGCGTGCGTCGTTCAGCAAAGTAGGCCGGTGAGGCGGGAGCCAGCCATCCCATCAAGTGCGGAAGGAAAGGACTCTACACACCAACCGCCAGTCGGCTGCGAACTGTCAAACTTGTAGGCGGATCCGCGCCAACGCTTTTCTGCCACTGCATACAATACGCGCGCGAGTATTTTTTTTATATTTTAGTTCGGAAATTAAAAATAGTGTTTGTGAATGTGACAGCTTGGATTATGAGGATTCGCTTCGAGGTGCCCAATAAGTTGGAAATAACATTTGGAGGCACGTGTTTTCAATACTTACTCAAACTTCAATTGGTCATGTATTTATGCTTTGTGTGCTATTGAAAGCGAATATAATAATAATTGTTGATTTATTGGTGCGCCGCTGTGATAATAATAGACCACAGCTACTGTGAATTTGTACCAAACTGTAATTTTTACTGAATTCTGAACAAACTTTCACAACTCAATCTTCGGTTAGCTCGTAGTAATTGGTCTTGCTTGTATTGTTTAAAATATTGTGGTAATGTCAAGTAATGAGTCACACACCAAGTAGATATACTGACTATATATCGTATTCTCGACCAACTATACAATGAAATGAAACAATGTTACGATATTTTACGAATACGAATATTTTTATTGTTGAACTTCATGCTAACAGATCGGCTATCTAGGTACAGGAATCATGGCTGTGCCCTGACTTTATTTACCTTTAGAGTTTCTCGAACTTGTTTTAACTACTTAGTTGAAAAACTTGGACTCTTTTAGCCTTGTAGCCTGCCTACCGACACGGAACTCTTTGCTTCTAGCCCTTTGAGACATTCCGCAGTGCTTCATTCCTTTACCAAAATGAGCTAAACGGTTTACTAATGTATTGCCAAAAATCGTTTCCCAAAGTATTACTTCCCAAACTATTTTCCGCAAATTATCACTTTGCAAAAAAACATTTCTCAAAACAACTTAAAGCAAATAAACAGTTAGCAAAAGTTATTATGGCAAGTTATTGTTTACCAAATAAATACTTGGTCAAAATTCATTTTACCAAGCATTATTCAGTCAAAAGTATAATTTGACCAAATGAATAAAATGCGAAATGTAAACTAGAACAAAAATTTTTTTGTTTGACTCAAAACTAAGTTTTTAGTGAAATATTTTTTTTCGCTTTTATATAAAAAAAAAAGAACTAACACCCGAAGTTTCAGGATGGAGCGTCGCTGCGCTCCGCTCCATCCTGGAACTTCGAACCTATTTTTGCTTATGTGTACTGACCTAACAACCAAATTTTAAACACACTTTTTACACCAAATTGCTTTCGTAAGTTTTTTTTTAAATCAGAATATAATACTACAAATAAATGTATCTTAAGCTTAAATTTTTAAATTACTTGTATTTATGCCTAATAGTATTTAACCACGTGAACAAAATGCGAAATATAAATTTAATCAAACAATTATTTGCTATATAACACTTGCCAAAATAAAACGTTAGCATAATAAACGTTTGTCTTAATAAAACTTGACGCAGTAAAATTATGCGAAATGATAATTTGACCAAATGAATAAAATGCGAAATGAAAACTTGCTAAAGTTTCATTTGGGAAATGAAACTGATGCCATAAGTTTATTGGGAAGTAAAATTTGGCGAAAAATACTTTGGCTAAACGGCGGTATCCCGAGCTAAACTATAAGAAGGAAAGACAAAGCACTTCCGAGAAATGTAGATACAGGGAACTCTGGGAGGCGAGCATATCACTAGATTCCGTTCATCTAATCAAAGTTCTGTGACAATCAAGTAACCAGTTGTACTGTCAAAATCATTTCAGGGGCTCGTTATTTATTACGTAAGACAATTTTAAATCACTTTCAGACTCCCGTAAGGCAAAATAAGTAAGCCTCTTCCAGCCGCATCAATTTATGGAAAAGTAATACTTAAGCTGACGCCCCTACCCCCATATCGTCTTGCATCATAAATGTCCCTATCCTACCTAGACCACCCTAGAGACTAGCTTGTAGACTCTATCTATAAACGTTAACACTCCATGTCCAAAGAAAACTGTTAGAATTTTGTATTAGAAATGGGCAGTCTAGTTAGGTTAATCGAAGTGCCCCGAGTTATCTATGGGCTGAGAACCACTAAACCGGATCTCAGACTATAGATAACTTGTTAACGTGTTTGTACAAACATAGATTGTATGTAAATAACCTCAATGCAGCGTGTTGACATAGTGTTAATCTCTCACATACTTTGGGATCGTTTGTGTGAACTGATTTTGATCTGTGACCAGTCAGTTGTTTCAAGCAAATTGCCGTTTTTGGTCGCGTGTGAAAATGTTCGGCCTAACCTTTGACTTGGATTGTGGTTAGTCGTTTCGCAACAATAATCAAGGAAGTTTCGTGCAAACAAACAATATGTACCTACTATAATATCCTGCGACAACTAATGGCGAAGTTTTCCTTAACTCTTCCAACCTTGCAATAACTTAGAATATATGCTTATATTTTCCAAGAAGCCATTTTGTGTAAGTGAAATCATTGTCTGATTTTCACAATTTCGTTTGAGCAAGAATCTTCTTGGGTTTGATAGTCTGACTGTTGTGTTTTTGAGTAAGTACTTACTTATTGCGGTGTCTTTTTGGATATTCTAGACTACAGTCAAGAATATTTTAACCAAAACATTCTTGACTATCTATAGGTAGAATAAGAATAAACTTTATTTGACGACATTACAAAGAATTACATACAGTAGGTACATAATCAAGTTAATAAACTTACAAAGAATTACAAACAGTAGGTACACAATTAAGTTAGTAAACCACAGAACACATTTTAGCAAAATACTTGTAAGTAGGTACATGAAACTTGGACACACAAAGTTGTCAAAAATGGGCCAGTCTCAGTATGATGCCAAAGCAGGGCATCGCTGCTGGTTTTCAGAACGATCCGTGAAAGAAAAGGTGACTTGTTTTACAGAAATAAAAATATTTTCATTTTGTATAATTACTGGTGTGCAATTGAGTTTAAACTATATATTTGTGGAGTTTCTATTATAGCTGGGTACATTTTAATTTCAGTTAGTTTCTTAATTGCCTGCTTGATTAAAATGGGAAATCGCCGCTAATTTGTGCGCTGACATATTCTTTAATTTTTTGTCTGAAAGATCCAATGGAGGTGAGATGACGTAAAGGAGGTGGGACGGTATTCCAAATTTTAGCGGCAGTATATTTAAAACATTCTTTATATGCGGTGGTCCTGTGTGAGGGAATAGCAAGATGAGCAAGTCGTGTGCAAGAAGACCAATTAAGTTTTTTCATAGAGGTAAAGGGGGTTGCGACTCTTTATAATGCCAAAAAGAAGTTTAGCAAAATGAGTGAATCTTCTACAATTCATATTAAAAAATTTTGGCTTGATTCAGGAAAGGTGACCCATGACTTCTAGGCGGAACATCAAAACAAAAACGTGCACAAGCACACGATGTATCAAAGCTTTAGTCTTAGCTAAAAGACTGGGTCCATAAACAGTATCTGCAAATTTGATTTAGAAAGCACAATAGAATCGACAACGTTTATACGAAGTTCCTTACTTAAATAATCACGAATCCTGTAAAGCGCCTTCAGACGAAAGAAGCAGTTACGAACTAATTTGCTTCTCAATTCTAAGCTCGGAATCAAATGTTACACCTAAATTTCGTGTTGTTGTCGTCGAACAAATAGTTTCGCCATTTACTACAATACTCGGATTCTGACATGAAATACTAAAAATCTGCCGTTTAGTACCTAAAATCATGAATTTGGATTTGCTTGGATTAAAAAGTAGAAATTTTTATTGCACCAAGTTGAAATTCTGCTAAAGTCTTCGTTTATCTTAAAACTAAACGTTAGATCGTAGAAACGTAAAAAAATTCAAGGCAGTAGCGCATAATTACAATGAACTTAAAAGGAAAACTGTCATGGCTAAGTAGGCTTTACGAGTTAACGAGTAATAGGGGACCAACTTATAAAAGGAAAACTTCGTACGAAATCCGTTGAAAATTACTTTGATGAAGTTTGTAGTTAAAGCAGATAAAAAGCTCCTCTTTCTACGGAACCCTACACTGCGCGTGGCCTGACACACACTTGGTCGATTTTTTTCAATTATTCACCTAATCTTTTGCTCTTGTAACCCCATCGAAAGTGATGGCCGAGGCTTGTGCTAGCAGTTGATTAAAACGCGAAATTTATTTTTCAAACGTGTGGAATTTCACGACTATTGCGAGACTTACCCCCGGTTTCTTGTATACTATCAATCTGTTAACAGCCGTCGGTAATTTTTTACGCACTTTAGCCAACTGACAGCTTTTAAAAGTAGATTAATATTATAGTTAGTGTACGAAAACCCGGGGGTTTATTAGTTATTTATATTCGTGAACGATACCAACTTCACATTACCTATCAGATAATGAAATCCTGTGCGTAGTTACTGAAACAATGGCAGGTACCTTTTGAAGAGGCTCTTATCCTGTGCTTGTATATTCAGCCACAGCCGCAGGTTCTCTACTGTTGAGCTTACCGTGGCCTGGCGACCAAAATGGTGGACATATATTCAGTGTCGCTGACTGTAACTACTGTTAAAGAATATTTCATTGTCTCATATTTCTCAATATTCCCACATACTGCTTTATTTAGAAGTAAACACCATACAATGAAGTGTTCTCGACTCTATATGGCGAGAAGTGGTCTTTGTTTATTACACTTTCGGGGATAGGAAATTTAACAATCCCCCGCCCCCGCTCCGCGCGACCTTTAGGCCGCAAAGGTTTGTCATCATCTGGCATCTGTTCCTAGTGCTATCGCGTATTTTTGAAAATTAAAAACAGGCAGTGTGGACGAGATAAAATAATGTTCCTTACGTAATGTAGTGTCGTTACCATACAATTGGATGTTAGACGGAACCCAGACACGAAGATATGCATTCGGTCTCATCTCACTTTTTGGCAAGCCTTCTTGTAGTGAAGTCTGTTTCTGTCTTTGAACAGCGCAACACCTCCATGTTCTGTTGGAAGACGTTGAATGACATGGATTTTTGTTGGATTTATGTTGCTACAAAAATCCCTGGGGAAGATATGCCATTCTACCAGGCTATTGGTCATTTAGCACCTCTATCTACCACTATTTTTTATCTTTTTATGTACATATAAGGTGCTGTGGTAGCCTAGTGGATAGAAAATTGTACTCGGAAACGAGAGGCCTAGGTTCGATTCCCAGTGCGGGCGTGTACCTATGACCTTGTTTTCTAAGTTATGTACCACCCCTCTATATCTCAAAGAGCGCTTTAACTACCTCAGTGACTACCACAGCCGGGCCGTTCGAGCTTCGGTCTGACCAGAATGTAATGCTAAAGATTCCAAGGATGAATTAATTTCTTTGAATTACTGAAGTATATAAGGTTACCTTAAAAATGGGCAATTACTGAAACACCCCAATAAGAGTGTTTGTTTTATAACAACTTTTGTTTTATGAGTTTTTTTTTCTTCAAAATACTAGGTTTTTATATCATTTTATTAAATCTTTACGCCCTCTATCAATTCATCCTCTGGTAAATAATTGGGCTTAGGCGTCAACTCACCCTCAACTAAACTCACCCTGCGGGTGAGTTGTTACGTTGTGAATCTTGGGGTGCTAAATTCACCCAGTGTGCTAACCGAGTGTAGGTGAGCTGCAAAATTTTGGGGTGATTAACTCAAGCCCACTTTAAAACTTACAAATTAATTCAATACAAGCTGACCAAAAATTACGGTTCGGGTTGGTAAGGAACTTGAATCGATGTACTTGGGGAGATTTCTGAAATGTGAGACCAGAAATAATAAAAATAATAAACTATTGAGAATTATTTATGTAGGAAACAAAAAACAAAATCGTAATTTAAATTTTGTATTGTCCTACATAGACGAATGTCCATTTTCTATACATATAAGGCTGCTGTTACGTTTGGCATGTGGATTAAATGTTATGAAATGCCACTTAACCTCTACCCAAATAAAGCCATGTAGTATTATTTTATTACTCGTACACGCGTTTTTAGGGTTCCGTACCCGAAGGTGCCAAACGGGACCGTCTGTCTGTCTGTCTGTCACCAGGCTGTATCTGATGAACCTTGATAGCAAGGCAGTTGAAATTTTCACTGATGTATTTCTGTTGTCGCTATAACAAGAAATACTAAAAACAGAATAAAATAAATATTTAAGGGGGGCTATAGCCCATACAACAAACATTATTTTTTTTGGCGTTTTTGCTCGATATTAATAACGGCAACAGGTAGACGCTTGAAATCATCATCATCATAATTAGCCGGTGTCAGACGACTGCTGGACATAGGCCTCTCCTAAGACACGCCACTGGGCCCGATCTCGACGCTTGAAATATTCACAGAATATTTAGTTCTATATTAGTTTGAAAAATAAATAGTGAAATTAAAATAAAATAAATATTTATAGGGGGCTCCCATACGACAAACGAGATTTTTTGCCGTTTTTACTCGATCTTTGTGTGTAATGTTGTATAGCTAATGGTAGGGAACCCTTCGTGCGTGAGTCCGACTCGTACTTGGCCGGTTCTTTTTTCTTAGCCTCTGTTGTGTCCCGCTGCTTATCAAATTATCATGTGTAACTATGTAACGCTATGAAGCCTAAAGGTACCTATTTATTTAGTATATTTAAGTGCGTCCTTATTCATTTCACGTCATCACAGTTACTCGATGAGCCGATCTACTCGCTATAGAGGCTCCCGGACTATCACCACTTCCGATGACGTCGAATTGTAGTACATCGACACAATGAAGTGACATGCCCGTTTGCCCGTGTTGCAAGGTCGCAGCTGCGATATACCTAACTACGCTACAACTATAAAATTGATACTAGAAGATGGTGACTTCGAATTCGTTCGCCGGCTTTTAAGGGGACGTTCTAGCCATTAAGTAAAATTACATTGCGCTAGTTTTGGAAAACAAAAAAACGCGTGTCAAGAAATAATTTCTTTGTTACTCTTAATTACTTCACTTAAACATAAACAGACAATGTTACGAAGAAAAGTATTAAAAATCGGAAAAAGTGTTTCGTGCGTCTTATGGCGTCCCGCTCAAAGTGATCGCAGCGCAGGCTTTGGCAGCAGCGTGAAATAATTCGGAAATTGAAAGTAAACCCGGGTATTGACTGTCTTAGTACGCTCGGACCATGTGCGTACGGTTTTAGTTGAAAACCCGGCTTAATGTTTTGGTTTTTCCATGCCAAATTTGACGATTATCTTCACGCTTTGTGTGCTCATGAATAAAACGGCTCACTTCTATATAGTCTAATATCTATTTATCTATCTATCTATACAGGCCATGAAAGACGCCTGTCACGATGCCCTTCTTTCTTTATATTTGCTATTAATAATGTAGAGATATTTAGAGTGGGAAACCATGGAGCATCGCGAATGGAGAAGTTAAAAGAAAAACAAAATGATCAAGATAAAAAGTACCCGAAACCGGCGTGCGTGCATGCAACGACTAATGAATTTTGAGGAAGCGAAAGTGACCTGTCAGGAACGTAGCAAATGGCAGTCCCTGGTCTCTGCCTACCCCTCTGGGATACAGGCGTGAGTTTACGTATGTTTGTATGTACGTAAAATTATCATACCTAGTTAGCCTGACAGTTGACGACTCTATTTAAGGCTCCTTTGCTTTGCATTACTTGTGGGCGGGGAACCCATCCCCCTCCTGTGAAATACAGTCTGATGACACCTTATCTTTTTCTGATTCGGTGCCACCTGCAGTGGCCACTCAGGAGGAATGCTATTGTCATCTCATAGCACATACTCCAAACAGCAATGATGCTGCACCTACATCACACTCACATTGCCTTTCATGAATAGGCTCTTGACCTGCTGCTCTACCTAATCATCGGCGAGAACTAGCAGGGCTGTTGGTAACACATTGACCCTTAGCCTACATCATCGGCTGGACGGGCATCGTTCGTATCATCTCTCATAAGCAGTGATCGGAGTAGGTATATTGGTTTTTCGTACTTGCATCATGATATCGTAACATGGACATGCCATTTTTCTCAATGTCTTAAACGTCATCGCCATTGTCATCATTACCATCTGTTTTTTTGTAAATGGTAATGATGAAATGTAAACGATAATTATGTAATGTGTGTTTTATGAGCAATAAGCGTATATCTAAAACTATGATATACCTACAATTATTGCAATTTTTTTATTATATTATTATCGTCGACTACCACGAGTTGAACAAAATTTCACTAAATGAAAATATCAGATTTAGACAGAATTTATATAAGTAAAACACACATCTCATCATTACCATTTGCTGCAAAAGTTGTAAAACACAAACTGCAATGCATGCGCAATATCTGAGAAGTCTTAATTAGAGATAAATGTATTCTGTCTTATTGTATTGTATTGTATTCATTTATTTCAGGCAATGCCCATATAGTATTAGTAACAATCGTGACTTATGCTATGTTAGTAATAATATTCGTATGTACACATTAAATCAAATCGAATCGATTCAAACCAAATCATATCAATTCAACTAAATTAAATCAAATCAAACTAAATTAAGTCAGATTAAATCACATCAAATCAAATCCAATTAAAGAAAATCAAAATAAATCAAATTAAATTTAATCAAATCAAATCAAGCCAAATGTACACCTACAAACTCTCATCATCTTTCAGTCCCGTCCATCCAAAGGTTGTCTGAAAAAGATCGCTTCAAGCGATAAGAACGCCGATCGTATCTATCCCTATCTCTGTAAATTACTGGTGTACCATAGAGTTATCTATTTATTTAGAGTTTGTGTTTTACAACTTTTGCAGCAAATGGTAATGATGAGATGTGTGTTTTACTTATATAAATTCTGTCTAAATCTGATATTTTCATTTAGTGAAATTTTGTTCAACTCGTGGTAGTCGACGATAATAATATAATAAAAAAATTGCAATAATTGTAGGTATATCATAGTTTTAGATATACGCTTATTGCTCATAAAACACACATTACATAATTATCGTTTACATTTCATCATTACCATTTACAAAAAAACAGATGGTAATGATGACAATGGCGATGACGTTTAAGACATTGAGAAAAATGGCATGTCCATGTTACGATATCATGATGCAAGTACGAAAAACCAATATACCTACTCCGATCACTGCTCATAAGTGTCTGAGCTGCTGATCTCCCTCTCAATCATCGGCTAGAACCAGCAGGGCTGTTGGTGATCCCCAGACCCAGTGCCTACATCATCGGCCGGGCGGAGCATCACTCGTAACATATCTCATACGATAAGTCTCTCGACATTCCTCACTCATACACAAGTTCGGGTTTACCGATTCAAATCCGAGCTTGTGTTGGCTCCGCATGTATTAAGTTCCAGGCACTGCAGCGTCCGAGTGGTCCCTTCACTCATCTAGTGTGAGTGAATGTGCCACTGGACGATGTATATATCATCTCATTACGTATATGCAAAGGCCAAAATTTTGTATATCGGTGTATCAACAAGGTTCATGCTAACCCGGCCTGTGCTGTGACAGACATCTGAGGTGTCTCATCTATTTTCGATACCTCTGCACCACTTTGTGGCTAAAACAGCATTTATGCAAAAGTCGAATTAAATGGTGACTTAAGTGACTCAGTTACTTATAATAAAAGCAAAATATTATATTACCAGGTATATTGCTCACAATCAACTTGCTCTCTTCTCTTTTTAGGTAAATAAGTGAAACCCACAAAACAAGTGAATGTAAACTGAATGCAAATCATGGTCAGAAAAAGATAAGACGCCTGATTAACCGCTCACGAGACTTGGCGTTTCGCATGCCTCCATTGTTTCACTTTCTTTATGTTTTGCTTTAAATAGATCAATTGTCTGTACATACCTATCGATGCTCTCATGAATTCTATTCTTACTAGACTGTTGAGTAAATATTTATGTTGCCAATACTCACGTATAGTGAAACATTTACAATAGTTCAGTCATCTCTATCAATTCCGGAATGTTTACTGAAATTATATGGTTTCAATTTTGTTGCGTTCCACTCTAATATCCTCGGATCCGCCATCATGGCCCCGTTTCGGTTCGGAACTAAATGGTTGGGATATCTGCTTTGATACCTATCTTCCGTGTTTCTAGACATCTAGCGTTAATTGACTGGTTAAGTGTTACACGGTCGCATTTAGCAATCGATTGGATGGATTGGATTGGATTGGATTTCAGGTACACCGAGGCAGTAACTCTTTGAAGGAAAATCAACGGCTCTAAATACAATAGTTTAAGATAAGATAGGAATATTCTTTCTTCTAGACAACCTTATGATGGAAAGTTGCTGAAGGAAAAGAGAGACTGGTAGTCGGTGCAAATATGAATACGGCTAGTTAAATAAGTTCTAAAAATAAGTTCTAATAACAATCTACGATACTATAGTAGGAATATCTACATGGAAGGAATAAAATTAATACATAAATGCCTGGATATTATAATTACAGAGACAGATAAAACTTGCTTTAAAAGACAGCTGGGGATGGAGAGCGCCTTATTAAGACCGGCAGATCATCCCACAGCCTAGCGGCCGTTACAGTAAATGAGTCGCTGAAAAACTTGTTTACTGTTTGAGTCCGCAAACGTGTGTCAATACAGTACTGTCTGCAGCACTTGAGTCTTTAAATGTTAGTTGCAAAGTCGCCCGTAATTTAACTGAGTAGAGTGCACGGGTATAAAGGCAAATGTTATATCAATTGTTCTAACAATTGTAACATGTTAGATCGACGTTAAAAGGCGTCCACGTCAACAACAATGTCAAAACTCATTCGTAATATGTCCACTTTTAAAAGCATAATCTGTCCGTGATCTTTATCTAGCTAGATGGTCACATAACTCAAGACCCGCAGTTTCTCGTCAAACCGATATCGGCCGTCAACACAATCCCAGTTTTATCTCGAGGTAAGATAGCAGAACTCTATCTGTCAGTTCGCGGTTGAACGCGCGACGAGTCCGTAGGATTCCCTGACCGATTGTGGACCCTATGGCTGCGTAATATGATAGTCGGTGATCTATACCGCAGTTCAGGGACAAAGGTCGTGGATCTGAAGCAGTGATGTCGGAGCGAGATAGTAGTGTCGTGGTCGCCGGCGCCTGCTGCCGCGTCCGTCGGAGGATGCAATGCTTCGGTTTCAGAGGTATTTACGATCATTTTTTGCAACTCTGTCGGTTGAGTCGATACTTTGTTAGGTGCAATTTTATCGGTCACGCGATCTCCAAGTTTTGTTTTACACGAGAAATAGCATATGAAACGATGTCATCTTCGCCGGAGAAAAAGCGAAAAATATGACGTAAAATCGTTGGCGTATCGAATTACATTGGTCGCGGTCGATCGATTTCGTTTTGCTTTAGTACTTCTCCGAGTGTTGTAGAAATTCTCAGTGGAGAAAATTTATCAAAGAGTTAAATCAAACAACGAAAGATGAAACAAGGAATTCGATGATCCAATTTATTATTGTAAACAAAACAATAATTGAAATAGCTGAGCAGTGTATCGGAGATGCTCACGACAGTCACTGCGGTGTAGTTATCAGACCAGTGACCACTCCGGAGTGGTGCGCGCGCCTCTCACGCGCGAACGGAATTCGGTTCGGGCTATTTATCTACGAGAGTTCATGTAACATTGAAGATAACCAAACTATGAGATTGCAGTTTTCCTTATTCGGGAGGAGTTTTAACTTAGGCAAGTGTTGAGTTTTTTTTTTCTGTCGTGCTAATTATAACTGATAAATAAAAAAATAACTCATCTAAAGCTTTATATTAAATTAAATTTACTTAAAATAAAAAAAAAAATATCGTTACATTTTTCGCTCGCTAAATTCGCTCTTAGGCACTTTAAATCGTCCGTAACGGACGCAAAGGGCCTGTCTCTACATAAAGCGTTACCTAAAAAAATGCGCAATTCTTGAAACGCGTCAATATGAGTTTGTCATTTAGGTACCTACTACAACTTATGTTCTACATTTCAATATTTTTTTGTATAATTTAAAATTTTTTTCAGATAAACGTTTTAATTTTTTGCGGTTTATTGTTTAGTGCGTTTTTTGCATTTTTGGCGGTACATAAAATGGACATTATTTTATGTTGGACAGTGATTCATTGGCGGCTAAGACGTAGAGTAGAGCGCGTAAAGCGAATTTAATAAATTTATGTAAATCCTGATAATTCCAAAAATATAAATCTGAGAAAAAACTCAGAACAAAAGTTTTTCGGAAAATAAATCTCAGGGTTATGCATTCCTGAAACTCTCTTTAATAGTTGGAAGAGTCCGACCAGGACCATTGAAAAATTCAAGTAATTGAATCGGAAGTTATTATTTACTAGCTGTGCTCGCGACTACGTTTGCGTTGGATTAGAATATGAAGTGCCCTTACCCCTTAATCAAGGCCATGGTCTATCTCCGTTCTAAACTTTGTCCATTGAAACTTTTTTCGTGGTTGTATTAAATTCACTATTCTATTATGCTACCTCACCACGCCGCCGCCGTCGCCCGTCGGCGTAGCTCGACGCCGCTCAAACTTATTTAAAGCATCATAGGTAGTACGAAAGTGTGGGTCATGAGTTTGTGGCGCTAAAACGTCAGAATTTGGCAATAAATAAGCAGGAAAGGTGCGCTTTTAACATTTAAAAATCCTTTGACAACAGTTAGATTTCATTGGCCCAGAACTCGGCCACGCGCACTCCAGCGTCGTCTGTTGGCCTCCGGCAAGTCTTCTCGAGTGCATTAGGACTGGCACAAGGGACACACAGAGTGGTGCTCCATAGTCTGAGGGAAAACTCCGTAACAGCAGTAATTTCGCCCATGTGAAGTTACTACCCATGCTGGTGAAATAATAGGGGTTAAAGTATGAAATTGCCGTTTTATTGCAATAGGTTCTTTGAATTGACATAGAATCTTCATGGTTTGAGGTTTTCGAATGAAACTTTTTTCAAATGGTTTCTATGATGTTCTTTTTTTAAAAATTGTGAAACATTTGAATATCGACTTTCAATTGTTTTTGTTATTCAATTTAGACAAGAAAGATGGATACTGCGAAAATTCGAGTGATTTTTGAATACGAGTTCCGACGCGGAACTAACGCGGCAGAAACAGCCCGCAATATCAATGCTGCAATTGGAGAGGGGTCTACTAATGAACGCATCGTGCGATTTTGGTTTAAACGCTTTCGTGATGGAAATTTCGACTTAAAGAAAGAGCCACGAGGAAGACCGCCCACACAGGTGAATAACGATGAATTAAGAGAGATAGTGGAAGCCGACTCTAGTCAAACTACCCAGGAATTAGCGGCATGGTTTAACGTTACCTTACCCACAATATTGACTCACTTGCGTCAAATCAATAAAATAAAAAAATACGAAAAATGGGTGCCTCATAATCACTTGAATTTTCGCAGTATCCATCTTTCTTGTCTAAATTGAATAACAAAAACAATTGAAAGTCGATATTCAAATGTTTCACATTTTTTAAAAAAAGAACATCATAGAAACCATTTGAAAAAAGTTTCATTCGAAAACCTCAAACCATGAAGATTCTATGTCAATTCAAAGAACCTATTGCAATAAAACGGCAATTTCATACTTTAACCCCTAATATAATTCTCAATATAAAACAGTGATTTGTCATTTAGATCTGTTTGCGAAATATTGCCAAACGCAACTTAGGACGCCTACCGGCTGACGATGTAAGGCAGATTGCTGGTAGCGGCTGCGCGTTCGAGAACGAAGTTAGGCAAGCTTATGCTCACTTCACTCATTTAATCTGTGAATTTGTTGAATTATTGAGCCGTACATCCTAGCCATACTTTCATTTAAATCGGAAGTAAAATATAATAATTATGCCGATTATTCGGCTCTTTTATTGCTTTTTAATCAGTCATATATAATTTATGATCCATATTAAGTTTTTTGTATCGCATGTTATTAATTATCAGATATAAGTAAAAAGTACCTACATCGTCTCGCCAGTGCCCCAACCTATGGTTACCCATAGCAACCGATTGACTCGTTTACTACATGGGGCCTGTTTCATCATCATCATCCATTTGAAGCCCACTGCAGGACATAGGCCTCCCTCATGGTTTTCCAAGCTTCCCGGCCTTGTGCCGCCCGCATAAAGCGACTCCCCGCTACCGTAACCCGGTCGTCAGACCATTTGGTGGGGGGCCTGCCCACGCTGCGTCCTCCGGTCCGTGGTCGCCAGGTCAGAACTTTTTCGGCCCCAACGGCCATCAGTGCCCCACCCCGGGGCCAGTTTCATAAAACTAAGCGTCATTGTTTACTACGACAATACGATGTACATTACAAAGTCGATTGATACACAGATTAACAAAACGAATCTGCTACGCAATGTACCTGGAAACTAAAAATTGTAGTGTTATGAAACTCGGCCCTGAAAGCTCAGAGTTCATCGACTATGTGTTTTTCTATAGTGTCGGATACATTTAACCAGTTTATAAAGATATTAGGGGTTAAAGTATGAAATTGCCGTTTTATTGCAATAAGTTCTTTGAATTGACATAGAATCTTCATGGTTTGAGGTTTTCGAATGAAACTTTTTTCAAATGGTTTCTATGATGTTCTTTTTTTAAAAAATGTGAAACATTTGAATATCGACTTTCAATTGTTTTTGTTATTCAATTTAGACAAGAAAGATGGATACTGCGAAAATTCGAGTGATTATGAGGCACCCATTTTTCGTATTTTTTATTTTATTGATTTGACTCAGTGAGTCAATATTGTGGGTAAGGTAACGTTATACCATGCCGCTAATTCCTGGGTAGTTTGACTAGGGTCGGCTTCACTATCTCTCTTAATTCATCGTTATTCACCTGTGTGGGCGGTCTTCCTCGTGGCTCGTTCTTTAAGTCGAAATTTCCATCACGAAAGCGTTTAAACCAAAATCGCACGGTGCGTTCATTAGTAGACCCCTATCCAAACGCAGCATTGATATTGCGGGCTGTTTCTGCCGCGTTAGTTCCGCGTCGGAACTCGTATTCAAAAATCACTCGAATTTTCGTAGTATCCATCTTTCTTGTCTAAATTGAATAACAAAAACAATTGAAAGTCGATATTCAAATGTTTCACATTTAAAAAAAAATAACATCATAGAAACCATTTGAAAAAAGTTTCATTCGAAAACCTCAAACCATGAAGATTCTATGTCAATTGAAAGAACCTATTGCAATAAAACGGCAATTTCATACTTTAACCCCTATTATTTATAGTTATTTTCTCGCCTCCTGTGGACTTACGCGTGATGTTAATAATTATAGCCTATAATGTTACACGGGAATCTAAGCTATAATCATAGTAAGTTTTATTCCATTCCCTTCAGTAGTTTTTGCGTGATGCACGCACAAAGAAACAGAGTGAGACAGACATATCAGACAGAGAGAAAATTTACACATTTGTTATACCTATTATGAATAGATTTCATATCTCAGTTTAACCGTTTCCAGAGATAGGAAAGTTAATTCGCGCTTGGGTCAGCGAGAATTCACTTTGCTTGGGCCAAGCGGTAGATAGGTACGTCGAGCTGGGCGGTAATTTTTCAACCTTCCGCGTGAAGGGACGGAACGTAGAAGGGATTATTTAAATTACTTTTGAAGAGCTGCCGTGGCAAAAGGTCGTGTTAGGGAACTAGCTCAAAGCGCAGAAGATGTGTCTGAGAAAAATATATTTCTATAAGCCGGCCGGTATCTTACATGAACGGCGACAAAAATATGTTTCTTAAGCCCTTTCGCCATTTTAGATAAACGATTTGTCACTAAATGGCGAAATGTAGCTCTGTTTCAAGTTAAACACAATTTTTTACGTGGTAAAAGCATCAAAGACTACGATCTGGTCCAAGTCGGGATAGGGCTTTGTCCAGCAGTGGGAGTACGTAAAAAGGCTACGTAAAAAACACAAATTGAAAAAATATGGGCGCTGTCTCGTGGAATGGTTCATAAGTGGCGGTTCACAGGTTTTAGTTGGACTTACTATGATGACGCCTATGATGATGATGTAGAGAGTGTGTGTGAGTACACCCACCTGTTTGTAAACAGTCAAGCATAAACACACGCCTGTATCCGGGAGCGGTAGGCAGAGATTTGCCAAATTTAGCCACTTGTCACGATTATGACAAATCTCTTTCGCTTCAACATGGCAATATAAAAATAAAATAAATAAATAAATACGACATGTGTCTTGTCACTCCGTGTGGCGCCGGATTAAGAATAGCGTCACTCCATCTCCTCCCGTGGACTAAGGCAATAAATTACCAGGAGACGGGCAGCAGCGTCTTCCCGAGATACCAACCGCATACTGCGACCAACCCGCCCGCCAAGCGTGGCGATTATGGCAAATGGTTTTCATAACCAGGCCTATGTCCTGCTGTGGGCGTCAAAGGGCTGGTGATGATGATGATGAGGTGTCTTGTCAGTCTATTCTCTGCAAGGTCTCCATGACTGGTAGAGTCCGGTAACTTGGCTCGATGTAGAGCGTGGTGTGAATGCACAACCTTTTTTTCGCATTTTCATTCAAAGAAGTGAAGGCTCCTCTGGTGAAGTCTACATTTCACCTTAACGATGTAAGATTAATTTTCTTTGAGCACATACGCATGACAACTATGAACTTTTTGTTACGTTACTAGCTGTGCTCGCGAGTTCGTTCGCATGAGATTAGGACAAAATTTAACCAAACTTGAACAAATTTGACCCAAAATTGGTTGAGTTGTGTAATTGGAAGAAACCGAAAACGTAGGAGTTACTTTCGCATTTATAATATTAGTTTGGAAGCGTGTTTTTCGTTTTATGTGTTTATTTTGTTGCAGGTTTTTATTTAACTACTTCACTTTTTATTTAAACGTACTTCTACATTTTAGACTTAGAGTTCAAACACCTGGTTACAAGGTATTCTGGTTTGGGACCAGGCCAAGTTAATGTGTTGTGTGTTAGTTATTAAATGGTTAGTTTAAAGATCGATGAGACATTGTTGTGGCTTTAACTTACAAAGTGTATAAAGGCGGGAGGAATGGGTGACTACATTGCTCAGCACTTGGGAAACACTACTCCCCTCGGGTATCGAACCGACGACCTACAAAGCGCAGACATCGCAAAGATCCTAAGATTTTTCTATTCTATTCTTGTGCTGACCCCAACAACGAATCCGACTATAGACGCATCGAGAAATATCACACACATCGTTCCAACACGTGGGGCTGGTTCTACACGATAAATTCTTGAGAATCGCGGTTGCTCACGTATTTATACTGCACCTAACAAGGTAAATACAAGAAACGATAAGGCGAACTGCTAAGCGCTTAGTAAATACATTCAAAACGCCTATTTTATAAATTAGTTGTTGCCCAATGATTCGTTCGCGTGAGACAGAAATGGGTTGTACTTCGGTGCCCCATTTCATGAAACCAAAATTCATGGTTAACTATGACCATTCGATGTATATAGTCGATTAACCCACAGATTGACAAGTAGAAGACTAATTATTGTGCTAATCAGCTGGGGAATGTACATCGAATTATCATAATAAACTATGAATTGTAGTTCTATGTAACGCGGCCCAGATCGTCCTATGTAAACATAAACATTTACATACAGCTTCTGGCCCCACACTAGGATACCCTGTGTCGCGGGAATCAGAAACAGCGTCATGACAAACATGTAAACATCAAAGACCTGGGGTTTTTTTTCCCCAGCCGGGATTCGAACCCGGGACCTCTCGCATGGTAGGCAGATGCGCTACCGCTATCGCCACAGAGGTCATCATCTAATCAGCTAACCACTTCAGCTTCGAAGGACGATAATATGGACAAGATTAGTTTGTCTCCTCTTTGCTAAATAGGTAAAACCTCCGCATATTCGGTGTACAGTACACCATAACCAGCCACGCAGCTGACTTTGACCTTGCTTGGGTAAACTGTAACAACGTCAGGTTATATAAGTTTTAATTACCTAGGTACCTAAATTAGCTAAGTTAGGTAGTTTAGATAAATCATAAGTTAGTTATGTTTGAGCGCTGAATATTTGAATTCACCTAATCGTTAGCCAATAACAAAGGCACCTATACCTATGGTCGCTAACTTAGATAAACCCCAGGCTACATCTATGGTCCTGTTTTATTTATTCGTTTTGTCTGTTGTGTATTTGGTTTTTTTGTTGTTGGGCATATTATGTTACTTATTTGCTAATTTTGTTTCTGTGATGTGTCCTGTTGGTAAATGTCTTTCTTCTTCTTCTATTATCCGGTCACATTGCTTCAAATGTTTTGTCGGGAATCGTGTCTTATTCGTTAACATAGACGACTGAGACTGTGGTCATTCCCCACACCCTAACGAAGGACCAACTTAGTTTGCACTCGCTTACCATAGACAGCCTTTTCCAAACCTTATGGTGTTACTTATACCATAACCACTTACGGTGTTAAAATTTAGTTTAGTCTTGGCATACAAGAAAACTGGAGTTGAGTAAATAGAGTTACGTCTGGTAACATTGTCAGTTGTTAGTGCACATTGGCTCCTATTTGATTATACGTGTCCACCCGTGCTCACTCACAAAGGATAACGAACCAGCTAAAAAATCAATGGCTTAACGCAGCTGGGTCTTGTTTGTTTTCTAAATGTAGGTATTTCGTTTTATTCAGATTTGCTCTACAAGTTTACAAACCGTTGATAGAAATCTTTAACCCGTGCTCACTCACAAAGGATAACGAACCAGCTAAAAAATCAATGGCTAAACGCAGCTGGGTCTTGTTTGTTTTCTAAATGTAGGTATTTCGTTTTATTCAGATTTGGTCTACAAGTTTACAAACCGTTGATAGAAATCTTTAACCTACGGACAATAATGTATATATATTAATTTGTTTGCTGGTCCTGAGTCATTCATTCATCTCATTCTATTAACCCTTATTATCAATTTCTTGACTTGATAGTATTAGGGGTTAAAGTATGAAATTGCCGTTTTATTGCAATAGGTTCTTTGAATTGACATAGAATCTTCATGGTTTGAGGTTTTCGAATGAAACTTTTTTCAAATGGTTTCTATGATGTTCTTTTTTTAAAAAATGTGAAACATTTGAATATCGACTTTCAATTGTTTTTGTTATTCAATTTAGACAATAAAGATGGATACGGCAATTTCATACTTTAACCCCTATTATTTCAAAAAAATTTTTGTCTACGCCAAGATCAAAGTTGAATGAAACGAAATGGGTAACGTCCAATGGCCAAGTCAATCTATTTATTTAAAACATAAAATATTTTTAATATTGATATGGTCACTGTAAGATGTTGTTAGGTTAGCTAATTACGTAACAACTTAAGACAGAAGGGCCCTCAAGTAGGGACTGAATAAATTAACCGACTTGGTATTACATGGATCTCTGAGCTGCTTGGTTTTTTTACAAGAAGTTATGTTTTTAATGGCATTGTGTTTTCTGAAAGTTATTTATTTATTTATTTATTTATTTACTTCTTACGGAATCATGAATTTCTCTCACTTTCCCTTTCACAGAAGCCGAATGCGATGGCTGCGGCACGGACGGTGGCGACGAGGGCCGTAGCGTGGGCGAGCTGCTCCTTCCCCAGTATGCGTTGGCGACGGGTGGCTTGGCCCGGGACCACCGGCCGCTCATCACCTTCCCAGACCACAGCAACTTCCACGCGGTCACGCCGTCGGAGTACCGCAGACTGTTGCTCTACCTCACTTCTGTGCCCTCGTGAGTGTTCAGTTCACAATATGCTCTCCCGATGCCGACTCGTCGCGTTTCCCGGACCAAAGAAGCTTTGAGACGGTCACACTGCCAAAATACCGGAGACCGTTGCTCTAACTTCTGACCTTCCTTTCTGTAGGGCTAACTATTAGGCCATCATTTTGTATCAAGGGAGATGAGAGTCGCGCTCTATTTAATTTTTTGGTAACTATTGAAATTTATATTTCGCTGTATTCGAGCTGACACTATATTCTTAACCTTTGTTATTTGTCCTTTCAGATTATTAGAAGCAGACATGGGCTTCCACATAATCATAGACAGGAGGAAGGATAGATGGAACTCCGTCAAAACCGTATTATTAAGGATATCTGTGAGTATCTCTTACCTTGCTCAACTCAAACTGAAAATCAGTTTTTTTATTGACTATAAAAACAAAACGTTTACGTAATGAACGTCAAAGCTGTTACGAACAAAGCTTAGTTCTACACTTCTACCTAAGTACTCATAAGTGGCACAATCCATTTTTGGCAATTGGCTAACCTAACCTATCCAGCTGATCAACCCTTAAATTCAGGATGTTGATTCATTGTTACCGTATAGTTTTTATTTAAGTTGTAAATGAAAAGTTCGATGGTGCTGACGAGTAGTGTACAAGACACAGATTAGAACTTGCGCAGATCAAGTTGGCTAAACATCCGTTAAATTAAATAACAAAGTTGATAGTCTGGTTAAATAACACCTGTAAGATATAAATAAATATGTAGATGCTGAATATACCCTCAAAATGCAACTTATCGTACATTTCACAACATTTCCCGCAATTTCAGGAATTCTTTCCCGGCGTAATCCACGCGGTCTACGTGCTGCGGCCGGCTAGCTTCCTGCAGAAGGCGCTGTCGGAAGTGAGCAGTAAACTCTTCAAGGAGGAGTTCCGCTTCCGGGTTCTCGTGTGCTCCTCTGTCGAGGAGCTGTACGAGCACTTCGACCGCTCGCAGCTGACGCCGGATCTCGGCGGAGAGTTGCAGTACTCGCACTCAGAGTGGATTCAGCAGCGGATAGTAAGTTTACTGAGTACTAGTTCCACCATTCGCCAAGGAATGATTGGAGGTGGGGAGGATTTTCCAAAAGCTGTGAATACAGTCTAAATTGGTTCAAAGGTGAAGTGTCACCTAATGTCTTCCAGTAGCTTCAAGTATGTAGTTCACCGACAGACAGAGCTGTACCCTATCTCAAATTGCCATTCTTAATTGTTATACGAACATGTACGAACTCCATTTAATAACCCGTTAAACAGAGACTACATTTCCGTTTCCATAAATATTATATGGTTTTGGTTGCACTAACCCGTGCTGAGGACATTTTTTAAAAACCTATTTAGATACTAAAAACTCCACCCATGCCGGGTCTTGAACCCGCGACCTCTGGCTAACCGTGTCAGCGCTCTCCCAACTGAGCTAATGGGCAAGTGCAGGCATCGGCGAAATTTCGGGCCTCTACAAACTTCTCTGTATTAAGTACAGGCAGCGACGCATTCCACCCGGCATGGGTGGAATTTGTAGCCTCTAAATAGGTTTTACTTCTAACTACGCACGACAATACATCACGTTTTGTCTGCCTACTGAAGATATTAACCTAACTCTTATACCCAGATCCGAAATCTAAAGCGTAATATAAAGTAGGGCTTAGTTACACTATACATGATGTGTAATGCATCTGTGTGATGATTTCTAGCGAGCGATGAGTTCATAACCAAAGAAAGTCGTTTCCTACCGCTACTGCTACGAATACTATCCCTGCTCTAGTGCAAGTTCCTTGCGATATTAGCGGTTGAATTGACAAAATAATTAATATGTTCAAAAACGAAGTTAATTTCCATTTATCTTATTGACAAGGCTTCCTACGCCGCTACGCTCAGGAGCCAATTAAAACACTGTTTTATCAATTAACTTTCCCCAAACACTCACATTTCTCTAAACACTTCCTTGTCAATATAATTCGAAGACAACAATTGATACCCTAGAGCACGGTGCGTAGGTTAAATGGGAATAGTAGTTTTAAAACTTTGCGTGTGGCTAACCGTTTAACAGATTTCTGCATCGCGCCAGCAGAGTTTTTTTGTTAGTTAGCATAAATACAAGCGCCAACCGTCGCAAACGGTGTCTACCTGCTCCGTTCAATGATGTCCAATCCTTGCGCACTGAGTAAAAGTGTAGATAAAGTGGGACGTTCCATTACATGTAATGGAATGCTGAGAACGTCAAACATTTTACATTAATGAATATAGTTTTCAGATATTTGCTTGCCTAACATCAAATTTAATTTCAGGCCCTGGAGAAGTTTTCGACGCTAACGAAGGAGATCTCAAGCAAACTAGACGACTTTATGCATGGCATAGTCGACTGCGACATGGGAAACGACCCGACACAAACCAAAGAATTATTAGACTCGCAAGAAAATAGGTGAGTATTTGATGAAAATACATCCAATTATCTTAATCGTTAACCAATTCAATAGTGGGAAGTCCGTTAACCAAACACAATAATTGTCTGTAATAAACCCTTATTAATTTGATTTTTCTAAGACGTTTATCGGTATCACTGTCTGCGATAAGATCAATAGCATCAAGTCTCATTGCGGTGTTCTGATAGAGACACTGTCTATTATTCATTCACGACATGAAGTTCATTGGTGAAAATAATCTCATCTGCATGCTAACGATGGAAAGACTTGATGCTCACTATCTTGCTGTACTCCTGCCTACATACCTTTTTACCACAAACATTTGTGAATGAAACAATAATTATTGTTTTTGTGTGGTAAATAAAATATTTTCACTTTCACTTTCGTACATACACAAACTCACGCCTGTATCCCAGAGGGGTAGGCAGAGACCCGGGACTACCACTTGCCATGATCCTGACAGATAACTTTCGCTTCCTCAACATTCATTGGTCGTTGCCTACTCTTGTATTATTACTCCACTGTTAAATAACATTTTGAGTCTATTAGTTTAAGTGTTTTATATTATTTTCCCCTTATAAAGATAGACCTATTGTCTGTTAAAACTTAAGATTTGGATCCCACGATACAGGTCCGCCTAGTGTGGGATTCGCAGTGTATTGAACCTTTGTGGAAATAAATACATTTTTTGCACTTGTTAAGAGTGAGGTAGGTTCAGTTGTAGAGTATCAAAGTGAAGCTTGATAATCTACTTACCCGGTTTACCTATCTCCTCTATCCGAGAATTTGTGACTTTGATTGACGGGTCAAAATAATTTTGGGGTGTTGTTACGTCGAGTATGCTGTGTCCCTCGCACAATATAACATTTTTAGTAATTGTAATAAAGTCGCAATTTTAAACTTACGAGTTACTTAAAGGGATATAACTATAGTACCTATAGAGCAAAAGTTAAAGGGTATGTTTAACCTCTACACAGGTTACACATACTCGTACCCTTGAGATTAAATAGGAATATGTTCTTATGGTAGTCACTATATTATAAGAACATTTGTTATTAGATAATTCTTACATAAATTAAGTATAAGTATACTATGAGGATCTAAATTGCTATTTCTTCTCCACAGGTATAAAGCTTTAAAAGAAGAACTGGCTTCGGCGACATCGCAAGGCGAAGAATTGCTGGGGCAAGTGCGGAAACCAAATCTCACCTACAATATTATAAGTCACGTTGCAGCTGTTGAAAGGTAAACACCATTCATCCCCATTCAGCCGCTACCGGCAATCTGCTTCATATCGGAGGAGTCTGGAGATCCTTGGTCTGTACTCTCCAGGATGACTTTGGATTCGCTCACCATATTCTAACCATAACTTATAAACACATAGCTTTAAAAAAAACCACGCGTTAAAAAAAAATCTTTGTTAAGCCAAAATTACTATATTGAAGCATAAACAAACAATATCAGGACGAAAAGTAATAAAAATCCAAAAAACTATGTTTTGTGCGACCGTACCCGAAGGGTGCCAAACGGGACCCTATTTTCTCTGTCTCCGCTGTCTGTCTGTCCGACCTTTAAAGTGCTCTATCTTTGGAACCGTAATACGTGGCCAATTGAAATTTTCACATAATATGGCATGTGTTATTACCAGTGGTCGGAGTAGGTATATTGATTTTAGATACTTGCGTCATGATATCATAACATGGACATGCATTTCTTCCGGAATGTACCGGAGTTTCCAAAAATTTGGTAAATAGAGTAATAAAATAAAAAACCATATGTAAGCAAACAAAATTGTTTATTGTTAATACAAATAATCATTATTACAGTTTTATTAAAAATAATTATTTTTAATCCTCATCGGTTACAAGTTCTACATTTTGATTTTCTGTCTCTATACAATTAAAATAAATAACTATAATTTTTTCAATATTTTCTAATTTTAAGCTTAGGCTTTTACTCCAACACTTTTACTACAACAAGGTTTTTACACACCAGTCATTTTTTACTATTAAATTCTGGTCATCTACGCCACTAGCAGCATAGCGTTGAGAGTATTGATACATTTTTAACTAGTTTCATGTAATAATTTCGATGTTTCGGTATTTTTATCATAATAATCCGGAAACTCGGAGGCGTATCCATATTAACATATACGTTTGATGTCAGTGACCTTAATTCAATATACCTACTCCGACCACTGGTTATTACAGATAATAAAATCTTAAAAATAATAAAAAATAAGGGGGTCTCCAACTACATAGAAAAAAATGAGTTTTTTCGCCGTTTTTTTCTTTGTGCTCTATCGTAAAAACGGTAATACATACACAGGCATCAAACTTGGCGTGGTTTTTTGACTTGTTATATATTCTAACAACAAATAATAAAAACCGGCCAAGCGTAAATGCGGTATCTGGCCATTTTTCAACGTTGCGGTACTCTTACCACTTCGAATTTAGATTCACAGTTTGGAGCCAAAGGTGGAATATTTACAAATATGTTTTACCATTACTGATAAATCACTGTTCACAGTCACCCTATAGAACCGTTTTAGCCCATCGTTATTGGTTCTTCGACAGATCTGACTAGCCCACAGACTTCTTCGTTATGTCAATCATCTTAGCTCGTCGGCGAACTGTTTCATTTCTGATGCAATCCATCAAGGAGAATCCGAACAAAGTTCTTAAAGAATCGTGCGTTTTAGAGATGCCTTTAAAAACAATCATCATCATTATCATCATTCAGCCACAAGAATTCCACTGCTGGACAAGGCCTCCTCCATGGATTTCCACAAAGACCGGTTGGAAGCGGCTTGCATCTAGCATCTTCCTGCCACTTGGATGAGCTCATCTGTCCATGTATCAAGACAATATAAAAACAATATCAAGCTGATATCGTACTATTTTAATATCTAACAAAATAGGTTATAACTGAGAACTCATCTGTTAACAATTTGCAACACAAATAATTGGGTCGTCTCATTGTGAAGCGTGTAGGTAATTAGTTTACACTTAAGTTTCCTGCTCCTACATTTTTATTTTGTGTTCATTAATGATGTGAGAAATAGTTATTCATTGTGTAAATTAATATTGGGTACTTACATCATAATGAATGGAAGTTTAGCTAGTCCAAACAATGGTCTGTTTTCAGATTACTGGTGCAACTAGAAGAAACAGAACGACAATTCGACAACTTTTGGCAGAAGCATTCGACTAAATTAAACCACTGGCTCAGATTCAGAACATTTTTATTGAATTTCAAACAAATGCAGGTATTTATTACTTTCTTATAACTAGCTGGTTTAGCTTAAATACTATGGTGAAACTGGTCTAAATTGAAATCTAGACTGTTGCTGCTTACTCCTTGAACGAAAATCGAATACTGGCGTCTTAGGAGAGCACATTCTATGATTTTCCTTAGCAGGTCGGAAGACAAACGCATCAGATTTCGCTCTATTACCAACCAGTTCTGATATTTCCATGCATTTCTCGTCGTGATTGTTGTAACTGTTATTACTCGTCCGTTCAAACAGTTCTGGCACATGAATACCTTTTCTCTTCTGCGCCTCCAGTTGAAACGTTAATTTCTGTATTTTTCTAGACTTTTCTTCTAAATTCGCTGTCAGTTCATCAGCTTGTTTTCTCTTTTTATTATTCTCGGTTTGCAATGAAACTATTTTGCGTTTGCACGTCTCTAATTCGGCTTTTAACTTCTGTAAATTCAGTGTGTGTATTTCCTCCATGCATTGCAACTTCTCTCTCGAGTGATTCGCCAGTGTTTCCTGATACAATGTCTCTTGTTCCACTTGATATGACCAGAACGACATCGCTCTCATCGCTATATCCATGATTGTGTCAGGTTTCATGCCCGCCAAAACTATAGACTTAAACGTCTCACTCGGATGCAGGTCCGCTTGTATCACATCAAATTTGTCCCGCAGTTCGTTACCGCAAGCTGGGCAAGTTAATGCATTTTCAGCGTTTCTTTTAAACTCCCTTTTTCCGTGTTCAATACAGAAGGCGTGTGAACATGTCGTCACCCACGCTTGATTGGACAAAGATTTTCGGCACTTTCGGAAGTTACACACCATGTCCAATGTCATAGTTACGATTACAATCTATTAATATTTAATTATTGATATTTGTCAAAAAAATATTGTTTAACTTACAAACTTGTTTTGTTTCTATCAACCGAACTGTCATCGATAAAGGCATTGTAATTTTTTTATTATAACGAAAAAAAACAAAAAACTGAACCTCAAAAGAGTTTGGTACACCTAACGAAAAAGAGGCTTTCATCATATATCTACGTGTTTGCAACACGCCACACCATTTACCTATGTATTCTTAATTCTGATTCACAGGCTACATTAGATGCACACCTAAAGGCGGCATGTGATATGACTGAAGTCGGAGAGACGGCAAGCAGGGTTGACAGTCTCATTCAAGAAACGAATGACTTCGAGAAACTGTGCAACTGCGATCTCGATACGGCTTCTAAAGTAATTGATGATGGTCAGTCCTGCTTTAATCTAGCCACTGCAGACTTAAATCACTCGTCCACAGCTTTACAGCTTGAAGGTTACGGGCCGCCGTTTTCTGAATTGAGAATTTCACTAAGTAGGAATAATAGATTCTTAGGTGTCATTCTGTATCTGCAGATTTATAAAAAGCAAACATACTTAAGTATTTACTCACTTTCTCAATTCAAAAACCGACTGTATGTCTTCCAAATTCCAAACGTTTTCATACATAATTATGAATTTTGCGTAAAAACTGTTAAATCGTATCATGATAGGTATCAATCTTTTTCGAAGTAATACCTTTCATACGCTGGCCACTTGAGTCGAAAAAATCGGATGCCATTATCATAAGATTAAAAGAAAATATTTTTGTTTTTTAATTAATATGAATGGCGATCGTACATATTTTTGAAGCCATTACCCAGCCATCCGGAATATTTTGTATAACTTAAAGAGTTTCGGTCTTATTTATAAAAAACACGATTCCTTAAAACACTCGATAAAAGCCAATTAAAATAGTCCGGTGGAGATTTTACATGGAAAACACGTAAGAATTTAAGAGACGTAGACATTTTAAGGAATCGTGTTTTTATAAATAAGATCGTTACCTTTATTTTTTGTCAAAATAATCAATCGTAAATACGGCGGATATAATTAAATAGGTACTTTAATCGTATAATGTAGGTGCATAATATATTTCGTTTCATTCAGCTTTTGTCTACATGTACACAAACCGTTTATAATAGTAGTTTATGCAACTGTCATATAATGAAGGGTATTAAAACACGAGTGTGAGTTTATGAAACGAGCGCAGCGAGTTTCATAATAGTAACGAGTGTTTTAATACCCGTGTTATATGCAGTTGCATACACTACTTTATCTTCACTAATGCAATTAATCAAACAACAAATTTATTAAATTAAATTCACGCGTACGTGTATAATCACAGTGATTTTGCCGACATTAAAATTTAACCAATGAGAGCGCAGCTGCGCGCTTCAATAAAACGCGACCAACCTGATTGGCCCTGCAATCAAGTTGGTCGCGTTTTATTGATGTTATAATGAGATTTTACGATATCGATGTGAATATTATACCATCATGTGAAATTGCTTAAATTGAGTGTTTTGTTGTCTGCGCTATAACAGTAGTAATTATAAGTCAAATATTGAAAACATAAGTAGAATGTTACAACATTAGTGTAGATAAAAATCGTTAAAATACCGAAAGTAGTAATGTCTATCAAGTTGCTTGCTCGTCTTAGGTTTATTGATTCAGTTCAATAATTTAAGAACTATCAACCCCTATTATGTATTTCTTTATGTACTCAGACATTATTTAAAAAAATCTTTGCACTTGGACAAAAGCTAAATGTAATTACTCAGTGAATTTTTTTATTCTTATACTTACCGACTGTGTATCCAATAAGATTTCATACTTTTTGATATTTTATAAAAAAAACTCAACATGGAACGCTTTTGCTAAAATCAAGTACTTATAATGTGTTATGGTAGGTTACTAATCTTTTTAGAAGTAATAGCTCTTATACACAGGTCACTTGAGTAGAAAAAATCTTATCCGATGCCATTTGTATAGGACTAAAAGAATAGTACATTACTTCAGAGGGAAGAAAGTGACAGTTCCATACCGAGATTATGGAATTTGCGCCACGAGCTTGCGAGGGGCGCAAAACATTTGAGGTATGGAACTGTACTTTATCCTGAGGTATGTATAGTGCTTTTTATTACACCTACGAGGAAAATTATAGACATAAATGCATAGAAATGTTTACAAAAAACACAAAGATAAATGCTAAATCAATCGAAGTTTTTGCGAAAATGCGCGGGCTTTTCCTTTTTTTATTCGCCCGTTTCTGGAGTAGGCTAAGATCATAAGGTCATGCAGCCACTTCTTCCGTGATTCCGCGCGTTTTATATACAAAAATAATTTCGTTTTTAATTTTCTGTATGCACCAAGGAGATTGGTAACTGGTAAAAAAAAAACTGTATGTGGCCAGTAACAATTTACTTGAAATTTAATTAGTAGACAGTTAAAGTCTCTTTGCAGTATGACTGCTGACAAATTAAAAAAAAAAAAACCGGGTGTGCACACCTGCTCTGAAAATACATACTAATTATACCAATTAGAGGGAAGAAACGCCTTTATCCCGCCCTTCAAATCCTTTCATCCCAAGGTATGGAAGTTTGTATGAAAATCCTTCCGACCCAAGGGTGGGAAGTATGTATGAAATTCCATTACATACCCGGTTTTTTTTTTAATTTGTCAGCAGTCATACTGCAAAGAGACTTTAACTGTCTACTAATTAAATTTCAAGTAAATTGTTACTGGCCACATACAGTTTTTTTTACCAGTTACCAACCTCATTGGTGCATACAGAAAATTAAAAACGAAATTAGAAGGCTATATAGAGAACTCAATAGGAAATAAAAAACGGATCAACGAACAAATAACAGAATCAATAGCTTTCACTAATAATCCAGTTTCATCATCGCTTCAGCCTCAGCCGAGTACAAGCGCGACACTAATGCCCTTACCAGTGGTTCCTCGTAGCTCATCACCGCAGCCTTCTTCAAGCCTTCAACTAACAACTCAAGATGTAAACATGTCTCAAAATATCAAGATACCCGGACAAAATGTAACATCTTATAATAGCTGCACTTTTAATAATTGTACTTTTAACTAAATATAAACATTTATATGCATTTATGTCTATAATTTACATACCTCAGGATAAAGTACAGTTCCATACCTCAAATGGATTGCGCCCCTCGCAAGCTCGTGGCGCAAATGCCATAATCTCGGTATGGAACTGTCACTTTATTCCCTCTGAAGTAATGTACTATTTTTTAATCATTTTAATGGAGATATTATGTTTTTCTGACATACAGCCATTTCCCACAATTTACGAGCAGTAAACCCAATTATGTCGTACAATGAAACTTTTACTTAAAAAGTTTATCTTTTGTTAAAAAATGATTGGCAAACATAGCGGAATTGGCGGATATACATAACTAAATATTTTTATTACATTACGTAAATATATTTTGTGTTTAATTTGTCTACGTGTAAACAAACCGTTGGTACAAATTGTTAAAATACTGAAAGTAATAATCTAATTCGTTAATCTAGGTTCGTTAATTCATATCAATAATTCAAAAAATATCAACTCCTATTCGCAGATTTGATTTTTTTTTTCAAATTATCAACTATTTCTTGACATTGATAGTGTTTGAAATAAAATTCTTTGCCCCCAGACAAAAGATGAATGAAATTATATTTAATTTTTGTTGCCTTTCTTTCCAGGTGATCAATTAATGAAAGATCCTCTGAGCTCAGTCGATCACATAGAATCAAAATGTGAAGAGTTGAGGAGGACGAGTGCGTTGCTCAGTGATAAAATACAAAAACGAAACTTGCTACTTACAAAAGCGCGGGACCTTATGGACAGGATAGACAAGGTAAGAAATGTCTTAAATTCCTGCTACATTACAATTTACGGTACCGAATTAAAAGGTACGATACCTAATAATGTCAGTTAAACCCATGTTAAATCTAGCAAGACCGACTGTTGAGATTTTACATTTTCCTAAAGCCGCGTTTTCACGGTCCCGGGTTTTGATGGTCACTATGGTCAGTGCGCTCGGATCGAGTGCGTCGTCATAATCAACTATACGCACACGGTCCGAACGTACTAAGAAGACCGTCAAAACGCTGAATAGGCTCGGACAGAGTCATTAATCTTAGTGACTAAAAACTGTAGGCTACCCGGATAGTAGTGTACACACTTTTTAGTGAATTCAGACTTTTGCTCCTTTTATAGGCTTTTTGTTTCTAACGGTGTCGCTTATCGTGCTAAAAACGACCAAAAATTTACTGCTACGATGAATAGAAGCGGAATGAAAAATGTTTATCGTCGAACTTCAACAATAAAAGTAAAAGAGAAAGAATAGTTTGGTCACGGCAATGAAAACCATACACTTCACAACACTTCCACGGGTCACTATATTGTACGACCCGATAACGTACAGCCAATGGTTGATGCCCAAGGGACATATGTGCCGGAAGCATATGTGCCGTTCACATATGCTTAGCACATTTTACTTGACATGAAATCTGCTGTTGCCCTTAGCATTCGTTTAGAAATTTATTCCATAATCTAGGTTTTTTTTTACATACTTACTGGTCAGGCATGAAGCCGAGTATAGACCAGCTTAGATTTCATCTAAAATTTTGTAAGTTTATAAGGTAGTTTAACCTAAACATAACAGTTGTGTACGGTCAGAACAACTTCATCCTCGTCGCCTGTTGACTTGTAAAGCCTACTTAGCCGTGATAGTTTTCCTTTTAAGTTTATTTTACATTTTTTCCCGTTTCTAAACCTGTATCTCGAACCAAAATTTGAGCTTCAAAGCTGAATGTTTAATTTTTGAAAACATTTTCATTGTGTCGAGAAATTGCATAACTGATTTAGGTGCAGAGGAAGTACACCAAAAAAATTACATCGGGCATTGATTACATCGGGCATTTTTTACGATAGCTTTTATGCATGTAAATGTATTTAAAGTTTTTTTTGTGTGTACCGTTGCGACAGCACGTCACCGGCACCGCATTGTAATCATAGATTGTAATGTGAATAATCCTTTACGGAACGCTCTTGCTCAAGATGCGGCACTACGAGCCTTAGCAGTCACACGAAGGTTGATCTGAGAACTTGTCTCCAACCATAATCCGGCTGATATTGTGTGTCTTACGCTTACTTATCTATCAGCTTGCGTATAAAAATACTAAACTTTAAAATACCTAGTTAATCCGATACGTAAACAGAAACGTCTGAAAATTATTTTATATTTATTTTGAACGCAGCTTTGAAAATAAGTAAATCAAATTAGCTTCTGTAAACGAGGCACAACTCTATCAAGTGATTTTTTTGTCTATAGTTGGACAAGGATTATTGCCCCGTACCGATTTTGTACAGCCCGATAATGCGCACCCCGATAGTGTACAGCCAATAATCCGTGTACTTGTACACAGATTATTGCCTGTACATTATCGAGATGTGCATTATTGGGACGTGCGTTATTGCCTCCCGTTGCCACTATTAGCGCCATTTTTTTTGTAGCTAAGACGAAGACGAGTAGTACGCGGCCCGAGTGAAAAAAATGTCCGTTTTCATCAGAGTAGCATTTTTTTTTACTAAGATGTCCATCCGATACAAAACAAAAAATTTAAAACAACGTAGACTCTGATCTTGATGCTGTCGCGTTTAGACATCCGTACACCGAGCAATACATAGTCGACGTGATTTCGAGTCTAGCTACTTAACCGATCCGACGCGTCGCCCGTCTGCAATCACGCGCGATCTATGACGCGCGGTGAACACCGGACTGCAGTGGGACCGAAGCTCACCGAGATCTCGCATTTCGTCGTTATATGTATATTGTATAGGCGGGTGTCAGGCGTTAGTAGGAAGATTGGTAACTGATTCTTATTTAAACTGTGATACGAGTAGCTTCCGAGTGACAAAAATGGGTCACTCGGTCCGAGCCCACTTAGATAGTTAAAACGCGGCTTTAACATTGTGCCACGTTGTGACGTGTGCAACATAATTATGACAATGGCATATGTCTCGAATCCACTCACATGTCTTTGCTGCGTATTTACACAAGGGTCCAACGATTGCCAACGAAGGATATTCAGGCTCGCATTCGCAATTTTACAATGGACGACGACGAAATAATTATAATTGCTAGTTCTATTTGCGATAACGAGTTAGCAAGGGCAAGAAAAATAAAACGAAAGGATCGCAATTATATTAATTAGCAATTTCTATCCAGCAAACACTTATTTTTGTTTTTACTTTATAGTCCTTATTAGTAGGACCCTGAGGTAGGACCCCAAAGACATGATTTTTCTTTGATCGATTAACAAAAACATTACGGAAAATATTTATTAGGTTAGATTTCCGCACGCTACGCTCTCTCGCTTTAACTGAGCGTTCGTTCGTTGGTGTTCGGCCACCGTCCACACTGAGTTCGATCTAACTTATTTTCTCTGTTCTGTGGATCTAATGAACGCCAGCGAAACTCAATCTTTGGCATTCGTTGGGGCGGTGTGTACGTAGCATAACACAGATAAAAAGACAAAGTCTAACATAAGAAGTGTGAAGATGTTAGATCTTTGTCATTCGGTAGAATTTACAATCAACGAGTAACATATTTAGCAATGTTCTTTCATTATAATCCCCGGAAACCGAAGTCGCGGACGCTGCTGTTTAGATTATTTTTGTTTACAAGCTTTTAAACAATTTACAATAGGACGCAATATATGCTTTGTTTCACACAATGCATTCTAGCATCATTGGGTCATTCAACATCCTATCTAATAGGTGTTAGACATTGCATCAAGTTAGTCCTTCGCCATGGCGTCCCACCTTCGATTTTGCAGTAAAATAAGCTTGCCTCATCGGAGCACTAGGGCTGTGTACACGGTTAATGGAAAACGGAAATCCTGTCTCTACTCTACAAGGATGAGCTTGAGCATACGAGGAGCGTTTGGCGGGTATTTTCCAGTGATTCACTTACCTGATATAACTTACGTTGAGAAGACCTGAGAAGACTCGAACTTCAACTCATTCAGCCGGGGTGGCAGTTTTGTGTTTCAAATTGCGTCGCAATTAAGTGCAGAATGTCAGAAATAACTACCTATTAAACGTATTGATTTTGAAATAGCATTTAATTAATTTGGACGGGATGCAAGCACATTTTTGCTAAATTATTAAATACTGAAACACCACTTTCACTCAATTGTAGCGCAATAGAGGCACATCAACGGCTAGAACGGGGGCCGCTTGGTTGTGTTGCTGTTGTGATTAAGGAACATCCTCAATAATGCGCCACTCTTGTCGATATTTGGTTTGTAACTTGCAAGTTTAGTGTGTATTTTATTTAGAGCTATTTTTGAGCCTACCGTAACTAAAAATGTACGAGACCTACAAATTGTATGGCTGTCGAGATATTGACGTCCATTTCTACGTTTACCTGAAGAAATGTTGTTCCTGTTGGGGGCTTCTTTGTAAGTTTTGTATTTTTTTCTCGTCGTTAGTCCAACGAGTGGTGCACCACGGGTGTGGAGCTCCTGGCGGGCGAAGGCGGGCTGCTGGCCGTGGAAAAGTTGCTGGAGGACGCGAAGTCCTTCGGCCTCACCGCGCCCGACCAGTTCCGGGAAATGCTCATGCAGTCGGCCACTCAAGAGACCAGGGCTCTCGTCACTCAGGTGAGGTTTCTTGACTCTCTGAATGCTCTCAAGATCCTGGCAAAACACCGCTCGCACTTTCCATTTATCTTAAGGAACAATACTTGACTTTTGAATGTCCAGTGCTTGTCCATAAGCCTACTCCCAAAGAAAGAAGTAAGAATAAGCAGAGGCATCAAGTCATTTTGTAGTATTCAAAAGTGACGATTCCACCCAGAAAGAGCTTTAGTCTTGACGTGTGGTTGATTTTCCTCTTAACGTGATCATCTTTCCAATCACGTCTGTTTATAGCTCTTCTACCTTCTCACAATAAATTATCATGAGCCCGCCCTCAGGTGGCGCAACGAGTGGAAGACGTATGGCTCATGGTGACCGTGAAACGGGCCACGCTGCAACGAGCTGCGGCCAAGCCGGCCCGGCCCGTGCAGTCCGTGCCACCGCACAGCGCCGTGCCGCCAGGGACGCCTACCAACGTTGAGGTGAGCCTTTCCACAGGTTTCTCACGTATTCTTCGAAACCCAAGTATTTCCTAAGGAATCTTGGCTAAGAATTTTTTCATATCTTTGCAAAAGGTGAAGTGAAGTGCTTTGGCGCCTGAGATATATTTTTGAGAGTAAGCTTGACCAGCATCTATTGCAAAAATGTCTAAGTAAGCCTTGAGTGAGGCCTATGTCCTGCAGTGGGCGTCAAATCGCTGATGATGACGATGAGAAAGCCTTGGAACGCGATAACTATTTATTTGTATTTGTGTATTTTCATGTTTGTTACGTCCTTGCCTGGTAACCATAGCACAGGGTATCTTATTTTGGGACCAGGTCAAGTGATTGTATTGTGTGGAAGTTATTATTATTATTATTATAACTCTTTCGTTACCATTATGTTTTTGAAAAACAGACGTACCTAATTCTAAATCGCACTAGCGGTTGCTTATCTGCGGCGAAATACTCGCATTTATAGAACGGATAAAAACATTTTGAAACTCGTGCACGTTCCCTTGCGATTTTTCTCCCAAATTCATAAAAGCTTGCGGGAGTTTATAACCTTTCAGTTCATTCAACATAGGAGGCCTTCCTACTACGCAGAGCATGTTGTTTGATCTTTGCCCTCCGCTAAACGAAAAAAGATACGTAGATAGGAATATTCTTTATTGTACCTATATCACTAAAAGAAAATACTTTTAAATAGAAAACCATCTTTGAAACAAATAGACAAGAAAATAACCACTTCTCAATAACTCTTAATAAGCTTTTTAATAAGGCTCATTACGACATCGTTCTAAATAAGTAAGTAATTCACCTCACGAGGTCCGTCTGCAATCATCGAGTGCAATGCCACAGCGATCTCGGCTGACGGCAAAACATGGTAGCTTACTTGTGTGACCACTTTCATACGGCCAAGCGCCGAAGTGTCGGTAACTCAGCGCATTTACCGCTAGACCTAGCGTAGAATACCGTTGAAGCCAAACCACCGGCTAGATACCATATCACAGAACATCATCTGTGATATGGTATATACGTATAGCCCCTGTTTCACGCGCACCAAATCTTGAGCAATTCCAATCGTCAAACTGTCAAATTCCGTACAAATTGTTATGGCAAACGTCAGGGTGCCGACAGGATTTGGTGCGCATAGTTAGGCCTTAGGCAAAGACATAACAAACATTTAACCCAGATGAGGCCATTTGAAAAAATCAAAGTGAGCGACGGAAAACAAAAATACGGCTGATGACTGATGTGTATGTTTCATCCCACAGACAGATTAAACATACTTTAGTTTCTTTAATGTGGAACAGATTTTAACAATTTCAAAGTCGCAACAAATACCAACATTGGTAGGTGTTATTGATGATGATGAAATTATTTTGGATTTTTTTCCAAATGTTAAAAGGGAATGTGTGTGGGTAGTTTTTTATTTTTTTTATTTTTTGTATGTCTTCTATTTCGCTTCTAAAAGCAATGTCATTTCAATCTAAGTTTGACGCATGTTTTCTATTGACCATCTGTTGCAGAAAAGTTGTGCGCTTTTACCGCAAACAGCGCTTCAATGAAATTATTAGGAGGTTGTGGATTCCGTTGGTAAAGACCAACGGAATCCACAACAAATTGGTTTAGCTATATTTTACCACATCCTCTAGCGCTTTTCCGTCATTTGCGCCGGCAAAAGTTGATCAGTATTCTGCTCCATGTTTCCTATAGACCTGACGTGCATCCTAAACGAAAGTAATGGCTATTGGCATGCCAGGGTCTGTTTAAAGTTTTTTCGTCATATGAATAGGACAGGTTAAGAGAAATGTTAATGATTCACCAGACACGAGTGCGTGGAATTCCTAAGTGAAGGTATTATCTAAAGATCCATTGAATGAGGTGCACTTGACTTTGATGTAATGGATTGCGATGTGCGTAGGAATTTCAACTTTAGCTTTTTCTTTTATGGTATTAAATATTATCGTACCGAGTGAATAAATCTGCACTTTGAGCTTTTTCATCATCATAAAAATAATAGATATACTGCAGCGGTTGACTGGTTAAGAACGATGAAAGTATTTCATCCTCCAACCAAACGTTGTAGGACTTTCAAACACATTTTAAGTGCTTACAGTGCTTATGTCTTTCTGGCTAGACGAGTAGATTTTAATCGATATCCTCTGTCTTGCATCTTAACTACAAAATGCGTAACTAACAGTAATTTATATGCGTCCCAAGAAATTCATTGGCCTTGCTATCCGATCCAAAAGATCTGCGGTGTCACTTTCCTTTTTGCTTAGGTACCGGTTTTTTGGCGAGGTAAAATTTTCTATTGCGTTAGGTTTGTTTATTAAAGAACTAGACGACTTTTTTAGGTTTCTGTCTGTTTCACTTTATGAGCGTGGAGAATATACTGAACATGATACTGAAGAAAGTAAATGAAATGAAAAATAAAATCAATTTATTTGCTTAGTTAGAACGTGGTGCATTACTATGACATGTTCTTAAATATGATCTCACACTCTGTTAGGTATGTTCTAACATGTAAATGTGTAATTTAAATTTATTTATGTAATTAAAATGTCAAAATGTCATTATGGAATACAAATGTCAAATCTACTGTCAGGTACTAAAATATCTACGATATTGATTTAATACAATGTCCAAGTTAAATAATTGAAATGTCAGTTGCATTGAATTACGTGAAATAGATTAAAATTAAAATGAAAAATAACTTTAATGTCAAAAATAAAATGTCTTAAAATGTACTTCAATTTATCTGTCAGGAATTAGAGAATAATAGCACTTTTGGCACATTTCGGAAGCACTGTGATTGACAGGTTTTTTTACTCTTCATAAAGGCCAAGACACACCCTATAAAGTCGTACTAACGTCTCAAACGTCATTTATTTTATAAATTTATATATGTTTTAAAAACGATAAGAAATTAAAATAATTTACCTGCAGTATCTTGATCAGTAAGACGTTAACTATAAGAAAACAATATAATATCAACCTCTTACAAAAACTTTACCTCCCAAATTATCTATTGAACATCGTACATCTTAATTTTAGGAATTAGGAAACAGGGGGGATACCCCTCGACCTTATAGAATGTAGCATAGTCCTGTCATTATTTCGGACTTCGTCAACAACCTTTTCTATGAAGCCAAACTTAAAACTAAAACCTTCTACTATTGCAGAATTTATTGCGAACTACTAAGCATATATTCCCACAGCAAAGGCTTTCTCTTCGAGTGAGAGACATTGATTTGTGCATATAAACACCGCGGTACATGCCCAGCGCGGCTACGTAATTCCATGGCTTAGCATGAATCATACGAAAATAGCCTGCTTGTGCATAATATCTCTAATTAGACAGGTTCATCGAGGTTACAGCTGAACTCGCAGGCGAAACCTCGCTTGCCACTTACTATGCGGACAACTCCGATATCTTGCTGAAGTTCCTAAGACAACAAAATGTATGGAGCCTCTGATTTGCATTTCGTGATTTCGAAGTATAAATTGTTCGAATTGATGAGTAAAAGGTAAGAGGATGAAGAGATATATCTCTTCTGCAGATCCTCGCTAAAAAAATGCGACGACTTGTAGATACAAATAATGGTTTTAAAAACAAAGCGTGTTGGTTGCGCAAAATATTTTGACAAGAAAAAAAAAAATCAAAATACTATCTATAGAAAAAGAATAAGTTTGGACTAGCTAGGAGGTTGCATACTTTTTGGCAGGTGCAAACTGGGAACTTAATATTGTTATACCGGGTGGGTAGAAAGTTCGCGAGCGCGGCCGCTATACAATGTCAAAGCGCACGCGCGTGCAGCTTTCATGGCGTACTCGGAATAATGCACCATGACGTCATCAATTCACTGCCTGTATCATCAATGCACTGTGTGTGATATCTGTGACATTGATGCGAAATTAGACATTGTTATAATCATATTTGTAATTATACTTACACCAGAAATAATTAGTTTAGCTAGAGAACCTAGCTTTTCATTAATTTCAATTATTTTGTTTTTTATGTAAGTAATAAAATAATAATCCGTCTGAGTAAATTAATTAACTATTTAAAATAAAACAGCGATCACGTAAGTATTCATTTGCGCTTACTATGTCGTAGAATAATGATTACAAAATATAAAATTTCAATGCTTACATAAAGCGCATAAATGTGATATCGAATCTGAGAATGAAAATGTTTGATGAAACGGACATTCTCAGAGTATGATATTTCATATTATAAATAAACGATTAAGGAATTGATATCGAAGACATAAGTAGGGTATTTGGGTAAAGTCAATAGTGAAAATAATAATTGCAGACAAGTAAAAATGGTGTGCTGACGTTTAAATAGATAACTTGAGTGAATATTCTGGTAGGTATATCAATGAACGCCGCGAATAAAAATTATTAATGTGTAAGTACACATCAAAACGATTTCTACAACTTTCTACACCGGCACCGCTTCGTATCAATGGCATATCATAACGTTATGGCAACTTCCAAAACTGTTAGCACGGTTGAATGACAATGTGTTGTGAAAGCATCCGCCCGTAATAACTGTGTAACTCTATGCGCTCTGTGATTCTACTACGGATTATGGCAACAATATCCGGAAATGCTGTCCACGTGATTGTTTACAAACATCATGCTTGGACACAACAAAATACAGATTAGGCATGACGTTACTCATGTATTTTCTTGCCATTGGCAAGAAGCTTTATCCATAAATTATGTCACCCGTTAAGGCGGGTGAGGGGGTAAAAAAGTGTGACATCGTGATTGTGATCATCGACAAGTCATAAGTTTCGTGACGTCGTATGTATGAATTTAAGGTACCTTATCATCATTATCAGCCATTTGACGCCCGCTGCAGGACATAGGCCTCCATTATGGTTTTGAACCATGAAGGGTTTTGCCATAATCTCAGGAAGACGCTGCTGCCCGTCTCCTGGTAATTTATTTCCTTAGTCGCCTTCTACGACATCCACGGAAGGGAATGGAGTGACGCTATTCTTAATCCGGCGCCACACGGTTAAAGTACCTATTACAACTCAAAACTTCAACTCTAGCTAAAAAATTATATAAGTTTAAAACTTATATAAGGTTTAAAGTTTTTACCACGTTTTCTGTTCATTTCTGTGATGTTTTGTAAATTAATTTAATTTAATAATTTCTAAAATGTATTTCTTTATTTTATTTATATAAATTTTGCAATATAACAGTAATTACACCAAAGCTTTGGAATTTTAGAACTGAGTACTACATGGTACTACCTATCAAACATCTTCTAGCATTCTCTTACATACCTTCATCACACTTCCAATCCCATCCGCAAACATTACAAAATGACGACGTGACCACCTGTGATAAAGACCTCAAATTCGTGCTACGTAATTTTTGGATGGCCCCCAAGAGGCTGAATTCTACAAAATCTTATTTTGATCGTAATGACCTTTAGTTGAAAACAGACAAGAAGCCTGAGAATATTAAAAAATCTAAATTACAAACCAGTTGTCAACTACAGATTTCACTTCCCGCTCTTAAAGAATTTCTGATTCAAGGTAACTTAGCTGCAAAAAGGTGATCGTGCTCCTATTTGCCTAGCTGTTTACGTTCCTAGGTTCTTCATTTAACTTTGATATAAATAGGGGTTAAAGTATGAAATTGCCGTTTTATTGCAATAGGTTCTTTGAATTGACATAGAATCTTCATGGTTTGAGGTTTTCGAATGAAACTTTTTTCAAATGGTTTCTATACTGTTCTTTTTTTAAAAAATGTGAAACATTTGAATATCGACTTTTAATTGTTTTTGTTATTCAATTTAGACAAGAAAGATGGATACTGCGAAAATTCGAGTGATTTTTGAATACGAGTTCCGACGCGGAACTAACGCGGCAGAAACACCCCGCAATATCAATGCTGCGTTTGGAGAGGGGTCTACTAATGAACGCACCGTGCGATTTTGGTTTAAACGCTTTCGTGATGGAAATTTCGACTTAAAGAACGAGCCACGAGGAAGACCGCCCACACATGTGAATAACGATGAATTAAGAGAGATAGTGGAAGCCGACCCTAGTCAAACTACCCAGGAATTAGCGGCATGGTTTAACGTTACCTTACCCACAATATTGACTCACTTGCGTCAAATCAATAAAATAAAAAAAATACGAAAAATGGGTGCCTCATGATTTGACTGATCTGCAGAAAGAAACGCGTGTTGAAACTTGTGTTGCCTTGTTGAACCGGTACAGAAATGAAGGAATATTGGATCGAATTGTAACATGTGATGAAAAGTGGATTCTTTATGATAACCGGAAAAGAACAATGCAATGGCTGACCCCAGGTCAAATGCCACAAAGTGTCCTAAAGCAAAACTTACCAATAAAAAGGTAATGGTAACTGTTTGGTGGTCTCAGCCTGGTGTTATTCACTATAGTTTTCTCCGATCTGGTCAAGCAATAACGGCAGATGTCTATTGTGCCGAACTCCGAACCATGTTGACAAAACTAGCAGTAAAACAGCCCCGACTCATGAATCGATCTTCACCATTATTGCTCCACGACAACGCGAGACCTCACACAGCACGAGAAACCATTTTGACCCTTCAGGAACTGCAGTTAGAAACCATTCGTCATCCTTCGTATTCACCAGACCTTGCTCCAACGGACTACCATTTTTTTCGTGATTTGGACAATTATCTACGTGACAAGAAGTTTTCTTCCCAGGAGGCAGTACAAAATGCTTTCACACAGTTTGTGCAGTCTAGATCGTCGGAGTTCTATCGCAAAGGCATTAATGACCTTCCCATTAGATGGCAGCAATGTATAGATAATAATGGCAACTATTTTGATTAAATAATTTGTTAAAAATTAAAAAAATAAACAATTTAGATTTTCAGTACAAATCGGCAATTTCATACTTTAACCCCTAATATTTTACGTATACATAGAACAAAATATAATTAATTACTTTGTACTTGGTTGAAATTATAAAGATAAAAGAAACTACATAGAAGTTTTGGATTCCAAAGAGATATTTAAAGATTTATAGGTCATAAATTTACTATAGTTGCATAATAAAAAAAACAGGCCAAGTGCGAGTCGGACTCGTGCACGAAGGGTTCCGTACTGTCTGTACAACATTTGAATATTTCAAGCGTCTACCTGTTGCCCTTATTAATATCGAGCAAAAAACGGCAAAAAAAATCACGTTTGTTGTATGGGAGCCTCCTTAAGTATTTATTTTATTCTGTTTCTAGTATTTGTTATTATAGCGGCAACAGAGATACATCATCTGTAAAAATTTCAACTGTCTATCACGTTTCATGAGATATAGTCTGATGACAGACGAACGGACGGACGAACAGCGGAGTCTTAGTAATAGGGTCCCTTACCCTTTGGGTACCGTACCCTAGAAAGATCCAAACAAATCCTACTATTTGGCTCGGTTGACAGATTTTGGTTCTGTCCGAATGACTATAAAGGAATTTAAGTTCTAGTCTATAGAAGAGTTTTGTTTATTGAGGGGGAATCAGATTTTATTTGTACAATCGCTATGATATGGTGCGATTAATTACACCGTCTTAATTGTTGTAGATATATCAAGCAAGACTGCTTTTCAAACACGGTACGAGTACTTTTACCGCTCTTCTATCCGGTGGTCTAAGTACATAAACATTTTTGCCTGTTTTATTAACTTTAGTTGCAAATACAATTTTTCCCTACCTGTATAATTATTCAAGTTCTGTGTGACGAGTTGTAAAAAGTTGAATTCCTTGTCAAGCATGCAGCCAGTTCCTCATCATAATGCAATGCATTGAATGACTTTCAACAACGAATCTCTGTAATAGGAGGCAGCATTCCATTCCCAAGGTGATCGCATTCGTTATCTCATATCTTTACCGTCAATAATGCCGATAGCGATCTAGTTATGTCACCCAACAATAGAGTGGCGCTTTATTGTGTTGTTCGACCTCCAATGTCCCTAGTTCTTTGTTTTGCAACTGAAATGATAGGATCCTTGAGCACTCAAAGGGGTAAAAGCTTCTCTAAAGAGACGAAAACTGAGTACTAGTAAGTGGTTACTTGTGTTGTGCATCCTCACTCTCACGTTTTCCACATAATGTGAAACCGCCCGCTTCACCTTGGGAACCTATCGGTTTTCAATGCCTCAGCGCCGTTAAGTGCCATTCTGTGTTAACTCGTCGCTCACCACTGTTTTTTGGCCCCCCCGCGATCATAGCGACCGAACTACCTCTGAAGCAGACTGTGGGTCTGGGTTTGATGGTTTTAACTGGTTTCCTGCGGGGTGCGTAGAGCGTATCACCATTGTCACTGTTTTTGTTATCTGTAACATTAGCTACATGCAAAAATCGAGCTTCCCGTGCGATTGTAGCCTCTATAGCGTGCACTGAGGACTTCCTCTAATATTATCTAATGTGTGGGTGGTATGTGTGTGGCTACTGTATCGGCAGATGCAACGCTTTGTTCGGCACCGGTGGCCTATAATGATTCAATAAGCTGTCAACATAGTGCACTCGTGTGTTTTGTTGCCACAATGGTGGGAACCACCTGTCGATGGCGGTGCGTGCTAATAACTTATTTATTTGTAACAGTCTAAAGCAAATTGTTTTGTAAAAGGAGCTGCCTACTGTTTGCTTTGTTCTGCCTCGTGTGCTGAACCGTTTCTCCAAACGTGCTTCGATTTAATTTATTTGAAAAAGTTGGATAACGAACCATGTGGGATGCTATTTATTAGGTCCAATGTCGTATTCGTCTGCAAACTTATATCAGATTGTTGTTCTGGTTTCACCTTATTAGTCGGGATTAAATGGTTAAAATAAAGTGGCCGACCAAGATCCAAGTACGTTGGGTGCGTGCAACCCAAATAACCCATCGCCCACTCGGTGTTGCCATATTGGGTGGACGTTCTTTTAGTGATACCAAAAAGAGTCGTTTATACCACTCAGTAAGTCCCGGTCTTTTTGTGACCTTTTCAATTTTGAATCAAGGATAAATTAAGTTTGCCCACTCTCCACGATCCTGACAAAGCTCTTTCAATTCAACAACATTCATTAGTCACCGGATTCGGGTGCTTTTTATCTTGCGCTTCGCATATACGTACCTATTTGGTCGACATATGTCCGGATTTACCTTACCCTGGTCTCTGCCTACCCCTCTGGGATACAGTTGTGACTTTAAGTAATATAACGTATCAGAAATTAGTTAGAAGGTAAGAATAAAAGATAGACCATACCAAATTCCCGGGTATTTCTTTTAACTTAATACTGCAGAAAACTTTAGTTTTAATAATTTTATAGATGTCAATATGAAAATTGGTAGTCCTGGTGTACATACAATAAAGAATATTCTATCTATCTATCTAGATCCCTGCACTGTAGGTAAACCACTCTCTGCCCACGCGAAACGGTCTGTCGACATTCGTCCGACAATATAGCTGGAGTTGCCAAATACGGCACGTCTGGGACGACAAAACTGAAATTCTTTAGGCCATATTAACCTAAAATTAAGACCATGAAATATGGAGGCTTTATACAATAATATTGGTCGTTTTCTCTACGAAATATCTGCCGCTAGTCATACGATTCGAATTACACAGCGCAGTTTGTTTGAAAAAAGTTAAATGTAGGTTAGGTGGGTACCTCAACCGGTCGTGTCGACGAATCAATCAAACCTGGGATCAAGTTCAATGCCGTAGCAATAATAAAAACTATGACTGTGCATAATCTCTGGTGTCTATTCAATAGTTTCAGCATATTCATCCTCTCATTCAATTGTAAAAAGTTTCGCCGTTACGAAAAGGCTGCTTCGAAGTTACGAGTACCTATTTATAAAATGGTTTCATGGACAGATATTTCGTGGTCATGTAGAGTCTCAATTCGAGTATAGAACATCCTGCATTATATTAGGTCTGACGACTATCGTAATTAGTACGGAAATATTATTACACAATTATCGTAAATTTTAAGTAAATATTGTTTTAGTAGCCGATTAACAGCTCTTCATACAACGGTTTCAAGCAATAGTACTTACCTAACTAGCTAAGTACCTACCTCATCTAATCGTGCTACATTCACGGAGCTTAATTATAGGTGCATAGGTACTTGAACAAGTTTTAATTTGCACAATAACGTTTTAGTAAGTATCAAAATCTTTCCTAATCACCTAAACTTTTTTTTAAATTTGTTTCCATGTTGTGCATCGAATTCTGAGGGTATTCAGTAGGATTAAACCAATGGGTCTGCATAGTGTAGTGTGCAATTTGCAAGTAGAAAAGCGGTCAGAGTGTTGACAACTTGACAAATATGGAAATACGAGCCTATTGCATCGACGACGGTTTTGCAACTGCCATCCGACAACGCGGAATCATGCAACCGAAAAACGTATTTGTCGCGCAACAGTAGGTAAGCTACCTTTTTACATCGTAGACACTTGAAGTTTCACCGCAGACACTTTTTAAATCATAGTTTCAAAATTATCTGCTGCTGAAAAAACAACGAAAATCGCCTGCCTCCCCGGCGCCCCACGACGCAATTCCTATAGTGCCTTGATTTTAATTTACAAACTACATTTCGGATCGTAATAAAACTTTAACAATATGCTTAGAGGACAAAAATCGAGGCGATTTAATTCCAATTCCAAACACGAACAAAGTGTTTGGAAATGGAATTAAATCCCCTTAAATTACTGATCTCGGGAAGAAAGCTACTAAGCTTTCACTGCTTTCTTTGACTGAGCACAGATGTGATGTGAGTAACATTCACTTAAAGTGACCGAAAATAAACCGAATCACGTACATTCGGTACATTACAATTACCGTGGTCGATCGACCCGAAACCCAGATGTATTGTGAGCACGCATAGCTTAGACATTGGAAATCCCAACGGAGATGCTGAATAAAGATGATGGCGGATGTCCCGACATTTCTCTCAACATAAAATGTATAAGCTCCAAGGTTCTGGAAAACTGAAAATGATAATTTGAGATATAGACAGATTACCATGAAGTGGTCATGTCAAGTCGTCGAAGTTATGTATCCCGCTTTAGAAGCGGTTTATACAAATGATTTTGTGTGCGTGTATTTTTCTACTCAATTTAATGCTAATTGCAAAACCAATCGTTACAAAGATAAATGAAAAACATTCAATTCAATTCAATTCAAATATTTTTATTCATTGTAAAAACAGAATGTTTACTTAATGAACGTCAAAGTTGTTAGTTTCACAATTAATGGATTATGTGGAGAAGAAGCTAACAAAGAAACTCCACATTTATTCTTTTCAAAACACGTTTTAACTTAATTAACAGAGTTTTCAACTTAAAATATTAGTCATGAATGTCTTGAACACTAGTCACAATCGTCCTTTAAATAATATTAATCTACTGTTTAATGCCAAACATCTTTGTCTTCTAAATAATCCTTGATGTTATAGTAAGCCTTTTTGCACAGAATGTGCTTAACACATTTTTTAAATCGCGTTGGAGCAAAAACAAAGATATCGCGATTTGTATTCCCCAGGTAATGATGGAGTATGGATGTTGGAGTTCCACACCACTCGATGACACTGTAACCCAATTACGTGTTCCGAGTAGAGCTCGTCAGATCGTGAAAATGTCGGCAAAAACACACATGGAGTGCATAAAAATTTATTATTCTACGTTTACATGTTTCGAGTCAATACTAGATACTTATTGTACGTGATGAGGTGCTTGTCAGTCTTGTCACGCATAACTTGGATTCTATTATTTTACAACTTACAGGAATTTGTTCTAGTTGTTTTTTCATTTGTTTCTTTTTTGTGTCATTAGCCGCTCCGCTAGTAATGATACTAGGAAGTGAAAATAGGCATTGGTCGCCCTTGTTTTTCAGTATTTAAAAACGAATTAATATTGACACTTTTCTGATTTTTTTTCATTGTTCTGCCAAGGAATGCGTGTTTGTTTCTCTTAAACTGTTTGACAACACACTTATTACCCAACGGCAGTTATGAATTGGTGCTGGGGACTTTTGCGCTGCTGTTCGTTTGTGCTAACCATGTGGTTTTATGAAACGCTAACTCGGGAATGTGTGGGACATTTTGTTTAATTTGCATTTAAGAACTTCAGCATTGCAAGTGCATTGATTTTAAATACTTCTTACTCATCGTTGCAATTTCTCACAAGTTGTTTGAGGCGTCATTAGCCCCATATTAACGACTCGTCGACATTTTTCCCGCCATATCCTCTCGTTCGTTCAAGTTCATCCTGTAATTTATTACAGTGTAAATTGTAATTTTCAGGATCATAACACGTTCCCTATCTGACAATATACGTCAAATTGAATGTCGCGTCAGTAGATGGAGGATTTCCGAGGTGAGCGTAGCGGGCGGTGCGGCTCGACTCCGCAGCAGTCTGTTCGATGAGCCGTAGCGCGACGGTCTTGTCTGTGCGTGCATCTTTCAATAAGATCTTCTGACATCATACCCTCCTAGTACCTGTGGAGGAAAGTTCTTAGTGGATTTACGTGTTGTGTTTCGCGTGTGATGTTAAAGTGAATTTCAATAAGAAATTAGACTCGTGGGTGTCTTCTAAGCTGGAGTTGTGTGTCTCGATGGTCCTGTAGAACTGTCGGCGGTTTGTCCCGATGAAGCGGGCCACCTGGGTGGACGTGGAGACGGGCAGCCGGCTCGGCTGCAACGGCGAGATATTCTGGAGCGAATGCGCGGAGGAATGCGACTGTTCATATTGCAACCCCAACTACATATGCGTGTGTAGCGATAAGGTATTGTTGCTTTTTGAAAATCCACTTCTCCGAGAGCTATTAGCATTTAGAGGGGCTCTACCCCTCAAAGTTTCTGAAAAATAATGAAGGTTTTTAGATCCTGTTTACGTTCATAATTTGGATGACATCACATCAATTGTGTCGTTTTATTAGGCACGTATATGTATGAACAATGCTTGACGTAAAATTATTTGTTTAGTAAATGTTATAGCAAAACGACTTCGTAATTGTTGATAAGCTAATTACGTAAGGCGCTCATTGTAGTCAAGGTTTGTAGACCTTTAATTTGGAAATAGGATTGTTCTATCACACTATCAATCCTGAGTTGCGGAATAACTAAATATGTACTTCAGCGAAATTTATACAAGCAAAATTTCAGTTTTATGTAGAGTCGTTAGTGATATCCCGCTGTTCCAAGACGAGCAATTTGAACTCTTTGTTTCTATCTTGTTTGTCTCTAGAAATTCATTAACACTAACTGATGTTGTCGCTCATAAAGCTACAATGCTCGGTGACACACTTTCGTCCAGCCGGCAATAATGCGCGCGACCTGCAACTCACCTCCCACTGAAGTTGAACGGCGATGATGGGAGATTGATGACTTTCAGAGAACCTCGTCTCAAGTGCCGTTGGCCTAATGACGCTTTGGAATCGAATGCCCGCTGCCAGTTCCTAAAGGTGCTTACTGACAGGAGGTAGGTACTGATAATTTTCTGTGAACGTTGCCACTCTAAGCGAGTTCATGTCTGAAAAACAGTTTTGGTTCCGCTCTACTTAGTTTGGCAACGAATAACCGCACATAATCACCACGTAACCTTTCCCAAACCAAACAGCGTCTTTAACAACCTCCTGAAATGAGAACTTGGGACAAAAGACGTGTATTACGCGACTCTTTTATGGCTCGCACCAACAATATCCTAAAAGCTAGGCCGGCCTACTCGCTCACATCACAAAACAGTAAGAAACAGAAGGAGAGGAGAGCGCTGGCACGGTAAGCCAGAGTTCGCGGGTTCAAGTCCCAGACATGGGTGGAATTTTTAGCCTCAAAATAGGTTTTTAAGAAACAGATAGTTTACTTCCGACATGGTTATATTTTCTTCCACTATCAATCCGTCCAGGCTTGCGATATTATGGTCGCAAGAATTATGTCGCTTACAATAGGAACTGTTCTGTGTAGAGTCTGGTGCAGAGGATTTTCCTGTCCGTGCGTTAGGTTTCTTCCAAAAGACTGCATCAATCCTGCTACTCACAAGTGCAATGGTACTTAAACCAGTAACTTTACGAATTCATTATGCTAAACTAACTTCACATCCTCAACAACTCATCATCAACTGCACTTCTTCATTATACTTATTATTAGTAATTGTTTTCTGGTGTACCTCTACAATGAATAATATTCTTGTCTTATTTTGTTATCATTAGAGTACTGTGATTTAAAGTTGATACTTCTGAAACCTTCAGTTTTGTGTTCGTCTCTCACAATGAACGAGAAAAGTGAAACCTTCGATATATGGAGGCTTTTTTTCAACCCACAGCTACTTGCGTCTTTGTTTCTTTGCGCATGTGCCTAGGCTAGAACATGTACTTACAATGTAGTAGGCAAAAAGCCTCGTAAATCGTCAGCGTTAATTCTCCCTCTCGAGTAGCTTTCCATATTTTCCAACGGCCACTGATTAGATTCTCGTTTTATTTTAAGCCCCACGTTTGAAGAAGAAGAAGAAAGACATTTGTTATACCAACAAGACACATCACAGAAACAAAATAAACAGATAAGTGACAACAACAGAAAGAAAACTAAATACACAACAAATTTGGATTACTTATTAGCGCTGGATATTATAAATTATGCCAGAACTGTATGAGAAACTGGTCTATTGCATTAATTTATCGAAAAGAGTCATTTGGAATTGTCATAGTAAACCATGAATTGTAGTTCTATGAAACTGGCCCAAAAGGGCCAACTTAGGTGATGCTCGCTTAGATATAGATATTAAACAGGGACAAAACCCCTATACCTATCCGAAAATTGTGGGTTTTACTCTCCAACTTTTATCGTGGGGAAAACTTCCAAATCGCGAAAAAAATATCACTGTTCTCTATTTCAGTGCCATAGCCGTAGGTGGTAACTTTAGTACGAAACAGCCGATAATATATTGTTTAAGTTGTCATATTTGCGTGACGAATGATGTCCGACTTATTTAAAAGTAAAAGTTGTTTGTCGTGACGGATAATCCCCATTTCTTATAGATGATGGGAATTGTTATACCATGCATATTAACGCCACAAAAACATAACAAACAAATTTGTCAGACAGTTTGAAAATGGCTTCCTGAGCTTTTGAATCTAAGACCAACCCAACCCGTAGAGAGAGCTATTCTCGTTTTGTTTAAACAAATGTTTGTAGTCTAGTTCAAAACGGAATTGCATACGAGAACTCGTGAAAGCATTTTATTGCAGGCCGAGCAACCCGTTAGTGTCATTGCGTGCTAAAACTCTATGAGGTCTAGTGAAAGCCAAAGACTTTTTATGTAAAAATTGCTTTAGTAGTTTGCATTTGATAACAAATCCTCCTTAGGGCCGTTTTCTTCAGTTATTGTAAAAACATAAGTAATATTTTATTTATCTTTGCAGGCGTGCAATTGCTCTACTCTACTCAGTTAAGGCCAGCAAAAAACAAAAAGTTGATCTGCTGTCGACTAACTCTTGCAAAGGCACAACTTGTTTAAATATTTTAGGTTGTTTCTAGGAATTGTGCCTTTACAGGCGTGCAATTCCTTGACTCTACTCAGTTATGGTACTGGCGGCTTTGTTTAGAGTACAAAGTATTAATGCATAAAAAATGGTAAAAAATCTCATTTTCAATTATCTCTTAAGTTAAGTTGTAGGGTAACCTTTTGCTAATTATTATTAATTTAAGTCCAGTGCCTATTGTTTGAGCGTTATCTTTTCAATGTTTATATTATATACTTCTCAGTGTGAAGGTCTAAGGATGCAGTACCTACTCTACGTTTTATTTGTATAAATGTTTAATTGTACTTGTATCTGTTTCCGCACCTTCTAATAAAATAAAATTTCTATGCTGGCGACTCGCCAGCAAAAAACAAAAATTTGGTCTGCTGTCGACTAACACTTGGAAAGGCAGAATTCCAGAAACAAGCTAAAATGTTTAAACCAGGTGAAGAAGATATTTAACAAATACACTGCTCCTTGTATTGGTGATTATCTGTCTCTATATACGCGCAGCAAATTCTGCTTAAATTCTGACGTTTGCTAAGCAATTAGTGCGGAATTTGACAACTAGACGTTAGGATTCGGACAGGATTTGGTGCACTTAATTAGGTCTTAGAAATTGTACTGGCTACTCTTCAAATATGCAGAACCTTTTAAAGCACTAATTAACTTGACAACCTATCGCAACATAATTATTGCAATATCGCTTTTTATGTAGGTTAACCGTTCGAAACATATGCGATTACAAAATAAACGTGCCCACAAGATAAGCGCGATATTTAGCAAGCATTCTTTCACTAACCACGTAGTGGGCTTGTAAATATTGTAAAATTTCCAAGTTATTTCACATGTAACAGGTTGTTGCTGTCCAGGGGCTTCAAAAAGTATCTAAGCTTTTGCGAAACTATCTTTCAAAGTGTGCGTCTCGTAGTTTGACCGCACTACAATCAAATCTGCCCATTAATTCTAACAGAAGGAACGAATTCGAACTTTTCATAGGCAATACTGAGAAATCGCTTCTGGATTATGTAAAGCCGTTATCTTAATATATATGAAGTAGGTACCTCGACTACCTAGACCAGCGATTCCTAAAATGGTTTACGCCGAACCCCAGAGTTCTTTGGAAAAGTCACACAGATTCCGCGAATCACATTTATCTACTGAATCGTTGGACTATTTTGACTGTTCCAAAATTCCACAGCTACAAATGTAATTTGGATTGATGTAATGGGGCAGTGGGCGGTACCTTCAAATTTTGAATTTGATGCTTTATTATGAGATACCATAGAATAAACGAGGTTAGTGTTCCATAGCTTTAAAAGTTTAGAAACCGCTGATCTACTCGAGATTCCATTGCGTTTTCCTTTCGCATCATTCCGTCGTCGATTCGGAATATAAAGTTTTATGTAGTGCTTTTTTCCTCTGTGGTAGTGCCATCACATCACCCATAGAGACGTAGATTTCAGCTACTGAGATTGCACTCATAGTCTGCACCCAAGACATTGTATTTGTCAATCATTGCAACTTGATGCTGGCAGAACGGTTGTCGATGTTATCACAAATAATGTTAATCTCGATTTGATCTGTTGATTAACTTGCGCATTTGTTTCTTTTCTTAATCGAGTGTAGTGGTAATATCGTCTTGTATCTTAGAACCGACATCTTAAACGCATTTGATTACTCGATAAAGTTATTATTTTCAGTTTTACCAAACGGTTCGAAACGTAAGAGTTACGAATTTTGTTCCTATTGAATCATCTTCGGAGGCTCCTCAAGTGCCATATTCCGATTTCTAATAGCCACATTAGCATAAGTCTGTCTGTCCGACCGACTCTTTCCTTCTCTTGACCCCCGATTCTAAAGCGAACGACCGATAATGCTATTGCTTGACTCTTCAAGCCCACGTAATATGAACAAGACAGAAATTGATTAGTGCGGTGTAAACTCTACGCTTTAGAATTGGGAAGATATTGGCTAACTTAATATGTTCTCAGCATAGACATCTTACGTCCCACATGAAAAAGTTTTCTAGACCGAGCAATGAAACCTCGCAAACTGTATTTTGATGAGACTTTATAATTTTTGTTTGGTTTTATACCTGAAAACATAATATTCAATGATAATGAACTGAACTAGGTGAGGAAACGAATTATAATAATATTTTACAAATATGCAGCTTGTAACAAAGTACGTAATTTTAATTCGGCACTCCCATCTGTACTAGGTTCGTACCTATTAACGAAGTATAGTTAGCGTATTTTCCTTCCTGTTTTGCAGCCAGTATTCGTTAGTGGGACTATGTTGAGTGTTGTTCGCGATTGGGACCGTTGATAATTTAACTTAAAATATCGAGAATATTCTGAATGGCTAACGTCATCTACTGCAGCTTTGGAGTGCAATGAACTTGAAGTGATCTTAACAAGTAGAATCAAAACAAACGTGTGAAATGATACCTAATCCAGTACTTGTGACGTTCTACATAGAATCTGAAGTTTCTGCATTGCTTTGTAACCGTGTAACAAAACGTGTGAATTACCGCAGCGACCTTCACAATTTCGGCTTCTGAACCGCGAAGCGTAAACAAAATAAACTCTTTATCGGCAACGAACGCGCTAACTTGTTGTTTGAGTGTCAAACAACGCCTTGGCCAGATTACACCGCCATTGACAGGCATATGATAGTTTAACAGTTTTCCTTGATCTTGTAATTTTATGACATTTTGTTATCGTGCAATGCCGATGCCCCCTCTCTGTTAACCCTTTCCAGCACCATATGTTACACCATAGTTTGTCATTTACAACAACTTTTGTTATGCGACTTTTGTATATTTTTTGTTCAATTTTCATTCAAAAACAATGAATATTTTAAGGTTTTTCTGCTTTGGAGTAGCGCTGATTTACAGGTAATGCTTAATTGCGTTAAATGCGAACATTGTCGCAGCCTCTATCGTAGGACAAACATTTTCCTAAATAACAAACTCTATTGACGTGTTTCGGGAATTTCAGATAGCATTTTAGAATCCTGTATGCAGCGTATTACAATACTATATTTATCCATGTTTTATTTCTGGGAAATATTTTTTTAAGTCTTCAGTTTATTAGCATCCAGTATAGTGTTTTTTTCCACGTGCGCGTAGTGACTCTATTCTCTAAAATGAAATAGGTGCTGTCGATCGTTTCTTAGCTACAGCTTGTAGAGTCACTTGCAAGTGCTGTATAAGGTTCCACGTTTTGAGGTCGTCGTCCTCTTTCTCGGAAAACGAGGGTAGCTCCCATTTATGTTCCCATGCGGTTAAACTTGCCTCGATTGCACTTCTCAGCCTATGTGCGGTTTGTGGTTGCACATTCTTTCATGTATGCATATCTCTATATTCAATATATTTCGTCAACGCTTTTTGCCTCATCTCAACTTTTGATTAGGCTAGATATAATCTAAGATACTGTGCAAAAAATAAATCCACGAGAGACAGAGACGATCAAATCTTGCAGAAATAATTGCTGCGAGCGGTAGAGTCAGTTTTAATTGCTACCTTCAATTTCCCACGTAGACACATAAGTACCTACCTGATATCTAATACCTCCCCGGAATATTGCGGCCTGATATACAACCATACCGTTTCGGGTAGAGTGAAAGTAAAATGATCACTAAAATGTTTCGGCTCATTTAATATGGCGACAGTCGTGAGTTTTACCGAAAGAATTTCGAACCAGTAGGCGTCAACGATAGCACCGGGAATTTACATCATTGGACGTCCTTTTCCTGTTATTGTTAAAGTCGAATTGACTATAAATTATCGCAGATAAATTGGGATCGAGACCTCTTATCGTAGGTCTATTCTCGGGGTATATTTGCTGTGTATTTTCTATCACTTTCTTAATTATTCATGCAATGTACATTAAACATTGCATAGTAGGTACACTTACTCCAGAATATAAATAAATCAAAATAATGTTTAAATGTTATATCATATAATTTGCTGCCTACCCCAATGTGTTACTTCAATCTAGCCAATCCGATTATGTACAAGTCAAGTCGTCATACGCTTACCTTCCTAGAATAGTTGTCTAATAATCAGTATGTTAGTTATGCGTTGGCCTGCCTAACCTTGAAAGCTCTATATTTCGTACTCTCTAGATTGCTGAGTGTGCTTTTTAACACAGTATATTATCAGACGTAACCGTTGTCAACAATGACGTGATCGGTTGGATAGCTTTTTATTATGGCGCCAATAAGAAGACAAAGAGGTTTATGGCGGTGTCAGTCAATTGAGGCTGATCTTGTCAAACCTATTGAATCCATATTATACAGGGTTATTTCTAAAATGCGCAATTTCTGCTCAATTACAGTTTGTGTTGTATAACAAATTTGTCATAATGTACGTAAGTAGGTACCTACACAATTGTATTAAATTCGCGCTTTATGCGCTCCATAAACGTTGCTGTACTAATATCGCAGCCTGCAGTAAATCAATGTCCTACATAGATTAATGGCCATTCTATGTAGAACAACGTTTTTGATTCTTTTGGTTTGGCTTTTTTGGATTTACGCAGTAGCTATGAAACAGCGTCCAAAGCAAAAAAAACGCGAAATCTTTTTTATTAACAAAATTTGTTGTAAATGATAAAAAATAATGATTTTATAAAAACTCTGTAGCGATTTATAGGATTCCACACGTAGCACTTACATGATGTGAGAGACCGTACAACTTGATTGTTATTTACATGTGCGCAAATTATTATCCGATAGTAATCTTTATTGTCAGTTAAAGAGTTAAACGTTTTATAATGAGGTCTACCGTGTAAATAGCAACACCGTTACTGAGCACACTTCTAATGAACGAATCTATTTGTTCTCAATACAATAGGTAGCGGCTCAACGCCATAACAATAATTGACGATAGAGCCTTTGTGTCGGCACTGACTCGCTCTTTTTGTACATTCGACGTCACATCTCCCTTTACATGCGTGAACTCTACTCAGTGACGCTACGAACGACTTTACCACTAATGAAAATGAAAAAATGAAAAAACTTAATTTAGAAAAAGGTTAAAAAAAGTGGTTACTGGCTCCCAAACTAGGATTCCCTGTGCTATGGGTAGCCAGGCTTCTTCCAAAATACATAATAATATGTGTTTTACAATAGTTACTAATAGCATCTAATATCTACACGTTCTTATACCGTAGCGTAAGTAACGACTACAAGAAACAACACAAATAGCAATACCAGCTTACAAACCGACTAATATACAGTACTATAGATATCATAAAATCTATTTATATAAAACAATGTCAGCTTTGTTACACCATTTCTCAAGAACGGCTGGACCGATTTGTAGCTTCTTTGTTTTGGCCGTTTTTGGCAAAAAAATATTTAAAATCCTAGATAGGCCATAGGTTCTAGTCGGTAGGTTCTAAAAATTGCTATCATAGCTATTGAGATTTACGACGTTCACTTTTTCCAAAGACGCGTTATAAAAGAAGATAATATGACGACCTCGTGGCGCAGCGGTAGTGCATCTGCATACCATGCGAGAGGTCCCGGGTTCGAATCCCGGCTGGGGACAAAACAAAAAACCCTAGGTCTTGGATGTTTACGTGTTTGTGTGTTTGTGATGTCGTTGTTTCTGGTTCAGTGTTCCGTGTGGCGCCGGATTGAGAATAGTGCCACTCCATTTCCTTCCGTGGATGTCGTAGAAGGCGCCTAACGAACAGTACCGGAGACGGGCAGCAGCGTCTTTCTGAGATTCCAACCGCATACTGCGATCGCCAACCCGCCTGCTAAGCGTGGCGAGGGAGGCCTATGTCTTGCAGTGGGCGTCAAGTGGCTGATGATGATGATGATGTTTCTGGTTCTCACGACACAGGGTATCCTAGTGTGGGGCCAGAAGCGATGTATGTGCCTGTATGTAAATGCTTATGTTTATATATTTTTTTCCATTGGCGCTAGTTAGCCTTAACTATCGATATTGATGAAACGGTTTTTGGGCTTTTGCTTAATTGAATAATACTTATTTTTATAAGTATAACATAACATAACATAAACTCACGCCTGTATCCCAGAGGGGTAGGCAGAGACCAGGGAGTGCCACTTGCTACGATCCTGACAGATCACTTTCGCTTCCTCAACATTCATTATCCCCATTTATGCCTGCATTTGTATTTTTTAAAAGGCAATATTCTATGATTATGTTTTTTTTGCTGTGTTCACCTGTTGGCAGTTTTGCGTGCGAGATGCAATGTTCCTGTGTTAAATAATGCAAATTTGTAGTGTTTTGGAAAGCCACTGAAGGCTTTCACTTGCCGTACGCATTTGCCGAATTTTATTACGTGTCAGTCCTTAAAACATCGCTTTCCATGTTCGTCGTCGATCTATTGTGAAACTCGGAAGACAAAACAGTTTTGTTAGTCACTACGTCTTTTTGTAAGGATGTAACTATGCTCTCTTTTTACCTAACTTCGCCATTAAACTCGAAAGAAAATCGTTTGACAAATGACAAAAGCGTGTTGTTGGATAATTTGCCTCCCGTTACAACAATTTAGTAAATACAAGTGAAAGTCCGTGAGTCCTACCGTGTGAAATCTATTTGCCAAAATGACATAAGAAAACTAACCAAACGCCCAAAACAGCGGGGTGAAACATAATAGGGGTTAAAGTATGAAATTGCCGTTTTATTGCAATAGGTTCTTTGAATTGACATAGAATCTTCATGGTTTGAGGTTTTCGAATGAAACTTTTTTGAAATGGTTTCTATGATGTTCTTTTTTTAAAAAATGTGAAACATTTGAATATCGACTTTCAATTGTTTTTGTTATTCAATTTAGACAAGAAAGATGGATACTGCGAAAATTCGAGTGATTTTTGAATACGAGTTCCGACGCGGAACTAACGCGGCAGAAACAGCCCGCAATATCAATGCTGCGTTTGGAGAGGGGTCTACTAATGAACGCACCGTGCGATTTTGGTTTAAACGCTTTCGTGATGGAAATTTCGACTTAAAGAACTAGCCACGAGGAAGACCGCCCACACAGGTGAATAACGATGAATTAAGAGAGATAGTGGAAGCCGACCCTAGTCAAACTACCCAGGAATTAGCGGCATGGTTTAACGTTACCTTACTCACAATATTGACTCACTTGCGTCAAATCAATAAAATAAAAAAATACGAAAAATGGGTGCCTCATAATCACTCGAATTTTTGCAGTATCCATCTTTCTTGTCTAAATTGAATAACAAAAGCAATTGAAAGTCGATATTCAAATGTTTCACATTTTTTAAAAAAAGAACATCATAGAAACCATTTGAAAAAAGTTTCATTCGAAAACCTCAAACCATGAAGATTCTATGTCAATTCAAATAACCTATTGCAATAAAACGGCAATTTCATACTTTAACCCCTAATATATAAAGACAGCTTACGGCGAACCTCAACAAAAAAACACAGCTGACACACCTATTAGGTACCTCATGAAACTGAAAACTGACAGAAAACACGTCAAATTGCATTTCATCGTAGATCATTGTAAATAAAATAATTGATATCGGCATAACATAACAGCTAACTAGTTAGCTAAATCCAAGACAGCCCGAACTCGCTTTCCTTAACAGGTTTTTAAATAAGCTACACGGCGATTACATGGCTAATAATTAGCAAGTGGCCAGTAAACTATTTCTGCGCATAGAGAAATCGGAGACAGACTCGTATTGAAAACGACATGTGAATAAACTTACAGAGACAAGCACTTGTCATGGCGGAGACTTCACCAAGACTTTAATTAGTCCCAAGAACATTTCCCGTGGTAACTGGAATTTCATTCAATATAATTCTTGTTTACGCCACTTTACATTCCGTGTCTGCATTACGTCTAAGTAGTGGATTTGATTTATGCCATGAATTAGACACCTTTATTTAGTTTGCTGGACGAACGAATGATTATTGACTTTCATTCCAACCGGACTTCCTACGTATTGGAAAAGAAAGCCTTTCATAATAGTTTCCCAATACCTGTAAAAGATCTTTCCTCCACGCCTTATCTCTCTAATAGCATCCTAACAACAACTAGACTCCAAACGAAAAGCGGTGTGAAGAAAAGCGAAATCTATTACCGGCTTTGATGTAAATAAAATGCTAATGATCGTTAAAATAGAGATATAAATAAAGTAAAGAGTTTGTCGGAATTGTAGCAAGTTGTAAGCCCCTGGTCACTGCCTACCTCTTCGGTATAAATGCGTGAGTTTGTGTAACGTAATGAGTGAAAGGGTTAAGTGATCCAAATTCACGACCATGCGTGAGGTCATAGTTCGCTCAACAACAAGTACTTCCGCACAAGATTTCCCTACCAATCCAAGTACATAACGTAATACAAAATATGTTTAATCCGTATTCATAAATAAATCACCATAACCTCCAAAGTGATCTCGAGGAAGCAACTCTACATTTCTGTCACACACATTTCCGTTTGAGAGAAAACTTTCTATGGAGCAATGTTTCGCTTCATTAAGTTCGGTGTCCTCTGTAAATTCTGTAATTTATTGCTTTAACGAAATTCTTAGGGCTTGATTGGATATTAAATGCATGCCGATGTCGTCAATATTGGTAGCCGTTTGCAAGATGGACTTTTCTTGAAATTCAAGAAAGATCACCAAAGAGAATCCACTCCATTCTAATGATGACAAGGTCGCAAGCAGAAACAACATTACAAAATAATATTTCGTAACCAAACTATCCTCGGTTAACCTATCACGAAACCATCGCATCGGTAGAACTCGATATTGAGACGAAGTTGTTCGTTAGCACACTTTGCAAATTCGTTCATTTCACTTGAGATGCCTACTATCAAGGTCGTTGGCGCAAAAAAAAACAGTGGAGTTTCGATTAATTTGCACGAAGTTTCTTTTCGATACTGGCACACTTGCCGAGTTAAAATGCTTTCGGTAGGTACCAACCGGTTGCGCTGATACTTGATAGCTCCCTGCGTGATCGCGAGCGAGAATGATTTGCTCGCAGAACCGTACTCTATGTACGGTGGGTGAGGTACGGTCATCCGGGTCACTGGGCAATTTATATTCCACGCTGTATCAAATTGTACTTTCCACCAATGAGTGTTATGGAGTCATTTCTCGGAGACCTCATTTTGTTGTCCTTTCACTGCAGTGCACCTTATCATATCGTTAAACTTACGCTTTTATTATCACGACGTTGTGACCTAATTACGTAATTAGCAATCTGGTGCCGTTCTTGATTCCGACGGCTTAAGCTTTTAATGTTAACAATGTCGAAACAACTTATGTGTAGCCGAAAATGAAACCTACCTTTATCGAGGTTAACTAAAAAGCGTCAGTAGAGCGTCACAAGACTAACAACACTCCTCAGAGGCTGTTTATTTAATCTGTGGTTACGTTTTTCCCTTTACCACAGACTATTTAAACTGCCTCTGAGGAGTGTTTTAAGGAATCGTGTTTTCATAAATAAGACTAAGTGTTTAATTTAAAAAGTACACATCTTCACAAAAAGTTTGACGTCCTATTGTTCAAGAAATGTTTAGCAAGATGACGCAAAACATGCCTAACATTGATCAGTTATGGACGGAGGTGTTAGCTGATCTCACCAGAACATTGAAGAATGTAAGTATTGATTCCAGGAATTGGCATGTGTTTGAAAAGTGCACCAATGCACTTAGAATAGAAACTGCCCTGGTTTAGTTTATAATGAATCTCCCAAAATCTCTTGCTGATAAGTTTAAACCCATAATGAAAACAAGTCTCGATCATGTCTGTAACTAATTCGTGTAATTGGAATAGATTGTTCGACCGTGCAGTAATAACTGTGTTTACCACAGCATTCAATCTCAAAGGTGCCATTGTAATTTGGCCTCCAATCCTTCTCACTACTTCTACCGTTAGCTGTCTTAATCCTAACTACATTCGAGGTGAAGACTATGTTTGTGCACAGTCGTAGCACATCCTGCAATACTAACCCCTATTTCAACTTTCATAAAGCTCACGATTATCTTTTAGAGGTGGTGAAGTGATCAGTCTATCTAACAGCTCCAGTAACGGGAGGTGCGTCCCGGTTAAATGAAGTCAGTCACGCAACTGTTAGTCCTGTTTCATAAGGTTAAGTTATATGGATTTTATGATCCGAAATAAACGATTAATAATAATTAATAATAGGGGTTAAAGTATGAAATTGCCGTTTTATTGCAATAGGTTCTTTGAATTGACATAGAATCTTCATGGTTTGAGGTTTTCGAATGAAACTTTTTTCAAATGGTTTCTATGGTGTTCTTTTTTTAAAAAATGTGAAACATTTGAATATCGACTTTCAATTGTTTTTGTTATTCAATTTAGACAAGAAAGATGGATACTGCGAAAATTCGTGTGATTTTTGAATACGAGTTCCGACGCGGAACTAACGCGGCAGAAACAGCCCGCAATATCAATGCTGCGTTTGGAGAGGGGTCTACTAATGAACGCACCGTGCGATTTTGGTTTAACGCTTTCAAGCCACGAGGAACACCGCCCACACAGGTGAATAACGATGAATTAAGAGAGATAGTGGAAGCCGACCCTATTCAAACTACCCAGGAATTAGCGGCATGGTTTAACGTTACCTTACCCACTCACTTGCGTCAAATCAATAAAATAAAAAAATACGAAAAATGGGTGCCTCATAATCACTCGAATTTTCGCAGTATCCATCTTTCTTGTCTAAATTGAATAACAAAAACAATTGAAAGTCGATATTCAAATGTTTCACATTTTTTAAAAAGAGAACATCATAGAAACCATTTGAAAAAAGTTTCATTCCAAAACCTCAAACCATGAAGATTCTATGTCAATTCAAAGAACTTATTGCAATAAAACGGCAATTTCATACTTTAACCCCTAATAATAAAAGGTTGGGACCATTGTTGCTTTCATGCTTGAATTGTCGTTTATTGTTTCACTACGGAAGCGTAACCACGAATCCGTATGATGGTTGTGGATGGAATGTATCTATATCTGTGGAATGTATCTTATATTATTATTGTATTATTTGAATTGTCAAACATTACAGCCTAAAATATTGCAATGGTATTAGCAATCACTTAATCCCTCAACTGCCCTCGCGGAATGGAATGTATAGGTGGTCTATACAAACTTGGGCACAGATCTGTGACAAGGTAGTTAAATAGAAAAATCTTCTGTGAAATTAAATTATTGTGTAAACTGGCGTTCAAACGATGGCTAATAATCTACTTTGGGTAGGCTTTCTAGGACTGCAAACTTATTTACAACGCATTTTAGAAGAGATCTTGATGTGGAGTAGGCTAAGTCAAATGTAAATTTTCATTAATATCAATATCAGTTATCTATGAAAACTTAGCTTAGCCTATTATTACGTGGAGCGTGCGGTCTCGCTCGCATAATTTAATAATCTTAGTGATTGTAATAAAATGAGTACACTTTTGATAAATATGGTCTGAGGGTTTGATGGACAATAAAATTGCAAATATTCAAGGTGTATATTTCTTATCCTGTAGAAAGATTTTCATTGAGAAAATTTGATACTAAATTTAATAATTTTGGAAACCACTTTTCTTTATTAAAAACTACGTAGGAAAACAAAAATTGTATATTTCATGTCCGTGACTTAATTACGCATCAAACCCTCAGACCACATTTATCGAGAGTTTGCTCGTATTATTACAATATTAAAAAAAATGTCCGAGCGAGACAAAATGCTCCACGTAAGAACGGCCTTAAAATTTTAGAAGATTCGACTTCTTTAAAAGTTCATAACATATTTGGTCACCAATCACCATGCTGTAATACCAGAAAAATAATGTCTGTTTTTAAAATAATTCAATCGAGGTTTTATAATAATATAATTGATCAATACATGAATCAAAGTTGCGCGAGAGTGCCTACGTATGAGCGTATGGTCAATCAGTTCAAGTGCACAGCTGCTGTCTTGGGGTCAGGGATTAATACAACATGTGTGGGGCATTGGTATTGGTGCCGTAATTTGACGAGTAACATTTGGTTTACACACCGCTCCTCAACTCGCTAGGGAGCGACCAAGGAATTTAAATATGACATTCACGGCGTATGTTTTCGTCAATTTCTTGATTGCTTCCTTGCTAGTGTAACCAAGTGATAGTAAAAATATTTGTAGATGTAGATGTTAACCGAGTTCTAATATTCATAGACGTAAATCGTTCAAGAAAATAAATTAAAATGATACGTGAAAGAGCGACATTATTTTTCTTTTGTAGGCAATTTAATTTATTTTTTTAAGTCTCTTGTGCTTAGTACACAGGGCACGTGCTTCGCCGGCCCTTATCTCTTTTTGAAATGAAACAAAAGACTGCCACGGATGTTTTCGAGCAAAAAAATAAAAACATGAATACAAAACCGAGTTCGTATAGGACTCCACTTTGAATTTTGACGACCAAAGCACCTTGAAATTTTTAATTTAAAAAGCATAACCACCGCCTTTAGAAGGGAAAAAGAGCCTTAAGGACCGGGGTTATAAAGGAGATTCCGAATTTTCTGTCTGTCAAGTAAAATTATGTTCTGAGGGTAGTCTTCCTTGGCAGGTGTGCTGCTGTACTACTACATAGAGCTCACCATAATGGTGCACAGTACACACACATGAGAAGGGAAGAAAAAGCCTTACATCGGTGTGTAGTTGAACCCAAGTTACATAACTGCTCGTTTGCCCTTTCATAGTTACAGTTGACTTGTGTGATAAAATGCTCTCTATTACTTTCACTAGATTAAACTTTTCCTCTGTGATTAAACTTAAATAGGACATTTTATTTTGACTTTTCAGCTTTTTCAAAAAATAACCTCAATTCAGAACGCCATACTATATCCAATGATTGATCGTTAGTGATATCACGTATTCTATTTTACTGTACTTATTTACGTCACGGAGGGTAAAAACAAACTTAATGAGCAGTGGTGCGTATAATAAAATACCCATTTCACAATTGAAAGTAAAACTGCAAAACAGTGTATGCGCTAAAATCTAAGTGCCTTTCTGGAGCTAAAGTGCGATCATAAATTTTGCGTGCGTCAAACTATATTTCGAAATTATAAATTTTTATGATTCGCCAAATGGCCTACAATTGACTTTTAAAGTCGTAAATATTTCATTTCTGGTATGGTTCTGTCACCACAGAACATTCCCGAAGTAAACAATGAGTTGAATAATAAATAGGTAAGCGGTTCACTATTGTTCTAGGAGAGAAACAAAAGGTAGAGGTAATAGAGCAGCATTCACAACGGTTTAACTGTAACGGAATGGAGGCAACTACTTTTTTTATGTCCCTAACGTATTCCCGCGCCCCTCGCATCCCAAGTTGTTTAGTTCCTTATTCTTACACGGTTTTGGAGACAGACAACATGTGGTTCGGCGTATTTTTAGATACGCTGTGCTCTTTCTTTGATTTGATTTACTTGTGCTGTTCTTACGATGTGCAATTACTATTACTTAATTACGCGTTGAAGTAGGTACCTAAGATAATTGTGTTCTGTGAGCCTTTGATTTGTGATCAAGGTATAATCAAAGTTTAATATTTTATGGTGGCCAAAGAAAGTATGGATGCAATCAGTGTGGTGTTGAAGACTGGTTACAAAATTGTTAAAGAGCTATCAGAGCAGCACAAACCAGTAAGTTTGTTGAATAAATCTTCCTTCAGATGTTAGTCAGCTGGATTATAATGTATTGGATTATAAAAGAATGAAAATATTTTATTCGTCCGTAATGCAAACTCCTTGAGAATAGCAGCGTCAAAACCGTTAAAAAATTTTGAGCGTGCATTCAAGACGTCAAAACTATGGTGTGCCACAAAAACGTAAATTTTATAAACAAACAGAATGAGAAGTTGTAAAATGTTAAAAATGAAATCTCCTACAAAAAGGATTATATTTTTCGTGTAATATTAATGTTAGACTAAAATTTGAAGCACTGTTGTTAATGCATTTATAAACTTCATAAAATTCTTCCAATCTCAGGCTCTGGTTGGTGACTAAATTTCGCCTCCCAGCCTTAGACGCCAAAAATTCAAGATCCTCCAAGAGTAATTCTCTACTAATTTCCATCTTGGATCGTAACGTCTGCCCATTCGTCCGCAGATGGAGACATTGGGCGGCTCAGAGATCTCAGGCGGCGAAGATGCGGACGCGCGGCGCGCGCGCCGGGGCCACGTCCTAGCTGAACTGCTGCAGACTGAACGCGCTTATGGCCAAGAATTAGGCTCTATTATCACTGTAAGTACTTACACACCTTTCTAGAGACCAATCATGACCGGCGTGCAATCTACATACCTCTTACACTATACCTAGTTACGTTACTGGCGACGCAACGGCAATATGAAGGTTGCTCCGTTGTTGACTGTATCTTTGTTACATAAGCAGCCTATATGCATCCCACTGTAGGGCACAGGCCTTCTCTCAGGGAGAGAGTATGGGCTTAATCACCACGCGTACCCACCGCGAATTGGCGATTTCAAGCGCTGAGGTATGTGAATAGCTCAGACACTAAGGGTTCCTCACGATGTTTTCCTTCACCGTTAGCGAGTGGTATTGCTACTATCACTTCGCAAATGTACATAACTTAGAAAACCAAGTCATAGGTACATGCTCGCACTGGGGGTCGAACCTGGGTCTCGCTTCCGAGTCCGATGTTCTACCCGCTAGGCTACCACCGCTTTGTTAATAGTTATTTATTTCCATGTTTCAACACATACACAGAGTTATTACCTGAAACATTTTGTGTAGAGTTTATCATTTACTTTTGATCTCTGATGACTGCCTCGTTGGTCTAGCCGTTAAGGCGCTTAGCTAGCAAAACAGAGGTCGTGGGTTCGATTCCCACTGGGAGCCGCCGTACATTTGTACACATGGCCTCAGTCTGGGTGTATTTTCATGTTTGTGACGTCCTTGCCTGGTTACCATAGCACAGAGTATCATAGTTTGGGACCAAGTCAAGTGATTGTATTGTGTGAATTTAGTAAAATTATGTGAACCCTGATATTCGAAAAATAATACATAGTCATTTTAGAAATAGCCCTGTATATAGGACTAAAACATAAAACAAGTGCTATAACTTTACTTGTGCTCATGATTGTCTAAAAACTACATAACAAAATAAGTGTAAAGCGTGAAAGAAAAAAGTTTTTTTTTTCTTTAGAATAAATCGTCTCCGGGATTACTAATTTTCTATGGTACTGACAAGCCATCTAGTCATTTTAGAATCCGTCATCCTGCTCTCCTGTCTGTGTTTTTTATCCAAACCTAGCAACGATCTAAATCGCAGCCCGCATCATGCTCTGGGGGCGGCTTAACCGAATACGGTTAGGTTCACAAAATTTGTGAAAAACCACTGACTTTGACAGATATTTTGAATACGCAACAAACACTTTTCGTGTTTGTGCGCTTGAACTTGACGCAGCAATGCAATAAAAACTGCCTCTGTCAAAGGCAGTTGCTTAACAATGGTTCCTTGCACTTTTGCTTTAACATAATCTGCGATTTTTTCGTACAAACGTTAGTACTTCTCCAGTGCAGCCCGCCATCACTCTCCATTTTAATCAAGGTTAGAGGTCAGGTGCTGCTGCTTGCTAAAACAAAAAATACGACACGTTATTAGATAAGATAGAAGGAAGTCGCTTGATGAAGATAAGCAGTGTCGCAATGCATTATTATATAAATTAGAACCCAGGTGTACACAAGAGGCCGCTATAGTGCGCACATGATTTATGGTGATTGATCGACTACTTTGCTTATTCGGATAATGTAACCAGACAGAGAGGTCAAAATTAAATGAATTATTGCTCCGTGGTGTCAACTACAAGGAAACAACGTAAATGGAGGTTAGAGGAACGTCGCTCACGACATGCCAAAGGTCTTTCAGTGAAAACTATAATTAATAACTGAGAATGCATAATAGATTCCGGTCAAAGTTATTCAAATGCCAGACGTGAAATTTGTCACTGTGCGAGACTACTTACTACCACGTAATTTACATAACACACAATAGCGAGCATACCACCAGAGCGTCCTAGACTTTCCACTCGATTAGTCGCATCGAGGTGCGATATCTCCACTCCACACCGTGTCCGCTCTGAAAACCAAATGGGCCATCAGTATGTGGCTAGTGCGTGCTGCACACAGCAGTCCCGTCCGAGCATCGCGGCGCAAGCAGCACCGGTGCATCAAATGCACCGAGCGGAACATATGGCACGCAACACGCTCACTAACTGCACTTCAGTGCAGTCGATCCGCCGCGCGCTCCACATAACACAACTCTGCACCATGAAACATGGAAAATACGATCTCCATAAATCATCGGCAAACATCAGCGTCGGCACCTCCTATTCCTGGTACTACAGGAAAAACGACAACCCCACCACAATGCGGAGGAAGAGCCGCCTGACGCGCGCAGCGTCTGACTCTACACTCTTCAGTGACTACGCAAACCAAATAAACATGTTCGACAAGGAGAAAACCAATAAAAAGTGCAAGAAGTCAGCCAGTGATGTAAGCAAGCGTACTCGGCTGAAGTGCAGTTTGAAGAACGCGAAACCGGTACAAATGGAACCCTTCATCGGTAATTTCTACTACGGTAAACCGCTTCCAGGATTTGAGTTTGGAAAAAAAAGTGACGAGAAGATTGAATACTTGCCTGATTCTGTAGCAGTGACCCCTTCAGAAGATACAACTGCAGAATCTCTCACGACAAATGCCCCAACAGTGGTCGACATTCCAGAGCTGGTCAGAAACCCCCTTTACGGTTGCTTAGACTCTGAAGTTAACATATCGACGACTCCAGAATACTCTACAGAGTCAATGATATCTAAAGATTCCCAACTAAAATCGACTACTTGTACTGAACTACGTAAAACCATGTGTAGTAATAAGGAATCAAAACTTATCCTGGAAGGAATTCTTAAAGATTACAAAAGGATAATGATGGAATGGAACAGCACCATTCAAGACCATTACACTTCAATATCTCACTCGAAGAAGAAAGGATCTACCATGTGCCGTAGCAACACGGACAGTTACGTCCGAAGTTTACACTCGACGTTGTCATGCAGAAAAACAGCAAGTCGATGCTTGAAATCGTTAGGAAACAATTACGACTATGCATATAACCACGCGTCGAAACATTGCATGAAATCTAAGATAGACAGTTGCAAAAGTAAAAGTCTACAGCGGACGGGAACGTTCAGAAACTGGACAGCCACAATTCAGAACCTGAAGAAAAAAGTCAACTTCTGGAAAATGCACGAGCCTCTGACCACCGCAGAATGCGAATGCCTGGAAGCTATCTATGAAGACTACGACAGACGTTTGCAAGATTGGTGTGACACTGTCAGTCAATGCTCGTCTTACATGAACTCGGTATTATACTCGAAATGTTATAAAATCTAAAGAGTTATAAAATCATAATATACGAAAACTGAGATATTCCTTATAGTTGAACCCTAAAATCTACCTTGGTATCAAATTGAACCTCCCCATTGTTTTGTCCTCAGGGTTACAAAGAACAAATCGACAAGCCCGAGAACCAGCACCTCTTACCACCAGCTCTAGTCGGCCAATCGGACGTGCTCTTCGGGAATCTCCACGAACTGTTCACATTCCATCAAGACGTCTTCCTGAAAGACCTCGAAAAATCGATCTCGGCTACAGAACTTGTAGCGCTTTGTTTTGTTGATAAGGTTGGTGTTTTACCCTCACTTTTTAGTGTTTGTTTTCCTATGTATCTACCACACTAATGAGAACAACCATAAAGTGGAACCGCTTGTACAAGTGGTTCCACTTTATGGTTGTTTCCACTATTTGATACAATCTCTACAAATTTTATTCGACAATATGTTGTCTTTTTGTCTAGATACAAGAATTTTTGAGACACTGTTCAGTTTAGACATACCAAATACTTTTTTTACGGAGGGTTCATTTAAACACGTGTTTAGAATGCGTTATCTCTTATTGTGAGAGTGTTATCTTACCGCTTTACGAATGAAAGCGGCTTAAAGTTACATATAACCTTAACTTTAATAAAAACGGCCAAGTGCGAGTCGGCCTTGCACACGAAGGTTTCCGTACCATTATCTATACAACATTGTAGGCAAAAAAATCACGTTTGTTGTATGGGAGCCCCCCTTAAATATTTATTTTATTCCGTTTTTAGTATTTATTGCTATAGCGGCAACAGAAATACATCATCTGTGAAAATGTCAACTGCCTGGCTAACACGGTTCATAAGATACAGCCAGGTGACAGACAGATAGATAGACAGACAGATAGATAGACAGACAGATAGACAGACATAAAGACAGACAGACATAAAGACAGACAGACAGACGGACAGTGAAGTCTTAGTAATAGGGTCCTATTTAGCACTCTTCGGGTACGGAACCGTATCGTTTTAGCGTTAGCTTATTACAAACTTAGAATCGTAACTGTATGCCAAGTATATATCATCATCATCATATAAGAGTAAATATAATCTGTCTTTTCTCCGTCCACAGAGAGAGACCTTCTTCCGCCTATACAGTTACTACTGCCAGAACATACCCCGGTCGGAGCGGCTACGGGAGACCTTGGTTGACACACACCTGTTCCTGCAAGCCTGCCAACAGAGACTCGGCCACAAACTCCCGCTAGCCGCCTACCTACTTAAGCCAGTGCAACGGATCACCAAATATCAGCTTTTACTCAAGGTAAGCCACTAACCGTTGGACTAGTCCACCGATTCAAAGGGCTACGCTCGGAGTTTCCTTGATAGATCACATCAGAAATGAGTCCATTTGCCAAAGAAGTAAGGTGATTGACATTAACATTAGCAAGTTGAAGTGGCAGTGGGCTGTTCACATCTGCCGAAGAAGTCGATGGGATACAAACGTTCTCAAGTGGTGACCACGATCGAGCAAACGATAATGTGTAATTACCATGCTTTAGCAAATAAAATACTCAATACTCAATACCTTCTACACGCTACCTTCTAGTAGCGGCGGAATGAGGTGGCCGAGGACAGAAAGATTTATCTCAATGTAAGGGTTCGGGGCTCTGGTAGACTGAGAGGTTCCGAGTACGATACCGGCATGTAGGAATGACTGTGTTTTATTAATCAAGTTTGTAAATTTGTAGTATGTTACAATAGTGTTCACTAACTGGAGGAAAATTTTACATTGTCAGGAAACCTGAATGCCTCAGCACCTAAAATTGCACCCACACAGCACCCACCAATCCGCGGTGGGCGCGGGTGATGATGAAGCCCATATTCTATTTATTATATTATATTATCTAATATAATAAAATAGAGTCGCTGTATGCAGGCGCCACAAGACCAGGAATCTTGGAAAACCATGAGGGAGGCCTATGTCCTGCAGTGGTCGTCAAATTTCTGATGATGATGATATTATCTAAGCATAGTGTGCAATGCGTTTGCGCGTGGAGACCATGAATTGTAAAATGCAGTCCGGAACGCACACACGGCGCGGGCCAAATCGTCGCTTCCAATGATATGACGATATTGACTTGATGAAGAATGCAGAGAAACAAAATTTCGACGTTCCTCGGTCTATGACCAGCAATAAAAGGTTGATTGAAGGCTGGGTCGATGTCGCATTAATTTCGTCTGACGAGCATCCAATCCTTCTTCAACATAATTAGAATAATCATTCTACAATGGCAAGCCATCGCTACCATTACTTGAAATATTAATTTGAATGATCATCAGCCAGTTTGGTCCCCATTGCTCGCATTTTATTGGCAGGTTGTACTGTAATGCTACAGCTGAGTGTGGCCATTAAAATTTTGAAATTATGATTTATTGCGCTAGCATTTTTACTTAAAACACTGCACAGCAGGCGATATATTAACCGGGTCATGGGCTAAAACCCAAGCAACGCTCAATTAGAAATCTGAACAAAAGAAACGGAGTAACGATCTTAATGCATGATTGGGCGTCGATGATTTTTCTTTCTAATTGTGCCGACGCATTTGAGAATTAAACGCCTTTACCACTGGTAACTTATACTCAGTGCGAGATAAACTTTCCCTAGATGTAAACAAACTATTTTTGAAATATGACTTCGCAGTAAAGAAATAGAACATAGGGAGGAGTATTTTTCTTATCAGAAATTGAACAACTGGATAAACATTAAAAGTGTTATTTATAAAAACACCATTCTTTCAAATACTCCTCAGGTGCAGTTTAAATAGTGTGCGGTAAAAGTAAACTTTACCACAGACTTTTATACTTTTTTAAATAACACCGTAAGTGTTTTAATAACTTACTTACACGTAAGGCTTTCAATAATCATCATCATCATCATCATCAGCCATTTAACGCCCACTGCAGGACATAGGCCTCCTTCGTGGTTTTCATAACCATGAGGGGTTTTTCCATAATCGGCAGGCGGGTTGGCGATCGGAGTATGCGGTAGGAATCTCAGGAAGACGCTGCTGCCCGTCTCCTGGTAATTGATTTCCTTAGTCGCCTTCCACGACATCCACGGAAGGAAATGGAGTGACGCTATTCTTAATCCGGCGCCACACGGCTTTCAATAATTTACTAATATTTACAAACGGTTTGTTTACATTCGGGGGAATCCTATCTGGCACGCCGTATATACATTAACTTCGCTTCGTGGTACACATGAAAAGTAATTCACCCACGTATGTGCAGTCGGCAGCAAATACGAGCTATTTAGGTACGTGCGTTCATTCTACACGGCTACGTTACGGGCGACTTCGCAACAATTTTTTTTTGCGATAAATTACGTTACAGTACAATGGTGTCATAAAAATTGTGGTGCAAGTGTCATTTTACCGATAGTCGCATAGCAATTTCATAATTTAGAATTTATATTTGGTATACATAAATAATAATAACATTAGGGACATTAACAATTTAATGTGATGTTTGGTTGATCTTTATGACTACAAATTTAGAAATTCCGAATTGCCCCCTTATTTTCGACGTTATTGTGATCGAAATTGCGCCACAATTAAATGCTACAGATATGTCAATCACGACCTAAAGACCTCTAGTAGGTACATAATAAGAAATAGCATTAGATCATTAAAATTATTTAAATTGAAGAACAGATGTCTTTTGTGATGTCTTCAAGCATATTTCCTGTCCATTGCAGGATCTCCTACGGTACAGCGAATGCGGGACAATGAGCACCGGACTACAGCAAGCGTTGGACTGCATGCTCGTTGTCCTGAAATGCGTCAACGACTCCATGCACCAAATCGCCATTACTGGTGTACCGGTGAGTAAAAGTTGCTTCTGAGTAGTAATATTTTTCGCCTCCGAAGAAAAATATTCTGATATCTACGGTTTTCACATGTTTACGAAGAATCTGAACGTTGAACCCAACATCCGAGATGCCCTGAGTTCGATTCCGGAATGCACCGGAATGGTATTTGCCCTATAAGTTACGTATATTTGTTCATTGCAATACCACACGCTAACTGTGAAGGAAAATATCGTGAGGAAACCCGCGGATTGGTTGACTCCGCACGTATTGACCTGTCTTTCCTGTGGGCTAGGCCGACTACGATGTCAGGATGGTATAGGTGCTGGGCAAGCCAACTCCATCCAAAAAACAATGTCCCAGGCACTGCAGCGTCCGAGTGGTCGTTTCACCCATCTAGTATGAGTCGCTGCATTAATCATCTCATTACGTAGATGCAAAGGCCAAAGTGTACGTAAATTTGCTACTAAGCAATACAACTCGGAAACCTGAGTGTCGATGTTTAAGCCTCTCTCTCTGAGAGAATACTCTCTTCCTCTCGCACCAAGAACAGGCTGCACCCTGTTGCCCTAAAAGATCCGGTGGAACGTAAGGGGCTTTTTGTACTCATCGATATAAACAACTTTTAATACGGAATCAACTCTGTAATATTTAGTGGAAAAAATATCGGCTGTTTCATGTCATACCTATGCTATTTCATTGTTTCGAGAAATTAATGCTAGGTTCTTCCAGACCTTTCTGCTATTTCCACACAAAGAATCAGTTGTGCTTGTCTAAACTAGGATACCCTATGCTACGGTAACCAGACAAGAACATCACAATCATGGAAAAACACCCAGACTGTACAAATCAAGTAGGTACGGTCTTCAGCGGGAATCCAACCAAACAAACCAACCAAAAACACGACCTCTGCTTTGGTAGTCAAGCGTATTACGGCTAGACCCACGAGGCAGTCAGCTTATATATTTTTTGTCTTATCTTATCTTGCATTCCAGGTGGACCTGAACCAGCAAGGCGAGCTGCTCCTCCAGGGCTCGTTCCTCGTGGCGTCGGAGAGCAAGCGCGACCTGCGCCTGCGCATCCGGCCGCGCCGCCGGCACATCTTCCTCTACGAGAAGAGCGTGCTGTTCTGCAAGCCCGCCGCTAAGAGCGCGCACAATAAGGCTACATACCACTTCAAACACGACTTGCAGGTTAGAAACTAAGTCGTTAGTTAAGGTGATTCCCATCTTCCTCTACGAGAAGAGCGTGCTGTTCTGCAAGCCCGCCGCTAAAAGCGCACACAATAAGGCTACCTACCACTTCAAGCACGATTTGCAGGTTAGAAACGACAGCAAAACAAGATGGCGACAGAATCCGCTGTCTTGTTCAACTACCTCGCCACGCTAAGTCCTTACATAAGGTGATTTCCATGTTCCTGCATGCGAAAAGCGTGCGATTGTTCAAGTTCGTCGCTAAAAGCGCGCTACATACTTGAATAAGGCTACATAATTACTTATACTGTTTCAAGCGTGATTAGGAACGGCAGAAAACCGAAATGGCAGCAGAATCCGCCATTTGACAACATAAAGAACTGCTAAATGTGCTTAAAACTAAGCCCAACTTGAGTCACCGGTGGCTGCAAGATGGCGGCGAAATAAAAACCATATAAAAACAGAATGGCGACAGAATCCGCCATTTTTATTGACTGCTTACACTTAAGGCGTTTCCGAACATTGTGGGTAGTTAATCAAAGCTACAGCGAAGAGATTTCTGAAGCCGTGAAGATAAGAATGGAAACTTCAGTTTCAGTAATCTATTTGTCTATTGCAGATGTCCCAAATAGGCCTAACGGAGTCGGTAAAAGGCGACGCTCGCAAATTCGAAGTATGGCGACAAGGCCGGTCCGAAGTCCATACGATAACAGCGCCCACCATTGAGGTCAAACGAGCGTGGGTGGACCGAATCAAGCGCGTCTTACTGGATCAACTCAAAGAGCTTAAGGGAGAGCGGGTCAGACAGTATTCCGCTCAGCACAAGTGAGTAAAAACGATCCCTTCGTCATTGACACGATTATTATTCGACTCCCGACTTTTGTATTGTGATTGGGGATCATTACCCTGACACCCGATGATGAAAAAGTAACATCAATTCCAATCCAATCTTCTTGTCTCCTCGCTAAATCATCCAGAGGACAAATTTCCTTGTTGTTTTACCGCTACATCACCTAAATATGGCCAACCTCCTTGTAAGATGGTCGCTGAAACATACAAGTAGGACTAACCTCCTCTATAGATACAGGTCTGATCGCGATATGATATGAAACGCGGCCCTAGGGCTCTACTACGTAACTTGTGCACTGTGTGGACTCGTCCGATTTAACCTTCTTCGAACTGCCAAGTGCACATTTTGACACTTCGGAAACGTAAAAATGGATAACCCAATACCAGTAGACAGTTACGTAATAGGAGGGCAAGACAAGTGGGAGGCAGATTGTGTTGTGTGGAAGTTATACTCGTAGTAATGAAATAAATTTATTGACCAAGTTAATTACAGTTCTATGGGCACTTACAAAGTGACGGTTTATTTAACCATAGGTAGGTAGTTAAGTTAAGTCCCTGACGCCTAAACTAGGGGACCCTTTATCTTAGGAATCAGTTTCTTCCTTCAGTGCATGTGAAACTACCGTACAATAACTGGTACCTACTGACATTAATCTGTCTCTAGTCAATATGTTTTGCAACTTTTGAGATTGGAATTAAGATGAATTAATTTCTCGTAACAATAAAAATTAAAATGAAACAATAAGGATCCTGAATGTGTATACGCGCGCGCGCGCGTCTGTTTGTATGTGTGTGTGTGTGTGTGTGTGTGTGTGTTCGTGTGTGCGTGCGTGTGTGTGCGTGGGTATGTGTGTGTGTGTGTATATGTTGTGAGCTTTTGTCTCATCATAGCGTTATTTATTTATGGTTGACGACAATCAGGACCCTGATCCAAGCGTCATCGTGGGAGCTTGGTCCAACGGGCGGACCGAAGCCGCGCGCGGCCGCCGCCCACCCCCCGCGCACCGCCTCCTGCGACACCCACGACGAGCCCTGCTGGTCCACCGACCCTTCCGAAGATGAGGAGGAGGATCCGGACCACACGCCGGTACGTCCGCGGTCTTAGCTCTCCTGTCCTCATAGTCTGGCCGCTTTAAGGCGCGACCCGGTGCTAACTGGCGGGCGCCACTAATGGGAAAAACGGGTGGGACTGTGTCGGTTGCACGGCCGTTTGTTTTGACGTGAAACGCCTATAACCTCTTCCTCGATCCTAACCTTCAAAATGACAATGAAATGGTCAGGACTGAGAAGTTTAAGTAAACGTTAATTTTTAGCTCGAACTGCGCAATGCGTTACGCGGCACTGGCGCCATCTAGCGCCACGAGATAAGAGGAACAAAGTAATGGCTACCTTGCTCTCCTCAACGATATATAAATAAATGTATTGCACACGGGTCACGACACGCAGTTACAGAGTCCGTCGCCGAGGCGAAATGTTTTCGACGCATGCTGTTTTAGCAAGTGACCCCCTACTACTGTACTGAAAGACGTTCACGTGAAAAATATTTCCATTGGTGGCCGCTAGTTAGCACCGAGTAGCCCCTTATTATCTCCTGCTGACGGCAGTCGGGTACGTCGGCTGAGTGAAAAAATAAACACTGCTCTATGAATAGCTGCGAAGTTTGCGAAGTTGGCGTCAGCGGAGGATTGACGCCAAGCGTCGCAATACGGCGCAGTATTCAGTGTAATGTGTATTCGATCAAAGTCAAGCCTTAAGATCTATCCATATTACAATAAGCGCCGCGCCGGACGGGCAGCTGCAAATATTTCAATTAAAAATAAGTTTTATTTACCGAAAGAGACCAAACGACGCGGTCGACGGTCACTCGTCGTCAGTATTAAGTTTTTAATCTTATAAGAATTGTGTTAATTAAATCGTTTCGCTCGCCAGTCCCGGCGACCGTTCATGTGGCTAGACGTTTTCAACGGTATTGAGCCTCCATGGCGCGTTCAAACCACAAACGTGACGTGATGCTCCGCGCGTCCGCTCCTCCGACACAATACTTTCAAAGTTTTGTGAGTACAGATGTGCCGCTGGAAATAATCTTTACTCACAGTAATTAGGGAGAGACCAGGGTTTGTCCCTTGCCACGATTATGACAGATATATTTCCTTTTAATTATAGAATTTCTGGCCTTCATCAGTAGTTGTGAGCAGACGAGCGGAGAGCGTGTTTGTTATAAATGTGCCTTATGACTGCGCTATTCTGCACCCGTGACATCATTCTTTTTCCGTATTTAACTTTTAAGAAGAAAGGAATGGCGTCACCGATGCCGATGGGCGCATCTAATTTAAGGGCCTGAGCTGACGATCTCTCCGATAGTGGTCTATGGCTAGCTAAGCAAGTTGTATTGACTCTTTAGCCCGACGCTTAGCAACCATAGACAATTTTACTGGCGATAGCGGCGCTGGCCGAATGACAAATGTTATTATTCCATCGACGCCTTCGTCTTTGATTTTAATGAAGAAATTTGTCATCAGACCAGTCAATTGAATTACAATTAAGCTTACAACAGTGATGAGGAGTAAACTGCGTACATCAGAAAGGCATTATAATTTAATAACAATTATTACAAACCAAACTGGTGTTTTGGAAAAAAACTCCCCGCATAATGCCATTTTGCCTTTCTGAAGTACCTACCCTAAAAATAGGGATTATGCACCGTCTTGATCTGAGTTCAGGTTGTGAGCGTGTCTATTCTCTAAATTCTCCACTGTGTGGATTGCGTCAAGTTGGCCTACTCCGAATTGCCAAATGTACGTATTTTGACACTTCGGAATGGAAATCTACCCAGTGGAAAGTTACAGAATAGGACGTGCAGAGCCATATCTTTGATATTCATAATCTGCGTGAAAGAGTTGTAAAGTTTTGCCGAGATAAACTTAATCCAAAATATCAGTCACTTCAGCTCATGAAAAATCGAGTTATGATCTGTCGAATTCACGAGGCGAACTTTTCCTTCATTAAAACTCGGATCAAAGCAGTGTGAACATACAAGGGGAATCGATGAAAGCACCTCTCTTTTCGGTGTGTCTGTCTCTGAGCTTTTGTTGTAAAAAAAATAAGCCTATCGGGTAATAATAATTTTAATACTAACAAAGTAAATACCTACTTAATTTCAATAGATCCAGTGCTTTTAGGGGTAGCTTAGCTTTGTCTAATACGGGTATCTAAACATTAATGGTAACAAATTTTTTGCAGTGTTGAGTCAAGTGAAATCAACACTTTAAGTAAGTGTAAAGTGTAAATATATATAGGTAATGTGGGTAGCGCATGCAATAGGGCTGGCAACCCCACGCACTTAATGCTTACCCAGAATAACGACTCCACAGGGTTAACAAAGGACTAATGTTGAAATTAAACAATTCGGCTATTTCTGGGGCAAAATTATGTTGGTAGCTCAGGTACTTCTTGCCATCAGCTGTCGCTGCTCTCCATAGAACCATCATATCGATATGATGTTTCAGTGCAAATACCTATCTAATAGTTATAACATCACCATTTTCACTGCATAATTAAGTTTGCCGACCACGTTCATCGCTTTAATTTCTTTCAAACTAGACGAGCGTTATTGCGACACAAGCACTGAAGGATTTTTACTTATTTCGATTGTTGCACAAGCCCACACGGCACCTCACTGTTTTCAACAAGGTTGAAAGAATTTCCCGCCCGCCGCCATCTTGCCGCTTGTGAGTCAAGATGGCCGACGTTCTGTCTTGCCGCTTGTGAGTCAAGATGGCCGACGTTCTGTCTTGCCGCTTGTGAGTCAAGATGGCCGACGTTCTGTAAGTTGTGTTGTTCGACAGGTGACGGAGGCCGTGGGTCTCAATGGGACCATACACAGAGTGGTCCAATTCTTTTCCGTTTCGGGATCCGCGCAGGCCACGTCGACATTTTACGTGTCCTAAATACCGATAAACCAGTTCAGCCGTTAGCCAAATAAAGAGGCTCTGTAAATACAATGCTGAGACTGTTCATATTTACCTAAAGTCTGATAATGCCAAAGAGATACAGAATGCGACGGTTTTCTATATGGATATTTGTCTTTGCCGAACATTAACTCTCGTGTAAGTCATGTTTTGTTATGTCACTCATTGTCAGTGTTTGCTTTACGTTTTACCGAGCGCTTGCTTTGTTGAGATGGTCTTGTTTTATGGTATTTATCGATATCTTCGTATATTCACAAGGCATTCTTGTAGAACATTACTAATCATTATAAAATACATTCTATACGTATACATACTAAAATACGTACTTACAATACATTGAGAGCTGATTACTTATTTGCATCAAGTATCTGTGTAACTTCCCACACCTATCAAAACCTTCATAACGAGTACTATGTAATTTTATATACTTGTGTATGTGTAATATGCATCGGCGGATCCGGGAACTGCAATTATTATAGCGCATCCCTATCGTTGTTCTATAGTACCTATATAGAACTTCCAAAATATGAATCCGCTCTTGTTAAAAATCTACGTACCTACGGTATCTACGTATAGGTACTAGGCTAAAAAAATCTGCCCACCTATTTATGAATCTTATATCCACTGCACACAATTTAATCCGAATGGACGTCCAAGGAAGCACTGCATTACAAAGCTTTTAACACCTCTGGCACAACTTTCTGCAAGCAACTCTACATGATCTCGCTTTCGATGTATCTAGTTGTAAGGACACTGCATTTCGATTTAAATCTCCTTGCATTATCTTCAAAGTCCGCATACAAACTACTGCTACTGCTCTATTTTTATCAACACTAAACTACCTAACAACAAATCATCGAACTCACACTTTCGTGAAGCCGGGGTCTCCTGCTCATGTTTTTCGTGAAACCAAAAGTGGTGTTCAATGCGCAAACATTGTCTTTATTTTGCTTCTGCTAAAGACTAAAATGTTTTGCGCGTGGAAAACGGATTGTTATGTGTTATTTTAGTAGCAGGAGGCATCTATCTCGCTCGTACCTACATTCTAACATTTTCAATTATTGTAAAATATTGACTATGTTTTTCAAAGACATAGGTAGGTACTCATTATTTTACTATCATTAAAATTCTAGAATGTGAGTGGGATGCCAAAAGTAAAAGCAGCTACTTGCTTACTGCCTACATCTTTTGAATATTATTTCGGATACCTACACTTAAGTCATTCAAAACAGTAATTATCGCGCTATTCCACGCTAGTGACGTCGTTCGATTTCCATATATGTAGATAGGAATGACGTCATATAATGGAAAAGCGCATTGGGCGAAAAGAGGCTAACCTTTAGTTAGCTAATAGAGGCATTAGGCTCAGATTGTAGGGCACATTCAACATACCTATTATATATTTTCTACACTGGGTGTTAGTAAAACCGATACAATAAAATAATTGGTGAAAGGTGTCCACAGAGCGCGATAAGATATAAATCAAGCTAGATGGCTAAGCTTACCACTAACACGCATGCTCACCTAATTAGCCGTATCAAGCAACGATATGACTTAATTGCATCGTAGAGACTGTGCGAGGATACTCAATTGCTTCATTATGTACTGCTTTTCGTGTCAACTACTGTAATCGTATTGAGATAGTGTCCACACAATACATACGACTGAACATGCATGTTGCACATTAATTTGTCTAACTAAAACTTGATGGTGCATCAGAATGCATGTAGGAAGCAAGAAAAACTACTAAACGTACATATTAAAGCAACGTATCAACAACTATCTACACAGTAATTTAATGTGACACCTGAAATTACAGACATGAATCTAGCTAGACATAGGTGCTAGGCCCTTTTGCGGGCCCTACTTTGTGTCCGCGCCCGGCTATGATCGCAGTTGGACGTCCACAATAATTGACAAAATGCCCCTTGAAATCTTCGTGGTTTGAAAGCCGCGGTCATGTAATTTGAGTAATTAAATATGCCATCTATTTAGATTATTTCTTGAGAAACCTTGCTTCGGAAAAATCGCGAACAATGAGTACCGCCTCTCCGTCTATCAAAAAACAATGACACGCACGCACCACTCTGGCTAGCTACTAATGGTTCTCAAATATTTGAGTTTGTGACGCGATATTTTTGGAAAGTGCCTTTTTCAGAAAAACAAACTAGCTTATTTGATAGGTATTGTTATGACATGTCCATTTTGCTATGGCTTTCAAACCACCGAAAATTCGTGATATAACAGAAGCCGTAAAAATATAACAAAGGTGAGCACCCAAAGAAGATCAGACATTTCCTTCGACTTTCCGTCATAGTAGGTATTATCCGGATCAAATGCTGTTAGGATACGACCTTTTGGAGTTGCGTTGCGCGACAGTGATGACTTGTAGGGTGAGAAAAACCGTCAGATGAATAATATTAATCAGTTAATTTATTTTTTGCAAGTATCAAGGCGACTAAAGTATTAAATAAAGATAGTAAGTAAGGCACATAATGTGAATAAAAATAAAGCTGATCTTCTAAGCCTTCTACTCCACTCATAGCCTCTCCTTCACTCTCTGAGCTGTCTTCGTTTTTTTCAGAATCAGTATCATCACGACAGTCTTTTAACAAAGAATACAATGTTTTTACACTGCTCTTTTTCTCTTTCAAAATAATAGTTCACACTCATAAGCATTTCTCGAGCACGACTGTTTAGCACATCTTTTAGCACTCATTTTTGTCACAAAAGTACCAATAAATTTATTTTAGAAAGAAATACTTCCGATGAAGCTGTATTCGTCAATCACGTGTCACGCGCTTTCCCGACAGCGTTGCTAACGGTACTGAAAGGCGTCAGTTGACGTCATATGCCGCTCCATACCATAAGGTCGTATCCTAACAGCATTTGAACCGGATAATAGTAAAAAATCGACACGGGTGGTTTTTATATAAATCGACATTCTTGCGTTGTCTGCCTAGATCCATGTCTGTGCCTGAAACACATAAATCAATAATAACTACTTTCATGGTGCTACTTTGTGATGAAAGATATGCTTGGCTCTTTATTCATCAACATTTTTGTGCTGTGTGGTTTGACGGTTGGGTTGTTTTACTTCTGCTACAATCTTCTTTACCTGCCATTGTGTTATTAAATAACGAAAAACCTGAAAACCGTTCCTTCAGTATCGATAATTAAACCACTCCTAATAAAGAGATGTTTAAAATTCTCAATATTGTTCAATCAAATCGTTTCAAAAATGTATGAAAAATTAAATAAAATTATATATTCGTTTTGTTGCACCACCCCGCGCTGAGGACAATTTTAAAAGCCTATTTGGAGGCTAAAAATTGCCCATTAGCTCAGTTGGGAGAGCGCTGGCACGGTGAGCCAGAGGTCGCGGGTTCAAGTCCCGTCATGGGTGGGACTTTTAGCCTCTAAATAGGTTTTTGAAATAAAATTGCTCATTGAAAGTGGTTTAATTATTAAGAAACGGTTTTGCGTTCTTTCAAACACTTTGCTATTGAGGTCTCCCAACTAAGATGAACTACCCGACATAAGATCTATCGCTGTTAAATTTAATGGTATCTCTGCTAGTTATTCTAATCAAAACACAAGTTATTCAGACTTTCAGAATCACCAGTTGTAAATCCTGCGAAATACATTTAAGCGTACATAGCAGGATTAGCAGAATTTTAGAAAAATGTTACTTATTCAGACCTCCATAGCATGAATTCCAGACAAACCAAGCATAACTTCATTAAATCTCCCACTCAAATGGTGGTTTTGCACTACTGAAACCGACATAATTCTTGCCCTATATGGCATTAGTCAACTATACGCTAAGGATAGTGCAAATCGACCAAGCCCTCGTTGAAACTTACAACACAATAATTGAAATGCAAGAACATATTAATTGTTTACTTCAAGCTTATCTTCGAATCATATCTACAGTACTACCTAACCAACGTATGTAATCAAAGTGAAAGTTTTAGTATTAACTTGAAAGTTCTTGCTTTTCAAGAGAAGCGGCTCTAGCCATCCGCTAACGACATTTGCAATAGTGTTCTATGGTTAACTCAGCGACTGCATGCTAAGTTAAATCCGAGCTAGCTAGCTTCAAGCTAAATCCTTCTAGCCTGCTCGCTTGGCTTCCATGTTTTAATTAAAAAGTACTAGCTGGGCGTAAGCTTAGTTCACCATAGACCAACAGTGTAATTCGTTAGCAAAAACACCCTTAAAACTCCCTTGGCATCCCTCTTGCTTGCAAATCCCATCAATTTTAATTGTTGTAAAAATATACTTTTGGCAAATGTGGTCTGAGGTGTCATCAAAAACAAAATCACTGACTTTAAATCACGGATTAAGTCTTATGTGTAAAAATTTAGTCCTCTACAACACATGTATATAGAGCTGAAACAGTCTTTACATGATCAACAGGATCTCACCAAAACAAAATTTATAAAATAAAATACATGACATAAACTTAAAGTACTCTTTATTGCTTAAAGAGCTCCTCAAAAATTTATTCCTCATTATTTTAGAAAACAGTACTGAAATATAGAGAAAACTTTGATGTCATAATGTCAAACCTTCTTCTGGTTACCAGACCACAGATTTACGTCTTGTGTGGTAACCATCGAAAACCGTGCTTGTAATTTTTTTCTTTTTAATAAAAAAAAATTGTATTTTTATGTACAAACAATAAAGTGTTCTCTATCTACATGAAAATAAAAACATCCGTAATTTTTAACTTCCATTACACCGCCCAGACCACATAGGCAAAACCACTCCCTCTCTTACGATAATGAAAAACGTTACGACACGCGACCGAGAGGCACGCCAAAATCCCCCTAAAGCCCCAAGAGGCATGCCAAAATCACCCTAAAGCCCCAAGAGGCATGCCAAAATCACCCTAAAGCCCCAAGAGGCATGCCAAAATCACCCTAAAGCCCCAAAGGCGCGCTCACCCGATCCCTCCACCAGGCGGTCGGCTGCGCGCTGGTTGCGCTGTCAGACTACACGGCTGTGGGCGCCAGCGAGGTGTCGCTGCGGGAAGCCCAGCACGCGGAGCTTCTCAAGGTCGGCTGCGCGGGCTGGTGGTACGTGCGGCTCGCAGGTGCGTTGACTCTCGCTACCATTCGTTCCGTCACAGATGGACTCTTGTAGAGTCCCAAAAGGAGCAATTCCCATGCAAACGTAGTTGATTTGTGTCCTCTAAACGTATTGGTAAAGGATCATTGCGAACCGGCACGTCATTTGTAAAAACCAAACTACGTTTGTATGGGAATTGCTCCATTAGGGGCTGCTTTAACTGATGGGCCGCGCCAGACGCTACCACGCCTGTCAATCCTCGCAATCCTGCTCGACGGAACCGACGAGCGACGGCAGGCCTCGTCGGATGCGACAGTTCGCATGGACTGTTGGCCTGTCTAGGCCCAGTCTGCGCTCCAAATCCTGAACGATTCCATACTTATTGCTATCGGATACGCCAGGATTCCGACAGGATTTGGTGCGCATAATTAGGCCTCTGGCTTGTGAGAAAGCGGGTCGTGGCACCCAAGCTTTAAGAGACTAACAGCGCCACCAATGGAAAACAAATGATATCTTCTCAGTCCAGAGTTTATTCTCGTCTCTCCAAGGTCTGACAGCACTTCCTCTGTTAGCTCTGGGTCTTTTAGGGTGCGACGAAGAAAAGCAGGCGGACTGTCGTAACTGAAGTGTGATCGAAAATCAAAAGTAATTCAAAAATGTGTATCGACACGTTGGTGAAATTTGGTGACGTGCCGCGGCGCTCCGATGCCGCTTGCAAGAACTGCGGCCGTGGATCCGCTTAGTGACGTAGAACACCGGGATCCTCTATATTTAGCTATGACTAATGTAAACAGGTGGGGGTGTCCCTCAAATCAATTAAATGCGAGACGCCACCTCCCCACGCAAATAAAATATATAAAGATATAAAAATAACCTAAAGGGTTGTAAGTTTTCTGAAAATTAATTAGCCAATGAAAATAGTCGTGATCGTCTAGTTAAGTAATAAAGACCCATACGTTGTGTTGAGAAATGATAAAGACGCAAAATTTAACAACGATAAAGAAAGTAAATAATAATCCGCGATTAAATTAACCGTACACATAATCAGTTTAAATAAAGAAAACATGCAACTTAGCTTCGGTCAGTAATCGTAAACGCCCCAAGAAGACCAGCATCGAGACTCGATTAGCCTCAATGTCCGCGACTAGTGAGAGAGTGAGCGCTGCAATCCTTCTGTTCACTACAACTATGCATTACACGATGCTTCTCTAAGAAGACTTTTGACACACGCGCCTAATCAGTTTCACTCGCGAATAGCACAAAAATAATAACACGTACAGTATATTAATACATAATATGATAAAATAAAAAGTATAGATAATATGTCATTATCGAAATATAGGAATGAAAAGAACAACTTATGTAGTTCGTAGTCAGCAGATCTCCTTCCTGTAAATAAATGGAATTGGGAGGGATTCTAGACCTTCAGGAGAAAATCTAGAAGAAAGAATCTACAAATTGATGATGGGCTCCCTTCCAACACATACCCATCTCCCATGAACTTATAAGAAGTCCGGTCCAACAGAATCCATCGGGCACAACGATTCCTCCTACCTCTTTCACGCAGCCATAATTGCAACATACACAAAATCTCTCTCTCGTCTAACGAACCATCACACTTACAGTCTTCTTCTTTCGCTCCTCTTATCCTATTCTAAACTAAAATACATTTCCCTATATTCCCTCTAATCTATCCCCGTTAAATCTTCTCACAAGACATTTCCCAGCTTCCGAGTATGAGATAACAAGCTCTCCAACGTGCACACGCGCTGGGACAGGGCACGCCGCTGACTCTTACTCTTCTGCCAGTCATGATCCTGAGAGACTAAATGATTCTACTATTGTAGATATACTTCCCAAGCTTCAGAATATGAGATAACAAGCTCTCCAATGTGCACAGGCGCTGGGACAAGGCACACCGCTGACTCTTATTCGTCCACTAAAGAGTACATCTACAACATACCTTCTTGGCACAACTCTCGCAAATGCACTGTCAAACTTCCGAGTATGAGATAACAAGCTCTCCAACGTGCACACGCGCTGGGACAGGGCACGCCGCCGACTCTTACTCTTCTGTACGACAGTACTCTCGCGAAACCCGTGGTCCTAATTGAACCCCGAAGCTTGCATCGCCTTTTCACACCAAAGAATTGGAACGACGCTAGCTATGACAAAGAAACATAAGTTAGAAATATAAATATGTAAAGCGATGTGTTGCCCGATGCTCTGCTCCAAAACTGTAGTCCTTGATAAAGAAAAGCAATAGAAGGTCGTCTTAGTCACTCCTTCAATCCGCCGTCTCGTTCTGATGTGATTTGTTAGTAAATAAGTCCTTCTGGCATCGGAATCCTGTCCTGTAGCTACTCATGTCATGATATCCTGCTCTAAGCCCTAAGTAATTAGAGACAATCTCCAACGCAGAACCCATAGTGGGAAACTCCAACGCTCCTTCTGCTCTCGCTAGTTAGTGTGAAATCTATAAATAGAATTCTGGAATAACTGAAATCTGGAAGAACTTTAATTAGCGGGATGACAATATACACATACTTAAAATATATGAGTATACATAGATAATAATTAAATATCACGTGAAGGCAACGCAAAAAAATTATATTTGATGTTAGAAAGAACGCCCCTTGACGGAAAAACTCTTTGTTTCACGGAAAACGGATCGATGCACTTTTCCCTTCTCTACTTTGCGAAGTCTCTGCTGGCTTGCTTATTATTACACTCGCGAAGTCTTCATTGAGGACTTGTTCTAAAGAACACAGTAAACGCGGGAAGTCTAGACTGCTAGGTCTAGTCAGAGGTATGCGCGCGCGGACGAATGTTCAGGTGAACTCCCTCTCTCTTTGAATGCCGAGACTGCACTCCCGACGATTTCTTCCTGATTTACCAGCTCTCCTCGGTTCAATCCTCGACTCCTCCCACAAAACCATTCATCATCCATTTTATGACTTGCCCGAAATCTTGGTCCCACGTACTTGAAATCTGAACCCGTACAAAATTTCATCGAACACTTCGAAGCTAGTTTAGATTAGAGAATATTGTTTACATTACGCGGTGTATTCCCCGTCGGACCCACTGCATCTAAGGATTGTATGGCAAAGAATGGAAATTCTAGAATATTGTAGATTCGTGACTGAAAATATAACTCCATGCATTGGAAAAATATGATGGCATCATTACATGTCGTTTCCTTCGAAAATCTTACGGATTTGTTTGCAAAAATGTTTGTTGTTCTGTCTAGATTAAACTTTTATACTAACTATGTAATACATTATGACAGTTTTAATTCTCGAAATTACCTAATAAATGCATTATTTCCATACAAAGACGAGTTCCAAACCTAAGGGATAGATGAGGACAAACCCATGATTTCTTGAAAGTAAAGTCCCCGTAAGGCGGCGTAATTCTAACCCTTTTGTCCCTAGCCGACAAATAATTAAATTTAATAAACATTCATACAATATTTACTTTAAATTCATACAGAGACCCTCTGTTCTCATTTATTTCTTAGAACAAAGTCCGAATGACGTATCAGAGGCCACATGTAAATGTTAACTTTAGCTTTAATAATCACGCCCTATTATCATATGAATAAGGTCGAAGTTGCTCTAGAAAATAAAATACATTTGCCACAGCAAAATGGCATTATGCTGTTTAGTTTCGACTGACAGTTATGATTTCGACGAATCTTGCTTGTAAGTGTGTGTGTAAGAGTTACACGGTTGGCATGACTTAAACGATCTTCGAGTGTATCAATGAAGCTTTAAGGTACATAATTCTATACCTGCAGTAGTTTGTGTTCCCCCCTAAGGGTGGAGCATCCTTACGTCTATCCCCTCCTATAGTAAAAAACTTCTTTAAGATCACAATAGATGGCGATACTCGTATCAATTTTAGAAATATGTTGCTGAAAACTGTAAGGGTGAAAGGGTTGACCATTTCAGCCGTTACAGAACGCCCCTAAATTATTTCATAATTTTTGTCGGAAAATGATTCGTAGAGAACATCGTCGATTACTCGTAGAAAATTTGTAGAAATAAAATAATGAAATAATTTGTAATAGGAATGCAGTTTCTTAAAACTTAATTACATTAAACGTGTTTATTTTATTATCACTAAAACCCCTACTAAAGGCTGGTTGAGGCAGATTTCAGCTAGTCCTTTATGTTTTTAATGTAGATCTACAATGTGGTTAAAGTTTTTTTTTTTTTTTTTTGCTTCTAGACCGGTTGATGTTCGTCCTGGATGGGGATTGACGTTTAATAATACAAACTATTTATGATTAATACACAATACAATTCTTTTTGTTATATTCAGTTCTTGGTTGCAAAGCATACTTTACATGTTCTTATTAACTTTTGCACAAGACCTTTCATTTTAGGGTAATAATATTTTCTTTCCAGTATCTTTGTAGCCTTATAGCAGTTTAAATGATCTAATTTGTTGTGTAAATCCAAAATTATTTTCTTTAATACATATTCAGGTACAACGAGTCTAGTGTATTTTCCTTTTAGTGCGACATGGAGCGCTCCTTCTATCATTACGTAAGAGCCTCTGTTCCGAGATTCCATTAAGATTTTCTCGGGATTAGCAATTAATTTATCGACAATTTTCTTAAGTTTGTTATCCTTTAACTGAAGAATTCCTACGTCCTTGAATTCTCCTTGTAATTCTTTTACATCATTTGTCGCTGAAGTTGTTAGGTCTTGAGATTCTTCGATTGCTATTTGTCTTTCTTGTTCAAACTGATTATAATCCTGGTTCAGAATTATTGGTTCATCCGCTTCCAGTTCTATCTCTTGATGTGCACTGACTGCATGTAAATATCGACTTTCCACAATTATGTCGTCAACCATGCCTTGCATATTTGTTAAGAACCTTACTGCTTCTATTGACATAGTAGACTGCTTGCGTGCCATTATCCAATGTCGTTTAATTTCTGGTGGAAAATGACGCATTATGTCCTCCGTCAACTCTCCTAAATCCTGATACCACTTCAGCCGCATTCCTTCCACAAATAAATTCAGAAAATAATTAGTCATCGTTACTCCGCTGGAAGGGTCCCATTTCCCATCATTGATTCTAGTTCTGACCTTAACTTGCTCATCTCTCCCCCAGTATTGATGTAAAAAATCATTTTTAAAATCATCGTAATGTTTCCATACGCCTTCAAATATTCGAGCCCAGCTTCTTGCGTCTCCGGATAAACATTCCAAGGCTGTCTCGATGACTTCATCTCCAGGAACTGACATTTTCTTTATATACTTCTGCAGTTCTTCCAGGAAAATCACCGGGTGGACGTTTCCGCCGTTGAAATAAGGTTTTGACGGGGTTTCTAAGTAAATAGTACTTGGTTGTGGTGTCATTGCTTTCTTAGAAAGATTGTACCGTTTTTTATCCAATACATCCGTTCTTTGAATTAGAGGGACAGGAACTTCATTGAATCTCTCCGACATTGCACCCAGTCTTGTGTTGTTACGGCATCTTGCGTGAGGCCTCGGTGCTCTCTTAGTTTGTCCTTGCCGTCTTGTTTTACGCCGCCGGTCGATAATAAATGACGTATAACCAATTACAGTAGTTCACAGTAATATAAAGAACATTAAGGTAAGGTAAGACGTAGGATAAGGTACATTACAGCACTTGTTTTATAATTTCACTTTGAAAATAATTTAAACGAATCATATAAATCGTCACAAAAATATCGCAAATTTGTAGTTAAGGGAAAAGAACAAAAATCCGCTTCTACGTTTTTTTTTTTTATCAAGTAGACTCAGACAAGGGAGCCATATTAGTTGTCCCTGCTGGAAAGTAGTGCTCAATTTTTGGCATATTGGCCCTTACATAGTAAATGCCGCAAAATATTTTAGTAATAGTCAATCTAAGGTTTTTTTTTTTTTTAAATACCAGTCTATTCTAAAACTTTGTAAAACAACAAAATATAAGTGAGTAGGCAAATTAAATAAAACTGAAAATAAAGAAAACAACGAAATTTCCTAAATAAAATAACGTATGCGCGCCCCTAGGTAATCAGCTTGTTGAAAGTTACTAATGAAAATCATAATTGCCTTTCTAAGGTTAGTTTAAATCAATTAAGTAAAAGTCAACAAAATAAAAGAATACTTCTAATTTAACTGTATTAATACTTACTTACTTGTTTTTACTATACTCAAGTACTACTTGAACATAAGTGTAACATAATAAGAATGAAATTAAAAGCAAACAAAATGTATCCCGTCCTACCCCCAAATCAGCTAGCTGCAGTAGTATCAATAAATAGTTTTTTTTTTTTTAACGTTAACCGATTCCTTATAATCAACTATCTACAACTAATCAGATGTTTGTAAGTCAGCTGCTTACTACCGCACCGATGAATGAACGTAATATTCGCGCCCCTATTCTCCAAACTCAAAACGTAAACACTTCGATTCAAGACGTAAACAAAGACACGTGCACCTTGACAGTTGAGGCCTATACTAACGCCCTCTGTGGTATAAGCGACGAACTAATTTCTAAAACGGGTCACAGGAGCAACAAGCGGGATCATAAGATCTGCTTTGTTTAGATCGATGACGTAAGTTAGTTCTAGTTTTGATACGCAGGAGGCGCTGATCACAAAATTTACCTACAGGGAAACAGATAATCTTTTTTTTTTTTTGCACAATAAATAGAATAAATAAACATACGAAAATAACATCGCTAGTAAAATACATCGCAAGCCCAATAACATTTCAATAACACACACAAACAACAAAATGAAATTGCATTCGCATTGTATAATAGTGCAAAAAACAAATTCAAACAGAAACAGTAAAAATGAGTGATTTAATTTTACGCATAGACTTCTTTGTCTTAAGAAAATTAGCTAAGTATCTTTCATTGAAATCAAAAAATAGAAGTAAAGCTTTGTGAGCAGCGCCCTACCTGATAGCAACAACGAACGAAATTCCAACGCAAAACCCACTTGAGCCGTGCGACCATTTTTTTCTAAGCGCCCTTTGTTTTTGTGACTCTTAAACAACTGAACTTTGAACACCAACGCCTTCAACGGTGCAAAATAAGAACGAATAGAAATATCACCTTTGTTTGGAAACACCAGATTTTAACAATTATTATATTGTTTATAATTTCACTAAAATTCAGTACGCCCCTACGCCTTGTATTTACCTAACATTTTCGCCTAATTTAAAACCATAGTAACTCAGATTCTTTTTATGCGTTTTTAAATAACGAAGTATTTAAAATTTAATGACGCAAATCCTTGGTCACGTGCACCATCTGTAAACAGGTGGGGGTGTCCCTCAAATCAATTAAATGCGAGACGCCACCTCCCCACGCAAATAAAATATATAAAGATATAAAAATAACCTAAAGGGTTGTAAGTTTTCTGAAAATTAATTGGCCAATGAAAATAGTCGTGATCGTCTAGTTAAGTAATAAAGACCCATACGTTGTGTTGAGAAATGATAAAGACGCAAAATTTAACAACGATAAAGAAAGTAAATAATAATCCGCGATTAAATTAACCGTACACATAATCAGTTTAAATAAAGAAAACATGCAACTTAGCTTCGGTCAGTAATCGTAAACGCCCCAAGAAGACCAGCATCGAGACTCGATTAGCCTCAATGTCCGCGACTAGTGAGAGAGTGAGCGCTGCAATCCTTCTGTTCACTACAACTATGCATTACACGATGCTTCTCTAAGAAGACTTTTGACACACGCGCCTAATCAGTTTCACTCGCGAATAGCACAAAAATAATAACACGTACAGTATATTAATACATAATATGATAAAATAAAAAGTATAGATAATATGTCATTATCGAAATATAGGAATGAAAAGAACAACTTATGTAGTTCGTAGTCAGCAGATCTCCTTCCTGTAAATAAATGGAATTGGGAGGGATTCTAGACCTTCAGGAGAAAATCTAGAAGAAAGAATCTACAAATTGATGATGGGCTCCCTTCCAACACATACCCATCTCCCATGAACTTATAAGAAGTCCGGTCCAACAGAATCCATCGGGCACAACGATTCCTCCTACCTCTTTCACGCAGCCATAATTGCAACATACACAAAATCTCTCTCTCGTCTAACGAACCATCACACTTACAGTCTTCTTCTTTCGCTCCTCTTATCCTATTCTAAACTAAAATACATTTCCCTATATTCCCTCTAATCTATCCCCGTTAAATCTTCTCACAAGACATTTCCCAGCTTCCGAGTATGAGATAACAAGCTCTCCAACGTGCACACGCGCTGGGACAGGGCACGCCGCTGACTCTTACTCTTCTGCCAGTCATGATCCTGAGAGACTAAATGATTCTACTATTGTAGATATACTTCCCAAGCTTCAGAATATGAGATAACAAGCTCTCCAATGTGCACAGGCGCTGGGACAAGGCACACCGCTGACTCTTATTCGTCCACTAAAGAGTACATCTACAACATACCTTCTTGGCACAACTCTCGCAAATGCACTGTCAAACTTCCGAGTATGAGATAACAAGCTCTCCAACGTGCACACGCGCTGGGACAGGGCACGCCGCCGACTCTTACTCTTCTGTACGACAGTACTCTCGCGAAACCCGTGGTCCTAATTGAACCCCGAAGCTTGCATCGCCTTTTCACACCAAAGAATTGGAACGACGCTAGCTATGACAAAGAAACATAAGTTAGAAATATAAATATGTAAAGCGATGTGTTGCCCGATGCTCTGCTCCAAAACTGTAGTCCTTGATAAAGAAAAGCAATAGAAGGTCGTCTTAGTCACTCCTTCAATCCGCCGTCTCGTTCTGATGTGATTTGTTAGTAAATAAGTCCTTCTGGCATCGGAATCCTGTCCTGTAGCTACTCATGTCATGATATCCTGCTCTAAGCCCTAAGTAATTAGAGACAATCTCCAACGCAGAACCCATAGTGGGAAACTCCAACGCTCCTTCTGCTCTCGCTAGTTAGTGTGAAATCTATAAATAGAATTCTGGAATAACTGAAATCTGGAAGAACTTTAATTAGCGGGATGACAATATACACATACTTAAAATATATGAGTATACATAGATAATAATTAAATATCACGTGAAGGCAACGCAAAAAAATTATATTTGATGTTAGAAAGAACGCCCCTTGACGGAAAAACTCTTTGTTTCACGGAAAACGGATCGATGCACTTTTCCCTTCTCTACTTTGCGAAGTCTCTGCTGGCTTGCTTATTATTACACTCGCGAAGTCTTCATTGAGGACTTGTTCTAAAGAACACAGTAAACGCGGGAAGTCTAGACTGCTAGGTCTAGTCAGAGGTATGCGCGCGCGGACGAATGTTCAGGTGAACTCCCTCTCTCTTTGAATGCCGAGACTGCACTCCCGACGATTTCTTCCTGATTTACCAGCTCTCCTCGGTTCAATCCTCGACTCCTCCCACAAAACCATTCATCATCCATTTTATGACTTGCCCGAAATCTTGGTCCCACGTACTTGAAATCTGAACCCGTACAAAATTTCATCGAACACTTCGAAGCTAGTTTAGATTAGAGAATATTGTTTACATTACGCGGTGTATTCCCCGTCGGACCCACTGCATCTAAGGATTGTATGGCAAAGAATGGAAATTCTAGAATATTGTAGATTCGTGACTGAAAATATAACTCCATGCATTGGAAAAATATGATGGCATCATTACATGTCGTTTCCTTCGAAAATCTTACGGATTTGTTTGCAAAAATGTTTGTTGTTCTGTCTAGATTAAACTTTTATACTAACTATGTAATACATTATGACAGTTTTAATTCTCGAAATTACCTAATAAATGCATTATTTCCATACAAAGACGAGTTCCAAACCTAAGGGATAGATGAGGACAAACCCATGATTTCTTGAAAGTAAAGTCCCCGTAAGGCGGCGTAATTCTAACCCTTTTGTCCCTAGCCGACAAATAATTAAATTTAATAAACATTCATACAATATTTACTTTAAATTCATACAGAGACCCTCTGTTCTCATTTATTTCTTAGAACAAAGTCCGAATGACGTATCAGAGGCCACATGTAAATGTTAACTTTAGCTTTAATAATCACGCCCTATTATCATATGAATAAGGTCGAAGTTGCTCTAGAAAATAAAATACATTTGCCACAGCAAAATGGCATTATGCTGTTTAGTTTCGACTGACAGTTATGATTTCGACGAATCTTGCTTGTAAGTGTGTGTGTAAGAGTTACACGGTTGGCATGACTTAAACGATCTTCGAGTGTATCAATGAAGCTTTAAGGTACATAATTCTATACCTGCAGTAGTTTGTGTTCCCCCCTAAGGGTGGAGCATCCTTACGTCTATCCCCTCCTATAGTAAAAAACTTCTTTAAGATCACAATAGATGGCGATACTCGTATCAATTTTAGAAATATGTTGCTGAAAACTGTAAGGGTGAAAGGGTTGACCATTTCAGCCGTTACACTAACTGGTCGTACCTTTCAGGAGGACAAGGCGAAGGCTGGGCGCCGGCCGCTTACCTCGACCAGCGCAAGACCTCGCGTTCCTCCAGCCGCTCGCACGATCGCTTGCACGACCACTAAGCCCGCGGACTCTGTTACTAACAGAGACCAATGAAACTCACTGATCTTTAAGCTGGTAGTAGAATGGAGGTCAGTGGACTTGAGAGCGCTCGGCGTCGGCGCGATCGCTTGGAGGTTTATTCTCCACGGTGTGTTGCAAGTGAAGTTCGCTTTTTAGGAACGGAGTTAAGTGTGACGAGGGACAGGTATGTGAGTTCAAAAACCTATTTAGAGTATCGTAAAGTAATTTCAGATGTCGTTATAGAGGAAATAAGTGGACGAGTCTACTGTTTTTCTACTGCGGAAGTTGTCCCCCATATTGAAAGTAATTTGTAATGATTCGTAGAGGAGTCTACGAATCACCGCATAGGTGGGTTTTTTGGAAAATATAAGAAGATTTTAACGTACGTTGTATATTTCTAATGCATGAGCAATTTATCATTACCACGAACTGTGAAATCACTTTACGGGCTTTAGAGAATAAACCTGCAGTGGAGTTTTATGTTGTGGGTCGTTTGAACCTCTGTGAATGTAGAATGCACTGTTTGTTGGGGATTTCAATGTTGTGAGATTAGTAGACCACCTTGTAGTCTTAATACTTACGGTTAGAGAAAATTGGCATTAAATCGAGTTGTTTGAAATAATTATAACATAAATTGCTATCCTACAAGAAGCTTTTTGTGGCAAGCTTTAGACTATAAACAGTACGTTTAACGAATAGTTCCATAGCCACATAATATTATATCGTCCCACTGAACTCAATTGTTAATGTTAAATATCGAACAGTAACTTTTGTTAAATGTAACATGTTGTTCTAAAAACAAAGCTTTATTTGTAAATTAGTCTTAGATGTAGAAATCCGTGTTATCGTATGTTTGTACGCTTATCCAAAGCTGTATAGTGGAGTATAGAAAGAGTTAAGACGTGATTGTATTTGATAATATTTACTTGTACATAATATTATTACTGTTCTATCGTTTATTTAATTTTAGTTATTTATTTTGATTCTAGTTGAGCCCCCTGTGTTACGTGTAAATCTTATTATTATTATGTACCTACCTACATTTATCAAATTCCATGACAGTTACTGTGGATAATATTCTTAGCAGTTTGATTTTGTGAACGTGACGTCGAAACTTTGTTTTTTTATGATATTTGTAATTAAGTCACGTGTCTTCATAATAATGATTGCAGTTTCCCTGCACTGTGTTAGTCAGTGTCGGTACTCGAAACAAAAAAAAATTAGGTTTTATGTTGTTACTAGTCGGCATTATTTTTATTATCTTTACTAATCATGAAATTGTGAAAACGTTATTTACATATCATCCTCCATGTCATATCTCATAATAAACAACTTATTCATCAAACCACAGTTCCTGCTTTTTGAAGCCTTTGTGAAAATTATTTCCCAAATGTAAATTACATTCATGTTCGTGCTGACCATAATTACACAGAATTTTACTATTTTAATTTTGAGTTTCATTGATTTATCCTACGCCACATTCCATTCTTTAATTTTATTTTAACATGTTTAACATTTCATGAACTAGATCGTGTCCTATAGTAAGCCAGCACCTTCGAGCGCAAGGGGATCACGTTTTTGTATCTAAAGCAAAATTTAGGGTTCAACATTCAAGTTGACTGATCCAAAATGTTCATAAAAATGAAATTATCTCCTGTGCTTTCAATTAAAGAAAAAATAATAATTAACATTTTAACCATTGATATTACTTAAAAGTGCAAAATTTATTATAAACGGCTGTGAAAATCCTAGTGATGAATTTGTAACAATTTTTAACCTACCATTTACCTTTCCACTTACCTACATACTTGACTTTAAGTACATTCCTCTCTAAAATAATAGTAATAAAAGCAAAGTTGATCCTTACTGATATTTACCCACAATCTACACGTAGATTTTTGTAGATGAAAATGTTTTCTCAATTTTTGTATTAATCAAAGATTGTACAAGTATCGATAGTGTAGTTTGGGATCCCAGTCGTCGAAATTGGGTTGTGTTGTCAACGTAGATTTTTCCAGAGCGTTTATACGATATACTCAAATAGCAAATAGTCACAGACTTTATCGATGTTTGTTAAAAAGTAGTGTAGTAGTGAAGGACAGAGTAAGATAAAGGTTAAAAAAAATTGCAAACGATCGGTACCTACTCAAATTGCAAGAAAACAAAATACATATTATGTAAGCAACTGTAGCTTCTGAAGCATTGGAAATAAATAACCCAATATTTATATTTGTTTGTTTTGGCGTAACGTATCTTCGCCTTCATTCGAGCTTAAAGGTATTGTTGAGAACAATACATTATGTGTACATTATATAAATTGATTTAAATAACTTCTAAACATACTCTGTAGCTATTCTTACTGTAACTTACCGCTAAAAATGTTACTGGAAATAAACATCTCTAAACACATTATAATGCTGAATTTTCATTGACTAATGAGGAAAAGAAATAGTAATTTATGCAGTTTTCGCTACACATATTTTGAGAGGTTCTTATTATATTACCCTGATCCACACTCCGCACAAAGCGGCAGAGTTCAAGGCCTATATTGAGTAAACAGATATTGCAGTTATGTAATTCCATGCAGACATAACCGTCGTAAATTCAACGTGAACGAATAAAACGAAAGATCATCCATGATTCCATTCCACTGTATTTGTCAAGATAAAAGTGCCTCTAAAATAGTTTCACTATAAGTCGTAGAAGTTCCGCAGAGAAAAAACAAACAACAGACGGCCGAACCGATCACAGTATTATAAAAAACAACGTTTGTACAAAATCATTACGCTTAATCCTCAGACCGTGAGATATGAATTAGTTGGACGCCCTTTTGAAGATGCGGCGTTGGAAGATGGTGTCGATTCGTTTGAAAACGTCCTCGGCTGCCTTTGAGGCGTCCACCCGGTAGTGGAGGCCTTTGTTCAAGTAGTAGTCGACGAGTGGCACGGTTTGTGTGTGGTAAGTAGCCAAGCGTTTTTTCAGCGCCTCGACGTTGTCATCGGACCGTTTGATAAGGGGCTCACCGGTGACGTCGTCGGTCATGGGTTTCCTGGGCGGGTGGAACTCCTCGTGGTAGCTGCGGCCGCTGGAGGGGTGGATGAGCCGCCCGGTGATCCGCCGCACCAGCAGGCTGTCGCTGATGCTGAACTCGATGACGGCGTCTAGAGCCGTTTTCCTCTTCGCCAGTAGCTCGTCCAACTGAAACGGAGACCAGTCGCTTAAGTGTTTCGAAGGTAAAAACGGCGACACTCGATAGTTTCGGTTATTTTATTGGGGTTCGTATAAAACGAAACCCATTTTTTTTATTGATATGGAATATATGGACTTGTTTACTGAAAATCGTTTACAGAAAAACCTATGAGGAAATCCTTAGTCTTGAAATTTCCACAGGAAACTATTCATGAAGAGAAAATGAGCTTACAATGTGTTTCTTTTCATCCGCAGGTTCCTGGTTGGAACTTGGATCCCCTCTCCAACATTGACTCATGTGTAGGTACTATTGTTATTATAAAAAAAAACTAGGTTAAATACAACCTTTCCATAATTGTCTCGAATTTTCTATTTGATTTAGGTTTTAGATTCGAATAGATACAAACCCATCAGTATATTATTATGAGTCTGCCTCGCATTTGACCAGTTTTTTTTAATATTCCAAGTTATGTTGAGCGTAAGTTGTACAATCAGCTGTGCGTAGAAAGAATGGGCATTGTCCTAAATATTATCATAGTTACAAATAATACTTAATGCCTATAAAATTACTTATTTTCTTGAAACAATATAAGAACAGAACAAATTTTTTTCCACAGTCCATTGTCCTATTTTACTGAGATTGAGAAAAGATCTATTTCAGGGCAAGTGAAAAGGTAATAGAATTGACACGCAAAGCTGGTCAACATCACATTTGCTAAGAGACCAATTTTCTAACGAAAAACACAATCTTACTAGCTAATTTGGAGACCTTTGTAATAATTTACAATATATGTATAATAATTTGTTGCTCAATACGGTATTCGACATGATCAACAATAAATTATTTCATATGCTCGATTAAACCAAAAATTACAAAATATCTCGGAAAATGTATCTCTTTTAGTCAATTAAGTGCTCTGAAATGTGACGTCATAAGCCAGTATTTTCATACAAAATTCCGTATTTTTTATATTTTGTCAAATACCTAATTATTGAGAATGAATAAAGAATGGATGGTTCAACATCTTCAGGTCATTCACCCAACTATTGTCATGGTTACCTTCTCAGCCTGTGGCACGGTTCTAGGGAAACCATCCAGTAGGAATCCATTCTTGCACTCTGGCTTGTCCAAGTTCTGGTCAATCATGTCCACAACCATTTCATCGGAGACCAGCTTGCCCTCGTCCATGACCTTCTTGAGGCGGCGGCCAAGCTCCGAGCCCGATGAGACCTCGGCACGGAGCATATCACCCGTCGAGAGGTGACACACACAGTACTTTTCTTTGAACAAAGGTGCCTGAAATAAAATGTGATTTGTGCTTATTTTAATGGGGTACATGTCTCAGAATTAGATTTGAGAGACATTGCATTTATACAATATTTATGAGACAGAAAATGTCACAAAATGACTAAAACAATAGGTAAGTTTAAAATTAGGTTTTATAAAAGACTTATTACATTTTGTTTTTCCATTAAATTCAAAACCTGTTAGATTATAACCTAGAAAAGAACAATTAAAAACCATGTTATGGTGGTCCGATCAGGACATTTAGAATTCTACAGATTACGGGTGATAGCTCAAATTTTGATAAATGCTTCCTTTATAAGGTGTTACTAGCAATAATCTTACATCAAACTTTAAAAGATTAATAATCAAGATATACATTTTTCTCTACTGTGTTGGTATTTTATGGCATAAATTTTATAAAGTAACTAGCTGACTCAGCATATATTCGATTTTAAATTATTAAATTAAATGTTTGCTCTTTGTAGAACTAACTTGACTTGAATGAAAAATCAAATATTTAGTTCAACATGAAGCGAATTAATAATGAAGTAAATTACTGTCAGGGGTATAATAAAAATATTTCAGAATTTAATACCAGTTGACCGACCTTCTAGATCAAACTTTAGGAACATTAACGAAAAGAATATACTCCAAAAACTTTTATTAGGTAGCTGAAAATAACAGTTACCTGTACATACCTAAGTGATATCTCAAAGGTTGGCCATATCTGCCGACTATCACTAGACTAGTTACTTTTGCTGATAAGGTCGAAAGTACACAAACATGACCCCGGTTGGTCCTTGGCCGAATATGTAATCAGTAGAGGTCAAAGTTTAAACACTTACCTGGGTTCCTTTGCCGGACCCTGGCGGCCCCAGCAGCACTGCGTTGATGCCCGTGGGCTGGTCATCTGGCTTAGGATTCACAGCGGCGGCGGCTGGTGCCATAACGATGGTATTTTTGGCCTGAAGTAAACAATTAACGTTAAAGGTTATGTGACAAGGCCGGTCCTACAAGTCTTGGAAAAAAGTCTGAAAGCAGTGAAATAGAAACAAGTCACGCGCTTAATTTTTTTATCTAAATTAATTACGTAAAGTACATACGTACCTAATTAGAACGACAAAATGCTAACGAAACAGACGGCAGATGACGTCGGTAGATAAATGTCAATGTGACATTTGTCTTGTCTGCACTGAGCTGACAGCGCTGCAAGCGCCGTTTTGTTAACACTTTTCCGATCTTTCCGAATGCTATTTGCTACTTTTATACTGGCAAACTTTCCTTCACTTTGATTTAGCTACATACGACGTCATCCGGAGGGTATAGCCGCACGTCACAATGAAAAGAGCATGAAAAAAAAGCCATTCCATAGAAGCTTATGCACACTGTCCTTCCGTAAGTTTCACGGGATCTTTCTGAAACTCTCATAACAAGAACGTATTAGAACATTCTTGACCGTATGAAGACCGTATCACGATGAAAACTCCCTAGTAGCGACAAGAGTTCGTAATGTGAACGGACTTTTTTTTTTGGAGTTTTCACCATGTTTGGGAAACGCAACTGCAAAGCATAATTGACAACATTTCAAAATAGTAACCCGGATATTTTAATAGCTTAGCTGAAAGTAGGTAAAAATCTAAGGGATTTGCTCCCAGCCCTTTTCCAAAATATTAATTTTAAAATAATTCACTTATTAATTACCTATTCATACATTTATGTTTCAGTTGTGCCATTGCAGCTTGAAGTAATCTAAAATGGCGGATGTATTTCAAATGGGATTTTTTTCCTTGTAGGGAACCCTAAAAAACTACCTAAATCACAATGAATAATTTTGAAGAATAATTGAATACTACATTGTGATACATGCCTCTATAGCCTACGAGACGTGGGAAACTATAACCATCAAAGTGGCAACACTGATGTCAAGTTGTCAACGCGTCAAACAAACGTCAAATTCACAGAAAGATCACAGACTATATTCTGACATTGACAGCAATATACACTCTTATCTATGATTGACAGTGACAGTTAGTTTTTTTTTACTTCTAGGCAAAGGTATTGCAGCTCTTCAAAAAATCTCTAAAACGAATGAACAAAGAAATAATTAAAGTTGGTATCGTAGTAAGTTTTTATGGCTTTATCAATGGACATTGAAATTTTTCACCTGGCTAGAAATGAAAACATGTCAATTCAGTTAAAATCCCCGTCGGACTCGTAGTCACACTCATGTTAAATATAAAATAAATATACTTTGACGGACAGTAGTGATTTTAAAACCTATTTAGAGGCTAAAAATTCCAGATGGCGGGACTTGAACCCGCGACCTCTGGCTAACCGTGCGTGCCAGGACACTAGTGATGTACCTTGATTTAATGCACCGGTATTTTCCAATGGGACGTTTTCTTTTTGACTATTAAAAACAAAGTAGTTCCCAAGGACTCTGTAGATGGCGCTGAACTGACTACGTTACATACTCAGATTAATTAATAGAAAACGTTTGAATTATACGACTTCAATGAGGAAGACATTAAAGTCGTAGGTTCTTGCTAATTTTGCATACGAATCTTCGATATGAACAAAAGAGAGGAAGTAATGCTGTCAGTACGTTTCGTTTTATGATCTCAAACTACATCCAAGTGAATTAATAAAAAAATAATGTGACGTTCCCTTCCTTGCAGTAACGTACCAAGTGCAGCGCCATCTATCCAGCGACTAGGGAAGAAATTTAAAAAAATAAAAAGAAAATCCCTCATTACTTTAAAAAGAACCGGTTTATAACATTGTCTTTATTACGGTTATTACGCCTACCCAAAGAAAATTTGTGTTGCAAGCTTTGCGGTCGTTTAGCCGCACCTCATTTAGTCGTGATTTAATCCATGACGACTATGACGACTGCTTGCCGCGATAATACGATTGTGCACGTTACGAAAATGCCTTCACGTGTTCTTAGATAGTGTAACAGCCACTCATGAAAAGAAAAAAAAACTAATGGAATCACTTTTTATCGGAAAGTCAAAACTATGACTACAGAATAATTTTACTTTTTTATGCCCTGTCACATCGGTGGCTAATATGGTGGTACTTTCATAGATTGATAGTACAGAAGTTACAAGCTCACTTACCTACATCATACCAGTGACGACACTAAAATATTGTTTAGATTGTTCACAATATTATATTTTTTGTAAGTTTCTTCGCTTGAGCGATGACAGAAGGGAGTGATGCAGCAAATATGTCCAAGACAACCGAAAAGAAGAAACATGGATACCTTTGAACCATAGATACACATTTTCCGCGCATTTCAAAGAAAAGGACAAATACAGAAGCAGAATAGGATGAAACGAAAAATGTTTAAAAGGCTTGAAGAAAACTTTCTTACTTGTTGAATTAAATTTCATAACATGACATCCCATCTGCGGAGGTTTTAAATTCAATGGCTCATTTAGGTTCTGTTTAAGAATTATTAACAGTCAGTTTTTTGTTTTTTTTTTTCTTTATGTAGCCCTTATACGTACCACTGCTGGGCACAAACCATCTTTCAGAGAGAGTTTTAAGAGTGGAGTAATATTAGTAATTGTAATATAATTCACCCTAATATACTGGCCGTTACCTTTTATTACGTTAAAATGAAACTAAATAGTGAAAGGAAAATTAAATACTGTTCAAGGTTAGTCTTTTGTCCTATTCCATTTGGGAGCCTACAACGTACTGGTATTTCGTAGGGTATCTACTTTATTTCTGGTAGTACTCTAACTCAATGGTTTATTAGGTACTTTAAGGATTTTTTCATTTTATCTAAAAAGTTTTTACTTTATGAAAAGTAATGAAAAAACAAAATAAAGTAGATAAGTCTGTTTTTAATTAAATTAAATTAAAAATTACAATTTACGTGTTAAACAGTTCAAATGCTTAATCCAATAGTCTGCTCATGCTCATTCAGCCTGGCAGGTACAAAACAAAATAATTATAAACAAAATTAATTACCTTCTATGTAACCCATGTCTTCTTGGTTTGAAGGGTTTCATGATTTCATCTTCAAAAAAAACAATGTCGTTTTGCCTTATCTCCCATCCGCACTCTATAAATTAAACTGAAAAGTAATCGATTAGTTTCTTATTTTACCAGTTATTACAGACATTGAATTTTTAATTTTCAATTCAATGTTACAGGTCCGGTTCTTTTAAACATCGATTTTCATGGAACCTGTTCACATCACTACCATAAACTGACGGGAAGCGAAAGCCGAAAGCTGAGGGATCTGTCTGCAACACAGAGTATATCTACTTTTTGTTACTATATGGATGCAAGAAGATAACCTCAACTCAACAAATGCAACTGGCGCCAATAATACGAAGAAGACTCTTATAAATAAGATGAAAATCTAATGATACCGGCAGACTGATCACTATTGTTCTTACATAAGTGAACTACATTGCAACATGCCTAATAATAATAATACGTGGTGAGTTATATTGTTTTGCGGTGCTATTTCTTTCTGTTTTAACGACATTAACTATAGTTCCTCCCTCATTTCAGCTATTGGAAGCGTCTATGGCGTTGGACGACGTCGGAGAGCCTCAGCCCTGAGGAACTGCTCAAAATACTCAATACACAACAAGTGAAAGATGAGCTTAGGGCTGGACTAAGTAGCTACAAACCTTTGAAACCTGAAGCGTTTTCTCGGCTTCAGGCAGCGCATCCTGATCAAACTAAACTGTTGAGTGTCGTGCAGACTTTGCAGCAGTATGTTGTAAGGATTTTTTCACTATAAACATTTCCAGAAACATGCCTCTAACTTTACCCACAGACTTTAAGGCTCTCTAGATTTAACTGTGTATAGATAATATGGATATAGAAGATAATCTTCTAATCTATCAGGCTTTCCATAATTATCAACATTACCTCGTTCCTTTGTTATTCTCTCATCCTTTTATTATTGATATCTAAAAATGCAATGTCAAATGTCAAAAAGTTATTTTGTCAACTGACTGTAATAAGCCTACACCTTTATGTAACAAGTCTAAATATTTTCAGGATGTGGACAGCTTCCAAGTATGGGAGACAGTAAAACACTACCTCTGCAACATTTCTTATGGCTCACCAGCAAATGCTTTGAAAAATGTGGCCTTTGTCGACACTAGACCATCATTTCTGTTACCAAATTTGTGGAAATTCTACTTTGCTGAAAGGCTTTTCTTACTAAAGCTCTTGCAGTACATAATTGAGTTCAAGGATGACGAAAATCACAAGTACTATGAGCAGTTCCAGAAGATTGTTGGTGATATTGGTTTGCAACAAATTAAAAGTTCACTGCTAAGTCAATTTGAAAAGGTATATTGTAATTAATAGATCAATTCTATTCATGGTCCCAATTTGTGACTTTTTTTAAGAAAAGATTTAAGATGTAAGATTTTTTTCTATGTTTTTGTTCAGACATATTTAATGTAATAGTGATTACAAATATAAAATGTCTCAACAAAAATATGGCACAAAACAAAACTACATAAAAAAGCTTTCAACTCACTTTTTTTTGTATCTGGAATGTTTCTGAGTAACACAGTCCATTATTAACTAGAGTGTATGACAGATTTGTTCACTAAAGTCTACTTTTTAATTCGATGCAAATAAATACTTTCACCTTGACAACCCAATACCCTATGTGGACATCAATACAAGTTTATTATGAAAGGTTGTGACCAAGGATGTGGGTAAAACGTTCTTGGTTGGGACAGACAACAGCTATAAATAATATAATATACCGCTCAATGTCTTGTTCTAAATCTAACCGCAGTCATGTGGGCGCGGGGAACTCGAAAAACTAGCCAAAATTGTCAAAATCATAAGGGAACATGGGAAACAACATTGCCGAACCAAGAAAATATGGAATGTTTGAAAATAAATTACATCTTCATGAATGTGTCAAGCCTCAAACCCAATGTTATCAAGATCCAAGTGTTGCCAATACATAAAGAACTACTAGTTTCCCATTTTACTTCCAAAAAAAAAATTTAATTTCCTTAATGTTCTGTGTGGCGGGCGCCGGATTAAGAATAGCGTGGATGAAATCAATTACCAGGAAACGGGCAGCAGCGTCTTCTTGAGATTCCAGCTGCATACTGCGGTCGCCATCCCGCCTGCCAAGCGTGGCGATCATGGCAAAACCCCACATGGTTATAAAAACCGCGAATTAGGCCTATGTCCTGCAGTGGGCGTCAAATGGCTGACGATGATGAAATATTAATGTCTTTGATGCAATAAGGTTTTTGGTCACACGAGTCAACATTCTTACAGTAAAATAAAAATTTACCGAGTATAACAAAATATCTTATAAAGGTAACGCTGCCCCTTTTTTTGCATCGGATTAAAAAACAGACTAATGATAGTGTGTGCCAAAATTACCATCATAGGCTAGTTCTAGTTTCATAGTTGGGCCATTATACGTAGCAAGTGCTGAGTTATGTAAATACCTCAGACACTACGGTTACCTCACGATGTTTTCCTTTAGCGTTAGCGAGTGGTATTGCAACTATAACTTCACAAATGTACGTAACATAGAAACAAAGTCATTGGTATATGCCGGGATTCGAACCCGCGACCTACCGAATGAGAAGCCGGCTTTCTACCGCTCCGCTACCACCGCTTTTACCATCACTGGTTAAATAAACTCATCTTTTATTTATATTTAACGTATGTTTTAAACTTTTGCTTGTTGGAGGTAGTTTAATAATCAATGCTGTAGTCTAATACCAATTTTGCAATTTGACATTGTATAAAAAAATTACTGTTACAGGTGCTCTCGACCGCACCACCATCCAAAAAGATTCACAGCGACTTTTCAAACAACACAATCCGCCTAGAGTGGGTAGAAAGTAATCTGAGGGAACAGCTAGCAATCCTACAGTGCCTTCTACTTATTGCCTCAGAACTACCCTTCTCCGTTGAAGAGTTTACAATGCTGTTTGGGCTGTTCCGGAAGCACAGCTTTGGCCGACGGCAGGGTTATAATGACTTGCTGGAGGAAAGCCACCGGGAGCAATGTTTGAATATCACGTATTTGGAAGTGTGCATCTTTATGGTGGTTATGGATAGTGAGAAAATGTGAGTGCCAGTCTCCACTTGGCTGTATATTTTTTATTCATTGTACATTACCCCAAAAGACTAGAATATAAAAAAAGTGTCCTTGTCTAAGGCAAGTTATATTTATGTGCGAAAATCTTTTGGCCTTATTTATAAAAAAAAAACACTACCTATTCCTCTAAAGTACTCCTCAGGAGCAGTTTATTTAATCTGTGGTTGCCTTTTCCTCGTAAAATCTCCGCCACAGACTATTTTAATCGGCGTTTATCGAGTGTTTTAAGGAATCTTGTTTTTATAAATAAGTCCGTTAATCTATTCAGCCATCTAAGTATAAGCATACATAAGCAGCCTATATACGTCCCAGTGTCGGGTACACGCCTTCTTTCAGGGAGAGAGTATGGGCTTAAACACCACGCGTGCACACCGCGGATTGGCGATTTCAAGCGCTGAGGTATGTGAATAGCTCAGACATTCAGGTTTCCTCACGATGTTTTCCTTCACAGTTAGCGACTACTACTATAACTTCACAAATGTACATAACTTAGAAAACAAAGTCATAGGTACATGCCCGCACTGGGAATCGAACCTGGGTCTCTCGCTTCCGAGTCTAATGTTCTACCTACTAGGCTACCAGCGCGCTAAGTATAAGCATGGCCGTGTGCATTTGGACTTTGCATCTGTGTAATGAAATTATTTATACAGCATCCAGTGGCACCTTCACTCACATTAGATGGACTAAGGGACCACTCGGACGCCGCAGTGCCTGGGACATTGTTTTAGATGGAGTAGGCTTGCCCAGCACTTATACCATCCTAACAGCTTAGTCGGCCTAGCCCACAGAAGAGACAAGTCAATACGTGCGGAGCCAACCAAGCCGCGGGTTTCGTCAAGATGTTTTCCTTCACGGTTAGCGTCTGGAATTGCTACTGCAATTTCGCAGATGTACGTAACTTTGATAATAAACAAAGTCATAGGTGCATTACCTTTGTAATTATTGCAATAAAGAATTAAAGTAATAATAATGATAAAGATTGTAATAAAGAATTAAAATAATAATAAGTCCAATATTATTTCAATTGTACTTATTTTTTCATCGTTGTTTGTAACGATTAATGAATGTTGAGGAAGCGAAAGTGATCTATCAGGATCGTGGCAAGTGGCTGTCCCTGGTCTCTGCCTACCCCTCTGGGATACAGGCGTGAGTTTATGTATGTACGTTGTTTGTCTGCTGTTGATTGTATTGAGTTTGATAGAATGAAATAAAAAAATAAAAGACAGTAAATAAACTGTGCTAGGAAAAATCTCTGTTTTGTAAAGAGTAAATTTTTATTACAGTAAAGGAGTGTGCCAATGGATCGAAGGCACCAAGCAAGTGGTAGAGGGAGAGCTGACGAAGCTGCAGTTGAGTGAAGAGTACAGCGCTATGCTGATCTGCTGGATGATGCTGACACTACAGGTCAGATGCTGATCATCTAGTTCTGACATTAAATTGATTCCTTGCGCCTTTGTGATAGAGTCTGTAATATACTTTATTCTCAAACTGGATTGACACTTGCTACTGAACTTCATGGAATTAACACAAATGTTAAATAGATTTCTTTACGACTATCTTCTCCACTATAGATCCGAAAGAGGTAGGTTTTAAATTATTAGACATGCAAAAAGATTTTCGATTTAATATTAAAATAAATGTCTGGTGTGTATTAATATAACATTTACATAGAGGCACATACATTGCTTCTGGCCCCGCACTAGGATACCCTGTGTCGTGGGAACCAGAAACAGCGACATCACAAACATGTAAACATCCAAGACCTGGGGTTTTTTTTCACCAGCCGGGATTCGAACCCGGGACCTCTCGCAAGGTAGGCAGATGCGCTACCGCTGCGCCACAGAGGTCATCAAAATATAGTATTTATGTGGGAGTTTATAACAATGATTTAAGTAACATTCATGTAAGTTTATTATTAAGTTTAAGCACGTATTATTCGTATTTGCACCAACTACCCGTCTCTCTTTCTCCTTCGGCAATCTTTCCGTCACAAGATTGTCGGAAAGAAATTGCTGTTAGCAATAAGGCCGCCCATTGTAACTTTCATATTTTATGTCTTGTTTCTTGTGTGCTATAAAGAATATTCTTATCTTATCTCATGCTATTATGCATTTGTATACAGATTTTTATTCTCTCCCCTAGAGTGAACAACATGCCAGACAGTTCGAGAGTCACTACCAGCAGTTCGGCGCCACGGCTTTGAAACTCCAAGTTTTCAATTACCTATTACAGTTTGTCAACAGTCCAGTGTTTTCCGTAAGTATGGTAACCGCCATTGACTCAGGCTACGATTTTTTTAAATTCTCAATTTATTTTTCATACAAATTGACCTTGTCGTACAATTTCGGCGTCGTTGTCGTACGACCGAAACTCTACGTGGTCGAATTGTATCGAAAGTAAATTAACAATATTGGCTTAATTCATAGGCAGCCTTTAAACGTCCCACTGTACAGGCCTTCTCTCAGAGAGAGAGAGAGAGAGAGAGAGAGAGAGAGAGAGAGAGAGAGAGAGAGAGAGAGAGAGTATGGGCCAAATCACCACGCGTGCTCACCGCGGATTGGCGGTTTCAAACGCTGAGGTATGTGAATAACTCAGAAACTCAGGTTTCCTCACGATGTTTTCTTTCACCGTTAGCGAGTGGTATTGCTACCATAACTTCACAAATTTACATACTTTACATAGGTGCATGCCCGCACTGGGACTCCAACCTGGGTCTCGCTTCCGAGTCCAATGTTCTACCCAATAGGCTACCACCAGGCTTAATTATTGATACATAATGTTCATTGGAATATATAATAGTAATAATAACTTCCACAGAACATAATCACTTGTCCTGGGGCGCCGCTACGTAAGTCCACTGTATGGAGTTGTCCGATATAACCTACTACATACATATTTTGACTCTTTGGAGTCGTCAAAATGGTCAATCCGACAGAGTGGACAGTCACGTGGGACAAGGGGCGCTCCCAAACCAGGATACCCTGTGCTATTGCAAAGACAATATAACGAAATTCTCTGCCTCGAAGGAAGTCGTGTTTTACACCGCCCACGGCGCGTGAACGTAAATGTTGTCCGCATTTGCCAGGACAAGTCGAAATGCGCTGTAGTGGCTCGGCGCCGGGTGTACTCGCTGCTGGGCGCGCTGTGCGACAAGTTCGACGGCGCGGGCTCGCTGGGCCGCGAGGTCGGCGTCATGCCGCTCAGCGCCGCGCTGCTTGAGACTCCCTCCATAGGTGCCGTATCAGTATCTTATTTCTCAAACCATTTGCATGAAGTAATTATGCTTCAAACACAGCTCTATTTCAAAAACCTATTTAGAGGCTAAAAATACCACCCATGCCGGGACTTGAACCCGCGACCTCTGGCTAACCGTGCAAGTGATGTAAATTACTTCGGCCAGATGTCGCTGCCTGTACGCAATACAGAGAAGTTTGTAGAGGCTGGAAATTTCGCTGATGCCTGCACTTGCCCATTAGCTCAGTTGGGAGAGCGCTGGCATGGTTAGCCAGAGGTCGCGGGTTCAAGTCTCGGCATGGGTGGAATTTTTAGCCTCTAAATGGGTTTTTAAAATTGTCCTCAGCATGGGTCAGTGCAACAAAAAGAATATAAATATTTCTATTTTGCACACTTAATGTTTATAATAAGAACCTCAACAATTTAAGACATTTTTGCTGCACCTTTTTGGCCTTTTAAAACTAAATTAAGAGAAAATATAAAGCTATAAAAGAAATTAAAATGTAATGTGTCATTGGTTTAATATGATTTAATTTAATTCGATTTGATTTAATTTGACTTAACTTATATTGGCTTTGGTTTGGATTGATTGAATTTGATTTGATTTAATTTGCTGTAGTTTATTCGATTTAAATTATTAATCATGTTATAATTAATTAATCTGTCTGTCTCTGCTAATGTATGTGCTAATTATTAGTGGAAACTTGACTGGTTTATGTATATAATAATAGTTTAGATAAGATTAATGCTGTACCGTTTGTTTCCTTCCCCACTCAATATTTTCTGTGTTCACCTCTTTGCTCTAGAGTTATACTTAAATTCTTTTAAAACTACGCCGTAATTACAAAGAAACAAAATTTCCAGAAAATATAATTAAGATATTGGACCAAGAAAAGTAGGTTCTTTAGATTTTCTACTTTTGTGAATTAGATAAATATAGGATGTAGTACTTATTGGTAATCTTTTCCTGGTGTGCAATAAATATGTGACGCCAGGGCTTAGGGGGTTAAATCAGTCCATGGACATGGTCTATTTCTCTCCCAAATGTCATCCAAATCCGTAACTCCATTTTAGCGCGACCGCGTAAATTACGTAGCAACAAACTTGGCATGAAAAGAAAAGAATTGCCCGAAGCGGGATTCGAACCTCGCCTCTCAGTGCCATATATACCGTGTAATACGTGTGACAAATGTAGTCTGAGGCTGCCGGAATACAAAAACAAATTACGCACTTCTTGAAAAATTAAAAAGTGTAAATTGTCACAAAATTGCGTCTGGCGCATAGAGAGCAACCTACCAGAACCTAATCAAGAACATGACAATTAATCATTAAAAACATGTAAATGAATAATGTGTCCTTAATTGTAATTTCTAGTGCCGCTTCAGACTATGAAAAATTTCTTAATACGAACTTACTTAGTATGGAGACAACTTAAAAAAATATCAGCTGTTCCATACTATAGAATTACCTTACTATAGAATTATAGAATTTCCCAGTTCCTTTCTTTAATTAGCCGTATTATAAGGATCAAAATTGCTTGTAGGAATAAAAAAGTCAGGAATAATTTGTTGTACATACATTTAATATTTTCATCATGCAACAGCGGCGGATTTCTGGCGCCTTCACGAGCGCGACGAGTGCAGCGGCGTCGTCTCGCTCTGGCACACCGCGCTCGAGTATTTCCCTTTTCACTTCGGCGCGCTCTCCTCGCTAGCCGGCGGGTTGGCGAGGGCGGGGACGACCAGCGCGAGGAACGTGAGTAGCACTTCGTGTAGAGCGAGGGATGTGATTAGCACTTCGTATAGCGCGAGGAATGTAAGTGATACTCGGCACAGTGCAAGGATTCCTTGCCAAGGAACTTCAGTAGCACTTCTTGTAGAGCGAGGAATGTGAGTGATATCATAACGCATGGTATTGGAGTAGTGCTCACACAGATTTCTAGATTTATTTTTCTATTACATTGGACAATTTGCACTGTACAAATAACTGCTAGTGGTTTAAAACAGCCTTGCTCTGGCACACCGCGCTCGAGGCGTGTTCTTCTTTTACTTCGGCGCGCTCTCCTCGCTAGCCGGGGGGTCAGCGAGGGCGGGGAAGACCAGCGCGAGGGACGTGAGTAGCGCTACGTTTAGAGCGAGGGATGTGAATAGTACTTGTCTAGCGAGATCGTACATAGGCCGCGTATGTCATAAATTGTATGTACATTCGTAACCTGTGCTAGTGTGAAGACGAACAAGGCAATCAGTAATATTCTATCAGCCAGAGTACAATGAGCATTGACCAAAAAATAAAAAGGTTTGTGTTTATAAAAATATTTTTTTGTAGAAAATATGTAGGTAATTTAAGTCCGAATATTTCGATTTGGGCTATTTTAACTAACATTTAAAGCGAAAAAAATCTGAGTCTACGAAACCGGAAGTATATCATGCATGGACGTACGTCATGAAAATAACAAACAAAACTAAAAAGAATCCTAGTCTGTGCAAGTAGTTCTGTTTTTTTTTTCAGAGTACGGAGATGTCAACATTTTGGTGTTTTTTATACAAACATATTAAACCGTCGTCAAAAATATCTAACCTATCCGAATCATTTGTAGTCAACATTTAGGACAATGCCCATTGATGTATCTCTTGATTCCAGCTAATAGCGGAGCTGAAAAACCTGCCCGTGTACACTGAGCGCTATAACCCGCACGCCGTCCCGGTCGTCTCGCTGGTCGCCGAAGACGCCACTATAGGTGTTGTTCACAGCTCAAACTTATTATTGAGTTTTTCTTATTTTTAAAAACACGACTCCTCTAAAGCCTCAGAGGCAGTTTAATTAATCTATGGTTACGTCTTTCCCTTTGCCACAAACTATTTAAACTGTCTCTGAGGAGTGTTTTAAGGAAAAGACCTTTAGACTGCAATCTTGTGAGAGCAAATAGCTTTCTAGTTTTCGCTGCCGGCGGCTTTGGAACTGCAAAATCTTCTGTGCGACAGAATTAGTACATTGGTCGTTGGTTAGATACGGGCGAGTCAGGTGATCCATGTCCACTTCAGAACGACCCACGCCAGGATTGAGATAGATCAAGTCCCCTTTCCCCCGTCCTTGAAAAAAACTTCAATAGACAATCCTTCAATGTTAAGTAAAGCATATTTTTAGCGTACCGATGATGACAAACGAGGTACGCCATCGTAGTGAAAGGATTAGCCAATCAGAGTGTGGAACTCACAAATTGTTGCCCTAGGTGCGCCAGAAGTACAGATCACAATGGGTACATAATTCTTTAAAAACCAATTTAGAGGCTAAAAATTCCACCCTGGCTGAGACTTCAATCCGCGACCTCTGGCTAACCGTGTCTCTAAATAGGTTTTTAAAAATTGTCCTCAGCACGGAGCATTGAAGTGCAACAAAAAAAAAAGAATGTAAAAATAATTCTTTATAGCATGTTCCGTAAATAACGACTGTCCGACAGAGCGCGACTCGTACCCCCTGGGCAATCCGTCCTACCGCATCGAGGCGGGCTCCACGGCGACCATAATAGAGCGGCCGAAGGGCACGCCAATCCACTGAGTACGACGTTTAGGGGGGCCCCTTACAATAATGAATTATGTCCCAACCCGACAGGGCGCGACTACTACCCCCTAGGCAACCCGTCCTACCGCATCGAGGCGGGGTCCACGGCGACCATAATGGAGCGGCCTGAGGGCACGCTGATCCACTTCCGCACGGCGTACAGCTACTGGACCGTGCTGAGTGCGGAGGTGGAGCGCGCGCTGGACCGGAAGCGGCCTGCCGATGTGGCGCACGCGCTGCAGCGGATTTATGAAGGTAGGAAATGTCTGGTGTTACTTTAAACGACAGGGTACGCAGTACGCATTTTTTACCTTGGTTTTTTTTTACTAAGTTTTGTCCAGCAAGTCGACCTTCGCATTTTTGTTGCGTATTCACCCGTAATGTGCACACATGTGCAGTCAAATGTACGAAGCAATTTAAATTGTGTACTTTGTCCGTTATGTTTTAATTATTTGCATTTTTGTTTGTTTCATGTACAAAGAATGTTTATGTAATGTTTTGAGTATTGTGCTGTTAAATAATAGTAGTTTATGTGACTGTCACATAATGAGGGTCACATAATGACTCGCCAAGGCTCGTTTTTTAATAGCATTGGCGAGTGTTTTAATACCAAGTTATGTGCAGTCTCATACACTACTTTATCTACACTCATGTCTTAATCTTCAAAGTAAGGAATCAAAGGAAAGCACATATTGACAGGCTTTAAACAATACATAACTTTAAACAATACATACATTTTTCTTGACTTTTCCGGCAAAAGACTATTCGTTACTTTTGATGCTTTTTCCAAAATATCGAGTGGAGTTAAAATCTCACTTTCAGATTCAGACATTTTTAATCCAATAAATGACATTTTTGAAACAAAATGGCGCAATTTCGACAAAAGTATCTTGACATTCAATCGTCTGCACTCAGTGTTGCGCGCGCAATTTTAGGTATTTTTAGTTGCACTTTTGGTACCACGAAAATTAAATTAGGTTTTTTATAGAGTCAACTTTTGACAATAAAAAAAAACTTAACTTTTGTTCCGTGATCACAGCAACACTTTAAAAAAAATAACTGTAACATAAAGTGAAAAATCTGACCTTTAATGTAACTTTATATTACACTTTTTTTTTTATTTTCTTTAAAGTTATGTATTGTTTAAAGCCTGTCAATATGTGTTTACCTTTGAATTCTTAATTTGAAGATTATGATATGAGTGTAGATAAATGATTTTATATATCTATCTATCAATATAGAGAACGTTGTGGACTGAAAGAGGATGTAGTGATTAGAATTGTGCAAGAAATGTTGCGTTGGATTGGACGTGTGGAGAGTATGAAGGAAGGAAGACGGACGAAACAAATATATGGAGCGAATGTGGATGGAAGGGCCGGAAGGGACGACCCAGGCGGACATACTTCGACCAAATAGGGGATGTAATAGCAAAGGGCAAGATAAAAGTACCCGAAACCGGCGTGCGTGCATGCAACGACTAATGAATGTTGAGGAAGCGAAAGTGATCTGTCAGGATCGTGGCAAGTGGTAGTCTCTGGTCTCTGCCTGCCCCTCTTGGATTCATACATTAACATGAAAATAAAACAAAAATATACTGCTCAGGTGTTGTAATGTGTAACGGTCCTTGGGAGGAGGTGTTGTGGCCTTGGCGCAACGTCTCTTGTGTGTACAATACTTTGGGTTACCTCAAAATTGCGCAATTCCTGAAACACATCAATAAAAGGGTTTCTATGTTTTTTATTGATTGTAAAAATTTAGTAGATTTAGAAAATATGGGCACTCTAAAATAAAATCATGGACATTTTAGACGTATTTTAATTTTTATCTACTTCGTTTTTGATAGAGAAAATTTGTTTTAGAAGTTCTGAACTTCATACCTTACGTACACAAGTGTTGATCGGTTGTTGTGTATAAACACAAGTGTTGATCAGATGAAAGAAAGAAAGAAAAATATGTTTGTTATCGGATATATGTAAATTTACAACTTATGTTTGACATTTGTAGTAAATAAGAGTACAATAATGCTACAATACATTAATTGCACTGTGATCTGATAATGGGTGCTACGCTCTGCTGTTGATGCAGGATAGTCATATATGCCTATCGTGACAGCGCTGTTTTTCAGAAGTTGCTGTGTATAAACACAAATTATGATCAGACGTAATGTTTAAATACAAGTGTCGATCGATTGTTGTGTATAAATACAAGTGTCGATCGGTTGTTGTGCATAAATACAAGTGTATATCAGTTGCCGTGTGTAAAAACAAGTGTTGATCGGTTGTTGTGTATAAACACAATTGTTGATCAGTTGCTGTGTATAAATATCAGTTATGATCAGTTGTGATGTTTAAATACAAGCGTCGATCGGTTGTTTTGTATAAAAACAAGCGATGATCAGTTGCTGTGTATAAACACAAGTTATGATCAGTTGTTTGGTTTAAACACAAGTATCGATCGGTCGTTGTATATAAAAACAAATGATGAACATCTGTGGTGTATAAACACAAGTGTCGATCGGTTGTTTAACATCAATCGGTTGTCGTTCTTTTAATGTTATGTTCATTAGTGTTACAATAGAAAAAATGTTTCTCACTTTCACTTTCACAAGTGTCGACCGGTGGTATAACCCCTAGGCACGGCAGTACTGACCGCCGCGGCGCAGTCGCTGGGCCGCAGCGGGGGGCTGCCGCGCGCGCTGGCCGCGCCGAGCGAGGCCGCGTTCGACGCGCTCGTGCGATTCGCGCGGACGGACGCGCCGCTGCGACCTTTGGCCTCTTGTCTGCAGCTCTGTGCGGCGCTCGTGCCCGCATTCCCTAGCGAGATACACTTGAGGTGCGCTTACTAACTCGTATATTTGTACAATGTTACCTCGTGGCGCAGCGGTAGTGCATCTGCATACCATGCGAGAGGTCCCGGGTTCGAATCCCGGCTGGGGACAAAAAAAAAAGACCCCAGATCTTGGATGTTTACATGTTTGTGATGTCGTTGTTTCTGGTTCCCACGACACAGGGTATCCTAGTGTGCGGGCAGAAGCAATGTATGTGCCTGTATGTAAATGTTATGTTATGTTAACTGAACTTAGGAGATGCAAAGATTTCTGGGTTCCATACGTTAGAATGTGATAGAGGGTGCCTTCGACGCGCACAGACGCGCCGCTGCGACCTTTAGCCTCTTGTCCACAGCCCTGCGCTGCGCTCGTGCCAGCATTTCCTAGCGAAATGCATTTGAGGTGCGCTTAGAAACTAGGTACCTACTTGTTTTCTTCTTTGAAGAGGATGTCTAAACTAAGTGAATCTTCAGTTTTTCACCCTTATGAATATCACACGTTCTGTCTCCGGCGTTTTTCTTAGGAAGCGTTACATTGAGTTTCAACCTTATTAATTTAAGTCCGGATTCACTTGTAATTTTGTGTAAAGAGTTCGACGAGGTTTCGCTCTCAACCTAATATTAATGAAAGTTACGCTTCATACACATTTGCGTAAGCGGTGGTAGCCTAGTGGGTAGGACATTGAACTCGGAAACGGGAGACCCAGGTTCGATCCCAGTGCGGGCATGTACCTATGACTTTGTTTTCTAAGTTATGTACATTTGTAAAGTTATAGTAGCAGTACCACTCGCTAACTGTGAAGGAAAACATCCTGACCTGCCTGGGTGTCTGAGCTATTCACATACCTCAGCGCTTGAAATCGCCAATCCGCGGTGGGCACGCGTGGTGATTAAGCCCATACTCTCTTCCTGAGAGAAGGCCTGTGCCCTACAGTGGGACGTATATAGGCTGCTTATGACGCTTCATACATTCAAGATCTCATTTTATATGGCGCGTGTTTACGACTTGAGTTGAATTACTTTTCGGCAGGTATATTATGACAAGTATTAGTCGTAGAAAAAAAGTAACCACCTTTTAACATGGCCCCTCTAAATGAGATTAAAACATTTTTTGTGCAAGTTCTCCATTTCGTCCCCGTTCCTTCGCAGACTGACGAACACGGGCCTACTCCCGCGCGTGAGCAACGGGCGGCTGCCGGCCTCACAACTAGCGCGCGGTGCGTCCCTGGACTCGGCCGCGGTAGGGGCCTACCTTGTGGCCGTGGAACAGCCGGCAGGGGAGTATCATTTCCTGTCTGCTTACCTCGACATGCTGTACGCCTTCTACGAGGTGAGTGCGGGAACCCATCCACCTATCATTGTGTCGTGCCTGGGAATAGAGTACCACTTCTATGAGGTGAGCCTGCGAGAACTTCACCAATATTGATGTACCGTCCTCGGTGTACCGGATAATGGGGCCCTGCCTGGTGGCCGTGGGGCAACTGGCCAAGGAGTACCACTTCTTCTCTGCTTATCTGGATATGCTGTGCGCCTTCTATGAGGTGAGACTACTAAGTCTTTTAGGAGCCGTCGTAAAGGAACTTTTAAACTAATCATCATCATCATCATGACGATTTTGACGCACACTGACATAGGCCTATTTGACATAACAGGCCTCCCTCATGGTTTTCCAAGCTTCCCGGTGTTGTGCCGCCCGCATCTAGCGACTCCCCGCCACCGTAACCAGGTCGTCCGACCATCTGTTGGTGTGCCTGCCCACGCTGCGTCGTCCGGTCCGCGGTCGCCAGGTCAGAACTTTTTCGCCCCAACAACGGCCATCAGTTCTCCGAGCTTTGTGCCCCGCCCACTGCCACTTCAACTGAGCAATTCTTCGAGCTATATCAGTAACTCGGGTTCTCCTGCGGATCTCCTCATTCCTGATTCGATCACGCAGTGAAACTCCTAACATAGCTCTCCATTGCTCGTTGGGCGACCTTGAGCCTTCTTATGAGGCCCATAGTTAAATTTATAGTATCAATAGATAATACTATCGAAATCTTTTAAATAGGTTTAAATAATATTTATATTATACTAAATAGGTTTTTAAAACTATCGTAATCTATTTTTTAACCCAAAATATGGACGAACTATTCTGTCAAATTTCAACTGTCAGTGTGTAGGCTTCCCCGCACTGCGTTTCAGGCCGCACGGACTCTCCTCACCTTGTCGGGCTGTAGTAGCGACGAAAAAGCACAACATAATCACGCCATCGGGTCAAAAATAACAAACATTGTAATCAAATAATATATAAAACCTCTGTGTTATTAATAAAAGCAAGATTTCACTAAAACACTTATAAAATGCAGTTGCACTAGGCTTGGGTAATGGGAAAGACCATAGTATTTAACTGCATTTCTAGGGTATTTTATTTTATAATCCCATGTTTATGATGTCCTTGTCTGGTCACAATGTATCCTAGTTGAAAACCAGGACAAGTGATTGTGTAGTGTGGATTCTATTTTAAGGAATAGTTTCTTTTATAAATATCTCTGTATATTTTCCAACTAAAACTTACGTAAACACTACACATTATTAACTTAAATGTGTTTTATTATCTAAAATCTACACACACAACGTTTACGTAACAATACAAAGCACCAAACAGTCTAGGATTTATTTTATCAATTCATCTTCAATCTTCAAACAAAAGTCAACTCTATTACCGTAACACAAGAACTAAATTTCCAGACGACCCGCGACGAGCGCATTATCTTCGAAATAATCCTGCCGGGCCTAGTCCTGCTTCTACGTGAAGTGATCCCGAACATCAGCGATTGGCGGTTCAAGGTTAGTAATATTACGATGCCATTCTACAAAGAACCAGAGAGCCAGGTTCGATTCCAGGTGCGGGCATGTACCTATGACTTTGTTTTCTAAGTTATGTACATTTGTGACCACTCGCTAACTGTGAAGGAAAACATCGTGAGGAAACCTGAGGGTCTGAGCTGACTAGAAAACAAAGTCACAGGTAAATGCTCGCACCGGGAATCGAACCTGGGTCTCGCTTCCGAGTCCAATGTTCTACCCACTAGGCTGCCACCGCTAAATAAGTAATTAGTATATTTAATATTCTAAGTTGCACTACCTGTTTATGTTTTCCTCAAAACTTAGGTTAGCGGGTAGATAATGCTAAGTAGCATTAAGCTCACTTATGTGGACTATGTGGACTGTGTGTAAATGTAATAAAGAATTTTAATAATAATTCTTAATTTATAACCAAAACTAACTTGTAACGATTTTTGACCGACGGTTTAGCTCGTATGCATGTATGTAAGTATATCCGCTTCTATGTTCCCTCGTAACTCCTTAACCAGTGGATTTTGACAAATAAGATCTTAATCGATTCGCCGTCTTTATTCTTTACGAAATCCGCATAAATCCGACAAAAATGTCTAAAAAGACAAAAAATATGTTTTTTAAAAAAAAAACCCGACTACTGAATATTGATTACTAAGCAGGCGGATCCCAAAATCAACAATTTAATCCATTGTGGTCTACCTAGTTTGGCAGATTGATTAATTACCTGCTCAGTAATTAATCAATCTGCAATCGGGTTGTAAGGTATTTTTCATGCGTTTTTTTAAAGTTAGTGTATGTGTGGCTTTCGTAAGGAAACCTGAGTGAAAATCTGCAGTGGGACGTAAAAGCCGTACGGGATACATAAAAGAAAGATTAAGATTGCAAAGATGATGTGGAGCATGCGGTCTCGCTCGCAAAATTTAACATTTTTTAATATTGTAATAATATGAGTAAACTTTTGATAAATGTGGTCTGAGGGTTTTATGGATACATAATTAAATTGCGTATATTCAAGGCATATTTTACTTATCATGTACTATGTTTTTCATTGAGATAATTTGACATCAAAATTATTAATTTTGGAAACAACTTTTCTTTATTAAAATCTACGTATCGGAAAACAAAAATATATTTAAAAGGTCCGTAATTTAATTATGCATCAAACTCTCAGACTAACTCATAGATATTATTACAATATTAAAAATATTCAATTATGCGAGCGAGACAGCATGCTTGACGTAAGAGCAGCCTCTGAACGTCTTATCTCTGAAGGACGGCCGCGACCGCCGCCGCCTGCTGCAGCGCTGCATGCAGCTGCTCAACTTGCTGCTGCAGCCGCGGAAGGATGCCGGCGAGCGCTTTAAGCTAATGCAGCAGACCTGCGTCTACGGCCTGCTGTATACTGAGAATGCGCTGGAGTTGCTCAAGATTATCTCTGTTGGTGAGTTCGTCGGTCGCAGTAAAGGGGCTGTTACACAAGGAGAGTTTCTCGCACGCGAGTGGCGATTTCTTCTAGGCAATTAATATGGTCGCCTAGTGTAAATGGCTCGCGTGCGAGAAACTCTCCTTGTGTGACTTCCGCTTAAATGTGAGGAAGCTAATAAGAGAGATTGATAATAGGGTCCATTACTAAGCATATGATGATACGAACTATGTCTCCCTTGCTCTTCGTACTCAACTGAGTGGCATTTCTAGCAAATAGTAATGTATAAAGAAAAAAATATTCTTTGCACAAAACTGGGTAATGTACCAAGAAACCTACCTTTTTTGCACATTACCAGTTGCAATGCCAGTAATTCCTTGCATCTTTTTAAGAAAAGCACAATATATGCCTCTGCCAATGGCCTGTCTCGTATCATTGAAGTCCTCGCCTGCGGCTCGGCCTTCAAAGTCATACTCGACCTGCAATTGCAATAATGTACTATTACGTCTTGAATATTAATAGGCAGCCAATTGAATTTTTACAGAATATGTATTTCTATGGCGGATTGCCAAATACATAAAAAGAAATAAAAAAGGAACCGTCTGTACAAGAATCCTGTTTTTTACGTTTTTAGGGTTTCGTACCTAAAAAGGAAAAAACGGAACCTTTATAGGATTACTTTGTTGTCCGTCCGTCCGTCTGTCAAGACCTTTTATCTCGGAAACGCGTGGAGGTATTTTTTCTCTTAACCGGTCAAATTTGAGTCGGACTCCCGCTAAGGGTCCCGTACTAAATACGAACTAAAACACAGTTTTGCTATGGACGAAGCCCTCGCCCTTTCATTGAATTTATAAGTTGTTACCTATTGACCAACCATCATCGGTCTATATCCGCTTTCTTGCTCATCTCATCCCCTGTCCCTCTGCCAGAAACTCAACTGCAAAGCAAAGATCCTCACCCTAAATGCTCACATAGGTAACGACCAACTGGAGCGGATGATGTACGACGAGACCAACTGGGTCTCCGGCTTAGGGTGCGAGCACATCGTGACGACGCAGCGCACCATCGCCGTGGTGATGCTGGCGCTGCGCCTCAAGCACACCGTCGCCGACGCCAGTGAGCTGACGCCCTTGGAGCACCTCATATTCACTCAGAACAATCAGAAGGACACGCTGAAAGTGGTGCCGAAAGCGACGAGTTACATCAACCACGCGTTTAATAAGAATCTGGCCGTGCTGTGCTGTCGACTGCTGAAGAAGTTTGCTGAGGTACGTTCTACTCTGTGTTTCTATGGCAGTTTGAATAAAGGTCTTAATTTTTCTTCTTACTTATGGCTGATAATGGAATCCCAACTAGCACAAGGTCCCATAAGTAGTAGGGCTTTAGCCCGTTCGGACTTTAGCGGTTGAAGACGAGCTGCATAGCGCGCTATGCAGCTGCAAGTGTTAGCTTTTCCCTTTGGGATTGCAGAAGGGTTGCAAAGCGCGCGATGCAGCTGTTAGAGGTAGCTTTCCCATTTAGGGTTCATAAGAGACCTCCTTAAAGTTTCGCCTATTACAGAAGAGCTGCTTTACCCGCTATGCAGCTGCAAGAGTAACCTTCCTCGTTAAGTTCCATATGGCAACCCCTTAAGGCTTGAGAAAATAAAAATATCTGTATTTGCTTGTATTAAGCGGATGCAGAAGAGTTGCATAACGCGCTATGCAGCTGTAAGTGTTACCCTCGGCTTCCCGTACGCTAACAATGTGGTAAAAAGCTGTTGACAGGTGTAAGCTAGCCAAGTTGCATAAAAAAATACAAGTGACAACCGCCAACGAGTCTTAACGTACGAGAAAGCGGGGGACAGTTTTCTTCTTTTTATTATTTGCGAAAGTGCTTTTATTATGTCCCACTGGTATAGATCTACTCTAAGAGAAAAAGAAAGCCTGCTCACCTCAAATCAATTCTTTTTTACAGACCCACTGCACTGTTCCAGTACAATTTCGAAGTGTCTTAGTTACAAATAGTATTTCCCTTCCAGAGTTTCCAGATGTCTCTGTTCGCTAGTCTCGACATGACGTCGTACCAGGTTCGAGTGATGTTCCTGGACCGACTTCGAGACGAGTACGAGAGCACGGAATTAAAGGTCAGCGTAGGGATAGACAGAGAACCAAAGTCACCGACATAGCCCACCGAATTGGTATGCTGAAGTGGCAGTGGGCCGGCTATATCATCCGAAGAACTGATAACCGATGGGGTAGACTAGTTCTTGAGTGGAGACCGCGGATCGGTAAACGTAGTGTAGGACGTCCTCAGTCTCGGTGGAGCGATGATGTTTTTTACAAATGTTCTCCAATTCAATTCAAATATTTTTATGCATTATAAAAACAGAATTTAGGTACTTAATGAACGTCAAAGTTGTTAGTTTCACAATTAATAGATTATGTGGAGAAGAAGCTAACAAAGAAACTCCACATTTATTCTTTTCAAAACACGTTTTAACTTAATTAACAGAGTTTTCAACTTAAAATATTAGTCATGAATGTGTTCAACTAGTAACACTATTAATATTATCTACTTTTTTATTGTGCAATAAAGGATTTTCAATCAAGATCAAGCCCGTACTCTCTGTATCTCTCTGAGGGAGGCCGGTGACCTCCAGCGGACGTAACTAGGCTGCATTATTATATTAAGATGTTAGGTTCTAACGGTGCAAACCTTCTTCCAACATTTCTGTTATTTTCTTTCATTCTGTCTTATCATCTTAAACTCAAAATTTAAAATTACGTCACCCATTCTAGATTTCTTTCGAATTTTCATTGCTGCTTCGCCCTTTGACTATAGATTATCTTCGACAATTTTCTACTTGTGAATTGCTCATTTTCCTATTTTTATTTTGTTTTGATCGAAGTTTTCTGTTTACCACCACTTATCTAGAGTTTTCCGAGATAAGACCACAGCTATTGAAGTTCTACATTATATTATCTTATCATTTACATCGAAAATCCTTCATCTTTACCGAACCCCGCTAGAAGGTTGGTCGCCTACCCACAGGTCGCCATCTTGGAGTTCGTCGCGACGTGTGTGGGCAAGCAGCCCGGCCTCACGGAGGCCTTCTTCAAGATGAACCACGTGAAGGCCAAGCAGGAGCAGGACGGGGCCGCGGGGAAGACAGAGATAGACGACGGCTTCGAGGGAATACTGGGCTATATGGCCGACTACCTTGGGACTGTTAAGTCGGTGAGTTTTGCAAACTAATGACGGTGAGTTCTTCTGATTCTTCTACTGTATTTGTTCATGAAAGTAAGGATCGGTAGTAGGTAGAGGTACAAGGCTCAAACGCTTACTTTGAGAATAGCAAAGATCAGTATTTTTGAAGGTCTTACCACGTTTAGCTAGGAAACTGAGTACTTCACTATGTTTTCAGTGAGTGGAATTTGATTTGTGGACAGATCCACAATAAATGTCATTGATTGCGCGTGGACGTATTTCGGGTCTCAATGGCGGGACACGACATGGAATCCTGACAAACTTCTTACGCTTCAGGTAAAGTTCAACCTAACAAATGTCTTCATTTTTTTTATTCTTAAGCGTCCATCACAAATCGTCCCGAGTTTGTGACGGACGCTTAAGGTTGAACTTCACCTGAGCGAAAGAGGTTTGAGAGGATTCCATCCTGGCAATTGTCGTCTCTTTAAGGGGTACCTCCGGGATACAGGCGTGACTTTATGGAATATAATATCATGTGCCGGGCATGATCTTGTTTTCTTCAATCGCAGTATTCGCCAATCCGAGCCCCGCCGTCAGCCAAGTTTTCTTGATACAATTAAATGTACATTCCAGGACGCCAAGTTGCTGCACAGTCCGCTACTGGCGTGCATAATGGCGCTGTTCCATGCCCTCTGGCGGAACAACATGCAGGTGTTAGTCAGGGAACTGCGCCAGAACCCCAAGTTCTGGGACCACATGACCAGCCCGCTCTTCAGCGAGATCCAACCCGGTCTCAGAACCTACGCGCAGATCTTCAACGTCCTTGGAATCGAGCTGTTTCTATCCAGGGACCAGCTAGAGCCAAGCTTGAAGGACATGTTGGAACAGTTCTTTGATACGAACAAGACTTTCTTAGACACTTGGATTAGCTATATCTTCGCCTTCGGAGGCAGAGACACGGAGGACGAGTCGGTCGATAAGGTGCCGTCATGGCTGGGGTTATTGACCTCGTGGAAAGACTTCACAACGATATTCTGCAAATGCCTCCCGATAAGCCTGAACATAGCGCACAAGGCCAAGATGGTCGCGCCGTGCATGAAGACGCTGCTACACGAGTTGGAAGACTTAAAAGACGGAAGACTAGTGGTCATACTAGCGGAGTTGTACGTTATAATGCTGGCAAATTGGAAGGACGACTGTTTCGATAATAGAAAGGCGAACGCGAAGCAAATCGACAATTTGTTGACTAACACTTCGATAGTCTACTACTGTTTGCATCCGCGAGCGAAACGAGCCATACTCTCTATAGGAACAGTTGCTATCAGCAGCTTGGATTACGAAATAAAGGCCAATAGTAACACTGCGCAGAGCATCATACGCTCGGTGACAAACATCAACAGCCTTGAACTAGAAAAACTCTTCGATCACATCAACGACGACGATACATGCGAAATGAAACCGAACACTAACGGGAATAGCGAAGAAATTCCACCGGTAGTCTTATCGCTCGCTTTGCTCGAACAATGCTTGGATTTATACGACGATATGTACTCGCTTTCGCAATGGTTTCAATCAACAAGGTTCACCAATAAACTTCTATGCTGCCTACAAATGTGTCTGCAAAACAAACGGCACTACCACACGTCTTTGGCAGCTTTACGTTGTCTGACTGCTTACTCCAGAGGTCCTTTCTCAAAAGACCTGCTGCTAGGAGACGTAGACCAATTCCTGTGGATGCAACTTTTACCGCCAAAGTTCGAAAGTAACGGCGAAGGCTGGAAGGCGCAAGAGTGGTGGAGAGTTTATGGCTACAGTCTGGACTTCATATCGATGATGGTGATGAAGCATGGCCAGTTCTTCGCGAGCGACGCTATAACGTTCGTTGGGGTGCATTTGGAGCATCTGATAGAAGCGATTCTGCTGCCCAGTCAGGTGGTGTCGATGGGTTCGCTGAACCTGTGCGCGTCGACGCTAAATCTGGTCGTGCAGTTAGTGAAGTTCGAGTCGCGCTGGCGCATCGAGAATATCAACTCGCTGGTTGGGATTATGGTGAGTTGCTTCGTCGCTTCAAGTAAAATGGCATTATGTTTTTGTCTCACACGTGTTGCATGCGCTTGAACGATTTTGTCGATCATATTTTATTACATTATAGAGCACTTTAGGGTTAACTTCTAGTGCCAATCCATACTAATATAAATGCGAAAGTGTGTCTGTCTGTCTGTCTGTTACCGGCGATTAAATGACATTTGGTATGGAGATGGTTTGAGTCCCGGGGAAAGACATAGGAGCCAAATTACTCATTGCGCACACGAAGTTGCGGGAAAAAGCTAGTTTCTTATAAATGGACTGAGGCGTTCGTTAGATCCCAGCACTTGTTATATTACAAGGATCTGTAAATATATGGGTAGGAAATTGTTGAAATATTTGCTCATCTTATTAATTAACACAAAAAAGTAAAATCTTTTGCTAGGCCACTGGGAAGCCGTTTACTCTCCAATAGGGAGTCAAAAAACGTCTGGTGCGTTTCAGAAGACTTGTGTGCCTTGAGTTAGAATGCACGTGTACAAACCCGTACTGCATCTTTGCAGCGAAGTATAAGCGCGTGCCTGTACCAGTGCGTGTCGGTCATGCTGCGCTCGCGCCGCACGTCTGACGTCACGCAGCCCACCGACGAGCAGATCCAACACTCCAACGCTCTGCTACATCGGTAAGCATCGTATCACATCGAGTGCTTGTTTCATTCTAGATCGATCCCGTGAGACGAGAAGCGAGACGACTATTATTATTAAAATTCTTTATTGCACTCATAAAAATAAAAGTACAAAGGCCGACTTAATGCTATAAGCATTATCTTCCAGTCAACCTTGGTTAACTGGAAGAGATGGATTCTCTCACGGGAATTTAAGCGGAGATTTACTATGTAAGCGAACTTTTTCTTAACTTAAATTTTCGTCAGTGCGAATATTTTTAGAAATCGCCCATTGTTTAGTGACATTCACGTTTATTAGCGCTCCATTCTAGATAAAAAATTACAGGCACAAAACTGAATCAGATTTTAAAGAGCTTGTAAAGAAGACTAGTGCACCTTGAGAAGTGAAAACCACGTCCGACGCTAAATGCGCGTCACGCACGATACGCAACTCATATGACGTGACGTGGGAAGGTCGGTGGGCACACTTCGGCTTTGCCAAGAATAAACAGCAAAGGATTTTTTTTTTCAAAACCGAGATATCTTCCAGTAACCAATAGAAGAAAAATCTCGGTTTTGAAAAAAAAAAGCCCTTTACTGTGTTTATTTTTGGGACAGCCGAAGTGTGCGCACCGACCTTCCCACGTCACGTCATATGAGCGGCGTATGTAGGATCAGTGTGGTTCTACCTTGATGAACAACGTCATTAAAAACAAACCCATTCCCCAGGACGCTCGAGATCCTCCACATGGCGACACTCTGCCTGCTCTCGTTCAGCCCGGACCTGCTGTCACTGCTAGCGGACCCGGCTATGGAGCTGGAGCGCTGGCAGCCGCTAGTCGAGCTTGATTTCAGTGCTGCCAAGGTGGCTCACGACCGATGTCCGCAGCTGACCTTTGGGACGCTTCTCACCGCCGTAGGACTTCTCACCAAGAGTCTCAACCACGTAAGTCTTGGGCACTGATTGATCGGGACTCTAAAGTCTGGCGTGTTGTTTAATCTGGTTCTAAAAGTCTCAATTACGTAAGTCTTGCGCTGTCACCGCTAGAGTCGAGCTGGACCTCAGCGCCGCAAAGGTGGCTCACGACCGATGTCCGCAGCTCACCTTTGGGACGCTGCTTATTGCTGTAGGGCTGCTCACCAAGAGTTATCCATGTAATTTGGATTGGAAGATTTGTGCTGTCGCCGCATAGAGGCGAGTTGACGAATGTTATTTTCGTCCGTAATTTCATTTTTTTAGTGCCGACATAGATCACAATCGTCAAAAACATACTCCAATCATAAAAAAAAATAAGTATATGAGACAAATCATAAAAAAGTATGCTTGGAAGAAGAATGCCAAGAGTGTCATCATCATCGTCAGCCATTTGACGCCCACTACAGGACATAAGCCTTCCGCATGGTTTTCCAAGCTTCCCGGTATTGTGCCGCCCGCATCCAGCTACTCCCCGCCACCGTAACCAGGTCGTCAGACCATCTGGGAGGGGGGCTGACCACACTGCGTCGTCCGGTCCGCGGTCGCCAGGTCACAACTTTTTCGCCTGAACGGCCATCAGCTTTCCGCGCTATGTGCCCCGCCCACTGCCACTTCAACTGAGTAATTCTTCGAGCTATTTATTTTATTCACATGAATATTGCAACATGACAGTAATTAGCTACACCAAAGCGCTACAATATTTTGACTATATCAGTAACTAGAGTTCTGCGGATCTCCTCATTCCTGATTCGATCACGCACTGAAACTCCTAACATAGCTCTCTCCATTGCTCGTTGGGCGACCTCGAGACTTCTTACGAGGTCCATAGCCAGCGACCACATCTCACATCCATAAGTCATCACTGGTAAACACACATTGGTTATACACCTTTGTCTTGAGACACTGAGTTATTTTGGACGCGAAAACGTGTCAAGAGAGTGTCAGCAGCCTTAACACGTCGTGCCGTGTAACATCACTCCCGCAGGCATTCCACGCGGAGGAGGGCAGCGGGTCCCGGTCGCCGCGCGGGCGGCGGCGCGCCTGCTCGTGCGGCAGCCCGGCCGACGCGCGCCGCGCCAACCGCAGCGAGTCGCTCACCAGCATCTCCAGCGGGGCCAGCGCCGCGCCCTGGCTCGCCGCGCTCGACGAGCGGCTCGTGGCCGGCGCGCTAGAGGCCACCCTGACGCTTCTGGCGTCGCAGGTACAGGCCGCATCTCCAGCGGGGCCAGCGCCGCGCCCTGGCTCGCCGCGCTCGACGAGGGGCTCGTGACCGGAGCGCTAGATGTCACGCTCACACTTCTGATGTCGCTCCAGCTCCTTCTCAGCCCTTACTATGTGCGGACTAGTCTCTTGTGACAACTCTTATTAAGGATGCTGTTACATCTGGCATGCGAGCGAAACGGCATGAGTGACGTAACAGCAGTCTTAACCACAAGAACGACTCGCAATGAACTAGAGAGAGACGTGGCTAGAGGATTACATTCACTGTTTTATTTTCCTTCCTTGACAAAAGCTCTCAGCTTTACCACACTAGCCGCGTATTCGCTCGCTCTCCTCTTACGGGAGGAAGAGGAAAGCGAATCACTATCAAGCATCTCCAGCGGCGTCACCGACCCGCTCGTAGCCGGAGCAGAGGGGCTATACTGACTCTATTTTTACGCCAACATCTGGAGAGTTGGAGTATGTAGTAAGAGGAGTTACGTACAAGTGCGCTTTTCTATTGGCAACAACAGACGGTCATACTCCTCGAGTGTCTGAGGTGTTCCTCCGTACCTCAGCGTTTGAAATTTTATTTATTTACTAGCTGACCGGGCGAACGTTGTTTTGCTGGATACTAATGAGCCTATAACGTATTCTCAAACCTACCAAATAAACACAAAAAATTATAAAAATCGGTGACACCCTTTCGGAGGATTTCGATGACAAAACTGTGACACGAGATTTTTGTATATTAGATTAGATTTTCCAACAGAGAACATTTTTTTATGAGTATAAAATTTGCACTCTAAACAAATACTTATAAAAAAATGCACAACAAAACGAGCCCCAGTATGAAACCAATTACGGAAAACACAACATTCACACACAACACATATCATGTACGATTTACATACTACAACTTGGCATAATTTACCAATGGGAAACTAAATCGCCAATCCGCGGTGAGCTCGCGTGGTGATTAAGCCCATATTAACTCTGCGAGAAGGCAAGTACCCTGCAGTGGGATTTACATAGCCTGCTTATTGAATCCAAGCAATGTGAAGCATGCAAGCCGTAACTCTTTCAATCTCTCTCCCCAGGCCTTGCTAGCAGTGCGCGACCTCAACGTCTCGTCGGGCCACAAGCAGCTGGTGCGGCGCGAGCTCGGCTCCGAGCTCACCGTGTTCCACGACTTCGTGCGCAAGCGCATCCTGTGCGCCGCGCACGCGCGCCCCCACCTCGTGCGCAACAAGCTCGGCGCCTGGCCTCTCGCCCCCAACGAGGAAGAAGCGAAAAGGATAGACGACGCCGCCAAGAAGCGCAACCCTCGCGCGAGTGAAGAGGACGACCCTAGCCTCCCGCCGCCGCCGCCGCCCAAGCGAGCGTCGCACGACTCCATGCGCGAATATATCCTTCGCAAACATTACTTGGACAAGTGCGCCCAGACGCCCACCAAGGAGCCGCCGTCGCCCGTCTCACACTCCACCCCGACCTCCGATAAGAAGAAGGACGTAGCGAGGAGCTCCAAAAGAGTCTCCTGGGCGGAAACCACGAGAGACAGCGACGAGATGGACTCGTCGCTTGAGGAGATTGAGCCAGTGTACTCCAACCTCACCGATGTCCAGATAAACAACGATGAGGACTACTTCCACTTTATGTCGGTTGTGTTTCTTTGTATTTGTCAGATGGAGTTGTAGCATGTTCTGTTGAGGGGAATGCCTTCGATTATAAGGATAATTAAATCTTGCTTTACAATACCTACAGTGTTGTGTTTGATTTTTATAGCTCTCCTTATCTTATTTTGTACTAGCTGTGGGGTTCGGATAAAAAGTTTTCTTTTACCGAAATCGGTTCGGCGAAAACGGCTTAGCTGTAAAAACCAACAAACAGAAAGAATGTGAGTTGACGCCTAAGCCAATTACTTTGCTGCGACATTGGTAGGACGCGTAAAGCGCGAGTTTAATAAAACTTCATTAACTCCGATATTCCGATATATTAAAATCTGAAAATAAAAACTCCTAGAACAAAAGTTGTTGCCGAACACATGCTTACTCTAATTGGGCCGTCCCAGGAATTTCGCATTTTATAAATAACCCTGTATAAAGGGAAAGCCCTGACTGACTCATCAACGCCTGGCCTAAGCCGTTGGACTTAGAAAGCTGAAATTTTGCACAGATTTCTGAATGATGTAGACAAGAAATAAGGATTTACGAAATCCGAACCCGAAAGAGGTGAAAGTTTGTATGGGGAGTAAAATATTTATGGTCAGATAACAATCAACTACCTACCCCTAAGGCGGGAAAAATTGTGCCAAAGTTAGCAGGGGATCAAGCACAGACAAGTAGGGTTGCCATATGTGTTCAAAGCAAAATCGTCTAAATTTTGTAGAAAATCCGAAAAAGTAAATACCTACTGCTGACGTAATCACCATCCAGACATCATCAAAAATAAGCACAGCTAAGACTCCTCCGCCCCCCTGTAACGCTTACGTAATACTTGAACGGCCCCTATCCCATGAACCGTGATAGTTACAGAGTTAAAATTTTCACAGATGATGTATTTCTGTTGCAGCTATAACAACAGAAATACATCATCTGTGAAAATACCCACTAAAAACAAAATAAAACAAATATTTAAAGGGGGCTGTTTGCTCGATATTAATAATGGCAACAGGTAGAAGCTTGAAATATTCAAATGTTGTAAAGATAAAGGTACGGAACCCTTCGTGCGCGAGTCCGACTCGCACTTGGCCGGTTTTTCGACGTAATGATGACTGGACTACATTGCTTTGTCGAGAAAAATGTTAACTACCCACAACTTTGTTGTTGTTTTTTCTTTTAAGTTGCTTCTACATCTCTACTATGTATCAATCGTTTTTGTGTGATACCTAGTTATGATTAAAAAGGGATTTAAAGCAGAAACGTGTGTTTCTTAAGTTTTCATCATTTTGGCAATAGAGCCGCCCATTGTACTTTTTCATTCATATTTTACGTCTCTTGTTTCTTTTGTGCAATAAAGAATATTCTTATCTGATCTTTTCATCATTACCATTTAATTTTATTTATCGTCTATACCGTTTTAGAAAAGTTATTGCCTTGCTATATAACAAACAGTCCGAAAGCCAAGTAGGTACCTAACTTTAAAATTCGATAACTTCTGTTTCACCAATTGGATTTTAGTGCCTTCAGCAATTTTGCAAAGGGTATTGGATAACCTTTAAATGAAATACGTTTACCACGCATTTCTAACAAGCTTAAAAAATCGATAAAATAAATCAGACGGAATCCAAACGGCGGCGGCTTTACACCGGTATTTTTTAACCGGTCTTCAATGTGCTCTCGTATACTAGTCTCTTATTAGCAAAAAATAAGTATGATTTTAGCTTTTAATGTCACGCGGGTAATGTGGACAAAGTCTACAATAGCGTTTTGGATCTCAATTTAAGGTTGGCATTAAAACGGAACGCAACCAACCAAACCGTACTAAAAAAACGAAATGTCAAATTTTGTTCAAGCGACGGGTCGGTTTTTTGCTAATCATTCTCGATTTTTTACAAATTTAGAGGTATTTACGTTTAATAAACCCAGGCATTTCACTACTGCAACGTCTGAGATATATTTCACTGCCTTTAAAAGGAAATTGGTAAGTTTCTGTATATACATTACAATATTTTCTTTGGCTATAAATTCAACTTTCATGTCTTGTGGCAAATTGTTGGCGTTAGATATACCTACTTGTTATATAGTTATGTACTTGTGCTATAGGTTTCGATGTAGTTAGAGCTAATAAATGTTCGGCTTACATCGGTGGGTTGTGTTTAAGTCCTCGTTTTAACCTACAATCAGTTGGTGAGTACAGTATATTGGAATCAGAATCATAGTTCCCGCCTTCGGGTCGTTATTTAAATTTTGATGGTTGGTCAGGCTGCCTCATTGGTCTTGTGGTAAAATAATAAACTATCATGCCAGAGCTTCTGGATTTGTTTCCCGCAGGAACCTGCCATACAAATTGTACAGTGGCCTCCAGTGGGAATCAAACCCATGACCTCGGGCATGGTAAGCAGACATGATACAGATAGACCAGATACTTTTTGGAAATTATATTTAGATACAATGAAAAAAATAATCGAACTGGAGACATCACGATAATCATTGGAGCCGTTTCCGATTCAGATTATATATATAATATATACAAGAATTGCTCGTTTCAAGGTATTAAATGTAGTAGTAATGTTTGTTAGTACTGGCTGCACCAAATACTTTAGGTGGTAGCGGCGGAGCGGTAGAACGTTGGCTTCTCATTCGGGAGGTCGTGGGTTTGAATCCCGACATGGACCAATGACTTTGTTTTCTAGGTATATTTGTGAAGTTATAGTAGCATATAAAACATCGTGAGGAAACCTGAGTGTCTGAGGTGTTTACATACCTCTATGGTCTATGCCCTACATTGGGAAGTATTAGAAATTGTTAGAAAAGTAGAAATCGGGCACCAGGTAGACAGCTGTAAAGCGGGTTTTAATCACGAGGTATGAATTTTTGAGTCTGCAGTGGGAGGCTAATGAGATAAAGAAATAGGTATTACAAATTATACATCGTATCAAGGACACATCTACAAGGCGGCTTTAAGGCAGATAGTAACTCTGAAGGCTTACCCTAGAAAAATCTTAGATTGTTAACAAGGGATACTGAGCAATTTAGTACTCATCACCAATAGAACGGTGATATATTTCTTGTGTTAGGTCTTGTCATACATAATTCGACCGCTTTCGTGTATAGTCGCGTCTAAAAGTTTTATCTATTTATCTGAATTATTCAGTTTTTTCAGTATTTTTCTGTACAAATAAAGGCACAGTATCATCAAGGATACTACGTCTAGCATAACCGTATAGGACACTATGGGCAACTAGTATAGGTATCTGGACCAACCACTTTTTACAGAAACTCAAGGTAATGTAGAGATTGGTCTTAAAGTTTGTGCAGCATAAGCCGAAGCAAATGTGGACTTGCTGGATGATTTAAACTTATTATTTTAAGCGGTGGTAGCGGAGGGGTAGAACGCCGGCTTCTCATTCGGGAGGTCGGAAATCAGAAATCAATAATTTATTTCAATGTTCTGATTGCTTAATGTCAATGTACTATGTTAGTCGCTGCCTTCGGGCCGTATCTGTAGTGGTTCGAATCCCGGCATGTACCAATGACTTTGTTTTCTAAGTTACGTACGTTTCTACCTGCTTTACAGAACATGAGGTTTTCCTTTTATAAGTTGGTTATGGAATAACATGAAGATTTCAACTTTTTAAATCATGATTTCCGTGTGGCCGGATTAAGAATAGCGTCACTCCATTTCCTTCCGTGGATGTCGTAGAAGGCGACTAAGGAAATAAATTACCAGAGACGGGCAGCAGCATCTTCCTGAGATTCCAACCACATACTGCGATCGCCAACCCGCCTGCCAAGCGTGGCGATTATGGCAAAACCCTTCATGGTTAAAAACTATGAGGGAGGTCTATGTCCTGCAGTGGACGTCAAATGGCTGATGATGAAATCATGATTTAGTTAAGTCCTAAGCCGATATTAAGGCCGACTTGCACCACTTTCTTAAGTCTGGCTTTGCTTCATACAAAAGTCGGTTTAAATGGCGATCTCTACGTGACATTTAAGAAGTGGTGCAAGTCGGCCTTACTCTTTCTTAACCGACTTTTGTAAATAACCCAGATAGGGTGTGATGGGCAATTGAAATTACAATGTTGATCCATCATAAACCATCCCTGCTAACTGTCTCTATTAGTAGACACAGCCTCTCCCTAATAGCAGTAAACAGCTGAACAAAACATTCATTTTAGTTGCAAATTCATCAAGCTCAGTAACAATTTACTAAATCGATTAACCCTGGGACTTGGGTGGCGATGTAGTACCTACATTGTAAAACCGATTAAACCACAAATTAATAAGTAGGAAGACTCAGCTCCGCATCGAATTATCGTAATTTGTAGTTTTATGAAACACAGTCAGACAAATGGCTCTGTTTGCTAGGAATAACAAGCAATTTTTTTCGCAAACTCGAGATCTCCACAACATAAGATTAAAAAATAATCTAGTCCTTCCCTTTTCGAGACTCAAAAAGTTTGGCACTCATCCGCACTGTCTTGCAGTCAAAATACAAAACAAATTATCTGACAATATAAAAAACGAGCTAATTAATACCTAGATACCTAATTCATTTAAAAACAAATTAAAGTCACTTCTATCAGAAAAATGTTACTTTAACATCGAAAACTTCCTTAATGATGATCATCGTCATTATCAGCCATTTGACGCCCACTGCAGGACATAGGCCTAACCTAACCATGAGGGGTTTTACCATAATCGCCACGCTTGGCGATCGCAGTATGCGGTTGGAATCTCAGGAAGATGCTGCTGCCCGTCTCCCGGTAATGTATTTCCTTAGTCGCCTTCTACGACATCCACGGAAGGAAATGGAGTGACACTGTTCTTAATCCGGCGCCACACAGAAAATGATAAACTAAAGTAAATATAAATAAACATAAATAATAGTGTACACAGTAAGCTATAAATATTTAAAATGTTTCATAGTTCCTAGAGAAGCGCCAAAGAAGGCTAATATAAGTGTTGTAATGTGAAATTGATAATTAATGCTTGTGAAGACTAAAATTTTATCTTATTTATAAATAAGTAACTGTAGGTACTTTAGCAATGCCCTGATCAGGGCCTATAATGTGAGACTTGAACATGTTAACATAATTTTATGTACCATTATGATCGCTAATAAATGAATATGAATATTCATTTTACCTCGTGGCGCAGCGGTAGTGTATCTGCATACCATGCGGGAGGTCCCGGGTTCGACTCCCGGCTGGGGACAAAAAAAAAACCCCAGGTCTTGGATGTTTACATGTTTGTGATGTCGTTGTTTCTGGTTCCCACGACACAGGGTATCCTAGTGTGGGGCCAGACTCAATGTATGTGTACCTGTATGTAAATGTTTATTAAAAATGTTTTTTATTAGCAGTACCTCCTACCAAAGTCATAATAAAAATCTGCATCTATCCCTGTGGACTCTGCTTACCCCTTTGGGATTTATGTTTTTGCGGTTTATGTATAAGTGTTATAATAATGGATTGCTGATTGAGATTTTACAACAAAATGGTTTTTTGTTAATTTTTGGGAACGCCTCTGAAATGGCCCGATCGGACCACCATAATAACAGGTCATTTTCAAGGTCATAATCTAACAGGTTAAAGCGGCCCCTCAATGAGCAATTCCCATACAAACGTAGTTTTGTTTTTATTTACAAACGACATGCCGGCTCGCAACGAAACTTTGCCAGTACGTTTAGAGGACTGAAATGTAGGTTTGATCGTGCTTAAAATTGGAAATAAACTTATCAAAAAGAAATTAAGCCTTGTTAATAGTTTCTAAGAAAAGTGTTTGGAGGCTATAATTAATTTTTTATTCTATTATTCCCAGTTGTAAGCACTAGCAAACCTTGATTTGTGTTCTCTTAACATATTGGTAAAGTTTCAAAGAGATCCGGTATGTAGTTTGTGAATTAAAAACTAAACTACGTTTGCATGAGAACTGCTCCTTAAGGGACCCCCTGTAAGAGCGCCTACAAGTCACGCTATGATCTAGTACGGCTCTTACGGTTGGTTACAAGATTAGCTATTGTCTTGTAACCGGGAAGCTAAATGGGGTAGCTAGCTGGGGTGCTATCGGCTAGAAATGAAAGCACTCAATTGCTAATAAACTATCACTATATTAAACTGAATAACGATATAAATGATAGATGAAAAATGAGAACGCGCGGCGCGGCTGATTGGCAGTTGCGAACTAAAATCTGTTTCCGCGCTAGTTAGGTGAGTTGCTGACTGGACAAAACATGTGCGGTTGCACCGTACATTATTCCCCAGCCGAAGTACGGACTGAGAGATGAGATGATATGAAACATACTGATACCGACATTTTATTACGAATGATTAATATTGAGACCGACAATGCTGTTCGATAGTTATTTAGTAATTTGTCGTAAAATTATTTAATCACTGTTATCACTCAGAGAAAACATTGATCTTGTGATCACGGGCGTTGTGCCTTTGCTAACTAATCGCACTTGTTCACTGATCCTTGGTAGAGCGCTTTCACTGATTGTTCACTGCACTAATTTGCTCACTTATATTTAGGCACTTACACTTGACGGTATCACTATTTTTCACGTTTCGCTGAGTAGGACTCACATCTTCACTTGCTGTTGCCTCGGCGTCCTCATGGGGTGCTATTTCCACCGGATGCGAAGGCCTTTTGCGCTTAATTCTTAATACTGCTAGATATGCGCCTATCGCAGTAACTAAGATCAAGATAATGTAGATGATCGAGTAATGGTGTATATCATGATATGAGATATTGCTTATTAAACCCTCTCTTCCCTTGATTGATTCTATGTCGCCGTAAATCTTTCTTAATTCGCGCTGGCGCTCTTCTGCTTCGGGGTCAGTAACAGTAGAAATATTCGGGTACGAAATATTTATGAGATGATTAATCGCTGGTATCTCAGGTGCTACTATTTCTGCGCTGATTTTCATAACACTGCTGTACGCTTCCTTATGACCGTATACTGTGAAGTCATAGGTTTTTATTATCGTCGCCCTAATTCTAATAGGTAGTATCTCAATTTTGACGACTTTTGAGGAGGCTAAAATTACGGTTTTTTTCTTACAAGTTGTTAGAAAACACTAAAAGGTAAGTTCTGAACATGATATTAAAAATTAAATAGATGTCATAATTTGTTATGCAAAAAACATTAATTCCTACAGATAGTGAGATATATGAGATGAGCTTTATTAGCATAGCTATTTCACTGAGTTACTATTAATTCGCACTGAAAATTAAACACATGTTATCACTAAAATCTTTATTAAATTTAAAAAAACAGCACTACATATTTAAGTTTTAAAGTTTTCTCTTCTTAATAATTCATCATCATCGTTCAGCCACAAGAAGTCCACTGCTGGACATAGGCCTCCTCTATGGATTTCCAAAAAGACCGGTTAGAAGCGGCTTGCATCCAGCGTCTTCCTGCCACTTGGATTAGGTCATCTGTCCATCTTGTGGCTGGTCGTCCTACGCTGCGCTTGCCGATATGTGGTCTCCATTCAAGAACTTTCCGGTCCCATCGGCCATCAGTTCTGCGTGCTATGTGCCCCGCCCACTGCCACTTCAACTTACTAATCCGCTGGGCTATGTCGACGACTTACGTACGTCTACGGATCTCATCATTTCTAATTCGATCTCGTAGAGAAATTCCGAGCATAGCCCTTTCCATAGCTCGTTGCGTAACCTTGAACTTTCTTATGAGACCCATGGTGAGAGATCAGTGCCATAAGTCATCACTGGTAACACACACTGGTTGTATAGATTTGTCTTGAGCGATTAAGGTATATTGGACAAAAAGACTTTTCTAAGTTTCCCGAATATTGCCCAGCAAAGTTGGATTCGACGATTGACCTCTTTCACGAAGTTGGACCGACCTAGTTGGACTTTGTCCTAAGTAGAGTATTCGTCTGCAACTTCGAGAGTTGAGTTCCCCAATGTTATTGGGGTGGGCACAACACGGGCGTTCGACAATAACCTTCGTTTTGTCCATGTTCATTTTAAGGCCCACACGTTGGGAAACTCGACTGAGGTCTTCGAGCATTGTGCCGAGGTCTTCCATTGTTTCTGCCATGACTACTACATCGTCGGCAAATTGAAGGTGCGTGATGTACTCGCCATTGATATTGATGCCGCGTCCCTGCCATTCCAGAAGATTGAAGGCATCTTCCAGTGCGTTCGTGAACAGTTTCGGAGAGATAACGTCTCCCTGTCTCATGCCTCTTATCAATGGTATTGCCTCCGAATTCTGCTCCTGTACTCGGACCGACATGGTGGCGCTGTTGTACAAGCACTTCAGCACCTCGATATACAGATAGTCAATACGGCAACGCTGGAGAGACTCGAGCACTGCCCATGTCTCGATCGAATCAAAGGCTTTCTCATAGTCCACAAACGCTAAGCAGAATGGCAAATTATACTTCTCAGTCTTCTGTATAATTTGCCGCAGCGTGTGGATGTGGTCTATGGTACTAAAGCCCTTTCGGAAACCGGCTTGATCGGGAGGCTGGAAGTCATCAAACATGCGTTCGAGACGATTCGAGACGATTCGAAAACAGCTTATAAACATGGCTCAGAAGCGAGATGGGTCGGTAGTTCTTCAATAGAGAGTTATACCCTTTCTTGAAGAACGCGTCACCACGCTTCTGTTCCATGCTTCTGGCGTTTTTCCTTCGAGCACGACGGAATTTAAGAGCTTCTGAAGGACTTTAAGTACTGGTGTTCCACCCGCTTTCAGGAGCTCTGATGTGATTCCGTCCTCTCCTGGTTATTCTTGAGCTATTTCCGGGCCATCCTAATCTCATACAGACTGATGTCCGGGATGTCTTCGGTATAGATTACAACATCTTCTAAAATTTGTATACTGGATTTTTTCTTTATGATAGGTTTCTTCTTAGTGTCAGTCACTGTTACGCCACTCTCTCAATGCTTTTAAAATTTCCTGATCATCTTCGGAATCCGATTGAAAAATGTCCATTTTGATGACAATTAGACCTGCACATAGATATCTCAAAAGATAAAAAAACCAAAAAAAAAAGTGAAATTTTACAAAGTTTAATATGAAAAAAATAATATTAAAATATAATGTTTAATTAAGACAAAATTTCGAGAAACAGAAAAAAACTAGAAACAAAATTTGTTGTTAAATTAGTGTCAATAAGAATTAACTCAATACTAAGTCTCAAAAAATTTATTCGAAAAAGTAGTATCTCAACAGTAATTTTTAAACACATTTTTTTACTCCATAAAGACAATGTTGTGCCTTAATAATATCAGAAAACATAGCTCAGAATGTAAATTACAAATTACTATCTGTTACTTACCTTAAATGCTAATGAATCCAAATATAAAACACTTTTATGACGCAGCGATCTGCAAAACGTCAATTAAGTATGGCAAATGATGAGTTACTGCATATTCGCACTAATAATTCCGTAATTCGAGATGCGACGTATTACGTCAAGTCTTTTATCTCTCTTTTTTTCATACAAAGCTTAAATAGTAACGAAAGAGAACGATGTAGTTTTGTCAACTCTATCCAAAACACCCAAAAAGTCAGTTTCGTCCAAAACTGAGATACTACCTATTAGAATTAGGGCGACGTTATGCATCTCTGACCTACACTAATAAGGCCGGCGTTAGTCAGCTGTGTGGTTGCAATGTGATCCTGGCACATTATTCTTACGGGGCATTCTTCACAGCAAAGGTAAATGAACTGATTTATTTTATTCGTCTCTATCCATTTATTCTGACATTGTTTGCTGACAGCAATTTTGCATTCACCCGAAGTGTTGTCTAATTCACAGAGATTTTTGTCTCCCTTCATCTTAATGATAGGCTTCTGCAGATGACACAAATAAATATGCGAATAGGATTGCTGACATGATTTCATTTCTCTTTCTGTAAGAGTAGAAAAGGAATCCTTTTGTAAGTTTACTGCTATGAACTCTGCTATCGGTATAACGCTGACGATGCTGCTTCCGTGTTTTTGCGGAACGGGTATTACTCTGAACATTTCGAACGTTTCTCTGCTGATTAATGGGAGCGTAATTTCAAACAATAGGTAGTCTTTCATCATTCTCGATTTTACTTGGAGTAAGTGGTAGATTTCTGGTAGATCTGTTTGGATGTTAAAGATCGGTAAAGATAAGTCTATTGGGATTTGACTGGAGATTATGCTGAGTTCGTCCTTTAGCTGCTCTGGACTAATTAAATGTGGTGTAAAGCGTCCATTGTAAAGGTCGGTGATGGTGTCCAATAACGTATTTTGGATTGTTCTTAGGTTTTGCAACATGTTGCTAGCGATGATTGCACCCAAGCTGAACTCCGATATTGCTGACGTAGCTTGTATTTCAGTTCTTAAAATTGTACTTTCCTTTTCCATGCTAAGTAAGTGTTGATTTAAGGTTTTGTACTGCTTATCGATTACATTTTCCGTTCTTTTTAGTAAATTGTATTGTGCTTCAATTACCGATGTCTGATTATGCCATAATGAAGCCAGATGTTGTTGATTCACAGTTAATAACTCAATGTCCTTTCGATATTGTTCTGCGAATCGCTCGTCTAATACGCCGAATAGCTCATTTGCAATGTATCCGACACCGTTGATAAGACCGCGGCGGGCTCGTGCGGGGCGCGTGCTGGCATGCTGACTCAGCAGCGCGCGCTCGTAGTGCTCGAGCTCGGATAACCCATGACGCAGCTGTTGTAGTATGACATCACAGAGAGGCTGATACTTGAGCTTACTACATACGCCTTGTAAATGCTTTGTGTAATCCTTAATAACTTTTTCCGCTTGCCAGTAAGGATCCATTTCGTAGTAAGTAATTATCTTCCATTCGTCTCTTATTACTTTCATTGTCGCTATCTCGTCGAAGTATAAACTCTTATTTAGCGCCTTTTTATTGAATGAGCACTGAGCTGGAGCAAATACTGCGATTAAGAGCAATAAGGACATGACGATCGAGGAGATACTAAACTTCCGGTTTCGTGTGGAGGGTTTGCTTTGGCCTTGAACTGCTTTTTCCGTAGTTTTTTGGTCTCTCTCTTCGTCATTAGTAGCTAAGCTGGGAGTGATTTGATTTCTTTCACCTTCATTATTTATTGGAAGCTTTGATATTTTGATAACAGGGCGCTTGAGATATTTATTCCTAGTTTTTAGTGTCACCACTCTTACTAATCCGTCCTTTCCCGGATGTAGTTCCACTACTCTTCCCATCAACCATTTGCCTGGGGGAAGATTATCTTCGTGGATCAGCACTATGTCGCCGATGTTTATGTTTTGCTGTTCCTTGAGCCATTTTCCTCTTGGTGTTAGTTGAGCTAAATACTCGGCTCGCCATCGCTTCCACACGTCATTGAAGATTTTTTGTGTGAGCGTCCACCTTGTTCTGAGATCGGTTTCAGTTTCCACCAAGGTTAAGACTGGACCAGACGCAAGAAAATGCGATGGTGTAAGATAATTCAAGTCATCGGAGTCTTCGGTGAGTGGACAGAGTGGCCTTGCGTTCAGACAGGCTTCGAGCTGTGCTAACAGAGTATAGAACTCCTCATATGTTAGCTTTTGTTCTCCGAGCACTCGACGAAGGTGGTGTTTTAGGCCTTTGACCGCTGCTTCCCACAGACCTCCTGCTGACGGCCACGCGGGAGCGTTAAAGTGCCAAGTTATCTCCATGTCTGCTATCTCTGACATGAGCTGCTGATCGCTTAAAGTTTCCTGTATTTCGTTGTATTCTTGCTGCCGAATTTTATTAGCTCCAACGAAATTTGTACCATTGTCACTATATATGTGACTAGGTTTGCCGCGTCTAGACACCATTCTCCTTAATGCGGCTAGGAATGCTGACGTTGACAAGTCGGACACTAGTTCGAGGTGTATAGCCTTTGTTGCCATACAAACAAATACCGCTATGTATCCTTTTGTGCTTTTTATGCCACGACCTTTGCTCGACTTTACCAACACGTGACCTGTAAAGTCAACTCCGGTGTTTTCAAAGGGACGTGAGGGATTTGCTCTTGCTTGGGGCAGGTCTCCCATAAGCTGGGGCTGAAAAGTGGGGGCATGTTTTCTGCATTTGATGCACGTCCTGATTTGCTTTTTTACTGCTCTATTGCCTCCTATAATCCAGAACCCTTGCCTGATAAATGAAGTGGTCAAGCGAGCTCCTCCGTGGAAGGTCAGTTTGTGTGAATGATCGATTAGAAGCTCGGTTAGTCGACCTCTGTGTGGGATGACGACTGGATGCTTCATGTCATCTTTCAAGTTCGCGTTTTCTAGCCTTCCTCCAACTCGTAAGATACCCATTTTGTCGAGAAATGGGCGAAGGCTTAAAATTGTGCTCTTGTTGCTGATAGGGCTGTTTTGTTGTAAACTTTCGATTTCAGCTGAAAAATCAGTTTTTTGGACGTGCTTTATAATCAACTCCTTTGCCCTTTTTTGTTCCGTTAGTGTAAGGTACGAAGTTTTGTTTTCTTTCTTCGAGATAAATCTTAAGATCCATGCTAGAACTCTCACCGTACGGGAATAAGAGCTGTATTTGCTTAGTAATTCATCAATTATGCTGACGCCCTTTTCTTGTTGCGTGGCTAAGTTTACTTGACGATTTTTCTTTACTTCTTCGTCTGTAGTGAATGACTGTTGATTCGTCTCATTGCTGGCATGATATGTGGGTAGCCAGGCGGGCCCCGTCCACCACAGCGGTAGACTCTTTAGCTTTGTAGCTGTAACACCTCGGCTTGCGCAATCCGCTGGGTTTTCTGCTGATTTGACGTAACTCCAGCATTTTGGCTCCATTATCTTTTTTATCTCTCTGACCCGATTGGCTACAAAGGTTTTCCACCTGTCTTCGTCTCCTTGTATCCATGCTAGAACAACTTGTGAATCGATCCAGCCATAAATCTCTATATTGCTGAAGTTGAGATTTTCCTTCACTTTTCGCATCAGCGAAGCTAATAATTCTGCTCCGCATAGCTCCAGTCTGGGCACCGAAATGTCCTTGTTGGTTGGGACAAGTTTTGATTTTCCGGCCACCAAAGAGACTGTTACTTCATTTTCCTTGCTCTTAGTTTTACAGTATATCACACATGCGTACCCCGTTTTGGAGGCATCACAAAAGCCGTGTAACTCAATGCTTTCGTTTTCTCCCGTTCCAATCCATCTGCTTATTTCATACTGATTTATAATAGCTATATCTTCCTTAATTTTTAGCCATTCAGTTTTGACGTCCAAGGGAAGTTCTTCGTCCCACTGTATATTAGCTTTCCATACAGACTGGTATAACGATTTTAACTTCATGGTGAGGGGAGTCAGCCACCCCAAGGGATCATAAATTCTTGAAATGTCTGACAATAGCGTTCGCTTTGTTTCTTTTGCCTTTGGTTTGCTATCAATTTTCGACTCAAAAGTGAACGTATCATTTTGTGGATTCCAACGAAGTCCCAATGTTTTGCTGGTCTCTGCTTGCTTGAACTCAAAGTTTTCGTTGTTACCGCTTTTTTCTGTTATGCTGGGTTGACCTACAACCGGCAATAGGCTGCTTTCGTTTGATTTCCACTTGCGTAAATTGAAACCACCTAGTTTCAGTAGAGCTATTAAGTCGCTGATGATTTTATGTGCTGTCTCCGTGCTGTGACTTCCATGTAAAAGATCGTCCATGTAAAACGATGTTTTTATAATGTGGGCTGCGTCGGGGAACTTTTGCTGTTCATCGGACGCTAACTGTCTGAGCGTCATCATCGCTAAAAAAGGTGCTGCCTTTGTCCCATACGTGACGGTAGCGAGTTGATATTCTTGTAAAGAGGCGCGTGCGTTTTCTCTCCATACAATCTTCTGATATTGCTGATCTCGCTCTTGTACGAAAATCTGACGGAACATCTTCTCTATATCGGCGCAAAAAGCGTACCGATATTGCCTCCATCGGATTAGTAAGATAAGATAAGATAAGATAAGATAAGATTCGTTTATTTGTAAAACATACGTATACATAGGATGTTCAAAAATGTAATTTGTTCCAGCATGTTTTGCCACTGAGGCGTACAAATATTTAAACATAATTTTAAATTTCTCTATCTATATATATCGTCAATAATTATTATATTATACATGTCAAACAATATAGATTTAAAAAATAACAAATAAAATTAGTCTAAGAATAATTGTATGTCAATAACAAATAATTAATTAATAATTTAAGCAGAAGAATCTAAAAAGAATCATTAAAATAGTCATTTAAATTGTAATAGCATTTTTCGTACAACTTGAACTTCAATTGCTTTTTAAATATCATGTCATCATGTTCTCTTAGGCTAGCAGGCAACTTATTATATATTTTTGGGCCCATACATAAAATGCTTTTGGTCATTAACGCAGTTTTTGCTTCCCTGACTCTTATGCGTGTAGGATCCCTGCTTGCTCGCATACCCTTTGCATCTTCTCTACGTGGAAATAAGTCTGGGTTTAACCGCACAAACATTGCAACTTCAAATATATATAATGAGTAAAATGTCAAGATATTATATTTCTTAAAATAGGTTTTACATGTGTCGGTAGGTTTAAGTCCAAACATTGCCCGCAGACACTGCTTTTGTGCTTTCAAAACTCTTTCGCGTTCTGTCGCATTTCCCCAAAATATGATACCATATCTTATTATCGATTCTGTTAAACTATAGTAGGCCGTTAGCAAGGTGTTAATATTTACTATCGGTGCGAGCTTGTACAATAAATAAGCTGATTTACTGGCTCTTTTACTAATGTTGTCTATGTGTAGTTTCCACGATAATCTGTTGTCAATGGTCAAGCCTAGAAATTTGGTAGAGTCTACTTCGAGGACATTTTGTTCCTGGTGTTTAATATCTAGGTTTGGCATAGTTGGTATCCGCTGACTGAAATGCATAATATATGTTTTTTTAAGATTTATCTTTAAGTTATTGCTATCAAGCCATTCGATCATCGCCCGAAGCCCTTCATTGATGTCGTGTTTATAAGTGGATGTGTCTTGACACTTAATAGTAATTGTGCTGTCATCAGCAAAGAGTGCCATAGGATGCTCCACATAATTCGGTAAATCGTTAATATATATTATGAATAGTAGCGGTCCTATTACGCTGCCCTGAGGGACGCCATATTTAATTATGTCTGGTTTAGATAAATATTTCTCTTCCATTTTTGTATTTGGATTTATTTTAGTTATGACCGTTATTTGATTCCGGTTTGTAAGATACGATTCCAACAGGCTTAGGACATTGCCTCGTATACCGTAAGAGCTCAACTTATGCAACAAAACATCATGATCCACATGATCAAATGCTTGTGTGAGATCGGTATACAAAGAGCATACGGGAATTTTTTTATCTACGTTTTGTATAATTATGTTGAGGACGTCATACACTGCCATATTTATATTTTTGTGTTTTCGAAAACCTTTTTGTTCATTGACTAACATATTATTTAATTCTAGGTAGTTACTGATTCGTGAGCAGATAAATTTCTCGAAAATTTTGGATATTACTGGAATGAGAGCTATTGGGCGATAGTTTTCCATAAGTTCTTTATTGTCTTTTTTGAAAAGAGGTTTTATTAGCGCGGTTTTGAGTTGTTCTGGATATTTCCCCTTTTCAATTATAAGGTTTAGTATATAACTTAGGTGGGGAGAAATACATTGCGCTACATATTTAACAGCCTTGGTGGATATATCATCATATCCAGTGCTGATGGTATTTCTTAATGAAACTATGATTTTTAGAATGTCTACAGGGCAAGATGGTGGCATGAAAATGGAATTTTTACGGGCTTTTAATTTAAATTCTAAGCTATTGTTGCTTGGTCGTGTGATAGGAGTTACTTTGTTTATGAAGTGTTTGTTAAATTCATCCGCAATTTGTTGTGGATTATTTATTACCATGTCACCTATTGTTATTGTTGGTATAGACTCATTTGGCTTATTTTCTTTAGAGTTATTTATGATTTTCCACATAGTTTGTGATTTGTTCTTAGATATATTGATTTTATAGTTGTTCTGTGATCTTTGTGTCAGTTTTATTATAGATTTGTAGCGTTTAGTATAGTTGTTTAGTTTGGTTTTAGCGCTATTTGTGGGATTAAGTCTATATTGCCACAATAGAATACGTTTTTTCTTGCTACAGGCTTTTAAACCGTTTGTAAGCCATGCGGGTTTTTTACGTAATTTTATGTTGATAATTTTCATTGGAAAACATAGGTCGTAAATCCACTTAAATAATTCCATAAACTCATTGTAAGCTATGTTAGGATCTTCAGTTTTATACACTTCTGAAAAAGAAAGACTCTCTATATAATCTTTAAATCTGTCAAGGTTTTCTTTGCAGATATCACGTCTCTTAATTTTCCAGCTGTCAAGTAGGCATGTCTGTTTTACTGGGCAGCGCAAAAACTGCGCAGTATGATCGGATAGTCCACTTTCAATTACTTCTGTCTTACATTTTTTTCTAAAATTGTGGGCAATGTTGTCTATACACGTTTTACTAATCATTCTCGTAGGCTCTTTGATAGCTAATTTAATATTTAAAGTGAGTAGGTGGCATTCTAATTCAAGTGTTTTGCAGCTAGGGTTAAGTAAGTCGATATTCAGATCTCCTGCAATTACAATATTTTTATTTGCTCTCGTTTTTAAGACTTGTAGTATTCTTTCTAGGCGATCAAAAAATACTTGATAGTTATAGTTTGTATTTTTAGGGATCCTGTAGATGCAAACAATTATTAAGTTAAATTGGACTAATTCAGCTGCACAACATTCTATAATGCCACTTATAGATAATTGATTTATTATGGGTAAGTCTATAAATATAAAACCTTTTCGTACTAAGATGCAAGAGCCACCTTTGCTAATATTCTCTCTACCGAAATACGCTGCTAAATTATAGTTTGGTACTACTAAGAATTTTTCGTATCCAGCTTTAATGTTGTGTTCTGTTATACAGAGTATGTCGACGTTTTTTTTCTGTTCCGCACGTTCTTCCAAAAACACGGTTAATTGCTCAGACTTATTAATTAATCCTGATATATTTTGGTGCATTATCTGGACGTATTTATTGGAGAACAGACCTTCATGATAAGAGTTTATAATATCAACGAAAAAGCTCCTCATCTGTCTGTGTATCTTTATTTGTGGAGATTGGTATCGCATCAGTTCCAGTCTGGGTACCAATGCTTACGTTGTTACAGTGAGATTTGGTTAATATAAGTCTGGCGCGAGCGCAGTCTTGTTGGTATTTTAAATAGTTATTTTTATAGTCTATGCGCAAAATGTCTCTGAGCAATGTTCGACCAGCAAAAAGTTTGTTAAACTTCAATTGGTGATATAATGTTCTATTATACACGTCTAAAAAAAGTGAGTGAGAAAAACGTGAGCTAACATGTTTTAGACATTGATTAGTCATATCCTTATTTAAATAACTAGTTAGTCCAACGTTACATACTATAACATTAGTCCGGGATAGCGCGCTTAGATGACAATATAATGTTGATTGTAAATTTAGAGGATCCTGGTCGTTTGAGCCGGCAATAATGATTATAAAATCCTGATTAGAGTATTCCTTGCATTCTGACTGACATGGCGTTAAGATTTTAGCCATCGTGGCATTGGGTTTTATAATTGAGGAAACGTCATAGCCAGAGCCTAGTAGATTTTGCAGTATGGCTCTGAGTCCTCTTCCTCTTTCATCGGCTAAAAGCAAGACTCTCTTTGTCTGCTTTTGAGGCTTTATTGCCTCGAATGTAGAGTTATTTTTCTGCTCTTCATCGGAATTTATCTCCTCTGCTTGACTTTCAGTATTACTTTTTATAGTCAAAAGCTTCTCTATATTTCTAGTAACGCTATGAAATGAAAGCTCTGGCCCCTTGCAATTGTAGCTCTGGTTAAGGTTGATGGCGATATCACTCTTCTTCGAGGTGTTCGCTTTTCGGGGAGGCGTGAAATTTACTTGTAATCCCTGGACAACATTATTGGTCAAGTTTTGTTGTGACGTACACGGGTATCCCATTTTATATGTATCTGTCCGTATTTTTCGGTACTGGGGAGAGAAAAACTTTTTTGGAGATGAGGTATTTCCTATAATGTTCAGGTCTCCCAAGCCCACTGATCTGTATAATTGTAATTTCTTCTCAATTTCCTTTTTGTCACTGTTTAGTGCGAGATTTTGAGTATTTAGGCTATCGATCTCTATATGTGCTGCTTCTAACTCGAGTTTTAGTTTTATGTTTTCGTTCTTGAGCTCATCCAGATCCTGATTACTGAGCGGGCATAGATTCGGTAGACTTTGGTAAGACATTTCAAACATAGATTCGTTAGATTCGCTATTTGCTTTACGTCTTGAAACCCTTTGAGTTACGTAGCAGATATCCTCCTGCTCGTGTACTACTAGAAGTTCATGATCTTGGGCATATTTTATGCAGTTCTCACAAGTATACTCGTTTTTCGTTGCATAGGCTGCCATATATTTTGCCGTGGTCATATTTACGCAGTTATGATGGTAATTGCTTTTACAGCGTTTGCAAGTTAATAGTTCTGTATCGTAGATAAAGCTGGAACACACTTTGCAATTCATCTTTATAATTGCTTTTAGCGCCCTCTATGGACACTTATAATAATATTATGCTTATGTATCTCTTGCGAAATTTATTGGTGATGGACTTTAGTTCAGCTTTCTGTCGATTATTAATTGCTTGTCGAAACAATAATCAACACCAAAAGTAATATTTGATAGTAGGCTCGAACTCGTGTTCACTCATAGGGACGGAACCTCTGCACAGCGCGTTAACGCATCAGCTAGTGGAGCAGTTACAAGAAGAGGTGAAATTAGTAATATCGTTATGATAAAACGATTGAAGATTTTGTTTGTCCGTTAATTTTCAAGGTCAAGTTATTGTATTCAAGTTATTGTGTCCATCGCGGATTGGCAATTTCAAGCCGTGTGGTATATGAATAGCTCAGACACTCAGGTTTCCTTACGATGTTTTTCCTTCACCCTTAGCGATGGTATTGCTACTATAACTTCACAAATGTACATAACTTAGAAAACAAAGTCATAGGTACATGCCCGCACTGGGAATCGAACCTGGGTCTCCCGCTTCCGAGTCCCATGTTCTACCCACTAGGCTACCACCGCCTGTGGTACCACTCAACTGTCAAATTCCATACTAATTTGACAGTGAGACGATTGTGATCGTTCAGGATTTGGTGAGCGCAATATAGGCGCAGATGTCAGTTGTTTTATTTTGAACTTCAGCCAATTGTCAGGAGCTAACAGTATCATGAAGGTTAACACATCGTTAGTGTAGGAGAAACAGGGGTACCTACCTACATGCGGAAATCTGTGGCCTAACTGTAAGAAAAAATGCTGTATAACGCGTCTTGTTACATTGCTAGAAAAAATCTGGCTAAGAGCAGATACAATCACTGACCAATATTACTCCATTGCGAGTGTACCAATACATTTGAGTCAATTAAATAATCAAAACATGTTGGTGTTACAAATAGAGTACCTATTTTGCTACGCAATAATAAGATACTATCTTTACTAAATTATTTCTTATGCACTTAGTATGAACAGTCGACAGGACATCAACCTTTGCATACGTGCACTCTGCTTCATTACATTAGAGGTGATTGCAATTAACAGTGTAGGTTTAGGATGATGTTCTGCCGACTGTACCTAATCTAAGTGATAGATATGATTTTGTTATTGCAACATATTTTAAATAGTTGCTGGAATTATCACATAATGTTATTACATTTTTATATCGGCTGGATAAATATAGATTAATAACACATCGCAGCAATGTGAAATGAGCTGTCTACTTAATGAAATAAAGTGCATTATGCATTGCAACCAACTATAAATGTCTCTACCACCATTGAGTTATTTTCGTGTCACGATCTATAAAATTGCTCCTGCAAAAACCACCAAATTCTGGTTACCTAACAAAAACAGGACGTAAAAACTTAACACGCACGCGCCGAAAAAAATATCATCAACACCAAGCAGGTCCAATAACTGCAGTTCAACGCTCAGAAAGACGTTTAGAAGAATATAAATAAATTATGACACGGCGAAGACATGACAACCGATCGGGGCCGCGTCAAGGCAAAATGAACACTAAATCGAAGATCGATTGGGTTAGCGAGGCGGTCTTTGCTGGCCCGGTGCGTTGCCGAGTTTCTAGCGCGATATATACGGCAGCGTCGGTGGAGCCGGCGCAGTCTGTAGCCATGCGTGTGTTGAAGCAGTGTCTGTGTGTTTTACCGATGTGTGTTGTGTTGCAGTCCGTGTTGCCTACAACCTCGGCTGCGGCGAAGACGATGAGTTTCGACTACCCAGTGGCGCGGCGCGATGACTCTGTGGTGGACGACTACCACGGCACAAAGGTGGGTGGCCAGTTTCGTAACTATAGGGTGGCAGGGCTGGCAAAATGCCGCGAGCCCCCGACCTGATGTGACGGGGGCCCCCGAACCATGAGGCCGCGAGCTCAGAAGTAACCTAGCATTTTTGACAAAATTTTGTAAAATTAAAATGTTTTATATGATTTCTTCAAATCAATTAAAGTTGTCGCTCATATAATATACTACAACTAAAGACCATTTTTTTTCTGGGAGGGCCCCATCCAATGAATTTGCCACGGGCCTCAGATGGTATAGTTACGCTACTGTGGATGGCTGTAATGTAATTGACTGAAATTGGATGCGAACCGCGTGTGCTGTTATGAAACGGTGGTTTTGAAACGTCTCTTGTTTTAGCATTCTTCTACTTACCATTGTTTACCACAACCTCCACTTACCATTTACTACAGATACAGGTTATGACGTTATTCGTGCGGGATACAAACAAGCAAAGCTGATCGATGTTTAATTGCTGCATACGCAACGATATTATGTAGAGTTTCCTTTCTTGTTGTGAAATACGTATGTTTAAATACAGAAGGGTTTATTTCGTTTTTTTTATGAATATAAGTAAATGTTTTTTTGAAGGTCCGGTCATCCGCGCTCCTGGATAATCGGTCGCGGGAGTTTTAATTTAATATAATGGAAGGAGTTATGCTGTCTACAAGTCTATCTATGTCACTTAAACCGATAAGTTCGCCTTGAACCAAGAAGGTCCTTGCTTTTAATAGTTAACTCCTACAGAATACCAGCTTTTGTCTGCAATTTGCTAACTGAGTGGACCACACTGGTCTATGGTCGCCATCTCAGCTTGTACTCGTGTATATGGCTAGGTAATATCTGCTTTTATACAACCGATTGCGATCATACAATGCAAAGAGTTAGAGAATAACAGAAACCTTTAAAACAATTTCTTTAGTATCGACAAATAAACAAATGCCAAAAGCAAAAGGTAAATACAATCAAAATTAAACGCTTTATACAAACATGAAAATAAATAAATTTAGAAACCCAAGTGGCGAACCCTGGTCTACCTACCCCTCAGGGATAAAGGCGTGTGTTTATGTAATGTAAATTGAGAAAATTAAACTTTTGCTTATTGGGAATGTTTTCATTTAAATCGAATCTCTATGAACTATCTTCAGGCCTTGCGTAATATCAATAACACGTGCATAATATATAAATAACGCCGTTATTAACGAAAAACAACTCCGAGTATTATTACAACGTGTAAGGAAAAGATACGATAGTGGAAAATCCGAAACCGGCTCTCAAATAAGAAAAACAACAAACACATTTACAATAAATATATCAGACCTGTTCAATATGCTGGACAGGAACGAAACTTGTTTTTAATGCTGCGCCCGCATTTTATCCGCTACATTGATATCACTGAATATATGTCACAGAAGGACATGTTATCAGATTCAGACATCAGATTGATTTGGGGAATAAAGATGGCGGCGCTTTTATTTGCTTCCCGCTTACACACTATTTCCTTCTTATTCGCACGCATTAGTATGGACAGCAAAATAGTATATAGGTCAAACGCACTTGGGCCAGACTTCTGTAACCTTTTTCACATTTCGTGTCCCTATATCTTTAAACAAGTTAGGATGAAAACAAAAAACCGGTATGCCTATACTTATTTTGGCAAGCCTGTTCATTGAACCCATTGGTTAGGTTTTGTAAAACAATTAATGTGAATTGTCTTGCACAAGTTGACCCGTAAAATATTGTCGTAGAATTTGGTCGAATAGGAACTCGGAATTCCTACAGGAATTCGTAGAATACAGGTCGCATCAGTGCAATGTAAGAAATAAAGTGCAATTTTCATTGGAGTAAACTTTGAACGATCAAATATGCAATGATATATCAATTAAAATTTTGATGTAATAGAAACCGGCCCATGACTACTTTATCTGCCAGAGTCACGTCTTGACACAACCTCCGATAGGGAGGTTGTGTCAAGACGTGTCCAGAACTAAATCAAATGTTACTTTGAGGCGGCTGCATATCCACGACTGAGATGAAGCACATTTCACTCTGACAATCTGTCTGTCTTTCTTTATCCAATTCAGCCGATAAAAAAATTACAGTTTCAGCACAGACAAGCAGGACTTTAGTCCAGTGGGTTCGTTAACTTTTGTATGCAACTTTCACGTTTTACGGCAAGCTACTAGATAAAAGGAGACTGATTTAAATAAAACGATATCATTTACATACTGGTAAGTAGGACAGTGTCTCATGCAGGTTTCGACCTTTTGAAGTGTTTATTTGTATTTTGGTTTACAAATCAAACGGATCATTTGTATGGTTCCGTAACTCAAAAGGAATAACGGAACCCTTATAGGATCACTTTGTTGTCCGTCCGTCCGTCAGTCCGTCCGTTCGTCTGTCTGTCACCCTTTATCTCGGGAACGCGTGGAAGTATCAAGTTGAAATTAAGGTCTACAGTCCCATGAAGCTGTGAAAAAATACAATTTCTAAGTTAACGCAAAAAAAAGCTACAGTCCTTTATGCTGCAAAAAACGTATATTTGGACACTCAAGGGAGTCAAAATTTATACGGTACTTTCCGTTGACCTAGAACTATGAACTTTGGCAAGTAATATCTTCGTTTACAGTACAGGGAAAAATCTGAAAACTATACATTTGTAATTAAATCATCTAAAAATTAGTCTGAAGTTCGGGAAAAGCTCTGAAGAATTTCCTGTCGATTCCTGAACTATTTGTAATATGTAAGTACCTACTACGCAACCTTCTGTGGGCGAGTCCGACATGCACTTGTCCGGTTTTTTTTTTAGAAAAAAATAAGATATCCAAGACTTCGACTTCTTCGATTCTTATGAAGAATAATAAAATCAGTCCAGAATCATGGGTCGGCCCACTTGTTTACTTAGTAACTATTAAGTAAACACACTAAGCTACAACAAAATAGTTTTTCTCCTTTCAGATTAATGTGCTAGTTTTGATGGAGTGTCATATTAACTGCGTCCAAAGTTAATAATTTCGCGATCTTTTTCATCTAAAGTAAATAGTTTGGAGGTAAATAGCAGTTTTACGCTCTATTGTTTTTTCATGCAATAGCGAATTTGTGACTACTGAACGTCGATAAAAACGTAAAAAACACGTTGTAGTTTACTATTTTAGTGTCATGCTTGGTCGCTGTAGCGAAAACTACCTACGACTGCGCTACGTGAAACGTGGGCATCAATTATGTTAAACTCAACGTGGAGAAACAATCAAAATTGGAGAAACTCTACGCTGACTTTTTCATTCATTTGCTGCATTCTGATCAGACAAGGGGCCTAATTATGCGCCTACCGGAAGCTTGACGTCTCCGATAGTAATCTAATATAATTATAAAAATCTCGTATCACAGTGTTTGTTATCGAATTCCCCCGAAACGGCTTTTTAATCATCGATTTTTTTGAATTTTTTTGTGTATATTTTGGTAGGTCTGCGATTAGGTCGTAATTAATATGGTAAAACAACTTTTTCGCGGTCAGCTAGTTAGTATATAATTTGACAGGTAGTCGTTAGGAATCCTTTAGGATTAGGTGCGCGTAATACAGGGGCAGAGCGTGATCGTGATTGTAGCATGATCTCCGGTATCGCAAACGTAAACGCGACTTGCGATGATTTTTGTCTATTTCTCGCGTGCGTGATGGAGCACATACTACCGGGGCTGACAGGAATCGCGAGACCCGCAAGGGACCATTATCATCAGATTTGTAAAGCGAATAGTGGCAACTGCCTAAACTAGGTTCCTATTTTATTGAGTGTCTAAGATCAGCGTCCGAATGCTCACTTCACTAGAAGTAATCACTCAGGCGATGGAGTGCCTAGGACGTATTTTTTGTCGTCTCGCCTTAGTCGACTTAGAAAAGACAATGTCATTGTGCTTAAGGAAAATCTTTCTGTATCAATCAGTTGATATTTGACATAAATTGTAACTCACAGTTTAACTTTCTACAACGAACTGTTTATAGGAAACGGCCCTAAGTCTAAACTGCCCATAGAGACAAAGCTGATTCATCCCATTTTCCCCGCAGGTAGCAGACCCGTACCGGTGGCTGGAGGACCCGGAGTCAAACGAGACGAAGGCCTTCATCGAGGCCGAGAACAAAATCACCAAGCCCTACCTGGACGCGTGTCCGGTGAAGGGCGAGGTGAACGCGCGGCTCACCGAGCTCTGGAACTACCCCAAATACTCGTGCCCGTTCCGCCGGGGCGACCGCTACTTCTTCTTCAAGAACACCGGCCTGCAGAACCAAAAGTGAGTCTTTTGTCTTATTGTTGATGGACAATACAGCATAGGTAGTAAGCTGGCGCGAGTCGCGAAACGCAAATGCTGTGATTTTCTAGTACGGTGTCAAATTGTGACATTTTAGCCCCACAAAATGTGTGAGTCGCGTGGTCATGCTTCGAGTACCTATGTATAGCGACCGAGTAATGCAAAACACGCTTTCGACACGAAAGAAGAAAAGGCAATGGTAATGCAAGAAGCTCTCAGGATTATTTTGTGAATTTGAAGTTGCAATGCCACTTACTAACGACGATGGAAAATGTCTTGAGGAAAGCGCGGCTGGCTTAGGCTAAACCGCGCATTGCGATAAAAAATCGTTGCGGAAAAATATCGCAATTCTGTGAACAACAGATACACTACTAGAATCCGCGCACTGCGAAAATAAATAGTTTTTGATTCAAAGCCGTCTATGCGAAATCCTACGTATTTTTTGTACCCTATCAAGCGGTACCGAGCCCCGCGTATTGTGAAAAAATCGCATGTGCAGCGGTCAGTCGACTTGCTGTCAAGGATGGACCCAGTGTAACGGTTAGTTTTTATTATGTTCTTCTTCTTCAACATTCTTTTGCGTAAAGTGGCATATAATGGCTCTGTTATTTTGTAAATCCATTTAACGTTATACACCCTCATCTTTCGCGGTGGCACAGTGTTAACTCTCTTTCATGTATTTGGCCTCCGCTAAATCGTAGTGCGCGTAGGAATTATTGTAGTTTGCGAATTTATTTCGCACTTTAGATCTTTATTTTCAATTTACTTTGTTTTCAATGTCAATGACGAATTCTGGAGTATCTAGGTTTCTCGTCATCCAGACGCGAGTCTGATCCTTTTCTTGCTCGCGTTATAAGTCATTATGGAATAACTCGTCCGCTAAATAGATTAACAGGGTCCACGACATTGGTAGTATTCGCTAGTAAGGATGCTATTATCGTGTAATGGGCCATAATCCGACAAAAGTGTGTAACCACGTTTATTATGTAACTCACGTAGTACAATAGGTGCTAGTAGCGACCATCAACGTTTATGGCAGTTGTATACTAAATAGATGATGTCTTTTACCTCAACTTAAAGTAGCACACGTGGATGAGGAGGAGCATAATGTGATTGGTCATTTAAACTGTAAATGTGAGGTTTTTATTGACGACTATTTCTGACTAATCGTCAATAAAAACCTCACATTTACTATTTCTAGAAATTCCTGTACTACTAATAAAATCCGGCCAAGTGCGAGTCGGACTCGCGCACCGAGGGTTCCCTGCTCACGCTTGGCCGGTTTTTATTGTTTGTCGTTAGAATATAATATAATAAGTCCCACAATCACGCCAAGTTTCATGCCTGCACGTATTACCGTTTTTGCGATAGAGCATAAACAAAAAACGGCGAAAAAACACGTTTGTTGTATGGAGACCCCCCATTATATTTTATTATTTTTTTAAATTTTATTATTAGTTGTTCCGCCGCAATAACACATATTCTGTGAAAATTTCAACTGGCTACCTATTACGGTTCCAAAGAGTGCACTTTAAAGGTCGGACGGACGGACAGACAGACAGACGAACAGTCAGCGGAGGCAGAGTAAAAGGGTCCCGTTTGGCATCCTTCGGGTACGGAACCGTAATAAACTAAAAAAATAATTACAAATATTAAAAGTCACTGCAATTTTAACGTATTATGTTGAGATTGCATTGCAGTGTCAGTGTTATCTAGCACTAATAATAATAATAATATAATAATAATTTGTTTATTTTGAACCAAAAAGTACATTAAAAATGACAACACTCGTTCGGTGCTAATCTATTGTACAATAGTCTTGTCATTGCATCCTATCTCCTAAACTAGGCGAAAAAGCCTGTATCTTAGGAGAAGGTGAAATTAAATTAAGCCCTTAAAAGTGCGTACATACATGGTCGAGAAGCATTGACACAAAAACTGATAAAATTTATTGAAAGAATGGGCCGTTGTAGATACTTGAACTGAGTATCCCTTATAAACTGATCATCTTGAAATCGGTCTACCGATTAATTAGCAATAAACCTATTAATTAAAGTAAAACGCACGCGGCAAGTATCGTGCGCCTTAAGACGTTGCAAACTAAATGCATCGCTAATTATTCTCTAGACATACATAATGCCATGACGAATTATTTTACGATCTGGTCTTGTACTAGTACTAGTACGAACGGATCTCGAGTACTGCGTGAAATTTAGTTTTCAGTTTTTTCTCCATAATGAGCGAAGTACTAAAAAAAAAACTATATTTCGATACACAGTTTCTGTTTGGTCTGGTAGTAATACGCTTGATTATCTACCATGGCGATGTAGATACAAAGGCCAATTTCTTTCCCCTAATTTAGGAGAGTCACTGCCTATAAACGTGATAACAATAAAAAGAACAATAGAACACTTGAGTATCCCTTAAGTATAAGTAGCCTATAATACGTCGCACTACAGGGCACGTGCCTTCTTTTAAAAAGAGTATGGGCTTAATCACCACGCGTGTCCAATGCGCTGGAGCTTGTGAACACCTCATCCACTCAGGTTAGCTCACGGTGCGTTCCTTCATTCATTATGAAGAGTATGGGCCTAATGGAAAAACCTAATTAATAAATAAATAATGATACAATCATTAGTGATACAATCATTAAACATGTTATAATGTGCGAGCATGTGGTGACAGACTGTTTAGTTATAAAAGCAGCCTTTTGAATAAGCCAGATGTACGTAATAAATGAACAGCCCCTTACCGAGTGGTACTGCTACTGCAAATTCTGCTATTATAAATTCACAATGTTTTTCTTTTTGTTGGCGTAACACGCACCCTCGCGTTTTTAAGTTCGCGGAATGGGTAGGTAATGGGTAGGAAGGTCATTATCCCCCATTCCGCGAACTTAAAAGCGCCCCTTCGTATGTGTTTTAATTTGAGGTCAAATGGAAAAAATTGTTTACGTTGAAAAAATCCAATCCGGACTTGGCCCCCGTGGTGGAGTATGGCCTATACCTTCCTCAGGGAAGAGACCCGTGCCCCTCGGTGGGGACATAATGGGTTGATGATGATGAATGTACTATGTTAGCAATGTGCTAATGGTAATCTGTTAGTTTTCCTAAAAAAAATTAATACTTAAAAGATAAAATAAAATACGTAATAATTTAATCAAATTTCTTTCCCTTCCCAGCGTCCTGTACGTCCAAGACAGCCTAGACGGCGAGCCGCGCGTGTTCCTCGACCCCAACACGCTAAGCGAAGACGGCACGATCGCGCTGTCGGGCACCCGCTTCACCGAGGACGGCGCCACCTTCGCCTACGGACTCAGCGCGCAGGGCAGCGACTGGATCACCATCCACTTCAAAGATGTCGCCACAGGTTAGTACACCATCTTGCATACGGACTCAGCGCGCAGGGCAGCGTCTGGATCACCATCCACTTCAAGGATGTCGCCACAAGTTAGTACACCATCTTGCATACGGACTCAGCGCGCAGGGCAGCGTCTGGATCACCATCCACTTCAAGGATGTCGCCACAGGTTAGTACACCATCTTGCATACGGACTCAGCGCGCAGGGCAGCGTCTGGATCACCATCCACTTCAAGGATGTCGCCACAGGTTAGTACACCATCTTGCATACGGACTCAGCGCGCAGGGCAGCGTCTGGATCACCATCCACTTCAAGGATGTCGCCACAGGTTAGTACACCATCTTGCATACGGACTCAGCGCGCAGGGCAGCGTCTGGATCACCATCTACTCCAAACATGTCACCACAGGTTAGTACACCATCTTGCATACGGACTCAGCGCGCAGGGCAGCGTCTGGATCACCCTCCACTTCAAGGATGTCGCCACAGGTTGGTGCCCACTTCGCATAAGGACTCAGCGCGCAAGGCAGCGACTGGATTACTGTGGGTGCCTTACGTCACTGAGCGGAGCCTCGCGCCCCGCAAGCCAAAAACCAGTCGTATTGCTTGCAAGCGGCAACGGAGCGGCACTTCACTACGTTTAGAAAGAGTAAAAGATATTTTTTTGGGACAAATTAACACATCACAAGGAAGAAAGTCGTAACATGTAACATAAACAAGTACAAAGGAAAAACAAGTCACATAAATACAACATAGGAAAAGGCAAAGTCAGAGGCATTTCATTTTGGTGATTTTCAATTATACTCCACTTGTGTTACAAATTTGCAATCCACCTGTTGCGTATGAGACCCAGAACTAACATTGATCCTATTAGGCGCCGGACGCTGCTCAGTGATGTAGGGTTCCGCTCAGTGACGTAGGGTGACGCCAACAATCATTATCAACTTCAAGGATGCAGTCTCAGGTTAGTACATCATCTCCGCAAACGGTGTCAGCGCGCAAGGCAACGATTGGATCACCACAGGTAACAGGGACTACAGTAAAGTGGATTAGTGGCAGAAAACTGATGATTGTTGTATTTATTTTGTCCACGGGCTCTATACCTATTTAAATACTAGCTGTTGCCCGCGACTTTGTTCGCGTGGAAATTTTGATACGTATGTGTCAAATCATGTTGATTCTTTACTCTGTGATAAACAAAAACAAATCTGTCCTACAGGAACCATACATTATTCCGGACCACAATCTCAAGACCATTTTCCATTCAAGACTGTCTTCTTGAAATCTGTCAGACATTCTGGCGTGATTGGGTAACAAAAATCCATCTTTCCAAACTTTCGCATAATTTTAAAAATAGAAATTATTTTTTTTTCACATTGCAGGCAAAGACTACCCAGAAGTGTTGGAAAAGGTCAAATTCGCTTCTATGTCATGGACAAAGGATCACAAAGGTCTATTTTACTCTGTAAGTACCTATTCTAGTACAACTACTTGCCAATCTTATTGCAAGATACCCTTCCGCTAAAAGCGCAATGGATACAATTTTAGTCTAGTCTTCTTTATTATATATTTACACTGTTTCTTGAACCGTTTACATTTACACCGTTTATTGTATTTACGCGGTTTTTTGAAACACCCCTGAGAGAAAGTAATAAAGAACACAATCTGTGGTAAATAACTAAACCATAGATAATTTAAACTGCCGCTGAGGAGTGTTCTAGAGGAATCGTGATTTCATTCAACATTTATTATTTGTATTGAACCTCGTGGGGTCAAAGAAGATTGGAAAACAAATAATAAAAACGAAAAATAAGGCGCCCATATAAGAAACGGTCACTTGATGTGATGACAGTGCAGTCCATAATAGTATAACACCAAATATAAAAACCGGCTAAGTGTGAGTCGGACTCCCACTGCAGGTCACAAACTGGATAAAACTGAACACATTTTTCGTAAATAAATAAATAAAAATACTTTTTTTATACGTCCTACTTTAGGGTACAGAACTTCTCCCAAAGAGAGTGTACGGGCTTAATCATCACGCGTGCCCACCGCGGATTGACAATTTCAAGCGCTGGTTCATACGAACACCTCAGATACTCAGGTTTCCTCACGATGTTTTCCTTCACAGTTCCAGTACGTAATATTATATGAATAGTGTGGTACAGGACCCTCGGTGCGCGAGTCTGACACGCACTTTGCTTTGCATAATTAAAAACGTTACAATGTGCGAGCGAGACAGGTGCCGGATGTAACAGCAGCCTTAAGAGAGCTGTATCAAACTGTAAGCTAATGTTAAACTTGCCCCAGCGTTACCCGGACCAGACCGGCAAGACGGACGGCTCTGAGACGGAGGTGAACAGAGACCAGAAGCTGTGCTACCACCGGCTGAACACTCCGCAGTCTGAGGATGTGTTGGTGGTGGAGTTCCCCGAGGAGCCTTTGTGGAGGATGTGAGTATATCTTTAGCTAAGCTTTTGAAAATTTAATCTCTGTACTGGTGATAGCTATTTTGAGAACCTATGGCCAAGAACCTTATGGAAGAATTAGTACACTTTTGATAAATGCGGTCTGGGGCTTGCTAGATAATAATTGGGTTAAAAAAAGTGGTTTGCAAAATTATTAATCTTAGTAGCATATTTTCCTAATCAATAACTAAGTGATAATAACAAAAATATGTCTTACATGTCCGTGATTTTATTGTTTAGCAAAGAGTCAGACATTTATCAGAAGTCATTTAAAAATCATTAAAAATGTAACGCCAAACTGAATTGGAACTGGGCCGGCCACGTCAGCCGCAAGCACCCGAATAGGTGGGGGAGACTCTCCACCGAGTGGGTACCGCGACAATCGCAAGACGCTAGCGGCATGATCTCGATAATTTCTTACCAGAGTGGTCAGAGCTGGCAAAAGGCTGAAATTGTTGGTTTAAAAAGGCAGAGGCCTTTGCCCTGCAGAGGGACACTCATGTTAGTTAGTTTTATAAGTGGACGCAACATATAAAAAGTTAGAAGATGGATGCCTGACCAGCAGCCTTAACGCTGGGTTCCCCGAGCGCACGGATTTTTATGGTACTTATTGCGCTGCGTCAGCGAAAAGTTGGAGGAAAATAGGCATTTTGCAGGCAACCAATGAGATGGACTCACGATCTGGTCAGAGTGGCAGGAAAAGACTGGATGCGAAAAGCCCAAGACCAAAGTACATAGCGTGCATTAGAGGAGACCTACACTCAGCATTGGGTGGATATAGGTTAAAGAAGAAGAAGAAGGCATTTTTGAAATGACAGAAATACTAATCCTATTTATAGAATTTTGACACTCTCTAACACATTGAGCGATTTTTATTTTGGTATATTTTTTATTATCGAAAAAAGTACAGCTCAAATAAAACCATATCTAGTGACAATTTAGACATTTTTGGACTTATTGGATTTTTTGGATTTAGACATTTTCGTGATTTTTTTTATGCTGTAAAGTTTAAAAAATCATAAAAATAATGACGGCGACCCTAGATAGGACATTGCTAAGTAATATATATATTTTTCAGATTTTTAATACTAACCATTAGAGAGTAAAATGTATTTTAAAACCCCTGATTTAGGAGTAATGTCGGAGAACCCAACCTTAAGCTACCCACAACCGTAGTTGCTTACGTTTTACGATGACCGCAGGCAATCGCGGGGCTACCTCTACTACCAGACCACGGATTTCGCCTCGTACGTTCTTCCTTTACAATTAAATCAGGGACGTCCATTACTTAGTCACAATGGGAAGGAGGTGGGTCCGTCGATATCTTTAAAGTCATATTTTCTCAATGACACCCTCGAGGAATTATGAATGGCGTCAAAAAAATTTTGTTATGAAAAATTGAGTCCGAATAAAAAAAAACCTCTTACGTAAGTAAAGTACGTCCCTTCATTCAACCATCCAGTAGTAGGTGCTGTGAGCGTCACCACCGGATAAACCTTGTTATTCGATACTCGCATTTAAAACGAGCGGGATAGAAACTGTTATAGTTTAGCCCGGGGGTGAGGTCTACAGTACACGAATAGGCCATTGTATGAAATTAACCAATAGCGTCATAAAGGTAATAAATGATCTGCTGAAAGTTTATGACGTCAATTTGCATAGTATATTAGAAACGATTGTTGGACAAATTCCGTAGCGTCTATTTTACTTACATATTTATTACAGTAAAACAATGAAATTCACGGTGCCTTGCTAGCCTAGCTGTAATATTTTTTTCTAAATACTATAACAATAAATTGATAATAGAGGTTGATATTTCTTGCGTATCATTAATGCCAGATATATCATCCCGAATGAATGCATGACCTAAGACGAGTACATTGCTTTTCCCTTATTTTAACGGTTTTTTCCGATGCTTTGTTTAAAGGCAGGCAAAAACTGAATGGAATGAAAATACTTATGTGATGTAAAACAAAGAATAATCTTATCTTAGCGCGGGTAGGATCTCGCGGCAAAATTCTATCAATGACATCGTTCGGAGAGCACTTCATCATCATCATCATCAGCCATTTGACGCTCACAGCAGGACATAGGCCTCCTTCGTGGTTTTCATAACCATGAAGGGTTTTGCCATAATCGCCACGCTTGGCAGGCGGGTTGGCGATCGCAGTATGCGGTCGGAATATCAGGAAGACGCTGCTGCCCGTCTCCTGGTAATTGATTTAGTCGCCTTCTACGACCTCAAGGAAGGAAATGGAGTGACGCTATTCTTAGTCCGGCGCCACACGGAACACTTGTTTCAGCTGGTATCTCTGCGGTTCTTGAAATGCAGGGACTGTATCAGAGTGATGGGAAACGTCCGGGCGGTCTCACTTTGGTTCCGTGGGAGAAGGCGATGCCTGCTCTGGGATGCCACTTGCGTCTGCACATTTGCGCACTCACATGTGGGCTATATGGCGGAATCTCCTGGGGCTGCTGCTAGGCTCAGCAGGCTCAGCTCTTATAAATTAACATCCGAAACAAAAAATTAATAAACAAAAAAAACCCCTTACACACACACACACACATACACACACACACAAAACAATCAATATAAAATCAGTCAATGAAACCGCCCCGGGACATATCCGACCCAAACGTGCCCATAACGCTGGCAGCATTACCGCGCTGCACAGCAAGGGAGATCCTTTGCATCAAATACGCCCCAGAGCGGTAGTCGTTGATGAAGCGAAATAGGTCTGTCGAGATCGTAGCAAATGGCAAATCCTACCCCTCCCGAATACAGGCGTGAATAAATGTGAACAATGTATGTATGAAATTCGATTTAAAATACACCCAGTGTTTAAAAAATTGTTACACAAAAAAAATCACGAACTGAATAGCTATTAAAATTACAAAATAAAGGATAAACGAGACTCCTGAGTAACTTTTTTATTTATTAGGTACGAGTACTTACAATAATCCATCCTTAAAATAAAATCCATTCGCAACTAACTTCTTCATCAAACATTTACTATCGACACCTACAATCATCAGCTCTCCATCAACTTCACGTCACCAACAGCACGCACCATAAACTTAATAGACTCTGGGGGGTCATCTATATCGTCTCCGTCAATGTCTCTGATGAACTCCTGCCAGGGTATTTCTCTGATAGCGTAGTAACCGGCCTTCTCGGCTGCCTTTTGAGATGCGATGGCTGTCATCCACGCTCCCGTCAAGGGAACGTTTTCTGCTTCACAAACTTGTGTTCTGAAAATAGAGTTGGGGTCTGATTGAGTTACTGAAAAAATCACATATCGTAGGTACCTTTTGTAACTCTCTGCTTTAGAACTTTAGAAAATGTAATGGTGATTTTCTGTAGATAGAATATTCTTTGCTGTACGTATACCAGGAAATACAAAGGACATATTTTGTCGGATGTCTATAAAAGAAAACATCGTCAGAACAACGGTATTTGGGGTTGTTAGGCGTATAAGGGTCTGACTGCATTTTGCAAGCAGTTCTGCAGTTGGCACGACTGCAATGAAACTGCCAACCTACCGGTACAAATTAATACAGTTGCTCAAAAAGTGGCGTATTGCAGGGACGTATAACGTTCGAGATGTGGGCTATTACATACTCGTGCTTTTTTTTTACCTTTCCCGAACTCGTGCGTTCTCTTTCCCAACTGTCAAAATAATGTCTATTAAAAAAAAAACCAACCATGAAGTTTTTACTAAAAAAATTCATAGAAGTGTTTATGACTCATGCAAATACGTATATTTCTAAAAAGAAGCTACTAATTTGTTTCAATAATGATTTTAATGATTTGATTGAATGAGTTTGGTTAGGTTTCATTTCATTTCATCTCATTAAATTTCATTTTCATTTCATATCAATAAAAAACTTCTACTGAAGACTTGGCTGTATGGGCATAGTTCCCTTTGCCTACCAGAATGAGTGAAGAAAAAAAAACTGCTTATATTCTACGGTTGGCGCCATTTTTCAGAAATTTTCTTTGCGAGTTTAGTTGTTTGTTGCACAAAATGAGTAATTTCGACCCTAGTTTTTTTGAATTAACACCACCGGAACGCAGTATAATTGCACAAAATGCTTCGGAGAACATTTTACCGGAAAAGTCAAAAATTCGCTACATATCTACATACGACGAATTTATTGCGTGGAGAGAAGAGAAAAAAGCAAATAGTTTTTCATTTTTTCGCAACTGTATTAAAAATAGTCGTTCAGTACACGTGCGGAACCGTCATTGCAACTTGTTCCGACTGTCAATCCTCGCCTTCGGCTGCGCCTCGGCTCGGGTAGACATTTGTCGGAACTCTTTGCAATGACAGCCTTTCCACACTTGTAATGAAATATACTATTGCTAAATACCGCCAAAAGTCCCACAACCACCATGCGGTTAGTTAATGCACCGCCGTACCTCCCACTTTTTCAAGCAAGACACAAGCACACCACGACCGACACCAATACTTGTGTGAAAAAATGCGTTGCGAGGCGTTTCGCCTCTAACACGAGGCAAATTAACGCCTGATTCCATTCAATAGTTGTATTGTAGTTGTGCCAACGGCATTCAAACTGCGTCTGAACTGCGATTTTGCACTCTTAGGCTTGTGGTATGTATTTTTAGTCACGACTGAGCTGCATTATTCTAAAGTATTAACACCCGAAAGTTAGCGTCAAGGTAATCGATGCTAAAAACGCCAAAAAAACTATGCTGGTAATAAGCTGCGATTAATTACGCTAAAATATTATGGAAGCTTTGATAAGGGCATAGATTTATTGAAGATGAAGGAGATTACTCACGTAAGATAGGATAACTGCACCATCCCTCTAGCTCATGCTCGTATTTAGGAAACTTAATCTTAAGTACCTTAATTTTAATTTCAGAAATGTTGATCTCACTAACATTTAATGTAATTTTACTAACAACCTATGGATTGTTTTATCCGAAATAAATTGATACATACATACATAGATCAGTCGCTTCACTTCCGAGAGCTTCTGGATTCGAATCCCGGCGTATACCAAGGACTATATTTTTTAAGCTACCCACATTTCCGATTTTGTAGCAGAAAATACGTACGTATACGGAAACCTGAGGGGATTATGTGTTCACACACCTCTCTCTGAGAGTTTGGGCTATTACAGTTCAGAACTACACTGGCAACATGCATCCGTAGCAACTTTCACCTCGCTTTAAACAGCCGAGTGGCGATACCGCAGCCGTAGTAGTCGGGGTCCACGCTGACCCCCCACCCCCCGTAGTAGCGGTCCACGTCGAAGTAACCGAACACGTCGCTCTTCGTTTCGCAGTACTCTATTATCTGGTACAGTTTCTGCTCCTCTTTCGTTGGCTGGAAACAGGGGTAATGTTGAAGTTAGGACTCCTACTCCTTTAAAGCGCAGAAGATTGTTTTTGCTTCCCCAAAAACTTAAAACGTATTGTTTTGAGTAATCTTTTGTTAACAGGAGGCGCGCTCAACAATAATATTTATAATAATAACTTCCACACAACACAACCACTTGTCCTGGTCCTAGACTAGGATATCCTGTGCTATGGCAATCAGGCAAGGACATCACAAACATGGAAATACACCCAGACTGAGGCTATTTGTACAAATGTACGGCGGCACCCTGTGGGAATAGAACCCACGACCTCTATCTTGGTAGTAAGCGCCTTAACGGCTAGTCCAACGACGCAGTCACTGGACTAGCCGTTAAGGGTCTATTATGTTATAGCCTTAACGGCTGATACTACATGATCGCGACTATTATTGTATCGTGCCCGGCTGTATTGCCTGGCTGTATTGCCAATGTGCCCGGGCTTAAATGTAACAATAAAAGCGTACTAGCGCTATTTTTACTAACGATACGCGGGAGGAGGCTTGCCTTGGGAGAGGCCTATTTCCAGCACTGGACGAGTTCAGGCCGATTGATTGATTTTCGTTCTAATAAGATTTCATTGGCTCGGCCACGTAGAAATGATGTTAAAGCATTGGGTGGCGTAGGGGCATATGATCCCGGCGACGGACTATTGTTCGTCGGCCAGTCGGATGTTCCAAGTTACGCTGGATTAATGTAGTGGAAACGGATTTGCGCTAGCTCCAGATGGACGTCGCGAATTACAGAGAGAGATGGCGTCTGTCGGTAGCGTAGGCTAAGATCCACTTTGGGTCGAGCCAAAGTCATAGGTGCAGGCCCGCACTGAGAATCGAACCTGGGTCTCTCGCTTCCGAGTCCGTGGTTCTACCCACTGGGCTACCACCGCCTAGTCTATTAATGCGGTGTAACTACTAGTGGCGCGCCACTAGTAGTTACACCGCCACCATGAAACAGCCATTGTCATGCTCATATTAACAAATACAACTATGCTCTTAGAATACCCGTCGCCCTGTTTTCTTAACATAAGTGTCCTAAAGTCCTAATTAGTATTCCAATCGACTTCTTCCACGTACAGTTTATAATTTGTTCTGTTAATTGTTGGTATGCATAAACGATTGTATTTATTATCTACATTAATATTTTGCTGTCCCATTTACTAGTTCTGAGTTCAATTTCTGCGATTAAAATTTGAGCTAAGACACTGAAAATCGGGCCAAAGGCATTGCATTGGTGCATTGTATTGCGCCTATTAAAACCTTACATATCGACGAAAAGCATAAAGATATCATCACTGTCAGAATATCGCACAGCGTTGTTATCATAATTCAAATACGCGTAAATCAACTCACCTCGCCTTCAATGTTGAAATCTTCTTTATCATCCCGATTGCTTAGATGCATAGACGAGGTGCCAACTATCTTGTTATCTCCCTCTTCGTCCACGCAACAGATAAGGACGTAAGGATTCATGTCCGCGCTGTCCGCTAAAAACTCCCGGGTACCTTTCATGGCCTCCTCACTTTTTGGAATACCTGGGAAAAATGGAAGAAAAATCTAACAACATGCTTAAACTCACGCGTGTGTTCTGGAGGGGTAGGGTAATACAGCCTACTTTGTTGGCATATGACCGCCAGGGGCGTTCCTTATCAACCCACATTCTATAAATATCTCGTCGCTTTTTAGGGTACCATACCTCAAAAATAAAAACGAAACCCTTACAGGATCACTTTGTAGTCCGTCCGTCCGTCCGTCCGTCTGTCTGTCAAGACCCTCTCGAGAACGCGTGGAGGTATCGAGTTGAAATTAAACCAGTATTATGGACAGGAATTTCCAGGGGATGGGAGTTTAATGTTCTTACAGGTCTCACTCAAGAGTGCAAGAATTGGAAGCGCTCTTTTAAAGATATAGGATAACAAGAATTATGGAGTATATGTGATCGCGCCATTTCCTATTGCAATAAGATTCTACTCATTAGAATTAATAGTTTCTGAATAGATAGTCAACCACAACTTACCTGACGCCCGCCACATATTCTCCTTTGTAACGAAATTCTTCATTATAAAGTCCACTATCTCCGGACCTCGATCTTTGGACGCCTCCTGTATAGTGAGGCTCAACACAGTCCCGTCTTTTTTTGTCACTTGGAACCTGTCCCATATCTTTGTTGAAGCCATCATAGCACACTTCCACTCACTGATAATTGCAAAGAAGAAAGCCTATAATGGAGCACGGAGATAAAACGCGCTTATCGTCGTCGATGATACTAATTTATCATTTCACGAAATGACACACTTGTAAAGGCTTATTGTAACTTTTCTTTTCCTCTTCATTCTAATGACCCATTTATTAATTTCCTTTACGCGTTGAGAAAATTCTTACTGAAAGCTTATTTTAAATGAAAAAAAAAATCAAAAGAAATCCAAATTATGTCCCGATATATTTTTGATTGTTATGATGTTGTTACGCTGTTGTTTCCCGGAGGGGTAGGCAGAGACTAAGACTTTGTGCATCATTGACATGCCCAATTCCAACATACATCCACAATGAATCCGGTACCCAAATGGTACTACATCGATCATGCCGTTTTGTACAAAACGTTTTTAGCATCAAAAGAACTAAGGCTTTTGATAAACGATGGTTTTGCCGAATGGTAATATTGACTAAAGCAAGGAAAATATTGTATACAGTTCGTACAGAGTTATTCATTCAATGACCTTGAATAATTCTTTACGAACCTATTCAATAACGCTCCGAGTCACTTCACAAAATATAACTCACGTCGCTACACTACACTGCAACATAATTCTGCACAAAATTACAAACGAACTGAGAAACTATCCGACCAGTTTCAATTGTACACCGATGCGTCATTGGCTCCTATTCTCGTAGCTGGAATTCACATCGCACACGATTTGAGACCATAACGTTTATATCTAAAACACTAAAGCGCTCAGCCACGGTCTAACTCACCATTCCGTCGACGTAATGTAACGTAAATCAGTGAGCCATGACCCTACTTTAGAACTAATGAGCTAGTGAGGTAAGTCGAGATCTCAAACAAAATTTCGTGTCGCAAAATTGGCTGCAAGTAATTTAGACCGACTCGAACCACGACTTTAAATGGGGCTCAGAAATCCGGGGGATAAACAGCCATTTAAATTGACTTTTGTTTGAAGAATTTTACTTAAGTGTAGCCTATACCCACTGCGGGGCACACGCCTTCTCTCAAAGAGAGAGTATGGGCTTAATTACCACGCGTGGCCACCAATTTCAATTTCAAGCGCTGAGGTATGTGAACACCTCGGACACTCAGGTTTACTCACGATGTTTTCATTCACCGTTAGCGAGTGGTATTGGCACTATGACTTGACAAATGTACGTAACTTAGAAAACAGTCATTGGTACATGCCGGGATTCGAACCCACGACCTCCCGAATGAGAAGTCAGCGTTATACTGCTCCGCTACCATCGCTCTTCATACAATTCTTTATACTAAGGGCCAATTTTTCAATAGCCAGATAAAACTTAACTGCAGAATAAATTGCTTGCTATCACTGTCTAAATCATACAACAAGACGGAGACAACATCAGTTTTATTCTCCAGTTAAGTTTTATCTGACTATTGAAAAATCCAGTCTAAATTAAATTTAAATGCCTATCACCCGGTTTCTAAGTCCACAACGTTTACCAGGTGATTTGATACTTTTTCTTTTCCTGACAAAAAAGTATCAAATCAGAACAGATGATACAGTGTCATACGTTATATAACTCTTATCAAACTATTACAACCACACTCTTTGTCATTCGTGAATAGTCCCCTTTATTCTGAGATAATTTGTAGGAGTTTCCTTCGAGGATAATGACATACTTGAACAGTTTTTAACCGACTTAAAAAAATGCGAAGATTCTCAAGTCACCGTTTGAGTATTTCTTTTAAAATTTTGCCCAAAAACGATACAATGTCTTGAAAAATATCTTCCTTTCGGAGAAAGTCTAGTAAGAATATAAAATTTGCTTATTTTTATTTTATTTTTTATTTTATTTTATTTGGGTAAACAAACAATTATACAATGAGTGGTAACAGCAACTTAGGTAACAATTGAGTATTTTAAGTAATTGTACAACCAGCAACGCTTACCACGAATTGGAGAAAGAGAAAATAAATACGGAAAACAAAGGCCTCAGAGAGAGGTAACTTCTGACTTATTAGAACTAAGTTAATTAAAACTAACAACATTAATATCTTATCAGTTTATCGGCCTTCAAGGACGAATATGAACCATAGAAATTAAACCTAGAGTGTGCTTAGAATGGAGGGGTAGGCAGAGAGGTCTTTCAAGATCATGGCAAACCCTGGTCTCCGCCTACCCCTTCGGGATATAGGCAAGAGCTTATGTACGTATGCAGGAGAGGCCCCCCAGTTTACTTTTTTTGATTCCATTTTTACTTGATTCCCATGCGAACATTGCATTGAGTAGGTCCTTATTAAATAAAATTATTTTAATCTAATGAACGTTGATGAAGCGAAAAAGGTGTATCAGGGTCGTGGCTAGTGGCTAATCCTGGCCTCTGCAGACCCCTCCGGGATACAAGAGTGCGTTTATGTAATGTATGTCATTTAATTGAATAACCCTCCCTTCAGTGGCGCCGAGGTGACGGACTGCGGGAAGTACCTGATCGTCTCTCCGGTGAAAGACTGCCGGGACAACCTGCTATTCTTCGCCGACCTCACCAAGAATCCAGAAATCGACGGGAAGCTGCCGCTCACGCAGATTGTGCACAAGTTTGAGGCTGATTACGAGGTTTGTCTTTCTTTGTCACACTCTCTGCCTTGTTCTTTCTTTCTGTGATCGTCTCTCCGGTGATAGAGTGACGGGATGATCTGGATATTTTTAGAACCTTAGCAAGACTAAAAACACTAACTTGCGCGTACGGACTTCCTGTCTCTGAAGTCGACTATCTACTAATTTCTGACTCTCACTGCTCTTTACAAACTAAACCACTGCAAGTAACGCGATAGATATTCATACTGGCGACAGTGCCGAACTTCTGCAGAGCCGTGCCCACTGACCTTCGGTTTTGTTGCGAATGAAGCTTGAGCGATTGCTTTCTAGGCCGTTCAAGGTCGTGGGACTGGCGTCGGAAGCTGTCACTTTCACTTATGGTTTGTTTGTCTGACGTGGATGTCTTTTAGTTTTTGGGAACATTTAAATTTCTTTGAGAGGTTTTGTACTGATTCTGTAATAATTTTACTTTCATCCTAGTCTAACTGATAAAAGCATGTATGTAGTATCTCTGTGTTATTTTAGAGGATGTTTATAGTTAGTAGTGATAGTGATTTACGTATGGAGGAGAAAGATGAGCTATACTATTGTGACAGTTGTAGTTTGCTTTGATGCTCAAAACAAAATCCTGAAAATGGGGGGGTCCACTCAATATTAAGCCAACGTAAAGTTACGGCATTAAAATATGTAGAACATACTTATAGTAAAAGGTGTTCGAATTGCTGTGTAGTGTGAAAATGGGGGTTTTTCATTATAAGCATAAACAGTGCCCTATAAAGGACATATTAACTCTTCAGCCTAAATCGTACATTTAATTGAATAAAGATCTTTTTACAATTAAGCCGCCTACAGATGAACTGCATTACAATGTAATGCAACGCGCACGTAGCAGCGCAGTTGTTTGCAAGGTGTTTGCGAACACATAAAACGTACGAAAAATATTAATAATAATAATAACCTTATTGATAGTTAACAGGGTTGATGTACATTCACTTAACCGTTAAAATATAAATAGAAAAACGTGAACGAAACTGGTTGGTATCTGCTGATATAGCTAGGTTACTAAGTAGCCTGTATTAATAGTAGCAGCATTGCATTGCATGTTGCATTACATGTTGTGTTCTGTACGCGCAGGCCGCCAATTGTACTGTGTATCTTTGCAAATTTTTATGCAATATGCTCTGGTGTACAATATAGAATATTCTTAACTTATCTTACGCGGCTTAGTAATTCTTTCATTTGTATTCCAGTATGTAACGAACGAAGGATCCGTGTGCATATTCCGCACGAACAAGGACGCGCCGAACTACCGCCTCATCCAGATAGACCTAAACAACCCGGCCGAGGAAAATTGGCTCACACTCATTCAGGTATCATTCGGCAGATACCGCTCGGTATACAGTTACATATTCGAGAGAACATAACGATTACTTCAACATGGTATTAAACAATAACGTAATATTGTATATTAGATAAATAGAGAACGGTTTATAGCAGAACAAGAAGAAATAATTACAAATGATTTCTTTTATCGAAGTAAGTAAACAATTGTTGCAGAAGTTTAATGATTGGTATGGACACTATCTGTTATTAAAATACTCATGATTATATTACGACTATTACAGTAGACTTATTTAATCATGTTAACCTTCTCACTAGCACCAGAGACAGATCTGTCTCAACGCATCGGGAAACGTCAAACGCGCAACTGAGACAGAGTTGTCCCAAAAGGCAACAGACCAAAAAAATGCTAAAATGTGTTTGACGTTCTATGATATCGGTTTATGGTTATTGTTCGTTCATGTTCGGCATGAAATTCCCTTTAATCTGTGATAAAATACTCTAAGACTTCCTAAAAAAAAAACTTGTCAATCTTAGTCGAAAATTTCTTGTTGGAAAGTGGCGAGAGCACAGAAGAAAACTACGAGAAAAACAGGTTTTTTGTTAGAAAGGTAAGTGAAAAGTGTATTTACGTGTTACTTTATGCATTTATTTCAATCATTACACATAGTTTTACCTAAAGAATGCTATAAATACTTTAAATTTGGCCCAAGAAAATGTTCGATATAGCAACTTTGAAAAAAGTTGTACTTTCTTTCGAAATTTTTGATCATTGTTTGTGTATTTTGGATAAAACCCACTATATTTGGCCAGTAAGACTATCGTACTTTGTTATTTTATTCATTTTTATGTAGAATTACTAAGTAATAGTGAAAAATATTACAAAAACAAAACATTTGCCGTTGTTTTCCGATAAGTTCGTATACCGGAAATCGACCACTAGGGTCACGACCTCCGGCCTTCTCATCCGGTTCTATAGTGATGGGCTTAGTGATTATTTCAATTGATTATCGAAATAAATTTTTTATCAACTTCAATACACCGTTACTATAAGTTTCTAGTGAGAATACGCAAATTTCCAATTAGATTCTAATACATCTCGTAGTTTATAGGAAAATTATTATTTATTTATTTTACAGATGTGGAGACCCGGGCACCCCAAGAGTTTCTTGAATTACTGCAAGACGACGAGGAAGAGGATGAGAGCGAGGGGGAGTTAGAGGTCGGGCTGGAAGAGGAGGAGGAGGAGGAGACTGGGGTGGGAAACCTGATGGTATGTTATAATAATTATATAAATATTACATAACATACATAAGCGGCCTATATGCGTCCCACTATAGGGCACAGGCCTTCTCTCAGGGAGAGAGCATGGGCTTAATCACCACGCGTGCCCACCGGGGATTGGGTATTTCAAGCGCGTGTACGTGAATAGCTCAGACACTCAGGTTTCCTCACGATGTTTTCCTTCGTTAGCGAGTGGTATTGCTACTACTATAACTTCACAAATGTACATAACTTAGAAAACCAAGTCATAGCTACATGCCCGCACCGGGGATCGAACCTGGGTCTCCCGCTTCCTAGTCCGAGGTTCTACCCACTAGGCTACCACTGCTGTATAAATATAAATATTAATTTTGTATTATTTCTTGTTCGTTCCGTTATTTTAGGTTTATATTTCTTCCAGGCAATGGACATCATGGTGGAGGAGGAGAACTGGGAGCTAGTGCCACTGGAGGCACTAAGCGTCCCGCTTTCTACCTCTAGGTACAATACTTAATAATTTTTTTCCATCTTCTATGCGGAAGTAAGACTTTTTTAACTGTTTATTTTTTCCAGCAGGCTCTCCAGTAGCAGCAGCGAGGATGACGAAGTGCGCAGGGAAATTTTGCGCAATATCAGCCCGCAGTAAGTTGAATCAATATTTATCCCATGCCATGTTTTTGTGTATCTATGGAACAGATTTCAGGTTAATTTTATTTTACAGGTCTGTTCACGACGACGAGCTGCCGCGCTTTCGGGTGGAGCAGCTGCCGGACGCTCCGGGACCCGCCGCTGCTGCTGCTCGAGGATGCGGCGCCACTCAGATTTTCCTTGCCTTTGTTTGGTTACGGTTTTCGGCTGTCGTCCATTCATCTATTATGTTGTATATTTGAGAGAGGATGACGCATGACTGATGGGTATCAGTAATTTATATGTAAGATTTGTGCATGTAGATAATAAAAGTAGACATACTTCGTCCGCTCCTTCACATTCTGTTTTCTTGTTTGTTTGACCAATCTAAATTTGTTTTCTAGATTGGTGAAAATCTTATTTGCCTATCGAACTAATGGAACACGTGGAGTTTAACATTTTTCATTTATTCGATGGGTAGGTAAGATCACACGACACACCATTTTGTAAGTACCTAACCTAATAATTTACTCTTGCAGTTCTTGTCTTTTGTCTTTTTCTATGTCATGTTTTGCTTTTTGTGTACTAATAGCGAGACCATTTCGACGTGAATTCCATAAAAGTATTGTTAAAATATTAAATTTTCAAAGCTCCATACTCCTAAAATGTAAAAGTCATAAAAATTATAATCAGTATAACTCGCGATAGCATTAATAATAATAGAATATTGTTATCTACAAATAAATTTATTAGGACATAATTCAGCTCATTCCAAATTACGAATGTTTTCAACTCAACTCTTTTAAAATGTTTGTATATTTTATCACTACTTATATATGACAAAATGACAAGTTTACAACATTTTAGACATGAAGGAAAACATCGTGAGAAAATTCGCTGTTGGTGTAGTAAAAGTTAACACCAGAAGCAATACGATTGATCAACAACTAATTTTATTTGTAATAAAATATGACATAGGTAATTGTTAAGTCAATCACCACTAACAACGTATAATAAGGCTATTACAAACAATGTTATGGTTAGATACTTACTTACTGGCGGTTAGTATAAACAAACTACTTGACGCCGAACTTGATACTCAATGCGCGGCACACGCCGCCACTTGAGCTCCGACGCTTTATGGACTTGTTTTTTGCTGCCGGGTGACGCATTAGGCTACCTTTTTATTTCACTAATAGCAAGTTGGTAATAAAATATTCTGCATGCGTTTTATCGCAAATTGTTTTCCCCGCATTTTATCGATTCTTGCCCAATGAAAACTCTTCCTTACCCCATCCCTCCTAAATAAGACAAAACAACTAAAATACTATTTTATTGTTTTATTCTTTATTTTTGTCTGAATATTTATTGTAAATAGTGTAAAAAAGGAAAATAAATATTTCATTATGGGTCTACTGTTTTATTTCTCCATTTACCCATTTATTTGTGACCTTGGTACAAAATATAATGCAGTCGATATTTTTCGTTTTTACTAGATTTTGTTGAATATTTCTATAAAAAAGCATAGATTCCAATAAGATTAGAGTATTTTCATTCAATAAAAGTGGTTTTCACTTCGTAAAGACCCACGATTACAGTACATTTTCAAATTCAAATTGTCCCCCTTACACTGTTCAATAGGAAACGTTAGCATTCTCGCAAAATGTTTGATAATGTTTTGGTAATAAATCTTATATGTGAAGAGAAAACAAGCTTGATAGAATGAATAGGTGTATATTCAGCACCTTGTTACATAAATTATCTTTTCCTAAAGTTACGTAATAGTTCGCACACACACAAAAATTTGGGACACTAGGCCCTTATTTGTAGTAATTGCATTTTCGTACTCTGAATTTAAAAAATTGTGTGTCTGAATTTTGATAAAGTGGTTATTGTTTAGTAATGTAATTATTCTAGAGTATAATTCTTTTTATTTCAAACAAATCCGTACATTGGTCAGATAATAATTTGATATTTAGGCAACCTGGTCATTTATTTTTTTTGCGCCGCCATGACACCCCTTTCAATTAATGTCAGTGGGGTGAATTGGGGGTGCGAGTGAAAAGGTTAATAGTTTCTCGCACCTGTGTCAGAGTGAAATGCTAGAAGGAGAAGGAATTATTTACATGTTCGTATAGTACGTAATGCACTTTTTTGCACGCCTACCTCAATTTTTGCCTCTCCTGTACCTCCTGCAGGTTGACTGGTAGAAAATGCCATTAGCATTAAGTCCGTGTTTTGTACACTGTCTTTGTGCAATAAAGAATTAATAATAATAATACATATTAAAAGGGTCTTATCGCGATTATTTAGTAGGTAAAATTTAATTCCCGACGTTTAGGCGACGTGGTAGACTGAAGTGGCGAGTACAGTCAATTATATGAGCATTTGATGAGCATCGCGAGTCATATAAGATCGTATAGTAATGTTGCCAGTCTGGTCCCGACACTTATAAAGTTCATACCGATAGATAGATAAATAGAGATACAACTAGACAAGACCAGACTAGAACTATACTGTGCTAGATATACTTAGATGTTAAAAATCGTAAGGGTATTTGTTCTATATCGCCGGCGTCTGTCATGGTCCACGCGCGGAATCGGCTCTTTTATTCTGGTCACAAATTAATATAATATAATTACTTTCCAGGAACACCCCAAAGATGTATTAGACTGGGCCTCGGCTGTGGATAATGATAAGCTAGTCATTCATTTCATTAGAGATGTCAAGGTGTGTATACAATATTTTACTGATTTACAATAAAAAAACCCACGTTAAGTGTGCCAAATTGCCAATTAGTAGAACCTGGAGTGCGCGTGGCCGAGCGCTAGTAAAATTTAAATAGTTTGTCACCGACACGATAAGAAGTGGAAATATGATAAGAAAAAGTATGTACTCAATTCGACTTTGAAGTCCGCTAAAATTCTCAGTTAATTTTTTATTTTTATTTTATTCAAAGAATTCAATTACTTACATAAAACAACTAGGTAGAAGAAGAGCTCAAAGTAGGAATTGGAATTCAACGAATTGAATTATCAATCCCAATTGCATAATTCAAATTTGTAACTAAATTCCTTTACAGTAGTTTGCATTTGCAACTTATAGATTCGAATTACCTACTAATCGTAATTTGGAATTTATAATTAGATCGGCCACGTTTCCGCTTTCCGCTTCCGCTCCCCAGTCAGTCAGGCAGTCGGTTTAACATTTAATTACTTTTTTTTTTATTTACCCACAGAGCGTTCTCCAACTGCACGACTTGAAGACGGGCGAGCTCCTGCGGTCGTTCCCTCTGGACGTGGGCTCCATAGTTGGCTTCTCCGGCAAGAAGGAGCAGTCGGAGGTCTTCTACCACTTCATGTCCTTTCTCACGCCCGGCATCATCTACCACGTGGACTTCAAGAAGGAACCCTACACGCCCACGGTACGGTGGCTTTTTGTTGGATTTTTAGGCTTCCGTACCCAAAGAGTAAGGGACTCTAATACTAAGACTCCGCTGTCCGTCCGTCCATCTGTCACCAGGCTATATCTCATGAACCGTGATAGTTCGACAGTTGAAATTTTCTCCAATACTAAAAACAGAAGAAAATAAATATTTAAGGGGGGCTCCCATGCAACAAACGTTTGTTTTTTTTCGTTTTTGCTCGATATTAATAACGGCAACAGGTAGTCGCTTGAAATATTCAAATGTCGTATAGATATTGTGTAGAATGGTACGGAACCCTTCGTGCGCGAGTCCGACTCGCAATTGTTCCTTTTTAACTATGACGCTGCGTTCAAACACAAACCGCAGGTTTCTGGAATGGGAGTCTCATTGGGTTAACTAAGTGATCGTTTAAGTGATCTTTGCTTCGTTCTTTTTTTTGGGAATTCTGAAGGGATGAACTGATGTTTTTGAGTATTTTGCTTAGTGGTATCCTTAGTTCAGATACAAAAAAAAAAAAAAAACATTGCAAATTAATGTACATTTTATTAAAATTTATGTAATGTAGACTATGTGCTAATTAACATACATTGTTGTTATAATAATTATTAAAAAACACGAACTTTCATATTAAAAATTAGTGGGACTCGTGTTTCATGGTTTGTAAGCTGGTATTGCTATTTTTGTTGTTTCTTGTAGTCGTTACTTACGCTACGGTATAAGAACGTGTAGATAATAAATGCTATTAGTAACTATTGTAAAACACATATTATTATGTATTTTGGAAGAAGCCTGGCTACCCATAGCACAGGGAATCCTAGTTTGGGAGCCAGTAACCACTTTTTTAACCTTTTTCTAAATAAAGTTTTTTTCATTTTAATTTTTTCAATTGTCCGGTTTTTTTAAAAGCCTGACGAAATATAATTTTATGTTGTCAGGGTTCACGAGGCTGCTTATGCTTATGCAGGGTTCATGTGACTGTAATACTTACCTAATGCCAAAAATGACGCCGGAGCTCTTTTCTACGTTTTTGTAACCACATTTTGCGGTGTGTTTGTCCGTTGCTTTAGTCTACCGTGACTTGAAAATGCTTGAACCTAGTTAGAAGTATGTGGTATTAGAATCATTCAGGGTTATTGAACAGGCGAACTTTTTGTAATAATTATCTGATATCACGAATGAACTTTTGCGGTGCGATTCGTAAAAAGTCGGTAGAATCATAATGTGGTGGAATAATTGAGAACATTGTTTCGTACCAGATCAATTTGTTACTGTACGTGCCTCCGATATAATAGTTTCCTTACAAGCCTCAAAAAGTCTATCGAACTTAATAATGGAACTAGTGTCTGTTTTGCTCACAAAAACGAATTAATTACTAACAGACCAGCTGTGAACTCAAACAGCCTTATTCCAAAACGCGGTCTAAATTTAGTACTGGGATTGTTACCAGGTTTAAACCATAGACCAAGTAAAATGTTATTACAAAACGAAGTTTATCGCTACGTCATGGACTATCTATGGTACTAAAGTTAAACTTCTGATACCCCTAGTTTATCTATGGACTAACCTCCAAATTGACGTTTGAATTTGTTTGGTTTCGTATGTGTGATAGATTGCAATAAATAATTAATATTATGGACGTTATTGATATGATGGATTTCGATGATTTGGACGATTAGGACATGCTGGAGACGTCTTCGTCGATCTGTTTTCGATGATATTAGCAGATTGTTCTATAAGTTGATGTAATATTTCCTGTAATAAAAGAACAATTAGTCGATTTAAGGATTATGGCTAGCTTGTGCTGTAGTTGTTGTAATATAATAAACGCGAAAGTTTGTGAGTGTGATGGATGTTTGTTCCTCTTTTACGCGAAAACTACTAAACGGATTTGGATGAAATTTGGAATATAGATAGCTTATACTCTTGATTAACACTGAGGCTATAATTTCAAAATAAGTACAGTGAATAAAAGTGCTTTGAATAAAGTTTGAGCGGACAAAATCTAGTAATAAATAAATCAAAACTTACTTTATCTTCTGAGCTCCAATTTTCACTTCTTTTTTTCTTCAAATGTTCCATTTTATAATTATAATAATCAACAACGAAACCGCCCAAAGTTTAAAAATTTATAATACATGCCCGGTATGAAACTATCAGAAAATTTTTGACGTCTCGGATTGGCGCGCGCGCTGGAATATTTCACTCCATTTCACACTTCACACCACTTGATTATAAAAACGCTTCAATAACAACATTAATAGTGCTCATTTTAGTTAGATTGGAACCTAAACAAAGAACATTTTACTATTTATAGGTATTTTAAACGCAATAATGAATATTTTTGCGTTTAAAATGTGAAAATAATATCCATTTAGTGAAACGGAACGCAGCATTGAATGAAAGCTGAATGAACGAATCAGTGAATATTATTTGAACCACGGCTGATCTCTGGCTTAACTGATCCTCGAATAGTCTTCTATTTGTAATAACGACACACATTTGATCTGGGTCTAACTTTGATACCGCAACAATCCTAGATCTTTTAGTCTTGGTTTAAACCAGGACTTATTCAGGTTTTTATAATAAGGCGGAATATAAATATCAGCTGTTTAACACTGGAACAAAAATGTACAAAAAAGCTGATATCTTCATACTTTCATAAACTCTATCCGTTCTGGTAAGGTTCTAATTCCTAAATGTCCTAGAGCACTTTTCTGTTGTATTGAAATTGAGGCTTAATACAAATATCTTTCAAACCACGCTAGCAATTCACATTTTGGATGTGATTTCAGGTGTTCAGAGAAGTGGCGGTGAAAGGCTTCGACGCGTCGCAGTACGAAGCAAAGCAAGTGTTCTATTCCAGCAAAGATGGAACTAAAGTTCCCATGTTCATTGTCTCTAAGAAGGTGAGGCATTATCATTTTTTTTCTTGGTTCACTCCTCGGATGATCCACTCCTCAAAAATCATATTGCTGATATTCCTTTCTTCTCAAGAGAAATAATTTATGAAGATAGTTTTTTTCTGTAGAGATTAACGGTTCCCGATACAGTAAATATACTCTTTCTACGAACTATTTTATGATTCGATCGTGGAAAATTCACTATGCAATCTATCCCACATTTCCGTGGAACTGTTTGAATGTTTCCCTAGAGAAACTCAGGTTCTATTAGTTCCCTAGATTCGCGGCCAATAGATCTACAAATACCCACTGATCCCCACCGGGGATTTCCAGGCCTTCGAACTAAAAACGACGCACTAGAATGTCTGAAAGTATCAAGAGAAACACGTGAAAAGTGTCTGGTTAACAGTATCTTGCTAACTTTGAGTAATTACCGAACAAAAAACGTGTAACCGATCCGAATAAGTCACACTGAAGACATTTCAAAATAGTATCTAATTAATTTTCACACAAAAGTTGCTTAAAGTCGCGGTTACACGATCGAAGTATATTTGGACGAAGGTAATTTTTAAAAGTAGCTTTGTTTAAAGTCATCCAAGTGCACTTGATTTCTTGCGGCTAAATGATGAAGTGCACTTCGGCCAAAATATCATACAAGTTAGCTTGGACTATGTAGATTTGACAGTTTTTTACTCCAAAACGATCAGGATTTTGAAATAGTTTTAACTGGCAACGTTCATTAAGTCGCAGTTTCTGTGATAATTTGAATAAAAAAATTTTTATTTGATTCAACTTAAACTTTATGATTGTCCAATGCCCTAGGGCCTCCCGCAAGACGGGTCGAACCCCGCGCTGATCTACGGATACGGCGGGTTCAATATCAATGTGCTGCCCAGCTTTAGCGTCACGCGGCTGGTCTTCATGCAGCACTTCGGCGGGATCGTCGCCATCCCCAACATCCGCGGCGGCGGGTCAGTATTTGTTTTAAGGACCACTTGGACTAGGAAGGCCTGACAGAGCCCCGACCCCCGCCCCAAGGACTCGGCCTGCGACCTAGCTAAATTAGGGGCTGCTCAAGTTCATATATTACGCAAGACGATACACGTAAAAGGCCTTATGTTTTTGGCCTGAATGTGGTTAAAGATCGAGATGCTGCGACAGCTATCCTTTGCAGCAATTTTCACACATAAGTTATACTCTCTGTACTTCTCCTATCTTTTATAATTTGTGTGACTTCTTTACTTCATCACGTGAAGTCCACACTTCCCCAGGGGAAAGTGGAGGGTCGGGGTCAGGGCGTGGCCCTCTTCCCGAGGGATCTTCCGCTGTCCGCAGCTACGGACAGGTCATACATACATACGTAAACTCACACCTGTTATCCCTGATGGATAGGCAGAGACTAGGGACTGCCACTTGCCACGATCCTGACAGATCACTGACAGGTCAATGGGGGGGCCTTTAGGCACTGGTCTTCACTGGGGGTCACGGGTGGTCTTCTTCAGTCTGTGATGGCGGTGGCCAACATCTTTACTTGATTTATTACAATCCATGATATGTACCAACGGCACACTGAACAGAGCCATCGACCAATCCTGATTGGTATACTGAACCGTCCGTTAATTGTGTCGGTCTATACAAACACAGACGCAAACACGCACACACACACACACACGCACACGCACACACCAAATGACCTCTGCTCAATCCGCAGCGAGTACGGCGAGCGGTGGCACAACGCCGGCCGCGTCCTTAACAAGCAGAACGTGTTCGACGACTTCCAAGCGGCGGCCGAGTACCTGGTGGCCGAGCAGTACACTCGGCCCGAGCTGGTCACCATACAGGGGGGCTCCAACGGCGGCCTGCTGGTTGCGGCCTGCATTAACCAGCGACCGGAACTCTACGGCGCCGCTATCGTGCAAGTGGGGTAAGTGTGCATACGGGGCAAGGAGTAAAGAATAAGAAGAATAAAAATAAGTTTATTGCCATTCATAATGTAGCTTAAAGTATATGTGTTACATATAGCTAGTTTAGTGAGGCAAAAGGGAATGACTCAGCTGGTGCTATCACGCTTGTTAAAGTGTGTAGCCCTGATTTTCAGTCATTGCCTACTCCCAGAGCTGTTGTGTGGGAGTGTCTGTAGTTAGGAGGTGTGTGAATGGATTAAGACCGCTTGAGAGTAGGGCATGTCATTGTAAAGGGGTGAATGTGTGTAGACGGAGTGGGGGGAAGACTGTGTATAGGTGGGGAAAGTAGGTGTGCGAATGGGGTAAGTTAGTTTGTGAATGGATTGATTGTGCAGGTGGGAAGAGTTACTGTGCGAACGAAGTATTTATCTAGTGAAGTTGGACAAATTACGTGTTAGATAAGGCCGAGTACCCGCCGCTGGTCACTATACAGCCTGCGGCCTGCATCAACCAGCGAGTGGACCTTTACGGCGCCGCTTTTGTGCAAGTAGGGTAAGTATGTGTGTGGATGGGGTACGGTGTGTGAATAAACAATGTTTATCTCTGTTTCGGAGACATCGCGGGAAAAGTGTCGGCTGTTCCATATTAAAGTTACCACCCGCGTTATTTACGTGTATTTATTGATTGATTTTTAAAGTTCTTTATTAGCTTAACACTTACAGACATGCGACGTGTAAACACTGTCAACACACACAAAATAATAAACATAAGATAGTTTTATGAGACTATAGCGCCTTTCAAAACTGTGGCTTAAATGGTACGATATGTTATATCGTAAGACAACAACAGTTACATTCGTAATGTTCTAGTATACATCAACTTGCAGAGTTGTATACTTGTTGCATCTACAAGAATAATATGTAGTATTGTTTCAAAAATACAATATGCTGCCAATAAAATTAATAAAACAGTATTGCTTGTCCTAATGGAGAACTTGCATAAAAAATGTTTTAATATAATCGAAGGGGCCATGTTAAGAGATAAGTAAGTGTGGTATTTGTTTTCTCTACGTCTAATACTTTTCATAATAATAGGGGTTAAACTTAAAGTATGAAATTGCCGTTTTATTGCAATAGGTTCTTTGAATTGACATAGAATCTTCATGGTTTGAGGTTTTCGAATGAAACTTTTTTCAAATGGTTTCTATGATGTTCTTTTTTTAAAAAATGTGAAACATTTGAATATCGACTTTCAATTGTTTTTGTTATTCAATTTAGACAAGAAAGATGGATACTGCGAAAATTCGAGTGATTATGAGGCACCCATTTTTCGTATTTTTTTATTTTATTGATTTGACGCAAGTGACTCAATATTGTTGGTAAGGTAACGTTAAACCATGCCGCTAATTCCTGGGTAGTTTGACTAGGGTCGGCTTCCACTATCTCTCTTAATTCATCGTTATTCACCTATTCATACTTTAACCCCTAATATAACAGGTTGAAAGGTCAATATAGTCACGTGCTACAAAACGCGCCATACAAATAATATAGGTATAATATAAATAAATAATATATAGAGATAGAGCGCTTCGCCAACAAACAGATTTGCAGTTTGGCGAAATTGTGTAAAAAAAACGTATAAAAAAAATCTGACTCAAACTATGACGCCATAACTTGCACGTAACGCCTTATAATATATGATGATACGCTTATCAATATGTGAGTTATCTCCTAAAATAATTACTACAAAACTTGGTATTTCGAAATTTTGGAGAGCCGATTGTCTGTGAAAATTTCAACTGTCTAGCTATCACGGTTCATGAGTTACAGCTTTTAGTAATATGGTCTCTTACCCTTTGGGCACGGAACTCTAAAACAAAACTTGTCCTGCCGCAGCGTTCTGGACATGCTGCGATTCCAGAAGTTCACGATCGGGCACGCCTGGGTGTCGGACTACGGCAGCTCCGATAACAAGACGCAGTTCGAATACTTGCTCAAATACTCGCCGCTGCACAACATCCAGCCGCCCAGTGACTACGGTAAGGGAGGGGCTTAATGCTGGACTAATGCGTCTTAGCCCGGCCACATACAGTCGGAATCGAGAACGCAGGAAATTCATACAAACCTGTGAACCTACCACATACATACGGCACAAAATTTCGAACGGAAAACTGCCTTATGTATGTGGTAGGTCCATATGTTTGTATGGATTTGCTGCGTTCGAAATCCCGAACGAAATTCCGAAACGGAATAATTGCCATTGTATGTGGCCGGCCCTACTAGATGTGGCAGAATCTATGAAGATTTAGTTCGAGCGCAGTTCCTTCGATCATATTTTCAGTGCGCATTTATGGCGCGGTCGGTAATTCCGAAGCATAATAATTCTAATTGTATGTGGCCGGCCCTACTAGATGTGGCAGAATCTATGAAGATTTAGTTCGAGCGCAGTTCCTTTGATCATATTTTTAGTGCGCATTCCCGGCGCGGTCGGTCACCCCGTACCGTAGTACTAACGTGACACTTCACAGCTGACAAAATCAGTCACATCACAGCCACAGACTAGCAATACCATCGCCTGAGATTGGCTTGTCAGGATTCGTTTATATAACGAAGATTTGCTCACTCATGATTGTTTCCCGACATAAATCTTGTAGAGTTGATAAATCCTTACATAACATAACATAAACTCACGCCTGTATCCCAGAGGGGTAGGCAGAGACCAGGGACTGCCACTTGCTACGATCCTGACACAGCACTTTCGCTTCCTCAACATTCATTAGTCGTTGCATGCACGCACGCCGGTTTCGAGTACTTTTTATCTTGCCCTTTATCCTTACTAATATTATAAACGCGAAAGTTTGTATGTATGAAATTTCAAGCAATGAAATTTTGCACAGAGATAGATTATAGTCTGGATTAACACATAGGCTACTTTTTATCCCGGAAAAATACACATTAAAATTACCACGCGAACGAAGTCGCGGGCAACAGCTGTATAGGCATAATTAGCCCGTAAACGTCCCCATGCGGGGGACAGGCCTTCTCGGAGAGACCTTCAGAGAGACTGTATGGGCTTAATCACCACGCATGCCCACCGCGGATTAGCGCGGATTCATCTCAGACACTGTGACAGCAGCCTGTATTTTAAAGTGAAATCGGACGGTTTTCATTTTCGTCTTTCACTTGGAATGTATTATATAAAATTAAACATCAAATGGCGAATGAAGAAGAAGAAGAACATTTATTATACCAACAAGATACATCACAGAAATGATGGATTTGTGAACAAACAGAAACAGTGTTGGATCGTTTTATTCGGCATGTTTAATTTTTCCACAATCTAAACGATCGTATTTCGTCATTGCATCTTGTCTCTCGAATTAACAAAGTCAATGTGAGAAATTGGGTATTTGACAAAATATCAAATGAGTTACTTTTAAAACGGAATTTTGTATGATAATACTGGTTTATGACGTCACATTTCAGAGCATACTTTTTATGTTTAATCTATTTCAAAATTGTAATAACTAGTAATTGACTAAAAGAGATACATTTTCCGAGATATTTTGTAATTTTTGTTTTAATCGAGCATATGAAATAATTTATTGTTGATCGTGTCAAATACCGAATTGACCGAGCAGCAATACCCATGTACGGAAATGTGCTAAGTAGCCGCTCAAAATCTGCAAAAATCGTGCTGTATAAACTTACGTTTATTTTGAACCATGACGAGGGATCGAGAAACGAAAGAAAAATGCAACAACTCAACTCCACGGCCCGGTAGCATCAGTGGCCCCCCGACACTATATCGCTTTTAGGGATAAGGCCGCCGTTGGTATACTATTTATCTTAGATATTTAAGATTTTTCATGTACTTCTATAACGTGTGGCGTGCAACCATCATCATCGTCAGCCATTTGACGCCCACTGCCGGACATAGGCCTCCCTAGTGGTTCTCCAAATTTCCCGGTCCTTGGCGCGCAGCGAAGAGTTTCAATCTAATCTATATGGTGGCGGTGTGCCGCTTCCGAGTCCAATATTCTACCCACTAGGCTACCAAGCCTGTGGTAGCCTAGTGGGTAGAACATTGGACTCGGAAGCGGGAGACCCAGGTTCGATTCCCAGTGCGGGCATGTACCTATGACTTTTCTTTCTAAGTTATGTAAATTTGTGAAGTTATAGTAGCAATACCACTCGCTAACGGTGAAGGAAAACATCGTGAGGAAACCTGGGTGTCTGAGCTATTCACATACCTCAGCGCTTGAAATCGCCAATCAGCGGTGGGCACGCGTGGTGATTATGCCCATACTCTCTCTATCTGAGAGAAGGCCTGTGCCCTACAGTAGGACGTACATAGGCTGCTTATGATGTGCCAGGGCGCGCCGAGTACCCGGCGACGCTGGTGCTGACGGCGGACCACGACGACCGCGTGGTGCCGCTGCACTCGCTCAAGTTCATCGCGCAGCTGCAGCACGCCACGCGCGCCGCGCCGCAGCGTCGCCCGCTGCTGGCGCGTGTCGACACCAAGGCGGGCCACGGCGGCGGGAAACCCACCGCCAAGATCGTGAGTGTTGGAACTCTGCCAGAAGGGACGAATTTGCCCCGAGTCGTGTTGGTGAGGTACTGGGCGCCGAAACGTCGCGTCCACGAACGTCGCGCGTATACGCGGTGAATTCGCCCTTTCTGGACGTGACCTTATTGCGGCAGCGGGCCAGCCGCTGGCGCGCGTCGACACCAAAGCCAGGCAGGGCGGCGGAAACCCCCGCCAAGATCTTGAGTGTCAGAGTGCCGGCGCCAAGCCCACCGCCAAGACCGTGGATTCACAAAAATGTGCGCAAAAAGTCCAATTCCTCAAACGTCCAATTCTCAAAATGGACGTTTTGATTTGCAAAATTTCGAACCGAAAATGGATGTTTGTTTGTTACACTTAATTGCACAATAAAAACAGTAACAATGATAACAACAACATTGTATGTTAAGATTCCTATATCATGAAGTTTGACAAGCGGAGCCTAACGGGCTGCAAGTATATGCAAACTTGCAGAAAATCATTAGCCTCGTCAAACTTCATGATAACTTGGAATTAGATATGATAAAGTTTTTTTTCTTATTATTTGATAATTTGACCAAAGTCCGAAGAATTCTGAGTCACTACCCACGTCACCCGCCAATGAGACTCGAAATACATCTCTGCGAAGTAATTTGGTCAAGTTGTCGGGCATTTATAACTAGGTACCAGTTTCGTCTCCTTCTAAAATCTAACCTTTGTTCACAGATTGACGAGCATACCGACATACTGTGCTTTATAACGCAAGCGCTTGGTCTGAAGTTTGTCAAGTGAAGTCTCTTCGTAAGTCCGAGTGACGTCACCAGCAACTCGCGATCGCCCCTCCGACTTAACTCTAGGTATAAATGTACATAACAGTTTTACGACGAGATTTTGAACACGTTCCGGTACTTGAATGTGTTATGTTACCATTCATTCAGTCATTCTTTGTACCATTCACTCATTCAACGTTTATTATTAATTTTTCATCTAATTCCAAGCTTCGGAACGTAATTGAATGAGAAATAATAGGTGCAAGATATTTGCTGTGCGTTGCATTTTATGGCTATAGAGGGATTTCAGCAGTGGCCGTACCACATTAGTCCTAATTTGTTTCTCAATAGGTTTGGTTTTGAATTGGATCTTTTTGCTGAGCCCTTGCAAAAAATACAACATAAAATACACTAGTTTTGAGAATAGGTGTGTACAACTGTATAAAGTCAAAATACAGTAATCTCGTATATTACAAAATACGATATTAAAGTCAAAATACCATATTTCGCATCGACCATGTATTTCTAGACTTAACTTTGATATTTTAGTGGTTCCATTGGGTTGGTAATTCTGAAGTAACATATTATATGAAAGTAAAAAAATTCTGCGACTGTAACCACTAAAATGAATCTTAGTTAGTCCGAGGCTTTTAAACTAACCATACCGAAGTGAGCAGAAATTTGACTTATACGATATTACTGTTCCTATTCTCATCGACCATGTATTTCTAGAATTAACTTTGATGTTTTAGTGGTTCCATTGTGTTGGTAATTCTGAACTTACATATGTGAAAGTTCCTTAAACAGTTAAAAATCTGCGACTGTAACCACTAAAATGAAAGTTAGTCCGAGGCTTTTAAACTAACCATACCGAAGTGAGCACAAACTTTACTTATATGATATTACTGTCCCTATTCGATCGACCATTTATTTCTAGACTTAACTTCGATGTTTTAGTGGTTCCATTGTGTTGGTAATTCTGAACTAACATATGTGAAAGTTCCTTAAAAAGTAAAAAATCTGCGACTGTAACCACTAAAATTAAACTTAGTTAGTCCGAGGCTTTTAAAGTAACCATACCGAAGTGAGCACAAATTTTACTTATACGATATTACTGTTCCTAATTGCATCAACCATGTATTTCTAGACTTAACTTTGATATTTTAGTGGTTCCATTGTGTTGGTAATTCTGAACTAACATATGTGAAAGTTCCTTAAAAAGTAAAAAATCTGTGACTGTAACCACTAAAATGAAACTTAGTTAGTCCGAGGCTTTTAAACTAACCATACCGAAGTGAGCACAAACTTTACTTATATGATATTACTGTCCCTATTCGATCGACCATTTATTTCTAGACTTAACTTCGATGTTTTAGTGGTTCCATTGTGTTGGTAATTCTGAACTAACATATGTGAAAGTTCCTTAAAAAGTAAAAAATCTGCGACTGTAACCACTAAAATTAAACTTAGTTAGTCCGAGGCTTTTAAACTAACCATACCGAAGTGAGCACAAATTTTACTTATACGATATTACTGTTCCTAATCGCATCAACCATGTATTTCTAGACTTAACTTTGATATTTTAGTGGTTCCATTGTGTTGATAATTCTGAACTAACATATGTGAAAGTTCCTTAAAAAGTAAAAAATCTGTGACTGTAACCACTAAAATGAAACTTAGTTAGTCCGAGGCCTTTAAACTATGCCGACTTTTAACTTTAAACTATACCGAAGTTAGTATAAATTTTACTGTAGGTATTTTTTACCGAGGTTAAGTATTAGCTATTTTAATAATTAATTGAAATAGTATTTTATTACTGAAGCAAATGCAATGTCTTGAATCCCACTCTAAAAAGCTATCTGAGTTGTGTTCGTACCGACATTCCTATACTTAATAGAAGCTTTCGGGTTCACTCTGCATTTTATAGACATTCAAATAGCTTTTTAGACAGAAATCCACGATTAAAAGTAAATCCATTTAGGGCCCCGATTTTTCCATCGTTGGATGAGCTATTTAAATCTGTTAAAATCTACAACATTACAAATAACTGGTACAAAAAAAGGATTTAAAGTTCGAATACTGTATTTAAAGATTTCGGTTTTCGGAGCATAATATTTTTGTACTAGCTGACTCGGCAAACGTTGTTTTGACATATTAATTAGCCTACGACTCTCGGTTTTTATAACTAAGGGCTAATTTCTCAAAAGTCAGATAAAACTTAACTGGAGAATAAATTACATGCTAACACTGTCTTAATCATACGACAAGACAGTGACAACATCAGTTTTATTCTCCAGTTAAGTTTTATCTGACTATTGAAAAATCCGGTCTAAGTCCGTTAATGTTTATGTAAACTTTCAATGTACATATTAAAAACAAAACAAATTTTCACAAATGTTGTGGATTGCAGATGTCAGTTTAATATGGCGTCACCAACTGAATCAACGTTCTAGATGCTATCTGACCATTGAAAAGTGGGCCCTTAGTCCATGGAAAATAAATTATGTGAAGATATCATTGTTTTGTGGTTCAAAAAACATCCACCACGGTGCGGTATACCTCGATTCACAAGTCCAATGTCACAAGACTGGTGACAATAATATAATGGCTATTCATCGCATTGCTGCAATTTTTTTAAGTAATTATATAAATAAAACTTTGTTTTTATTTTTACAGTTAATCTATTTTATTTCAATCTCTAGAGGGCGTGTAGACATATCGCTAAACGGATTTTTGGTTCCCACACGAAAATTATTTTGAAATCTGTACTTTTGATACAAATACATTATAAACGTATTTACTCATTTGAACATTATATGTATTGGAGACTTCAACTACTGTGTTTCTCTGTGTAAGCAGCTGAACGAATACAGGGTGTTGAAAAATCTATTTAATCCTTATAGGGGTAATAGTATATTGTGGTATAGTTAATTTGCACCAAATTATATCCCATGAAACCGAGATAAATTTTCTTTAATTTTTTTCATTTACCAGCCAAAACATTATTACCATATTATAAAACTGAACCTTTGATGCTCTAACAGTATCATAGCAAAGGACTACGCTGTTTTATGTGAAAAGATAAGGATGAATGATATAATAGTAAAAAAAATATAATGCGATACCTTGAAAAAGTAAACACTATACTAATTAAAGCAGGCTGTATATAATGCGTCCCACTGTAGGGTACAGGCCTTCTCTCAGAACGAGATAGAGTATTATGGGCAATGACCACGCGTGCCCACCGCGGATTGGCGATTTCAAGCGCTGAGGTATGTGAACAAATGTCGCAGCTAGCTAGCCTTGAAGAGGCAGGAGATCGATATAATAAAACAAAATATAAAAAATAATAACAAAACAAAGTTAAGGGTTCTGTACAATTTATAAATAATATAATAACAATAAACCTAACTAGTTACATATGGTAGCTGCCTACACAAATTTGTACTTTCTCCGTTACTTACCACGGTCAGGTACTCCTGATCTAGTCAGGAACAGATGGAAGGAAGTCCTTCCGTAAGCGGCGACCAAGCGGAGATGGATTTTCTTCGGTGTTGAGCTGAGTGCGGCCGAATGTGCCGACACAACACAAGAGCTTCCGACGTGGGCGGTCATCGTCCCGATCGCGGGTGTTGGGCATCCCTCAACCAGAATAACCGGAGGATTAAGGGTTAATGGCTCGAACCTTGGACCCCAAAAGACGGGGAAGTCGAGCTCACGGCCCGGCGATCGACTTGAGTGACCAGTAATTTTAGCGTTCCGCAGCGCGAAGGCCGCGAAACGCTTTCGATCACTGGATCGTGATTTTTATTGCGGATTGTAGGACAGTAGTTTAGATTAGATTAGATTAATACTGCTTTAGACCAGCCACAAGATGGACAGATGACCTCATCCAAGTGGCAGGAAGACGCTGGATGCAAGAAGCTTCCAACCGGTCTTTGGAAATCCATGGACGAGGCGAGACGAGAAGTCCACTGCTGGACATAGGTCCAGCAGTGGACTTCTTGTGGCTGAATGACGATGATGATTGCTTTAGATATTAAGAAAGGCGCTTGGTTTTAAATAGCGCCCGATTTATTAGTGACATATATTCGTAACGTCATTCTTAGATAAATTATGTTACACAACTCAGGCACTCAGGTTTCCTCACGATGTTTTACTTCGAAATTAGCGAGTGTGGTATTGCTACTACATCTTCACAAATGTACGTAACTTAGAAAACAAGGTCATTAGTACACGCGCCGGGGTTCAAACCCACGACCTCTTAAATGTGAAGCAATCGTTGTATGAGTGTTGTGGACGCCGAGACGGGTTAGGTGGAATTAGGTTCGCACTTAGCTATAGGCTGAACGAGGCCTTTTTATATTGTGTAACTGTAGCGAACCCCTAAAATGTGTTAGTCTAAGTTAGGTTCGCAGATAGTTGTATGCTGAACGAGGGCCTTTAAATATTATGTAACATTTGTAAATATGGTGCAAGACCAGTGGAAAATTCCACAAACATCTGTGATTGGTCGAACGGATGGCCCGAATAGTATATAAGCCGGAACATTCTCTGCATTAGCCATGAGCTTTCAGTTAGCTACTACACCACCCTGAACCTGGAAGAAATAAACAGCTATCAAGAACAACTGGAAGTTTGCATCACCACCTATACAGTCCACACCCCACTTAATGAGTATGAAAAAAATATATATTTAATTTTGTATCAAAATGAGACAGAAAAATATCAAATAATGTAGGTAGTGGATTATTTTTCTAAGACAATGCGAAAATATTAAGCGAGCTCAAGTTTTAAATAATAATTTTTAGAGAATCCTATATATTCCGAGATGAAGGTAGTGTCTATCTATCTATCTAATCAGCCCACTGTTAAACCACATTACCGTCTTCTCTTTCATGCCAACCCATCCGGTTGTATTACTCATAGGGAGTGTAATACTCATTAACACTGCTTCCGACCGACCGTCATCATCATCATCAGCCCATTAACGCCCACTGCAGGACATAGGCCTCTTTCATGGTTTTCATAACCATGAGGGGTTTTGCCAAAATCGCCACGATTGGCATGCGGTTTGGCGATCGCAGTATGCGGTTGGAATCTCAGGAAGACGCTGCTGCCCGACTCCTGGTAATTTATTTCCTTAGTCGCCTTCTACGACATCCACGGGAGGAAATGGAGTAACGCTATTCTTACTCCGGCGCCACACGGAGCCCTGACCAACCTTTAACTTTAAAAGACCCACCATACCACCAGGGGTACGGTGGGTCTGAAGGGATTAACACGAAACAATCATCATTTATGATGACTTTATAATCATCATCATCAGCCCACCGCAGCCCACCGCTGGGTATAGGCCTTTTCCCCCGAACGCATCCACCGACTCAACTATATCGTCCGACCATCGGGCTCGGCGTTTCCGCTTGCGCCTACTCGGTTCTCCTACTGGTAGGAGCACGAGGACCAATATGTCCTTAAGGTCCTACCGGCAGGGGCATAAGGGTAAGCATATCCTACTAAAGGAGGCACGTACAACGAATATTGTCACCTTATTAATAAAATTACTAGTTTGACAAAGGTATTCCGATAAGACGGCGTCGAGAGGACCTCGTAACTGATACTTTAATAATGAATATCCAAATGTCGCTTCGACGTGGCGAAATTACTGTAGGTATTTTTTTGGAAATACTGAGTTGATATTAGAAAATTTTGTTTGTATAAAATATATTTTTTTATTCTATACTTAAGTGTACTAATTGCATATGAGGTTACGATAGGAGCATAAGGACACATTGGTCCTCGTGCTTCTATCAGTAGGAGCAAGTGGAAACGGTCATCGGGCTGCTGGTCTGCCCACTGTTCTCGGCCGCCACTCGGCGATTGCCCTGGTCCACCTACCGTCTTCCCGCCTCGCCAGGTGTCCCGCCCATTTCCACGTCAATCTCGAGACTCTTTCGCCAATGTCGTCGACCTTTGTCCAGCGACGGATGACGACATTGGGCACCCGATCTACGAGTCTGAGACCTAGCATCGCTCGGCTCGCTCCATAGCACTGTGTTACTTTAATAGTTTATAGTACATTTTTTTATAGTACATATGGTGCTACATTACCGCACTAGTGCGATAATGAGCACTTTACGTGCCTATGTCGAAACTTCAAAGGGCCATATGTACTATAAAACGTTGTACGATACACGTGCGAATATGTAATTCGTAACTCGTGTCGATATAAAACACTCCCTTCGGTCGTGTTTTAATTTATCGCCACTCGTTGCGAATTTCCTACTTTTCGCACTAGTATCGTAATGTACTATAAATTGTTTTGTTGTAATTTGCCTGTGTTATTTATAGTCCAGTGGCAGTCCCACAATCGGCTCACGTGACTGAATTTTTTATACCATTTAACAGAATATAGGTAAGCCGTGATATAATGTTTTTAATCGTCAATGACCAAGGTCGCCTACCATGTGGCTGCTATCCGCTTGACTACACTAATGAGATAAAAAAAATGCCGTCGATTATCCTGAGATAACGAGTTGATAACAAAATGCTTAAAGGCATTTGAAGCATATTTATTCCTGGCTTCGTGGAATAATATAGAAATAATATATCGAGCTCGAATGCACGAAAAATTATTGACTGACTCGTTATGTGCAGCGCTATAGAGTTGGAAGATTTCGATATTAATTTATTCCTCAACTAGGTATAACACAGTTGATAGAGCGTTGAGAAGAATAGGTAGTTTTTACTTTTATGCTAGTTGAGAGTTAATATTTTATGATTTTAGTGCTGTTTAGTACTTTTAAAATAAATACGAACAAAGTCAAGAAAGATGAATTCCCACGGTCTTGAATAATCATAAATTAATTAGACCAAAGTCTGCAAAGTATTCATTCACATATAAAAAGAACTAAAGAGTAAAACCCAACGTCATTATAATTTATAGATCCATGATAATTATATCCAACAAGACGTTTTATAAGTACTATACACTTACAATTGTCACTCGTTTACGCCCATGAAGCCAACAAGCGTGTATTCGAAAACAATTGACAACTTGTATGTCGCTTTATGAAACGGGGCCCAGAAGTCAAAGTCAAGTTAACAACTGTGCAGTGTGCTATGTCGACCTATATCATTTTGCTATCTCATTATTGAGTTCGAATTTATGCTACTGGACTGTGGCACTTATGATTTGAAGCATACCTAAATAAGCAGTCGAAACTGAGCCTTGGACAGATACGGTCGTCACTGTTCGGAACTATTAATTCGAACTCGGGCCTTTTGTGTGTAACTGAAATAACTATGGATCTGATGGAGGTGTTGCTGCAAACTGGCCTGTTCACCGGGATCCTGGTGGTGTATCTGATCGTGTTCAGGAAGTATCCGAAGAAAAAGGGCCACTATGCTCAGAGAAGTAAGTTGTGGATTATTTGTTATTTTGTAGATGTTATTGTACATTTTGAATTAGCTAAAATCGTTTACTATATAGATCATCTTTTTGGGCCTTCATAGACAGATACGAATTTTGAAATAGGATATTTTTCGACTCCTGTACCTGTCTCTCTGTTCCTACAATTCTGAATAATACGACAGTTGACTCAAGGTAGAAATACAAAAAAACATAATTCGAAAAGGACCGGGATTCTTACTTGACTCAAATATTAATAAAAGCTCTTCATACATTGCGTCATACATTCATAGGTGCTTCGCAAGGCACGTTAAGCTGTTGGTGCCGGCTGCCGTCGATAGATGGCAGTCGTTAAGCCAAGTCAGAGGCCTTAGGGCGGCTTGACAACTTCTGACAGTAGACGAGCCACTAGTCTACAAGCCTCCACCAATCCGGACTTGGCCCCCGTGGTGGAGTATGGTCTATACCTTCCTCAGGGAAGAGACCCGTGCCCCTCGGTGGGGACATAACGGGTTGATGATGATGATACATTGCAAAGCATCAGTCGCAATTACTTTTGACGTCACGTATTGCAAATATCTTGGTTCCGTTCGTTCTGTAAACGTTTACGTTCTTGTGATTGATTCACTGACAAAACAATAAACGTTTTTTATCTTGCCCTTCGCTAATATATCTCCTGCTGGGACGCGGACGTCCCTTACCGACCCTTCCACCTATATTAGCTCCATATATTTCTTTCGTCAATCTTCCGTTCTCCATATTATTATGTCCCAACAAACTCAATAATCTTTTCTCAACTAACTACCTACATATATACCTACTCTTTCATTCCGCAACGTTAGTAGTCACATAAAACTTAGATAGAGGGGAACAAGGCAATTAGTTCGTCGATCTATGCTTATATAGGCGTGAGTTCATCAGTATGTGGCAAACTCTGGTCTTTGCCTACCCCTCCAAGTTACAGGCGTGAGTTATGTACGTTATTAGTCGTTAGTCTGAAAAAAATATAATTTTAAACTTGCTTAGTGGTAGTGTCGTTTTTGGAGAAACGGTGTTTAGATTTTGCGTTATTTCAATGACACATACCCCCAGTTTCTCGTACGCTAACAATCTGTCAATTTACTGGCCAAAGTGCACACAGCAAAAACAACGGACAGCTGCTAACTGCTAACTTGATTAACTGTTTCGTAGAACTACAATTCATGGTTTATTATGACAATTCGATGTACACTGCAAAGTCGATCAACTCCCAGATTAACAAGTCCGAAGACAAGCTACGCAGTGTACCTACAACATATTGTCATTATAAACTACGAATTGTACTTCTGTGAAACAAGCCCCAAATTGTTAGCGTTAAAGCAACCGAGCTAACTGGGGTATAGTATTGTATATAATCGAGGATGTTTCTTGTTTTGAGTGCTTGTCGAGGCCATATTTGTTAACGTAGGTACTCAACTATTACGAAACGGTCATAAGTGTTTAGTCTACCCCTATCACAGATAGCAGTGTTTTATACACTGGTATATAATGCCCGACAAATAAGTCGACGGAATAAGTTTCACTGCGCATGGACGTATTTAGGATCTTATTAGCGGGAGAACCGGGATGCGGAAGTCTTTGATTAAATAAGAAATATACATTCTTAGGTTATTACTTACTTTTTTATGAGTGCGTATCTGTGCAAATTACTATTTCGTGTGCTCTGTTGTACAATAAAATATTCTTATCTTATGTGTCTACGACAAACTCATCCCGACGTTTCGTTCAATTTATTGTTTCGTACAAGACGGATTTTGGTGTAACTTATCTACAGGGCATTATACAGTGGACGTTTTTCTTGCGAAATCGCTCGTAACTTTGTCGCCACAAAATACAAAAATCAAAACTTCTCTCGGAGTGTCCGGTCCGGTATAATAACAGGTAGGTATTCGAGATGATCCGCGACAATTTTAGTGTACTACTCTTTAATGGGCAGAGGGGTCTGATGTGATATATGATTACACGAAAGGAATATGCATTGCATAAGCAACCTATTAGATCCCACTATTATAGGGCACAGGCCCTTCTCTCAGAGAGAGAGAGAGAGAGAGAGAGAGAGAGAGAGAGAGAGAGAGAGAGAGAGAGAGAGAGATAGGCGATTTCAAGCGTTGAGGTATGTGGACATCTAAGACACTCATATTTTTCTTCACGGTTACGTACGTAACTTAGAAACTGAAGTGATTAGTACGTGCTGGTATCGAACCCACTCTCGGATGAGAAACCAGCGTTCTACCAATGCGCTCCCACCGCATGCCGTGCACATGAACCGCATGCATGACCGAGAGGGATGCCAAAAGCATATGCTTCTTGTGCCTCTCCACTAATGGAGGTTGGCAGTCAGCTCCCCATATTCTGCTTCGTTTCTTGCCAAGTCTTCGCTTGGCAGGTCTTCGACATCCGTCGATCGCCTGATTCCTGAGCCCCGACTTTCTTCTTCTCCCAACACACCTCCTTCCCATAACTTAAAGAAGAACTTGAAGAAGTCGGTACCTATCGTGTCGCGGCCCATGCCCTATACTTAATTCCACGAAACGAACTCCCAAAGAAAATCGTCCATGTGCTATTGGTTAATGCGCGTGACCTTCAATAGCAACTGCATTTCTTAAGATAGTTTTATAAATTCTTCTAATCTTCTCAGTACGTTCATAGCTCTCGCAGTGATCGGACGTTGCTGCGCGTGTTAGTGCGCGTACTAATTAAAATATTAAAGACGTCGATTCGGGCAGATGGTCTGCTTGCGTGAGGCTTGTTATTGAAAAAGTTGCGCCCGGATTTGATCATTCTGATCGAAATGCAGGAAACATGATGGAATCGTACAAAATTAATGTCGGTTCACTTACAAAGTTCAGATTCCGAGGGCGACTTGAAATAGATATACCAAGTTTTTTATTATTTATTTATCATGATTGCAATTAAGTTACAAATAAGAAATAATATATCACTCGATCATTAAAACTGATATTATACGAAAAAGTTGTTAAAAAAATAAATAATAATAATTCATAGTTGGTGAGCGCCAGCAGGTAAACCTACCCTATGAAGAGGACCGTCTTCGCTTATTATTTCGCTTATCTCTAGCAGCTCGCATTGACCAATGAGATGCGAGTACCTATTTGTTTCCTAGGAGTTCGACTCCTGGAACGGAGTATACCTAGGTAACTAATTTTATTCTTTTTATGGTCAACACTAGTTCTTGTGAACGATTGACGCGTCTTACGACTTCAAAATTCGTGACACTATATGGACCTTTTTTATTTTTTAAATTATTCTCACCATCCAACTGTTTAATAAAAACTTCTAATGTACAATAAAGTGTTCTCTATCTATCTATCTAATAAAATTTGTTTTGCCATCAACACGCTAAGAGGAAGAAGAACATCCAAGCATATCACTGACTCAAATGTTGCCACATCCAGGTTGGAACTACCCCCTGAAACTGATCTGCGCGCGCTGGGCCGTGCGCCGCTGGAAGGCGCGTGCTCAGGGAAAATGTATTGAAGATAAGGAGCTGACAATTAGGGCGACGGCTTCCGACGGCTCAGCGCTGCTGCTTGGCTTGCGGAAGGATGGACTGAAGGCCGAGCTCAGTCTCTTTATGAAGCTCGCCGATGGGACTGTCTTCACTTTGCCAAGTAAGTTGTTGATGAGGAGCTGACCATCAGGGCAACGGCTTCCGATGGCTCAGCGCTGCTGCTTGGCTTGTGGATATTTACGCTTTGGTGATGAGGAAAAGGTCGTAAGTGCCGCTGCTTCTGATGGCATGGCGCTGCTGATTGAACTGCGGAAGGACGGGCGGAGGCCGAGCTTAGTCTCCTTGTGAAGCTTGCCAATGGAACCATCTTCACTTTGCCAAGTTAAACTAATCTCTCAGTGATGCGACATATCAGTATCTTGGGTATCGAGGTGCTTGTATGTTTCCAGTAGTACCTATCAATAATGTACTAATCAATATCTATATAATAAGTACTTAGATATCTACTACGTCACCGATATTTATAAATTGTGATAACTCGTGTAAATTAAACCCTGTACTGTATCTTAGAATATTCTCATCTTATCTTCAACGTTGCATCAAAACTTATCACCAGTTATTTTATTGCTTATTGGTATGTAAGCGGTGACAGCCTAGGGGGTAGAACATTGGACTCGGAAGCGAGAGTCCCAGGTGACTTTGTTTTTCTAAGTTATGTACATTTGTGAAGTTATAGTAGCAATACCGCTCGCTAACGGTGAAGGAAAACATCGTGAGGAAACCTGAGTGTCTGAGCTATTCACATACTTCAGCGCTTAAAATCGCCAATCGGCGGTGATCACGCGTGGTGATTAAGCCCATCTTAATCTCTTAACCTCTCTCTCTGAGAGAAGGTGTGTTTCCCTATGTTTATGTAAGGGTTTTGTAACTACTTATCAACCTGTACTAAAATTCAATGCCTGTACTTATCTACTTATCAACTTGCACTAGGTACCCGTCGCCAGTCTCTTCAATACCAAAGGTTTTCTGGAAGAGAATGCTTCTTCCATTGAGCACGCCCTTCATTGTACATAGGTATACAATACATGTGTAACTAGTGCAATAAAGAATTAAAATAATAATACAATTGGAGCACTGGCGTCAACTTATCTTCAAAGTTTGTAAGCCATAGATTTCCGACGAGGAAACCAAATTGGGTAGACAATGTCTTTGGATACGATGGGCTAAAAGAACCTTAATAACTTTACAGCGAGATCGGCAGGATTGACGTGATCGGTCATAAAAGCGTCTTTGATCAGGGGCGCTACTACGTACCTACGTCTTCCACTGTATTATGGAGTTGCCTGATTTAATCTGCTCCGAACTGTCAGATAGATACATATCCCGATAAAGTGGACAGATACGAGATACTGCAGGAACGTTTCTTTTTAATTCGTTTCAAAGACAATGGAAATAGTAGAGATTGGAAAAGTGTGACCGACCCGGATTAATGTTTAGTTGAGATTGACTGCACCATTAGGCTTAGCACGCTGAACATTTTGCCTGCTCCCAACTGTCACATTAAACTTTAAACACTAAACAGTATTAAGATGACGTCACAGAGGGATATCTCGCCGGTGCGAACATGAAGACCGCGTGAGCTCAACGCGCCTCCTTCTGTCAGTTTAATACCGTTTGTCTATGGTTTGCTGCAACCGCGAACATGAAGGTATTTTTTTCTCGCAAAATGACAGGTTAACTAAGAGTTTGAATCATTATTTTCAGTATAGTGCCACAATGTTATCTGACCCGGTAGAGGTGTCAAGTATAGTATGGAAACGTCAAGTTTACTATGAGAAAAGTGACGCCTTCACCGGGTCAGATAAGTTTGTCGCAGTCTAAATACAATTTTGGTGTCATCTGCAAATAGGATCGCGGAGTATTTTGTTACTCTGGGGCGGTCATTTATACCTATATGCCAGGAATAATAAAGGTCCAAGTACACTCCTTGTGGTACTCCCTGCTTTACCGTACGAGGGCTTGATGAATATGTGTACCTACTATTTCTGTTTTATTTTTGGGACAAATTCTACTTATTTGTGTTATTTGCATTCTATTTTTGTGGTATGATTGAATAAGTGACAAGGCGTTACCCCTAATTCCATACGATTCCAATTTTCCTAATAACTGGCACCCAGAGACACGCTGGTAGGAGCCTGGCAACAAAAAAGAAAACGGCCTGCGCGCCGGCGGGCTGTCTGTGCAGGCTCTCAGCACTGCTAACTTCTAGTGCCTTATAGTGTTTCTTACTTGCTTTATTCCCAACTCAGGGCACGCAGACAAGCTGGTAGGAGCCCAGCCAAAAAAGAAGGTGGGCTCTCTGCGCAGGCTCTCAGCACTGCTGACTTCTAGTACTTCATAGCGTTTCTTACTTATTTTATTTTCAACTCAGGGCACCCGGACACGCTGGTGGGTGCCTGGCAGCAGACTGAGAGCGGACTGCGCGCTGGTGGTCTGACAGTGCAGGTTCTCAGAGCGGGCAGACTGCGCGTGCTCTACAACGGCCTGCTGCGACGCGCTGGGGAAGACCACGACGAACATGTCGTGTTCAGTTTTATGTGAGAACTTTTCTTGCTGACTGTAGGTACTGTTGTCGTGCAATATTGCCATATTATGCACGTTTTGCACAGTGACTAGATGAAGGAACAGGGCGTAACAAGAGTCCCGTGTTTTGCCGAAATGGTAGGATTTCCCCCCATTGTAGGTAATTGTTCTCATAAAAAAATCAAAATGGCGGATACCAATTGTCTATGGACTTACTGGTGTCCGTATAAAACCTAAATCCTTACTAATATTATAAACGCGAAAGTTCGTATGTATGGATGGATGTTTGTTACTCTTTCACGCAAAAACGGCTGAACGGATCCGGATGAAATTTTGCACAGAGATAGATTATAGTCTGGATTAGCACATGGGCTATTTTTTATCCTGGAAAAATATACATCAAAATTACCACGCGAACGAAGTCGCGGGCAACAGCTAGTAAAAAATTAAACGTGAAATAGCTGCTCTTATGGATGTTCGTGTGTAATAGCAACGGTATCTCTCAAAACACAAAGAAACGATTTGGTTCCAGATGGGCGGACGCGTCGCGGGCAGTCCGACACCCGGAGGACTGGAGCGCGGGACTGGCTGCGCAGGCCCTAGCCACGGAGCGCTGGACCGATAGTCAGTGGCAGGACCTGCTGTGAGTGCCCCAAGAAGGGTGACTGGCTACAGATAAAAAAATTAGATGCCGTCTCCTAGCGACGGTTGCCAACCATTTCAGTTATCTTGCTCACCCGTCGATCCCGGGCAGCGCTGGTTTTCAGCGACTCCATTCTACCTATATACGGTGTTGAGCGAGAATTAAGTATGTTTATAGCACAAACAAACATACACCCAAATAGAAAAATCTAGTAGCAGTTGAAATTAAACAGTTCGTCCACACATATTACGTCAGAGATCAACTGTCGGTAGAATAATATAATCTATCAACAAAGTGATTATAAAACAAAAATAAAACAGCATAAGCTCGCTTTAGTGCATGTGTGTAACTTTATTGTGTAATGTCCTTTTAAGTGTTTCGTGTAAAATAAAGTCTAATGAAGCGAAAGAGATCTGTCAGGATTGCGGCAACTGGCAAACCCTGGTATCTGCCTACCCTTCCTGAATACAGGCGTGAGGTTATACAATGTATTGGAAATTAAAATTAATTTATAACCGATTAAAAAATAGAATACTGACAACAGAAAAAGGACAAAAAAAACACATAGAATATATATGATAGTTATGCTATTATTCTGCTTTTAGTAGTATTTTCTTAATTTGTCGGTTTGGCTCTACCCACCCTTTCTCGTCTCCCATTGTTGGCTAGAATAAAGTTGTAATTAGTATTAAGCCCGCCCATTGTACAATATTTACTAAGTGCAATAATGAATTTTAATAATAATAATAATAATAGAATAAACTCTGCCTATACAGTTCACGAAAGACATCCGCTATTGGGCATATACACAAACAAACTACTAATAGATGCTAATAGGAAACGACTTTGATTTTGATCTTGCTTTTTTTTCGTTTAACCACTTTATTTAGATATAAATATATATACAAATACAAATATCTTTATTGAGAAATACGATATTTGTATAAAAAAATAAAGTAAAAAGATATATTGAGAAATAATATATCTTTTTACTTTTTGATGTATTTTTTTTCTTTTTTGTAAGTATTTGTTTTTTTCCACAGAGATCAGTGTGAAGACTCAAGCGAAACCCGTTGGGGCTGCCTGCAAGGACAGCTGCAATCGTTCGGCGCGGCGGGCGGCGCGCGCGCATCTGATTGGCTGCAGCTGCGTGGGACCAAAGTCCAGACGGCGCTCATTAGCGAAGCCGTGCCGCGCAGGTTGGTACCGAGTTGTTTTTGGTCTAAGATGCGTTCTTGTTCTTCTGTCAATGCCTCTCCACGACTGTAGATTGGCCGTCAGCTCTGCATATTCCTCTCTTCTCTTTGCCAAGCGAAATAGAGCTTCGACTCGGCAACTCCAGAAATAATAATTATCGGGACAATAATGGTCTTTCTTGTTGTTACTTTTAATTGCGATTCTGTTTTTCCTACAGGGCTGTTGAACTGGTATTGGTGGCGCGTGACGGAACAATGGTTCAGTTAAAAGCAGCCAGCTACAGAGCCCTGTCGCAGTAAGTTGCATATTACAAATAATTTGAACAATTTACTTTGACTTTGCATGGATATATTTCGGGGGACATATTTCAAATTAATAAATATATGTATAAGCAGCCTATATTCGTCCCACTGTAGGGCACAGGCCTTCTCTCAGAGAGAGAGTATGGGCTTAATCACCACGCGTGCCCACCGCGGATTGGCGATTTCAAGCGCTGAGCTATATGAATAGCTCACCCACTCTGGTTTCCTCATGATGTTTTCCTTCACCGTTAGCGAGTGGTATTGCTACTATAACTTCACAAATGTACATAACTTAGAAAACAAAGTCATAGGTACATGCCCGCACTGGGAATTGAACCTGGGTCTCCCGCTTCCGAGTCCAATGTTCTACCCACTAGGCTACCACCGCCATAATAATAAATAATAAAACAAAACCTCTTACTTTTCTATCATAATCTCATTCAGACTGCGCGGATTTTTGTTCAAGTTAGGTATCTGCCACTCATCTATCATCCGAGACTTTTGAGCCTAACCTGCATGTATACCGTGTTTTTCTGCACGCCTATACTTTTACTTATAAATTAAGTTATATAAGTATGTAGTCTAATTAATTTATATCACTTATCATCTTAGAGCAACCTCTGGAAGCAATATAATCTCATGTGGAAGATTCAGCTTCCAGAGATAATTTTATATGTAATTCTTTTTTGAAATAAACAGTTTAAATTTAAAATTTTTTTTTAATTCGTTCGTTCCATTTGTTTCAAATAAAATATTTTCACTTTCATTATCCAGGCAGGATTAACAACCCAAAAATTATTTTGGAACCAAAGAGACGCACTGTGAAGCGGGTGCCGTTATTATTAAATTCAATCAATGCAACATTCCACCTCTAGGACGTTTAGAAACACACATCTGTTAGCTGTCTCTTGCAGAGGTAGACAATTCATATTTAGTGTAATTACTACAAAATACAACCTCCGTGTGGCGCCGGATAAAAAATAGCGTCATTCCGTTCCCCTCCGTGGATGTCGTAGAAGGCGACTAAGGAAATTAATTACCAGGAGACGGGCAGCAGCGTCTTTTTGAGATTCCAACCGCATACTGCGATCGCCAACCCGCCTGCCAAGCGTGGCGATTACGGCAAAACCCCTCATGGTTATGAGAATCACGAAGGAGGCCTAAGTTCTGCAGTGAGCGTCAAATGGCAGATGATGACTACAAAATAATTATACCGCTTTCAGGGTAAGGTCTGGAAACGTGAGGTTCCCCAACTTCAGCGTTGACAGCATCGAGTCCACGGACTTCCGGCTGATTGACTTTCCCGAAAATATAGAGGGCATTCCCGATGCTTTCGTCATCAACGTGAGTAGTAAGTTACGCAACATAATATTTACTAGTTTAATCCCGCTATATTTGTAAGTGGCACATTAAAATTGGTCTCTCGTCTCTGCCTACCCCTCCGGGATACAGGCGTGAGTTTATGTTATGTTTATAAAATTGGTCGTGCGTTGTCGGTAAATAGCATTGTGCTATATTTTATTTCATTCAGCATTTGTCTAGATGTAAACAAACACAAGGTGTTGATATTTCTTGAATTATGAATTACATAGAAAGAGCAATCAGCTTGATACACATTATTACATTTTGGTTGTATTTTAACGATATTCATCAACGGTTTGTTTACATGTAGACAAAAGCGGAATGAAATTAAATATACATTGTCGAGCGTAGCTTTCCTATGCGTCTATTTCCCTTGCCTATTTACCTACTTATTGTCGTAGCTAATTTGGTCAACTTGCGTTACAATTGAGATCGGCTTCTTCGATCATGGCATGTGGCACACCCCGATCTCTGCCTTCCCCTCTGGGCGTATACAGGCGTGAGTTTATGTAATGTAATATAAAAAATCGGATCTAAATATATTCTACGATTTTCAGCTGCCAAAAAGTCACTGCGCCTAGTGGTGCGCCCCACGGCCTCCCAGGGCGGGCGGCTACTGAGCGGGGTGCCCTATGACCGCGAGAGCCGCTACATGCTCGTGGGCGGTAGCATCGATGGATACGCTGCCACTGGACTACTCATTATCTCTGGCGAACCAGCAGGTTTGTATTGTGTGCGTGAGTCGCGCGTTTTGTGGCGCTAAAATGTAATAAGAGTCAAGATGTTCATATTGTAAAAAAAAAACACATAACCTATTCTACGTTTGCACAGATTAGGATTCTTGTGAGACCACAGACTACATGTATGAGACACTGACAGCCTGCCATCTTTGCCAAGCAAGATTTAGCTATGGATGTAGGTACATCCATGGATTTAGCTGGTAAATTATTATTTTTTGGCTCTCAGACAATGCCGTACTTCCATGCAATGACGTACTTCCGTCTTCGTAGACACTTTTTTTTCACTTTAAAAATCGAATTGTTCAGACCAATTTCTAAAAAAAAAAAATCCTAAAACTTTTTTAAGAAATCCTCCTTTACCAGAACCCGGCGAGCCGCGCGTACCGGTCGCGCCGCCGCCGTCCCTCCGCTTCATCTCGCGCGCGGATGCGGCGGGCGTGGGCCTCTGCGTCGCCCTGGACGACGGCGCGGCGGCCTGCGACCAACTGTCGGGCGGGAAGGGCGCTTCCTTGGCGCTGCTCACCGCTGTGCAAAAACAACACGTTAGTATTTAAGCTACGACGTCGATGCCACCCTTACTTCCTTACTAATATTATAAATACGAAAGTTTGTATGTATGGATGGATGTTTGTTACTCTTTTAGGCAAAAACGGCTGAACGGATCCGGATGAAATTTTGCACAGAGATAGATTATAATCTGGATTAGCACATAGGCTACACATCAAAATTACCACGCTAACGAAGTCGCGGGCAACAGCCAGTACATTATAGTTACAACTACTTAGGGAGGCCGGGAGGCGTGACTGATAAATGGAATCCGGCGATGTAAGGGTAATGAAGTAGACGCGCTTCGGGAGCTGAAACAACAGTTTTTTTTTCGTTAAAAACTTCCACACAAGATCCTCGTTAATCCGCCTCTGAGTAGAACGAAATAGTCAGTTTGTATGGAGTATGGCCTATACCTTCCTCAGGGAAGAGACCCGTGCCCCTCGGTGGGGACATAATGGGTTGATGATGATGATGGTAGAACCAAAGCGAGATGTAGCGATGCGGAGCAAATGTCAAGCGGGAAGGGCGCTTCCTTAGCGCGTAGATCATATATAATTGTATCTATGGTTTTTTTTCACGCAAAATAGGCTCAAAAGCAGTCGAGTTGCGGTAGAGTCCGCACAGATCTTTTTGGCGGTAACGTGAACATAGTCACAAATCGTTTGCACATCGCTTACTGCAATCTGCAATCTTATTATTATTAGCAAGCAGACTAGTTTATAGAATGTATTTTTTTTAGTCTCGTGTGTACAATAAAGAGTTCTAATCTAATCATTAAGTAAGCACAGAGGTAAGCGTTGGCAATAGAAGAGCTCTACAATTGCCTGAATTTAATTTTCTTCCAGGGCTACCGCGTTCCACCTGGTTTCTGCCTCACGACCCATGCTCTGGACAGACACCTGGAGGCTAATCCGGAGATCGAGGCAGCCATTCGCGACATCGAGGCCAGCAATGAAGACTACAAGGAAGAGGTGTTCAAGGAAAAGTGTAATAGGTGAGACGAGCAACTTTTGCGAAGGTAGGTACCTTCCATCTTAGTACCTTTAAACTAGCCTCAACTTGCTGATTCGTCAATATTGCAGGCTACATACGTCCCACTACAGTATACACGTATATAGGCTGCATCTCTGTATACTCTGCTCTGCGTGCATGCTGAAGGCCAGCGAGAGAGCATGGGCTAAAGCCACCACGCGCAAGGGCGTCGCCAAGGGGGGGCAGGGAGGGGCAGTTGCCCCCCCTAGAGATTCTAAAAAAGTTGCCAAATATAATGCAATTTGAGTTAATTTGCTTGAAGTTCAAGCCTTGAACAATCTTTCCCGTACGTCGAAACTCGAATGAATTTACCAATTCCACTCCTAATATTCCGTACGCTCAATTACGCTCTGCTCTACTCTGTCGTTGAAGCGGGCTGCCGTGTCATGACAAAACACTGTAATTTGAAAACAGGCATTTTCCAGAAAACGCAAAAAACATTTTGTTACGAAAATTACGCATAAATACGTCAAATATAAACAGATTACTTTGTAATTTTTATATGTGTTTAATAATAGTACACATAATTGTGCCGCAACAAGAAATAAAAAAAGTATGTTATTTATTGAATTTACAGCATAAAACGTGTTATGTTATGACGTAAAGGCCCAGCTAAGCAGAATAATTGATTTTACAAAACACTGCAACTACATATGCAGTGTTTTGTGCAAAGAGTTGGTAAAGAAAGAGGTAGGCTGCATGTTGTGAGATTGTTATCACAAAACACTGCATCTACGATTACCTGACATAAAAAAACACTCAGCTTGTTATGGTAAAACACTGTATCTATAGAAGCAGTATTTTGTCAAAACCGGTCTCTATAAAATTGGGAATACAGTCTTAATTACCATGGCCAATTTCCGTATTATTAAGACTTTTTCAATATTTTTTGATGGCATACCATGTACCAAAGGGCGAAGAATCGAATTATTCATGTTACCGTAAAACACTGTATCTATAGATACAGTGTTTTGTCATACCACGGCAGCGGGAGAGGGGGAGTGGGGAAGCAACATGTAACCGCGCAGCGCTCGCGCCCCCCGCACAGCCGCCTTTGTTTTAGCGTCCGTCATTCTGTCAGCTCGTGCTCGTGTAGCTTTACACATTGGACTCTGTACTGTCACAGAATATATATGTATATAGTACTAAGATACTGTTGTAATTACAATCGCTGTAGATGTAAGGCTCGTAGTACAAGTGAAAAGCTTCCTGTGCTGTCGACTTTACTTTACTTTGTAGTAGGTAAAGTCAACTTGCCCCCCCCTGCGCCATCAACTGGCGACGCCCTTGACCACGCGTGCCCACCGCGGATTGGAAATTTCAAGCGATGAGGTATGTGAACACGTCAGAGTCGTCAGACACTCAGATGTCCTCACGATGTCCTTCACCGCTGGAGAGTGGTACGATAGGCAGAGTGGAGCCGGCAGTGGATTTGCGTTGAAAGAAGAATGAAGTAAAACCAGGCGGTGGTGGCAAAAAGCAATGTTGTAATGTTCACCATTACACAATAACTATTGTCGTTTACAATTAACAGATGTTTAGAGATAAATTAACAAATTAGCGTCCGCACTCGACGATGGGATTCAGAGAAGAGGTTAGAAAAAATATTGACTGATGGCACCGGCGACAATATCATAGAGTACCTAACATTCACACATTAAAGATGCATTCACACATTAGCCTAAAATCATAAATAACATGGTATTGCCACTTCAAATCCACAATTTAGTACGTAACTTAGAAAACAAGGTACATGCCTGTGGATCGAATAAACGACCTCCTGAATGTGAGGCAAGTGTTCTACCGACCGCACTACCGCAGCTTTTTATAAATCTAATTTAATATAAACTTGATAAATTTGCAATATTTTCTAATAAAACTAATTTCAGAGCGGTAAAGCTGTTCGAGTCGACGGAAGTAGTGGCAGACGTGATGGAGGAGGTCCGTGCGCACCTTGAAGACTTGATAGGGAAGGCGAACCAGCAGAAACTGGGACCAGACCTGCGGTTTGCCGTGAGATCTTCAGGTAACTGAGCTAGAACGATTAAGTGTTGGTACGTGTTTTGAGAAACTTATGATCATTTTAGAGTTTTGCTCCCATGTTATATAGATGTGGTCTATTTATCGCTACTGAAGAAAAGCTTATCAGGTTTTGCGTTATTTAAATAACATGTTGTGTAATTACACCTACACAATTTAATTTCTTTTTGGTGTATCAATTTCTTGTGATATCTAAACTAGTTTTATTTCACCAGCTCAGGTATCGTATACCTGCAATGTGAGTATAGACTCTTTATTACTTTTGCATACTGTTTTCATCGTATAAAAATAACCTTTTGATGGTTGTGATCATCGGGTAGACACCCCGATGATCTTGTTTTAGGTACAGCCTTAAAAAAATTATGGCCTATCACAGTGAATGCGGTGGTAGCCTAGTGGGTAGAGCATTGGACTCGGAAGCTGGAGACCCAGGTTCGATTCCCAGTGCGGGCATGTACCTATGACTTTGTTTTCTAAGTTATGTACATTTGTGAAGTTATAGTAGCAATACACTCGCTAACTGTGAAGGAAAACATCGTGAGGAAACCTGAGTGTCTGAGCTATTTACATACCTCAGCGCTTGAAATCGCCAATCCGCGGTGGGCACGCGTGGTGATTAAGCCCACACTTTCTCTCTGAGAGAAGCCCTGTGCCCTACAGTGGGACGTATTATGCTGCTTATGACATATGACACAGTAAAGGAGAATGGTCACGGTCCATACAAAATTTACCCAGGCCCGACACGAATGGGACCTATCCCATTTTGTTTTTTGGTATATTAAAGGTATCCAAGATATGTAATTTTTATATTACATATCAGTGGCCCAATAATAACCCAATATCCTGGGGGGGGCTTTGACAAAATGTAGTAACCCAATTACTGGGGTTGGCTTTGACAATTTCCGCTACCCCCTACGCCAATGGTTACGGGTACCCTCCAGGAGAGAGGGTGTCATTCTTTTACCGAGCAGGTTAGAGTGTTACTCTCATTAGTAATTTTTTTTTACGTTTAGTGACTTTCTCAACTCAACCCTCACCGGTAACGGTATTCCAGCTGTGGGCGAGGATGGCGAGGCTTTATCGGCGGCAGGACAGAACGCCACGGTGCTGGGATGTACCGCCCCGGACGTGCTGAGAGCTGTGCGGACGTGTTGGGCTTCCATGTTTGCCTTCACTAGCGCTAATTACAGGAGGTAATAGCCACATGACAGGACGCCTTGGATTTGGGATTTATAACACTGTTTATCAAAGAAAGGAACTGGACAACTGTTTGCCTCTTGCTCATACGATATTGCCGACAATTTTTTTGTGAGTGAGAGGCAAACAGTCATTACAGCCACATTCTTAAATTAACCGTGGTATACTGCCCAGCATAGGTACCTAGTATGCCGAGGTGAGTCGCGCGTTTTAAAAATGTCAAAATTCGCGACTTTCCCATGCATCAGTTCTGACGTTTTTGCGTCACAAAACGCCTGACTTGCTCTGGCATACCTATGCTGGACGTGCTGAGAGCCATGCGCACGTGTTGAGCATCTATGTTTGCCTTCACTAGCGCTAATTACAGGAGGTAACAGCCACAGGACGGGATGCCTTAATTGACGGTATTGGAATAATAAATAATAATACTAACTTCATCCGTGTGATGCCGGATTAAGAATAGCGTCAGTCCGTTTCGTTCCGTGGATGTCGTAGAAGACGACTAAGAAAATAAATTACCAAGAGACGGGCAGTAGCGTCTTCCTGATTCCAACCGCATACTGCGATCGCCAACCCGCCTGCCGAGCGTGGCGATTATGGCAAAACCCTTTATGGTTAGGGAAACCCATGAGGGAGGCCTGTGTCCTATAGTGGGCGTAAAAATAGCTGATGAGGATGATGAATAATAACTTCCACACAATACAAACACTTGGCTTAGTCCCAAACTAGGATACCCTGTGCTATGGTAACCAGCCAAGGACGTCACAAACATGATTATGCATGTGCAAACGAAACATGGCCTCAACGCTGGCTACATCCGTCTATTTATGCCCTTTGTGACGACTTTGACACACCACAGGATGCACTCTGACGCTCTGACTTTGCCTTGTCCTATCTTGTATTTCGGTGACTTGTTTTTCCTTTGTATTTATGTTACTTGTTATGCCTTTTTCTTCTTCTTGATGTGTTAATTGGTCCCAATAAATGTCTTTGTTCTTCTTCTTCTATTTGCTGATGGTGCTGAGCCACTTTCTTCTTCTACAGAAAGTTCTAGATTAACAATTTCGTTAATGACTAAACCTGGAAAGGCTTTTGAAAGTGTCATAAACACTATGAGTTCGTTTGCATTACATTACCTATATATATTTTTTTTCCAAAATGTTAAGCCCTGAGCACGAGACGGGAATGATGCGCAGCGACTACAACCCATTTATTACGGATTTAAAACCCGTGACCACACCGGTCAAAAATTTGTCCGGAATTGTAATATATTTGGAACTACAAATTTTACAAAAAGAGACCCGAACATGATTATGGTAGGTAATGTTTTCAAAGTTATTGTGTGGAGGTTGGTCCGTCTTTAATCAACTATAACTTGCAGTGGTTCTACCAATTAGTAACACAGGGTCACAAGCTACGTAAACCGGCAGTCGTGTATTTTATTTTTTATAAGTATCAAGGGAGGTTGCGTTGGTTTGAATATGTGGAGAGGATGAAGGAAGAAAGTTTGATGAAACAAATATATCGAGCGAATGTGGGTGGAAGGGCCGGTAAGGGACGTCCCAGGCGAATAGACTTCAACTAAATAGGGAAGGTATTAGCAAAGGGCAAGATAAAAAGTACCCGAACCGGAGTGCGTGCATGCAACGACTAATGAATGTTGTTGAAGCGAAAGTGATCTGTCAAGATCGTGGCAAGTGGCAGTCTCTGGTCTCCGCCTACCCCTCTGGGATACAGGCGTGAGTTTATGTATGTCTGTAATTATCACAATTTTCTCCTCAGAATCAACGGGCAGAAGTGCCGCTGCGACGGCGCCGTGGTGGTGCAGGCGATAGTGCGGGCGCGAACAGCGGGCGTGCTGTTCACACGGCACCCCGACCATGGCGATCCCACCCGAATGCTCGTCACAGCTAGCTACGGCTTGGGAGAGGTGAGTACGCCGTAGTATTGCAGGCGATAAAGCCGGGTGCTGTTTACACGAGAACCCGACATCGCTGACCCTACCGGAAGTCTAATAACCCCTATGAAAGACAGTTAATTTATTTACATAATGCAATGTACTGTTTTACATTGATACACACCATCAAATTAGTTATGATTACCGAATTAGCATGCTGAAGTGACAGTGGGCCGGCCATATTAACCGAAGAACTGATAACCGATGGGGTAGACGAGTTCTCGAGTGGAGACCGCGGATCGGTAAACGTAGTGTGGGACGTCCTCAGACTCGGTGGAGCGATGATCTTCGCAGGGCGGCTGGATTTGAGTAGCCGAGTTGAATGAGAGTAGCCGAGGACCAAGAGTTGGATGAGAGTAGCCGAGGACCGTGCTCAGTGGCGTGCTATTGGAGAGGCCTATGTCCAGCAGTGGACAAGCATAGGCTGATGATGATGATGATGATACGCCATCAAATTAGTTAACCCGGTCTCTGACAACTATGTAATTTTAAGTCTCTTCTAGGCACGCCACATTATTAATTTGATGTGTGTTATGAATATCACATTGTGGTCTCAGAGTCCACTGGAGACGTAATTTATTTCAAACTTATATAAAGGTCATAAGGTCTGCGGTCAATAGACAATACAGAGGTACACCATCCTACTACGTAATATTATAAATGTGAAACTTTGTGAAGATGTTTGAATGTTTGATACTCAATCACGTAATAACGGCTGAACGGATTTACATGAAACATAACATACTCGATATCCCGGTAATGCGTTCCCGGGGAATAATATTTATTTTAAGTTTAAAATAGATGGCGATGTGCGAGCGGACGTTGTGTTTTAAAAATAGATGGCGTTGTGCAAGAATCGTATAAACGGATTCTGTGGCGGTACGAAGTTCGCCGGGACAGCCAGTATACCATAATATGAGAAACTGCGGCTCAGTCGCCCTAAATCCCCTTCCACAGAGCGTGGTCTCCGGCGCAGTGGAGCCCGACACATTCATCATTCAGCGTTCAGAAGACACCTCAATCTCCGGCCTGCAGCTGGTGTCCAGCCAGCTGGGCTCCAAGCAGCGGCGCGTGGCCCCCGACGGGTCTGTGGAGGAAGTGCCCGTACCGCAGCGCGAGCGGCCGAGTTTGAGCGAGGCCGAAGTGCTGGGCCTGGCGCGGGCGGCTCTGGCGCTGGAGCGGGCGTGGGCTGCGCCCAGGGACATCGAGTGGGCCGTGTGCGAGGTGGGCGCGGCAAATAAGTCAGGGTGGTAGTGACACAGCGGTGGTAGCCTAGTGGGTAGAACATTGGACTCGGAAGCGGAGACCCAGGTTCGATTCCCAGTGCGGGGATGTACCTATGACTTTGTTTTCTAAGTTATATACAAGTTATAGTAGCAATACCACTGACCTTTAAATCTTAAAAATTAGCTTTAAAAATTTAAAGAGTTCTTGTGTCGAGTCATGGTATCACTAGGTACTGACCATGGAACAAAATTTTGTTCTGTGGTAGTGACAGCTCATAGGAGCTCAAGTGATGACGTACTTCCGGCTTCGTAGACACTAGTTCTTTTTTTTCGCTTTGAAAATTAATTAAAGCAGCCCAAATCGAAATATTCTGCACAGGCTCTCAAAATTATCTATTTTTTCGAAAATATTTATAAAAACTGAAGTAATTTTTTTTACAATGACCATTGCAATTACTTACAACAATCATTTTGGAGCTAACTAAACCTAAAGTAGTCCCAATAGTTCCCGTACTTTCCGGCAGGATGGGCTATTCCTGCTGCAGGCGCGCCCCGTCACGTCACTGCAACGCTGGAGCGAACTAGAGCTATTGCACGAGCAGGACACACCCATAATGTCAGACGATACGCTCCTGTCCTTCGCCAACATCGGGGAGGTGAGCTGGGATTTAGCGACTTTGTTTAATTATTTCATGTTTATTTATTTAACTTTCGCAGCAAACCAACTCAACCAACAAAATAAAAACCCTATAACTCACAATGAAAAAGTCACAGTTTGATTACTGGTGTCATCTTATGAGCATTTTATATCACACCCACTCAAAAAGTGTCTCATGGCTCGTTCATAAACGGGTTACAAAGTTCTTAATTTCTTCCTTATATATGTGCGGCGGAAAAAGTTATATGGAATTTCATTCCTGCCCTCCGTAGCAGGGCAGGAATGTTACATGAAAGTCCATTCCTGCCCTGTTAGAGTTCTTTTGTTTGTTTGTTTGCTTGTATGGCGAACATAAAAAAATACAAACGTCATATATCAAAAACATTTTATAGGTGGGATTTTTTTTGTAATCGCTTTTCAATGAAAGGAGGCTGGCAACCTTTTTCTGCGAAAAAAAGTTTTTTACTAAATTGATAATTTAACAGTACTCTTTTTATTATTCTAATAGTAGTTTATGTGACTGTCACATAATGAGGGTTATTAAACCATAATACCAAGTTATGTGCAGTCTCATACACTACTTTATCTATACTCATGTCTTAATCTTCAAAGTAAGGAATCAAAGGAAAACACGTTTGACAAGCTTTGTACTATACATAAATCTACGGTTATTTTTGAAACAAAATGGCGCAGTTTCGACAAAAGTATCTTGACATTCAATCGTCTGCACTCAGTTTTGCGCGCGCAATTTTAGGTATTTTTAGTTGCACTTTTGGTACCACGAAAATGAAATTAGGTTTTGTATAGAGTCAACTTTTGACATTAAAAAAAAAACTTAAGTTTTGTTCCGTGATCACAGCAACATTTTAAAAAAAATAACTGTAACATAAAGTGAAAAATCTGACCTTTAATGTAACTTTATATTACACTTTTTTTTTTATTTTCTTTAAAGTTATGTATTGTTTAAAGCCTGTCAATATGTGTTTACCTTTGAATTCTTAATTTGAAGATTATGATATGAGTGTAGATTAGTAGATTGTACAACAAGTGCATAAAACGCACCATTTTACTCGAGACGTTTATCCATCCGAGCGAGCTTGCGAGCGAGGATAGATATAAAGTCGAGTGTAAAATGGGTTTTATGGACGAGTTGTACACTCTACTTTTCACTTCGATTGCGAGGAAATGAAACAGCAACATGTAAATATAGTAAATGCTAATTAAGTTGTAACACAAATATTACAATGAAAAAATAATTATGGTTCCCGCCAATTAACTTTTTTTTCTTTTTTTTTTCTGTAGGGACGTGACACCTGACTTAAGGTCGTTACATACTGCTCAGTTATAAAAACATTTTCTTTTTATAACTATGATAAGTTGTTGTTATGGCTTAAATACTATACTGATCTACTAAATTGAAAAATAAACAAATATAAAAAATAATAAATGAGACGAAATACAAATTATAAGTTTATTTCATGAAGTTTTATTGTGTACTTTGGCTGTTGGTATCTTTGCCTTGGTCTTAGAATACGAACGAAACGAAATAAAATAAAGAGGTTGTTGTATGAAGTTAAAGATGTTCGTGTGGCTGTTGCAGCGATTGCCTTGGTCTTCGACGAAGATTTTACTTTATGCTCTAGAGCATAAAAAGCGACTTTATGTCGCCTACGCACGACATAAAGACGAACTTTTAGAGCATGAGAAGTGAAATAGTAGATTGTACAACAAGTGCATAAAACGCACCATTTTACTCGAGACGTTTATTCATCCGAGCGAGCTTGCGAGCGAGGATAGATATAAAGTCGAGTGTAAAATGGGTTTTATGGACGAGTTGTACACTCTACTTTTCACTTCGATTGACGACATTATTTATCGTTAATCAAAAAACAATTTTAAGTTGTAACACAAATATTACAATGAAAAAATAATTATGGTTCCCGCCAATTAACTTTTTTTTCTTTTTTTTTTCTGTAGGGACGTGACACCTGACTTAAGATTGTTACATACTGCTCAGTTATAAAAACATTTTCTTTTTATAACTATGATAAGTTGTTGTTATGGCTTAAATACTATACTGATCTACTAAATTGAAAAATAAACAAATATAAAAAATAATAAATGAGACGAAATACAAATTATAAGTCATGAAGTTTTATTGTGTACTTTGGCTGTTGGTATCTTTGCCTTGGTCTTAGAATACGAACGAAACGAAATAAAATAAAGAGGTTGTTGTATGAAGTTAAAGATGTTCGTGTGGCTGTTGCAGCGATTGCCTTGGTCTTCGACGAAGATTTTACTTTATGCTCTAGAGCATAAAAAGCGACTTTATGTCGCCTACGCACGACATAAAGACGAACTTTTAGAGCATGAGAAGTGAAAAAATAATTTTATTTTCCTCGTAGGTGTAGTATAAAGCACTATGTATCACTCGGGAGAAAGTTCTATTTCTGTTCTCGAGTTTCCTTCGTTTTCCCCCCTCGGCGTACAATGTAGGTACTATTTTTAAGTTACCTACTGTTTGAATAAAAACCTACTCTTTGATAAAAACGGAAGGTGTCTAGGTTGCTGTCCTCATCACCTTGACAATAAATCGGATCTGTCGCACGGCAGCAAGGATTCCCCGAGCAATAATGATAACCATTGACTACGGAAATTAAGTGTGTTTTTGATAAGCAAAAATATTCACTTAAATACCCGCGCGATTTGAATTTGACATAACATTTATCTACCCACACCTAAGTAGTATAATAAAAATCTCGTGTCTGCGTGTCACAGTGTTATCGAACTCCTCCGAAACGGCTTCACCGATTCTTATGAAATTTTTTGTTGGTTGTTAGGTCTAAGAATAGGTCGTAGGCTAAACGGCAAAACAACGTTTGCCGGGTCAGCTATAATGCTCAGATGCACCTCCCTGAAAGTAATTCTGGCGGCGCCCATGGGCCCGACATTTACATTTTGTTGCAAGGTCACCCGTGACGTAAATGAATAAAGTGCATGAATGTGGAAGATGGCGTCGGTGCGAAAATCAAAGCATCACGTTACAAGCTTTATTTGTACTGTGTTACAAGGCATGTACTAATGGAGAACTTGCACTAAAATGTTTAATAGAATAGAAGAGGACACATTAAAAGATAAATGAACGTGGTATTTTTTTTTCTCTGCGACTAATACTTTTTATAGTATAACCAGTCGTTTATAATATAAAAGTCAATATAGTCACGTGGTTCTAAAACGCGCCATACAAATCGACCTTAGATTATGACTTCACTCCCTAACGTAACGCTTATAATGTATGAAGCGTTTATCAATATTTGACTTATCTCGTAAAATAATGTTTTTATGCGTGTAGGTACACCCTTATAAGAAAACGTTCAGAATACAATGCCAAAACGAATTCTAATAAGTTTTATGTTATTAGAGTAACTTTATTTTTCGCATATTTTGTGACCCCGAAAACCCCGAACAAACTATTTCTATTGTTTTATTTTTAAATTTTTCCTAGGTTTTTATATGATTTCTATGGTATAAAAACAAAGTCACTTCAATCTAAGTTAGACCACAGAGGAGTTCCCCATTGAGAAACATGTTTCAGATACTTACAAAGTTTCTGAAACAACACGCAGATGTTTACAGAAACAATGTTTCTTCTGGGACTTGGCCGTCCACATCTAAGTTGTTTCAAATAAGTCGCCTTTTTTGGAATTTCCAAAGTTTCGAAATTTCTTCGTATGCGTAATTTTTCTTGATTTTCTTTTTGTAATCTGTAGTCGAGCAATCCCATAATAACTTTCCTTTGTTTCAAATAATTCTATTTATTTAAAAATGCTGTGTCGTCCCACACAACCGCCATGTTGATAAACCACCGAAACATACGTCCACACTTGTACACGGTGTTTGGGCAAGAATATCTAGCTCTATTAGCCCTCTAATTGTATTTAAATTATAATATTGCAATAAAAAGCTTGTGTGGTTTGTTTGACACTTTTGACACTGACTTTATTTTCTGAAGAGACAAGATTATGAAGGAAATAGGTACAGCAAACTAAAAAGGTGTATATCTAACCGAACACACGGCCATTGCGAAACTGATTTGTTTCGGTGCTCTCACTCTCCACTACCATCGGGAAGCATAGAAACACGTGGTATTCACCGCAACAGTTTCCACGTATATTTAATATTTTGTTTTTGAAACTTTGTTCATAAGCAATTGTTTCTTAGTGATTGGTGAGTGAGTGGTGGTGATATGGGCTTTACCTTGGCTTTACTGTGACGTTTGCTCCGCAGGTCCTCCCCAAGCCAGTTTCCCCTCTGTCGCAGGACATTGTGACGGGCCCGCTCACAGAATCGCTCGACTCCTTCGTCGGCGACGCGCCGGCGGAGTTCCTCACCACTTGCGGCATCACGCATCACAGGCTGTATATGGACACGTATAATGTGAGTGCGACAGTGGTTTGAAAATCAAAAATACTAGTACTTACAGCCAGTGTTGCTAAGCATTTGCCGATGTAATAAATGATTTGCCAATCGTTGATACAAATAAATAAAATTTTTACTTTTTACTTTTTACATATAATTGAAATCAAGAGATAGAAAATTGGGATGCGTATTTCTTGGATAAACAATAAGCAATTAACTGGATATATATACAGGGTGTTTAACAGACATCACCATCATCATTCAGCCATAAGAAGTCCACTGCTGGACATAGGCCTCCTCCGTAGATTTCCAAAAAGACCGGTTGGAAGCGGCTTGCATCCAGCGTCTTCCTCCACTTGGATGAGGTCATCTGTCCATCTTGTGGCTGGTCGTCCTACGCTGCGCTTGCCAATATGTGGTCTCCATTCGAGAACTTTTCGGTTTACGTTAAAAGGCTTACATATCTAAGTTTTGCCGCTTTTATGTCGAAGTAAATGTCTGATGCAGACTTTTCCATCAGACGACGTACCGAAAGTCTCCGGCGAAAGTGGACGTGGGGCTGCGCATGACTGAGATGTCCATCCACGGGCACACAGTCGCCGACGAGCACACGCTGAGCGTGGCGAGACACATACACCAGCCGCGCTTCTTGGACAAGCCTAAACAGATGCTGCTCATGGTTCAGGTGAGAACTACTGAGATTAGATTTATCTAATATATAAAAATCTCGTGTCACAGTGTTTGTTATCAAACTCCTCAGAAACGGCTTCACCGATTTTTATGATTTTTTTTGTGCTGATTGGTCTGAGAATAGGTCGTAGGCTAATTAATATTGCATAACAACGTTTGCCGATTGTAAAAACCTATTTAGAGGCTAAAAATTCCACCCATGCCGGGACTTGAACCCGCAACCTCTGGCTAAGCGTACCAGCGCTCTCCCAACTGAGCTAATGGGCAAGTGCAGGCATCGGTGAAATTTCGAGCCTCTTTACAAACTTCTCTATATTACCAGTATTACGTACAGGCAGCTACATCTGGCCGAAGCGAATAACACTATTAATAAACCTATTTAGAGGCTAAAAATTCCACCCATGCCGGGACTTGAACCCGCGACCTCTAGCTAACCGTGCCAGCGCTCTCCCAACAGGGCAAGTGCAGGCATCGGTGAAATTTTGAACCTCTTTACAAGTGCAGCCATCGGTGAAATTTCGAATCTCTTTACAAACTTATCTGTATTACGTACAGGCAGCGACATCTAACTGAAGTAATTTACATCACTTGCAGCCCCGAGTAACCAGCTTTGTATTTAGGTTTTTATATCGGAATGATATCGCTGTACCATGATTATATTATTTTTGTTGCGCTAATCCATGCTGACGACAATTTTAAAATAATATAATCATGTAGGTACAGCGATATCATTCAGATGTAGAAACCTAACTGCAAAGTGGGTTACTCGCGGCTGCAAGTGATGATGAAAATCGCTTCAGACAGATGGCGCTGCCTTTACGTAATACAGAGCAGTTTGTAAATAGGTTCGAAATTTCGCCGATGCCTACACTTGCCCATTAGCTCAGTAGGGAGAGCGCTGGCACGGTAAGCCAGAGGTCGCGGGTTCAAGTCCCGGCATGGGTGGAATTTATTGCCTCTAAATAGGTTTTTAAAATTGCAGTCCTTGTTCATGTCCAAATGGGTGGCGAAGAAATCTATTAAAAAAAACAAGAAGTTCCACATCGATGAATTCGTGAGTGACGAACCGAAAACGATGCTCGCCGCCATAGAGGCGAGTTTTCCGCATCTCACCGCTATACTGAACAATCACATGTGGACCTCGACAGCCAGTTCGGCGAGCCAGATTATTGCAATGTCGATCTTATTGGAAGGGGGGCAAGGTGAGTTTTTGGTCCAGCCGTGTAAAAGAGCCAAGAAAACATCCTTGAAAAGACCTTACAATGCATAATTTCTAAAATTTACTGTACGTAAAATACACAGCATATTCCATTTATTTATCTCTAATATCACCAGTACTTGAAGTGTAAAAAAGGCCCTTTACTTGTAATGTACAAAATATGAAATGTACTATAGGGAAGAGCGGGTGATCGTGCTCTTCCACTATAAAGGGAAATTTCCCGCCAGGCAGATCGTATGCCTGGGGACGGCCGGTCCGACTGATGTTCGTCGGACGTTATATTTATGGTATGTCATGTGAAACATTTTGCTTGCGCGATGTAGGAATGTTGGAGTTTATAGTGCGCGCGCAGAGTTGACATGTGCTCGCCACAGTACATACTGTACATTAAATAAAGTAATCCGGCACTGACCGGATTGGTTCTGTGGCCTGCTTACCCCCGGATTCTCGCACACTGACAATCTGTTAATCTGGTGTTTACAGCTGTCAGAATCGTATTACCACCGTATAACTTCGCATGTTTACAGATAACTGTAAACATTGAACTGTAGGTACATAATTTACATGGTAGCAAATAGTACCTACCTCAGCATCGCGCGCGATAAGGCGATCAAGTGTCGTGCCATCTCAATCATCACTCGCTGGTTTAAGCAAGATGACGCAACCCTTTTCGAAACTGTTGCGGCGAATTAAATTACTAGTAGAATGCCCGCCCAAAAATATATATCAAATTACTTTTCTTGTTATAATAAAAAAAAAAAATGCGTGCGTGCGTGTATGCAACGACTAATGAATGTTGAGGAAGCGAAAGTGATCTGTCAGGATCGTGGCAAGTGGCAGTCTCTGGTCTCTGCCTACCCCTCTGGGATACAGGCGTGAGTTTATGTATGTATGTATGTAATAAAAAAAATGGTTCTGTCCATTGCAAAGTCATCCCGACTGCGTGGGTTTTTGGTCGGATTATCTGCAGACTTCACGCTCGAGCAATGCAACGAGATCGGCGCGATGCTGAGTTCAGGCGAGACGGTGTCGGCCGACGTGCCGCTCGCACTGGAGAGGCTGGCGCGCGCGCTGGACGCGTCGGGTCGCGCCGCGGTGTTCCGCGGCCTGGAGCCCGCGCGGGCGATGCATTGGCTCGAAGACAACCTGCCGGAAATTTATGCGGAGGTGCAGGCCTTCTTGGGACAGCACGGCCACCGGGCGCTTATGGAGGTACGTTGGCTTGAGGCTGTTCTTACGTGGAGCGTGCTGTCTCGCTTGCAAGATTTAATAATTTTAGTGATTGTAACAAAATGAGTGTACTTTTCATAAATGTAGTCTGAGGGTTTGATAGTCAATACAATTACAGCATTCAAGACGTATGTTTCTTATCCTGTACTAAGTTTTTGATTGCGAAAATTTGATTCCAAAATTAATCATTTTGCCTTAAGAGGGCTCCTCGGCGTCAAAGTTCTGTACAAACGTAGTTTGGTGTTACTTTACAACAGCGGAGAGTTACAGACGGACAGACAGACGGACGGACATGGCGAAACTATAAGGATTCCTTGTCGACTACGGAATCCTAAAAATCAATTGCTCTTTGGTGGTCTCGCTAAAACTCGAGAACGGCCGATTTGGTTTATTTTTTATTTTTGTGCAAGTCCAGTGAGTTTAAATGATGAGAACAAAAAAAACATAAATGTTCACGGGGTCGTCTAGTATCAAACAAAACATGTTCGCTCCGCAGTTCGACATGGCGACAAAGCCGTGGGCGCTGCAGCCGGAGCAACTAATGCGTGTGCTGCAGAACACGCCGGCGCCCGCGCCGCCCGCCGCCACGCGCGCTCGGAGCGACGCCGACCTCATCGCCGGCCTTACCACGCCCAAGAAGCCTAGCACCAGGTGAGTAACACCAGCGACTACTTCGAACCAGCTGAGAGCCGCTAGAGACGAGATAAGTCTCAATACGGTATGTGACACGATCAACAATAAATTCTTAAATATTTTTAAATAGATTAAACATGTCGTAAGCCAGTATTTTCATACAAAATTCCGTTTTAAAAGTAACTCATTCGATATTTTGTCAAATACCCACTTCATGATCGAACCCAGACGCATGCACCAACGACGGTGGTGTTTTAGAAGCACCATTAGCTTCTTCTTAGCGTATCTATGGCAAACAAGGTACGCCATCGTGGTGAAAGGATTTTACAAACTGCGTCAGGAGATTGTTGTTCAGGGTGTGCCAACCACCAACCGTACTGAACACAATAGGCACATTGTATGCTCCACTAGCTGACTCTCCTGTGAAGGGAGACGTGAGAAACATACCGAAACAGTGATCTCCGTGAGACAAAACCTATGCCTTGGTAGTGGGCATAGGTGAAGAAAAATCTTTCTCTCTCACTCAAGCGTTAAAGCCGGCCTCACCATGCCTGTCAATCCAGAATTATGTGAGAAAAACTAGTTTCCACTGAGAATCTCACTGAAACACCACTCGCGAACTGGTGGAGGAAACTAGACTCTACCTTGAAATCGCTTTTTTTTAATAAAATAAACCTTTATACAAAAACATTAGTGAAAGTGTAACTTATAAATAGCGTTAAGGGTATTTATATATACAACCAGCAGCGTTTTCTACAGTTTACATATTTATAGGCACAAGCTCATGGTAAGCGTAATAGTCGCGGTGGGCGGCGGATTGCAGCCCGTATTATCTTTCACTTTTGAGAGAAGACATGTGCTCGGCATTCGACTGCCTCGATGGTCAAGCGGTATCACGAGTGATTACCACGCCGGATTTCGTGGATTCGATTCCCAATCGGGGCCGTCATATATTTGTACACATGGCCTCAGTCTGGGTGTATTTCCATATTTGTGATGTCCTTCCCTGGTTAGCACAGGGTAACCTAGTTTGGGACCAGGACAAGTGATCGTGTTGTGTGGGAGTTATCCTACTAAGATGATGTTTGGATGTTTGTTACGCAATAACGGCTGAACGGATTTACATGAAACTTGGCGTGCAGAGAGACAAACATATAGCAGATAGCATACTGCGTTCCCGTGGGATAATATTTATTTTATTTTTAAAACAGATGGCGTTGTGCGAGCGAAAGTTGTGTTTTAAAAATAGATGGCGTAGTGCAATACGGATTCTGTGGCGGTACGAAGTTCGCCGGGACAGCTAGTTATTAATATTTGCGGTGCGTATAGGTTGTTTAAGTAAGAACGAATTATTCTTATAATATTACAAACAATTGCTATAACAACCATTCCAGAAAAATGCTCGCCTGGATCCTGCCGCTGTGCCGCCGCATGGTGGTGAACCGTGAGACGACGAAAGACCAGCTGATCCTCGGCCTCCACAAGGTGCGGCTGGCGCTGCGGAGGCTGGGCCGGCTGCTGGCGCGCCGCTGGCTGCTGCCCGATGTGGACATGCTCTTCTACTTCCGGCTCGAGGAGCTGAGGGCCTACTTGGAGACCAGGGACCCCGTGCTCCTGAGGAAGTTAGTCTTTTTAGGCTCGCTCGGCTTTGGTCTGGTGTAAACAGTGTTTTTAAATACTAAATTGATAGTAGAGCTTGAATGAGTGACCTAGAACGACCAAACCACTTGATAGTAATTATTTATTCTCGTTTACAGCTGGACCAAAGCTGAATGAAGTGATATAATTGTGTATTAAAAATCTAGATAGGGATGCCAACCGGACCCTGTTAGTAATGGAATAGAAAAATCCTTATTGCACAATAAACATATTGTACAAAGGCGAGCTTATTACTAACGAGTATTTTCTTCCAGCTAAGCTTGGGTTATATGAATAGTGGAAGGGGTAGGGGGTACTGAGCCTACGGGATCTCTAGGATACAGGCGAGTGCGTGTGTGTGTTATGTGGATATTGGAAGGGCTAATAAGCCTTCGGGATCTTTGGAATACAGGCGTATGTCTGTGTGTGTGTGTGTGTGCGTGCGTGCGTGCGTGTGTCTGTCGCCTTGCTACCCGTGCATGTTATTACAAACCGCACCAATCCCAGGGCGACCCAGCGACGCCAGTACTGGCCGGCGTGGGGCAAGCTCTCGTTCGCGGAGCTGAACACGGGCTGGCCGCGGCCGCAGGCGCGCGCGGCGCCCCGGCTCCAGGGCGCGGGCGCCCGCCTCGCCGCGACCCCGGTCTGCGCCGCCGCGGGGGACGTCGTCGCCAGGGCCGCCGTCATCAAGGACTTGGCTGACGTGAGTGTCTCACGGGAAGTGCCTCCAACAAACAACTACCTAAACTAGCACTGAACGATACAGGAAAGACTGTTTTTAGATTTTGGGTTATTTCAATAATACGTGCTACGTTCTAGATAATTCAGTCCAATTGGGTATTTGACAAAATATTAAATGAGTTGCTTTTAAAACGGAATTTTGTATGAAAATACTGGCTTATGACGTCACATTTTAGAGCACTCTTTATATGTTTAATCTATTCAAAAATTGTAATAACTAGTAATTGACTAAAAGAGATACATTTTACGAGATATTTTGTAATTTTTGTTTTAATCGAGCATATGAAATAATTTATTGTGGATCGTGTCAAATACCGTATTCAATAGGTACATTTCCTGCAGTTAGTTAGACCTGAGATTTCCGCACTTGGCCTCATAGTTGGGCCATTGTACGTAGCAAGCGCTGAGGTATGTAAATACCTCAGACATTAGGGTTTCCTCAAGATGTTTTCCTTCCCAATTAGGGAGTGGTATTGCTCCTACAACTTCACAAATGTACGTAACTTAGGAAACAAAGTCATGCCCGGATTTGAACCCACGACCTTCCAAATAAGAAGCCGGCGTACTACCGCTTCGCTACCACCGCTCTTTTTTCCTTGAACTTAATTCAGGAACCACTTTGTGTCGGAAGAGTCCGACCAGGTTTCGCTCATCCTTATCTTTTGATTCCAAAATTAAGTTAAGAATGTGATATTACACCCTTATTTATAAAAACACTCCTTTAAATAGTCTGTAGTAAGGGGAAACACGTAACCACAGATTATTTAAACTGCCCCTGAGGAGTGTTTTAGAGGAACCGTGTTTTAGAAGCGGTGTTAGCCTAGTGGGTAGAACATTGGACTCGGAAGCGGGAGACCCAGGTTCGATTCCCAGTGCGGGCATGTACCTATTAATTTTTTTTCTAAGTTACATTTGTGAAGTTATAGTAGCAATACCACTCGCTAAACTAACCTGGGTGTCTGAGCTATTCACATACCTCAGCGCCTGAAATCGCCAATCCGCGGTGGACACACGTGGTGATTAAGCCCATACTCTCTCTCTGAGAGAAGGCCTGTGCCCTACAGTGGGACGTATATGGGCTGCTTATGATGTTTTTATAAAATATTTTCCAGGGCGTAATATTTTGTGTTAGCAATAATCTTATAACAATCATAGTATAATGGTACCAAATACAAAAACCACTATGTAAAACAAAAAATAAGCAGTTTTCTCGTGTAAAGTCGCGTTATCAATGTATATAATATGAATTGCCACAAATCTTTTCAAAGCTTTTCACATCTTTGTCAACAGATTGGCGAGCTGCAGCAGGGGGATATTCTGATTACTCACTCGACAGACATCGGATGGTCCCCGTACTTCCCTCTTATCTCTGGGATAGTCACTGAACTCGGCGGGCTTATATCTCACGGTTAGTCACTGAATATTTTTGAATTAAAAAAGGGTTTGGTTTTATCTAGGGCTCAACCCCGGTTCCTGGTACACTAACAATGTGTTAATTTACTGTTGATAGCTGTCAATTGTTTTTTTTTCGTATGCACTAACAGACTATGTACGAGAAGTAAGGGGTTAGGTTAAAGGCCTTGTACAAACTCAGCTAATGTTCTGTTTGGGCTGTCGTGTAAAAGCACTGCAATGTGGTGACGTCTATTTAATTTCATTCAGATTCGGTCTATATGTACACGAACCGTTGAATTGTTGATTGAATTGTCCTTCATTAATAGCATTGATTAAAGAAATATAAACTAGAACTGTAGTTCCCTTTTCTATATACAATTAAGTGTTCACTATCCATTAAAAAAAATGTTTACATCCGGACCGAATCTGAACGAAACCATAAGCGCAATTTTCGTTTGTGAAATCGTTAGTGACGCGTCAACGTTGTTGTAGACAATTCTGTAATAAATTCAAAGATATTTTTCGGCAGGCGCGGTGATAGCGCGCGAGTACGGCTTGCCGTGCCTTGTGGGGGCGGCGGGCGCCACCGACCTGTTCCAGACGGGCGACCTGGTGCGTCTCTCGGGCGCCACGGGTGTCATAGAGAAGGTGCAGACGGCTGACGGGGACACTGACGAGTTTGTCGTGGTTTAAATTTATTTTGTGTATGGTATACAGCGGGGTCTAAAGACGAGCGCCTAGAGTCTTATAACGCATCGTGGTTCAATAAAGCAGGGTTTCCCAAACTTATTTTTACTTTGACGCCTTTGGGAGTTTCTTATTTCTTTGCGACGCCCAAGTACCTACCGGTGTGCAGTTCTACGTAGTAACAGGTTATAAAAAAATCAAGATGTTCAGCACCCAATTCTTCACAAAGTTTTTTAAGCGCGACGCGTCAATCTGTGTGGATCGCTTAGCGACGCCCCGTTTGGGAAGCCCTGCGAAAAAGTGATAGATAGAGAACACTTTATTACAAATGCTGGGGCCTATTTCATAAGACAATTCGATGTACATTGCAAAGTCGATTAACCCACGCATTTAACAAAACGACTGTGCTAGGCAATGTATTGTTGTAAGTGATGTTATTGATGTCACATGGCTGTTATTTGACGCTATTTCGTAGTCTACTAAGCAATAGCATTTCCCCGCGCTAATTGAACAGGCATCCTTCGCGAAGGAGATCGAATCGCGCGAGGCACCGAGTTAAGTTGCACAGGAATACCATTGGTATGCGATTGGTTACTAGTCTACCTAATATCACAACTATGCATTTAAGAGTCTTGGCTCCCTAACTGGACTGAGGACGTAGATCCGGCTTCATCCCTCCGGACTCGTGGTCCCGGAGGGATGAAGCAATAAGGACTTGCATTTATCTAAGCTTACTTGGGGGGACAATAAGGAATTTGCATTTATCTAAGCTTACAGTATTTTTTGTCTTTCTGTCCTGTGAAATTATGGCAACACCGTCTTGCTTACAAGAGTAGAGCCTACGCCGTCCATGTTAGGCAGAACGACAGGAGGCAGATTTCGTACAAAGTACCAAATGTTCAGAAAGATCTGTCCTATTAATTTATTTTTGTCGCGAAGTTTTTCGCCATCTAAACACATATCGCAGGAGGTATAAAACGCGTAATTTTCTTTTACTTCCCTCTCGTTTGCATATTTCACGTTTTATGATCGTAAGTCTTGAGTAGACTTTTGACAAATCTTGTCTGAGACTAGAAAACAAAATTACGGACAGATAATTATGAAATTCAGAGGCAGTTTTCGTTTCGCAGCCTCAAAGTGCTGGAACGACTTACCACCGCCTCTTAGAAACGCAAAATCAAAATACACATTTAATAAACAGTGTAAAATATGGCTCCTATCTGTACAAAAGTCTTCCAGTAACTGGAGCATTGCTGCGAACGTCAACATATAAGAAAAAGGGTATTGGGAGGGGGCATTGAAGGGAAACATGCGGGGCGGACTCGCGCACGAGGGGTTCCGTGCCATTTTCTGTGCAGCATTGGACAATAAGATCGAGAAAAGAATTGGTAAAATGATCGCGTTTGTTATGTGACTGTTTGTTTTATTTTAGTTTCATTATTTATTTTGCAAGACGGACCACAGAACGGACGGACAGGCAGTGGAGACTTAGTGGTGGGGTCCCTTATCATTTGAAAAATAAAAGAAACTGCTTACTTGTAGTACCGGTTGGTCTCTTCCGTTTATTTTGTTTTATTTTATACTTTTATACTGATTCCAAATTATTGTTAATTATTTAATGCTTAATATTATGCCTCACTGTTTTTTATTTATAAGGAATACGTGTAGAAAATCGCGGCGGAGACTGAAAAACAGCATTAATGCTGAGGCTCCGACCATTTCAAAAGTGTGTTAAATTAAATTACTCTTATGTTAAGAAGCAAATTTGTTACTTTTGAATAAAGTTCTTTTTTTATTTTTATTTAAATAAGAATCGGTAACTGTAAGAGAGAAGTCATTTGTTAAATAAAGTATTGTTTTGTTTGCTGTAATTAGCTTCGTCTTTTTGTTGTCGACAAGACAAATAAAATCTGAAATGTCTGTGAAGAAATGTGAAATGAAATTTATAGATTACTTTATTAATCTTTATTATTGTAGTGTCCTCACAATAACGTGTTAGCACGCAACTTTGTGCGGACCGTGTCCGTATCCACATAGTAATATATAAAATATTAGTTTACTTAGAACAAAATAAATACCAACGCTTCCTAATGCCCCTGTGGCATTTGTTTCCACTTAAACACCAATAATATATTAGGTAATTTCTTTATGTTGTCTCAGCAACTACCAATCAACATGAAGAAATTGTTGGTATGGCCTCGATTTAAAACGACGAAAAAAACACATTACACCAATCTGTACAGTTAGATTCTGAAGAGCAAAGGCTTAGTATTAGACAGAAACATAAATACATTCAACAAGTTGAGTTAGCACCTCGTGACATTCAAATAAATAGAGTAGAATAGAACCAGTTTCAATCCTGAATTCGTCAGCCTATTTTTTAAACAACTTGTTATTGAAATCGCTCTATTTACATAATTTACTGACATAATTTCAGTAACAACTTTGCTTTCGCAGACTTCATATTTTTATCGTTTCACTTAAAGACTTTCGTATTGATTGGACATGCCTTTGAAAAACTCGGTGTAAATAACTATTGTTCCAAGAGTTAGAGGCCCCATTACATGAAATGTACAAAATAAAGTGAGACAAATTTGTCAAACATGCGTATTAATTTGTGAATGTAAATAATTACATATGTTATTATTTCGCTTAGCCTATGATAGTATAATGTTACCGCGCATTCACACTTAATAAGATACACACTCACAGAGATGCCCGAATGTGATACGTTAAAATGGGTTCTAGACCCCGAACAACTAAATTCATTACAGAAGAGTTCATTAGAGTACACTTGGATATTCGGGCTTAAATTACAAGCTATCTTAGACTAAGGCGATTGGCGTACAACTTACGTTATAACTATATTATAAATAGACAAATGTTAGGTAGGTTTAACTTAATGAAATTCTATTGAATCCAATTTTATGGTTTTAACGTAAGTCATATAACAGTCTATTGAAAAGTAGGTAGGTAATACTCCGCAAGTATTGTGTCGTATGTCACGTAAACTTTCCCTTCCCAAAAAAATCTCAGAATATTTTAAATTCTGAACACGGGTCTATTAATTAGTGCAAAATTGCCTCTGTCAACCAAATTGCTAGATTAACTTACTAAAAACAATATTTGTAAGATTATAGGTCCGTGATGATACTGATGTGTCATTCCATGAAATTTTGGGGACATTTTTTTAATGACAGTTCCGTCTCTGCCGACTACTAACGAGCCAGACACGGGTGTGACACAATTACTGTTGACCGGTTATTCAAATTGTAGTTGTAGGTTCGACGGGGGACAAGGCTTTGGAGCCCAAAGAGCGCAATTTTTACGCTTTTTTTTTTGTGAAAAAACTAATTGGTATCAAAGACACGTGCGATCCCCAAAAATAATCTATCGGAAAATGAACATTACTCTCGGAATACTTGCTCTTGACCAAACGGTACATTTACGATGAATGACAGATGATAAGCCGGGTCTAGAAGCCTTGCGAGGCCGTCTCGCCTAGGCAACGCCGCCTCGCGCGAGTCGAGCGGTTTTTTGTTCGCGCTCAAAGGCGGACTTCCAGATTGCCTCAACACCCAGGACAGTAGTGTAGTGTTCGTGCATCGCCTGAGATAGATGTCCGAAATTTCCCCTTATGACCCGGGGTGCGACCACGTAAGTCCTCCATTGTGTGGAGTTGTCTGATTTAGCCTACTCCGAACTGTCAAATATATACATCTAAATGCTTGACCCGATAGAGTGGAAAGTTACCTAACACAAGGGCTGTACAAGTGTCTATGTGATCAAAACTGACCGCCCATCCGAATGTGTCGAATGCGCAAATCTATCCTGCAAGTCCGGACCCGGCTTTACTTAAAACTAGGATTACACATTTCATGACTACGGGTCGGCGTCGGGAGCCGGCGCTTACTCTGAACTTGTAACTCTTAAGAGTAAGTACTCTTGATTGTGACCGAATGACGGCATGTTGGGACATGACGTTCAAAACATTCGAGACTAATTCAGACCGCAAGCAGCACAATTTCAATAAAGAAGAATAATGAATTATTATTCCGTTCGGACTGTTAGCGGAAAAAACAATTAATTTGAATTATTACTCTGATATTATACGTTTGCGATAGAGAAAAATTGGCTCTAATTTCTACACGGTTTGAGCCATTCCGAAACAACGCGAAGTGTCAAATCTTTTCCTGGGCAAGTGCCGTCACTCGGCACACAACAGCTCCATCTACATTAATAAGTTTTTTCATTGGAGGCCCTATGCTTAATTACTCTATAGATAAGTCGATACATACAATTATGTTTACTTAAAAATCGAGGCCAATATTTACGTACGAATCGCCGTACTCCCCGTCTTAGGGCGCTTATACACAGGCGGCACGTGTGCCAACTGCAGCCGTCGACGCGCCAACGGCAGTCGCCGACATGTCGGCGTCGAATATCCGCGCCGAGCGCCGACGTCTTGTCGATGGCTGCAGTTGGCGCGAGTGCCGCTCGTGTATAAGCGCCCTTAGCCTAACTTTGTTATCACCATCTTAGTGCGCTCAGACCAAGTGAGCTCGAATAACTAATCCGACGATACTCGTATCCTGCATCGGGGCCACTCAGAAGTAACGTCCAATCTTAGTAATGGGAACTTGTTCTACTCATTAGATCCAACTTGGATGTAACGTAAAACAAAATGGCGTCGATAGAAGGAACTCCCGCGTAATAAGAAAACTATTGTCGGTCCAACCGTTTAACTTTTGACAGCTCAATTTAGTGATGTTCTATGAAGTTACCGATTCGATTTTTATGATAATCTACTAAAATTATGTTTAAGTTTTAATCGATTGATTGCATTCCTATTTTATTTTGATGTTTATATAGTTTGTCTGTCTGAGCGTGAGAAACTAAAAACTACCCAACGAGTTTTCATATTAATTTGTTTTATAATATTTAAATCTAATTTCTTATAGTATAGACCTTTGTAATAACACAGGTTTATATTTTTAATAGAAAATCAATTTGAATAGTCTTAGTTACACAATCTACTCGTTATAATATTGTCGAAGACACGTCGCTTCACTAATAATCACTATTGTGAAAAAAGAAAGGTGTCTATGAAGTGTTGCATTTTTCGCCTATAGTTTCCTGTCAAATAAATAAGGAACTTAATGTGTGCGTATCTGTCAAAAGTTAAATAAACGACTGGACCGCTGAGCTTGCCATTTCAACAAAAAATAATAATAAGCTATGTTTGCCACCAATTTCATCCCTCGTAACAAATCTGTGGACATTTTAGCGCGAGTTACACGCTGCGTTTGTACGAAAACACGGTAAAACCCCGATTACTTTACAATCAGAGTACACAGTTTTGTTGATGACTCACTCGGTCCGAGTGCACTAAGTTCGTAAAGACATTAATTTGCACTCAAACTGCTAAGCGAAATCCGTCCTTTTAATATACTATGCAATGCAGCAGAGAAATACAGAAGACATCTCTTGGAGATTTAAAACTTTTTCACAGCGAGGGGACTACAGCGATCGTTACTTTCTTCTTATTTTACATTCTTACACAGTAATTTTTTTTGTGGATTTACAGCCGAGGCATTTAGTACCCTGGTGATTCCGAGATCCATTTTGTAGGATACACAAAAATCTGGTCAGTGTTAATCCGCGTCGGGGTTGAACGCGATTGTTCATTACTAATGAATGAATCATTAGGTAAAAGTTGCTAAAACGTTGGAATTAAGTTTACCTAATAAATAACCGCGATTGGACCCGTTAAATATGCAACGTGTTGATTTGTAAAGTAACGCCCGACTCAGGGTACTTTCTACTCATCAACAGGAACAACTTTTGATATCGGGTCGCTTCGAAATCGCGAGAAAAAAAAGGGCTGTGCCATAAATTATATACTTAGGGCCGGTTTCAGAATCGTGAAATCACTTATTAAAAACTTAAGTAACGTTCTGTCGCGCTCTTTTCTGAGACATTCGAAGAGACAGCACTACAGTTAACCATTTATATTCTTTTTTTTGTTGCACTAACCCGTGCAGTTACTTAGCGAATTTCTCCATTCAGAAACTGACCGTTACTGAACAAAATGTATGGAACAGCTGTTTTAGTTTTGAAGATCTTAGAGTTGGTCCCATAGTAAATTGTTCGTATTGATGAGTAGAAACTACCCTGAGTCGGGCGTTACTTTACAAATCAACATCCTGTAAAGCTAAAGTCGAGGAGTTGAATTGTCCTATGTGAAATTAGTGCATCAAAGCAAAGGCGGTTCACAATTCCCCGTGAAAGTAATAACTTCGGTTGTAAAGCCACTAAAGTTTCACTGTGTACGTTAACTACAATCTAAGGTACCACCATGGCCGCATGATGCAACTTTAGATCTAAAACTGACGGCGCTTGACCACTGATGAAACGAAACGTCAATTATACAGTCCTAACTAGAAGATAAGGGTCATATGTTACATTGGTTTGGCCCATATGAGAATAATATGGTCAAGAATGCATGACAGGATAATAGCGAGAAACTCCTGTCATCCGCATTACTTTGTCCGACATTTTAATTCTTACTTCACTCGTTTTAGCAAAATAGTCATTGCTAACAAAACTACCACACTTTGTGACAAGTAACCTTGACACGTCATGACGAACTATTGGTTATGCACGTTAACTCTGGTTGATGATAAGATATTTCAAAATATAGTCAATTTAAGCATAATATTGTCAAAGTAAATATTAATATTTCGTCACCGGTGGTCAAAAACACGTCTCTTAATATTTGACATTTGGTTAGGCTTCACAGCCAGTTACATAAAATATAATATTTCATTTTCATACACTACTTATACGTTGTGGTTATACAAAGAAGTGTACACACAAATAGATACGCTGTTTAAAGGGGGATATAATAAACAATAGATGTACAAGAGTCATGTATCCCTTTAGAAACATACCCAAGTATACATACTATAGTTTATATACGTTATCATAATTATATTAAAAAAACACTTAAGAGAACACAGTATGCCTGAAAATACGCCAGAGCACAAGATCAACGTACAGTCTACAGCGCATCAACCTTTACATTTTAGTTGCAAAGTCACCCGTAACGTAATTGAATAGGGCGCAAGAGTGTAAAAGTCGATGTACTGTCGAATGTGTAAACAAAATATAAGCTTCACGACTAACATAAGAAGGAACCTAGTTTGTGAGTGGCTTCTTTAAAAAACAAACAAAACGAAGGCTTTCGAAGGCCGAAAAGAAAAATAACTTACAGAGCTAGCGCTAAATTCTTCGTGTATAACAAAAAATATACATTAGCTGCGATTCCGGTACCAAAAAGACCAAATTTGATAATTATAAAATTCTGCAATCTTAAACACATTAAATAGCCTTTTTTATTCATATTTCTTTGTCAATTTTAGCTTCACGTAACTGTCATATAGCAGAATCGCAACCGTTGTTTAACTAATAAAAAGTCACTTTCGGATTTAAAAAATAAAAATAAAAGAAATTCAACAAGACCTCGTGACGTCGAGGGCTGTGAAGATATCACATAGCATCAACGTACGACATTCAGATTAAATTCTTCCCGAACAAACAAAAATTTAGTACCGGCAATGTGATATATTCACGAAGGTATATAGATATTACGCTAAGGTTACGGCGTTTAGTTCCCGGAACATGCATATCGCGCACAGCGATATGTTTACAATTTAAGATTCACCGTGAAAATATGTTGCTTCTCCAATATTGCAAATTCACTTTCAATTGTCTAATAACCTAAACTACATCTTTCTTATCAGTTTCCATTCCTGGTGTCTGGTCTCCATATTCGTTAAAAATCGCGAAAATATGTTGCTGCGCCAATATTACAAACGTTGATAATAAATTTTCAATTGTCCAATAACCTAAAATACATCTGTGTTTTGTTACCACCTTCCATTCTTACAATGTCTTTCATCCGGTCTCCATATTCGTTAACGAAACGATCATAGATTAAATATGTCCAAACTCGAAAGCTTATCTTAGCTGTCACCACTATTGCAAATACGACTTCTAGTTTACTAACTTAAATTGATATTTTTGATGTTTTTTTTTTATAAAACAAATCAAAAACAAGAATTGCCTGTTAAATGTCTATAATCATCTCCGAAATATACCCAAATTATTTGTCCGGAAAAACAGACGACGTTAAAAACTGAGATGCATTGTCCCTAAATCGAAAACGGAGACTTGCCTGTTAAATTAAATGTCTATATCATCTCCGAAATATACCCAAACTATTAGCCGTCTGGAAAAACAGACGACGTCAACAAGAGTTGTCGACGTCGTCTTTTTTTCCAGATAAACCCCACTATCCTAATTCCTCTACAGAGGCAACACATTTCCACGGCCGGTCTCCGAGCTCAATAAAACAGTGTATTGCGGTGTGTATAATTGGTCTAGCGTGTGTGCGGTGTACACAAGACGGCGGCTCACTCGGCCAGTCCGTTGCTCAGCGGCGCGGCGCCCGGGCTGCCGCCGGGGAGCGTCGGGGTGCTGGAAGCGAAACAGCCCTATTTCAGCTCCAATGGAAAACTTGCGAAAAAAAAACCAGATCGACGTGACACTAAGGGCCGTCATTCGCCCGTTTACTGTAATTTAGCTTTAATAATAAATTTGTGTGTGATGGTGCTTCACTGGAAACCTGAATTTGGCGGATTGACAAACGCTAAAGATTTTGGATACTGCCAGGAGAAAGAAAATAAAGTTTTAGTGATAAAAACTAAAGCAGTGGAGGAGTGTCCCCCCGTCGCAGCTACTCCCCCCGGCGCGGCTACTGCCCCCGACGCTGTTTCTCCCTCCGACGCTGCTACTCCCCCCGGGGTGGCGAACCTTATACCGTGGCTACTCCCCCCGGCGGCGCGGCTACTGCCCCCGACGCTGCTACTCCCCCCGACGCTGCTACTCCCCCCGACGCTGCAACTCCCCCCGACGCTGCTACTCCCCCCGGCGCGACTACTCCCCCCGACGCTGCTACTCGTCCCGACGCTGCAACTCCCCCCGACGCTGCTACTCCCCCCGGCGCGACTACTCCCCCCGACGCTGCTACTCCCCCCGGCGCAGCTACTCACCCCGGCGCGTCGAGCCCCATGTGCGTGAGCGCCCGCAGCGCGGCGCGCGCGCACTGTTCGTGCGACTGCGCGGTGGAGGCGCCGCCGCCGTGGCACATCACCGGCGGCTCCGTCGACAGCGACACCAGCGACAGGTACTCGCCGTGGTTGCGCTGCGGACCAAGGCACACGTTCAAGTGGATCCAATCCAATCAAACGGTCAGTAAACGCTGAGGATCGTGGCCGCTATGACGGGGATGGGTGTAGAGCGCCCTCCATCTCTGGACCTGTCGTTCGGTGAGCGGATCGCTCAGGTGAAACTTAATCTGTGGAATTCTAAATGACCCGGTCGGACCACCATAACAATGGTTTTTAATTGTTCTTTTCGAGGTCATAATCTAACAGGTTAAGATTGCCGGAGTGGCTGAAATTTATACAGGGATGGTATTAGACTTGGTAAACAGTTTTACTGATGAGCGTCAAACATTTCCGATAGTTTTTTAACGATAAGAATAATTGAAAATGATCCCGGAAATGAGCACTAAATAGTTCCATTTAGACTCATAATGACGCGAAAGGCCGCACGTTCGCTCCACCATATATGAGATACCTGTATATGGTTAATATTAGAACCATTGTACGTAGGAAATTCTGAGATATATAAACACTTCAGCCACTCGAGTTTCCTCACGATGTTTCCTTCATCGTTAGCAAGTGTTATTTCATCTCACCTTGTCGGGCTAGTAACGCAAGTCTTTAAGAAACTCGGTTCACGGCGAAGTGAACGCGTGACACGTTGAGTAAACATATGTGTCTGAATGTAATAAACAAAATACTTCCTTGTAAATATAAATCTGGCCAGCGTAGTCGTCGGTATATTTCAATGTATCACTACATATTAATTTTTTGACTTAAGTCGTCTAGAGTCAAAGTCGATGAAACGAGACAAGTAAAAATAGATGAGTGCTAGTAACAGATTTTCAGCTGCAGATACAACACAAACGTAACGTCCAGCGTTTATTTTAGATAGGGCACAACAAAAGGTCAATTCGGGCAGTATATTTTTTATTTTGATCTTATTTTATATTTTTTTCTTAAAGCAGAAGTAATTTCTAGAGACTAATTTCATTTTTTCAGCGATTTGTTAAGTTTATTATTATAAATTATTTATTTAAAATATTTGAAAGCGTGACGTCATATTTTTCGAGTGCACACGCCGAAACGTCGCGCAAACTGTCACACTTTGTTTCTGTGATTTGCTGTCACAGACGTTTTTTTCACAGACAAGGAATTTCATTTCTTCTTTCGAGAGTGCCTTTTTGTTTGTTGTTATTGTTATTGAAGTTGATCTTTATTTTCTGTATTTTTGCTGTTACCGACGATTTTGCTTTTACCTTGGACACAGATTGATAGCTTACACGTTGACCTGGCTTTGAGACTCAAGGACTGTCTAGGGTGTATGCAAAATCGTCGGTTATAAATAAGGTAACAAATAACTACATACGGAGAACTAAACGGGAAAACACAAAACAAACCAAAGTTTGATATGCATATTATGACAGTTATGACAGCAAGTCTTTTTTTTAAGTAACGTAGTGTTGCCATGTTATGTTTATTTTAAAATGTTACGTCATCAGAAGGTCAAATGAAGGTTATTGTTTTTTGGCAAAAATAACGCTCATCTTCCTTAACCTTCTCACTAGCACCAGAGACAGATCTGTCTCAACGCATCGGGAAACGTCAAACGCGCAACTGAGACAGAGTTGTCCCAAAAGGCAACAGACCAAAAAAATGCTAAAATGTGTTCGACGGTCTATGATATCGGTTTATGGTTATTGTTCGTTTATGTTCGGCATGAAATTCCCTTTAATCTGTGATAAAATACTCTAAGACTTCCTAAAAAAAAAACTTGTCAATCTTAGTCGAAAATTTCTTGTTGGAAAGTGGCGAGAGCACAGAAGAAAACTACGAGAAAAACAGGTTTTTTGTTAGAAAGGTAAGTGAAAAGTGTATTTACGTGTTACTTTATGCATTTATTTCAATCATTACACATAGTTTTACCTAAAGAATGCTATAAATACTTTAAATTTGGCCCAAGAAAATGTTCGATATAGCAACTTTGAAAAAAGTTGTACTTTCTTTCGAAATTTTTGATCATTGTTTGTGTATTTTGGATAAAACCCACTATATTTGGCCAGTAAGACTATCGTACTTTGTTATTCTATTCATTTTTATGTAGAATTACTAAGTAATAGTGAAAAATATTACAAAAACAAAACATTTGCCGTTGTTTTCCGATAAGTTCGTATACCGGAAATCGACCACTAGGGTCACGACCTCCGGCCTTCTCATCCGGTTCTATAGTGATGGGCTTAGTGATTATTTCAATTGATTATCGACATAATTTTTTTTATCAACTTCAATACACCGTTACTATAAGTTTCTAGTGAGAATACGCAAATTTCCAATTAGATTCTAATATATCTCGTAATTTATAGGAAAATTATTATTTATTTATTTTACAGATGTGGAGACCCGGGCACCCCAAGAGTTTCTTGAATTACTGCAAGACGACGACGAAGAGGATGAGAGCGAGGGGGAGTTAGAGGTCGGGCTGGAGGAGGAGGAGGAGACTGGGTTGGGAAACCTTATGGTATGTTAAAATAATTATATAAATATTACATAACATACATAAGCGGCCTATATGCGTCCCACTGTAGGGCACAGGCCTTCTCTCAGGGAGAGAGCATGGGCTTAATCACCACGCGTGCCCACCGGGGATTGGGTATTTCAAGCGCGTGTACGTGAATAGCTCAGACACTCAGGTTTCCTCACGATGTTTTCCTTCGTTAGCGAGTGGTATTGCTACTACTATAACTTCACAAATGTACATAACTTAGAAAACCAAGTCATAGCTACATGCCCGCACCGGGGATCGAACCTGGGTCTCCCGCTTCCTAGTCCGAGGTTCTACCCACTAGGCTACCACTGCTGTATAAATATAAATATTAATTTTGTATTATTTCTTGTTCGTTCCGTTATTTTAGGTTTATATTTCTTCCAGGCAATGGACATCATGGTGGAGGAGGAGAACTGGGAGCTAGTGCCACTGGAGGCACTAAGCGTCCCGCTTTCTACCTCTAGGTACAATACTTAATAATTTTTTTCCATCTAGATTATGCGGAAGTAAGACTTTTTTAACTGTTTATTTTTTCCAGCAGGCTCTCCAGTAGCAGCAGCGAGGATGACGAAGTGCGCAGGGAAATTTTGCGCAATATCAGCCCGCAGTAAGTTGAATCAATATTTATCCCATGCCATGTTTTTGTGTATCTATGGAACAGATTTCAGGTTAATTTTATTTTACAGGTCTGTTCACGACGACGAGCTGCCGCGCTTTCGGGTGGAGCAGCTGCCGGACGCGCCGGGACCCGCCGCTGCTGCTGCTCGAGGATGCGGCGCCACTCAGATTTTCCTTGCCTTTGTTTGGTTACGGTTTTCGGCTGTCGTCCATTCATCTATTATATTGTATATTTGAGAGAGGATGACGCATGACTGATGGGTATCAGTAATTTATATGTAAGATTTGTGCATGTAGATAATAAAAGTAGACATACTTCGTCCGCTCCTTCACATTCTGTTTTCTTGTTTGTTTGACCAATCTAAATTTGTTTTCTAGATTGGTGAAAATCTTATTTGCCTATCGAACTAATGGAACACGTGGAGTTTAACATTTTTCATTTATTCGATGGGTAGGTAAGATCACACGACACACCATTTTGTAAGTAACCTAATAATTTACTCTTGCAGTTCTTGTCTTTTGTCTTTTTCTATGTCATGTTTTGCTTTTTGTGTACTAATAGCGAGACCATTTCGACGTGAATTCCATAAAAGTATTGTTAAAATATTAAATTTTCAAAGCTTTTTTCCATACTCCTAAAATGTAAAAGTCATAAAAATTATAATCAGTATAACTCGCGATAGCATTAATAATAATAGAATATTGTTGGGATATTTCCATACACGATAACTAAGCAAAGCTTGTGCTATGGGTACTATCCACCTGATAGACAAACTTCGAAAACCAATAAATAGGCTCGTCACACAATTGTTGGTCCCGGGTAGGGATTGAACCGATGACCTATTGCGCAATAAACTGTATTTGACATATTCTTTGACATGTTTGATCTTTATTTTAACACAAAAAATAGAGTCATAATTTCTACGTAGAAATGCAGAGACCGAAAGAAAACATTGAATTCACGAAAAATAAAATTAACGGTAGCAAAAATCTTTCGCCGCTCTACGTTTGTTTTAACCTTTTTCCTTACTGTGTTAGGTTAGTTGTAGATGTTGGCACGTAGAAAGAGCTGTGAGCGCCATACATTTACAGGGCACGCGCAGCTCTTCTTACATGCCGGCATCTATACAGGGTGTTAACAATGTGGTGTTGGATTATTGTATTTTTTGTTTGCATGATGTTTTGCTATCTGTGAAACTGGTTTTGTTTAGTACTGTTTTCTTGATTTCGTGTTCTTTTGCATTGTAGTTCTAAGTTGCAATAAACATACCAAGTGCATTCTAAACCTACAAATAAATTTATTAGGACATAATTCAGCTCATTCCAAATTACGAATGTTTTCAACTCAACTCTTTTAAAATGTTTGTATATTTTATCACTACTTATATATGACAAAATGACAAGTTTACAACTTTGCAATATTTTAGACATGAAGGAAAACATCGTGAGAAAATTCGCTGTTGGTGTAGTAAAAGTTAACACCAGAAGCAATACGATTGATCAACAACTAATTTAATTTGTAATAAAATATGACATAGGTAATTGTTAAGTCAATCACCACTAACAACGTATAATAAGGCTATTACAAACAATGTTATGGTTAGATACTTACTTACTGGCGGTTAGTATAAACAAACTACTTGACGCCGAACTTGATACTCAATGCGCGGCACACGCCGCCACTTGAGCTCCGACGCTTTATGGACTTGTTTTTTGCTGCCGGGTGACGCATTAGGCTACCTTTTTATTTCACTAATAGCAAGTTGGTAATAGAATATTCTGCATGCGTTTTATCGCAAATTGTTTTCCCCGCATTTTATCGATTCTTGCCCAATGAAAACTCTTCCTTACCCCATCCCTCCTAAACAAGACAAAACAACTAAAATACTATTTTATTGTTTTATTCTTTATTTTTGTCTGAATATTTATTGTAAATAGTGTAAAAAAGGAAAATAAATATTTCATTATGAGTCTACTGTTTTATCTCTCCATTTACCCATTTATTTGTGACCTTGGTACAAAATATAATGCAGTCGATATTTTTCATTTTTACTAGATTTTGTTGAATATTTCTATAAAAAAGCATAATTTCCAATAAGATTAGAGTATTTTCATTCAATAAAAGTGGTTTTCACTTCGTAAAGACCCACGATTACAGTACATTTTCAAATTCAAATTGTCCCCCTTACACTGTTCAATAGGAAACGTTAGCATTCTCGCAAAATGTTTGATAATGTTTTGGAAATAAATCTTATATGGGAAGAAAAAACAAGCTTGATAGAATGAATAGGTGTATATTCAGCACCTTGTTACATAAATTATCTTTTCCTAAAGTTACGTAATAGTTCGCACACACACAAAAATTTGGGACACTAGGCCCTTATTTGTAGTAATTGCATTTTCGTACTCTGAATTAAAAAAATTGTGTGTCTGAATTTTGATAAAGTTGTTATTGTTTAGTAATGTAATTATTCTAGAGTATAATTCTTTTTATTTAAAACAAATCCGTAAATTGGTCAGATAATAATTTGATATTTAGGCAACCTGGTCATTTATTTTTTTTGCGCCGCCATGACACCCCTTTCAATTAATGTCAGTGGGGTGAATTGGGGGTGCGAGTGAAAAGGTTAATATTTATCTTAAATATAGAAAATATGGTTACTTAGATGTTAATCTCGAAATGGTTTTTGATTCAGCCCTCAAGAAAAAAAATAGTCTTTGCGAATTAAACGGTGTATAGTAAAACAAATACGCGTGCTAAAAGAAAACGTGTACCTTAGGGAAGTCTGAGAACTGCACGGTGAAGCCTAACAGCTGCGAGAGGTACATAAGCTGGTCTTTGGCGCCCGGCGAGCTGGGACCCGCGCCCTCGCCCACACCTGCAGGCAATCGGGAACATGCGGCAAACTTTGGAGTGACATCGCTTTTGCACCACGGAAGACATAACTCAGAAAAAAGTGCAAAATAAAACAATAAAAAAAAAAGTTTATCAAAAAAACCGGTCTCAGAAGATGTAACAATCAAGTTATTGTAATAATAAAAAACGTATTAAATATAGTATTTTTTTCATTGAATTTTAAACAGGTACAGCCATTATTTTACTAGATAACACAAATATTGATAAATTCATACATTCTATGCATGCTATGCTATGCATATGTTTTATACATTATAAGCCCCTTGATTGTTACATCTTCTGAGACCTGTTTTTATTGTTTATTTAGGGGAAAAAAATGGGAACCTGATTCGTATAGCTCATTTTTGAACAACGTGACTAGAATTACTTTTCGACTGGTTATATTATGTAAAGTATTTTAGTCGTAGAGAAAAATAAATACCACATTTATTTATCTTTTAATATGACCTCTCCGGTGAGATTAAAACCTTGTTTTATGCAAGTTCTCCACTGAGCGTGAGGTCAGTTTTTGGCGCAATAGTTTTAGACATAGTTAGACAAGTAAAGTTTCTACTATCACCGGGAAGCACAGAAGATACGGGAAATACGGAGGTGCACTGACCGTTAGACTGCGCGGGCGCGCCTCGCTGGTGGTAGTCCATCATGAGCACGCCCGGTACCGGCTGCCGCGCCTCCCCCCCCGCGCCCACCGCGCCCGCCCCCTCGCTCTCCTGCGGGACCACCGGACGACTCTTTAAACTTTATTGTACACGAAACGTTTAGCAGACATGACATAAGAAGTTACAGGTCCGATCTAGTTTAGGCATCTAGAGACCACGTAAACGGAAATTAGAAATAAGAAACAATATTATGTGAACTTTCCGCTTAAATAAAATTATCTTATCTTGACATGTACAAAGGCGAGTTTCTTCCAGCAAACCTTAAGACTGTCGGAAAAGCAGTAAAAATACGTGTACATAATAATATGAGTGAGTTTATGTGGGTCTATACATAAAGGCGAGTCTTTATAATCACCCGACCCTAATGCATGCTCAAGTTCTGTTTTTGTTTTTCATTGGCTTTTTAGATACAGGTTTTAAGAGTCAGGGCTTAGTATAATTTCATTACTTTGAATGTGTACAAAAAATATTTTTGAATTTTAATTGTAGAACCTGATAACTATAAATCTCACACGACACGGTCAAATTGAACTTTTATTTTTATAACATGGTCAAAACATTGACAAAAATCACTTTCACCATGATAGACATATAAAATACGAGACGAATTGAGAAGGCAAATTTAAATGACGTAATCCGAATGTGTGTTCATTCTGTGTTCAAATGTTCCACTTTTTAATTCTGGAAATATGAAAGATTCATAAATATGAAACATTGATTAATGATGAAAATTGTTAGATATGTTCATTAATGTATTCGACGTTCATTCTGAGTGTCTATGATTAATTCGAAGTGAAATATGTGGACTCAAATACTGATTTCGTATTCAACAAATGGGAGCTGCTTTACCTTTCGTTTGGAGTCGCTGCCGCTAAGTTTGCCGGCGTCGCTGGTGGTAGGGCTGGCGGGGTCACCGTTTGACGGAAGGGAACCTTCACCGTCCGCAACGCCCGGGATTAGATCCATGGCTATAAGCACGTCTGGAAAGACAGGTTGAAACGTTGGAATTAACTTGATTTGGACTCTGTCCTTTCTCCTAGCCGCTCCGTGCTCTTCTGACATACAATAGTGCAAAGAACACGCATGATCAGATGAGTTTGTCTAGAATAGTGACGAAGCATCTACTCGACGCCGCGTTACAAGGAGTATCTTCTGTTATTTAGACCCAACCCATTAGAGAATGATGCGGCGGTGTGTCGCACTGTATGATCACAGAGCAGAGAAAATAAGTTAGAATTGCCCTAGCGCGTATTTTGTACGAGAACCGCTGTCGCCGCTTCACCCCCCACCGTTCTTTACTACTACTAATGTAAGCAATACGCACGCAGGCTTATACATGAGTGCGTGAGTCGAAGGCCGCGAAAGCAAGCGTTGCAATTGGCCAATGCAGTCACACCAACGCAACTTTTGATGTGTGCGAGCGCCTACCTGTACGATAACTTTGTTTGGCGAAGCTTTTTGCGAATGAATGTAGTTTTAAAATTTTGATATTTTGTGTGTAATAATTATCGACTGTTGCATGTACTGGTATGTCTCTACTCTTCTTTAGCGCCTAATTCTATCGGATTAGGTTTCATTATTTACTTATGGCAATTTATCGTAAATACTTGTGACAAGTGTGTCAGAAATGGTTAAATGGGGAACTCGCCTCAAACTCAGACTGGAAAAAAGTCATAAAACAAAATTTCGGTGTATTGTAGGTCTCAGAATGTGCAAAAAATTTTACCTTTTAACGTCTGTTATGTTTATTTCATGCTGTGTTATTTCGCTTTGTGTGTGTGACTGTAGTTGCAAATAAATGTATTTATAATAAAAAAAGAAAGGGAAAAAAATCCGAAATCCGTAAATTAGTAGTTACAAAAAAAAAACTTGTGAACTAGATTCCTGCAATGGACGAACTATTTACATACAAGTCTGTACTGAACCCTCGGTGCGCGATATTGACTCGCACCGGTTTCTAAGAGCAATTAAATATTCCGTGATAACAAAGTTGAAACAATATCGACGGCAAACTGATCCAACACTATCGATAGGTTGATAGGATCAATATCCCTTCGCTACTCTTTTTGGGGAGTACTACGGAATACTGTGAAGTCAATCGTTCACGCAGACACACATGCTTTGCATTGCTCTTCGCGTACATAATACGTTGGCGGAGCAATTATTTGCGTACAACACCGGCAATGTATACTTAAATTTGCGATATTTTTCACGAGAAGTATCCACTATAAGCAGCCCGCCGCTTGGCCGTCTTCCTGTTGGGCCCCAAGCTATTGGCGCGTCACACTGCACCACAAACTTCCTCTCCCTAGCCTCCCCGCGCTGCTGCGTAAAGCGCCATGAGCGGCCGCTACACATTAGGTCAGTGTAGAGACGCCGTTACAAGGAGAATGTACTCACTATAAGCAGACCGCCTCTTGGCGGTTTTCTTATTCGCGCCCAAGCGAGTAGCACAGCAACTCCCTGCTTTTAGCCGCCCGCGATCTTCCAGCACGCGGCAAGCGCGTATAACGAGAAGTATCTACTCACTGTAAGCAGCCCGCCGCTTGGCCGTCTTCTTGTTGGGCCCCAAGCCGGTGGCGCGATGCGGCGGCGCGTCGCACTGCACCACGAACTCCCTCTTCCTGGCGGCGCCGCGCTCCTCCAGCACGCGGTACTGCGGGGAGCGAGCGCGGGCCGCGTGCCGCGCCATGGCCAGGCGCGAGATGGGGTTGTCGGCGGCGTCGCCACCGCCTTCCGCCGCCGGCTCGCCGCTGTCCTGGAACGACAGATTGTGCTTTCAGTGCACGCTGCTACTGAGGAACGGGGCCCGTCAAAGAATTGCCCATCTAAGCATCACAAAGAAAACTTGGATGAACACTTAAGAATCACGGACTTATATAAAAAAAAAACACTAAAACAGCTCTCAGTTAGACTTAGGATAATAAAGTGTAAAGACATAAATAATTCTCTGACATCAATAATATCTTAGCTTGACAAAAACAATCTAAAAATTAATCTTACTAAAACGAATATAATACATTTTAATCAAAGACTGAAAAAAATATCTGACATTAAATTTAATCAACAAAATGCTACCGTAAATGAAGTTGAAACTACCCATTTTCTTGGTCTAACAATTCATAGACAATTAAACTGGAAACATCACGTTGACAAAATAAGTAAAAAGTTGTAGTTTTATTTAAACTTAACTAAATTATGATTTGTAAAGTGAAATCTCCACTTTAGTTCCAATATAAGTCCGCCGTAACCCAAAATCACGTACAAATGTCCAATAAGAATTGTATCAGAGCCGCAGAAATCAGAGAGCAGAGCATAGTTTAGACTGTCAAACAAAACCTTGTGGTCATGTCAGAGGAACTTCGTGGTGGTCTTTGATTTTCAAATTTTTTTTCCTGCAATCGAGGATCTATAAGTAAATCGACATTCTGTTGATAAAAACGAGCTATGTCTCTACGCGGGCGCAGCAGCGCAGGCGGCCAGCTGCGCCGTATCTCGTCCAGCATCTTCTTGATGGCTGCTGCTTCCCCCTACCTCACCATGATGAGGATACTGGATTTCTTCTTGGTGGGTTGCCGCTGCCTACTGCCTCACCTCGTTGAGGTTCCGGGGCTTCTTGTTGGGCCGCTGCTGACTTCTGCCTCACCTCGTTGAGGTTCCGGGGCTTCTTGTTGGGCCGCTGCTGACTTCTGCCTCACCTCGTTGAGGTTCCGGGGCTTCTTGTTGGGCCGCTGCTGACTTCTGCCTCACCTTGATGAGGTTCCGGGGCTTCTTCTTGGTGGGCTGCTGCTTCCGCTTGAGCTGCGGCGGCGGGCGCGGGCGCAGCAGCGCGGGCGGCCAGCGGCGCCGCATCTCATCCAACATCTTCTCGGCGGCGCGCCGCTTCGACACCTTTTTGCCGTTGCCTTCGCCCTCAGTCTCCATGTCGCCCACCGTGCACGCCGTTATGAACACCTGGAAGGGAGTTAAACGTTCTGAATGTTGTTTCGTTCACTGGAGTACCAGGTATTGTATGCGGTCCGGGTGTATTTCCATGTTTGTAACTTCCTTGTCTTGACGTCAAACTTCCTCTCATTCCTAGACATGACATTTCATACATAGCAATATCCTCTTTTGGGACAAGGACAAGTGATTTCGGGTATGTTATGAACCCAAGAACTAGCCTCTGACAGGAGTAAATGGAAAAAGTTGCACTGGCAAGTAACTCTTAAATATATCCGTCGAACTGGTATGCGTCCTATTTATTTACTTGTAAGAAAACAATTACACAAATCAGCGAAACTGCTGCAGAAATCTCGTGCCAATGTGGAGCTGCACAAACAGCATCGTATCTTTACGTCTGCCCTGAAGCTCTACAGTGCATCTTGCGGGATCTCATGGAGGCTTCACCCAGCGCAATCGCAGCGGCGCGTTTTTGGGAGCGAGATGCCTGAGGAGGAGTCGACGCTTTCTTCACGAAGGAAGAAGCCAACTGCTAACGCAGTAAAACATCATCTCACCCTCATATGCGGCGGGCCGCGCTCCGACTTGACTGTGAAGACGACGGAGAGGTTCCTCTTTAGCGCCAGCTCATGGACCAGCGACACCGGCGACTTCAGCTCCGAGCCCAGCTCCGCCGCCGCCTCCGCGCCCGCGCCTGCGCCCTCCGCTAATTTGGCTGGGGGACCGACAAAAATTGTCTTGCAGCTGGCCAAGAGTTCAAAGTTTACACTTGGATGGGAGGCCGACAAAAACGGTTTTTCAGCTGGCCAAGAAAGAGTTCAAACTTCAAAGCATAAGCCTGGAAGAATGCCTAAAATAATATAGCAGCCATTTTCATAATCATCATCAGCCTACCCCTGCCCACTGCTGGGTAGAGGCCATTTCCCCCGAATGTCATCTTTCATGGCTCGCTGCCATCCATTTTAATTTGGATAAATTTTCCTATTGATTGCTTCCAAACACTGAAAAAGCAGAGGATAGATTCTTTTAATACATTGTAACACAATGACTGCATGATTTCACTTAATTAATTCTGGCCGCGCACGCGTATTAAACTTTTTAGGTGTTAATGGTATAAAAAAAGTTCCGTGTACACTTTATTGTACATAAAAAAGTAAATTACACAGATATTTCTTAACCTAAGAGTACAGATAAAGGTAAATAACTTTATTTGTAAAACATGAGTGTGTAGAGATGTAGTGCAGAAACATGGCGGGCGGTCTATCTTCACCATCATCATCATTCAGCCATAAGAAGTCCACTGCTGGACATAGGCCTCCTCCAGGATTTCCAAAAAGACCGTTTGGAAACGGCTTGCATCCAGCATCTTCCTGCCACTTGGATGAGGTCATCTGTCTATCTTCTGGCTGGTCGTCCTACGCTGCGCTTGGCGATATGTGGTCTCCATTCGAGGACTTTTCGGCCCCATCGGCCATCAGTTCTGCGTGCTATGTGCCATCTTGTACTATCTTGCGCTAACAGAATCGATGCCCACGACTTTAGTAGATAAGCTTCAAACCGATTATACAGCCTGGCGTAGGATGAGTGTGGTACGGGCGATAATAATTAGAGCGGAATTTGACAGTCAAGATGTTGGAATTTGCCTGAACGATTTCAACCATCTTAACTCCCAAATGATATAAGAGCTGACCTTCCCCGTCGAACGGCGGGGCGAGCTCTGCAGCGTACTGACCTTTCCCGTCGGGCAGTGTACTGACTTACCCCGTCGGGCGGCGGGGCGGATCCCACAGCGGCAGTGTACTGACCTACCCCGTAGGGCGGCGGGGCGGATCCCACAGCGGCAGTGTACTGACCTTCCCCGTCGGGCGGCGCGGGCGCGGGCGCGGCGGCGTCGGGCGGCGGGCGCAGGTCCTGCAGCGCGCGCGCCGCCGCGTCGTGCCGCGCGGCCTGCGGCGTGGGCCCCTCGCCCATCCACACGCGCCCGCCCACGCACACGCGCACCCTGCAATGTCACACGGTTGCCTGTCATCGGTCTGCACAAGGTGGCAGATCTTCAGACCTTCTGAGAAAAATAATCGGACAGATGCAAGTAACTCGCGGCCGGAGGATGCCAAACGAATTATTACTAACACAATTTTTTGCAGTGGAAAACAATGTTAGCCAATACGTCGCAACTACAAAGAAAACTCTGTAATAGTAAAGTCATGTGTAAAATGGGCGCGCGGAGCTCACCTGTAGGTGAGGCCGGGCGCCAGCAGCCGGTTCGTGTAGGGCGCGAAGGGCCCGGGCAGGCGGTAGGGCGCGGGCGGGCGGGCGCGGGGGAAGCGCGGGGGGGCGGCCAGCGGCGGCACGGATGTGTATACGGCGGGTTGGCACAGCTTCATCGCTAGCGCGTTCAGCTCCACCGTCGGCATCACTGTGCCTGCCGACCAGGTAACGAAATTTAATCACGTAAATTAAAGTGAAGGTGGGGCAGGCGTGGGCACACGAATCAATAAAGTGGAAGACAAAAGTGAAAAGCGGCAGCCGTAGTGCGGTCGGTAAAAAGCTTGTTTTACATTTAAGGTAGTAAGCTCGAATCCTGGAATGTATCAATGACTTTAAGTTTACGGTTCATTTGTGAACATTTTTTTTTCTTTTTTGCTAGCAATACCACTCGCTATCTATGAAACATACCTGAGTGCCTGAGGTGCTCTCAATACCTTGACATTGTAATAAATCGAAGGCAAATACGCGAATACAAATACCAAGTGAACTGCCAGCATAACATTGTGCATTGACATTCAACATAAAGAATGTAAATTGTTTACGTTTAAATACATTTTAGATGTTTGATTTACAGGCGCACACTGCCGCCGACACGTTGTAACCTTTGCACACGATCCTTGCGTTTGTAATCTACTAATACGCGTCGATAACGGGGTCATAAAAAATGCGCGGTAGCAGCGCATAAAAAAAACTTGGTGCGCAAAGGCGCACAAAGGCTCTCACAGGCGGACAGTGCGCGCTTTATCGACGCTTGTAAGGGCGCGCGCAGGGCTAGCGGGCTGAGGGGGGCGCTCACCCGCGTGGCGGCGGTGCGCGCCGGCGGGTGTACATTTACAGGCGCACATTGCGCGCTTTAGCGACGCCCGTCATAGCGCGCGCGCATGGCTAGAGGGCACGGCGCGCGCACGCGTTATCGCGTAGGTAGTGGGGGCTAGGGGGGCACTCACCCGCGTGGCGGTGGTGCGCGCCGGCGGGCGCGTGCGCGGGCGGCGCGCGCGGCGGCGGCGCGGGGAACTGCGTCTGCGCCAGCGCCGTGCCCGCGGCCGCGTGCTGCGCGCGCTTTATCGACGAGCCCTGCGGGGGGCGGGGGCGGTTGTCAACACACATAGGGCAGACACCACACAAGCGATTGTGTTGTGTGGAAGTTATTATCGTTTAAATATCTATGTAGATGACGAGCGGTGCTCGGATTTCACTCAGAATGAGTCGTCTAGCAACAAAATAAGCGTCGAAAGCAGTTTGAATTCCTTAGCGAACGGACCTTACAATATTGGATCGGTGAATTCTACATCTTTGATTTTCCCACAATTCGTTCTGGATTCGTATCAGAATTATATAAAAAAAAAACATTGATTTTGACCATACAGTGGATAACTCAAGTCAGTGTTTATCCGAGTGAATCACCTAATTTTATGTTAGGTATTATATTAGATAGAGATCAAAAATATTTCAACAGTTTCATGCTTGTCAATTTCTATAATGAGTTCACTTTGTCGAGTTAGATCAAATATATCTACAACAAACTGCCTACATCATAAAGATTGCCTGACATTACTGTTTATTAAATGCTCGAACATAATTGGTTACCTCAGCTGTGTATTCTTCAGTATCACCCAGTCGGAGTGTTACTGTGAATACTTTCTTGTGAGCGGGTCCCGTCTCTGATGTGAGGCGGTATTGGTGCTTAATCTGCAGACAAAAAGGGTTTTTGTAACTTATCTGCATACAAAAAAGTTCTTTTGACATGCGAATACAGCGGTGTTAATTTGAGAAATATAGACTAAACATACCTAGCCGGTTTGCTAACCGGCTCCTTACTCAATTGATTAAATGATTATAGATTTTTTGCTTGTGGAATGCAGTGTGGTATAATAAGGTGTACCTCACAGCTGAGCAGCTGTGATTTGCCTTATTGTACCTGGCCAGCTCGTTGATCAGAAGCTGCGACATACCTTATTGTACCTGGCCAGTTCGTTGATCATCATCATCATCATCAGCCCATGCTTGTCCACTGCTGGACATAGACCTCTCCTATTACACGGCCCTCGGCTACTCTCATCCAGCTCTTGCCAGCCGCCCTGCGAAGATCATCGCTCCACCGAGTCTGAGGACGTCCTACACTACGTTTACCGATCCGCGGTCTCCACTCAATAACTCGTCTACCCCATCGGTTATCAGTTCTTCGGATGATATAACCGGCCCACTGCCACTTCAGCATGCTAATGCGGTGGGCTATGTCGGTAATTTTGGTTCTCTGTCGGATCACCTCGTTTCGAATTCGATCTTTCAGAGAAATCCCGAGCATAGCCCGTCGTTGATCATAGATAGATGAATATTCATTTCCATTAAACACACACACACACAATAAAACAATATTAAGCAGGCTATACAGTAGTAGGAAAAGCGAACCACACATACAGAACACAACGAAACAATATTACAAAAAAACATTAACGTATTTTGACACAGCAATGCATTATCCAGTGTGAGTACTGTGGGCATGGCAAATGCAATAGGGCTCTGACACAGCTGGACAGTGATACTCCAGCGCTGGTCTTCCTATCATGTGCCGCGACATACCTTATTGTACCTGGCCAGCTCGTTGACCAGGCACATGGGGGTCTTCTCTTTACTGTTGGCCAGCGCGGGCGCGGGCGCGGGCCGGGCCGCCTCGGCGGGGCCGCGCGCCTCGCCGCCTTCTCCCGCCTCGCTGCCCGCCGCCGGGCTGCCGGCCACTGGGGCGCTGGCGGTCGTCGGCGTCACGCCTACCGAAAATTACCTCGTTAAAACGCAAGATTTAGATGTATTTATTCAGTCAAATATGTAAGCTAACGGACTTATCCAAATCACTTACATGCTACGAATATAAAAAAAAATAGAAGTATTTCTATTTCGTATTTCCTACAAAATTCACTATAAAAAACGGCCCCCGTCCTCTCGATTAGTCTGTACCATAATGAACCAATCACAGAATGATTTACTCTATAGCACATCCTGCGCTCATTTCATTGGTACTACCAATCGCAAAATTGGTACTACCAATGAAATGAGCGCAGGATGTGCTATAGAGTAAATCATTCTGTGATTGGTTCATTACGTGCGCCATGCGTGACGAGGTTAGCGATAGTAAATGACAGCGTAACTTATGATTGGTTTTATACAAAAACGTCAAACCATTGCCTTCTTGATGTACAACCGGTCGAAATATTTAGGTACCTCGCAAGATGGCGGTCTGACGGAGACAGGTGCAAAGATATTTTGCGAGGTAATACTGAACTCGCTTCACAGACTAAAATGACTCGCTCCGTTTGGTAACACAATTGGCAAGCCCCGGCCGCCTTCCCACAATGGGCATTGTTCAGGGAGGCATCGACTGTCGTAAAGTGAAAACCATTTCGAGGAATAGGGATACTGATTACTATTAGAGGTTTAAATAAGTAAAATAAAGACGGATTATTAATATTTATCGCAAAAAATGTATAACCTTCATTTGTCTTTCAATTACGTCATCGTTGGCTCTAATGCGGTAGTTCCACTATCTTCAAACATAAAAAATTAATACATTCGTTCGTTCAACAACTGTCAAAAGTGTCAAATTCTTAGATACAGTGAAGACAACTTCAATTCTCAACAAATATTCAAGTAATTTGAATAATTATTACGAAGGAGACGCTAGCTTGGTATTTACACGAAAAGATTAATTTAATACAATTCTTGGTTATTGGCAATATGATTAGAAAAGAAAATATCGGTAAGTAGTTGACACTGATTGACATTTGTTTGTCATTGTCAAACGTCAGAGTATTTTTATTTTTAAAAAACATGAAAAAAGGCAAAGGAACGTGCATCATTATGCCAGTGGTGACGTCATACTTACTAAGCTATTAGAAATTTTAAGTAATTAATAAAAAAATGATGGCATCGACAATTAAGAAAATATTCAAATTAGTTTATTATATTAGTCTATATTTTCGATTTATAGAATAAAAAACATGGGTGAACAATGCCCATTGAACGTGGGGTAATTTCTTTGCGCTAGTTAGACATTTATGTTTTTAACTAGCACTGCTTATATGCTAATGTGTTGCTATTTAAAGATATAGATTAACGGCCTCATTCATAAGAACACGATTCCTCTAAAACCAATCTAAAACTCTGTTTATTTAATTTGTGGCTACATCTTTTTCTTGTAAAATCTCTACCACAGACTCTTGTAATCGGCGTTTCTGACGAGTTTTGAGGAATCTAGTTTTTATAAATAACACCGTAAGATTTTACAGTACCATACTTGTTTCAAATAAGGTAACCGAGGGAAAAATTGTGTCTGCTTGTTAAATTTATCTATGGGGTCAGCGAATAGGTCAGATTGTGGTGAGTATAGCGCCAGAGCGCGGGTCGTGGGTTCGTGGCTGGCGTAACCGTGCGCGCGTCAATAGCCCGCTTTGTATAAACCCTTAAAGCTGTTGTGGAGCACGCTGTCTCGCTCACACAATTTAATCATTCTAGTGATTGTGATACAATGAGTATACTTTTGATAAATGTGATCTGAGGGTTTGATAGATAATAAAATTGCGCACCTTCAAGGCAAATGTTTCTTATCCTGTATACTAAGTTTTTGATTGGGAAAATTTAAAGTGTTAAATTGTGCGAGCGAGACAGCACGCTCCTCGTAAGAACAGCCTTAATAAGCTAATGGGAGTGTGAATTTTTTAATAATTTTCAATAAATGAATAGAAAAGGACTTAGAGCCTTACAAGCATTTTCATAGATATTAAAAGAATATTCAATAAATAAGAGTATAAAAAAATAAAATAGAAGTAGTAAAGCGACGCGTAGGTATTGTAGGGATTTCTTTAGAGGTCATTCTGACGCATGCAGGGCGATCTTGTTGCCTAGCGACTGTGTCACTTCTGCGAGCAGTCGGGTCGCGATTGCGAAGATAGGAAGACAACCTTTAGAAAGCTCGGAACAATCCTTACAGCGAGGTGTCAAATGAAAAGTAGTGGGTAATTCGCAAAATGACAGTTGTCAGGATATCAGTCAGAAACAAAAGACGTAAATACGCAGCAGGCCCTCTCGATTTCTTAAAGGTACTTCGGTTCCTTTTGCCCAGATAGATTTCTTTTACGAAAGCAAGCTAATAACCAAGTTTCTCGTAGGTCTATTAGGTTTGGTCCGCCTACTGAAGTTGAAAATGCAACTAATTTGTGTATGACTTTTTAACAGTCAGGGCCGGTTTCTGAATTGAGAACTTCGCTAAGTAAATACTTAAGTAACGTTCTGTCACGCTCTTTTCTGAGAAATTCGAAGAGACAGCACTACAGTTAACCATTTACTTAGCGAAATTCTCAATTCAGAAACTGGCCATCAGAGTTTGACGAAATTTTAACGAAAATAACTTAAACAAGCGAAATAGTCCGTTTATTTTTCTGGAGACAGTGTATCTACACTAGAATTAAACGAACTATTTCTGCACCAGATGGTGTAGAGTAGCACAAAGTTCTCACCGTGATGCGTGACGTGATGCGTCAGCGGCTGCGCAGGCGGCTGCATGGGCGGCGTGTACACGACGCCGGGCCCGCCCGCCGGGTAGCCACCGCCCATGCCGTACGACCGCCGCATTGGCTTCATGCCCTGCTGGAGACGACGACGTGGGTTTCAATCTCTGTTTCAGGCCGCTGTTAGGTCTCGTATGACGTCTCGCTCGCACAAACTAACATTTTTTATGATTGTAAAAAAAAATGTATGCTGATGTGATGATAAATTATGTGGTCGGACAAATAAATTTTTGATTTTTGATTTCCGATTTCTGACAATTTTGGCGTCAGCTTAGATTGTTTCTAGCTGACCAATTTAATCATTTGTCCTACTTGAATTATACAAATAGCCTCAGTCTGAGTGTAATTTCTTGTTTGTGATGTCCTTGCTAGGTTACTATGGCACACTCTAATGAAACTCACGGGGAGCACGAAGAGGCGCAGCGCGGCTGGGTGGTGCATGGAGCGGCCTAACCTAACCTACTCCTAACTGTCAATTATATATTTTGACACTTCGGAAACGTCAAAATGGGTAACCCAATACAGTGAACAATTACGTAATAGGAGGGGACAAGCGATTAATTGTGTCACTCCCATGACTGACTCGTCATTGGCAGAAGTAGTCGTCCAAGACAGGACCGATTCGAGTTGCCATTATAAAAAAAAAAGTTGTGTGGAAGTTATTATCGTTTAGCAGCGAAGCTCTAATGACACTTACAGGGGGCACGGAGTGATGCTGCGCGGGCGGGTGGTGCATGGGGCGGACGGGGTGCGGGGGCCGCGGGCCGGGCCCGTGGTGCGGCAGGCCCAGTCCGCCCATGCCGCCCATCTGCCCGTGCGCGCCCGGCCCGCCCATGCCGCCGCCCTGCGACGGACCCATGGCCACTCTGCGGGGATAACAAGGTAGGTCACTTTGAGAAAAAAAACGGCCAAGTGCGTGTCGGGCCACGCGCAGTGTAGGGTTCAGTAGAAAGAGGGGGTTTTATCTGCTTTAGAGAATGAAAAACTTCATCAACGCAATTTTTTACGGATTTTGTACGAAATTTTCTTTCTAAAAGTTGGTAGCCTGTTACTCGTTAACTTGTAAAGCCTACTTCGCCATGATAGTTTTCTTTTTAAGTTCATATGTGCTACTGCCCTGAATTTCTGAATATCCTGAGCAGGGGGAGGAGGGGTGACGCCCCACAGTAGGCCGAAAATCACGTTTCATAGACATTCAAACTGACATGTCATAAGTGACGCTTTTTTTGCTTGGATGTGATGGAGAATACTTGCTATATGCCTTATATAATAAACTTTCAGGTTTATAATCGTAAACAACGCGCTCAGAATTTTTTTCGAAAAAATTTGTATGGGGTCGACATAAAAAAATATGATATCTCCGTAATCGCACAATTGCGCCTAATATCCTCTGAGGTTATTAATATATACATTATTTAGGATTTTTTGGCATACTTCATGTTGCGGTCAACCATGCGTTTTTTTTTTCTTCGATTTTAAAAATTTCACTAAAGTTTTTTTCCATTTTTACAAATATTAAGTTTTACATGAATGCATATAGACTGGGCATTCATGAAAATTAATTGTGTGCTATATTAGAAGGTAAAATACATTAAAAAAGCTTAATATCTTGATTTTTTCAACATATTATATATTTACATCATAGGAACATTTACACATATCAAACTAAGTTTAATTAACAACTAAGTGTACTGATGATGAACTAACAAAATAATTGTGTTTCGACTCTCTAAAAATGCTAAAAAAATTGATTTAAAAATTATTACAATAAAATTATATGATAAAAATATAAATAAAACAATAAATATATTACTTTAAAATATTGCCTAATCTGAATCACTATCTTCAGAGTCAAACTCCGAGTCAGAGTTTATATCAGCAATATCCCTAAACTCTAATTCAGGCGTTTCAATGTTCAGCAGATCCAATGTTTCCGCAAACAAAGTTTTCTTTTTTTTGCATCCATCGTTGGTCGTATTGCTGAAATAAACGGATCGGAAGAGATAATAAGGAAATTAAATATATCTTCGTTTGAACTCAGTCTGCTCTTCTTACGTGAGTGATGTTCCCTGAATCTTCTGAAATCCTTATTTCGCGCTTCTGAAGCTTCTTCAGATAAACTCCCAATCGGTACTATTGCGTTAGCAGCAATAATTTCAGCTCCATGAAGCAGTATCGTGTGCACTGTTGATGACACATGTAGTACCAGTTGTATAATTCTACATACTTTTCAGCAGTTATGTAGGCATATTCTTTAAATTTTGAAACATTGATGGATTGACCTGAAGTTACGGCTTACAAAATCACATTAAATCTTCGGATCAGATCTTCATCTAGTCCAGTGATACTTGCAGTCTTTTCAGGAAATTCAAAGAATCATCGTGCAGTGTTGCCGTCATTAGTTGTGCCATAGCCTTTGTTTACGACATCAATCAATAGGTTGAGTTCCGTTTTGAACTTGGCTTGGATTGATTTTTTTCTTGCATCCACTGCAGCTTTCTCACTTTCTGTTCTAGCAGACCACTTCTTAATATCTAATGCGATATTAAGAAATCTATGCGATATGCAAAAGACATTCCATAATGTTAATGCGCGCATGTAGTGATGAAAGTCCGAGATCCATCAAGTCATCTTCTGTACATTTCTTTCTAACTTCTTCTAACTTGTTCATCTCCGAAGGTTTCGCCAAACAAATATAGCAAGCTGCATTCGATCTTACGTAAGGAGAGAGGTAAGTTTTTATTTTGGCATCAACCATGGTGAGCATTAGCTTATGACTCACCATATTGCTATCACAATCAGATGGTTGGAGAGCTGATATCTCAGCTTTGACTCTTTCATTTTCTTTCTTCACCACTGTTTCACTTTCTTTAACAAAGATGAACTGCACTGGACGACAATACGCTGCGGAGCATGACTTTGGGTTCTCCCAAACTGTAACATCTTCACAAGTCATCTTCAGTGGTGACAACGAAGTCATGAAGATACTTGAGTCATCTTCTGTAGAATCCATTTTCTGTTTGTATCTGCTTTGGCTGGATGCTCCGTCAAAACCGTATTTTGATATTAAAACCAGTTCTTTATTTTGCATACTTTCTGGCAACGATTGAATTATTCTTTTTGCTGTCAGATCTAGCAAAACTTGCAGTGAAATTTTCGCTGAGGAATCTGTCACCATAATTGCATTTTTTGGTTCAGGTGGAAAGCACACACTCTTCTCTTTTTGCACGCAGTAATACGAAGGGTACAAGTGTTTAAGGCCTTCTCGAATTGCTGATTCTCGCAGAGTTATGTATTGCCACTTTGATAATTTCAGAGATATTAGTAAACCAAATGCTTTTTGAGGTGAAAACGTTTCTTTATTGGTTGGTATGGGAGTTAAATCATGTAGATTTTTGATTGATTCTGGATGTTGTACCATGTATTCAATCACAGAACCCATGTTGTTCTGGCCTTCATCTTTTAACTTTGAAATCGTAGCAAATACGAGCTCACTGGAATCTTTGTCAGTCAGGTCTCCACTTCGCCTCTTTTTCTGTTTCGTTCCCAAGTCTTCAAAAGGTTTACGATTGGCGATTTTTCTTTTCGTCATTGTTCCAGTTGATGATGTAGATGGCTCACTAGATGAACCAGTAGCGCTTGATGATGACTCCAAAAGGGGCACTATAGGACTTCCTTCATGCTGAATAATCGATTGCATATTTTCTTTCAAGCAACTCGGCCAATCAACATCAGTTTCAAGCCAACTTTCGTAGTGAGTTCGGAATATCTCATATTTCCGATGTGTTGATTCATATCGTTTCTGTGCAGCCCTAGTGAATCTCCGGCAAAATTATTTTAAAGTCACACAATCTTCTTCAGATACACTATTGTTTAAATGAGATAGCACTGTTTCGAACAAAAAATTATAGTCACTGAGTTTGTGTGCTTTTCTCAAAATAACGAACCAATCCAAATTAGTTACGATGCTTGCCATAATGTTTTTACTTTCAATGATTGAAGTATACTAAATTATTTTCTTCAAGTGTATTCCTATTTATTGCGATCGATTTTAGTGTATGTGCCCGAACAAGTAATTTACTAATCACCTTATTTTGTTTCCGAACAAGTAATTTACTAACTACCCTCTAATGTACTAACTTATGAGAAACTAATTATTCTATAGATAAAGGTATTCAACAAGTCGGCAGTTATTTAAAACATCATTTACAAACTATAATTTCCCTAATTTTATTGAAGATTTAGAGGATCATTAGACAATGGGGATTGTTAATTTTTTTTATATTGTCGTTTAGTGAAAACCATTTCGAGGAATAGGGTTACTGATCACTTCTATCGATTTATTTAAGTAAAATAATGACGGATTATTAGTATTTATCGCAAAAACTGTATAACCTTCATTTGCACTTCGATGACGTCACTATCGTCATCATTCGGCCTAGATCCATTGCCATAGAATAAAAAAAACTTAAACAACTATCAACTTGACAGTAGAGGTGAGTCTGACGTTAAACGTCAACGTATTTAAGCACAGATTACTTACTGTTTATGCATGAAAAACGCAACATAATGCCATCAATGACGTCATCCTTACCAAACTCTTAGAATTTTTAAATAATTAATAAAAAAATTATGGTAGCAAAAATTTTAAAAATATTCAATTTGGTATCTTAAATTAGTCTATATTTTCGATATCTGGAATAAAAAATAGGGGTAAAAAAAAATGAACAATCCCCATTGTCAGATATCAGCTAATGAGTAAGCTATTTTCGCTTTCTACTATTGTACATAATAATTTTGCATTAATGCCTAGTCTATATACGCCTATGTTAAGCTTAATATTAGGTAAAAATGAAAAAATAAACAAAAAAAATTGGTAAATTTTTAAAAATCGAAGAAAAAAAAAACGCATGGTTGACCGCAACATGAAGTATGCCAAAAAATCCTAAATAATGTATATATTAATAACCTCAGAGGATATTAGGCGCAATTGTGCGATTACGGAGATATCATAATTTTTTATGCCGACTCCATACAAATTTTTTCGAAAAAAAATCTGAGCGCATTGTTTACGATTATAAACCTGAAAGTTCATTATGTAAGGCATATAGCAAGTATTCTCCATCACATCCAAGCAAAAAAAGCGTCACTTATGACATGTCAGTTTGAATGTCTATGAAACGTGATTTTCGGCCTACTGTGCGCCCTAGTCGGAAAAAAAATGCGCTTTAAAGCGTTCCTTGTCGATTACGAACCCTAAAAATACAAGGCGGCCAGTCAAGGCATGGAGGTCGGGTGGCGTGGAAAGACAAATTTCGTGGCGAGGTCTGAATGACTTGTGGCAGGTTCCTAATGACATTACTTTGATTGAAATTAAATAGTACATTATGATACAAGTGTGGTATGTTGGTCATTACACTCGAGTCGGTTTTTAAGCCTGAGCCGAAGGCGAAGGCTTAATGGAGACGAGAAGTGTAATGACCAATGCTCACGTGTTTCATACGACATTTTTCAACACACTTGCGAGGAAAGGTAAATAAAAAAACAACACTAACGAAATGCAATACTGTGAATAAACTTAACAAACAGAAACCCATTTAAAAGATGGCGGCCGTAATTTTATTTTTTCGCGCGCTCAGCGCTGCATGCGCGCGCAAGTCTGAGATAAGGGCACCGGCAAAGTAGCTAATCAGCCACATATTTATAAATTTTGAAATTGGGTATTTATAGGTAAAAATACACCGTCAAAATAGAAATACCAACAAGCTAACAAGCAGTTTCATGAAATTCTTTAATTATTTATCACATTTTGAATTTAATTTTATATTTACGCAAATAACTACTTAGCTGTTTTCGAAACATTAATACTTCTTGCTAATATTTAAAAAGATATGTAATGAAAAGGCACTAGTGCGATAATGTAATGTAAAAGGCACGGCATGGGTAATATTCTGCATTATCAGTGTAAATACGCTGTAATAAGACCTACTTTACGAGCAGGTGTGTTGAAAAATATATAATTATATATTATTACAATTTATTAACTATTGATTACAAGGCCAGTATAAATATATTTAGGAAGAGTATGGTGTAGCTGGTACCATAGTAAAACTGCTGCACATTTCCCTTTGCCCCTACGTTGAGTAATTAACCATCGTTCATGAATTCTCAGTGTACGACTTAATTTAAATCAATTTGAGGAAAAAAATACATGCTGTCCACTTGTCCAGTCAAGGCGTGGTGGTCGGGTAGCGTAGAAAGACAAATTAAGTGGTCGTAGCGAGGCTTATGCGGTTCCTAATGAAGTACTTTAACAAAGAAAAATACAAGCTGGCCAGTCAAGTCGTAGATGATGGGTGGCTTCTACATTCTTATTAGGAAACGATTAGAATTTAAAGGTAAAACTAAATCTAATAAGTTTTTATTATTAGAGTAACTTGATTTTTCACACTTTTGAGTCCTCAAAAACTTTAATTTTTTTTGAGAGTTTTTCTATGTCCTCTATGCTATAAATACAATGTCACTCCAAACTAATTTTGATGCAAGTTCCCCATTAAATAATATAAAGGTTGGCAATAATAACAGACTTAATACATAATCGCAATAAATAGAGTCTTGGAAAATAAATGAACGTTCTTATTTATAAAAAACACGATTCCTTAAAACGCCGATTAAAATAGTCTGTGGTGGAGATTTTGCAAGGAAAAGCCGTAAGCACAGATTACATAAACTGCCTCTTAGGAGTATTTTAGAGGAGTCGTGTTTATATAAATAAGGCCGTTTGTGTATAAAATTACCTTAGCACATGTTTAACATAAAAAGAATAATCATAGTACAAACACTCCAGTAAACACTACAAACTTCTAGAAAAACTTGTTGTTTCAACACAAGAGAAAGCGACTGCAGCAATAACTGTCACATTACATAAAGCTCGAGCTTTCCACACGCACATCCTTCACACACTGCAAGGCTACAAGTCTACACAGCAACTATTATTCCATCTGCCCCATCCCATTCAGTCTGTGTGATATATTAGTGCAAGACTCCAAGGTGGAGACTCAACATTCATTACCTGGCCCGGGCAAAGCAATAGCGTATAGAGACGTTGTCATATGTTCCATTCAGAGACCAGTTTAAGTGACAAAGCATGCCACAATCACCCCTCGACGTATCAACAAATTACACAATATTAGCATGTGAATAGGCCGAGAATAATGGTCCCAGACGAAACAAGCTATTTTATTTAACAGTGTCGCTGTTGTGCAAGTCGCCATTAATTCGGATTATTATTATTTCTGGGAGAATTGAACTGGTACAAGTTGTAACATGAAGAACGTTTCAGTCGTGTCTAGAGAAAGTGAGCACATAGCGTCTATGTTTGGGCATAGGATAAGGTAGTTACAAAGTCAACTGAGTCACTTCAGCTCTATTGTTGATCTATTATCCAATGAACTAACTAGACTAGACTGGATAAACTAACAAGATCTCTTTATCTCTACAGTAGGGTGGTGATACACGATTTACTTAAATATGTAGTTGCTTGATAAAGTGTAATTCAAGTGGAGGCAAACAAACACAGAGGCTTGGTGCCAGTTTATCAGTAGCACTTGGATAGACAATTGTGGTACACACTAAGAAGTTTCAATGGGCCTAGTAGCTTCCAGCTTGCTATACACACATCAAAATAAGTTTGCGATCACTTTGAAAAACTGAAATCTATTTTGTTACTGTAGATTATATTATGATTTTTCTTCTTTTTAGATTCTTTATTTAAAAATAAAGAATTAGAACACAAAACAATGACACCATAAATAATAAAAAATAGTTTTATATTTTAATTTCAAACAGGGTATTCCTATTTAAAGAAAGCATACAACATAGATTTTTTCTTGATAAAGTTAAATGCTACTGATCACAAACTTTTTTTGATGTGTGTATGGTATAAAATCAAATAAAAATAAATTGATTATTGACTTTCTTCTTTGCACTAATAACGAAAAAACAACTAATAGCGTGATTGAAAAAATCATCTCGGATTCTACAGCGGACTCGCCCAAATATGTTTAGTTGAGAAGACTTAATTACTCGAAAATCGGATGTTAGTTGGCATATTGTGTTCTTAAAGTACATACATACATAACCTCCCTTTTACGTGCACATAGAAATTTCGAACCATTTCCAGAATTCCAGTAATTAAATAATAAGGTAACAATTTTTAGGGTTCCGTACCCGAAGGGTGCCAAAAGGGACCCTATTGCTAAGACTTCACTTCACTGTACGTCTGTCTGTCTGTCACCCCAGGCTGTATCTCATGAACCGTGATAGTTACGCAGTTGAAATTTTCACAGATGATGTTGTATTTTTGTTGCCACTGTAACAACAAATACTAAAAAACAGAATAAAATAAATATTTGAGGGGGACTCCCATAGATAGATAAGATATTTGATAGATAAGATATAGATGTAATATTAAAAAAATATTTTTTCTGTTCTATTTCTAAGTCCGATTTTTAAGAACTCATACCTATCTAAGTAAACATAGGACAGCAGAAAAATAACAGCAGTTGTGGGCAACAGCAGCAACAGCATTTCATCTCTGCCAGCGGGACGTGGAGCGAGGGCGGGGAAAAGATGCGCCGTTAATCCAATTCACTCTCATATAAAATGTACTGAAGGGACGTCTCTTCAGTGTGGGCTTGTCAAAAAACCGGACAAGTGCGAGTCGGACTTGCCCACCGAGGGTTCCGTACAAATTTGTAGGTAGGTTTTTTTCGAGCTTTTCCCAAACTTCAAGACTTATTTTTTTTATGATTTTATTACAAATGTATTGTTTCAGGGTTTTCCCTGTATTTGTAGTATACAACGATATTACTTGCAAAATTTCATAGTTCTAGGTCAACGGAAAGTACCATGTAAATTTTGATTCCCATGAGTGTTGAAAAATCAAACTTATAAGTTTTTACGTTAACTTATAAGTTTGATTTTTTCACAGCTGTAGACCTGAGTATATAGTTTTAATTTTAACTCGATACCTCCACTCGTTCCCAAGATAAAAGGTCTTGACAGACAGATGGGCGGACGGATGGACAACAAAGTGATCCTATAAGGGTTCCGTTTTTTCCCTTTGAACCCTAAAAATAACAGAAGTAAATTATAATAACACCCACTAACTGTGAAAGAAAACAACGTGAAGGAAAACATCGTGAGGAAACCTGAGTGTCTGATGTGTTCACAGTTTTTATGTAGGTACTCAACTTTCAATGAAAGGAGGTTAGCAACCTTTTTCTGCACTACGAAAAAAAAAACAGGTGCGGCAATTTGTTTTGTTATATTAAGCTTTACCATTGCGTGTGACGCCAGATTAGGAATAGCATCACTCCATTTCCTTCCGTGGATGTCGTAGAAGGCGACTAAGGAAATAAATTACCAGGAGATGGGGGCAGCGTCTCCCTGAGATTCCAACTGTATACTGGGATCATCAACCTGCCTGCCAAGAGTGGCAATTATGGCAAACCCCTTCAAACCCTTAACCATGAGGGGGTTATGTTGGTTTGGTGGGTAAAGTTGGGTGCCCTGCAGTGGGCGTCAAGTGGCTGATGATGATGATGATTTTTTACCACGGTTTCACATGACTGTTAAAAGAATAACTAAACAATGTTTAAGGTATGGCACCATTGTATGGTGTAGTTGAATAGATGATAAGAACATTGGGAGTGTCTATCACATAGGTAACTATTGTCCAAAAGAGGAGCATTGTTGATATTGTAGTATGGAGAGGGTGCTGACAAAGAAAAAGGAGTGGAATCCTGAACAGAAGCCTAAAATAGCGCTTTCTACATCAACAACACATCCCAAACTACAAAACCAAGCAACATAAATGCAAAATAATAAAGAAAGCTGAACGCTACGCTACCTAGCCATAGTTACGTGCCTGTTCTCGCGGTGCATCTGATGCGGCGGGAGTTGGTGGTGGCCAGGCATGCCTTGGTGGCCTCCAAGGTGCTGCGGCGGGTGGCCTGACATCGCCTGATGATGCATGTTCGGGTGATGCATCATTGTAGCGATCCTTCGCAAAACAAAACAGTAATTCAGTAGACAGCCGACACAAGCGCGCTTTTCAAGAAAAAAATACAACACAAAGCGTGAATTCCTTACCGGCACTTTGTCTCACGAGCAAGTAGGTCCTCTTGCTATGCGATCAACATAAATCGGCTGATTATTATCGCCAATATTTGTGTTTTGGCAAACAGTAAAGAAAATCGTTTCGTTCAACATGCGGCCATGTTAACAATGTTGCTATATGACAGAAATAATTTTCTACCACATTTGTAGTAGAAAATGATTTTAGAAAATTTTACCATCTTTAGTGATAGTAATCTTAACACTTCGCCTTTTTTGCCTATTAAAATAAAAATCTAATTACAAAAAACCGACTGCTGAACACAACATAACTTTTAACTTCCACATTCGCTCACTGCAGTTGGTCCCGTCCCCGGTCGAGTTAGGTAGGCCTCTCTCTTTGTCAAAGACCCTTACTATGAACCTCGTGCTGGCATACTGATTCCTCTGCGTACCCCAATACAAAAATGTAATTTTTTTGATGTGGTTTCTACACTTTAATCTTAAGATTTGGTTTCATTTATATGCCGATCACAGGGTCTACGTTCATGGTTTGGTTGGCCCATATTGCTGTAAAAAGTTATAGCAAGGTCAAAACGTAAAGGGATTGAACAAACAACCTAGGTATTTGCCGTCTATAATATCGACAGTAATTTCGTGTGAGAGCGAGGGGCAAACTATTGTTCAATCCTTGTTTACCAGACTCAAAAGCATGTGACTATTATTTGTTTCCCGTGTAATACTTTATAGCTACCAAAGCAGTCAGAAGGTTGTATGAGTAAAAACACGATTCCTCTAAAACACCACTCAGAGGCAGTTTAATTAATCTGCGGTTACGTTTTTCCTTTTACTCCAGACTATTTAAGAGGAGTGTTTTAACTTTTTAAGGAATCATGTTTTTTTATGACCGTACAACTTCATTTATTATTCATCATTATACAGAAGGGCGTAGGTACGAGTAAACACACGGTTAAATAGGATTAATCTTTATTTATTAACTCATCATCATAAAATGGTTACGGTATTAAATTACGTTTCCACGAGAGCAACGTAACCAGCCATCCGTCATCATAAGGCACTAGTCAGAGATCTGACGCAGTGCTACCGGTAAAAACTATACAATCGCCTAGGTTAAGACTCTTGTGACACCGTGTAGCCCTTAGAATAGGGTTATTATTGTTAGCCCACGTAGCTAGGGAGTCATGTAGTATCTTAACTGGCCACACAATTTATAGCCGCACATTCACGTTAAGCCTATGGATGCTCGGCTAGGTCGACTTGTATTTAGGGTGTAACTGACTATACTGACTTATAAGCTACACACGCTGTCTGATCCGTATCTTTCAAATTGTGGTTTTTTGAATAAATACGTCCCTCTGCAGGGCACAGGTCTTCTCTCAGAGAGAGAGAGTACGGGCTTCATCACTACGCGCGCCCACCGCGTATTGGCGATTTCAAGCACTGAGGTATGAACATTCAAACACTCAGGTTTCCTCACAACGTTTTCCCTCAGTTAGCGAGAGTGTAACAAAATTGCGAAAATCTTCTACTCTATACAATCAACTCTTACTTCTATGGAGAAAACTTCAAGAGCAGTAAAATATCAATGTTCCGCACTGTATGTACTGGCAAAGAGCTAGATAAAATGTATCCGAAAACGCGTGCGCGCGTACGTGCATACAGCGACTAATGAATGTTGATGAAGCAAAAGAGGTTTGTCAGGATCGTGGAAAGTGACAAACCGTAGTCCTGCTTTCCCCTCCGGGATTAGGCGTGTGTTTATGAATACATGTTATTTTGAAGACCATTTGGTCACACAGCTAACATCAGTTTTTTTTCTTCTGCAGTTTAAATAACTTTTATACCACAACCGAGCAAAGAAAGTGTCTCATTGCTCGTTCATAAACGGGTTACAACGTTTGTCATCTCTCCCTTATAAATGTGCAGCAGTAATGTTGTATGAAAATCCATTACTACCTACCCTGCCAGCGTTCCGTTTTTTAGCAGCGAGCATAAAAAAAAATAGAAACGTCAAATCTCAAAAAGGTTTTATATCAAATAATAAGAAAAAAGAAGTGGGATTGTTTCAATGTAAGGAGGCTGGCAACCTTAGTGAGATTTTTATGTAGGTACTCGACTTTCAATGAAAGGAGGTTGGCAACATTTTTCTGCACTACGAAAAAACAACAAGCGCGGCAATTTGTTTCGTTTTGTTAAATTTTGTTTTTTACTAAATTGATAATTTAACAGTGCGCTTTTAATTATTCTAAATAATTTTATTTCCCTCGCAGGTGTAGTATAAGCACTATGTATCAACGGGAGAAGGTTCTATTTCTGTTCTCGAGTTTTCTTTCGAGAAACATACTTTTGAACAGAAATAGATCGTTTTCTCCTCTCGGTGTACGATGTACTATTATATTTATGAAAAATAAAAGATTTTGGAACCTCAGCCCAAGTTCTGGAAATCCGGATACTTACTCATGTGTAAGCTAATGAGCAACAGAGCTAGTGACGCAACAGGTTTGCATTCAGTGCCGCATCCGCTACAATAAACAAACACTAAAAAAAACCAGGAAATCGAAGACCTTACTTCCGAACACAACATCATCGGAGCAACGAAAGAATCCGCTGGCGTTGTATTGAATAATAGAAACTCCCATTTTTTTGGTTTTGCATACCCTGTATTCAACTCAACCTGGCTAAGTAAAGGTCTCGTGAATGTGCCGCTAGAAATTGAAATATTGACTATTTGATAATATGTGTAGCCACGGCTTTATCAGGGGCGCTACCACGTAAGTCCTCCACTGTATGGAGTTGTCCGATTTAAACTACTCCAAGCTATCAAATACAATAAATTTTGACAATTCGGAGTCGTCAAAACGGGTAACCCGATAGAGTTACGTGACAGAAGGGCAGGGCAGTGAAGCATGAGTCTTCTAAGCGTGCTAGCACACGGAGCGTATCATTTTATCGTAACTGCAATCTTGTCACGGTGCGGTCATGTCAGACTAAGAGAAACGAAAACATTGCCGTAATCGAATGATCACACATATCGATGATACGCGTCATGTAGATACCAAGACCGTAAAACATGGTTAAAACTTATTAGGTACTAAATAATTAATCCATGATATTGAATATTCAACAGTGAAAATATGGCAATTCTAATACATCTTCAATCCTTGGTTAGAGCAGAGTGTTATTATTTAGAAGAAATTGGCCTTTACGACTTTACTCTAAAGCTCATTATGAAATACCTACTGTAAAATGGTCTGATCTAATGCCTGTTTTACCCATGTCAAACTTACAATAAATCCTACAAAAATATATGTAATTAATTTCATAATTTCTACAATATTCGTACACACATAAAGCTATAGAAAAATCGATTGATATCTTTGAACTAAATCATGATATGTCGCAGACTTTATGATATTTACAATGTCAACAAGTACACAATAGAAGACAAATTAATATGATTGGTTCACATGTGCACATGTAACCAAGCACTAGTAATACGGAATGTAAATAGAAATGGCGTGAGAAGAAAAAGGACACAAACCAACGTAAATGTGAAAGCATCCAAATCCCAAAAGCAGAAGTGAAAGAATTCTAAAGATACCTAACAATTACAATTTGGTTCTTTTTTAAGACTAGTCATCAATAGGATATTTTAATATATATTAAATGCTAAGCTAAGTGACAGTTTGTACAAACAAATAAAAATGGCGTAAAAGAATTTTTGACACTTATCTTGCGTTCCAAACGGTTTTTTACGCTGACTTTATGTGTAGTACGGCGGGTATATACTTAATTACAAGCAAGTGGACAAAATGTTTTAATACTAACTGATCCAGTTTTATTATTCAATTCCATAATGGAAAGAGAGAAGGCGTTTTCCTAGAAGCAATTTGTGGTGTCATCTTATTTGCGTCTTCTGTTCATAAGAATTCACGATTCGCAGATATCTATAACTAGGATGCCGCTATATGAACACGCACCATGCATGGCGTTCTTACACACTTAATTACCGTCAACATTTTTGTTTACCTAAAATATGTAGTTATATCACAATGTTAGTCAATGGAAGATGAAAATGTAAAAATGTAAAGTATGCTAAGTATTAACTTTTCAACCCTATTTGCGTGGTTTCTAAATTAAAGCTTTACTTTTAAAATATTTGTCCGAGTACTACTTTATTAGTCTTGCTGAATAGAAGATATCTGTGAGGAAATAACCATAGTGCGTGCTTATCTACATTAACGCTGTTATTAAATTTCAGATGAAAATGGCTGTTCACACCACAAAAGTATTGACCGACGCGAAACATAATTATTAACTTAATGCGCTTTGATGCCTAGTGACTTTGACGACGACGAAATATAAAGCTCCGCGGCTGACGTGCGCGGGAGTCCCCCGCTATTCTTAGAAAGAGAGTACGGGCTTAATTACCACGCATGCCCACCACGGATAGGCAATTTCAAGCGCTGAGGTATGTGAACACCTCGGACACTCAGGTTTCCTCACGATGTTTTCCTTCACAGCAAGCGAGTGGTACTGCTACTATAACTTCATACATGTACGTAACTTAGAAAACAAAGTCATTGGGCCGGAATCGCTCGCACATACTAACATTTTTAATTATTGTACGAGAATGAGTATAATTTTGACAAATGTGGTATGAGGCGGTGGTAGAAAGTAAAAAATAGGGTCATATGAGAAATATTTTATCCTATTTTAGTCTTTGATAAAGAACATTGGTCACTAAAAGTATGAATTTCTTACCACAGGTTTCTCTATAATTAAGTACGTAATTTTATTGTCTAGTGATGCTTCAGACCACACTTGTCAAAATTATACTTCTTAGCGTGTCGATAGTATACTATTACTATTGAATTTTAAGACTCAATGCTATTACTATTACTTTTTACTTACCGAAATTCTCAATTCAGAAACTGGCACTACGTATACTAATTTTTACAATCAATAAATATGTTAGAATGTGCGACCGAGATGGATGCCAGAGAAAAGACAGTCTTAACGCAAAAACCTGTCTTACTTAAGTATCGAGAATTAACTATGTAAGGTTTTAAATAGCAGTATTATTTTACACACGATCTTGTCTTTGTTTGGAAATAAGACACTATAAGAATTATAAACTTTAGTCTCAGGTTTAGTGTTACTTTAACATTTCCAGGGGACGAGACGAAGCATGACTTGAAACGCGGTGTGGCGCGCAACTTATTGTGGTGTGAACAGGCCTAACAAGATACTTAATTAACAATAAAATTAGATCAAGACAAACGTGAGATAGATTTTTTAGTATCTATGTCGATTTTACATACAAATATGAACTATATTTTAATACTGTTCGGTTATGGTTCGTTCCAGACTTATTTAATTTCGTTTAGTCTTCCGCTTCTAACTACACAGTTTGAATATTCCTATTATCCAAGCTGAATCCCATTTTAGGTACCTACCTACCAACAATAATTACAAAATAAAGAGAGCATAGGAATACATCGCCGAAGGTAACAGTGTCGAGTCTAACCTTCGGCCGAGTTTGCGTCCCTTGTTAAATTAAAACTAGTGTACAACACGTTTAAATTAAATCAACTGCTAAATATATATTACAACTAAAACTCGCGTAGACACTGCACATTATACAGGCGTATCAATTCAACAATAGGAACAACCGGGACAAAGCCTAAGTTACCAAGGCTTTGTCACTTAAAAATATTTTTGGTTCTCTAGTATGATTCAGCGATTCCAAAAATTTAAAATAAATAAAAAAATAAGCTGAATTCATTTTGAAACGAAAATTAAATTTGCTGCGGAGATAAAATATATAATAGGAATTGTTGGGAATATACTAAAAAAGCTCTGCGCTGTGTTTTACTCAACTAATTTAAATATATCGGCCGTTGTTCGGATTTTGCATAATATTATGACAAATTTATACATTCCTGATGGCTAGCAATCTCATTACTGAGCGTTGGAAATATTCCCAACGGCACAACAATATTGCCACACTTTGCACAATTTTGCGATGAATGAATTAACATCACCGTTCTCGATTTGCACTCCCTCAAAAGAAGACATACAGCCGCCCTAGTCAGACGGACTGTCCTGTCTCGCTATAGCTAGGAGCTGTCATGCTCGTAATCTTCCCAGGGGCGCGTTTCATAAATCTACAATTCATAGTTGAGTATGAAAATTCGATGTAAATTGTGTAGCGGACTCATCGTACTTATTAATCTGTGGGTTTATCGACTTTGCAACATACATGGAATTGCCATAGTGATGGTAGTTTTACGAAATAGGGCCCAGCTGTCACACCCGTACAAGGCCCAGTCCGCAGGCAATAAGAGTATAAAAATCCGTTTCATATGATTGAAAGTTACATACATTAAATACCTCTGTTGGGCTGGAGTAGTACCAGTGTTACCGCGAACAGTAGCTCAATTAAGGGGCTCCGTCCGATTCACTAGCGCTACCGATGGAAAATAATCATATTTTTTTGACGGCTCGTTTTTGCTAAAAGTGTCAGAACAATCTCTCAATCACGTTAAAAAAACCTAGGTTTTCGACCTATACTGATTTGAATTTTTTTCGCAAAACCGAGCTGTAAAAGAAGATATGATTTTTAGGGTTCCGTATTACTAAGACTCCGCTGTCTGTCCGTCCGTCTGTGACCAGGCTGTATCTCATGAACTGTGATAGTTAGACAGTTGACATTTTCACAGATGATGTATTTCTGTTGCCGCTATAACAAAAAATACTAAAAACAGAAAAAAAAGAAATATTTAAGGGCGGCTCCCATACAATAAACGTGATTTTTTGCCGTTTTTTTGCTCGATATTAATAATGGCAACCGGTAGACGCTTGAAATATTAATATGTTGTATAGATAATGGTACGGAATCCTTCGTGCGCGGATCCGACTCGCACTTGGCCGGTTTTTTTTCCATTGGTGGCACTAGGTAGCCCCATGGATGCCTTTGAAAGTCTTCGTATAGTTCAGCCATAAACAAACGCACAACCCACGTCACCGTTCCCACTGTAGAGCGACTAGCGACTGTCGCCGTCCCGCTCGAGCTACGAGAAGCTGTCCTGCTCGCACTCGTCCCAGCTGTCGCACTCGTACTGGCCGCAGTCGCAGTCGATGTCGCAAGCCGCGTGCCCGGTCGCGTCCGAGCTTATGTCCGTGAGCGCGTCCGACACCGGCTTCGACGAGATGTCGAGGATCTGGACGGGACAGAGGTTGCACTTCCATATACAGAGAAGACAAAAAGATAATGCAAATTGTTTACAAATAACATAAACACTTACATGACGCTCTTAAAATTATTGAGGATTCACTTAATTCGAGACTTTTACAGTCCAACCTAACCTGATCAACACTCCATATACATCGTTAAATCCAGCTATTTACAAGCACATGTCTAGAGCCAACTACAGGGCTTCCTCGTCAATAACCTAGTTTTACTTATAATGTTCATTAAGTCACAGTTTCTGTGTTATTTTGAATTAAAAAAAAAGTTGATTTGATTTGATTTAACCTACGAACTTCTAAAGAAGCTAGAGCATACTTACATCAGCCGAGGAGCGAAGACTGTAGTTGTCGCTCTGAGCGTCCCGATCGGCGGTGGAGAGTGCGTGCAGAGCGAACGAGTTGCGTTTGGGCTCATCCCGCGAAAGGTTCTTGCCGTCCGATCTTACGGCTACTTCTGACGGGTTGGAACGCTCTGAAAAGAAAATAATTTATTTAAAAACCTATTTAGAGGCTAAAAATTCCACCAATGCCGGTACTTGAACCCGCGACCACTGGGCAATTTCGAGCCTCCTTACCGATTTCGCCGATGCCTGCACTTGTCCATTAGGTCGGTTGGGTGAGCGCTGGCACGGTCGGCCGGAGGTCGCGGGTTCAAGTCCCGTCATGGTTGGAATTTTTAGCCCCGTTTTTAGGGTTCCGTACCGAAAAAGGAACCCTTATAGGATCAGTTTGTTGTCTGACCGTCCGTCCGTCCGGCCAACCGTCTGTCTGTCAAGACCCTATATCTCGGGAACGCGTGCATTAATCGAATTAAAACCATGTTTTAATGGTTTTAATTTCGACTCGACAACTTCACGCGTCTACCAATCAGGTCTACAATCCCTTGAAGCGGTGAAAAAAGGTAAAGTAAAAAAAAGATACGGCTGTTTGTCCCAAAAAAGGTATATTTCGTCACTCAAGGATATCAAAAATTATAGGGTACTTTTCCGTTGACCTAGAACTATGAAACTTGGCAAGAAATAACGTCGTATACTACAAATACAGGGAAAAATCTGAAAACTATACATTTGTAAATAGATCATAAAAAATTGTCTTAGAAGTTCGGGAAAAGCTCGAAAAAAACTGCGAGACTCGATTCCTGAATTATTAATGATACGTTAGTACCTAAAAATTTGTAAAGAGTCCGACTCGCACTTGTCCGGTTTTTTTAGAAGTACTGACCAATTTTTATTATTAGACTAGTCAATGTATGGATTCGTTATTTATAATTATAAATGATAAGAAAACTTCGATACCTTTAGCAAGAGGATCGGCTAACGAAACGAGGGATCCGCTTCTGGGTGAGCCGAGGCTGCCACTGTAGTAGGTTTCTGGGTTCGCTTCGTGACGATCTGCACAAATAAAATATATTTACCGTAGGTCATCATCATCATCATCAGCCATTCGACACCCACTGCAGGACATAGGCCTCCCTCATGGTTTTCTAACCATGAAGGTTTTTGCCATAATCGCCACGCTCGGCAGGCGGGTTGGCGATTCGCAGTATGCGGTTGGAATCTCAGGAACACGCTGCTGTCCGTCTCCTGGCAATTGATTTCTTTAGTCGCCTTCTACGACATCCACGGAAGGCAATGGAGTGACGCTATTCTTAATCCGGCGCCACACGCCACGCCGAACGGTCGCAGGAACTAAACACTACCATTTAGATTAGAACACTTTATTGTACACACCAGAAAACAAAATACATTAAAAGGCTCACATGTCTACGTTTTGCCGTACACAAGTGGCGGTCTCCATTTAGTACCCTGTGTCTCTGCAGACATCCCCATCCGTAGAGAAGAACCGACTTTACATAAGATTGGAAAATCTGTAGCTTTGTGCCTCGTGTTATGACTGAGGAGTGCCACACTGGCCCGAGCTTTATTAATGCGAGCTTCTATGTCGGCCTCTGTTTCACGGTGAGGCTCCATTACGCTGCCGAGGTAGACAAATGTATGTAGGTACTCTCTAAACGACGATGCCATTAACCATAAGTGGGACTTCATCGGGGGTCATTCACTGATGGTTAATGGCGGAACTTTCTTTCGAAACTTTTATTTAATCGGAACTTCATTCTTTCAGTTGCAAAATAAGTGTTTTTATTAAATAGTACTAGATGGGTGAAGGGACCGCTCGGACGCCGCAGTGCCTGGGACATTGTTTTTAAGATGGAGTAGGCTTTATTTTGAATGAAACATTTTTGAAATTGAATACACATTTAGATAAATTATTCAATAACAAGACTACTGTCTTATTTTTAAATACTGTCATTCCTGCCCTCCTGGCCAAGAATAAAAGACCAAAAGCCCAGTTACCGCATTCGAGGATCTCGTGGAAGACATAGTGGGCTGCCAGATCCAGGCGTGCGCCATCAGCCGTGGCACCGTGCAGCGAACAACCTTGGCATAAGTACTGCCCAAGAATTCCTGAACAGTCGGCCAAGTAAGAAGAGACCAAAAGCCAAGTTACCGCAGTCGAGGATCTCGTGGAAGACATAGTTGGCGAGCGCAACGGGCTGCCGGATCCAGGCGTGCGCCATCAGCTGTGGCACCGTGCAGCGGGCAGCGGGCTCCTTGCACAGCATCCAGCGGAGCAGCTGCTCCAGCTCTGGGGGTGAGGGAATGAAAATAAGATAAGAATGGACAGAAAAGAAATTTAAAAACTTAACAGCCTAAATAAATAACATAAGCGAATCCATGAACTATTATTGATGTATGGCAATACCACCTTGCAGCCATTGCGCTATGTTTCTGTGATGTATCTTATTGGTATAATGTCTTTTTTCTTCTTCTTCTTCTATGCATCAAAACTGTAATTTGGTAAGCCGGTAATAAATTTAAACGCAAAAAGTAAGTTTTTGTGTGTATTTTGAATGTATTTTTCAGTGTACAAAGCATGTAAGCCCATTAATATAAGGTTTTTTTAAATAATGAACCGTTGCTGTTAGAAATAAGGCCGCCCATTGTACTAATTCAATGTAACTTTTATTTATGTCTCTTGTTTCATGTGTGCAATAAAAAATATTTTTATCTTATCTTAATTTTTTGTAAATAAATTTGTTTCGAAATCTGGTAAATGTCCATAAGTAGAACACTTACCCCTACACTAGAGCATGAATATATTTATTTGAGAAGAGTATTAGAGAAAAAGCTAACAAAGGAACTCCACATTTACGGTCTTATTTATAAAGACACAATTCCTTAAAATACTCGACAAGCGCCGATTAATAGTCTGTGTTACAGATTTTACAAGGAAAAGACATAACCACAGATTACATAAACTGCCTCTAAGGAGAGTTTTCATGAATCTTGTTTTTATAAATAAGACCGTTAGTATTTCCAATTTTTTTTAAACTTATCTAGCAGTTTTAAGTTAAAATTATTACTTGTGAATGTGTTGAACACTAGACACAATCGTCCTCTAAGTACTCGTTAACATTATTCTACTATATATGGTATTGTAAATAATCATTAATGTTACCGTAGGCTCTTTTGCACATAGTGGGCTTAACACATTCTGTAAACCGCGTCGGAGGTAACTCTAAATATCATGAGAAATTTTGTTATAAAACCTTATTCAATGCCTCATAAAGGCTGCAAGTCTAAATTGGATTACAACTATAAAACGTCTGAACAAAAACATGGACCGACTGCCTCGTTGGTCTAGCGGTATCACGTTTGATTACCATGCAGGAGGTCGTGGGTTCGATTCCCACTAGAGGCCTACGTACATTTGTAGAAATTGCATCAGTCTGGGTGTATTTCCATGTTTGTGATGTCTTTTCCTGGTTATCATAACACTGAATATCCTAGTCTCTGAGTATGCGTAACATGGTCCGATTGTGGAACTGACCAATAGGCCTTAACCCTACCTTCGGATACTGGCTGGGGCAGCAGCAGCGGCCCCTGTATGGTGTCCTCAATGTCAGAGAAGGGGTTAACGAAGAACGTCAGCACGTACAGGGTTATCCCCATCGACCACATCTCGAGCTCCGGGCCCGCGTATCTGCAAACGAGACAAGAAACGCACATGTAACACTCGTTTCGTCCGATTTCATCATGGCCGTAAAAAAACATAAGTGTGTTTATCAAAAGAGTGTGTCGGATAAATGTGTCGATTTATGGAATTAATAATAATAAACATATAGTCCGCACAGATCTTTTTGGCGGTAACGGGAACATAGTCACAGATCGTTTGCACATCGTTTACTGTCTTTACAGTGTATGTGTGAGTAATTGACGTACACCATAAACATTAACACTCAGGCACATACATTGCTTCTGGCCCCACACTAGGATAAGCTGTGTCGTGGGAACCAGAAACAGCGACATCACATCGCTTGTTTATTTTAGTTACTTCCACAGTATTATGTCCTACGGCATACTACTGTGGGGTCGGGCAGCAGACATTGAGACCATCTTTGTCTACAGAAAAGAGCGATCAGATTCATTTATAAGCTAGGCAGTAGGGATACGTTAAGAGATTTCTTTAAAGAAACTAACATCCTGACAGTTGCTAGTCAGTATATCTATAAGAATATTATGTACGTCAGGAAAAATATAAGTAATTTTAAAACCGTAGGTAGCCAACACAATGTAAATACTAGAAGTAAACATAAACTTTCTTTCCCAAGATTTAGGCTGGCAAAGGTTAATACATCCTGTATGGGACATTGTATACGTTTTTACAATAAGATCCCTGAAGATATAGCTTGCCTGAAGTGTGGTTCAAAAATTGTGTAAAGCGCACTTTATGCCAAAAGGGCTACTATAGCATTAAGGATTGTTTAGATGACAAATATGTGTGGAATTAAAGCCAGTTCAATGCATCGTAGTACTAGGTTTTTAGAAGATAATGACATGTAAACTCTGTTAATTAAGGAATATGTTTGAAAGACTAAGTTTGGAGTTTTTCGTCCGTTTTTTCTCCAAATGATCTAGATTTTGAAAGGGACACCTAGTTTTTCTTGCAACGTTCAACAAGTGACAGCTTCTGTGTTACTTTGAATAAAAATTTTTGACATGACTATGACTTAACAAACATGTAAACATCCAAGACCTGAGGTTTTTTCTTTGTTCCCAGCCAGGATTCGAACCCGGGACCTCTCGCATGGTAGGCAGATACGCTACCGCTGCGCCACAGAGGACGTCTGATAATGATGTAATCACTTGTTTCAAGTGAGGAATTCGGAGCTGCAGTACTCGTTGCTTGATTGAATGAATGAATGATTAATAACTTAATGGCTGTCCGACCGACCAATCGACTGACAGCCAGCGAGCTTTTCAGGACTACAGTACTCAGTGATTGAATGATTAAATAAATAAACGAATGAATTAATTGATCTATAGCACACCGACTGTTTGATCGATTTATTTATTGATCGAATTAGTAAGGATGATGTACACTTGTTTCCAGCGAGCAGTGCAGTGATTGAACGAATGAATCAAAGAAGCAATGTATTAATGGGCAACAACCAACCAACTGATTGATTGATTTGTTGAATGAATAACGTGATAAAAGAAAACACATTTATTATAACAACAAAACACATCACAGAAACAAAATAAACAGATAAGTGACATAATACGAATAACAACAGAAAGAAACACAGAAACACAGACACAACGAAAAAAACATTGGAGTAGTCTGTGTTGTGTCTAAGTTGCCAAAAGGCAGCTGAATCAGCGTTGTGCTGAGAGAGTGAGCCCTCAGCGCTGATTTTTAGTACTGCGGAGTGCATTTAAAAGGAATTAAAATATATCAAGAAGACGTTGGCGAGACGACCTCGACCGACACATGCCGGAGTGGCCTGAGGTGGCACAAGACAGAAACATCTGGTCTGAGTTGGGGGAGGCCTTTGCCCAGCAGTGGGACACAAATAATATACATAAAATAAAGTAAAAAATATTGTCTCAAATACTTACATATATTACTAGCTGACACGGCAAACGTTGTTTTAAAAACCTATTTAGAGGCTCCAACCCAGCCGGGACTTGAGCCCGCGACCTCTGGCTAACCGTGCCAGTGCTGCAGCGCGCCAAACGTTGTTTTGCCATATTAATTAACCTACGACCTATTCTCAGACCTACCAAATATTCATAAAAATCGCCGAAGCCGTTGCGGAGGACTTCGATAACAAACACTGTGATACGAGATTTTTATAAATATTATTAGTTTTAAATTAGAATTAGTTTTTACAGTTTAAACTCACTTGTTTCCAGCGAGCACTTCGGGGCTGCAATATTCCGTGGTCCCATAGAAGGTCGAAAACAGCGTTTCCTTGCTCATGAAAGTCGCCGAGCCGAAATCAATCAGCTTCACGTGAAACTTGTTGTCAATTATGACGTTCTCGTCCTTTATGTCGCGGTGGAGAATGTTCAGCGAGTGGAGGTACTCGACCGCTTGACCGATCTGGTAATTGAAAGATATCTGTTGCGTTGGTTTGGACATGTGGAGAGGATGAAGGAAGAAAGATTGACGAAACAAATATATCGAGCGAATGTGGGTGGAAGTTCCGGTAAGGGACGTCATCATCATCATCATCATCATCATCATCATCATCATCATCATCACCACCACCATCATCATCTTCATCGGCCTACGCTTGTCCACTGCTGGACATAGGTCTCTCCTATAGCACGCCATAGTAGGCGCACATACTTTGAAAAAATAGGTGATGTAGCAATACCACACGCTAAAGGTGAAGGAAACCATCTTGAGGAAACCCGTGGTATGGTTGGCTCCGCACGTATTGACTTGTCTTTCCTGTGGGCTAGGCCGACTAGGCTGTCAGGATGGTATAGGTGCCGGTAGCAAGCCTACTCCATCTAAAAAACAATGTTCCAGGCATTGCAGAGTCCGAGTGGCCCCTTCATACATCTAGTGTGAGTGAAGGTGCCACTGGACGCTATATAAATCGTCTCATTGAGTAGATGCAAACGCGTTTTGTATGTGTTGATTGCTTTTGTTACTATTCTACTGTATAATCTACTTGACCTGTTTTTTGTGTGTAAGTGCACATAAATAATTATTCTATCTGAAGAAAGAAGAAGAAGAAAGAAGAAAGAAAAAAAAAATTATAAAAACAGTACACACGCCACAATAACCAAAGAAAACCAATAAAAATCATAAAAAAAGAAGGAAACCAAAGGTCACGGCGTGTCACCGCTATTATAAATGATAGCTGACTCAGCAGTATGCTGTTGGGCTAGCCTTCAGCGCCGATTTTCAGTCAGTGCCAGGAGATACCCCGCGAGCGTCACAGACCGCGGTGTGGTACAACCATGAAAAAATGGATTTAGAAATAGAATACTTATACTTACTTTGCCATCTTAGTTTGCTATCTATCTTACCTGTCTGAATATAAAACTCAGCAATGGCTCGTCGAGTCGCGGCCGCCGCTCTATGAACTCGAACAGGTCCATGCCCGCCCCGTGTCGTTCCATTACCATTTGGAAGTATTTGTCGTTCTCATATGCGTCCATCACGCTTACCTGTGGACAAAGGTTTTAAATGTTGGTAAGAAAAATAGAGGTGGTTGGACCATATTCAGCGACAACCTGCGGCGTTCCGAAAGTGGCACTTGTCTAGATGCCAACTCGTCGACTCAGACTTGAAAGAGGTCCATTCTCGCCGAGGTAAAAGAGAAAAATATGACATGGACAGAACAGGTTCTGTATTACGCGCATCAAATCCTGAACGATTCCAATCGTCTAACTGTCAAATTACATACGAATGCAATCTTAGGCTCACAGTTTTTTAACGTTCGGATGCTTCAAAGTCGGTAGATGACTCATTTCTAGCTGTACCCACTTTCCGTCCGGGCTGCAGTCCCAGAATTGTGCGCTAACCTTATCTTTTAGGGTGAACTTGGAGACGCAGATCAGACCATAAAAGTAAATCATCTTCTGACCGGCGGTCAGTGCCGCTCAGATGCAGCCACTCGGCTGAGACAGAGTTGTAAACGAAGTAGGCTTGCCCAGCACCTACACCATCCTTATGGGCTATTTCATAGGAGAGAGTTACGGCCAATAGATCAAATAAACGCTCACAATATTGGGATGTTTCAAGGTCAGTAGAAGACTCAGCTCTAACGGCACTCGTTTTCCATCCGGGCCGTCGACCCAGAACTGTCCGCCGACCTTCTCTTTTAGGATGAACTTGGCCACGCAGAGCAGGCGGTCAGAGCGCCGGTAGGCCATCTTGACGCAGCCGTAGGCGCCTTTGCCTGAAACGAATGGTTGAAACTAAGCACTTACGATAGTTGTCGGTGGGTCACAAGCGAGACGTGCACTAAAAACACACGTTGTTATCTTCCGAGGATTCTACTACTGTCTTCGACAAGTGGATACCAGTCATCATTACCAGACTGGGTGTTGCAAGTGGCTCGTAGTGGAAGTTTCACCATAATACAACCGATAAAATTAAACTTAGAAATAAAATGAATGCGATTTTCAAGCAACTGGTTGTATTATGGACCTCGACGCTGGTATTAATTTTTCCACTTACCGTGGAGTTTAGCAAACAGGCCACTTTAATTACCTGGTGTATTAATTATAAAACTACTAATATTATAAAATCGAAAGTGTGTTTGTTGCTTTGTTCTCCTTTCACGCACTTTCGAACATCGAATCGATGTGATTTTTAGTAATGTTTAATTAATGACTCGCGATGCTCATAGGATAGTTATACATTAAAAGGGTCTAATCACAATTTATTTTTTATTTTTTATGTGGCCGACGTATATAATGTCCCACTTCAGGGCACGGGTACTCAGGTGTCCTCACTACGTTTTCCTACACCGTTCGCGAATCAATTATGTCAGGAAATAAGTTTATCTAATAAGTAATCTCGATTAGACCTGATAAATGTACAACGATGTGATTTTTCGCACACTTTATGGATGGGAGAACGACGTGGGCAATTTTTTATCTGAATCCCATGCTTCGTTCGCACGTCGCGGACTCAGTTAGTGGTAAATAACACAAACAACTTGCCAATTTGCTTCAGTGTGACGTAGTGTTTGTTGTAATCGCCAGAGATCTGCTCTTCGCCGCACTGACTCACAAGCGACATGGACTGAGGCCGGCTGCTGGCCGATTTGTTTATACCCTGCAACCATTTGGACGCTGTCAAAAGAAGGTTGAACTAAACATAACATAAACATTTATATACAGGCACATACATTGCTTCTGGCCCCACACTAGGATACCCTGTGTCGTGGGAACCAGAAACAGCGACATCACAAACATGTAAACATCCAAGACCTGGGGTTTTTATTTTTTTGGTCCTCAGCTGGGATTCGAACCCGGAACCTCTCGCATGGTAGGCAGATGCGCTACCGCTGCGCCACAGAGGTCGTCATGCTCCTATATTGCGCTCACCAAACCTGTCGGCATCCCGACAATGAATTAGATAAGATAAGATAACAATATTCTTTATTGTACACCCGGAAAAACACAAACATAAAATATTGACAAAGATACAGTACAATTGGCGGACTTACTGCTTAGAACCAATAAATACGGATATCAATTTAAGATATAAAAATCTCGTGTCATAGCGTTTGTTATCGAACTCCTCCAAAATGGCTTCACCGATTTTTATTAAATATTTTGTGTAGGTATATTTGGTAGGGCTGAGAAAAGGTCGTAGGCCAATTAATATGGCAAAACAACGTTTGCCGAGTCAGCTAGTTAGCACATAATTTTGCAGCTAGAGGTTAGAAATCCCTCAGGATTCGGTGCGCATAAATAGGCGTCTGACCCTAATACGTCAGTTACTCAGTTAGTTAGTTAGACACTGTGGCCCTGGCCAGACAGAAGGGACGTGGGCGAGGGCGCGCAAAAAACCCGCCGTCCTACCAATTCACGTTCATACAAAATCCACTGAAGGGACGGGACGAAGCCCAAACAGAAGAGGCGGGGCGAAGGGGCGAACTCCATAAAACGTGTCGCATCTTTTCCGCGCCCACGTTTCTTCTATGTGGCCAGGGCCTGTAGTTTATTAGAGAAGATTAGAATTATTTATTGTACACACAAGAAAACAAGATACATTAGAGGGCTTACTGTCGTATCTTACATAAGCAGCCTATATACGTCCCACTGTAGGGCACAGGCCTTCTCTCTGGGAGACAGTACGGGCTTAATCACCACGCCTGCCCACCGCGGTTTGTTGATTTCAAGCAATGAGGTATGTAGCTCAGACATTCAGGTTTCATCACGATGTTTTCCTTTGCGTTAGCGAGTGGCATCGCTACTATAACTTTATAAATGTACATAACTTAGAAAACAAAGTCATAGGTGCCCGCACTGAGAATCGAACCTGGGTCTCTCGCTTCCGAGCCCAATGTTCTACCCACTAGCCTATCAACGCTCTTATACCACCGCTATACAGCCGTATACAACGAGTTTATTACGCACTCACCCAGTGGCTACACCATCTGAGGCCCGTGGCAAATTCATTGGATGGGGCACTCCCAGTAAAAATAGAAAGAAAATGGTCTTTAGTTGTATGGCCAAATTTTAATTGATTTGAAGTACTCGTATATTTAATAAACATTATAGTGGTTACAAATTTTTGTTAAAAATGTTAAGTTACTTCTGAACTCGCGGCCTCTTAGTTCGGGGGCCCCCTCATGTCAGCCCTGCCACCGTATAGTTACGCCACTGCACTCACCCCGGCGAGCGAGTTGTCTGCAGTGGAGGCGACGCTAGAGGCGCCGCGAGGTGAGTCGACACGAACGCCTAGCCACACGCAGCGTACGCGCCGCCCGCTGGCCGCACGCATCGACGACACCGTGTAAACCACGTCTGGGGGGACACGGCATATTTTACCGCTCGTTCAACTATAACGATAAGTACCCGGAACCGGCGAACATACATAAATACATAAGGAGCCTATATAAGTCTAACTGTGAAGCACAGGCCTTCTCTCAGCGAGAGAGTATGGGCTTAATCACCGCGCGTGCCCACAGCGGATTGGCGATTTCAAGCGATGTGAATAGCCCAGACACTCAGATTTCCTCACAATGTTTTCCTTCACAGCTAGCGAGTGGTATTGCTATTATAACGTCACAAATGTACATAAACATAGAAAACAAAGTCATGCCCGCAATGGGAATCGAACCTGGGTATCTCGCTTCCGAGTCCAATGTTTTATTTTATTTATTTTATTTTATTATAATGTTCTACCCACTAGGCTACCACCGCTCCTCCGAAACCGGTGTGCGTGCATGCAACGGCTAATTAATTTTGATGAAGCGAAAAAGGTGGTAGCGAAGCGGTAGAACGCCGGCTTCTCACCCGTGGGTTCGAAACCCGGCATGTACCAATGGCTTTGTTTTCCAAGTTACGTACATTTGTGAAGTTATAGTAGCAATACCACTCGCTAACCGTGAAGGAAAACGTCGAGAGGAAACCCTATAGTCAGAAGTATTTACATACTTCAGCGCTTGCTACGTACAATGGCCCAACTATGAGGCTAGCTCTAGTTCGACTGGAGAAAAGAGGTCTGTCAGGATCGTGGCAAAAGTGGCAAGGCCTGGTTTCCGGGATAATTTATGCGTAATGTAATGTGTCAACTAATACGTAAGTATGGTCACGGGGGATCTTTGCGTTGCTTATTTTTGTTGACATGGGGGACGGGGGTTTGGATGGTGATTCTTCTTCTTCATCATCAGTACGCTCTTGACAGAACGGTTTCAGGCTACGGAACACTCTCTGTGTGTCCCTTATGCCCGTTCACATGCAATCGAGAAGACTTGAGGCCACAGACGCCGGAGTGCGCGTGGCCGGGTTCCGGGCCAATAAAATCTAATTGGTTTTGTCACCGACACGATAAGAAGAGCGGTCGTAGTCTTTATGAGGGCGTTTTATTGTGCGCTGATGTTGCGTGCCTCAAGTTGTCTGTCTCTTAGAGCTCGGGGTAGAGCATGAATACGATGGACCGCTCAAGTTAAGTTCACTGGGGCCGCTGCGTGAATGTACCAGAGCGGCATCTAACCGAGAGGGATGGTCATTATGTCAGCAATATCTGTTTAATTACTTTTTTCTGCAACTTTTCACACCACCCGTGTGAGAATTACTAAAATTCTGCTAACACTTAAAAAAAAATTTTTTGCTGTTTCCTTTAAATCGTTTTAGCATCGTGTGCATTCTTCAATCGTAGCCTGACTACTATGTACATATATCTAAACGTGTAAATTTCTGGATAAAGCGGATTAAAACGCCCATAAAATAAGGTTAATATATTTTTCCAAAACTCGTTTTACAAAAACTAGTGTAAATGTCACAAGTTACTATAAGTTATTATACAGGGTGGTAATTTGAGATGGGTCTCAAAGGAAAGGAGGAACTACTTGAAATTTCGTAAATGCTGAAAGATGTTTTTAGGGGACCATATCTGACTTTTTGAGCAATTTCCAGCTGTATTCATAAATTTTTAAATAAATGTTACAGTCAGCAAGATAAGTGCATTCGACGCATCTGCTGGCAACGATTAAAATTATCTAATAGAAAAAAAAACCGGCCAAGTGCGAGTCGGATTCGCGCACGAAGGGTTCCGTACCATTATCTATACAACTTTAGACAAAAATCGAATTTGAGAACAGCGCCATCTATAGAAACCAACAAGAAGCGTTTAACATTTCATTTAACGACGTGACATCGGCGCGGTGAAGGTTACATAGATGGCCGCTAGATGGCGAGCGCTATCTTTAGACAACGTTTGTTGTATTGGAGCCCCCCTTAAATATTTATTTTATTCTGTTTTTATCATCTGTGAAAATTTCAACTGCCTAGCTATCACGGTTCATGAGATACAGCCTGGTGAGAGACAGACAGACAGACAGACGGACAGTGAAGTCTCGGGTACGGAACCCTAAAACACTTTTTCCGTATATTTAATATGCAGATAAGTTTGTCTAGATTTTAAAACTACAACTCACTGAGCTCCGCGCCATCTCTGTGAATCACGCGACCGCGGTAAGTGCCGTCGCGGTGCCGGCATTCGGCGCCCTTGTCAACGCACAGCGAGCAGTGATCCGACCGCCTGTTCTTTAGCTGCTGGGGGGTCGAAGTGGTCACGTGGGTGCGCAGGAGTCGCTTATTCACGCACGGCGTCTCGGGCTCGTCGTCTGGGGGTGGAAATGTTGATAAATAATTGCTTGTATATTTAATTTCATTCGGCTTTTGGCTACATGTAAACAAACCGTTGATAGAAATCGTTGAATACGGGAAGTATTAATGTCTATGAAGTTGTTTGCTCGTCCTAGGTCATTCATTTCATTAACCCCATCATCTATTTCTCGACTTTGATAGTAATTAAAAATAATTGTTTACACCCAGACCAACGCTTAATGAAACGAAATACACAACGAGGTGTGCACGCCGGTTACGGAGGAGCGGTGGTAGCCTAGTGGGTAGAACATTGGACTCGGAAGCGAGAGACCGAGGTTCGAGTCCCAGTGCGGGCATGCACCTATGACTTTGTTTTCATCATAAAACATCGTGAGGAAACCTTAGTGTCTGACCTATTCACATACCTCAGCGCTTAAAATCACCAATCCGCGGTGGGCACGCGTTATGATTAAGCCCATACTCTCCCTCTGAGAGAAGGCTTGTGCAATACAGTGGGACGTATATAGCTTGATTATGATGATATGATGTGTTCTCTACTCTATTCAAAAAGATAAAGCACCTTTTATGTCAGGCCGACGTCATAGGCGCATTGATAGGGTCCCGTTTGGCGTTCTGGATGGGGCCAAGCTTGCAAACTTACCTTCATACTTCTTCCTCGGCGCCGATTCCGTTTGCGTCTCGAGATCGACGTCGTTACTCAGGCTCTCAATACTCTCATTTCCATTGTGGTTGGGAAGCTCTTCTATCTCACACCCCGAGGGCGGCATCTCATTGATAGGCGTTAGGAAATCCGCGCTAGTCTCGTTCGAGTCACAAAATTCTAGCGACAGACTACTCCTATCATCTTTCGCCTGACCGGCGTTCACCTTTAGAGACTTGTACTTGCTACAGTCAAAGGACAACCGTAGCGACGGATCGTTCAGTCTAACCCTAGGCGTATTCCCTGTTGGGGTGATCTCTTGGGAGTGCTGTGACGTGAAGTAAATAGAGTCGGGGTTGTCGCCTTTCGCTTGCTTAATTTCCGACTTGGATTGCTCGGAGCGCAATATGTTCTCCGAGCGGGATTTCGATATACTCGGGCTGAAGTTCTCCTCGTCGATGGATATGCCGGACATGCCCGACGTCACGTCAGGCAGACCAGACATTCCGGACATGCCGGAGGTGATATCTGGCAGCGCTGATGTGTCGTTCCTCTGTTCCGTGCTTATACTAGACACCATATCTTGTGTGGGCGTCGGTGTGTGTGTGACTAGACTGCACGACTTGTCTAAGCATAAAGCGCTGGAGGATTTTTCGCGGGTCGTTGTGGATATTTGGGACTGTTGGACGTTGAGGGACATGCAAGCGCTTTTTTGGCTGCCGTTGAAGTCCCCGCACGAGTCTTCGTCGGTGTCCGAGGCTGAAACGAGGAATAGACTTGCGAAGTTGACAGAAGTTGGCACAGTGTTGAATTTGTCGTTTTTGACCGTCCAGTGTCAGTAGATAGATAGAAATGGCTGTAATGCGCTATTCATATACCTCAGCGCTTGAAATCACGCGTGGTGATTCTCTCTCTCTGAGAGAAGGCCTGTGCCCTACAGTGGGACGTATATAGGCTGCTTATGACCGTTTTCAAGGGCAATTCGATCTACTTCGCCCAATTTCGCCAGGTGGACGCTTTAACTTAAAAAAACCGGCCAAGTGCGAGTCGGACTCGCGCACCGAGGGTTCCGTACAAACCTGCGAGGTTTACAAAGTTCGTTCATTTGAATTTCAATTTAATACCTCTACGCGTTTATGAGGAAATGGGTAGTAAGTTTAAAATTATTAAAAAAAAATATATTATGTGATGTAACTAAAAATTTATGGTTTTCGTAATTTTTCCTTTATCTATGCTATAAGATGTTGCTTCGTACCAAATTTCAAGATTCTGAGTTCACGGGAAGCACCCTGTAGGTTTTGATTCCCTTGCAAGTGTCGAAAATTTGCGGCATAAACGGCTGTATCTTTTGATTGCGTTGGCTTAGAAGTTTGATTTTTTCACAGCTTCAAGGGACAGTAGACCTGAGTAATTGATATAAATTTCAGCTTCATACCTCCACGCGTTCCTGAGAAAAAGGGTCTTGACAGACGGACGGACGGACAGACGGACAACAAAGTGATCCTATAAGGGTTCCGTTTTTTCCTTTTGAGGTACGGAACCCTAAAAATAACACTACAACAATTCGAAATGTATCACAGTGAAACAAGCATTTTATACAAAATATCAAGATGGTGGACAAAAACAAATTTGTTCCGATCCGGCTCTAAATCTGTATTCGAGATATCTCAGACGCTTCATCTCGGAAAATGCAGGCCTTTTCGTACCTTGTAACTATTTCCTGACTTTTCAGATGTGAATTCTGAATTATTGATTTTTCTGGGTGTCTTTAATCTGTTCACTCTCGGGCACTGCCAAACCACTCTGCAGTTCTAAAAACACTTCCAAACCCTTACCGGTTCCACTCTGAGCAGCGTCGACGGGGGACAGCGCTCGCAGTTGCACAATGTCTGATTCCCCGCAGAAGTTCGGTATCAGCTCCTCGATGTGGCGGCCCACCACCTCAGCTAGGGGCTTCCCGAACGTGAGCGTGGCGAAGTGGTGGTTGCACGCCGTTATGTAGCCACTCTCGTCCACCACGAGGAGGCCGGAGACGTTGAAGGTCACCTGGTGTGGAAAAGTTAAGTTGGTCTACAATAACAATTTCCGCACAGACACAATAATTTGTCCCAGACCCAAACTAGGAAACCCTGTGCTTTTGTAACCAGGCAAGTGCATCACAAACAATTTCCATATACACCCAGACTGAGGCCATTTGTAAAAATCAAGTGCATCGCCCTCCAATGGGAATCGAACCTACGACGTCTGTTTTGGTAGTCAAGCGTGTTAACCGCCAGACTAGAGGCAGTCGCAATTGGCTAAGAAACCTTCAGAGCTGGCTCCAATATGCCCATTCGTACAGTTCACGAAACTGTAAATAAAACTATTAATGCTTGTTATTAATACGATAAAAGTGGTAACCACCATATGGAGTCTCCTAGTGTGGGTGCCACTGGAAAATTTACCTACTTTTATATTATTAATGGGCATAAATATGTTTTTTTTTTAACTTTATTCAATTTTTTTATTTATTATAAAAACAAAATATTTGTTGAAGTAGTTAGTTTCACAGTGAATAGATTATGCGGAGAAGCTAACAAAGAAATTCCACACATACTTTTTTTTTTTAAAGTTATAAAACTTAACAGAGTTTTCAACTTAATAATTATTAATACTCAAGAATGTGTTGAACACTACACACAATCGTCCTCTAAATAGGTACTCATTAACATTAATCTACTGTGTTTTCGAGGTGAAACAAGGAACTAGTGGAAACATACCCTGATATTAATTTCCAGGACAACCTTGTCCTTGTGCGCCTTGACACCAGACCAGGGCTCCGGTAAGGCCTCGTGCTTCGTGATCCAAAGGCAGAGCGGAAACGAACCGCCATCTAGAGTGCGACCTGAAAGAAAAACCCCGTTACAGGATGAAATCAAAATCAAAATGTTTTTGTGTTTACTTTGTGTTTCTGTAACAATTTAAACTCTTTCTTTCTTTCTTTATGAAAAAAAAAATATATATATACACATAGCGTTCATTAAGCTGCGACTTACCTACTGAACGCTACAATTCAAACTAGGTGCCGTTTCGAAATCTAGTTTAGAAAAAAAAAGGATTTAAAAAGACACCAAACATACGGTCTTATTTTTAAAAACGCGATTCCTCTAAAACTCTCCTCCGAGGCAGCTTAAATAATCTGTGGTTGTGTCTTTCTCTTCGTCACAGTCTTTTTCAACTATTTATTCTTTTCAAATTTGGTCCTTAATTAACAGAGTCTACATACTATGCTAAAACCTAGAACTCATGCATTGAACTGGCCTTAATTCCAGACATTTTTGTCATGTATATGGGAATATTATTACACCCTGTATGTATTACATATACACGGGTAATCTACTACGCATGTGATGTTCGTATACTTGTGTGTGTCTTATGGAAATTTTTTTTTTATCTATCTATGTTGGAAACCGAAACCGCAAACTCCCTGCCAGGAAGTAGCACTGTTTCAATGTAGCCGCGACTCTAGAGACCCCTAAAACACACTCCCATCATCATCATCAGTCATTTGACGCCCACTGCAGGACATAGGACATGTATGTATGTACCTGTTAACTTCTGCTTCGAGATATTCTTCGGAACACTGCCCTTGCCGTCAGGCAGTTGAATGGACGGTATGAGCGTATTGACAGGTAGACCAATCAGGCTCTCGATCGAGTCCGCCTGGAAGACGAACGCCGCGTCTTCGCTGTCGCAGGATAGGACAACGCCGGTCTCCGGGTCCACTGTGAACTGAACCAATCCGTTCTGTATTTATGTAATCGTTCACTCGATATCCCTTTACATTTTACTTGAAAATCTCGAACGTAAACGAGTAGAGTGGATGCTGTAAAGGTCGACTGTACATACGATTACGTTACACCCAGGACTCCAGTGTAATCTGTTAGTCCATATACCTACATTTGTGAAACGATGCCACCTACATGTCTCCGGGCCCTGCACGCTGTCTTACCATCGGGTACTGACATAATAACAGCGCTGAGGTGGTCGCCCACTCCAGCACATGCTGAGTCAGAGCCTTCTCACACTTGCCACACCCACAATTCTCTGTTGTTGTTGTCGTGTACATTACTTGTTTCATGTGTATATTGTCTTTTCTTTCTGTGTATTGTTTTACTGTATTAGTTTTTTTTTTCTTTGTTTGCTGTATGCACACGGTGCTTCTTTTTGTTCTGTTAATGTTCATGTGTGTGTGCAAATGTGAATAAATGTTTTTTATCACACCTGCTCTGAAAATACATACAAATTATACCAATTAGAGGGAAGAAACGCCTTTATCCCGCCCTTCAAATCCATTCATCCCAAGGTATGGAAGTTTGTATGAAAATCCTTCCGACCCAAGGGTGGGAAGTATGTATGAAATTCCATTACATACCCGGTTTTTTTTTTTTTAATTTGTCAGCAGTCATACTGCAAAGAGACTTTAACTGTCTACTAATAAAATTTGAAGTAAATTGTTACTGGCCACATACAGTTTTTTTTTTACCAGTTACCAACCTCCTTGGTGCATACAGAAAATTAAAAACGAAATTATTTTTGTATATAAAACGCGCGGAATCACGGAAGAAGTGCCTGCATGACCTTATGATCTTAGCCTACTCCAGAAACGGGCGAATAAAAAAAGGAAAAGCCCGCGCATTTTCGCAAAAACTTCGATTGATTTAGCATTTATCTTTGTGTTTTTTGTAAACATTTCTATGCATTTATGTCTATAATTTTCCTCGTAGGTGTAATAAAAAGCACTATACATACCTCAGGATAAAGTACAGTTCCATACCTCAAATGGTTTGCGCCCCTCGCAAGCTCGTGGCGCAACGCAATGCCATAATCTCGGTATGGAACTGTCACTTTCTTCCCTCTGAAGTAATGTACTATATCTATATATCTACTCCAGGACACAAATCGCCTCATAAGCCGTCCATGGCCATCCTTATCTGGCCACTACCAGCATTCTACCTCAGATCGTCGGTCCAGCGAGCTGGTGGGCGTCCTTGATACGTTTGCCGCTTCGTGGTCTCCATTCGAGAACCTGTTTACGCCATCGGTTATCGGTACACCACTTAACTTTCTAATCTTATAATAAGTCATCGTGATTATGGTAAAATTATCAAAGTAGAGTACCTCGTGAGGACCAAGGGAAGAGACCCGAACCATTTTAAATGTTGTGTTACTGAAGAACACTACGGATCTTACACAGGACATGCACAGAAGGTGGAGCTCATGCGTATCATCTGGTAGCAAAAAGTAGCCTACTTGTGTTCACGTTTCGCGACATAAATTCGCCTCGGACACTCACGGTTACCTCACGATGTTTTCCTTTACCGTTAGCGAGTTGTATTGCTACAATAAATTATTAAATGCATGTAATTAAAACAAAACATTGGTGCGTGCCGGGACTCAAAAGCATTTAAGAAAAAGGCTTAAAAAGCACAATTTAAAAGTTTGCTTCAGCGCTTATTATTGAGCTGTTTGAAAACCTATGTTATGCTTCAGACTCAGAAATTACTATTGTTGGCTGTAGAGATTGTGTATGTTTCGAGATTCTGCATTAGCAGTTTGTATAATGGGGAACTTGCGTCAAACATAGATTGAAGTGGCGTTGCTTTTATACTATAGGACACATAGGAAAACTAATGATAAAAAAAATAAACCATAAAAACATTCTTTTCGGGGTTTTCGGGGTCCCAAAAGATGAGAATAATCAAGTTACTCTAATAATAAAAAATATATTAGATTTCGTTTTTCATTGAATTTTAAACGAATTCTAACGCTTCATACATTAAAAGGTGTTACGTGCAAGTTGTGACGTCATAGTTTGAGTCCGATTTGTAAGGCGCGTTTTTGTACCACGTGAATAGAATGACTTTTTGACAGGGCACATTATGAAAAGTATTAGTCGTACAGAGAAAAATTAACCACGTTTATTTATCTTTTAACATGGCCCATTATATCAAAACATTTTTTTTTGTGCAAGTTCTCCATTGTCGATTTGCATGATTTCCTATGAATAAATTGATGAACAAATGATTTCTTACGTAGGCCTGTGCCCTGTAGTGGGATTTATATAGCCTGCATAAGTTATGTCATGAACAAATAAACATTGTCGTAAGTTTTCACAATATTTTTTCTATGATACCGAACAGCAGTAGGTACTTACCACCACATTCTTGCAGTTGACCGGCTCGGCTACGACCAAGCACGGTCCATCGTTGTCTAACTGCCGGATCCACAGCGAAACTTGCGCCGATCCCCCGTCTTTTGATGCTAGTTCCACGACCTCGAAAACAAATTTACCTTTCCGATTGAGGCTTTTGACAAAGCTCCATTCGTGGAGCACATATTATCTAATACATAATTATATACAAGTCTCGTGTCACAGTGTTCGTTATCGAACTCCTCCGGAACGGCTTCACCGATTTTTATGAGTTTTTTTCGTGTATATTTGGTAGGTCTGATAATAGGTCGTAGCATTGCCGGATTAAGCCAGCGTGGGGCCTGTAGCAAATTTTAGCAAGGGGCCCTTGGTTTGCTTTAGGTTAGCAGGTGTAGATATGCAATAGAACAACACTGACAAATAAACCAATATAATACCAATATGAATATCATCATCAGCCATTTGACGCCCACTGCAGGACATAGGCCTCCTTCATGGTTTTCATAACCATAAAGGGTTTTGCCATAATCGGCATGCTCGGCAGGCGGGTTGGCGATCGCAGTATGCGGTTGGAATCTCAGGAAGACGCTGCTGCCCGTCTCCTGGTAATTGATTTCCTTAGTCGCCTTCTACGACATCCACGGAAGGAAATGGAGTGACGCTATTCTTAATCCGGCGCCACACGGAGAGTATGAATATGAATCTCTCTATCTTTTGCAGTTCGGGAGGCCTGAAAGCTAAGATAGAGATCTTTTGATCTACTTTAGGCTCCAGTCTTTCCACAAATAGTAGGTACATTCTTTAACTGTGTATCATTTATTCAATGTTGTTTTTTACATGCGGATGTATTTTGTGGACAGAAAATAAACAAATATCTTATCTTATCTTATATTCTTGAAAATTCATATTTTTTACGGACAGAAATCGGGGTCCTCAAATGCGCGGGGCCTGCAGCACTTGTTACTCTTGCCACGTGGCTAATCCGCCACTGGGTCGTGGGCTAATTAACGTGGCATAACAACGTTTGCCGAGACAGCTAGTCTAATATTTAAAACTCTCGTGTCATAGTGTTTGTTATCGAACTCCGCCGAAACGGCTTCACCGATTTTTATGAGTATTTTTTTTTGTGTATATTTGGTAGATCTGAGATTAGATCGGAGGCTACGACCTATTATTAGCCTACGAGGGTAATTAGCCTAGGAATATGAATTATTAATATGGCAAAACGATGTTTGCCAGGTCAGCTAGTTTGGTATATTATCAAACTTCATGAGGTTCGGTCGCATAATAAATGAAAAAAAAAAATCTTTTACAGATCGTGTTTGCAAAAAGTATCACTCTATTATCTCAATCATGTAAATAGTGATTTTTAGGACTCCCGACCGAGAACCTAGATTAAGGTCCTGAGACCAGATAGCATTTACGAAAAAAAACGGCCTTTTAGTCTTAAATTTTTGGCCTCAGTGTCTTATTCGTGAGTCCTTAATATTACTAGTTACATTGAGAGAATAGAAAGGAACTTATTGCAAATGAGAAAAGTTACAAATTTTCATAACGGACCACCATCATACCTTCCCACTGAGTAGCACAACGGTCCCATCCTCGGAGACATCGCTTTCCTGGTGCTCATTGAGTGTGAAGGTCTTAGTCTTGTTCCTCAACAGGTCAGTGAAACGCAGGCTGCATAGCTCCGTTGAGGAGTAGCCGAGGAGTGAGCATGCTCGGTTGTTCACGATTAGAATCTGGAATGGAGGTATTTATTTGAAGTATTCGCATCTTAGTTCGAACCTTAGTTGATCAGCCAACGAATTAATGCGGCGTAAAGTTAGAAAGAATAAGCACTATTTTCCAGAGCAGAATGTTTTCTTTACCTAGACTTGCCATTAAACTTGATGGAGACATATTTATAGTTTTAAGCCGGGAGGACTGGAAAGAAGATAAGAATATACTTGAAACCTAGAATACAGATCGCTGATCTAGTTGTGGCTCAATTTTTACTAAACATGTACAACTTGCACCACCATTGGTACGAGTACCTATATTGTACTTGATATGTGGATTGAGAAATAAAAATAATAGAGATATGAAGCCTCAGCATAGCTGGGCATCTTTCGCATCAAGTCCTTTGATGTGTTAACATAGTAAAAACATTTGTAAAAGTTAGTTAAACCTGAGATTTCTGCACTTACGAGTAGCGTCATAGTTCGGCCATTGTACGTAGCAAGTGCTAAAGTATGTAAATACCTCAGCCACTAGGGTTTCCTCACGACGTTTTTCTTCACAGTTACCGTTAATGGTATTGCTACTACAACTTCACAAATGTACGTAACTTAAAAAGCAGTCATTGGTACATGCCAGGCTTTGAACCCGACCTCCTGAATGAGAAGCCAGCGTTCTACTGCTCCGCTACCACCGCTCTGTTGCTTGATAGTCAGGGTTGTTACGAATATTCGCATTCGCATTCGCTTGAATGATTCGCATCATTTTAAACATTCGGATGGACATTCGCATAAATCGATGCGAATGTTTTCCGAATGCGAATGTGTACAAGTCGTGTCGCGTCGCGTCTCGCCCGCCGCGATGCGCCGCCGCCGCCCGGTCGGCGGCTGCGCGTCTCTTGTTGGTCCTTTCGCGCATGCGTGGTAAAGTATATAATAATAGAAATAATATTTCCATTTAAATAGTGTTTCCTTTTTGTATCATAATGATACCATCATTATTATTATAACCCCTGAGTAATAAACGAATAAAACAGTTTTATGAAATACAGTTACTATGAAATATGTTGACTTAAGGTGTTTTAGTGCTATTTCTCACTCAACATTCGCGTTCGCATTCGCATTCGCACATTCGCATTCCTAACATTCGCATTCGCATTCGCGAATGTGAAAAATACGACATTCGTAACATCCCTGCTTGATAGTACTAACTTTGTACACATGTTGGTGTCCCAAGTTGGTACCTTATCATACTGACCTTAGAAGTGCTAGTTTCTATAGTGAAAACAGCTTTGCTAATGTTGACTGTTTGTGGCCAGCCCACTTGAGACTGTGCGGGCGAGCCTGTAACGTCTGTGGACGCTAGTGAGGTGTTGAACCGCAGTCCGTTTGGCCCATCCACTGCGAATAGACAATGCTGTATAAACACTGAAAATTGTCTGTGTTGTAAAGCGTGGATCTGACTGCTGCTGTTAGCTTACTAACAGTAACATGGCCTGTTTTCATAAAAATTTTAGATTTTAGAAGCATGGGAAAATAAAGAGAACAACACCCAGAGTATGTCTTGTATCACATAGGAGAAATTGTAGCATTAATGTTTGAGATGCAAGACTCAGCATCTGTTCGAAATATTGGACAGGATAGCAGTCTTGTACTTGTGCAGTCATGTCAGGGACGCTCTACCAACAATCTTGAAACGCTTCATACATAGCTCACTGTGTCTGAGAAGATGCAATCTGTGTAAAGTGACACTTTCGACAGGCCTCTGCTTACTGACTAGATACTTCCATGCCACGGGACTAACTGACAGCCCTCTATTCCAGGGATGCCTCAAGGAAGAGGAAACACCTGCTTAAAAAAGCTATGGACCGCCCCATGAACGGCACATGGAAAATGTTTGACACGCTTGTATGTATTAAGAATCAAAAGGATCCTGCTTCTTGAATTTGATTTATTATGCTACATAAGCTTGTAAATAAGAAGAATCAAAAGTGCCCTGCAGAATGGATAGACTTTAGATGCCATCTAATATGTATTTAAAATAGGCACATATTGTCTTAGCATCAAATTCGTGACACACAGAGCCAGCATTATCAACCTCTTAGTCCTAACTCTAGGGGGCTACCAGATAGAACCACAACATTTTTATAGAGTGTGAAAACAACCCACTGAGTAAATTGACTTACCCCGAACAAGGTCTACAGCAGCCTTCTGCTTGCTCGGCGTCTCAAGCTCCATCCTGATGGGCCGAACGTGACGGTTCAGGCGTGGGAAGCTCTGGTTGCCCTCAAAAGAGCAATTGAGAGGCACATGAGGTCTGCGGTTAGGGTTCCCAGTTCTGAAATTGTTACAACTTTTAAAGATTTGCTGTCCTAAGCTGAAATTTTTGACTGTAATTCTTTAGGGCCTCGATCTTGAATCTTGAGAGTGAGTGAAAAGTCGATGTTTACTTGCCTCTGTGGTACAGTTATGAGGTGTAATTTAAATAACTATCACAAATCACATTTCAATAGATATCTGTGACGTGACAGCGATATAAAGCAACATAATTGTACAACAAAGTGGAGTACCTTTATGTTTTTGCACATAAACGAATGCACTAAAATAAAAAACAAGGTAAGTTTGTCTATGTTTGTAAAAACATAAGCATATCTTGTTTAAAATATTACCTAAGTAATTTAATAAATAATTGTGAAAAATCTTTGTTCTTCGCAATAAATGGCTATTCATTCATTAAGGGCCTGGCTGTCAGAAAAAGATATAATTTTTCAGTGATTCAGTTTGCCAGCTAGTCTATTGTATTAACACAAAGGAAATAATTCTAGATCAAGGAGGTAAATTCATAGAATACACCGATTACAAAAATGAAATTAAATAATTTAATAATAATTACCTGCACTTAAAGTCAACTTCTGGTAGTTTATCAGGTGTACGCAAATATTGTTTAGCATCCCTGTTGAAATGGAGTTTCCCAGCCTGAAAATAACAAAGAGAAGTAATTTTCCGCTGAATCAAATAGCAATTTATGGTTATTGTTACTGTATAGGTACTTACAGCTTTAGGCGTTATGTTCAAGTGTTCAGGCGAGTATTCTCCCAGGAATCTACCAAGTCTGGGTTTATCTGGCGTACCATTTTGATTTTCTACTGACGACCTATATTAGACAAAACACAATATTAGGTATTTGTGACCTTACTTAATCATCCCAAGGTAATCAACCAGCGTCGCTTATATCCTCGACTTTTCAAGCGGTTTGTTGCGGAAATGTCAAGATCAGTTTGCTTTATGATTTATTTACATCGCTCAACTTTATTTTGGGGTGGAAAATCAATACATTTAAGCGCGCAAGTTCAAATTGAATGTTAAGCTCTAGGCGATTTTGGCTCCGTATCCATACCTGCTAAAGTCGAGTAAGCTGGTTGAATCCATTCCTAAAGAGATTCTCGTGCTAAAAGACAATGAAATATCACTTTTTCTGGGTTTTCAAATCCTTAATTTTACCGTTGCTCAGTTGTTTTGAAATTTGACAGACAAGACAAGACGACCACAGATTATGTAGACCACAGACTAAAGACTAAAAAGTAACGTAAGGAAACAGCTCAGTGAATGAAGAAAGTTAACTAGAGACTGAATGAATGAAATGTTGCGTTTGGTGAATCACAACTTTATCTTTAAGCCTTACTCCGTAGTTTAACTACTTGTCAATAGATGGCGTTAAAATAGCGTAAAATGGAAAATGGGAAATCAAGAAAAAAAACTGTTTATCGCATTTTTCATGATGAAATAAATAAATAAAAGTCTTTGTCTACCCTAAATAGTTTAAAGGAGATATTTTTTTTATGACTTAATTCACGCGTTTCGAACCTAGAAGCATGAGTATAAGCTGTAGGCTAAATTCGCAATCTCCTTCGACTGGGAGCGTGGCGTCTCCTGTAATCCGGCTACTCGGAAGTCGGGTGTGGAGGATGGTTTGAGGTCGGGAGTCCTGGTGCTGAGTGGCCCATGTTGACTGGACGTCCGCACTAAGCTTGGTGTTAATATGGACTCCCCGGAGGAATCTGGGGAGTGCAGGTTCACTAAGGAGGGGCGAACCGGGCCAGGGGGGAAACCCAGCAGCCAAAAGTCCCCGCATCGGGCAGTAGTGGGTTAGCGGCCGGGAGTGGGCGCTCAGCATCAGCCCGTCCAACACAATCAGACCCTCACCTTTTGCTCCGACTTACATTAAAATTTGACCGTCAATCTTTACATTTTTTTCTTCACAAGACATTTCCAAGGAAGAAGAGTCTATAGGAAATTGTACATCAGAACATGTAACAATAAATACCTCTTTATGATTGTAAAAAAATCGCCATAAAGGCTCTGAACAGACGGGCTGCATTTCAACTGCTTTCCGACTGCAAAGTAGCAGTTTGAATGTAGTTGGCATGATTGCAATGAAACTGCCCACCAACCGAGCGGTCCGATTGCAGTCGATGTGCAGCTGGCATGCAGTTCCGACAACGACGGGCATGAAGTTTTATTGCAGTCATGCATTCAAACTACATCTATAAGTCTACAGTCTGAAAGCAGTTATGCAGCTCGACAGTTTCGTGCTTAAGGCCAACTTGCACTGCACAATTTCTTAAATGTCACTTATCTTAAAATCGAGCTTTCTATGAAAAATTTTAGTTAAATGCTGTTTAAGCCACACTTAAGAAAGTGGTGCAAGTCGGCCTTGGTACCTATCAGTCATTCGAACAACTTTTAGTACCTTTTCACGTGCAAGCTGCCATTTCATTTCACATGCATTTTTCCATTATCTACCATTGCTAATTCATTGAGTGTTTAGGTTTCCTCAAAATATTGCTCATAGTGGATTTGCAGGCGTTCCTCGCAACAGTGGCTGTGTGACGGAGGCTGTAGTAGGTAGGTAATAATTTTAATTCGTGTCCAAATAAACATCCGTTCTTGACCCCCACATGTAGAATACTAGCTAAATGTTACAATACATTTCCACAAAAGTACCTCAAAACCTACCTAGATACGTATAGGTACTTATTATTTAATGCGTTCCGGTTACTTTCAAACCTCAAGGTCTGCCAAGTAAAGCCACTTTGCAGAGAATTGTGAATCTTTGGACAAAAAAATAAGGGCTAAGCGAGTGAAGTAATAAGTTGGCAATCGTCTAAGCAATGTTAGAGTACCACGCCCCTGTTGTTTGATACAGTAAACTAGCCCCCGGTTCTTCGTAAACTAACACTCTGTTAATGTACTGTTATTACCAGTGGTCGGAGTAGGTATATTGAATTAAGGTCACTGACATCAAACGTATATGTTAATATGGATACGCCTCCGAGTTGAGTTGAGAGTTGAACGATCATTTTCCACTTACAAATGGATCTTAGATGTTAAAAGAAATAGCTTAAAATTAGAAAATATTGAAAAAATTATAGTTATTTATTTTAATTGTATAGAGACAGAAAATCAAAATGTAGAACTTGTAACCGATGAGGATTAAAAATAATTATTTTTAATAAAACTGTAATAATGATTATTTGTATTAACAATAAACAATTTTGTTTGCTTACATATGGTTTTTTATTTTATTACTCTATTTACCAAATTTTTGGAAACTCCGGTACATTCCGGAAGAAATGCATGTCCATGTTATGATATCATGACGCAAGTATCTAAAATCAATATACCTACTCCGACCACTGGTTATTACAAATAAAAATATGTCTGGAATTAAAGCCAGTTCAGTGCATCAGTTCTAGGTTTTAGAATGAATATTATTTGAAAAGACTAAGTTTGGATTTTTTGTCCACTTTTAGGGTTCCGTACCCGTAGGGTGCCAAACGGGACACTATTACTAAGACTTCACTGTCCATCTGTCTGTCTGTCCGTCTGTCCGTACCTCCGTCCGTCTGTGTGTCTGTTTGTTAACATGGCTTGTGGGAGGCCAAGCAGGTCCTTTAGAGAGACACCCTAATTACACAGGAATTGTGCTGAAAAAAAAAACTGACAAAAAATGTTTAGAATTTACATAAATTTATTCATTAACTAATCAAATTTTTAATTATATTCATATTCATTTGATGCATGTAATTAAAATAAAGGCTTAAATTATTATAATTATTATTATTGGAAGAAAGAGTTTCGAAGATTTCTTAAATTTAAGAATGGGTGGTAGCAGTGGCAGCGCAATCATATTCGGGAGGTCGTGAGTTCGAATCCCGGCATGTACCAATGACTTTTTTTCTCAGTTACGTACTTTTATGGAGTTGTAGTAGCAACACCACTCGCTAATGGTATAGGAAAACATCGTGAGAAAACCTGGGTGTCTGAGGTGTTCACATACCTCGACGCTTGAAATTGCCAGTCGGCGGTGGGCACGCGTGGTATTTAAGCCCGTACTCGCTATCTGAGAGAAGGCCTGTGCTCTGCAGTGGGACGTATATAGGCTACGTAAAAAAAAAACCTTTGCTAATACCGTATCACCAACAGATAAAGAATAGAAAGCTGAAAAAGTGTTCGCGCTGTAAAGCCCCTCCGCAGCCACTAAAGAGAGAATAGGACAGGGATGGCGAACCAATGGCACGCGCGCCATACATGGCACGCGACAAAATATTTTGGGCACGCGCACCGAACGAGAAAGTACAAAGTTGCAACCACCGATCGCGAGCTAGAAATATGGCATGGTTTGTGAAGGAAATATACCTAGCTGAAACATTTATTAATTTACTTGAAGCGCAATTTTTTTGTTTGTAATGAGTTTTGAAATGATAGTTATTTTTATGCAGCCTACATACGTCCCACTGAGGTATGTAAACACTTCAGACACTCACGGTTCCCACTTCACAAATATACCTAATTTAGAAAACAAATTCATTAGTACATGCCGGGATTCGAACCCACGACCCGGCGGCCTCCGGAATGAGAGGCCACCGTTCTCCCGCTGCGCTGCCATTTCAAATGGTCATCATCAACCCATTATGTCCCCGGGCACGGGTCTCTTCCCGGAGGAAGGTATAGGCCATACTCCACCACGGGGGCCAAGTCCGGATTGGTGGACTTCAAATGGTACCTATTTGTTTTTATAAGTTTCTCAATAATCTATATGGCGTCATCGAACACTTCTTTACAAAAAATGGCACGTTGATTAATAAAGGTTCGCCATCCCTGGCGTAGGATCTGCATTTTTAGGATAGAAATTTTTGTTCTGAGTCTTTACTGTAGTAAAGGAGCAACGTCAACAAATCGGCCAACACGTTTGCGAGTGAACGTAATGTCAAAGCGAAAGGTCGCGGACCCTTCGCTGACCGAGTCACGTAGGTATGTAGATGTTGAGGCTACACTGTGTTAAAAGTCACCCGAAGCTCCGGCCAATATTAAAAGAATATAAGAATAATAAGATAAGAATATTCTTTGCTAGCAGTAATAGGCGGATTAGCCTGTGTCCACCCTGAAAATCAAATCTAAATCGTTCACGGGTTCAAGTCCCGGCATGGGTGGAACTTTTAGCCTGTAAATGGGTTTTTAAAATAGGGTGGTTTCAAGATTTTTTTTCTCAGATTTATAAATAATTTTTATTTTATTTAGATCTATCTATACGGCCCATGAAAGATCGCCCACTCTATAAGACCACTGTCGGGTATAGGCCACTTTACGCTTAATTTATTTTACTTTACCTAATGTTATTAAGGGGGTCCAGCAGGCTAACTAGCGTGACAAATGAAAAAAAATATATCTTATTTTACAGACCGTATTTGCAATAAGTGTCTGTACAATCTCTCAGTCATGTTAATAGTAATTTTTAGGACCAAATTCACATGCAAATTCGATCTGTAAAATAAGATATGATTTTTTTCTCCTCGGTGGGAATTAATGTTACTCCCATAGTTTATTATCAGTTTATCACAGTTCGATGTACAATGCGTGGCCGAATCTTCCAATCTTCCTACTTGTTAATCGGCATGAATAATGCTACATCGTATGTACCAATCATAGTGTGAGAAAACCGGCCAAGTGCGAGTCGTACTCGCGTACGAAGGGTTCCGTACCATTATCTATACAACATTTGAATATTTCAAGCGTGTACCTGTTGCCGTTATTTACACGGAGCAAAAAACGAAAAACAAATCACTTTTGTTGTATTGGAGCCCCCCTTAAATATTTATTTTATTCTATTTCTAGTCCTAAACATTCTTACCTGCTAGATGCTGCTAGATCAGGCACTAAATATACTTAAAAGCTACAACTTTGCACAGCACACTAGTAGGTACAAATTTACATTTCCGGCTTGTTCAACTTATCTTTTAAACCTCGTCTTATTTGGTCATCATCGCCTTACTTATTTACAGGTCCATTCCGAATTAAGTAGTGAGCTTATAGCATGTTCATCAAGACATCTAGGCGGTGGCAGTTCTTTTTTGTTTCGATTATTCGGTCAGTAAATGTATAAAGGCTTCTGTAAAAGGCGAAGATTTTTAATCGTTATGGCAAGATTTACTATTTGTGTTTACTACGCGGACATTATGCCGAAATGCCCAATCAGTTGCCTACAGGGTTACCTCTGAAAACAGTACGTTAGAGATTATTAGAGTGAACAAAAAGTTATTGGTCGGAGTTTGACATTTACCTACCTCGCTGAGCAGCGCGGCAACGCGGCCAGTGTTATGGGGACCTGAGAGATAGATAGATAGAGAACACTTTATTGCACAACCAGGTGGAAGAATTACACATAGTTTCTTAATAACATAGTTTCTAATTTGACAGTTAGACGATTTGAATCGCTCAGGATTTGGTGCGCGTAATATAGGGGCTGGACTAAAACTAGGGTACCCTGAGCTGTGATAACCGGGCAAGGACATCACAAACACGGAACTACACACGGACTGAGGCCATATTTTGAAATCACGTACGCCTCCAGCGGGAATCGAATCAGCATCGAATCGTAGTCATTCGTAGTCGAATGGTCACGCAATGCATAATTTTAGTCTAGGTAAACGTCTTCTATGTTCGACAACTCAAGTGTGATTAGATACGTTCCGCTTCGCTTCACAATCTTTCGATTTTTAACCTTTTGACTCTGAAACAAATGCCTAATTTCCGATTCCTATGTAAGGCCTCGCCACTTGACACTCGCATAAAATAGTGCAATCTTGCGTAACGTTTCCTTTCACCGGCTGTTGTATTGTGTAAGAAGTATACAGATATTTGCAATTGCAACTGGGCAGTTGACTGGTGCAGTTTTAGAAGCATAAATCGAGTTACTGTCGGTCCTTGGACTATTGATTCATTCACAACTTTGTGGGTGATATATGTATTTCTAACCAACCAACCGTGTAAATCGAGTAAAGGTTGTATTTTTACTGACTACAGTTAGTGAGCAGTAACACAAATAACACAGATGGTCTGACGACCTGGTTACGGTGGCGGAGAGTCGCTGTATGCGGGCGGCACAAGATCGGGAAGCTTAGAAAACCGCGAGGAAGGCCTATGTCCCGCAGTGGGCGATGAATGGCTCATGATGATGATGATGAACACAAATAACGACCATACGACATACATACCCTGGTCCCAAACTAGGATACGCAGCCTCAACAAAGACAACACAAATATGGAAACCACCCAGACCCAGGTTATTTTTGTCCTCTGCGAACCCATGATCTCTGAGACAAGCGCACCGAGGCAGTCCCGTACTCAAGGCAGTTAATTAAGCATTATTTGGAATTTTGCCCTATCCATTTTGGGATTTGGACCGTTCTTACCCCAAAACAAATAGAGTTCATTTGATACTGTTTTTCTCTCAGCAATAAAAGTTTTGTTAGCAGCCACTAGTGGTCGGTAAAAAATATTATACTGAGGAGCAAACGAATCAAATTAGACAGTAGAAAGTTCCAGACTAATCAGCAGAAAAGTCCAAGTTGATCAGCAGAGAACGCCAAATTGATCAGCAGAAACTCCAAATTGGGCAGCAAAAAAATCCAAATTAATCATCAAAGAACCTCAAATTAATGAGCAGATACTCCAAATTGATCATCGAAGAACTTTAAATTGATGAGCAGATACTACAACTTGATCATCAAAGGTCTTCAAATTGATGAGCAGAAACTTCAAATTGATCAGCAGAGAATTCCAAATTGATTGGAAAGAACTCCAAACTCGTCAGCGAAAAATTCCAAACTGACAACGGAACCTTCTTCATTGATCAGATTCCTAATTGTTATTATTAAAATTAAAATTTCTGCTTTCAGCTGTCAGGTGGCTAAAGTCCATACAAAGAAAATGACAGCTATTAACAATAGATTAACATATTGTTGGAGAAACTAGGTATTAACATTTGATTTATAGTCAACACTTATGTGTCAGAATTTTCTCCACTGTTGGTTAACCACTTCGATGTATGGTCAACCTTAGAGAAGAATCAACTTTGTATGGAATTATCAGTCGAAGAAACTATCAGCACTATAATAATCACAAAAGCAGTCAGATGGATACAAACGTTTCCAATATTAGCAGGGTATCGATTATGGCGTGTCAATCGGTGCGCATGCGCACGAAATCTCTATAACAGGGATGGCAAACCAGTGGCGCGCGTGCCATTCATCGATGGCATGTGACAAACTATTTATGGGTACGCGCAACGATTGAGAAAACAAAATTCACTAACTAACAAAATTCTAACGAACGATCGCGCAATTATCACAACTTTTTACTTGTATTGCATTTTTTTGTTGGTAAATGTACATCGTGACGAAACCTGAGTGTCTGAGCTATTCATATACATCAGCGCTTGAAATCACCAATCCGCGGTGGGCACGCGTGGTGACTAAGCGCATTCTCTCTCCCTGACAGAAGGCCTGTGCCCTACAGTGGGACGTATATAGGCTGCTTATGTAAATGATGAGATTTGAGTTGATATTATTTAGTCTCCAATTAATCCGTAAGTCAAAATTAGTTCCTTAAGTTGTAACACCACACACGTAAACATTTTGTGTGCAAATAAATTTTCATTTTAATTTTCATGGCACGTCTATGGCTTCATCAAAAACTGTTTTAGAAAAAATGGCACGTTGATCTCCAAAGGTTCAATATTCCTGCTCTATAGGATACCGGAGTCGTGATACCTGTGACATTGGCCACATTGTCTCTGCCAGCCCCGGATACTAAGAACCAATTGTTGGCTTCAAATCAAATCAATACAATTTTTTTTTTCAAAGTAGCACAGAAACTGCGACTTAATGAACGTTACAAGTTAAACTAGATGGCCATTTCAAAATCTAGATCATTTTGGAGAAAAAATGAACAAAAGAACTCCAAATTAAGAACTCCAACTTATTACTAACTTAGAAATATACGATAATTGAATGTTCCGGATATAGATTAGATATTTGTAATTTGTCGGAAGATTCCGACCTAGTTTCGCTCATTCAGTCTTAATGTATAGCGCTTATGAAGATTTCAGTTCGAAGAGAGATAATTAAATAAAGTAATAATAATAAGGAAATCCTGGTTAAGGAACCTGCGAGAATGGACTGGAATTGCAAGTGCAGCAGAACTTTTTCACTTAGCGAGAGACAGAGAGAGATATGCTGAGCTAACTTCCAACCTTCGCTAGTCGGAGAGGCACCTGTAGAAGAAGCAGAATAATAACATCCATACGATACAATAGCAAAAGCAGAAAAGGAACGTGCAAATACATCCAGCCAGGCTAAGACCATTTTACAAAACAAATTATGGCGCCCCCCCGCGGGAATGAAATCCACAACTTCTGTCTTAGTAGTCAAGCTTTTTACTACTAGACCAACGAGACAGTCATGTTAAGTAAGTACACTTACATCTGCAATCTTTTTCTGTGTAAAAAGTGCATTGAATGTTGTAAGTGGAAAAATGGTTGTTTGCAAAAGATGGTCACTGGTTCAAGCCCACAAGATGTCTTTAAACCCACCTCTACTAAGCTTGATGTCAAATTTTGAAATTGATTGCAGAGTTATTAAGAATTTGTACAAAAAGTACCTAATTATTTACTTACTATTCTTAAAATAGCGTCACTCCAATTCTTTCCGTGGATGTCGTAGAAGGCGACTAAGAAAATCAATTAGGTACCAGGAGACGGGCAGCAGCGTCTTCGTGAGATTCCAACAGCATACTGCGATCGCCAAATCGCCTGCCAAGCGTGGCGATTAAGGCAAAACCGCTCATGGTTATGAAAACCACGAAGGAGGCCTATGTCCTGCAGTGGGCGTCAAATGGCTGATGATGATGATGATTCTTAAAAAAGCATCCTGAAGATGGCATCAGTAGTATTGTGCCAGCAAACTTACTGGTAATGGTCAGGGTAATGCCTAATACTTTATATTATTTGCTTGAACAAGTGAACTTTTTTAACCATATTATAAACTACTAACTTTAGTGCTAAATAAGCTGGTGCTAATAGTTTTCCTTTAGACTAAATACAAAAAAGTCTATCCAAAATCACAAATTCCGAGCAATATTGATCCCATTTTTTACATGATAGCCTCAAAGGCTACGTACATAAATAAACTGCGATTTTGCACGACTATCAATTTGACTGGAACACTTTTGTGAACCAATCATTATAGTCAGTAGTTACGCCACTTTTTCTGGTAGGTACATTGTAATTGTTAACGCGTGCTAGAAATACGAAAATCGTGCCGTCCGAGTGACCTCTGTTCTCTTTTATACAATGCCTATGCATTACCATTGAACTTGTCTCATTTCAGCAAAGTATTTCGAAAGGTATTCATTCTCGATACTTGAAAGGTCGCGCGAGTAATCGTGTAAATGAATTATAGTTCACATGTTAAAATTCTCCTCCACCAATGTTAAAAGTTATCGGGGTGCGAATTATTTCAAAATTTTCAGTCTTCTGTTCAATGATGTTTGTGAAATGTGTTGTTATCTCAGTTAAGTAATTTCGTTAGATTCGTTGACATAACGAGGTGACATTGTACCTTGCCAATTACTATCGACCCGCCAAAAACATATGGCGAATTGATAGTAATTGGCAAAATAGGTACAATGTCACCTTTATTTTGATTTTTGTCTTTTGCTATTGGATAGCACATTTGGCTTGTAAACAAAAGGTCAAATTGCACGTGGCTACGATTTATTAGAATCTAGCACGCAACGCGCGCAGGTAGTAATTAAATATTTCAACACACTTTTTGTTGCCCAATTTTAAATTACACCCTCTCTCAATAGTTATTACTTTTACTTCGATTTCAAATCCTGAAATTCAATGACGATATTTTTTACAAAATCAATGGAGTATTTTTCAGAGCTCTTGGAATAGATTTACTTAAACACTACTGTAGACTTCATCCTAGCTAATACAGCTTGTAATTCTTAACAAAGTGTGCTAGAAGTGATTTTGGTTTGCTATATCAATGAGTAGTAATAGCTGCGCTGTTTTAATGCCACAGCAAGTGTAGTAATACAGACATCTATAGTGCATTTGTTTAGGTATTTAAGTAAATGTAAACAATCTTAATACGCTTTTTTTTTAAATATACAGTTTATAAATCTAAATCTTTACACTTTACAAAATTCAATGTGAAATTACATAAAGTTTCATGAAATTCAAGTAAAATGTAAATATTAGGGGTTAAAGTATGAAATTGCCGTTTTATTGCAATAGGTTCTTTGAATTGACATAGAATCTTCATGGTTTGAGGTTTTCGAATGAAACTTTTTTCAAATGGTTTCTATGATGTTCTTTTTTTAAAAAATGTGAAACATTTGAATATCAACTTTCAATTGTTTTTGTTATTCAATTTAGACAAGAAAGATGGATACGACAAGATTTTTGAATACGAGTTCCGACGCGGAACTAACGCGGCAGAAACAGCCCACAATATCAATGCTGCGTTTGGAGAGGGGTCTACTAATGAACGCACCGTGCGATTTTGGTTTAAACGCTTTCGTGATGGAAATTTCGACTTAAAGAACGAGCCACGAGGAAGACCGCCCACACAGGTGAATAACGATGAATTAAGAGAGATAGTGGAAGCCGACCCTAGTCAAACTACCCAGGAATTAGCGGCATGGTTTAACGTTATCTTACCCACAATATTGACTCACTTGCGTCAAATCAATAAAATAAAAAAATACGAAAAATGGGTGCCTCATAATCACTTGAATTTTCGCAGAATCCATCTTTCTTGTCTAAATTGAATAACAAAAACAATTAAAAGTCGATATTCAAATGTTTCACATTTTTTAAAAAAAGAACATCATAGAAACCATTTGAAAAAAGTTTCATTCGAAAACCTCAAACGATGAAGATTCTATGTCAATTCAAAGAACTTATTGCAATAAAACGGCAATTTCATACTTTAACCCCTATTATTTAGATTTATAAAGTGTATATTTCAATAAAAAGACGTATCAAAATTGTTTACATTTAGTTAAATACCTAAACAAATGAACTATAGTCTTTAGTTCGAATGCCAATATAACAATTATTGCGCTGTCAAAATCCTTTGAAGAGATCTCATAAAAAATGTTCCTTTGTTTCAACTAAATTGTTATCTATTATTAGGCCACAGACCTAATTAATTTGATTAATTTGTTAGTTTTTGTTCGGTATATTTTAATTTTTACTTTGGAGTTAATGTAGATTTCGTAACAGAAAATGAAAAATTAAAAGACGGATTGAATACAAACGCCAATTAATGTAAACAATCTAACACTTTATAAGATAAAATGTCCGCAATTATTGATCACTAAAACTGAATAGTATTGTAAATGTAATAAGTACTTAAAAGTCTCTTTTTTAGTTTACATACATTAATCTTTCCGTGTAGCGCCGGATTAAGAATTGCGTCACTCCATTTCCTTCCGTGGATGTCGTGGAAGACGACTAAGGAAGTACATTATCAGGAGACGGGCAGCACCGTCTTCCTGAGATTTCAACAGCATACTGCGATCGCCAACCCGCCTGCCAAACGTGGCGATTATGGCAAAACCCTTCATGGTTAGGAAAACCCTAAAGGAGACCTGTGTCCTGCAGTGGGCGTCGAGTGCCTGGTGATGATGATGAATATTTTGATTTACAAGATACCTAATAAACGAAACAAAACAAATTTGGACTTATTAATTCATTATTCATTCTACTCACAAGCAACGATTGTAAGCGCTAAAATACACTATAATACTTTTTCTATCGCTTGGTATATTGTAATATCTCTTGTACTACTTACATTTATGAACTCAGAATTTTCTCACCTTAAATATGACATCCTTTTCATTATCATTTCAACTATACCAAAGACAAACACTTTTTTACATATTCTATAGTCTTTGCCTATCTTGGGGGGTAGGCAGAGACAAGGGTTTCCCACTTGCCACGATTCTGACAAAGCTCTTTCGCGATATTATGTGTACATACGTCCCACTGCAGGGCTCAGGCCTTCTCTCAGAGACAGAGCATGGACTTAATTACCACGCGTGCCCACCGCGGATTGGCAATTTCAAGCGCTGAGGTGTGTGAACACCTCAGACTCAGGTTTCCTTCACCGTTGGCGAGCGGTATTGCTAATTTAACTTCACAAAAATGTACGTAATTAATGTGGCGAGTAGTATAGTATATGGAAGAGCGGGTGATCGTGCTCTTCCACTATAAAGGGAAATTTCCCGCCAGGCAGATCGTATGCCTGGGGACGGCCGGTCCGACTGATATTCGTCGGACGTTATATTTATGGTATGTCATGTAAAACATTTTGCTTGCGCGCTGCAGGAACGTTGGAGTTTATAGTGCGCGTGCAGAGTTGACATGTGCTCGCCACACGTAACTTAGAAAAGTCATTGGTTCATTCCGAGATTTGGACTCACGACCTCCCGAATGAGAAGCCGGCGTTCTACCGCTCCGCTAACACCGCTATTTTGTTTATTATTTAGGTATGTGAAACCGGCAACAATTTAAGTAAACATTGTATGACATCCAAGGAATATAAACACATAAAACACAGAAAAACGTGAGAAAAACTAATTATAATTAAGTATGTTTTCAGGAGAAATGAAACAATCTTAGTCGCATTAGTCGTTGCGTGCACGCAAGCCGGTTTCGTGTAGGTTTTATCTTGCTTTACGCTGAGATATCCCCGATTCTTCCACGATTACTAATTTATTTGAGTTCCCCAGAGAGTGAAAAGGCGATTATCTGTTATAGAAGTGTGATTCCATGACATAATTGAACTACTACAGGTGTTGCAAAAGCCGTGGCGAGACTAAAAGCGAAACTGAAAAAATAAAGAAGATAACAATCTTCAAGCGTCAATAAACCGATTACATCAATTGTATCGGTATTATTAGATTACAGTTTACGTAAAATTACGTTTTGAATAAGTATTTGGTTTCCAACAAGAAGCGTTCAGGCAGGACTGAAGAATGGCTCTTGTATTTTTACCTGACTGCGGCGAAGCCAGGAGGTTAATGTGTTTGGCTCGTCGCTGGATGCGGGCAGCACAAGACCGGGAAGCTTGGAAAACCATGAGGGAGGCTTATGTCCTGCAGTGGGCGTCAAATGGCTGATGATGATGATGATGATGATGATGATGATGATGAATCAGACGAGATATTGTTAGACCTACGAGGCAGTCAATAGTCAATCTACTGTTAAAAAAAAACAACTGAGCGCTGTTACCTAATAAGTAGATTATTACTGCTAGGCCAACTTGCACCACTTTCTTAAATGTGGTTTAAATAGCGTTTAACTAAAATTCTTCATACTTCAAAAGTCAATTTAAACGGCGACTTAAGTGATATTAAGGATTGGTGTAGAAGTGTACGAGAAACCGGGGTTAAAGTAAAGAGGACTTTCTTAACTCCAGGCGTTTGAAGTTCCTCCATAATACCTTCCAATCTCAAGCGATTTCCGTAATATTTTTCTGGTCGAAGGGGTAGACCGTCCGATTGCTTTTATTGTAGTTTGGTTAAGAACTGCAAAGTAAACTTTTTGTTGTCATAAGCCAACTAGGCGGCGGGCTTCCTCACGATGCTTTCCTTTCTTCTTTCTTCTAATCTTCTTTCGTGTCGAAAGTGGTGAGTGGTGAAAAGAAGCGGTGGTAGCCTAGTGGGTAGAACATTGGACTCGGAAGCGAAGGACCCAGGCTAAATTCCCAATGCGGGCATGTACCTATGGCTTTGTTTTGTACATTTGTAAAGTCATAGTAGCGATACCACTCGCTAACGATGAAGCCTGCCTGAGCTATTCATATACCTCAGCGCTTGAAATCGCCAATCCGCGGTGGGCATGCGTGGTGATTAAGCCCGTAATCTCTCCCTGAGAGAAGGCCTGCGCCCTACAGAGGGATGTACGAGTATATAGGCTGCTTATGATTCAGTGTGGATTTGGTCTTAATATTTTCTTCTACTCTGTTTCAATTTTGGTAATTTGAAGTCCCTATTTTACTAACTGCCATCTCCGACGCATTTTAGGATCAACAACAATTTGTACCATTGTTTCTACTTTCTAAGGGATCCTTCAGTGATTTTGATTGTTTTTTAATTCATTTTATGCCACACCTGGCCAAAAAGTGGGAAAACCCACTATTTTAGTCCCATACTATATTTTCCCTAACACGCAGCCTTAAACCTTAACGAACTTATAAAAAATCAGTAATGCCTCTCTGAGAGGCCCTTTAAGTAAAACGCCGTACAACTAAGGCATAATATATGATTATGATTTACTAGTTCTCTGTAAAATGCTGATGTATTCGCAGATTCATTAATTACCAATATGTCAAAAATTCTTTTTGTTGCTGCAACAACGAGAGAGGCAATTGTTTATAGTCTATGGTCAAGCCTCAAGATATTTTTTTGGTCAAGATATTTTTTTTAGCTAAGTACATATTATTTGTATTAGCAAAGGGCAAGATAAAAATTACCCGAAACCGGCGTGCGTGCATGCAACGACTAATGAATGTTGAGGAAGCGATAGTGATCTGTCACGATCGTGTCAAGTGGCAGTCCCTGGTCTCTGCCTACCCCTCTGGGCTACAGGCGTGAGTTTATGTATGTAAATATTATTTCTTGACACGTAGCTTGTTTTTACGTATGTTGATTTACATCGGTTCTCGATTGCTGGAAACAAAATCAGAAAATAAAAGACCACCGCAATGTTCCTCTGACATGAAAATGTTTTTGTTTGACAATGCTCTGATGTAAACTTACCCACAGAGTACATGAACTTATTTGACATTTATACGCATTTAGCGCATGGAGGGTTATATTGGAATTAATTGTAGATTTTACTTGATAAATCATAATTTTGTTAAGACATGTCTTAAGACCGCCATAAGTTTTACTGGGGGCTGTTTTAGTGGCATAGTGTTTTTTATAAGACAGTAAATGTTTGCAGCAAAATAGCTCGTAATTTAACGAAGTAGAGTGCTCGCATGTGTAATCGACATAGTTTCGACTGTATTGTCACGTGACTGTCAAAACAAGTCTACTATATCCGTCGATTAAACTCGACCCAATTGTTTCAAGCGACCTTTACCGATAATCTAATTACAATTAGACATAGCACTGTGGGAACCACTTCCACTTTATTGGCTCGTGATATTTAATAATAGTGACCAGGCCTGATTGAACCTCGTTGTAGTTAGGTAGCTACTTACTGTAGCTAGTATGTATGTACGTGGTTAAGAAAGGTTCTATTTTTGGCCATTTCTGTTCTGGTCTCACAGTTAAAAGTTATTTGAATAGACGAGAAGGATATCCATCTAAGTTCTACCATCGCCTTTCTGAAATACGTAGGTACTATACCACTTGTTATTTTAATAGTGCATGTAAATAATTTCTTCACAGTAGCTACTCAAGGAGAAATTCCCGTACAAACGTAGTTTAGTTTTAATTCATAGACAACATTCGGGATCTCAATGACGCTTTACCAATATGTTAAGAGGACACACATCAAGGTTTGCTCGTGCTTACAACTGAGAATAACAAAATAATAACGAAATTATAGCCTCATAAGATTTTTCATAGGAACTATTCACAAGGCTATAATTTATTTTTGTAAAGTTCACTTTTAATTCTAAGCACGATCAAACCTTAATATCGTGTCCTGTAAGCGTACAGTTTCGTTACGACCTGGCATGTCGTTTGTAAATAAAAACCAAACTACGTTTGTATGGAAATTGCTCCCTCCTAAGAAGTGGCAAATTCTGGTCTTTGCCTCCCTCCGGATTATGTTACTAAAAAGGACGGGTTCCGATTCTGCGTTACTCAAATAACATGTTGGAAATTGTAGGAAGTATGCCACAGCTACCGGCGACGCGAATAGCGACGCGACCTGCGGCGCGGAGAGTCGAGCGAAATGCGGCGGCGGCCGCCGGCGTAGTGTGCGAATGAAACAAATGTACTAGCAACAGCTAGCCTAGTATCGGCGGCAAGTGGATGCATTCGGCGTCGCGCGAACGGAACAAAATATTTTGTTTTATTCGCACGTCTTATGATGATATTGACAAACTTATAATAAAAAATACATAGTAAACCTGCTATAATCATCAGCCATTTAACGCCCACTGCAGTACATAGCCTCCCTCGTGGTCCTCATAACCATGAAGGGTTTTGCCATAATCGCCACGCTTGGCAGGCGTGTTGGCGATCGCAGTATGCGGTTGGAATCTCAGGAAGACGCTGCTGCCCATCTCTTGGTAATTGATTTCCTAAGTCGCCTTCTACGACATCCACGTAAGGAAACGGAGTGACGCTATTCTTAATCCGGCGCCACACGCAGTGCCATTTGTCATAGCACCATTTCTTGAAAGTTCTACGTTACGAAACTCCTGTATACGTCCAGAGCTGACGCCGTCGCGGCCGCAACTATTCGAGCTGTGGCATACTATCGCAATTCGCGCTGCCTGCGTCCGCCGCGCCGCCCCCTGCGCCGCTCGCCGCGCCGCTCGCCGCGCCGCTCGCCGCGCTGCTCGCCGCCCCGCGCCCTAGCTGTGGCCAGGCCCTTGAGCAAACAATAACAAACTTAAGAAGTAAAAAGAGCTTTTTCTAATTAGTATAATTAATATTATTTTATTGTAATTTTAAATTAATTGCACTTTTTTCTCATGTAATCTTTAATTATGTATGTTTGACATTTTACAATTAAATATGCTATGCCGTTATCGGTAAAATTACACTGTGCAATATTAACTCTCAGTGACATCTGAATTTACTGTAATTTATGGCAATAAAATTGAATTGAATTGAATTGAACCTGAAGTAAGATGCTAATGCTTTTAAGTTTTACTTCTATATGTATATCTATACTTCTGTACTTATACTGATATTTTAATCTTCATTCTTTATTACTTAACTTTACTTCACTAATATTATGAAGAGCTAAAGTTTGTATGTAAGTACTTAACCGATTACAAAAATTCTTTCTCCAATATTTAGAATTGACCTTCAGGGTAGACATAGGCTATAGGTTAATCCGTTTATCACGCGAACGTAGTCGCGGGCACGCCAAAGTTTGTAAGTTTGTATGTAGGGGTAACCTCAGAAAGTACTTATCCGATAAAAAAAACACCAGTATTTAGAATAAACCTTCAGGGTGGACATCGGCCATACATAGGCTAACCACTGCTAGTACGGTTCGTGTAAGCTGATAATATTTGTGATTCCCATAAAATTTTACAGTCATCACGAAGGTTCATACGAACAGATTAGAAAAGGACGAGGCATGAAATGGTTTTTCCACTTTAAAGATAAAGCTTTCCCTGTAAGGGTCAGGAATGTCTGCTACGGAAATAAAATACATAAGACATTTAAAACTTATCGCTTGCACCTACAACAGCTCTTTACAAGCTGGTCAGTATTAGTTATGGTCAGTAACATTAACGCCCAGTAGTATTTTAATAGGCTGCAGTACACTCTCATAGTACCTTGGCATTTGAATACAGATTAGTCGATACTCGAGCAGGATTTTCTAAAGGATGATGGATAAGGTGGTTTCTCGATAAGCCTGTAAGCCTTTTGATTATGTGCTATTGTCTAAGCGAAGGTTATGTAATGAGTGTCTACTTACTGTACCAATTTAATGTTTAATTAGACCATGATATGTTACGGATAGTGATACATATCTATCGTTTTGAAAAAATGCATGTTGCGTAAATCTTATTTCATGAGACAGCTTCAGGCATGCCGCATACCGAATCTTTTGATGCCGACATTTTAGGTAATAGAGGGTAAAATGGGGGCAATGGATTCTATGTAGATGGAAAGATGTATAGTTTTTTTTGTATTGTATAGGAAAAGATCGTGAGGAAACCTGAGTGTCTGTGCTGTTCACATACCTCAGCGCTTCAAATCGCCAATCCTCGGTGGGCACGCATGGTGATTAAGCCCATACTCTCTCTCTGAGAGAAGGCCTGTGCCTGTGTACAGTGGGACGTATATAGGCTGCTTATGATTAAATAAAATAGGGCAATGGATTGTATGTAGATTGAATTTTAGATGTATAGAGTTTTTTTCCACTTTTTAGGGTTCCGTAGTCAACAAAGAACCCTTACAGTTGCGCCATGTCAGTCCGTCTATCTGTGTGTCTGTGCGTTTGTCTGTCCGCATTTTACCAAGGAGACGACAAGTACTAGAAAGCTGAAATTTGGTATAGACATACATATTAATCACACTCGCCAAACCGCAGGATAAAATAAAAAATAAAAATTAGGGGTACTTTTAAATTGGAGATAACTTTTTTTTCTCACCTGAACCGTAGTGTGGAGTATCGTTGAATTGTTCGTTTAAAAATATCGTGAGTTTAGGAAAACCATCTGAACTCATATTATGCTTTAACACATTTTTGAACATTTTTGATAGAGTAAGTAAGGCTACCCCCTTCTCTCAGCTAAATGGTGATTTTTTTCCATCCTGTATTCCTTTTTTTTCCATCCAGGATCGTGGCTTATGGTAGGCTTTGATCATTGCCTACTTCTCCGGGTACAGGCGTGACTTTAAGTAATTTAGTACTTAGCAGGGTCTAGACATCGAGAGCCGAATAACCTCACCTCCTAAATATCACTGTACGCTACCTTTCTACCATCAGCAAACCCATTGTATCCACGCCGCAAGCAAGTCAAGGTAATTGCCATTCTCCGCAGAGCCGGGTATTTGCACAGATTTTGTGTTATTGTTTCATGTCGCTCGCAGATTGGCCAAGATTATCGAGTGCGGTTAACAACGTTACATACAAACGTTAATTAATGTGTAAGCAACCTATACAGGGTATAAAAATAATAATAATCTTAACATTCACACAACACAATCACTTGTTCCGGTCCCAAACTAGGATACCCTGTGCTATGTAACTGCTATGTAATGAGCTGGTAACCAGACATGGACATCACGATCATGGAAAAACACCGTGACTGAAGCTATTTGTACGAACCAAAGCTTGGCGGACACCAGCGGAAATGGAATCCACGATCGTAGCTAATTTTCTCTATCAGAAACTAAGTTTAGGAAAACCACACGCGTATCCACCGGGATTGGCAATTTCTAGCGCTGAGGTATGTGAACACCTTAGACACTCAGGTTTATTCACGATATTTTTCTTCACAGCCAGCGTTCTTTTAGCTTATTTTAGGAATTTTGAAACGAAACAGATAAGTGTGTAATAAAACATAACATAAACTCACGCCTGTATCCCAGAGCGGTAGGCAGAGACAAGGGACTGCCACTTGCTACGGCCGTGACAGATCACTTTCGCTTCCTCAACATTCATTAGTCGTTGCGTAATCATCATCATCAACCCATTATGTCCCCACCGAGGGGCACGGGTCTCTTCCCTGAGGAAGGTATAGGCCATACTCCACCACGGGGGCCAAGTCCGGATTGGTTGCGTAATAAAGTAATATATTAATTACAAATTATTACAAATTACATTAGTTGTATTAATTACAAATAACTTTTAAGTCACAAAACGATTGCCCAAGCGTAACACCGGTTCATGCAATGTTTGTGGCAAAGAAATGATTAACTATATTAAATATCGAACTAGAATTGGTGTCACATTCGCGAACGGAATGAAAGTCGTTGGCCTTTAAATTGAATCGACTTACAGTTAATTAAATAAGCCAATCAATTACATTGCGGTAAATTGGTAACAAACCAAGCGATAATGACAAAAGCGAAAACCTCGTGCTAAGTAGTGAACAAATTTAATATGTTTGTGTGATGTTTGTTAGCAACGTGGCAAATGGCAAACCGTGGTCTGTGCCTACTCCTCCGGGATACAGGCGTGAGTTTACGTTATGTTATGTACAATTAAGTTACTATTGCAAGCTTAAAAAATCTTAGTGTTCCGAACCACTAATTAAGATAACATAAGATTTATTCATTTGTGAAATATAATATATATGTGTATTGGTATAAGGTGTTATAAAATAACAATTGTTCCACCATGTTTTGCCAATTGACTTCGCAATTGACCATAGTGGTAACAAAACTGAATTCTAACGGATGTTAACTCGTTTACTTTTCCATTTTACAATTTTCCGACGTTTCGGCACTTTTGCGAGTGCCGTGGTCTCGGTAGACTGAGGTGACAGGCGTCTTTTTGAAAGTATAATATTAACCCATTAGTTTACTACCCTCGGCAAAAATTATTAAGTTACGTTCCAAAAATCTTTTCGCCAATTTAGCACTACAATAATTTTATATAGACTCAAAAATACTGATTAATAGTTATTGAGATTAAAATTAACAAAACATTATTTTCCATAAACTCAAAAATATTGATTATTACTTATTGAAATTAAAATTAAATCTACAATATCCGTTAGAATTCAGTTTTGTTATGTCTAGTGCTCGTGTTAACCTCAGAAAATACTATGACCATAGTGGTGTTTGGAAAACTAAATTACCACTCACTACCGGTGATGAATAAATGTATAAATGAATAAATCTAAGAGTTCGACTTGTTTGCATAGCTCAGCGCTTCAAATACCTTCGCCGTCGACTCCATCTATACTTACTTTTTGAGAGAAGCCCTGTGCCCTACGAGCAGGACGAAATTTATGCTACATTATGTTATAGATTTTAGGTTATGTTATATATTATGGATTATGCTAAAGCGCGATGCACTAAATAATTAAGACAACTTTTAGGGGTCTGCTCCCGAAGGGTGTCAAACGAGACCCTATTACTAAGACTTCACTGTCCGTGTCTGTCTGTCTGTCTGTCACCAGGCTGTATCTCATGAACCGTGATAGCTGGGCAGTTGAAATTTTCCCAGATGATGTATTTCCGTTGCTGCTATAACAAAAAATACTAAAAACACAATAAAATAAATATTTAAAGGGGCTTTCATACAACAAACGTGATTTTTTGCCGTTTTTTGCTCGATATTAATAACGGCACCAGAAATACCCTTGACATATTAACAGAATATTTAGTTCTATATTCGCTTACAAAAAAACATTAAATAAAAATAAAATAAATATTTAATTTTCTGCCGATTTTTCCCAATCTTTGTGTCTAATGTTGTATAGATAATGGTACGGAACCCTTCTTGCGCGAGTCTGACTCGCACTTGCCCGTTTTTTATTTGTAATATTATGTTAAATTTGGCCATTTAACATTGTTTTGTATAGCTGGTGTTATAAAGGTTTTCAAACAAAACATTTCCTCCTCCTACTCTTAAGCTACTATTACTGCGAATAGGACTACTAGGCAATTTAAGTTACACCATGGAAAATAAAGTTTCACTAAGTTACAAATCTAGAAACAAATTCTTAGCCTTTGCCGAAGAATGCAAAAACAAAATCAATAAGCGACCTTTCGATATACGCAATCGGCCTGTCATAAACAATATCATAATTTTTGTTGGGCTAAAATTTCACAATTTCTGTCGCCATTCATTACCGTAATGACATCTTAACAATAAGATTTCATAATAATTGTGAACATTGACCACATATCATTAGAACTTGTCCGAAAGTCACAAATCCAAAACGAGCATTTACAACAACTTCGAACAACTTAAAAACTAAGAATGAATGAATGAATGAATGTATGAAAGAGTTCTTTGAATTCATTCTTAGTTTTTAAGATGATATTCTGACCATGATTTCATTACCATGTAAAATTTTGTAACCTTAATTCGCAATGTAAAGTTTTGAAACAGTTGAGTTTTTATTTTTTTTCCCGATAGTATAAGCCATTTTAAGAAACTAATTTCGTTTTTTTTGTGATTCATCAAGTTAAACACCACTAAATATTTTTTTTAAATATTAATATGCTACCCTTGCTGTGTTAGCCGCGCGATTGCGTTTGCCGTGTGATAGACCTCCCTAGCAAATTTTGACAACTATAGACTTTGACAACCTTAGCTGTAGTGTTGCTAGAATTCAAATTTATTTACTCCTAAAGCATGTGACGTCACATGTTAAGTAGTTCAAATAAAGCTCATCTTTTGAGATAAACATCTCTAACATAGAAAATACTGGTTTTTGCATGTTAGCCTCGAAATGGTTTTCGATTCAGCAGGTAAAAAAAAAACTTTGGGTTCCCAATTCCCGACGTTTCCGAACGCCGACTGAAACGTTGGAAATTAAGGTAATTTCCATTAATATATGACTAACTAAGTTAGGTGCACTTTAAACATCGAAATTAAACTTTCAGACAAGTCCTAAGACAAAGAACTCGCTTGTACGTACATTTGTGTTTTGCCCAAATGAATGAGCGCTTGATTGATCACGCATTTTTGTGCTACAAAAAGAAACGTTTTGCGATTTGGATCTTAGTTTTCGTCAGTGAATTGTGATCAATTGATTTCAATCCGCCCTAGTTATCCAAATAATATTTATGTGCCATTGTGCATAACGCGATTTCAAGCGCTGAAGAATGTGGACACCACAAATAATCAGGTTTCCTCACGATGTTTTCCTTCACAGCTGGTGGGTGGTATAACGATAATAACTTCCATACTTACAACAAAATAACTTGCCCTCGTCCCAAACTAGGGTAATCTGTGCTATGGTAACCAGACAAGGAATCACAAACATGGAAATACAACCAGTGTGAATCGAACTCACTAACGAAAGATAAGATAAGTTTATTACCAAAAAATTTACATACGAGTACTTTTGCTTTTACTTAATATTTTACAAAATTGCATTTCCTTAAGAGTTGGACGTTGGATCTCACACTAAGCAGAGCCTGTATCGTGGAGGCCAAAGTTACGATTTCTAATTATGCACAATTACATACGAAAAGGCCAGGAGACGGGCAGCAGCGTCTTCCTGAGATTCCAACCGCATACTGCGATCGCCAACCCGCCTGCCAAGCGTGGCGATTATGGCAAAACCTTTTATGGTTAGGGAAAACCATGAGGAAGGCCTATGTCCTGCAGTGGACGTAAAGATGGCTGATGATGATGACATAAGAAAAGAAAGGTCGTGGGCTCAGACCAAAGAGACATTCGTCTTTTTAGGTTTTATGCCCGCTTACCACGATTGGTACAGATTATGGCGATCCGAAAACCGAACTAAGTACGTTCGTATGTGTGGGAATCGCTTCGTGAGCTCTCAATAGGCCTGGAGAAGAAAAATGTTCTTCCAACTGTATTTACATAAGCAGTTTATATACGTATTTCCCACTGTAGAGCACCGGCCTTCTCTCAGGGAGCGAGTATGGGCTTAATCAGCACGCGTGCCCACCACGGATTGGCGATTTCAAGCGCTGAGGTACCTATGTGAATAGCTCAGACACTCAGGTTTCCTCGCGACGTTTTCCTTCACCATTAGCGAGTGGTATAAGTATTATAACTATACAAATGTACATAACTTATAAAAAAAAGTCATAAGTACATGCCCGCACTGGGAATCGAACCCGGGTCTCTCGCTTCCGAGTCCAATGTTCTACCCACTATGCTACCACCGCTATCTGCTACAACTGTAATGGCATTTCCCCGTCAATTAAGCTTCAACCTTGAAGCATTGGTCGTGCTATTAATATATGTTCGACTGTATCCGCTTACCATGGTCCGGTTGTACACTTGTGCCTACTTGTAATTAGGTGGTTAGTGGCCGTGTGTGAAAATCCGCATTGAGATCGAAAGGATGCATTATCCTTTATCGGATACAGTCGATCGTGTATCAAGCTTTAGAAGCGTGCACTCTACTTAGTCGTTACGGGTGACTCGTAGCGAAATACAGGGTGTAACAGAATCCGTATATACATCGGAAAATAGGCGGTTCTACTTGTCAACTTTTACATTTACGGAGAAAAAATCGTTTTCCCCCATTTTTAGGATTCCGCGGTCAACAAGGAACCCTTATACTTACGCCATGTCCATCCGTCTGTCTGTCTGGCTGTCTGTCCGCGGCCTAGCACAGAGTTGGTAAGTACTAGAGAGCTAAAATTTGGGATAGATAATATACATATTTATTACGCGGACGAACCGGTAGATCAAAATCTCGAAAAAAAAAAAATGTTTGTAGGTACCCTACTGCAATAATATGTAATTAAGCTTTAAAGCGCAAAGTTTTGTCAGAGTAGGGCGTCCCCCCCTCTCCCGGCTAAACGGTTGAACGTAGAAAACTGAAAAAATCTGGATAGTAGCACATATAATGAACATAAAAGTAAAACTACGGCTAAGTAGGCTTTACAAGTTAACGAGTAATAGGTGAATAACTTATAAAAGGAAAACTTCGTACAAAATCCATTGAAAATCATTTTGATGAAGTTGTTAGTTCTGTAAAGCAGGCAAAAAACCTCTTTCTACGCACCCTACACTTCGTTCTGGGATGTATATCCTGTATAATTCTTGATCACTTGTTGACTCTGATTCTGCGTCTCAGTGGCCACTACTCTAGGTAGGGAAAGCGGCCACTCAAATGCTACAGTGTCTAGATCATATTTTTTCAACTAGAAAAACCACAAAACGAAGAAGAAGAAAAACATTTATTAAAAATTAAATGATTAAAAGTGATTAAAAACAAACAAAACAATTTAACAATAGAAATAATCCCAATAGTATCGCTTTTTGTTTTTGCCCCTGTAGCTTGCGCTGTATATCTCTGGGCTTTGTATACTTTGAAATGTAATATTTGTAGGTAATTATAAGAATAAATTACTTATATCCTGTTGTCCCTCATTAGGGACATAGGGCCTTTATAAAAGATCTCCACTTGCCGCGGTCTTGAGCGGCACAAAGTAAAGAACGTCTAAAAAAAAATTTGAATTAAAAAGATTTAAAAAAAAATATTTGAGATAATATATCCTAAGGGGCCAGACAGAATAAAATCGAGATTCAGTTGTGTCAAGTCGACATCACCTCGATCTTTACATGCGTGCACTCTATTCGGTTGCGTTACAGGCGACTTTGCAACGAAACTGTAAAAAGTGATCAGCTGACGACGATGGTACTCAGAACATGGCATATTGGTCTGGAAACATATTTGGCGTGGTTGCACCACTGCGCAAATCATTGACGTTCCGGTCACAGTTGTCAGGCTTCGGAGCGCTGCGTACGCGCAAGCTTTGCGACACATCGATACAATAACTCACGTGCACAATGAGATGATACACTTGCTGTCATGGAAATTAGCCAACGTCTCTCATTGCTATGAACCCATTATTAAGTCAACAGCAACTTTTCTCTTTTCTGTCCACACGTTATTTGCAGACAACACCTTCAAATGCGTTTATTGCTCGGTTATCAATTGTTATCCGTTATTTTGCGAGGCCAACTTCTAGGGTCAACAGACTAAAGCACATAACTCAAATTGTCATTAAATTATTGTTCTATTGCATAAGCAGCTCTCTGTTCTGTGCGTCCCACTGTAGTGCACAGGCCTTCTCTCAGGGAGAGAGTGTGGGCTTAACCGCCACGCCGTGGATTGGCGATTTGAAGCGCTGAGGTATGTGAATAGCTCAGACACTCAGGTTTCCTCACAATGTTTTCCTTCACCGTTAGCGAGTGGTATTGCTGCTGTAACTTCACAAATACATAACTTAGAAAACCAAGTCAAGCCCGCTCTGGGGATTGAAACTGGGTCTCTCGCTTCCGAGTCCGATGTTCTACCCACTAGGCTACCACCGCTTTTATTGTTCTAATCAACATTAGTAATTGAAATATCAGTTTGCTTATTTTTTGTACAAAGACATGTATGTTCTATTCATTGTTTCAAAACAGCTCTCCGTTACTGTAGAAAAGTTAATAAATATGTTATTCGAGTAATTTTACAATTGGTTTTTTTCACTGCCCCAAAAAAAAATTGTTTTGTACTTAAGTGCGTTACTTCGCCGACCCTAGATTTATTCTTCGATAAAATAAAAAAAAAAAAATCTTAGTTAATCTGATTTTAAATTATACTTACGTTCAAACGGAAGATCTCCTATCAGCCATTTGACGCCCACTGCAGGACATAGGCCTCACTCTTAGTTTTCATAACCATGAGGGGTTTTGCCATTATCGCCACGCTTGGCAGGCGGGTTGACAATCGTAGTATGCGATTGGAATCTCAGGAAAACGCTGCTGCCCGTCTCCTGGTAATTTATTTCCTTAGTCGCCTTCTACGACATCCACGGGAGGAAATGGAGTGACGCTATTCTTAATCCAGCGCCACACGGATTAAGTAATGCTTTTGGAGTATTGTTATTTTGTATGCTGCACGCGCGCACACATACACACACACAAACACACACATACACACACACACACACACACACACACGCATACGCACACGCGAAAACACTCACACACTGGCACACAAAATTTACAAGTACCTAAAATATTGATAAAAACAAAAAAGTAAATAAATTGTAAAATTAAGTTAAACAGCATATTTTTGCTAACCATATTTTTATTTACACGTCACACAGTTGCTTACACATTAATTGGAGGGCACTGATATCTATAATACAGGATAACCCGCATCAAAAATGTCTGTAACTCTAATTTAACGCCATACCATATAGACAAAGATCGAGACAAGATAGATTAGGTACATTGCAATGTACTATATTACTATTAACTTAATACGGGATACCATATTATTGTTTAATTCCCATATATAATTCCTGACAGATAGACAGACAGACAGATAGACGGACAGTGGAGTCTTATATAGAACATGTGTATAGTTTCTATCTGTAAAGTTATAGACCAAACCACTTATTTTAAACATAATAAATTATTGTTGGAAACCAAAGGCCATTTTAATATGCTCCAAGCTTTCATATCTGCAATTTCAGTGGGATTAAACGCAGGCTGCACCGTTTTTCTTGCCTGGCGGTGCAAATGCAGTCGGCAAAGACTAACGAGTGAGCGAGCCGCGACAATAGCGTCTATAATATCTAGAAATTCGCTGCGGTTACCCAATAACCACTTTATTTGTGGATTCGTCTGCGTAATCCATTGTACGGGGATTCAATGCCCCATGTGCTGTGTCTGGTGAGCTACGAAGTCGAAGGGTTGCTTAAAGTTGGCAGGTCTCCAGGTGATACATATTTTCTTAGTACAGATAAACTAAATTTTCCACTGATATTGATGATATCGACAAAATATGTGAATAAGATTTACTTCGCAATGTTTTTGTTTAATATGTTGGTATTTCAGTTATCTACTTATGAATTTTTAAAATAAAAATATATTTTCCAAAATAATTCTATCACACATAGTTACATATTATATTTTTTTAGATTTTTCTTATCATTAATTTAGGTGTACGTAAGGTATCCTAAACATGTTTTTAATACTTTATTCTACCGATTTCTGGGCGTAATCCTTACTAATATTATAAACGCGAAAGTTTGTATGTATGGATGGATGTTTATTACTCTTTCACGCAAAAACGGCGGAACGGATCCGGATGAAATTTTGCACAGAGATAGACTATAGTCTGGATTAGCACATAGATTATTGCGCAAAGGTTTTATCCCGGAAAAATACACATCAAAATTACCACGCGAACGAAGTCGCGGGCAACAGCTAGTTAATTTATATATTAATGCCAAATTTCAGCTTTGTAGTAGTAATCGTCTCTGAGCTAAGCCGCGGACAGACAGACGGGCAGAACGGACGGATATGGCGATGTTATAAGGGTTTCTTGTTGGCTTCGGAACCCTAAAAATAGAAATTGTATCATAATATCTCCTTACGTAGAGTGACTGTTGCACTTTTTATTGCAAAGTGCCCGTAGTATATCGAGTGGAGTGCATGCGCGTTAAGGTTGTAATTCTGTAGATGTTTTTTAGCTTCCAAAGCTTGCTACTTTGACCTAGACCTAGAGAAATAATAAATAATAACAATAATAACTTACGGCTCCCAGACTTGGTCATTGACCGAAGAACAGAAGTCCAAGCTCAAGGTTTGCCAGCGAGCTATGGAGCGCAGCATGTTGAGCGTCAGAAGGATTGACCATATCAATTCAATTCAAATATTTTATTCATTGTAAAAACAGAATGTTTACTTAATGAACGTCAAAGTTGTTAGTTTCACAATTAATGGATTATGTGGAGAAGAAGCTAACAAAGAAACTCCACATTTATTCTTTTCAAAACACGTTTTAACTTAATTAACAGAGTTTTCAACTTAAAATATTAGTCATGAATGTGTTGAACACTAGTCACAATCGTCCTTTAAATAATATTAATCTACTGTTTAATGCCAAACATCTTTGTCTTCTAAATAATCCTTGATGTTATAGTAAGCCTTTTTGCACAGAATGTGCTTAACACATTTTTTAAATCGCGTTGGAGGTAACTCTCATATATCTTGAGGAATTTTGTTGTAGAACCTTATACAGTGCCCCATAAAGGATGTGTTAACTTTTGCAAGTCTAAATAGTGGAAATGACAATTTATGTTTATTTCTAGTATTAACATTATGGTGGCCACCAACATTTTCGAAGTCTTTGATATTTTTTCTAACGTACATAATATTTTCATAAATGTATTGACATGCAACTGTTAAGAAGTTGGTTTCTTTGAAGAAATCTCTTAGCGAATCCCTACTACCTAACTTGTAAATAAATCGGATGGCTCTCTTCTGTAAGATGAAGATCGTCCGCAACGTTACACTCAAAAACACGCATAGCTGATGTGGGTGTCCAGACTACAAGGTTGAAGTGGAGCTGGGCAGGGCATATCAGTAGAATGCACCCGGATAGGTAGGCGAAACTTGCCACCGAGTGGGTGCCACAAGGCGGTCGTCGCAGGAGAGGTAGGCCAAGAAGACGTTGGCGAGACGACCTCGACCGACACATGCCGGAGTGGACTGAGGTGGCACAAGACAGAAACATCTGGTCTGAGTTGGGGGAGGCCTTTGCCCAGCAGTTGGACACAAACGAAGCTACGTAAAAAAAAACAAAAATAAAATTACTTCCACACAACACAATCCACACAACTTGTTCTGGTCCCAAACTAGGATACCCCGTGCTATGATGACCAGACAAGGACATCACAAACATGGAAATACACCAGACTCAGGTGACTCACTCACCAGACTTAGACTCAGGCCATTTGTACAAATGTTCGGCAGTCCCCAGTGGAAATAGAATCCAAGACCTCTGGTAGCTTGACCTTGTTTATATGTCAAGACTTGAGAGTGAATTTAACACTAGATTGGAATTTGACATTTCCTTGTTACATATGACCTTTTACATCCGGCATAGCTTAGATTACTAACAGAATGGAGCCCATTTGATACTATCGAGTGCAAAAACCGACCCGCCCATAGAATACTATGGGCATTTCGGAGTAGCACCTTTTGTACACTTTGGTCTTTACATCTACGTAACGAGATGATTTATACAGCGTCCAATCGCACCTTCCCTCACACTAGATGGGCGAAGAGACCACTCGGACGCTGCAGTGCCTGGGGCATTGTTTTAGATGTTTTAGTTTTGTACACTATCTTTGTGCAATAAAGAAGTGTAGACTTATTGCTAATGGCAAAGATTAGAGTTTACGTTTCACAACAACGTCTGTCTATGAGATTTTTATGTTCTTTTTGTTGCACTAATCCGTGCGACATTTTTCTCAGACTTATATTTTGCAAAATATCAGGGCGTACATATTTTTGTTAATGTCGCGCTTTACGTGCTCTACCAACGTTGCAGCATTTAGTGAATCATTGTCCTACATAGAAATAGGTCCTTTATATATAACACTAAATTTTTAAGCATTATCTATCAAACAAAGATAAAGATGTGCAAAAAAAATTTATAGATTTCATGCCTCACACGACTACCGAGCACATTGGAAATAAATCGAGTCATAAATGTCATGTGAAAAATGTCGTTCTGACTTTTTGACTTTCTTCAAAAAGGTTAGACTACAGGCCAAACCCTTAACCCGATTGTCTTTGTTTTAGGCTCAAATTGTAGCTGACTAAATTGTCCAGAGGAATGTTTCTCAAATTTTTGATATAATTTTTCGTTTCCAAAATATCGAGCGCCAAAATCAACTATTCCGATTTTTTTTCACTATTTTGGCGATAACGTTTTTCGTTTTCTTTCTCGAATAATGCTTTTTGCACCTTACATCTCTCGTTAATATCGTCACAACTCTCCGAGATATAAGGGGATCGCACTTTTTCCTGAAATCGTAGCTTACACGGGAGTGAACGAAAAGGCATTTCCAATGTCAAAATTGTTAAATAAAAAAACAAAAATTCATAAATGGCAAAAACGTAACTTAACAATTATGTCATTGGTACAGTCGACAACACATCTACCTTTACATGCATGCGCTCTTTACATGCATTCTTTACAATATTGCTGGTACATATCGCCGGTAAGGAAATAAAAACTAGAAATTACATATGAAAGTGCTTTTTACACCCTCGGACGAAGGTTTGCATCGCGTTGTCGCGATGAAATGTAGATCAAAATATAGAGTTACTAGCTGACTCGGCAAACGTTGTAGGCAATGTATGTGCCTGTATGTAAATGTTTATGTTTATGTTTACAGGGTTGATAAAAATCATGATTTTTAAAAAAAATCAAAAAAATCGGATTAATTTGATTTAAATCGGATTTTTTTGATTTTTTTACTATTTGATCTGTTTTAGTGTAGAAGGCGGTTAGATAGTAACTTACCCGAGCTCACGGCATCGCCGCCACCGCCGTCGTCTGCGTCTATGTTACGATTGCGATCGATTTCTGTCACACATGTTTCTAAATGTTTTTTCATCCTCGCTACTAAGCCCATTAACTCCTTCTTACAACTCTTACACACGGCTTTGTTAAACTTGCCACAAGCGGACTTTTTTTCATCGAAATAAACCCATACTGCATCTTTTTTCCTTCCAGACATCTTGTTGTCCTTCAATAGTCAATCACGAATGACCGCGCCACAGACTAAACAGACGGATTCAGTTGCGAGTTTAAATTTCAGGGAATTCCCGGTGTATAAACCGAATTGGACACTTGTGTGCGCGCTGTAGTTCGGAAATCACTGTATATATCGGGGGAAATCCCTTGACACATTTTGGCGGATTTGCTCGCAGTAAAAATGAATTGATTAAAATGATTTAAATCAAGTGATTTTAATCATATCAACCCTGTATGTTTATGTTTATGTTTATGTTTATGTTTACGTTTACGTTTACGTTTACGTTTACGTTTACGTTTACGTTTACGTTTAAGTTTACGTTTACGTTAACGTTTATGTTTATGTTTATGTTAAGCCTACGACTTATTCTCAGCCCTACCAAATAAACACAAAAAAAATCATAAAAATCGGTGAAGCCGTTTCGGAGGAGCTCGATAACAAACACTGTGATACGAGATTCTTGTATATTAGATTCTAAAATGCGCAATTCCTGAAACATGTGGGTTAGAATTTGCCACTGAGAACAACGTTTGTTTTTAAAAACCTATTTAGAGGTTAAAAATTCCACCCATGCCGGAACTTGAACCCGCAACCTCTGGCTAACCGTGCATGGGTGGAATTTTTAACTTCTAAATAGGTTTTTAAAATTGTCCTCAGCACGGGTTAGTGCAATAAAAAGAATAGAACTAAATATTCTGTGAATATTTCAAGCATCTACCCGTTGCCGTTATAATATCGAGCAAAAAATGGCAAAAAAATCACGTTTCAAATTTTAATTATAACCTATAACGGTTCACGAGATACAGCCTGGTGATAGACAGACAGACAGACAGACAGTGGAGTCTTAGTAATAGAGTCTCTTACCCTTTGGGTACGGAACCCTAAAAAATTTCCTCCGATACTATCTAGAACTTATCATGATCTATATAATAGTACCATAGGATATATTTCATCCAAACTACACGCGCACTAATATCTAGACTGGCAGTTGCATAAACATTGAAATGTAGACAATAACGGCGTTTTCTGGTGTGAACACAAGTAATAAAGATGCAATCAGCGTGCTAATTTACCTGCAGCCGTACATGGGACCTGCGGTCTGTGAACGCCGCTGGGGCATTCTGAAACTGTTCAGGAATAGATTAGTATCCCAGCCTGGGGACAGACCACGTAACTACGAATTTCGGTATGTCTGCTGTACTTCAAATATAAATTCGCATACTCTGGTAAATAGTGTTATTACCATATAAATGTAAAGTACACTCTACAACTCGAAAATAAATGATATTGACTTTTAAACCACAGGCAACTCAAACTATTTAGAATGTATTTTCAAGGCTCCATTTCGATGTGCATTGCATAGTCGATTAACCCACAGATTTAGAACTAAGAAGACTAATTTTACTAATCAGCAATGCAATGTACCTCGAATTGTCGTAATCGAAAATGGTCTGCAAGAGGCAAACCCTGGTCTGTGCCTATCCCTCCGGGATGCAGGCTTTATGTTATGTTTCATGTTAAACTACAAATTGTAGTCTTATGAAACGCAACCCAGGGTGGACATAGGCACATAGACACTATAGGCAAACCTATGTAGCGTTCTTCCTAATGATAGAATATTAAAATAAAACTATTTAAGACATCTCCGTGAGGCACCGGATTAAGAATAGCGTCACTCCATTTCCTTCCGTGGATGTCGTAGAAGGCGACCAAGGAAATCGATTACCAGGAGACGGGCAGCAGCGTCTTCCTGAGATTGCAGCCGCATATTGCGATCGCCAACCCGCCCGCCAAGCGTGGCGATTATGGCAAAACCCCTCATGGTTATGAAAACCACAAAGGAGGCCTAACGCAGTGGTCGTTAAATGGCTGATGATGATGATGATTTAAGACATTGTCACTTTTGAGCGGAAGTCCAGTAACCCATAATATGGACTACTAGCTGTCCCGGCGAACTTCGTACCGCCACAGAATCCTTGTATACGATTCTTGCACTACGCCATCTATTTTTAAAACACAACGTACGCCATCTATTTCAAATTTAAAATAAATATTATCCCACGGGAACGTATTACCGGGATATCAAGTATGCTAAATCTCAAATCAGGTCTTTTTCTATCTGTACGACAAGTTTCATGTAAATCCGTTCAGCCGTTATTGCGTGATTGAGTAACAAACGTCCAAACATCCAAACCTCCAAACATCCAAACATCTTCACAAACTTTCACATGTATAATATTAATAACATATAGGTATAGTAGGATCCTATTTCGGGACCAGGCACTGTCTTTGTACACTTTTAAGACCAACATTTTTTTGTATTTGTAAATCTAGCTAACACGATCAATTTAAATCGACGCTTCGAAGCGTGCGTGCGTGCGTGTGTGTGTGTGTGTTCGTGTGTGTGTGTGTGTGTGTCATAGTACTCTGGTGTGCGCAGGTTGCACGGCGCAAACGCTCTGTTATGGATTTAATTTTTATTGTTGCCGCGCTTTAAAAGCAGCTGAATTCTGGTGGGTTATCAGAATAACCCACCAGAATTTAGCTGTAGTCTAACCATGAACTCATTACCTCCATAAGGCCTAATAGGTGCTGAAAATGGAAACCTCAAATTAGACAAAGGCAAGTCTGGGACCAGTATGGTAACTGTGTAATTACTAATAAGGTTTTTCACGACCTTTAAGACCTTTAGAGGCATTTTGTAAAAGCCAAAGAGTTTTTTAAACTCATGCAATTTGAAAGTGGATGTTGGGTTGGGTTGCAGAAAATAATCAACCAAGTAATCTAAAATCCTACCAAAACATACTTTAAAAAAATAGGTCATCTTTCCATCTCAAAAAAAAAATAACTCGCCAAGTCTTTACAGAATATGCAGTGACTTTGAAATTACAGACCAAACTTGGCAAGTTTTTAGAGGATGTTGAATAGTTTTTTTTAATGAAAATCGAGAAACGTTCATAAGCAGCCTTATCTACATCCCACGGCAGAGCACAAGCCTTTGAGAGAAAGAGACAAATGTACATCGTCGTTCGAGCGCTGGTACAGACTGGAATTCATCCCGCTTTCAGGTCTCCGTAAAAGCAGGAAGAAATCAGAAATAAGAACTTTATTTCAACGTAAAGAACAACGTACAATGTTAGCCGCGGCCTTCGGGTTGATTTGTGACGGAGAAAATAAACTCCACTCTGACCATCTTTTCTCAAATCATCTTAAGCATAATACATCGGTTGGTACCTACATTATGCCCTCAGGAGGCCTGCAGTGAAATCAGAGCACTGCTTCTTTTCTAGAAAGGCTAGCTAGCGGGAGTAATCTTACAGCTTTACTACGTGCAATGGCCCAACCATGAGGCTAAGTGCGGAAATATCAGTTCTAACTAACTAACTACCCACCTAATACCTAAAGCTTCCAATAATACCTTCAATAACTTTAAATACATTGGTTATTTTTTTTACAAGTAACGAACGAAGAAGTCCAATATTGAGTCATTTAAATTTATTGCTAATAAATGATACCACGTACTTAGTATATATTCTAAACACGTTAGAAGACGTCATCATTATGCAAAGTACGCGGATATACTTTTACGAAACAAGTCCAGCCCTATCAGCGCCCTTGTCAAAATATCTCTAGTTAGACCGTTAGAAATTATGCCTTTCTTAGACAAAAATTTACTTTGTACACCTAGTTTTAGAGTTAACTTTAGAATGCTATGTTGCAGGATAGCATTAGTACTTAGTTGTCATGACGCAAAGGCCGTTCGCAAGGTAACTCGCTGATAGGTACAGGTCTACATATTTACTGTTGCCGGTAGAGTAGGTTATTGGCGTTGTAAATACTAATTAACTGTAACTAACGTTATTTTAGCTAATCGCATAAGATTAGAGAACATTGATATTGTAAAATTAATTAATAAATAACTTCACTTGTGCACGACTTGTGCTGGTCCCAAACTAGGATTCACTCTGGTCACCCGGTGATTTGATAACCAGGCGAGAACATCACAAACATGAAACACACCCAGACTGAAGGCATTTGTACAAATGTACGGCGGCGCCCAGTGGGGATTGAACCTACGACCTCCGGCATGGTAATAAGAATTGATATCGCTAGACCAACGAGGCAGTCTAAAGTGATAAAAGGTGGAGAGAAGTGACTTAAGTTGTCCTCTAAAGTAAGTCACTCTTTATGCCCAAGTCTAAACTGTCTAATTTCTGAAGCTCATTTATTCTCATCTTGATTCTGGAATCATTTACATGATTAGAACTTAAACCGACGATTAAGCTTTTCGAACAAAAGCGAAACCTGGTCTGACTCATCCGACAAAAATTCGAGTAAATAAGTAATTCTGGAATTAAGTTGTGCTTACGAAAGTTTGAATGTAGAATGTAGAATGTGAATGTGCTTACGAAAGTTTCCGTTCCAAAAAGGTTAATTTATTATCTAATTTAATAAGACGGACATGGTCGTTACGTAAACATATTAAAAACATCTAATTATAATCGAAGCATTGCGTGGTATTAGGTTTGCAGCCTATGTCTTTATCTATCATCATCATCATCATCAGCAATTTGACGCCCACTGCGGGACATGGAAATAACACAAAAAAAAGAACAGAAACGATGACGGAAACGGAAAAGATGTGCGTTCATGGTGCGCCGGGTTCATGCCAGCCCCAAATGCATTCTAAGCATTCTGGCGGATAGGTTAGACTGGCCCTATATAATCCGCTGCTGCGTTATTTCCCATGGGATTAGGCAGCAGTGATAACAATTTCTTACATTGTAGGGGTATGAAGTATGTATTTTCAATGAACTACCTTTACTAAAACTAAAATATAAATTTACGTTGTACATCATCATTAGGGCTCGGATAAATATGTAAAAGGACATATTTTTTATTTGAATCATTTGCATTAGTTATTTAGTGTTTTGCATCAAACATATGATTTGAACTGGAAAATTAGGTTTTAAAAATCCATATTTTTCCATATTTCAGGGTTAAGACCATATTTTTAGAATTTAATTACATTATACCATATTTCCTGTCTTTAGTACTTACTTCAACTGAAAAAACTGCAGAATGTTTGCTTTCATAGCGCCGCGAGAATACAGTTGTGTTGTAGCACAGCAAAAATGTATGTAGGTAGACTCGTCAGTTGTGCGATATTTTTTATGGATACCCTCTCTGGCGCAGCGCATCGCTAAAAATCATTGTGTTTCGTTGTTGTAATTTACACATTTTCCTACACATCTGATTATTTTGTTTGTCGCACAAAGAAACACTACAATAAATCAACGATATTCTTAGTGGAACATCGAGCGCCAATCCAAAGGAAGCATATTCACTTACAGAATTGTGCAAATTTAAGTTTGCGCCAGTTACTTCCTGTGACGTAGAAAGGTCGTTCAGCCAATATAAAGCATTTTTCCGACCAAACAGAAGGAGCTTCAATTTTGAAAATTTGAAGAAACATATTGTTGTATACTGCAAGAACTCGAATAAAGAGGTAGACTAAATTGTAACTAAATAATTTAATTTCGTTCATTTTCATTTTTCAAACAATTATATTAGAAAAAGTGTTTTGTGTTTAGTATTAGTTGTCTTTTTTTAGCCCATATTCTTCCATATTTCCGTTTTTTAGATCCATGTTTCCGTTTTTTAGATCCATATTATATGTACATTTTTTTTCATTTTTTAGCACATATTTATCCGAGCCCTAATCATCATCATCATTCAGCCACAAGAAGTCCACTGCTAGACATAGGCCTCCTCCATGGATTTCCAAAAAGACCGGTTGGAAGCGCTTGCATCCAGCGTCTTCCTGCCACTTGGATGAGGTCCATTGTCCATCTTGTGGCTGGTCATTCTACGCTACGATTGCCGATATGTGGTCTCCATTCGAGAACTTCTCGGCCATCAGTTCTGCGTGCTATGTGCCCCGCCCACTGCCACTTCAACTTACTAATCCGCTGGGCTATTTCGACGACTTTCGTTCGTCTACGGATTTCATCATTTCTGATTCGATCTCGTAGAGAACCTTGTACATACTAACACAATATAGTGGACGCCGAAACAAAAGAGACCAAGAGGCAGAACCAGAAAGCGTTTGATTCACTTTATTACAGTTTTCTCTTCCTCAAAAAGATGTGCAAATACACGTACTGGAAGAGAGAGTCGAGGGTCCAAGGCAAGTGAAAGACGATTTTGGACGAGGAGACCCACAAAGAGTTGTAGCGCCATACGAAGTAAGAAGTAAGTATCTGAAATAAAAATATATTAATAATAACAAAATACGTAATCATGTTTTATGCTTATCTCTATGCAGTTTTTTAACTCCGTCAAACTTTTTGATGCAGTTATACGGATCGTTTTGAAGCAAAACACAATGACGAAACCATCACGCTGCGATTCACAATGGGCATCACGAAATTCGCCGCCGATACCTCTAAACATTCATTCGTCATGATTACAATTCGTGTAACTTACTGTTTGCCGTAATAACAATTAAGAAATTGCCTTATCGCGCGGCCCCATCTCACTGTTCTGTCACAATAGCATAGGTAATGTAACGTGACCTTCCCTGTCCCCTATTACAGTCTTAACTCCGTAGATGAATTTGATATACAGAAATGCGCTTGTCATATAAGTACAATTCACAGTTTACTGTGACAATTTGTTATACATTGCCTACAGATTCATAAGCAGCCTATATACGTCCCACTGTGGGGCACAGGCCTTCTCTCGAGGAGAGAGCATGGGCTTAATCACTACGCGTGCCCACCGCGGATTGGCGATTTCAAGCGCTGAGGTACGTGAATAGCTCAGACACTCAGGTTTCCTCACGATGTTTTCCTTCACAGTTAGCGAGTAGTATTGCTACTATAACTTCACAAAAGTACATAACTTAGAAAACAAAGTGATAGGTACATGCCCGCACTGGGAATCGAACCGGGATCACTACAGACTACAGCCTACAGATTAACAAGTAGGAAGATTAATTGTACCAATCGGCTTCGCAATGTAGGTACATATAATTGTCATAATAAACTATTTTAGATTTATGAAACGCTGCCCTGGTGGATGAACCGTTTCACAATTCATATGTGTATTCAGAAACCGGGTGTTAGTTTTTAACTACCGGTTTCTGAATGGATAATTTTACTAAGTTGACACCTAAATTTACTTGGATATGTATCTAACTGACTCGTTATTTTTCGAGAAATCTTAGAGTTAGTGATCTTAGAGTTAGTGATACTTTAGTGATCTTAGAGTTAGTGATACTTTAGTGTTCTTACGTGGAGCACGCTGTCTCGCTTGCACAATTTAATATTTTAAGTGATTGTAATAAAACGAGTATAGTCGTCAAAGGACGAATGTGGTCCGACTGTGGGTCTGAGTTTTTAATGGATAATTAAATTGCGGATATTTAAGGTATATTTTTCTTATCCTGTATTAAGTTTTGGATTGAGAAAATTTTAAATAGTTGTGGAAACCCCTTTTCTTTATTAAAAACTACCTATAGGAAAACAAAAAATATATTTAAAATGTCCGCATTTCAATTATGCATCAAACCCTCAGACCACATTTTATTAACAGTTGACCCATTTTATTACAATAATTAAAAATGTAAAATTGTGCGAGCGAGGCAGCATGCTTCTACGTAAGAGCAGCCTATTTAGAAATTAGCGGTAACCCTTTCATCATCATCATCATCATCATCATCAGCCAGGTAACCCTTTAAGAGTGAAATTTAAGTGACCGTATTTTGTAATTATTAAGTTGTGATTGTTCCTCTAACCTACATTACTTTGCATCCATAGTTAGCTTCTGGCTACATGACGTAAGCAAAGTAATTAATGTTACATGGTGCTATGTTACCAGAACCTTTGTTTATATTACGAGTATCGCCTGAAATCTATTTAGGAAGTCTTTGGAGCAATCAAACGATTATTATTGTTCTTTAGAAGTATTGATTGACGGGGTTATAGTTTAAGGTTTCCTATTTAGGTCAATATGAAGTCTCTTAAGAAACTGCGTGTCCAATATGAAGTCTCTTAAGAAACTGCGTGTCAGTACTATTATGGTTCACTTCAAGATATAAGTATTGAAGTGACTTAGTGAGGCTTTGTGTGATGAATTTTTTTTATTAACTTTTGTTTCAAACTTTGTGCGATAAAATAAGATGGGCTTTATGCAGGGTCTTTTTAATTCACATTTTCGAAAATACATTAGAGCTGGTTTTTTACATTTTTTCTGTGAGTATTTTCTCACATACTAATGTTCCTGCAGTCAAATCAATTTCGAGATTTCTTTGACGATCTCCGTCGGATAATAAATTATTATTTACTAGCTGTCCCGGCAAACTTCGTACCGCCACAGAATCTATTTGTACGATTCTTGCACTACGCCATCTATTTTAAACTAAAAATAAATATCTATTATCCCACAGGAACGCATTACCGGAATATCAAGTATGCTATGTCTCAGTCCAGGTCTTTGTCTATCTGTACGCCAAGTTTCATGTAAATCCGTTCAGCCGTTACTCCGTGATTGAGTAACCAACATCCAAACATCTTCACAAACTTTCATATTATAATAAATGTATATAAATAAAGTCGGGTTAAAGTTTGTTTCAAACGTTGTATGCTAACTTTGTGTGACAGACTACAGGCCTTATGCAGGGGTTTTTTAATGCACATTTTCTGAAACACATCAGAGTTGGTTTTTTACAACATTTTTTCTTTGAGTATTTTCTTGGATGTATTAACAAAGGGCAAGATAAAAAGTACCCGAAACCGGCGTGCGTGCATGCAACGACTAATGAATGTTGAGGAAGCGAAAGTGATCTGTCAGGATCGTGGCAAGTGGCAGTCCCTGGTCTCTGCCTACCCCTCTGGGATACAGGCGTGAGTTTATGTTATGTTATGTTATGTTTATTTTCTCACATACTAATGTTCCTGTAGCCAAATCAATTTCTTTGACGATCTCCGTCGGATATTCAATTATTATTTATTGCATGCAAGGGAAAGGACGGCCCCCCATCAGATGGTCTGGCGACCTGGTTACCGTGGCGGGGAGTCGCTGGATGCGGGCGGCACAAGACCGGGAAGCCATGAGGGAGGCCTATGTGTGTCATTGGGGGTCAAATGGCTGATGATGATGACGATGATATATTGCATGGCGGGACCGGGATTTTACGGTCAGATGTTAGTCGCACACTGAATGGCTAAATGGCAGAACGGACTTGGTTGAAAGGCATTCACGTCGACTTGAATTGGAATACGGGACAACTTAGGACAACTAACTCCTTTACTTAAATGTGCTGGGAGCTAAAGTATCCAAGCCATTGAAGATCTGAGGGTTATTTACGTATATAAACACATTTCCTAGTATCGAGCGATCGGTTGACTCCGTAACTCGCACCCCGCGGAGCGGAATGCGGAATACGCAATAAAGTTGCCAAATTTGATCTACGGGTATGCGCGGGCGCACGCAGCGGTCTTTATGACCCTCGTGACGTTAGATCTTTTATCGGTGGCCATTTTCACTTCAGTAAGCACAAGCTAGCGTACGTAGCTTGAGTGTTATGTACAGTTGACAAAATGTCGATATTTACATGCGTGCACTCTACTTATGGCGACTTGCCCCAAGTCACTGGGTAATTAAGTAAATAGATAAATACTTTTCCTGGGATAAATGAATAAATAGCTGATTCACAGCTGATTGTCAGTCATACGTCTTATCTATGGGCAGCTCTGCAAAAGTCATGATGCAATATGTTTTTTGACTTATTCACTGGATAGAGCTTACCCATGGATAAATCGGTACAAAGTGCTGTCAGATAGCGTTGGCGCAAGGTAACCTAAGTCACGTTACGCGTGACTTTGTAAAGTAAACAATATTAAGTATGATATGATCATCTGTCGACTGTACTAATTTTCCTGTAGCAAAGTCCGGTTTGTGATTTAGTATCGATCTGGGCCCGGTATTAAATGAAATGGATTGATTTATTTATTATACCTCAGATAATTTACTAATGCCATATTAGCTACTGGTTGTCCTAAGTAAATAAAATAAAATAAATAAAAGTAAATGCCTTTACTATGAAGGAAAACATCGTCAGAAAACCTGAGTGCCTAGGGTATCCATGTACTCTAGAGTGCCTTTGCAATTGAAGGCTGCAACTTTGCTACGCGAAATCGCCATTTTAGTATTTGCGCGCGCTTAATTTTAACGAATATCTTTAGAACACCTAAAAACTGTGAATTAATTTTATCACACGCTCTAACTAACTAGTTAAGTTTTGAATGTGTAATAATAATAGTTATAAAATATAGTGTTGCAGACGCTGTCGCAAAAAGTATTTGGAAACTCGCCTCTAGATGAGCACGAAAGGATCAAGATGCAAAAGATTCTCTAATACAGTTATCTGTCAGGATCGTGGCAAGTGGCAGTCCCTGGTCTCTGCCTACCCCTTTGGGATACAGACATACATATATACATGCATAAATACATAAACTCACAAATATTAAATTGTGAGATTATGTAGGTATGCATGTATGTAATTGTCAACCTTAGCTCAATGATCATAAATTTTGTTGTAAAATTGCCAGTAATTCAATTGGTAATATGTTTCTGACCAGAAATTATGCTGATCGGCAATGGAAGACGTTAAGGAACGGTAAGGAATGAAGCAGCTTGCAGGTTCTCACGGAGGCATCATCCAGCGCAATCGCAGTGGCGCGGTTTTTGGAGCGAGATGTCTGAGGAAGAGTCGATGCGAAAGACTTACAAGACTCGGTTGCGATCATCTCTCCACTGTCTCCTAGGCCGGCCAAGACTTCGATGTCAGTCTTGCGGCATTCATTCGGTGGCGAGTCCCGCCCACCTATGCGAGTGCATTCGACTGACATGACCACCCCAGGTCCACTTTATTCGATGAGATGATCTCGACTAACATCTGCCGGAATGGTCTACGGTAGCTCAGGATCGAAAACTCTAGACTGAAGTGCAGGCCGTTCCCCAGCAGTGGGACACAAACCTAGAGCCTACGTAAAACAAGAGCCGAATTTTATTGAAATCCAACACTGTAAGATGCTCAGCATAACGAAGCAAATAGCGTCGCGTCGGTCCGATTGCAAAATTCTTCTACTGTAGTATTTATTTGAAATAGATATTAGTTTCATCAAAATTGTTTCTAGTTGTAATAAGTTTATGAGCAAGTGTGCACCATCTTGTTATATACTTGGACATAAATGGTTATTTAATCATTAATTATTTTTTATACTTCACAGCTGGCTTCATTTTTCAGTCCAGTGGCACCTTTATGTTGTCCTTCTATTGCTACTACAAATTTGACGAAAAGCGACGAAAGAAAACATTGTGAGGAAACCTGCGAGTTTGAGTAATAATAATCTTTAGAAACCTATTCGCAGGCTAAAAATTCCACCTATGCCGGGACAATAGGTTTTTAAAAATTGCCTCAGCACGGATTAGTGCAACAAAAAGAATATAATAATAATCTGTTAGTATTATTGATTCTTACAACATTTCATTGTTAATAACCCCTCCTTCTAGATCTTTCAATGCCACGAAATTAATTTGAATGAATGAATAAATAATTTATTGCCACAAACAAACATGCTTACATACAAAATTAGAAAAATAACCGTACCGTTCTCGAATGGAGACCACATATCGGCAAAAGCAGCGTAGGACGACCAGCCACAAGATGGACAGATGACCTCATCCAAGTGGCAGGAAGACGCTGGATGCAAGTCGCTTCCAACCGGTCTTTTTGGAAATCCACGGAGGAGGCCTATGTCCAGCAGTGGACTTCTTGTGGCTGAATGATGAACCGTGCCGTTTCCGCTATTCCCATTCCCTAGGAATGTTCCTAGGAACATTTTCACCGTTCCCCATCTTTCCCAGGGAATGGTGGGAACGGCCGTGTATGATCGATCGTCTGTTAGTTTGGTTAGATTGAATGTTTAGGGTTAAAGGTAAAGTATTTTTCAGCGCGCTGCAGAAAAATAGTTCTGTTGTTCTGTGATTTGTAGATCACTGCTACATAATAATTTTGTGGTAATATTTATGGTTATAGAGCGTGATATAACGTAAATACTTATAATTGTGTTAGTGTTTATTGTAATTGTTAATTTTGTAACAAATGTAGCAGTAAAAAGACAGAAGTCTGAATTTAACTGACGCTTACGTAACGTTTCAATCAGTGATGACTTCATAGTAATTACTTTGTTACATTTTGAGGCAAACACTAGCTTCTAGAGGGTGTGTTCAAATTCCAGTATTTTCCTTATACGAACAATCCCTTTCTACTCCTCATATGTACTAATGGGCATTACATCTGCTTACACGAAGAACGTTTACTATGGGGACTATCGAACCTCGAAAAAAAATACGTTGTTCCGCACTAAAGCACCTTCAACACCAAAATGAATTTGAAATCAACCGTAGTATCTTTATTAGGTTAATTCCGGAATCACTTACTTGATTTTTTGTCGGAAAAGTCCGACCAGGTTTCTTTCTTATTCGTAGAGCTTAATATTCATGTATCTTGTTTACGAAACCTTTAGTTCGTAGTATCTTCTTTATTTACTAAAGAAGTGTGCAGGATACGCTTTAATTAGAGAACGTTGTGGACTGAAAAAGGATGTAATGACTAAGATAATCAGAAAGGAATGTTGCGTTGGTTTGAACATTTATATGAGGATGAAGGGAGAAAGTTTGACGGAAGAAACATATCCAGCAAATGTGGGTAGAAGGGCCGATAAGGGACGTCCCTAGCCGACATACCTCGACCAGAGAGGGGATGTAGCACCAAAGGGCAAGACAAAAAGTACCCGAAACTAGCGTGCGTGCATGCAGCGACTAATGAATGTTGATGAAGCGAAAGAGCTTTATCGGGATCGTGGCAAGTGGTAGACCCTGAACTCTGCCTAAACATCCGGGATACATGCGTGAGTTTATGTTTGTATGTGCGAGAGCTCTTATACATTTATCTTTGTGTGTTCGTATCGCCCTGGTTCTTGACATTTAAGCAATTTTTAGGGTTCCGTATCTTAACCGCGCCAAAAGAAAGCCTTATTAACAGACCTGCTGGATTGCAGAAAGAATATAGTCGGTATGTGGATTGACATAAATAAGAGAATCGGAGATATGTAAAATAATATAAGTATGTACTTATAGTGAAAGATTGCAAGAATACTGAAATAATTTTGGGTGGTTTGAAAGACAAAATGAACGTGCCTGACAGTAGTTATCGAATACGCAAGTTTGTTTTTTTTTTTAAAACGAACTATTCAAAAATATCTCGACACAAACTCGAATCTATTAGAACCATTAGTAGCCATCCAGAGCGGTGCCTGCGTGCCGCGGGTCTGCGAGTCATTGTTCTGTTGGACGGAGAGGCGGTACTAATTGTTGGCGCATTTTTTTAAACAAGATTTCTCAACTCGAAACAAGATTTCTCAACAATTTTTTTTTATTTACATCGATACTTAAAACTAATCGTCTAAGTAGATGCCATTTTTAATAACTAATTACATAACCACGGCTTTTAGACCACCTAGAAATGACCGTACTCATTATTGTTATTACACTGCGAAGAATACACATTCCCTATAGTGTGTTACAAGTAAGTAAAACAAATAAATATTATGTTCGAAACTTTCGGTGGGCAAGTCTGAGAGTTTTTTTTAATAATCTCCATATCCACGCCTTTGGTCTATGTATGGCATTTGGCATAAAACGTTGAATTGGTCCGCAATGGCGCATATACTCCACATGTTTCATGTCACGAGTCTGTTGTACTATATTGAGACTGTTCTATAAAACTTGAACAAAAAAAATAGAAGTGTTACTTTATAGAAGTGCAAGAGCTTGCTCAAATATAATCCTACATACGTACTACTATAGGGCACAGGCCTTCTCTCGGAGAGAGAGTACGGGCTTAATTACCACGCAGGCCCACCGCGTTTAGCAATTTCAAGCGCTGAAGTATATACACCTCAGGCACTCAGGTTTCCTCAAGATGTTTTCCTTCTTTGCTTAAAAACTGCCCACAAATTAATTGTCCATGATTACGTAGTTAAGTACACATCAAACATCTTGAACAATGCGCGGTAGTCGATTCTTGGGACTTGTGGCGGACTGAGGGTGGCGGGGGGCGGGGGAGGATTGTTTCGGCCACGCGATTGCTTGATAAGTTGATCCCTGCACCCCGCAACTCATTTTACGACTGCCTCGTTGGTCTAGCTTTATCACGTCTGATTACCATGCCGGAGGTCGTGGGTTCGATTCCCATTCAGGGCCGCGGTACATTTGTACGGATGGCCTCAGTCCGAGTGTATTTCCATGTTTGTGATCTCCTTGCCTGGTTACTATGTCCTATCGTTACGGGTATTCTAATTTGGGACCAGGACAAGTGATTGTGTTGTATGGAAGTTACTATTTCTTCGCGCAGCTTTTGGCTCAAGATGTTTGTCGGCATCTAAATACATACAGATTGATAGAGCGGTCCTGATCCTTACGAAGCCGTGTTGTCAACCGATGTTGCATATTATCTCAAGACGCGTTTCCATCTTTCTCAGTCAGATAGCGTTCTGTGGTATGTTATAGAAAACTATACCCTCTTTTCTATTCTGTACGTCGAAATAAAGTTTTGAATAATTATAAACCATTATTATATTCTTTTTGTTGCACTAATCCGTGCTGAGGATAATTTTAAAAACCTATTTAGAGGCTAAAAATTCCACCCCTGCCGGGACTTGAACCCGCGACCTCTGGCTAACCATGCCAGCGCTCTCACAACTGAGCTAATGGGCAAGTGCGTAATACAGAGAAAGATTTGTAAAGAGTTTCGAAATTTCGCCGATATTTGCAATTGCCCATTAGCTCAGTTGGAAGAGCGCTGGCACGCTTAGCCAGAGGTCGCGGGTTCTCAAACCGGGACTCGTCCCGGCATGGGTGGAATTTTTGGCCTCTAAATAGGTTTATATACAATTAGAAGAATATGTACCCCTTTTAAGGAAATTTCATGCAGCTCGGCAAGCGCAGCGTAGGACGACCAGCCACAAGATGGCCAGATGACCTCATCCAAGTGGCAGGAAGACGCTGGATGCAGACCACTTCCAACCGGTCTTTTTGGAAATCCATGGAGGAGGCCTATGTCCAGCAGTGGACTTCTTGTGGCTGAATGATGATGATGATGATGATGAAACTTGACGTAAATAAACTCTCGGAAATAGCTACTTTATTTACAATCTTTCACACTTCTGTCCATCATTGTTTTGTGCAGACAGCGTGCTTTACGGTTCCACACTCTTTGTTGCGTAATAATTGACGCGGTGACCACCATACTTCGAAAATACTAGCGCTTGAATTCAAATTCTATATTAACCGATTAACATCGCAAATACCTATTACATTACATTTGACGAATCTAATCACGATTTAAAGTTTAGTACCTGGACGACCGATTACGTTTTCTTTGGTTAGTCTACTATGAAAAAAAGGGGAAAAAAAGGAAAAAAACAATCGGACCGAAGACAGGCTCGAACCGGCGTCTTCTGGTTAAGGGACCGTCCGATTTCCCACCTGAGCTATTATAACCTTGTAAACCGTGGAGAAAATTACCTCCGTATTCTAATGATATTTTAGCAGTTTTTCATTGCCTAAAACATAAATACAACAACGTTTTCTAAAAAAATTAAAACTAGCCAGATCGAGACATCATCAAAACCCTCTGCATACAAAATTTCATGAAAATTGTTAATTGTATATATATATAATTAAACAGATATATTATTATATATATACACAGAATCTGAATCTCGGAAACGGCTCCAACAATTAACAATATATATATATAAATATATATATATATTTATATATATATATATATATATATATATATATATATATATATATATATATATATATATATATATATATATATGCAAGAATTGCTCGTTTAAAGGTATTTTAGATGTAACCAATCGTGGTTAGTCCCGTTAAATGTATAATAATGTGTAAGCATTGTGTCCCACTGAACATGTCATTATCTGGACCTTGGCTACTCGATTTTAGATCTTATCATGCCCAGCATAAGTGCAAATATCGAAGAAAATGGACCTTCTGAACTTTTGGAAAAAACCTTTCAGAATTGTGAACCAAATATAATTGTTTACCCCGTCATGATTGTGCCTTTAATTTAATCAATTTCCACTGAGTTAGCGGCATTTTAATAGTAGTTTATGATACTGTTGCATAATAAGGGTTCTTATAACACGAGTGTGTTTTAAAAAAACGAGCCGTAGGCGAGTTTTTTTATAGTATCACACGAGTGTTATAAGACCAAGTTATAAACAGTGTCATACACTACTTTATCTACTCTCATACTATAATACATAAAATAATATTGCAAATAAAACGCTGAATAACAACAAATTAATTTTTACTTGTAATAAACTCGTGGTAACATTTATTATAGTTGCTCCTAGATTTCGCCGGTAACAGGTTCATAGTCTAAATAAGTAACTTTGTTTAAATATTGAAAGGTTTTTTTAAATGTAAAATGTTGGCCAAGGCGCAAACATCGATTGCGCATGCGTGTTGCGTCGCCGCGGACTAGTTCATTGAAACCTTTTTTTTAAAGTAGAGGTTCAACCTTCTTGGTCCAGCTGGAGGTTGTATAGGTGTATCGTTATGATTAAAAAGTTATATTATGATATATTATGATACAGGTGATACAAGACCTGTATCATAATAAAACTTTTTTATTTTTATTTTTGGTCTATCCGTAATGTTTGTCATAAGAGGTTTGTTTTCAGTTTTATAATCTTTGTATTATAGTATCAGAGTAGATAATAGTAGTTTATGTGACTGTCACATAATGAGGGTTATTAAAACACGAGCCAGATTTTAAAAAACGAGCCTTGGCGAGTTTTTTAATAGCATTGGCGAGTGTTTTAATACCAAGTTATGTGCAGTCTCATACACTACTTTATCTACACAATAAAACACGTTTGACAAGCTTTGTACTATACATAAATCTACGGTTATTAACTAAACTCATATCGAAATGAAACAAAATTTTCAATTATAAATTTATTTTAGTTGCACTTTTGGTACCACGAAAATGAAATTAGGTTTTTTATAGAGTCAACTTTTGACATTAAAAAAAAAACTTAAGTTTTGTTCCGTGATCACAGCAACACTTTAAAAAAATAACTGTAACATAAAGTGAAAAATCTGACATTTAATGTAACTTTATATTACACTTTTTTTTTCATTTTCTTTAAAGTTATGTATTGTTTAAAGCCTGTCAATATGTGTTTACCTTTGAATTTTTTAATTTGAAGATTATGATATGAGTGTAGATAAAAACATTTAGAATTCAATGAAAATACCTAACAGTGACATTTATGAAAAACAGACCAAGTGCGTGTCGAACCACACGCAGTATAGTGTTCCGTAGAAGGAGGGGTTTTTTATCAGCTTTACAGAACTAACAACTTCACCAAAGTAATTTTTATCGAAATTTGTACGAAGTTTTCCTTTTATAACTTGGTCACCTATTGCTCGTTAACTTATAAAGCCTATTCAGCCGTGATAGTATTTCTTGTAAGTTCATAATATGTGCTACTACCCCGAAATGTTTCACGTTTCTACTATGAACCGTTTAGCCAGGAGAGTTGACGCCCTACATAACCAAAAAAATGAGCTTTAAAGCTTAGGTCCCTAAATCGAAAAATGGTTATTGAACACTCACAATATTTTTAAACGACGAATCCAACGACATTGTGTAATTCTCCTAACACCCTCTTCAAATGCACTTTAATTAGTTTATGGTAAAGTCTTTCCTCTTACCACTGACTATTTGAACTGCATTTGTGGATTGTTCTAAGTAATTGTGTTTTATAAATAACTCTGTAAATCTAATATATTTTTATAATGTTTTTCGAAATTTTTGAGACCTGTAATACCCCCATTTTTTTCATCTAACTACCTATGAGGCAAGTTCCCCATTGCTTCGATATTAAGATTTTCATCCAGCGCTTGACTTGCAGCACTGTACGCTGCTTAGTGTTAACAAAATACTGCAATAGTGATAATAGTCCAATAAACTGTAACGAAACGGTTGCAGGCATTTCCTTGTCAATTCGTGAGAATTGTTTATGCAAATGTTTTCGTCAGTCGGCTTGACGGCTGTCTCTCACGTACAGAAGAGATCTTTATTCGGCGGTAAGGAAGTACGATAAATTGTCATAAGATCCCGCGATTAAACTATCAATATAAAATTAAATACGACAACTCACACCGTACTTGGTTTTAAAGTATGACTTGATCATATTTTGTTTTAAAAGCCCACTAAATATATATTCAAACATATATAATTGGCAATTTCAAGCGCTGATGGATGTGAACACCTCAGGCACTCAGGTTTCCTCACGATGTTTTCCTTCCGAGAATGATAATAGTATTTTATAATAATAGCCGATCAGTTACATGATATGTGGTGATACACAAAAGTAGGCTCTTACACAAAGTACGACAAAGCTCTGTTGTTACAAAACTCCTCCTCCAAATAGCCTAAATACATTTCTCTTATACTCAACTTAATTTTAAACAAACACAAAACCCTCTTATGCAACCATTAATCAACTCCTACGATACTCTTAATAAGACCATTAATTAGGATCATTAATTCCTACTACTTATATCTTAATCAGAGATCGCCTTACCTACATTACGTCATTATCCGAGTCCATCAAGAAAAACTCTTCAAGAACGTAACGGGCGAATAAGCTATCGCAAGAATGAACTACCAGGCCTAGCTACTCGTATGATGTATATTTTGATCATGCACTATAATTAGATAAATTAACCGTATGTATCACAAGTATTCGAGCTGTTCACCAATTGTACTGTACATACATACATAAGCAGCATATAAACGTCCCACTGCATGGCACAGGCCTTCTCTCAAGGAGAGAGTATGGTCTTAATCACCACGCGCGCGCTGAGGTATGTACATAACTTAGACAAAGTCATAGGTACATGCCGCACTGGGAATCGAACCTGGGTCTCTCGCTTCCGCGTCCAATGTTCTACCCACTAGGCTACCACTACTGTACTGTACTATATAATTATTACTTTTTAATTTTCATATGTAATTCCATACAATAAATAATGTTCTATCTATCTGTCTATCTATTCGAGGCCTTTAAGGCCGTTATAACGTGCAGCATGCTGTATCGCTCGCTTAATTTAATAATTGTAATAAAATGGGTATACTTTTTATAAATGTGTTCTGAGGGTTTTATAGATAATAAAATTGCGTACATTCAAGGCGTATGTTTCTTGTCTTGTACTAAGTTTTTGATTGAGAAAAAATAATTTCTATATTAATAATTTTGGGAACAACTTTTCTTTATTAAAAACTATGCACAAACCCCCAGACTACATTTATATTATTAAAATTGTACTGATATTATTACAACATAAAAAAATTTTAAATTCTGCGAGCGAGACAGCATGCTGCCCGTAAGAGCCTTAAGGGGTTCCACACTAACTCCACCAATGGAGAAAAATTGGATCATTTTTACAGATCGTTTTTAGGTTTTCGTACCCTATTACTAAAACTTCACTGTCCGTCTGTCTGTCTGTCACCAGGCTGTATCTCATGAACCGTGATAGCTAGGCAGTTGAAATTTTGACAGATGATGTATTTCTGTTGCTGCTATAACAACAAATACTAAAAACGGAATAAAGTAAATATTAAACGGGGGCTTCCATACAACAAACGTATTTTTTTGCCGTTTTTTGCTCGATATTAGTAACGGCAACAGGTAGACGCCTGAAATATTCACAGAATAAGTATTTAGTTTATTCGTTTGTACTGCACTATATTCGTTTGAAAACTAAATATAATAATAAATATTTAGGGGGGGCTCCCATACAACAAACGTGATGCGTGATTTGCCATTTTTTCTCGATCATTGTATCTAATGTTGTATAGATAATGGTACGGAACACTTCGTGCGTGAGTCCGACTCGTGCTTGGGCGGTTTTTGATGAAAGTGTCAGTACAATCTCTAAATTATTTTCATAGTGATTTAGAGATTGTAATGAACCTGCGATCACGGACCTATGACTAGATAGCATTTATGCCAAAATGCTATTTAGCGTAGTCCTAGGCATTTCGCCTTAGGTTCACGGTCATGGGTCCTAAAAAACGCTATTAACACGATTGAGAGATTGTACTGAAACTTTTTGCAAAAAAGATCTGTAATAATTATAAATGTAAGTTGAACTTCACGTATTAGTCATTGCACAAATATTGCAAAAATAACTTAGAGGAGAAAAGATTTTCTATCTGTTATAAATAATAACAACCTCCACACAACACAGTCTCTTATCCTGGTACCAAACTAGGATACCCTGTGCCATGGTAACCAGGCAAAGACATCACAAACATGGAAGTATGGCCAGACTGAGGCCATGTGAACAAATGTACGGCGGTCTGTGTTTCTTTTTTTTGTACACAATAAAGTATTTGTATTGACGTCTAAATGTTTCTAACTCGATTCAGCATAAACGGCTCACTCCCGGTTTCTCGCACACTAACAATTCGATAATTTGCTGTTAACAGCTGGCAGTTGGCCAAAGTGCATACAAAAAAAAACAACTGCCCCTAAAAATCTTCTTACAAAAGTCGATTTAAATGGTGACTTAAGTGACATTTAAGAAGTGGTGCAAGTCGGCCTTAGTGTTTGAGAAACCGGGAGTATTAACATATAATTCCATATGTGATGTTCTTGCCTGATTACCATAGTAAAGGGTATCATAGTTTGGGACCAGAACTGGTGATTGTTTTCTATGAAAGTTATTATTACTACAACTGTCTTAAGCACTACACATTATAACCCGGTCGGACTCATCCGACAAAAAATCAATTAAGTGAATCTGGAGTTAAATTAATAATGTTATTATTATACATAAAATATAAAGTTTAGCACACGGTAAATTTTCCCACTGTTACACTGTCCTTTCATTCCAATTACTTCAACATATAAGTAGGCACAAGGTCTCTACGGCCAATCGACGTGCCCCTAGTTTATCCAGCAGCGTGACCTAAAAGGGCCTGCATGCGCTTATCAACTGCCTACGTGTTATCAAGACAAAGGCCCGACAAGTCACGGCATCGAGGCCGGCCAGTAGGCCGCCGCCCGCCGTGCGAAATGGAAAGTACCGCGTTACGCCCTACTTTACGCCGATTTTGGGCCGTTATGCAACAGCTTGCAGCCGTCTGCACTGTGGCTGTAGTGCTGTCGCTAGCGGAGGTACAGTTACTGTCTAAACAAACTTAACTTAAGGATGACAGACACCAACGCGGTGGCGGCGGCGGTCCATACATACAGGTCCGTCATTTACTTTAGTAGTAGTTATATGCACGTATCTATGGACCTCCACCGCCACCGCCACCGTCACCGCCACCACATTGATGTGTATCATCCTTAAGAAAGAAAATGTTTTGACTGCAGCGGTTTTCGAAACCGTGGGTCGAGCATACCGTGTCAGCGCTTTTTCTTTCTATGTGAAGTTTACTTATCAGGCCTGACATACCCACGTTGATAGTCAATTTAAAATATTAATGAATATATTTTCTTATTGTACCTTTCCTTTATTGTGTTTTCGTGTGCAATGAAGTAAAATAATAATTATTATAAGAAAAAATATGAAGCATAATATTAAAAAAAGTGAAAAGGTATTTACTTCCATATGTTTGCAAATTTAACAATGCGCCGTGAATGTCACACTGTCGGGCGCACCTATATCTTAATCTTAAATTTGTTAACATTGAGTTACTATGTAGTTTGCTATCTCTGTGAAATATTTTACCGCCAAAGGAGTCTAAATTTATACAATTAAATTTTTTATTTCAAATATTTAAATAATTTTAAAAGACGAGAAGAACCTGTGAACTAGCTGACAGATATTTTCGTATCAATTTTGTGCATTCCTATTAAAAAAAAAGTATTTTGAGCTTTTCTTGAATTTTACACTTTCTGAACAACTTTTATTACCAAACTCTTCTATATTATTTTAATAACTATTAAAACTGGGGACTAAGAAGAGGCTAAATAAAAAAAACAAACTATATTTAAAAAAGAATACATTTTGGCATTAAATTCATTAGTTCTCAATACACGCATAGCCAACTAAGTCGCGGGCTTCTTCACGATGTTTCCTTCACGTTTGGCGGGTGGGATTGTCACTACGAATTTACAAATGTACCTAACTTAGAAAACCTAGCTGCTACATTACGCGCACCAAATCCTGAACGATTCCAACCATCTTACTGTCACATTCCATACAAATTGCTATCGCAAACGTCATGATTCCGACAGGGTTTGGTGCGCATAATTAAGCCGCAGACTACAATATATACCGATCTCTCACATTTGAGTCACTACTGCTTTATAGTATAGGGCCGTGTGGTGTCGGCAGATTAGAATAGCACCACCCCATATCTTCCCGTGGGTATCGTAAAAGGCGATTATGGGAGTGTGAAAAAGTACCGACCCCTTGTAACTTTCTCACCGTGATACTGTACCATCCGTCTGAGTCTTTCTCCGGTCGTAACGGTCTCCGTTCCATTGGGTCTAGAAGGACAAGGATGAGTATGTGCACCTGTGTCTTGCGCGTACACTTGTGCACCTTAATATATCCTGCGCATCTGACCGCTTCCGTTACTGGACTCCGAGTACGTTTAAAGTCCTGTGGCGATGGGTAAAGGTAGAGAGGTCTAGCTTGACTTTGTCTGATACCCGCACACAGGCGGTCCCGGGGGCGTGAGTACACGCCGTGGTCGTTTCCGCGCTGCAAATTTGGGGCGACAGCGCAGGCTCGGCAGCACTCGGGGTGACAAAGCAGCCCTGTTTAGGGAGGCACTGCTTTCCCCGCTCAGCCGGGGAAGAGGCTAGAAAAGGTGCCTTAAAAAATGCTCGTCCCAACTTGGCAGATGGTAGTAACCGCGGCTATCATCGCATCATTCAAATCGTGGTCGACGTTACAAAGCAAATTTAAAAACAACACCTAATATGACCTTCGGCGCGTAGAACGGGAGAACGCTTCTTGATCGAGATGGCAATGCCTGCCCTGAACGTAAGACCGCCATAGTAGCTCGGGAACTTCATCGCTATAACGTGGATGTGGCTGCGCTCAGCGAAACGCATCTACCCGATGAAGGAGAGCTGGTGGAAGTAGGTGGCGGCTACACTTTCTACTGGAAAGGTACCGCTGCCTCCGAAGCTCGTCGATCAGGTGTGGGATTTGCCATCAAGAATCACTTAGCAAAGCATTTACAGGAGTACCCTGTACATATATCAGACCGCGTTACCACACTGCGCCTTCACCTGGACAAAGACAACTACCTTAATGTCATCAGTGTTTATGCTCCAACGCTAGACAAGTCTGATGACATCAAGGACAAGTTCTATGAGGAATTGACTCATTGCCTCGATAGCATAAACGCCAAAGAGCAGGTTTTATTGCTGGGCGATTTCAATGCCAGGGTTGGTTGGGACTATGAGGCTTGGCCTGGAGTTCTGGGTAGACATGGAGTTGGCAACATGAACAGCAATGGTCAGTTGCTGCTCAGTCTTTGTGCTCAATACAGTCTGGCAATTACGAACACTATGTTTAGACTTGCCGCCAAGTACAAGACAACATGGATGCACCCAAGATCCAAGCATTGGCATTTGATTGACTATGCAATCGTGAGGCAAAAAGATTTCAGCCAAGTACAGGTCACCCGCGTCATGCGTGGTGCGCACTGTTGGTCTGACCACCAACTTATTGTCACTAAGCTGCGAATACGCCTCCGTCGTCCGCGTAGATCCACTATAAAAAAGCTTGCGTCTTTGGACGTGGACAAGCTAAAAGATCGCGCGGTCAGGAAGAAATACGCTGAAGCCCTGTCTGAAAAGCTGTTGCCCGTCAATGAGGTGGGTGATGTTGATGCTGCCTGGGGAACTTTGTTATCTCATATCATAGATACCGCTTCAACTGCACTGGGTAAAAAGTTCCGTCGCAACGAAGACTGGTTTGATGGAAATGATGAAATCCTGAGGGCAGCATTCGAGAAACACCGAGATCTCCTGCGACAGCACAGAAGGCAAAGAGGAAGCGTTGCGGTTGTTAAAGCTAGTGACCTCGAATTGCGCAAGCTGTCTCGTCATATGAAAGACAAGTGGTGGCAGGACAAAGCTAGATACATGCAATGGCTCACTGACACAAACCAGCTGGGAGAATTCTACAGTGAGGTACGTAAGCTGATTGGTACATCCTACCACGTGAGGGTGCCTTTAAGGTCTCTAGACGGTAGTCACCTGTTGACGAACAAGGACGATGTACTAAAGCGCTGGGCGGAGCACTTCAATACTCTGCTAAATGTGGATCGATCAGCTGATCTACAAACTATCCGCTTAATGCCTCAGCTCCCTCTTGCCTTTGAGTTGGACGAGCCTCTATTGCGTGACGAGGTTGTTACTGCCATCAGACAGCAACAAAACAAAAGGGCGGTTGGTATTGACCTCATACCGGGAGAGCTGATAAAATACGGCGGAGAGGAGTTGCAAACGCTGGTCTGGGAACTATTTGTTCGCATGTGGGAGCAGGAGCGCGTTCCGGATACCTTTAAAGTATCGCGCATAAGTGCTCTCTACAAGAACAAAGGTGACCGATCTGACTGCAATGCTTATCGCGGTATTTCGCTTCTTTCAGCCCCCGGAAAGGTCTTTGCTAGAGTTCTCTTAAACCGCCTAAAGAACTTGTCTGAAAAGATTCTGCCAGAAACCCAGTTTGGCTTCCGACCGGATCGAGGCACATGCGAAGCTATATTCTCTGTGCGTCAACTGCAAGAAAAGAGCAGAGAACAGGGTCGTCAGCTGTACCTTTGCTTTGTTGACCTAGAGAAGGCTTTCGACAGCGTGCCTCGGGAAGCTCTATGGTTGGTGCTAGGTAAGCTTGGGTGTACGGGAAAGTTTGTGAGACTGCTTAGACTCCTGCATGACGACATGCAATGCTGCGTTGCCGTAGACGGTGATCAGACAGACTTCTTCCCCGTTACCTGTGGGGTGAAGCAAGGTTGCGTTTTAGCACCTACTCTGTTCGCCTTATACTTTGCGGTGATAAATAGAGAAGTCTTACAAACTGTTTCTCAAGGAGTTCGCATCCGCTTCCGCACAGACGGCAGCCTTTTCAACTTGGCTAGACTTAAGGCTCGCACTAAAGTCTCACACGTACTGATCACCGAGATCATGTATGCTGATGACCTGTGCTTCGTAGCAGAATCCCCAGACGGCTTGCAACAGCTAATGTCCGCATTCCACCAAGCCTGCAGTAAGTTCGGCCTGAAGATCAATGTCAATAAGACGGAGGTGATGTCCCTGGATATACACGGTCACGAGACACTGGCCATAAAACTTGGTGAGGATGTGCTGAAGCAGGTGGATAAATTTCGCTATCTGGGGAACACTGTAACATCCAAGTGTGACCTTGATGCTGAGATCAATAGCAGGGTCGGTGCCGCAGCTGCAGCATTTGGCAAGCTATGTTCCAAGGTCTTCTGCTCTCATGACCTTAAGTTGGCCACTAAGATATCAACATATATGGCAATCGTGCTGCCAAACCTCTTATACTCCTCTGAGACGTGGTGTGTATACCGCCGCCACATTCGCACTCTGGATCGCTTCCACCTTAAATGCCTCCGTACCATCATGAAGATCAGATGGTCTGATAGAGTGCGAAATACAGAAGTTCTGCGACGAGCCAATGTTGGTGGCATTGAGGCCTATTTAATGCGTCGACAGCTTCGGTGGTGCGGTCACGTATCTCGTATGGCGGAGGAAAGAGTGGCGAAGCGCATCTTCTATTCTGAACTAGAGGAGGGCAAGCGGAATCATGGCGGTCCCCTCCTCCGGTACAAGGATGTCCAAAAGCGACACATGAAGAGATGCAAAATAGAGCCCTCCCGCTGGGAACGTTTGGCAGCACAGCGGCCAGAATGGCGCAGGATGGTGAACAGTCAAGTACGCGAGTTCGAGGTTCAGCGTAAAGCTGACCTGGATACCAAACGCGACCAGTTAAAGGCTCGCCCACCTGCTGCCATAATATATAATTACGAGAACGGCATTCTCACGTGCCCTCAGTGTGCACGGAGTTTCGCCGTGAAGATAGGCTACATAAGCCATCTTCGAGCGCACCAGCGCCTCATCACTGATTAGGGGTCAAAGTGGTCGCCATGGCCGAAACCGGTCGGAACAAACACACACACACACACACACATAGTATACCTGGACAATGGCAACGGTCACACTTGGAGTTTTAAACGTGTTTTGCCACTCAAGTCAAGACTGTATGCTGTTCAAAGGACAAGTGCAACAATGGTTGCTAGCAAACAAAGTCACCAATGAATCGGATAGATAAGGAGCGAAGCGACGAACTATCTCACTCAGTAGTCTCACTGAGACTACTTATCCACCCATAAGGGACTCGCTTGCTTTTATTTATCTCTGATATTCTCCCAAATAATACTGTAGCTTCTCTATGATTATTAGGGTTTATGCATTCAGCCAGTGACCGAGTGATATTTTTATGGTTTGCAATTAAACCAATACCAAAACCTTTAAAAACAATGTCGGGAGAATTAATTAAATTAGTGGAATTTACTCTTTTGTTCTAAAAACTACATAACTTTGCATTAATGTGCACATCTCAATTCTCACGTATTTAACGCTAACAATAAACACGCTAATTTGATAGATCCCATAAAATAATAATAGAAACTAAGTCTCTGTTCTTTTCTTCAAGCTTAAAAAAACAATCTTGTTAAGTATATTGCTTTTGTCTGCAGTAGGTTTTTCTCTTTTTTGTTTGTTACATATCTAAAGTGCCAACACTAGCACTAGGATACGAATATTAAAAATATGCTGTGGTTATTATCTGTAGATAGCACATATTCCTTGCAATATAATAATTACATAAACACTAATGAAAATTTGTAACTAATCTGTCAATAACCGAAAAAAAATAAAGATTGTGAGGGAATCGTTGGATTTCATCATCATCATCATCATTCAGCCACAAGAAGCCCACTGCTGAACATAGGCCTCCTCCGTGGATTTCCAAAAAGACCGGTTGGAAGCGGCTTGCATCCAGCGTCGTTGGATTTGATTTTATAAAATACTTTGCAGTGTTTTTTGGTAAAAAGTGTGGCGACATGTTAACTGTAAGTGCTAGACTACATAGATTCAAATAGCTGTACAGTGTAAATTGTGTGTTCCTATTAAAAAAATATAAATTAAGAAAAACTCGTTCTCGTTACCTGCATTTCTTTCGTAACGCTGCAGTTTAGACGCCATTATCTAGTGACGCGTTAATTCGCAAACTGCATCCAATTGGCGTTGGCCCACTGGCGGGTGATAAAAACAAAACAAAATTATCTAAAACATAATAGCTTTTCTTTTGTTTGGCTAAGGCGGATTTAGGTAACTTGATTGAGACAATTTTTTTTATAGTTATAAATTTGACGTAACGTCAAGAATTAATGTAATAAAGTTTACCCAATAAGTAATCGCGATTAGACCCGTAAAATATATAACTGTGTTCGAGCATCGAGTCATTAAAAATACTTTTTCGACACAGTTGCTCGTAAATTGACTCTTATTACACCGTCATTAGTTTCATAATTCAGCATATTGCCATACTTGCGCTGTAAAAGCATTACCGTACAAAAGCCGTAATATATATATTTTTTTATTTCTGCAAAAGTCTATGTCTGAGAACATTGCACATTTTTACGAATATTAAATAACATGACAAATAAACATTTCATTTCATCAAATCGTATATTTATAAACACAAATTAACTTAACTATCCTATCTAGAAACGTAAAATAGCCTATTTTATTTTTTATATTGCTGCTGCTCCAGCTGAACAGCCGGTTTTTCTTGTACCTTTATTGAAACTGCGCGCGCATCAAAAGTGCGGCGTGCGAAAAAAACAAAACTTACGCACCATTTACCGTAAATATTTGATAAAGTTGCTGCTGTGTGATTAATTACTATCAAAAAGATCTACTTCAAGTTATTAAAAATGCAAGTTTGTTTTTTCCTCACAATTGGCGAAAAACGTCGTATGCAATTCGTGTGCTTTGATCATTACACACTCAGCTTCCTTACCGCGCTCGCCTACGGCTTGTGCTTACAATAATGCCTCGTGTGTAATGACCAACTTAGCACACTTGTATAATAATGTACTAGGTACTTATTAAAAAATCTTTTTTTGCTCACATAATTGTATTGTTGAATAAATACTAATTTTTTTTTCGGGGCAATCACTATTTTTACTTTATTTATATTTTGTACACCGTCTACGCCATTAAAATATTATTATTATTAATACGTTTATAGCACTGCAATTAGAGCATGGACTACCGGACCCTTTTTCTAAAACCGGTATGGTTTTGGTATCAATATTTTAAATACTGGAATTCCGGTATATCGGTATTTTTTCGGTATTTACATTTTTTTACATAACCTGCAAAGTGCGAGTTTGACTCGTGCACGAATAGTTCCGTACCATTATCTATACAACATTAGACAAATATCGACACAAGATAGATTAGGTACATTAAGAACAGCGCCATCTAACCAACTAGAAGCATTTCACATTGAAATTGAACGACATGACATCGGCGCTGTAAAGGTTACATAGATGGCCGCTAGATGGCGAGCGCTGTCTTTAGACAACGTTTTTTTGTACGGAAGCCCCCATTAAATATTTATTTTATTTGGTTTTTTGTATTCGTTGTTATAGTGGCAACAGAAATACATCATCTGTGAAATTTCAACGTCTAGCTATCACGGTCGATGAGATACAGCCTGGTGACAGACGTTTTGTCTAGACAGACAGACAGACAGACGGACAGTGAAATCTTAGTAATAGGGTCCCGTTTGGCACCATTGGGTACGGAACCCTAAAAAGTGCCCATCAGGCTTATTCGAAACTATCTAAGCATTATTATGTAGTTCTATATTTAGACAGTGCAGCAAAATCTGTTAAAGCCAGATTGAAACTGGAAATTCGCTACATGTTTTACATTATGAAGTTATTATTTGGTGTAGAGTCGAACAGCCCGTTGAGTCGCTCGGGCCCGCGCGTAGTTTTGAATTTTGACACAATTAAGAGATTCAACAATAATAGCTATAAAAATATCGAAATACCGGTATTAGGTTTATCAAAACCGGTTTTTCAAATGCGAATATTACGGACAAAAGTCCGGTATTCCGGTTTTTCAGTATTAACGAAAACCGGTATCCATGCTCTAACTGGATTATTGTTTTTTTTTATAAATATTTTTCATCTTTTTTTTATTATTTAAAGACAGACAAATAAAGATCATACGACGATTTACTTTCTGAATGTTCACCGCATTCCGTAGCTTTAGCATGTTTTTCTCTGCGCGTAGTCTCGTTGTAGCGCCATACAAAAGACATCGACGCGCGCGCGAACATCCACTTTTCTGTCACTGGTCCATAATGACGCCATAATTTCAATGATTATATCTGATCTTTGCATTTTAAAAATATGAATCATTTTATGGCTATGCTTAGGTATTAATAGCTCGTGACTACTTGCGAAATTTTCCGGTACACAAGTAAGTATTAATTACTTATGCACATTATGTACGTTGTGATGATATGATCGCCGACTTCCTAGCTTCTCTGTGAAAAATAGAACGTGTTGGTTATGTTACTTAATGGCTATATTTAATGACTCATAAATAGATGCACGAGTGGACAATTATATTAATGGCTAAAGTTTGTGTCAGTAAAGGAAATTTCGATGTAATCGTCTAAGCTACCATAAAATTGATAAAATCATATATATATAATATTTTTTTACGGCAACAGATGTTATTAACAGCCTCCAATAAAATGTATGTGCTGGGTAAAGGCCCCCTTTGAGATATTCAGCTGTTACGAAAAATCTTAATTTTCTTTTTTATTTTAGTCACAATCAGTATTATATATACTTACTCTAATTTTGCATAAGAAATAAGAAAATCTATTATAAGTAAGTGTATATTTTTCACTATAAACTTACGGTTACTGGAAAAGGCAAAACTTTGAAGCCTAAAAAAAGCAAAACTTTGCCTTTTGCTTCCTTTCCAAGCCCATCAGTTTATAAACCATATCAGGACAGAAAAACCAGCCCAATCTAATTAACATAATAACGAGCTCGTACGTCATTGGAAATACTCTCCCACATTCACTTGGTCCATTTCATTACCCTGACATTTGGTTCGCGGAAGTCCTGGACAATTGTATCTATACTTCATTCAGAATAAAAGTTCCTGTCAATATTACTACTGAGCAATACCGAAATCTGAAGGAGAAAAAAATTTACTAAGAAAATCTAGATGGCTGCCCGTAAGAAGTGGATATGGGCAGGCCTTGTGTGCCGTAGACAAGACAAAATATAGCATGTAAAGAAGTACTTTTACACAGTACAGTACAGTTTACATTGTACAGTAGTCACTTCCACAGGAACTTTTATCTTGAATAAAGTATAGGCACAAATTTCCAGAACTTCCGTGAACCAAATTTCAGGGTAATGGAATGGGCCAAGAGATAAAACTAGTAAGTCTGGAGACCTAGAGATAGAAGCAGTAGTGTAGGCAGGCAACAAAGGAGATGAACTGACGACCTGGTCAGGTGGCAGGAAAAGACTGAATGCGAAAATCTCAAGACTGAAGATTGATGCCGTGCATCGGAAGAGACTTACTCAACATTGGGTGGCTTTAGCTTGAAAAAGAGGGCAACAATTAGCAAGCTCCTCGCGCTGATTGGCAAATCCTTTAACTATGGCAAATCTCGCTAGTCTGATGGCTGCTGATTGGAGTTGACTGATTTGCAGTATTCCCTTCTGAGCATATCTTGATACGCTCAGAAGGGAATACTGTAAACCGTATCAATCCACGCTCAGATGGAAATACCGCGGGGCACAGGTTTTATCTCAGAAAAAGAGAGAAATGGACCTCATCATGACGCTTACCCACAGAAGGTTAGCAATTTCGGACGCTAAAGTGAACACCTCAGATGCCAGGATTTCCTCACAAGATTTATTTATTCATTAGCGAATGTATTTGCTACTTCCAATTCAAAAATATACGTAACCTATTTCTTCCATTGAGTTACATTGTATTAGAAAGTATTTTTTTGTTTACCTCTACGAAACTTTCATCTTATACGGAGCATATCTACCTACCCATTGTATAGGTACAAACGACAACAGGTCAGTCTTAACCTTCACATTTTTTGCAAACTCGCTCGTAATGTAAGTAAGTAGAGTGGAAGCATGGAAACGTTGATAAGCTAAAAAATTGTTTATTCGATTTACACACTTCTGTCGTATCTAATAAGACCTATTGTTACGTCTTAGTCTTATAGATCAGTCAATATAATGAACGAAGAAAGGAGCAAATGTAACATGGTAATTGTATAGATTAGATTAGATTAGAACACTTTATTGTACACACCAGAAAACAAAATACATTAAAAGGCTTAAATGTCTAAGTTTTGCCGAATACAATTGGCGGTCTTATCGCTAAAAACGATCTATTCCAGACAACCTTAGGATGGATAGAACTGATGGAGAGAGTAGGTAGGTAGGTGTACATGAAATATATGGGAAAAAATGTACATAAACTAACTGACTTACTTCTAATATTCATACATACTTAATAAAATACTTAAACTAACCATAGAATACAAATATATACTATACAAACATAGGTATATATCGTTATAATATACTAATACATAAATTTTACATATAAACAGACAACAGACAAGACTTACTATGGTTACTATATTATAGAGAATTATAGCAACGGCATTACAGGTTTTCAGCGAGATAATGAACCTTTACCAATTCTTTGAAAATAGGAAGGGACTTTGCTTTTCGCACTTCCTCTGGCAGGGCATTCCACAGTCGAACAGATTGCACAGAGAAAGAAGAGTCGTAAAAGTTGGTACGGTGGGAAGGGACCTTAAGGAGTAGAGTTTGGGAAGAGCGAAGAGATAGGCTGTGAGAGGAGTGGAGAAACTCAAATCGCTCTTTGAGGTAGGATGGGGTAGCTGGATTGAATAGTATAGAGTAGAGAAGAAACAGTATGTGTGCATTCCGGCGGAGGCGAATCGGGAGCCACTTGAGCTGTGCGCGAAATACAGAGACGTGGTCATATTTGCGTAAACCAAATATGAACCTTATACAGAAATTTTGAAGGCGCTCAAGTTTGTTTAATTGCTCCTCGGTGAGGTCAAGATAACAGGTGTCAGCGTAGTCGAGAATTGGTAGCAGGAGTGATTGAGCTAACGCAACCTTAGTAGCAGTGGGAAGAAAGTTACGGAGTCGGCGTAGAGCACCTGCCGAAGAAAACATCTTCCGGCTAACCATCTCCAACTGCGGGGCCCAAGATAACTTACTATGATACTTATGATGCCCAAGTTTTTGACAGTATTACTAAATGGTATAGTTATTCCATCAAAAATTACATGTGGCAGCGACTGTTGGTCAACCCTTTGGACTGATCTTGGACTTCCTATTATAATAACCTGGGTTTTATTCGGGTTGACTTTGAGCCCATAAGACCTGCTCCAATCAGAGATGCGCACAAGGTCACGATTTGTTGCATTAATAGCTGTATCAAGTTCATTGATAGTAGCTTGCGAGTAGATCTGTAGATCATCTGCATAAAGGTGGTAGGAAGAAGATAGTTGCTGAGATATACTGTTTATGAAAATGGCAAAAAGAAGCGGAGACAACACGCCACCTTGTGGAACACCGGCAGATATTCTACACCAACCGGAGATGGAGTCTTCGATGCGAATACGTTGCCGGCGCCCATGTAGATAACTACGAAACCAGTCAATTACCGTTGGAGATATGTTAAGAGAACGAAGCAACGCCAACAATATGTCGAAGTCGACAGCATTGAAGGCGTTGCTGAAATCGAGTAGTGACACAACAGTCAGCTGCCCGTTCTCCATACCCAGGCGCATGTCATCGGTAATCTTAACAAGAGCCGTAACAGTGCTATGACCTGGACGGAAACCAGATTGGAGAGGGTTAAGGAGATTGTTTATAGTAAGGAAGTGGCTCAACTGGTAATTGACCAGGTGTTCTAGGACTTTGGACAGGAATGGTAAAATAGATACGGGACGATACTCGGAAAAAGAAGTAGGATTAGTCTTTTTAGGTAGAGGAGTAATTTGGGCCTCTTTCCAAGTCGTCGGAAAAATCGCAGTGGAGATGGAGTTGTTGAGGAATTTGGTGATGATGACGGGAATAATGATGTCAAGGATGGGTAATAACATTTTACGGCTAATGCTGTCACTACCGACTGCACCCGAGGTAATGGAGATAATGTTCTTCTTGACATCACAATCAGTAAATTGACTAAGATTAAAAGGTGATATATCAGGAGTTGGAAGCAAAGAAAGGAGATTTAGTGTTTCAGATTTTTTAGTACCATCAAAGGTAGACGTAGTAGCAGAGAAATGTTGATTTAGTAAATCAATGTTAAAATCATTTGGAAGTGAGTTTTGACGAGATTTTCCAACTCCTAGTGATCGAAGAAATTTCCAGACTTTAGCTGGATCTCCATTTTCAACTGATTCATGAATGTGGCGTCGTAGTGCATCCCTACACACCTTATTGCAGCGATTTCGAATAAGTGCATATTTGTCTCTATTGATGTCAGATGGGCGACATTTATATTTAGATATTTGACTTTTGACACAGAACTCTACACGAAAAAAGTAGGTATAGATAAAATACGTAGTTCTTATTGATCATCAGATATGCGAAGTAGTAATACATAATCACGAATGTTGTTCTGAATTAATTGCTTGAAGAAACGCGTTGGTGTATGAAACTTTACTGCAAGGACTTTAAAGCTTTGTCCTAAAGGTAAAGGTTTTGCTCCGGTTTCTAGGTAGAGTTAGTAAAATAATTCTGAAAGACAACTGAGATAACACTTTTTCATTAGTTAAAATGTCAGGTAATACCTATTTATCTTAGTATAATTCTTTGTCAGTGACTATTCTTAGCTAAAGTAACACACGCATCAAATTGAAAACTTGGATTTATCCTTATTCATTTCTAGATGCCAATATAGCCACTCTGACCACTCCTGACCACATCTGACCACTCTAGGTTAGCCTAAAACATATTCCAAGCTTTTGAGTTATCTCTTAAGGATGGGTTCTCCAATATTCTCTCTAAAGGTTAGTGTTTAAAATCTGAACACAAAATGTTACTTTTCAATGTCTTATCTAGAGCTGTCGGCCATTATTTTTATGATTTCTTAAACTTTATTGCATAACAAAATCGTGTACATGAGTGTAAATTATTACTACATATAGTTTTATTTGAGCTATACTGAGTTTTAGATAGTAAAAAATATACCGAAATGACTATTACTGAATGTGTTAGTGACGTCGGTCGTCAAAATTCTAATTATAGGATTTGTATTTCTGTAATTTCAAAAATGCCTACTCTTCCCCCACGCTAGCGCAACACACAAGTCCCATACAAATCCATGCGCTCGGAGAACCCGGCCTTAGCAGTTGCCTTTGAACGTTGAGTTCATGTACGCCGCATAAATAATCAAGGAAACATAGCCAAAGGTTTATTTAACCTTCGGACGAATATCAGAACAAATTTCCTCGGCTATTATCGCAGCCGAATCCGTCAAATTCTGCCGACATTACCGCGTGGTGGGGACCAGCTCGCGCCACCACCGCCGCGGCAACTCACTCCCGCGCAAGCGCGCTAACAGACCGCGCGTGCGCACGATATCATGCTAACGAGTCGGTAGTGACAGTGCCTAGTGTTGTGCTTCGAAAGTCTATCGATTATCGGACCGTGCAAGTGACGTTTCAGACATGGTTGAGTCTCTTCGCGCCGCGGCGCTGCTCTTAACCCTCTCCGTGGTTTTCTCAGGTAAGGGGTGGGTTGACTTTTGGGGTGTTAGAACTTTTAGGGTTGCAGGTGGTGCGGATGTCACGTCATTCTCTGAGACTTTTGTATTGAGTCTTGGGTCTGAGGACATTGTGACAAACAACGAGAAACTTAGGCAACTTTCCATCGTAAGGTTGTCTGGAACAAATTGCTTTTAGAAATAAGGCCGCCGATTGTGATATGTATCTTTGTAAATATTTTTGTTTGCTTTTTCCGGTGTACAATAAAGAATATTGTTATCTTATCTTATCTTAGGGTTGAAAAGTAAAGGCAGTTGGAAAAGCTTTAGAGGGTATTTTGTACAGTGTTGGTTCGAATGTAGACGTGTGGGGACTTTGTGAACGCATGTATTTTTTCTATCCATGATTTGATTACTGCAACAAGCAGCGAGTAGGTGAAACAAAGTTTCCTGCATCGCTAATTCAATCAACTATATGGCGTAATAATGCGTTGGAGTTAAGTACCTATGACGTCATAATTACCGCCAGTAATATTCAAATAGTGAACAATTCCAGAAGAGAAAACGGTTTTGTTTGTCTACTTTAATCGCTTGCACTGTCGGGCTGTGTGAGATTGCGTGCGCGCAGGAAAATGCGGAAAATTGCGCGCGTCGCCTGTTAATACCGGTGCATTATGTAGATGCGTCTGTGATGTATAGGTGGTTAAGGCTCAATTTAACTAAAAAGAGGAGTTTTTTTCTTCTATTGCCAGTTACAAATGTTTATAAAAAAATAACTTTTGATAGAGACACGTACTGACAGGATTATAATTTGCAGAAAAGAATAACTGTCAAATTAAATTACGTATATCCGTTTTCAAATTGGATGAAATATTGAAAATATAATTTATCACGTTATAGGATATACATCCTTAAGTTTACCACCGTAAAAGCGTATTACCCACAACGCAGTGAAATTGAACTGCTGATTAAAAATTCAAACAAAGTCGCGGACGTAAACTTTCTTTCGCCATCGTATTGCGCAATGTCGACGAATTAGTAAATATCGACAAATTCCTTTGCATAATCTATATACGTTACTTCCATTGGAAAACGTCATTTTACAGACACTTAAATGAAATCGGCTACCTGTTATTAGTGGTATCGTCGAGTAATACCGTGTTTTTAAATAGCTAGGTATTGATTGTAATTCTTTCACTTTTTTGACGTCCATTTAATAAAATAAATCATGTTTATCACTTACATAAAACAAAACCATCAACAGATAATAAAGTACAACTTATGAATATAACTAGGAAAAATTTTAGAAACAATGACTGATTCGCACACTCTCTCCCAATGTTACATTAAAATTGTGTTGGTATTTTTACAGTACCAAAACTTGTACACTTTCATTTTCAATGATTCTCAAACACCTCGCTCACGAGATTGGCTGCCATTGTACACTGGAGGGCAAATAAAACGAGCAACACACTCAGCAGCGTATGCCTTCGTGAGCGATAGCTCTTTTTATTTTTCCTGTCAAATGTAACAATTCCAATCGCCTGTGATGGATATTTGTTGTGTGATCGATTTCTCAAAGCAGAAAGTCGCCTAAATAAGGTCGCGATTTTGACGGTTGAGGTGGAGGCTTTATAAAGTGTGAACTTAAATCATTTAAGAAAGAAAGAAAGAAAGAGGACATTTATTTAAATTGTCACAGAAACACAAAGTGGACGCAATGTACAATGTACTAGCAAATTCATGTACTTTTTCATGGTTTCGTAACCAAAGGGTAAGGGACCCTATAACTAAGACTCCCTGTCCGTTTGTCGGTCGCCAGGCTGTATCTTATGAACCGTGATAGACAGTTGAAATTGGACATCACAGATGATGTATTTTTGGTGCTGCTATAGTAAAATATACTAAAAACCGAATGAAATAAATATTTAAGTGGGGCTCCCATACAATAAATGTGATTGTTTTGCCGTTTTTTTGCTCGATATCAATAAAGACAACAGCTAGACGCTTGAAATATTTACATAATATTTAGTTATATATTCACTTTAAAAGTAAATAATGAAATAAACAAAAATATTTATGGAGGGCTCTCATAACAACAAACGAGATTTTTTTGCGGTTTTTTGCTCGATATTAGGAACGGCAACAGGTAGACGCTTGAAATATTCAAATGTTGTATAGATAATAGTACGGAACCCTTCGTGCGCGAGTCCGACTCAGACTTGGCCGGTTTTATTTATTTCATGATGCAAATATCATGGCGCAACACTTTTTGTACTTATTCACTGGATAGAACTTACCCCTTAATAAATAGTCAGATAGACAAGCCCAAGCGGGCCTAATGTTAGACATAGAATTGCAAAGATTGGACCACTTGTCGCTTAATTGAAAGGACCTAGGACCTAGTTAATTTTTTAACGTACACCTATGGAGCTTCTTTGTACATTTGTATTGTATAGACGTTGTTTATCTACCCAATGAGTAGTCTTAGTTTATTCGATCGACAGTGTAAGTCTACCTAAGCAAACTATTGTCTCCCAGTAATGCATGGGAAATCTGTGTAAAAACTTCTCGGCTTGTTAATTCACTCATAGACTGTTTCCACGCCGTATCTCTCCAGCTTATGAGAAGGTTGGCTATAAGATCCGCGGCTTTAGATTATAATGTGTTATCAAAGTGTGGTTTAGGTTTGGTTAGGTTAGTGTACCAGTTGAAACACCTACTTGCGGCTGATGAGTTTACGTAGAGAGACTAGGTAGTTGGTTGAGCTTTAGATCTTGAAGATAAAACGGAATTTTAATGTAAAGGGTATGTAGTTGAACTAGCTGACCCGGCAAACGCTTTTTTTGCCACATTGATTAGCCTACGAACTATTGTCAGACCTACCAAATATACACAAAAAAAAAGACATAAAAATCGGTGAAGCCGTTACGAAGGAGTTCGATAAGAAAAACTGGGACGCGAGATTTTTATATATTATATTAGATATAGATTAATCAGTGGAGAAACCTATGTAGAGTAAGTGCACTTGCTTGACTTACTTAGAGCCGATTTAACCAACCTTAGATAAAACTTATCCATCGAATTAAGTATTACACAACAAAAATAAAAAATGTCGTTGCCTTTCGTTTGGTATGACAGATGACATTTTAGATGAAAATTAATTTTTGTTGTGTAATACTTTATTCGATGGATAAGTTATATCTGAGGTTGGTAAAATTGGCCCTTAGGCGAGCAACAAATGGTAGTTTTGAGATCACAAAGAAAGAAAGATCTTCTATTTAAAATATTTTGACAAAAGTTCCTTACATAGAAGCACAAACTCGCGCCCACTCTCTGTTCTGTGCTCACGCCTGTACCCCGGAGGGGTAGGCGGAGATAAGAGATTGCCAGTTGCTACAATCCTGACAAACGTAAAAGTTCTTTACTTCTGTAAGTTCTGTCAGTCTAGCTACTGATTGAAGCTATAAAAAATGTACAATAGCACATAAAATTATTTACACCCCGTAAAAAAAAGTCCGGGTCGTCCCTTACCGGCCCTTCCACCCAAATTCGCATCTTCTTTCAGTCCCCAACGTTCTCTAATCACGAAGCGAAAGTGATCTGTCAGGATCGTAGCAAGTGGCAGTCCCTGGTCTCTGCCTACCCCTCTGGGATACAGGCGTGAGTTTATGTTATGTTAAAAAAAAAATCGATTTTTACACCCTGTAATATATAGTTTTTAAATAGAGCAAAGGTTCAGATATTAACCCTTTCCTTTTCCTAGCATCAGAAATGTCATCAGTTTCATACAACAAAACGCTTTGACCACACTTTTTCATACAAAACATACAATGCCTAGTAATCAGTCAAAATCACACACGTTTTTTCACGCCGAACCAGTTTTCTGGGTCTTCACACCATTCAGTTACTACGCTGCTACTATTCAGCGATTATACGTGGTCATTGTAGTGTAATGTTTGCGCAACAGTTCTTCTTCTAAATTTTTATTATAATATCGTTGTTATGCGACAAAAAAGAGCGAAAGTTGTGAGTTCGTGATTCGAAACTCACGGAGAATAACAATAAAAGACTTTGGTGTGAAGTGCATTTTTACAAAACTTATGACTGCAGAAATCTTTTAGTTCCAATTTCATTATTGCACCTATAAAATCTCCACACAGGCTTCCGAACTGAACTAGTTTAATATTAATTTATGTATTATAAGTCCTTACCAAGATACAAAAGTTATCCCGTAGGTGCAGGCAGAGTGCCACTTTTCGCGATCCACGTAAAAACTATGGTACCTGCAGAAAATGGAACGAATTACTCAAATAAGCGTAGCGACTCGTTGAAATACGCATCTGAATTAACAGATACGCATCACAAGGGATTTCTATTGCCAGAAGCTGACAGTGTTTATTACAGAAATAACCGCGGGAGCTGAAAACACTCGGTGCTAAGTATACAATAGATAATGTTCGGCTGGTCGGAGCATTTAGTCGAATAAATTTGGGTCATGGTCTCTTGAATCGGGTTGCAGTTTCACAAAACGCATTACAGATTCCGCACGCGGCTTGACGCCTATTTCAACCGGTGTGAGAACAAAAGATGAACCAAAACACAAGCTACTCTATATTTGGAAACGTTGAGGAATGTGTTTGACACAAGGTTTTACAACAGACTATCATTGTAGTGGGTGTTGGGATCCCAGTGTGATGAAACCAAATTAACAGTTTCACTGTTTAATTAATCGTATGTGGTTCACGTGACATGTCTAAACACCAGTGATAAGGATTTCTGATCGTTGGCCTGTTCTGATAGATAGGCCAGGTCTTTAATTAGAGGAAAGTGGACTGTGTGTTTAAAGATTGTATAATATGTTGCGTATAAATAAATAGTTGTAGAGTTCTAGGTAGGTGGGTACGTGACAATGAATTAAATCGAAGTTCTAATAAAGAGGTCTTACCTCTGAAATCGCTTTTGAGTGCAAGATTTCAAGAGAAATGTAAGAGAATCCCATTTCAAGATTTTGTACCAGAACCTCAATGGCGCTTTTTTGTATTAACCTAAATATCTATTATTGGGGACCTCGATTCTTTGACCAAGGCTCCGTACACAAAACTGCGCAGTGCGAATTCACAACGCAGAAAACTGCGCACGAGTTGCTACGATGCGATTTCGCGCGGCAAGGCATCTCCCTTCCACGATTCGGGTGACGAACGAATTTTGTAAACTAGGTCGTGGCATGGATCGTAAAAAGAAGTGCTCACTGTTATTGCTAAGAAGATACAGGAAAAAGAAACAAAGAAGATTTTGGCTTCATCCATTTATTACTATTATAAACGACGATCCGAACCAATTCGCAAGTTCTTTGCGTCGCGTGAGCTCGCAGATTTTTACGATGCGACGTTGCATCGCAGTTTTGTGTACCGGCCCTATAGCGTTCTATGCATTGGCCAAATAACTTGTACTTTTTTGGGCAATGACGTCATGTGTCCGTTTAGGGTACCGTGATATTAACATTTGATAAAACATGCGAAGAGAAAAACATGCATTTTCTCTTATTTTTACTGAAATAAGAATGAAAATTGAACGGAAATTGTACCACCGGCTATGGATCGACAAATCACAAGCCCACATAAAGAAGATTATCAAACACCGCATTTAAATAATGATTAACCTTCGTATAAAGTTTTTAATATCATTATTATGACAAATTACTTAACTTTGGCCTGTTATTTCATTAAGAATAAGTCTTCCAAGAGTTTGACTTTGGCCGAGGAATTTTTAATTGTAGTGCAGGAATTAAAATATTTGTGAGAATATAAGTAGGTTGATTTGTAAAACATTAAGGAGGTATTTTAGAACATATTTGTAATCGTTGGTGATCAAAAACTAGAAAAAAATACTAGCTAGTATCCTTGAACTATCAAGTGACTTTTAATAATTATAATCTACATATTTTACACTCGTTTTGAGTTGCTGTATCTCCTTCAATTCTGTGCAACAATTAAAACCAAAAAAATAATGTTACTTTAGTGACCACTATAAAAGAGATAAGCAAATTAAAGTATATTTTTTTAAAACATTTATTTATGATTTTATTTATGATATATGTTATTTGTTTTGTACATGATGTTATAAGCTTGTTGGTGCGTGTATTAATTTCTTACTGCTAAACTCGCCCACCGGTGGTTGCGGAGCGGTAGAACGCCGGCTTCTCATTTGGGAGGTCGTGAGTTCGAATCCCGGCATGTACCAACGGCTTTGTTTTCTAAGATACGTACATTTGTAAAGTTATACTAGCAATATTACTCGAAAACCTCGTGAGGAAACCTGAGATCTAAGGTGTTCACACACCTTAGCGCTTGAAATTGCCCGCGTGGTGATTAAGCCCGTACTCTCTTGCTCTCTGAGAGAAGGCCTGTGCCCTGCAGTGGGACGTATACGGGGTAAATTAAAATAAAAACTCGCCTTCATACGTGTTATTTCTCATGTTATGTCTTTTGTTTGTTGTAATAATAACAAAATTGGTTTATTCAAAAGTTATAAATATTTATAACCTCGATAACACAACATAATATCTTACGAAACCCTCCTTAGTCCCACAAGTTATTCATGTTTGGCAGATTCGCCAAATACGGTCAAGTTCGGAGAGTCATTGGCATTATACAGTAAGTCGCCAATTGGCAGGGGATTTCGCAATGATCCCTGTGTCGTCTATGCAGGTGCGGCTTGCATATTTAACCAATGAGTTAATGCTTCTACGTGAAATCTAATCCAGTGAGTGGTTTTGATTGGATGCACTGCGACGTGTTTTCGAAATAACGCAATAATGCAAAAAGTAGTTTTCAATATGATAATGCCGTTTAGGGGCTCCAGGAAGTAAATCTAGCGCCATCGCCACGGGGAAAAAAGTCTTTCTTGTTACAAATCGAATTTGCAAAAAGTGTCTGTAGAATCTCTCAATCATGTCAATAGTGATTTTTAGGATCCATGGCCGTAAGCCTAAGGCAGGACTACATAGCATTAACGCCAAAACGGCCGTTTTTGGCATAAATGCCTTCTAGTCCCAGGCTTGTGATCTTAGGTTCTTTGTAATGGGTCCTGTCCGTGTGGTGCCGGATTAAGAATAGCGTCACTCCATTTCCTTCCGTGGATGTCGTAGAAGGCGATGGCGACAATGGCGAGCTTAATACTAGATAGTGCTTTCTTCCAGCTAACCTTCGTTTATGTAGAGAGTCGATGGCGTTGTACCCGAGAATATAAAAAAATGCCGTGATGGGGGAAAGGCATACTGCAACAATTTTGGGTGGTTTGAAAGACATAGCAAAATATCGAATACACTAGTTTGTCTTTTTAAAAAGCACACGTTTCAAAAATATCTCGTCTCGAACTTAAATCTATTAGTAGTCATTAGTAGTCATCCAGAGCGGCAGAGTGGTGCGTGCGTGCCGCGGGTCCGCGGGTCGTTGTTCTGTTAGACGGAGAGGCGGTACTAATTGTTGGCGCATTTTTCAAGATTTCTCAACAAGATTCCTCAACTCAAATCAAGAATTCTCAACATTTTTTTGAAATTTACTTCTATACTTTGAATATACTCAAACTTTAGTTAAACTCGGATGCTGCAGTACCAGGACAGATTGTTTTTAGATGGAGCTAGCTTGCCCAGCACCGAAACCATTCTGACAGCTTAGTCGGACTAGCCCACAGGAAAGACAAGTAACGTTATACTATGTTATAATGAAATAACGCGTAGATAGCGAACATCTCTGCAGTATCGATAGTTCTTAGGTACTAAAAATCACCGTTACCATGTTACAATTTCTCGCAAAAAACGTATTATTAAAGAAGATATGAGTTATTTTAAAGGCGCTAATAAACCTTAGGCCTAAGACACACAGAAAGGACATGGGGCTAGGGCGCAGAAAAGACGCATCGTCTTTCCAATTTACTTTTATACAAAATGTACAGTAGTGACGGGATAAAGCCCACACAGAACAGACTGAGCGAGGCGAGGGTGCGAACTATACAGAATGCTTCGCGTCTTTTCCGAGCCCTCGCTCCACGTCCCTTCTGTGTGACCAGGGTCTTTTGACGCCCTTAAAACATAGAGCATTGTATTTCTACCAACTAATACATACTGTTACATAAAGTAAGAAACGTATCTGTCATCGACTTTGCAGAAGAGCACCCTTTTCTCAACTAACATAGGTTAGTGCCACGCGTGCGCGGCACGCGCCAAGCACCTGTAATTATTATACTGTAAAATTATATGCGGAATGTCTATATGTACTTTTATACTTTGTGTAGTAACGAGGATAATAATACTTATCAGCAGTCTTTGGTGACACTGAATTTATACGGATTACGCTCTGTGTAATATAATCTAATTTGGGGTCCGTACCCAAAGGGTAAGAGACCCTATTACTACCGGACGGAAGGACTCCGCTGTCCTTCCGTCCGTCCGCCCGTCTGTCACCAGGCTGTATCTCATGAACCGTGATAGTTAGAGAGTTGACATTTTCACAGATCATGTATTTCTGTTGCCGCTATAACAAAATATATTAAAACAGAATAAAATTAATATCTGAGGGGAGGGGGATCCTATACAACAAACGTGATTTTTTGTCTTGGTAGACGCTTCAAATATTCAAATGTTCGTGCGCGAGTCTGACTCGCTCTTGGCCGGTTTTTTTATCTTATCTTGAACTCAGGTAGCAGAAATATAGTCACGAAGGGTTACTTTATTTATCTATGATAAACTTATTATTATTTGTCCACAATATATTAGTATAATATTGTTTTATGGACATACTTCATTTCTTATTTATACATGCTCGTAGTAGTAAGTAGTTTATGTAATTTTTCATCATGGTATTGAATTTTTATGTGTATGTACCCGCTTATTTATTTTTTTAATTTCTTAAATGTGCACACGGTATTCCCCTACCTCTTTAAAATCATCGTTGGACGACTGATCTGTTTGGTAGCAAGAAATTTCTGTAGAAATAAGCTCGCCTATTAGGTACTCGTCTATATTAAGCTTATGTTTTTATTTTGTAAATATTTCTTTCTTTGTGTACAATAAAGTATAAAGTATGCAATACTTTTATCGCTTGACTATATATTTTTTTGACGATTATTACACAATATGTAAAGCATTACGTCGGCTATACGTAAATCGAGGTATGGTTTTTTATTGTTCTGACGGCACTTTCACGGTCATGAATGGTCTGGTTGACTTTCTTTTGGATTGCGCGCGCGCATCGTTGTTGTAATAGCGGACTTACTATGCGCACACACATACGGCATAAATACACAAATTCACACCTGCACGCTGGAGGGGGCTAGTAGGTAAGACCATCTATGTTGTTGCAATGCTCAATAAATTTTAATTTTATTTTACTGCATTTTTCCATCCTGTCTGCATTTGAAATTGCTACTTTGGTTTAGTGCAAAAGCCTCAATAAAAGAAAATAAGAATCCTCAAACAAGCACGTTCGAAAGCATTTTTGATAGTGTCCAGTAGTCGTGTTTATCATGAAAAAAAAACCGGACAAATGCGATTCAGACCCGCCCACCGAGGGTTCCGTACAAATTTGTAGGTATTTAAATATCATAAATAGTTCAGGAATCAAGTCTCGCAGTTTTTCGAGCTTTTTAAATTACAAATGATTTTTTTTTCGTCATAGCTTTATTCAAAACACAACAAAAAGAAAACTACAAATGAATTGTTTTCAGATTTTTCCCTGTAACCGTAGTGTAGGACGATATTACTTGCTAATTTTATAGTTGTAGGCCAACTGAAAGTACCCTATAAATTTTGAATCCCTTGAGTGCTGAAATATACGCTTTTTGCGGCATAAACGGCCGTAACTTTTTTTAACGTTAACTTAGAAGTTTGATTTTTTACAGCTTCAAGGGACTGTAGATTTGAGTATATTGATTAATTTCAACCCGATACCTCTACGCATTCCCGAGATAAAGGGTCTTGACAGACAGATGGATGGACGGACGGACGGACAACAAAGTGATCCTATAAGGGTTCCGTTTTCCCTATCTAGGTACGGAACCCTAAAAATCACTAAACAATCCGTTTTTAATGTAGATTATATTCTCATGATGCGTCGAAAATAATAATAAGCAGCCTATATACGTCCCACTGTAGGGCACAGGCCTTCTTTCATGGAGAGTGTGGGGGCTTAATCACCACGCGTGCCCACCGCCAGTTGGCGATTTCAAGCGCTGAGGCATCTGAATAGCTCCAACACTCAGGTTTCCTCTCGATGTTTTCCGTTAGCAAGTGGTATTGCTACTATAACTTCATAAATTACATCGAGAATGTTTTGCACAAATTGAGAATGAATCGTTTTGCATAAAGTTTTTCAGAAGGATCTAAGCTAATTATACTTAAGGTTTTTGTGCATATCTCTGTATTTCTGATTGTACGCTTCTTAATGGCGGATATTGCTAGGTACGCATAATAAGCCGTCAGTATTGCACATCATCGTCTGTTGTTAACTTTAATGTGGACCGTCATTGGTTTTAATTGTTCCTGTTTTTGAATTCGCGACATTTTTTTGTGGTTTAGTAATTTAAGATTTTTTTGTTTAATAAATATGAATTGAATAACTAATCGCCAAAAGTTACTAGTTTTTCCAAAGTTCTATATGCGATGTATGGTAACATACTAAATTGTATAGAACAGCTCTTCCTAGCAATTTTAACTACTCTTTTTTAGGGTTCCGTATCCAAAGGGTAAGGAACCCTATTACTAAGACTCCGCTCTCCGTTCGTCCGTCCGTCCGTCCCTCTGTCACCAGGCTGTATCTCACGAACCGTGATAGTTAGACAGTTAAAATTTTCACATATATGATGTATTTCTGTTGCCGCTATAACAGTAAATACTAAAAACAGAATAAAATAAATATTTAAGGTGGGCTTCCATACAAGAAACGTGACTTTTTTGCCGTTTTTTGCTCGATATTAATAACGATAACAGGTGCTTCAAATATTCAAATGTTGTACAGATAATGGTACGGAACCCTTCGTGCGCGAGTCCGACTCGCACTTGGCCGATTTTTTAATGAATACATACATACATACATAGCACTTTCCCTATCACTATTTCTTGCCTATGGCCATGCGGTTTTTTAAATTGTTTCTAATCATCTTTGTAATTGATAATCATTACGCTATTACACATAGCTTTGTCACAATTAAAGATCATATATGGAATAAACGCAACCTTTATAAGGATATAGAAAGGAGAACGATACAGGATATTACTGCAGTAAAAGTGGAAATGCATACGAAGCCGTATAATTACTATGATGTAGAATTTCAACCTCTATTCCGTAGGAATAAAAGCTAACATTAATAGATTATCCGGAAATCAGCGTTAACACCGGTTTAAAGTAACGTATTTCTCGTCAGAGTTACATTATTTCTTCAGTGTCAGAAATGTAAGGTACACAGTCGACAATACATCAACCTTTACATACTTACACTCTATTGAGGTACGTTACGAGTGTATTTGCAATAAAAATTTAAAGGTTGATTTGCTATTAAATAAAGTATGTTATCACCATTTACACGAACGCCGAATAAAGAGGGTAATATCTTAAGAGTTCATGTAAATTATGTTAATATATGTTAATACGTTTCTTTATTTCATTAAACCTTCTAAAAGCTTATTTCTATTTATTGAAAGAAAACAAACAATTGTACAATATAGTTACAGGTCAGAAAAATCTTAAATGGATATATGTGCAATGGTTTAGTACAACCAGTGGCGTTTTCTATAGATTAATACAAAGACATAGAAATGAAAAACTCATAGTCATGCTAATAACAAAAGTCAAAGAGGAAATTAGTTACATTTGCAATCTACTCTGGTACGTAAGCAGTGATTTTGCAACAGAAATGTAGGGGCTGATCTACTGTCTACTCTATTAATTATTGACCTTATCTTATTGCAGCTTGAGGTGATTTTGAAGTATATAGTGTTGTTAGGATGCTTAACTTATGTCATTGGTCCAATCGCGATCATTTATTAGGTATACCTAATCCCACCAAAACATAAATAAAAAAAAAAATACTTGATATATAAAAACTTGCCAATTCCTTATATTCGCGAAATAAGCAGTGTTATACGAAAGTAAAAAGTGTTATTTTGATTTTTTGCTGATGGTACATTTTTTCAAAATATGTAAATGCAAATATATATAACTTTCTTAAAAACTAATTCTCTAACTACAAAGGAAGTTCCCCTGAAATTATGATCCTGTGTAACAGGATCACCCTGAATATTTTTCATGGTTTTCCATTTTTCCCGTTACTTACTCAATAAACACTGTTTATGTTTCAAATTTAAAATCTTACTTTACCAATATGTTAAGAGGGCACAAATTGAGGTTTGATCGTGCTTAAAAATTAAAGCCTCATAAATTTTATCAAACTGAAACGGATTAGCAAACTGATGTGGCAGTGGGCTGGTCATATATGCCGCAGGACCGATAACCATTGGGGTAGACTGGTTCTAGAGTGGAGACCGCGAATGGGCAAACGTAGCGTAGGACGCTCCGTCACCAGGTGGAGCGACGACATTCGCAAAGCGACTGGAAAAGAAGAGCCAAAGATCGGGCTCAGTGGCGTGTCTTGGGAGAGGCCTATGTCCAGCAGTAGACTGACACCAGCTGATTAGGATGATGATGAAGTTTTATCATAGAAACTTTTCACAGGGCTCAAATTTCTTTTTGATTAGTTAAATCTCAATTCTGAGCACGATCATACCTACTTTCTTTTTGTTGCACTAACCGTGCTGAGAACAATTTTAAAAACCTATTTCCTAGGCTAAAAATTCGACCCATGCCGGGACTTCAACCCGCTCTGGCTTGCCGTGCCAGCGCTCTCCCAACTGAGCTAATGGGCAAGTGCAGGCATCGGCAACATTTCAAGCCTCTTTACAAACTTCTCTGTATTGAGTACAGGCAGCGACATCTGGCCGAAGCAATTTAAGCAATTTAGCTCAGCTAGGAGAGCGCTGGCACGGTTAGCCGGAGGTCGCGGGTTCAAGTCCCGGCATGGGTGGAATTTTTAGCCTTTAAATAGGTTTTTACGATCATACCTCTTAACATATTTGTAAAGTTTCATTGTGATCTAGCATGTCGATGGATAATAAAACCAAATTACATTTGTATGAGGATTATTATTATTATTAATTCGTTATTGCACAAAGACAGTGTACAAAAGGTGGACTTAATGCTAATGGATTGCCGGTTGAAGCACCCTAAGTCTCTAAAAATAAATAATAAGAAGTTCCGGTTCACGGGATCGTCGTTCGCTCGCTGCGGTTTCTACGTTCCGTTCTGCTCAGCAAGCGGAGATTGAATAATACCCTGTTGATACGTGGTTTTAACATAAAACGGAATGCGGTTGCCGACGGGATACCCGCTAAGCTTGAATAAAGGTGCTAATAAATGTTATGCTACTGTTAGTAAGGTAGATTGGGCCTCTACAAATAAAAATCCTCGGTAAGAATCTTACCTCAAATTTGAATGGTTCTGGATATTATTTCAGCATAGAAGAATAGCTTTGTTTTCTAATTTACGTACATTTGTGAATTTGTATTAGTAATACAGCTCGCTAACTGAGAAGGAAAACATAGTGAGGAAGCCAGTGTGCTCCAGGGTAATCACATTCTTCAGCACCTCCAATCCGCGGAGGGCGCGCGCGGTGATTTAGCCATTTATCTCTCTCTCTGCGAGAAAGTCTGTTTCCTACAGAAGGACGCACCATATAGGTTGCATTATAATGGATACTCTCCAATCATTCCCTTTAAACCTACATTAGAAAGTAGATTCGGCTTTTTTCTAAAGTCACAATGACCAATCCCAGAAAATGTTTAATTTTTCCCATCAAAACGGTCTTAAGAATCCCCGTAACTTCAATAATTACCACTTTTTTAATTAAAAGAAAACGACATCACGAAAGACACGCACTATGAAGAAGAATTCTATGAATTTCTCATGTACCTCATTAACGCATGTTGACAGAATTTATTTGCAACCGCCCTTTAGGTGTCGTTAATGGTTTTTTGTTAGAAACTGGGTCCTTTCTAACGGGGAAACTACGGGGTCTCAGTAGTTTCGGCGATCAGGTCAATTTTCGTCCTCGTTCATGCGTTCATGTATAAAATCAAAACTATTTATTTTACAATAATCACAAAAATATATTTGAGATATATGACACAGTAAGATTTGCAAAACTGACAGACAGATGCACGAGTGATCCTATAAGGGTTCCGTTTTTTTGTACGGTGTACGGAACCCTAAAAAGAAACTACGTAGTTAAAAATTATCGCTGCACAGTCAAAAAAATACAAATGTTTTGAGAACCTCCAACTTTTTTAAGCCGGTCAAAAATGAATACGTCGTTACATAATTCGTCGAGTTTACAAATCGTACAGTTTACGCTTAGTCAGCGGTTGATAGAAATCGAACGTTTCCGTCAAATCATTCATTCATACGCTCCTCTAGTGATCATTGACTGGCTCGGTTTAGTAAATTAGCGTTCATCCGACCAACGGATTTTGAACTGGCTTACCAGGAAGTGTGTTGTATCCAATGTCGGCCGATGGCGTATAGATAGATGGCAGTTAAGTCGTTTTAATGTTGTATTTATTTGTGACAAATATTAACTGAAACCAGAGAGACAAATACACATATATTACAAAAAAACCACTAAAACACTCCGGATTTAACTCCGTCTAAAGAGTGTTTTGGTGAAAACTACTTTTTATAAATAAGACAGTTCCTTTCAGGTTGCAAAATGTTATGTTTTTAATACGCACGTTATCACACACGCTACATATGTATATATTTTTACGTAGCTTATTGAATACACCTCGCTGCAGGGCACAGGCCTTCTCTCAAAGAGAGAGTATGGGCTTAATACCACGCGTGCCCACCGTGGATTGGCAATTTCAAGCGCTGACGTAAACACCTCAGATATCCAGGTTTCCCCACGATGATTTTTCTTCGCCGTTAGCGAGTGGTATTGCTAAGTTAAGATAAGATAAGAATATTCTTTATTGTACACACCAGAAAACAATACTTACAAAAGAAAAGGTACAATTGGCGGCCTTATTGCTTATAGCAATTTCTTCCAGGCATATTAGAAAGATTGTCGAGAAATTGGAGAAATTGAGAAACTGGAGAAATTGAGAAATTGCTAATACAATTGTACACGTGTATGTAACTAAGAAAACAAAATCATTTGAATATAACACATTTAATTTAATTAATGTTCTATGTATGATGACTATCCTTAATGCTCTATGATGATTGTTAAATAAAGTATTCGTGGCCGAGTCATCCTACTTGTTAATTTGTGGGTTAATTAACTCTGCAATATACATCCAATTGTCATAGTAAACCATAAATTTTATCTAGTTCTTTGAAATAGGCACCTGACAAGAAGTATCTGTTTAACGAGGGTTAAGTTCTATTGAATACTAAATTCAAAATGACTCTCTTTTATATTGACAGGAAACTGTTAACCATTTTTGGATTTCACGCAGCTCAAATACAGCTACATTCCAAATATGGCAATACTGAAATTACTCAATGCAGTTCCAGCCACGGTGCATCAACGCGGAATGAGCCGTATCATCTGATATTTTCGTACGACATTGGTGAAATGCCAACTTTCGCATTTCGCTTGGTCTCTCTTAAACTCTCGTATTATTACGAAACACCAGCCTAATCCACGCTCGGACGAATTATAACATTATTAACTAAGGCGACTGAGAAAGGAATATAGCTTTGGTTTCGACATACGGAGAGGATCAGGGAAGAAACATTGGCATTTTTTCGAGTTAAAAGTAGCAATTTTAAAAATAATTTCCCTGAGTAAAATTATAGTAAAAACCTTTTATTTTAGAGATCATAAGTTATAGTTCAAAACATCGACTTTAAAGTACATTACAATATCCGTTGATATGTGGGTCTCTTTTCTTGAAACAGGATTTTTTCACGTCAAATGTTTTTTTATGTAGATCATATTATATGTGTCACTATTGTTACTGTGTGTCAAATGTTATAGGATACTTAAAAAATGAGTTACAAAGTGACTGAGGCCTGTAATAGGGAAATAATTTCAGTAACATACTTCTCGCTTGTGACGTAATTTTGCACTATTTACAGCATGCGATAATAAACGACTATCTTCAAATCTGAAAATAACTAGATAATTACTTTATGGATACAACGTACTCCCCTCACGCCATATCATTAGAAAATCCCGAAACCGAGACCGTTCCGAACCGGTTTATGAAACGAAAGCAAAAGGAAAAACGTGCGCTGACCAACAGCACATCAACTTTTATACGTGTATACTCTATTCAATTACGTTACGGACGAGTTTGCAACAAAAACGGGAAAGTTTATCTGCCATCAACTGTACCATTACACCTACATTGCATAGTTATTTCGTTCGCTATTATGAAATATACGCAGCGTAATTGATTACGGATTACGCTCAATAGTAAAGAAAGTCCACGTTTATTCATTCAACGCTTTAGTTGATTTTATATATACCTACATAAAGAGGCTGCTGATAGGGCTGTGTGGCACCGGATTAAGAATAGCGTCACTCCATTTCCTTCCGTGGATGTCGCAGAAGGCGACTAAGGAAACCAATTACCAGGAGACGGGCAGCAGCGTCTTCCTGAGATTCCAACCGCATACTGCGATCGCCAACCCGCCTGCCAAGCGTGGCGATTATGGCAAAACCCTTCATGGTTAGGGAAAACCATAGCTGATGATGATGATGATGATGATGATGATGATAGATAGATGTTGTAAATTGGGAATAGTAAGTTAAGTGATGTAAATAACTTCTGCCAGATGTCGCTGCCTGTACATAATACAGAGAAGTTTGTAAAGAAGTTCGAAATTTCGCCGATGCCAGCACTTGCCCATTAGCTCAGTTGGGAGAGCGCTGAAATAACTTCTACACAACATAATCACTTGTCCTGGTCCCAAACTAGGATACCTTGCGTTATGGTAACCAGGCAAGAACATCACAGACATGGAAATACACCCAGTCAATACGAAACTTTTACTATAGGGATAACTTTGTCATCTCGAAAAAAAGTATTATCTGTTCCATACAAAGGTTATCTAGTAAAAGTGGGTATTGACGAGTAGAATAGATTCAACAACAAAAAAATCAAATTCAAAATGTTTTTCTTCAATTAACACACAAACCGTGAATTAATGTACCTACGTTATAAGTTAAATCAGGTATCCATTTCAAAACCTAGACAATACGGTATTTGACACGATCAACAATAAATTATTTCACGATCAACAATAAATGTATGTCTTTTAGTCAATTACTAGTTATTACAATTTTTAAATAGATTAAACATAAAAAGAGTACTCTGAAATGTGACGTCATAAGCCAGTATTTTCATACAAAATTCCGTTTTAAAAGTAACTCATTTGATATTTTGTCAAAAACCCATTTTTGGAGAAAAGATGGAAAAAAAAATTCAAACTTCGGATAAAAACGGAACTACGTCTCAGAGATTTATAAAGACACCGTGTATGTAAAGATTACTAAGTAATGGTTAAGTTACTAAGCATGAAATGTAAGGCCTTGAGTTTCGAATTTGGACACTTGCCAGTCGGCAATAAATTTTTGTCTTTATGTCGACCATTCTAATCAAAGAGACATTGAACCACAATATGTAACACTATACTTAGGTACACTCGACGGCTGATTAACCTTTACATTTTTTTGCACAGTCGCCCGTAACTTCACTGAGTAAAGTGTAATTTACACTTTACTCAGTGAAGTGCAATTTACACTTTACTTTAGGTCCGACTTAGCAACACTGACTAACTTAGCAACTTTGACTGCCTCGTTGGGCAGCGGTATCACGTCTTAGTACCATGCCGGAGGTCGTAGGTTCGATCCGCAGATTTGTGCAAATTAATGGCCTCAGTCTGGGTGTGTTTCCATGTTTGTCATGTCCTTTCCTGGTTATCATATCACAGGGTATCCTAGTTTGGGCTGAATTCGCATAGCCTATGACAGGACGAATCGATTGAGATATTATTTGTCAAAATCTGTCCATTGTTTAGGTCGATTCCCACTGGGGGCCGTTGTGAAAACCCCGGGTATCGTAGTTTGGTACCAGGACAAGTGACTGTGTTGTGTGGAAGTTGTTATTATTTATAACAGATAGAAAATCTTTTCTCCTCTAAGCTCTTTTTGCAATATTTGTGCAATGAATAATACGTAAAGTTCGACTTGCGGTCGACTGTACTCACCATCTTCGATTGGGAGAGTTTAAACAGCAGATTGTATTGCAGATACCAAATGGCATAAAGACAAATTAGAGGATAATATGCTAGACAAAGCTATCGCAATAAAATAGCAGTCACTCTCACATTAGAATAAAGACTCGATATTTTAAAATTCACCTTTCATCCCGATCTCGCCTCTATGTTAAGTGTAATAAGTATCCTATCTCCAAGGCTATTTCTAATAACACTACTGTCTAGATTTCACATTTAGATTGCTTTGTTTTATAGAAAGCAGTGGCAGCATATAAGTAGAATTCTTGCCTCACTTGCATGAGGACCTGGTTTCGAATCCCGGCATGTACGTTTGCTAAGTTGTATTGACAATACCACTTGCTAAGCTTTCCTTCATGGAAAACATTGTGAGGAGACCTGCAGATAGTTAGCTTCTGTGGAATAGGCCAACTAAGCTCAGAGGATGGTGTAGGTGCTGGGCAAACTTCAACTAAAAATATGTGGTAAAAACCGGCCTCACATTCGGTAGGTCGTAGGTTCTAATCCCGGCATGTACCGATGACTTTGTATTCTAAGTTACGTACATCTGTGAAGTCCTAATTGTGTCGTGGTTAGTAAGTGGTATTGATACCACTCACTAACTGTGAAGGAAAAATCATGAACAAACCTGAGTGTCTGAGGTGTTCACGTACCTCAGCGCTTAAAATTGACATCTCTGAAAGAAGGCCTGTGCCCTGTAGTGGGATGTATATAGGGATGTAAAAAAATACATGACCAACTTTATTGTCTTGAAGACTCTAGACATATTTTAAGTCGATCAATTGGAGAAAGAGTGAGTCTAATGCACACTCGCGAGCTAATTGCAGGTTTCTGTGCAAGTAAATAGAGACGCATTTGCACTGTAAGCGAAACTTTTCAATCAGTGTCTGAAATGTTATACACCTCCCAGGTCATTATGAAACGATGACCTGAATGAAATCTGAAGTCAGAGTTATTCATCACTAGCTAAGGTCGCTAGTTCGTTCAAATGGGACTAAAGAAAAAATAAATGCAGCATAAGCAGCATGTCGGCGCGAGTTTTGTTAGTCATGCGTGTTGTGCTAACATGTCAGAATTGGACGACTAAAATACTGGAAAGTCGCGACTTTTGACATTCGAGCGCTTTAGTACGCGCGACTCGCAGGAAGAGCGACAGGACATGGACCGTCTCTGCGCGAAATGTCAATAGGTTGGCTGTGTGCATGATTGCATGACAAACGAGCATTAATATTATTAGCGGGATCATTTGTAAATAAAACACGACTGGGCTGAGTTGAAAGCAGCCGAGAACCGTGGACAGAAGTGGAGATCCTCGGCTCACCCTATGCTTACCAAGGAGTTAATTGGCCAGGCGGGTTGTGCCAGACACATAGATGGTTAACACTTTCTTGCCCACCATTAATTTAAGGAGATAACGTACCTAGTAATTATTAATAGTATACAAAGGGCGCTATTATCTAAGACATTACTTGAGTATCGCTCGCAGTGTAGCGGTGACTTTGCGCAGCATGCACGAGTGTGAGTGCGCTTGCGCAGTTTTCACTCTTCCCACAAACTGGAAGTGTTTGCAGCGCGGGGAAATTGAAAGGCATTTCTGAGTCAAGTTTATTCGACGGGACAAGTAATTTTTTCGTGTGGATGTTATTAATACAATAATAATAACATTTATGTACATATCTGTCTAATTCCGGATTTCGATGCAAAGTTTTTTGACGGAGATATGACTGAAAACTCTAAGGAGAGAAAATTCCGTGATAGATCCAGCAATTAACAAGTCCACTGAAAGTTGTATTTTAACATAAGTTGGATGAGAAGAAGAAGAAGAAGAAGAAAAACATTTATCGTACCAACAAGATACATCACAGAAACAAAATAAGCTTACTTATCTAGTAACATAATATGCACAACAAGAGAAAGAAAACTAAATACACAACAGACAAAACGAATAAATAAAATAGGACCATAAATGTAGCCTGTGGTGTATTTAAGTTGCCACAAAAGGCAGCTGACTCGGCGTTGTGCTGAGGAAGTGACTCCTCAGCGCTGAATTTCAGTCGGTGCCTACAGTCAGTGCCTATGGAAGAAAAGTCAAATTTTAACTCCCAGTGGTCAAATTTTATGACGGATCGTTTATAGAAATAACTTCAATTTGTAACTTTTGTTTCGTGCAAAATGTATCACTTTTGTTTCGTGTAAACAATCAAATCAAATACATAGGGAGATTTGCGTCATCTTAAATTACGCCACCGACCCTAAATGTTACTTAAATTCTTCATGCAACATTTAATTTACATGGCTACTTAAGCGACCTTTAAGAAGTGACGCAAGCCGGCCATATTATTTAATCAGCTCGGTGCTTTCGAGTCAATCAACCCGACTACAGCACAGACCATAACTTCTACATGGAATTTCTTAATTAAAAGTCCAAACACTATACTATAGATCACATTGCTAGGCATTGCGTCACCATCATTTAGTGGAGTTCTTACAAAAAGTGGGCCTTTGTAAGAGGTTTCAATTTGGAGTTTCACCGAGAAAAACTTTCTTTCAGGTTCTGATTTTAACATTAAATTACATAAACTCACGCCTGTATTCTGGAAGGGTAGGCGCTTCATTAGCCGCTGCATGCAGTACGCAGTGTAATCCTCATTCTGATTTCTAGCTAATCTTTAAATCGTTTTTAGGGTTTCGTACCCGAAGGGTGCCAAACGCGTACTCTGCCTCCGCTGTCTGTCTGTCTATCCGTCCGTCCTTCCGACCTTTAAAGGGCTTTATCTTTGGAACCGTAATAGGTAAACAATTGAAGTTTTCACAGAATATGTGGATTACGGCAGATTACCTAATAAATAATACAATTTAATAAATAATAAAAAACTTGGGACTCCATACAACAAACATGTTTTTTTCGCCGTTTTTTTGTTTATGCTCTCTCGTAAAAACGGTAATACATACGGGCATTAAACTTGGCGTTATTGTGGGACTTATTATAATTATATTCTAACGACAAATAATAAAAAACGGCCGACTCGCTCACTGGTCTCGACTCGTTTTTAAGATACGTTGAAGAAAATCATACCTTATTTAATACTCAGATTGTTTACGATGGTATATCTTATGCCTTAGATCGCCAATTCCGTGTGGGCATGCGTGACCTATATTCTTTTTCTGGGAGAAGGTCTGTAACTTGCAATGGAATGTTTCTATTATACAGTAACTCTTATCTTTTCTGGCTGAAGATGATACGATACAACAATAGTAATTGATTAAAAATAAAAATAATATTTTTTTTGTAAGAGAAATTGGCGCATTTTACTGGCAAAGTATGACTTAACTTTAAATTTAAAATACCAGGGTATTGTTCTCAAACATGGCTTTTCAGAAAATTACTATGAATGTACAGCTAACTCCAGAAAATCCCTAGGAATTAGTGGGTTAATTTTGGTCCATTCATAATGTTGACATGGATTTGTCAGTCGTATAAATGCTGATCGTATTATTTATCTCGATGGTGTGCTGAATTGACACAGCCCGTGCAGATACTGCGAATCGAAACATTGAAAATGAGTGTTCAATTAGACACCAGTGCATTGCACATGCGAGTAGTGAGCAAGCACCTAGCATCATAGCTGGTTTTTGTGACGCCACACAGTTTTCTGTAAAGGAACTCACAAACCAAAAAGGTCGCGGGCGCGGTGACGCTGGCGCTCATTTACTGCAGTAATATCTCAGTGGACGCGATTCCATTGATTGGCCGCTAAACATAATGGTTGCTGCGTTCGCGGTCAGAACGCGTTGGTTTGAATACATCTATACAAGAAGTTGGTTAAATACTACTGCAGTAAATTACCACCACCGCCATGCGTCACCGCGACCTCGATTGCCTTGGTTTGTGAGTTACTTACTTTACGCTAGACATGCCTATCAACTAAAATGTAAACGTCCCAATTCGATTTTCTAACACGAGCAGTGCTGTTTTGTTTTGTAAAACACACTTATTTAATTTTCTGTAAATGCGATTTTAGTTTGTACTGAACTGTAATTATAACTGTGACTTAAAATTAAAAACACCGTTAAAACCAATGAAAAAGTAAGACTTGTTCATTGTTAGGGAAACATCAGGGAATGGACGGATGAAGTCGACATTAAAGACCTGTTTCGCTTGGCAACTAATGAACAACAATATGGAGAGCTGATTACCAACCTCCATTAGTGGCGAGATACAGGACAAAGAAAAAGACTTGCTCGGACTCCCAAATTGTTTTAATTATTGTATGAGCAGCTCCTTTGAATAAAATTTAATATAATTGAATGACATTAATGACTAAATCGATATTACGCTTTTAATAAGTAGTGCTAGGAAGAATACTTTCTTAGAACATTTCGCCGCGTTCTTGCCATACAACCCAACATATAACATAGATTTCCTAGTGTACAATAAACAAAAGTCTTATCTAGTATAATCATACAAAACCGAGTAACTCAACATTAACGATTAATTACATTACCTCTAGACCAGCCAAGAAGCCACTACAATGGTTGCGAATCTCTGGCGCGTCATCTTCCCATCAGAGGCACACGGTTGGCAACCCCTGCTCTATTATTAACCCAGATGGTCTCTGTGGGCTAATTAGACCGTTCCATATTATTCAGGGAAGTTACGCAAAGGTTTTGTAAGAACCAAGGGCTAGTAATTTCCTGTCACGATAGCTTACTTATTTGGCTTAATTTATTTTGCGAAACGACGTCGAGGGAGGGCATAAGGTTAAACGAAGTGATTTGGTCCACTGCTCTCGATTGTGTAGTAGTCGTTATGCTGACCTTTTAAACTCTATTAAGTTACTTTAGACAGATCGACCCCTCTACTCTCGACGTCCAATATTAAACCAATGGGGGAACATTTTTCACTTGACCTAACATCGCGTAGAGTGGTATATACCACTATACGCGATGTTAGGTCAAGTGATATGTTAACGTAAATCGCGTGAGTCTTAGACGTTAACTGAACTTAGAGAAAAAGGCCTGTCAGGATCGTGGAAAGTGGCAAACGCTGGTCTCTGCCTACCCCTCCAAGATACAGGCGTGATGATTATGTAATGTAAGGTGAACTTACAGGAAGTTTAATACTTAACGTAAGACAAAAATGTTTTTTTTTCTTTGATTTTTGCGGCAGACGGGAGGATTTTTGTGAATTATGCGTATAGCCCCAAATCATTAAATTAAAATTAGATAGATAGATAGATAGAATATTCTTTATTGTATGTACACCAGGAATTACATATGAGAATTTAACAATAATATAGTACAGTACAATTGGCGGCCTTATTACTAAAAGTAATTTCTTCCAGACAACCATTGACGAAAAAAAAAGAGAAGCTAAATGACGGGTAGTCGGTGCAACAAAACAATACTAAGAAAGATATTTATATATTTAATACACATACATAAACGGTACATAAATATGAGATAAATATAAATATTAGTATTTCAAAGAAACAGGTGTTTATTATCTATATTACAAGTTTTGAATGGATTTCTTTTCAGTTAACTGAGAACTTAGGGAAATTGTAAAAATAATGACGAACTTCTAAAAAAACTTAGGCATGGCAATTTTTTTTATCTCGAATCTTTGTGGTGATGCAAAAGATCACCGATGCCCCATTTATGTGTGGGCTTTGTGTGGACTCGGAAGCGAGAGACCCAGGTTCGGTTTCCAGTGCAGGCATGTACCTATGACTCGGATTTCTAAGTTATGTACATTTGTGAGGTTATAGTAGCAACATCACTCGCTAACTGTGAAGGAAAACATTGTGAGGAAACCTGAGTGTCTGACCTATTTATATACCTCAGGGCTTGAAATCGCCAATCCGCGGTGGGCACGCGTGGTTATTAAGCCCATACTCTCTCCCTGAGAGAAGCCTGTGCCCTACAGTGAGACGTATATAGACTGCTTATTTATGTAGCTAAAATAATTATAAACAAAATGATGTGGTTCAAATTGATTGTCTAATCTAGTTTAGAATCTTATCCTTTGACCTTTTTCTTGCAGGTACGTTCAGCGACATTAAAGCTAATGCCATCAATCATGTGGATCATAAAGTTGAGTGGAAAAAACGTAAGTTGACTTTATCTAAAGCCAAACAAAAACCATCATTAGCTTTAAAGTGGCAAAAAGGCAGGATGGTTTTCGTAACAAATATGCCTTTATAATCGACATAGTGTAGCAACACTCATGCTAACGATGAGATGTCAATTACATTACTTATAGGCTTGCATAACATCGCAGTTAAGTATTTGCACCAGTCAAAAAAACACAATGACGGGTAACGGGCCAGAAAATATAGCGTTTTTCCTTAAAAAAAATATCTATAACCTCTATGGGTTTGATTCCCACTGGGGACCAAATGGCCTCAGTCTGGGTGTATTTCCATGTTTGTGATGTCCTTGCGTGTTTACCATAGCACAATGTATCCTAGTTTGGGAGCAGGACAAGTGATTGTGTTGTGTCGAACTTATTTATTTAGTTATACATGCATCAAACTCGTGCGTAATCTGTTCTTGATTTTGCAACAATAAAGAGCTAGAACCGTTTAGCACAAGCTAGTTAAATAGCTGTGACCCACGTTTGCTTTAGCACCTGTTATGTTGCTTTTATGATTGTATTAATCTATGTTTGCAGTGTTTGAAGTAGGATTAAGGTGTCAAGGAGAGAATTATTTAGAACTTTTTGCACTTTTATGCACGTGATTTAGCAGTACTCATCTTGTCCCTCATTGTTAGTCCTGTTAGGCTTAAAGAAGATGCCTAAAGAAAAATCTTCTTTAGGTCTTTGTACAAAAAATGTTGCTTTCATAATTCAATTGCTTATTTCTTTCCCACAAAATATACACGTTCTTCAAGGAAAAATATGACAATACTATTTAATTGGTTGTCAATCGAATTAATGATTGGTTTATAATCACACACATTAGTCAGTATTATGAGAACGTTGCAAAATATATGCAATTATTAAGAGAGTACGGTCGGTACGGTACGATTAGTACCTCTTAAATTCAAGGCAGCGATTGAGTTTTATATTATTGTTATTGTTGTAACTAAATAATAGCTAGCGCCATCTAGTGTACGTAATGTGTACCTACCTGTCATTAAGAAAATAAATGTCAGTCTGTTTCAACTACTATTCATGCGTTTCATTAGGTTATGGGCCCAGCCACATAATTCGCGATATAGTCAAGTTATATTTCGGATTATTTACTTTTTGTGGACTATCAGTGCGCCGTTACACGTGAAATATAAAATAACGGTGGAAATCGCTATATTGTTCGTGTATTTCCGAGTGTCTGTTGGCTGTTAGTTACCGCGTGCAAAATGGCCGGTAGCTACATTGTTAACGTGCCAAAGCTAAAAGGCAGAGAAAATTATGATGAGTGGGCGTTTGCTGCTGAAAACTTTTTGATGTTAGACGGAGTGGATATTCATAAGCAAGAATCGACTGATGGAAGTTCTGTGGAAGAAAAGAAGGCGAAGGCAAAACTCATCATGACAATTGATTCGTCCATCTACGTTCACATCAAAAACGAGCAAACAGTTCAAGGTGTTTGGAAGCGCTTGAAGTCTCTTTACGATGATTCCGGCTTTACGCGTCGCATCAGCCTGCTTCGTCAGTTGATTTCAATTCGATTGGAAGATTGCGAATCGATGGGAGCCTACGTTACGCAAATTGTAGATACCGCACAAAAATTAAAAGGTACCGGTTTCCAGATAACTGATGAGTGGATTGGGTCATTGTTATTGGCGGGGCTGACAGAAAGATTCGCTCCTATGATCATGGCCATTGAACACTCGGGAATCACTATCAGTACGGACGTCATCAAGTCAAAATTATTAGACATGAGTTCGGAAGTCGACAGCCATAACGGAACGAACAACGCTTTTTTGTCTAAAGGTTGGCAGCAGCGGAATAAGAAAACTGGCAACACTGATACGAAGTCAAAAATGGCGTCATCGACGAAATCTGTCAAAACGATACGCTGTTACAAATGTAAACAACTCGGACATTACATGAATAAATGTCCAAATAATCAAAATAAAAGTGAAACGAACGCTTTTAGTGCTATATTTATGAATAGTGCCTTTCATAAATCAGATTGGTACATAGATTCAGGGGCGAGTTCGCACATGATAACAGATCAGAGTTGTTTACAAAATGTTAGACTCGACCACAAAATAAAGGACATAGTAGTCGCAAATAAAGAAACAGTACCAGTAATTTGCTCAGGAAATACGATGATTACAACCATAGTTGATAATTCTGAGTTCGACATTATAGTCAAGGATGTATTGTGTGTCCCTAACCTCTCAACCAATTTGCTATCGGTAAGTCAACTTATTCGAAATGGGAACAAAGTTAATTTCGAAGAAGAAGTTTGCTGCATACGCAATAGACAGGATGTACTGATTGGAAAGGCGAATTTGGTTAATGGAGTGTACAAATTGGATACCAAGTCAGAAAGTCTGGTGGCGTGCTCAGCTACAACTTTGACAAGTGAGATATGGCACCGGAGGCTAGGACACATTAATAGCAAGGACCTGAATACTATGAGAAATGGCGCTGTAGAGGGGATATCATACATTGATAAAGCAGAAATTGATAAATCTAACTGTATCACATGTTGTGAGGGTAAGCAGGCTAGATTACCTTTTTCTCATAAAGGTAAAAGGTGTGAAAATGTGCTTGAAATTGTTCATGCGGATCTATGCGGACCGATGGAACAGGTCTCATTGGGACAAGCAAGATATTTTTTGCTTTTTGTTGATGATTATAGTAGGATGGCATTTGTCTACTTCCTCAAGGCCAAAAATCAAGCTTTGAAGTATTTCAAGGAGTTTAAAGTTCTTGTTGAGACTCAAACAGGAAAGAAATTGAAGACGTTAAGGACAGATAATGGCGGAGAATTTTGTTCTGCAGAATTTGAAGATTATTTAAAGAAGAATGGAATTGTGCATCAAACTACAAACCCGTACACGCCAGAACAAAATGGTTTATGCGAACGTCTAAACAGGACAGTTGTGGAGAGAGCTCGATGTCTATTGTTCGAAGCCAATCTAGTGAAAAGATTTTGGGCAGAGGCAACAAATACTGCTGTCTATTTGAGAAATAGAACGCTAGCTTCGGGATTACAAAAGACACCGTATGAGCTGTGGAGCGGGAAGAAGCCAGACCTCAGCCATGTCCGGATATTCGGTAGTCCAGCAATGGTCCATATTCCAAAAATAAAGAGGACTAAATGGGATAAAAAGGCAGAAGAGTATATCATGATTGGTTATGCAGACAACACTAAAGGCTATAGGCTGTACAATCCGAAAACAAAGAGTATTATTACCAGCAGAGATGTTATTGTTATGGAGAAAATAAAAAACTCAGATATGATACAAGCAGTGGTGGAAAATACTGTGCCAGTTGTTCAGCAGGAAGAAAGTGTAGAAAGTCAAACCGTGGATCCCTTCGACACAACCTTGACTACTGAAAGTGATAGCTCAAACACAATAAATGATGAAACATATTTCCCGGACGAGACTGCAAATACATCAAGTTCAGAGGAGTTCTGTGACAGTAGGACTGAAAATGAGACACTTGTTGAGACAGAAGTTGCTGTCACAGAAAAGAGACCAAGAAGAGTTCCAGATCGGTATGGATATAGTAACATGTGTAAAAATAATGAAGATTTGGATGAAGACAGTCTTACATATGAGGAGGTAATGAATGGACCTGAACGAGAGCAGTGGTGCAACGCGATGAAAGAAGAGCTTAAATCCTTTCATGAAAATGAAGCTTGGGAGATTGTGAACAAACCAAGTGATGCTAAGGTAGTGCAGTGTCGGTGGGTATATAAAAAGAAGTTAAACATTGACAATACAGTGCGTTACAGAGCAAGATTAGTGGCGAAAGGTTATACACAGAGGGAAGGCATAGACTACAAAGAGACCTTCTCACCAGTGCTAAAGTATTCCACATTAAAACTGTTATTTGCCTTAAGTGTAAAACTAGATCTTAACATCACACATTTAGATGTAACTACAGCTTTCTTGAATGGCCGCTTAGATGAAACAGTTTATATGGAGTTACCAAAGAATTTTAAATGTGATTCTTATCAAAATAAAGTTTTAAAATTGAAAAGGGCCATATATGGGTTGAAGCAGTCGGCTAGAGCTTGGAATAAGGAAGTTGATGTTTGTTTACAACAGTTAGGCTATAAAAAGTCCTTGTATGAACATTGTCTGTATACAAAAACAACTGAAAATTGTAAAACTTTTGTTGCATTGTTTGTTGACGATTTTTTCTTGTTTTCTAATTGTAATAAAGAAGTAGAATACTTAAAAAGTGAGTTAAGTAAGAGATTTAAATTAAAAGACCTAGGTCAATTAAGACAGTGTCTAGGTATGGATATTAAGATACAGAAGGATTGTATTTTTATAAGTCAAGAGAGCTATATTAATAAATTAGTATCTAAATTTGGTCTGGAGAAATGTAAAAATGTAGAAACCCCTATGGAAGTTAATCTTAAATTACAGAAGGGAGAAAATTCGAATTCTAAATTTCCTTATCAACAATTAATAGGGAGTTTAATGTATCTGTCAAATTTGACTAGACCAGACATCTCATATTGTATAAGTTATCTCAGTCAATTCAATAATTGTAATACAGAGACTCATTATAAACATGCTAAAAGAGTATTGAAATATTTGTACAGTACAAAGTCATTTGGGCTAAAATATATTAAAAATAATTCAGACTTGATGGGTTATGCTGATGCTGATTGGGCATCTGATAATTTAGATCGTAAATCGTACACAGGATATTGTTTTATATATTCAAATTGTATAGTGTCACATGAAAGTAGGAAACAACAGACGGTGGCTTTATCAAGCACCGAGGCTGAGTATATGGCTGCCTGTGAAGCTACCAAGGAGGCTATTCATCTCAGAAATTTATTACACGAGCTAACAAATAGACAAAATAATGTGCCTGTAACAATTTATACTGACAGTCAAAGTGCTCAAAAACTTACTGAAAATTCTGTATATCACCGTCGTACTAAACACATTGATGTAAAATTTCATTTTATAAGGGAAGCAGTAGGCAAAAGATATATTAAATTAGAATATTTGAGAAGTTCTGAAATGCCAGCTGACTTATTGACCAAAAGTTTGTCCAAAATTAAACATTATTATTTTGTTAAAAAGATGGGTGTTGTAAAACTAGACAAATAGTCTATAAAGTGTTTGTGTTTCTTTATATAGGTATTTTAGTATTATTTAGTTAAGTGGTGGTATTGTTATTGTTGTAACTAAATAATAGCTAGCGCCATCTAGTGTACGTAATGTGTACCTACCTGTCATTAAGAAAATAAATGTCAGTCTGTTTCAACTACTATTCATGCGTTTCATTATATATTAGTTGTTGTTAGAACGTATAACGATACCTTCTTTTTAGGGATACATAATTTGAATGCTTCGGAAAGGACTATATCATAATATGATACGTTAAGAGTTACGGAATTTTGCTCTGAGCAGTGAGCGCAACAAAACTGTTAGTACACAGTGTGGAAAGTCTATAGGGAAACCCAGAAAAACGATTTGGACTTGGCATGTTCGTATTTCGGGCCTCATTGGCTGAGGACATTGGTAATTGACGGGATGTTACTTAGAATCATGTGGTCATTAGTGTAGTCGAATAATGAAAAGAAATACTCTTACAAGTCCATCGAAAACTCATCCCGACTGCGCGGATTTTTGTTTAAGTTGTCGGGCGTGCATGCATGCAACAACTAATGAATGTTGATGAAGCGAAAGAGATCCGTTAAAGCAAGTGGCAAGCCCTGGTCTCTGCCTACACCTCCGAGATACAGGCGTGAGTTTATGTTGTGCTATGTTTTTTTATCGGACATTATACTAAGGCAAGTACACGGTGGTAGCCTAGTGGGTAGAACATTGGACTCGGAAGACGACCCAGGTTCGATTCCCAGTGCGGGCATGTACCTATGACTTTGTTTTCTAAGTTATGTACATTTGTGAAGTTTATAGTAGCAATACCACTCGCTAACCATGAAGGAAAATATCGTGAGGAAACCTGAGTGTCTGACCTATTTACATAGCTCAGCGCTTGAAATCGCCAATCCGCGGTGGGCACGCGTGGTGATTAAGCCCATACTCTCTCTCTCTCTCTCTCTGAGAGAAGGCCTGTACCCTACAGTGGGACGTATATAGGCTGCTTATGTATTATACTAAGGATGCAGAAACCTTCGATTTCATGTGGGGCCATATTAGCGCATCAAGGTTTAAAATGGTTTGCCGCGTTAAAAACTTTGTATTGATGAACACTTGGCCACACTTGAGACGATCCTCAGTGAAGCTTGGCGAATCCCGCCAATGTTAATAGTGATAGACACAAAGTTGACTAAAGTCTTCCCCTCTACCGAGTTGATATAAAGTCATTAGAAGTACATTTCGTAACGGAAGATTATCCCCGGTTCACACGTCGTGGGACCGCAGTCACTGCAGAGAACACATAAAGAGGCTCTATGCACGCTTTAATGGTGTCGCAATCCCGCGCAACAAGCTGGGGTAACGCTTGAATATTGGTTTACTTCGAGCTTGTACTCAAAAAGGCTGGACGTACGTGTTTGCGAGTCCTGCTTGAGGCAGATAACATGTTTTGGTCTTATCTCATCGCAAATGTATCTTCGCCGGGTCGCGAAGAAGTGGTCAAGGTTCAGTGATGCAGGGTATATAATTATCAGATGTATTTAATGTTCAGATATTTAATATTGGACTGCTAGACAAGAGTGCAACTTACAGTGAATATAAGAAATGAATACGTGGGTCGGGTGTCACCACTACAATTGCAATATCATACTGTTAAATCACCTTAAATGCTCTAAAAGCTACAACAATTTCGGAGCAAAACCTTCAACTATCTAGTGTGAATTGCCACTAATATTTTTTTTGCTGTGACTATGGTAGGTGCAACGTTGCCAAAACGTCGGGAATTAAGGTGATTAAGTTTAAATTGCGCTTAGACATGTTTAATATGTAAATATGTAAAGTGGTCACTCAGGCGCTACATTGCCAGGGTCATATTTTTTTTATAGAGTCGTCTTGCCAAGCACCTGTAAGGAATTTTCTCTCAGAATTTTCCTCTCGATCAGCTTGCAGTAATAATCGCAGGCAGACTTGTAGCCAGCTATTTCCATAACAAATACATCAATCGAACCAAACTTACACTTAACATCCACTCCACAAACTTTTAAGCAGTAAGCTCCATTTCAAATGTCAAGGCTGCTATTTTTTTACTTTTATCGCGGTTACCTAACGTGGGATTAGCTAAGTTTTGCTTAACAACTCTAGCCATTAGTCACATACATGTCACCTCACCTGAGCCAGGATGTGGGTCACAAGTCTACTAAATGCATAGTTGTCCAAAAGAGTGACAGTGGCTCGGCAACAGATGAAAGGTGATCCGATGGAATTTTCCAATGACCGCAAACGATATAGGATGGATGGCAAGGACTCACGATATTCTTTTGTAGCTTTTTTTTTCTGAAGTATAGATTTTTAAATTGTTACGAAATCATCAATATTCATATGTTTCAATTAATTCAATAAAGTACTTTCAAATTTCTTACTGATTATCTATGATGTAGTATATATGTGAGACTACTGAGTAAGACTAACAGTATAGAGATGCCATTGGAATGTTATTGAACAAACATAGTGTCAAAGATTCACTTTTATTATCACGTTTTGTTCACGATTCACTATACAAATATTTAGTAGACTTGAGACCTAGCTCGTGCTTCGGTAATTTGTGCCAGGTATGTAGGTAATATTGGGTTTTGTGAATGCAACTTTCGTGGTCTAGTCGTAACATTGGCTAATTGACTAATTATGAACCTGTAGCCCTAACTTGGTATGTGTACTTGCGCACATATCCAAGATATCTATGCAAGAAAGTGATCTGTAGGTCAAGCGTAGACAAAACACTTGCCTCGTTATGGCTCTAGGCCCATGGCCAATGGCGGGGGCTAGCCCCCGCGATAAAAGTTTTGTCTACTAATTGACTAGCGTCATCTCGCTTTGTTTCACTATGTAAAGGAAAATGGCATTACGTCGTAAGAAGACAGAAAACGTTTGTGGCCGTAACGTCCAGCGTTGAAAGAAAAGAAAAGCGTTTTCGCGTTTCGTTCTTGTTCGAGTTTCATCATGTTTACGAACATGACATATACGATGCCAAAGTACTATGTTTAGTTATTTGAAACGCAATGTTAAAATAGTTTAAATTTATAACAACGGAATTTCACATTAAATCATTATTGATCAAATAAATTTCGAATTAGCATCGATAGGCAATTTATTGGCCACCTTACTGGCCACAACGTAGGGTCCTTATTCAATCGTTATAGCATCGAAACATTTTTATAACAACTGAACCTCTAATATTACTTAACTCTACTTGCGCTGGCTAATTAACACTCAGCACGTAAAATGTGTTCTTATTCTTCAGTAATAAAGGTTAAATTCACATGGAATAAGAGCTTTATTATGGTTGGTTAGTGTCCATACGAAATACCCGTACTACATATTTCAACAACACAATCAACATTGCACTGAACATTATTGCATAGAAGGTGTACTTTGTATTGAGCGCATGAAACTTTTAAGACCTACTTTTCTAATTAACTGTACTAGCCCGGGGGAACCACATGACCACTGTATCAAGTGCGACTACGCGATTAAACGTTGCCCCATCTGGCTCTTTCTTGCCAAGTAAAGCAAGATGGCGCTATTATACTATAATAAATAAGTACAGACGACAGTTCAACCTTTACTTAGCGCGCTCTAATCAGTTACGATTTTGAAAATGAGTTTGACCTCCTGTCGACTGCGTACCTACATAATAAATAGTTGCCCATAATAAATTTAAGCAGTTATTAGTAGACTGCCTTGCTAGATATAGAGTGTTTTCTTCAGATTAGCCTTTCTGTACTTACCTATTTCTGTTGTTCAATCTTACGTCATAAGGTAATCTATTGGGGCAAGGGAAATTGGCCATCGTAATGTTAGCTTTGCAAAGTGGTAGGTATTATTGGTCTCTATGGACATACATTAGGTAAAGTTACCGCCAGGGCCCTGTTACATATGACTTAACTCGACAGACATTTAATTTTGTCAGTAAACAATACAGTCATAGTAAATAATGCGTTTGAAAAGGAAATGCAATTTGAAGTAAATGTGGCGACAAGTCCTGCGAGATGTGATGCACACAATTGTGAGTGGAATGATGAATATTAGTTATAATATGAAACAAAGGTAAGGCGAATTTTAGTGACGATTGTAAGTTTATTCCCAATTGTAGCTCTATGAAACAGAGCCCAGATGGTGGTATTAGTACAGCTTTTAATATCAGTAGTCGAAAACAAAATATAGAGGTAAACTGTAATACTCTACGACAGTATAAGTACAATTATTAACTTAATTCCGGACTCACTTACTTGATTTTTTGTCGGAAGAGTTTTCGCTTTGATTCGCAGATTCTCCGATTATATGTTAGATATATTGAATATTATATGACCATCGCGAGTCATTAAAAATCCTAGTTTAAATGAAGAAAAATACATACTTTTTACAAATTTTGAGTACTCGTCATACGAGAAAAAATCTTCCTCGCCCATCAATACCCACGTTCCAACTGTATGGCCAGTGCCTCAGACGTGGTTATATTCTCTTTGCCTCAGACCAAGACTTTTCACATATCGAACCACTTTTCCGTCGGCCCAGGAAGTTACGTCACCCACTGTTTTTGCCTCTACCGCGGCAATATTACGTTAGTGCACCCTAATTGATTGCTGACGGAAGGGAAACAATGTGATAACATAGACTGCTTGTCTCTTAAATTACACTGTGGAGCATACGGTGTGCTGAGTATCATGTTCCGTGAAGATTTCATGCAATTTTCATCTTTAAGTCACGCTTAATAGGAACTGCTGGAGCCAGTAGTCTCTCCTTTCATTGTAGAGCTTAAGTCAGGCGTAGTAAGACAGGCAATCATAATTAATATGCTAATGCGCCGAGAACAAAAGTTGCGGAAATATGTAGCGATTTTCTGTTATAGCCGTTAATAACTTATGAAGTTTTTACGTACCTGTCTGTCTGACAGTCTCTGTTTGCTTGCATCGAAATGTCATAATTATGTCATGTCATATCGATGGAAATCAGAAAATCATCACTTATACGGTTGTTGTTTTTATAGTACACTAGCTGTTGCCCGCGACTTCGTTTGCGTGGTAATTTTGATGTGTATTTTTCCGGGATAAAAATAGCCTATGTGCTAATCCAGACTATAATCTATCTTTGTGCAAAATTTCATCCAGATCCGTTCAGCCGTTTTTGCGTGAAAGAGTAACAAACATCCATCCATACATACAAACCTTCGCGTTTATAATATTATATACAGAAAGGATAAGGATTGTACACTGAGGGGAGAAAACGATCTATTTCTTATACTACACCTACGAGGAAAGGAAAATTATTTAGATTAAAAGCGTACTGTTAAATTATCAATTTATTAAAAAACAAAATTTAACGAAACAAAACAATTTGCTGCGCTTGTTTTTTTTTCGTAGTGCAGAAAAAGGTTGCCAGCCTCGTTTACTTGAAATCGAAACATAAAAAAAATCCCACCTCTTTTTTATAATTATTTGATATAAAGAAATAAACAACTTTCACACAATACAATCACTCGACCTGGTCCCAAATTAGGATACCCTGTGCTATGGTAACCGGGCAAGGACATTACAAACATGAAGGTACACTTAGACTGATATCAAACGTTTTTGAGATTTGACATTTGTATTTTTTTTAGGTTCGCTGCTAAAAAACAAAAGAATGCTAGCGGGGCAGGAATGGATTTTTATACGACATTCCTGCCCTGCTACGTAGGGCTGACGTGAACATGACAAATTTAGTCATACCAATATTTTGCTACTTCATACGTGTTACTAATAATAATTCTATAGGATTCCGCAATACGGCAGGATTTTTTCTAAAAGGTGGTTTAGTCAACTCATTGGCCACTTTCGTAATACGGCTCGAGGAAAGAATGACAATCTGAATAAATTGACATTATCAGCTGCGAGATGGCGGCATTTTTGTGACGTCAGACTTGGAAATCTGTGAGACTCGATTAATGCCTGCTAGAAGCGGGGATTACTCAAATTGGACAGTAAAATGATATTGCAGCTATAAATCCGAGGATATTTATATCATGAAGCTAGCACTAGACAGTCAACTATTAAGAGTAGTTACGTAGGTATTTATGATACGTAAAATAAGTGATTTGGAAAGAAATGCTAAACTAATAGTAATTTAAGCAAAATCTGACTTTTGCAGTAATTGATTATATATTATCTGAGGTTTATTCGCATAAGATTAAGTGTATTAATCCAGTGAACGTTTGTACACGTTTATGAATGTTTGTATCTGGCCGGTTTTGTCGGCAACTTTTTAAACCCTTCCTTTTAACCCCTTGACAACACGAGGGTCCAGTTAAGCGCGCCCCTGCCTAACCTTGTGGCTTGTAGGCGTGAAGGTATGTCGTAAAACAAAACCACACATCCGCCGGCCGGCACACGGACGCAAGACGCACTCACGCGCATCCAAATACATTATTCATATCGATTTATAATCTTGCGTTAAAGTGGGAAAGTACTTACACGGAATATTCTTATGCATTCCGACGTTGTAACCAAACTCCTGGCTAAAAAAAACAAAAGACTGTGAATTAGTAAAAAAAAGTCACACAATTTTTCCACATTCAGTGTGAGCCGGACAGGCGACGGCAACAATTTCCGTTTAAAATATTTCTTATAATGCCTGCACGTAACTTGACAAATCGATGAGTTGTTTTAAGACCAATTTTTGATTCCGAGAGAAGGCCTGCGCCCTGCCAGGGAGACGTATATCGTCTGCGATATTAATTAAGTATAAGGTTTTTATCAAATAGCCATAGTTTTGTCCCGTTGCTGGGCAAAGCCCTCCCCTTTAGACTTCCATTCCTCCTTATCTTTGGCCATCTCTTGCCACCCAGGCAAATATTTGGTCAAGTCGTCACGTCATCTCCACCTGGGCTTCCCACGTCGCCGGTGGCCACCGCACGGCACCCAATCGGTGAGGATTTTTGACTACCTTTCCGGGTCCATACGCAGCCATACTGACATGGCCTGCCCAGCTCCACTCGAGTTTAGCGGTCGCAACTTCAACGTCAGTAATTTTAGCTTTGGCACGCAGCGTGGTGTTTAGGATTTTGTCAATCCTTTTTACGTCCAGTATGCTGCGCTTAACTGCCCTTTGGCAAACCTTGAGTTAGGACTTCTTATATTTAAGGTGGGACGATTCCCGTACAAATGATTATTTCCAAATTTGTTAAAAAAAAATACATAATTATACACTGAAGTTATATTTGTCTGCATTAATTCAGATTTTTATTTGCGCCAATACATATTTCCTTGAGTAAAACTGTAGTTTAATAGGTTAATTAAGATCGATAATGTTTGTATGGACTAAATTGTCGAACTTATTAAAGCTATTAAACCAGTGTTTTTTTAAGAAACTGTACATTTGCGCAAATAAAAATTTTAATAATGCACACAGACATAATTTTAGTGTATAATTATGTTTTTTAACATATTTGGAACTAATCGTTTGTAAGGGAATCGTCCCACCTTAATTTAAATGATTGTGCCCACTCACAGACCTAAACACGTTAAGTAAACTGCATGCAAATTGTAAAGTCACACTGAGTCTCCTTAGTTAGCTTAGGCTGACACCTATTAGTCGCGGTAGTGTGCGCAAGCGTTCCCGTGGCCCCGTCCCTTGCGAGTGCGGAGGAACACCCCAGGAGTTTTAGTCGGTATACCGCCCTTTTCAGGGCGGGGAGTCCGACATAACCACCGTGCTCCCCCGAGCCGGTGGTACCCGTAATAGGGTTCCTCCTGGGTCAAAAAAAAAAAAAAAAAAGGCTGACACCTATTAACAAGTTTGGTGTTTTATGTGATTATATTACCTCTTAGCTTGAATAACAAATAGGCAGCTGGTACCCAGCACGGAATAAAGACGAAAATCGTGAAATACGCAAACTGACTAGACAAACACAGTACCTACCTATCATTATATCACATCTTTTGCAATATCCAACCTAACGGGTGGCTGTAGTAGTACACTTGCTAATACTAAGCTAATGATCTAATTTTTTTTTTATATTGGATAATACTCGTTCTCGGTGACAGATGAACATTTATGTTCAAGACAAGTGAATGAAAGTATTATTAACACTTTAATAACTTCCACACAACATAATCACTTGTCCTGGTCCCAAACTAGGATACCCTGTGCTGCGGTAACCCGGCAAGGACATTACAAACATGGAAAGGCACACATTCTGAGGCCAATTGTAAAAATGTACGGCGGACCTCAGTGGGAATCGAACCCGCGACCTCCAGCATGGTAATTAGACGTGATACCGCAGAAGTCCATGAACCATACCAACCAACCGTCATAATAATCTGTGTAGTAAAAAAAAATACCGAGCAAAGCTTGGTCATCCAGGTACTTGGTTTAATAAGAGTATGTAGAATTTACAAAAGTAATTACAAAGTAGTGTAGGCTAGTCCGCACAAGGTTTGCGTGCCATGAAAATCGGTAAATGTCACAAGTGTCAACAGTTGGTAACACTTTTTAATGTGCGTGACGGGACTAAAGGTCAAATCGGCCGAGAATGCGCCTTACCTAACAATTATGCTGTTTCGAAACAGTAATGCCTCATTTTGATATTAAATTTGCCTATTCAAAGGAAGACAGTTGAAATTTTTACAGATAATGTGTTTCTGTTGCCGCTGTAACAACAAATACTAAAAACAGAATAAAATAAATATTTAAGGGGGGCTCCCATACAAGAAATGTCATTTTTTGCCGTTTTTTTGCTCGATATTAATAACGGCAACAGGTAGACGCTTGAAATATTCAAATGTTGTATAGATAATGGTATGGAACCCTTCGTCCGCGAGTCTAAATCACAGTTTTTTTTCAAATTTTATATGATAATAACAACGTGAATTATTAAGTAAACTTAATTTTGGAATTACTTGAATGTTTGCCGGAAGAGATTCTTGATATGTATAATGGTAGCCTATATGCGTCCCACTGGAGGGTAGTTTCCCACTGCGTGTCCACCGTGGATCGGCAATTTCATGCGCTGAGGTATGTGAACACCTCAGACACCCAGGTTTCCTCACGACGTTTTCCTTCACCGTTAGCGAGTGGTATTGCTACTAAAGCTTCGCGAATGTGCATAACTTAAAAAACCGAAGTCAGAAAACAAATTGGTTAACTTGAAAACAAATTGGTACATGCCAAGATTCAAACCCACTTTTTAATGTGTAGTTGTTATGAAAGTTTTAATTCAAAGAAGTTAACGCAGTTAATATGTTATAAGTTACTCAGGGTTACTGAAACTGCTGAAATGATACAATTCTTGAAACACCATTCCAATAAGTGTTTGTTTTCTACAACAACTTTTATTTAACTCTATATTAATGTGTAAGTTTATTTAGGTACATTTATTAAATTTATATGAACTTTTTCCTTTTTTTTGCACGCCTACCAACTCTTTCCATTACCTCCTGCGGTTGACCGGTAGAAAATGCTTAAGGCATTAAGTCCGCCGTATTGTGGGGTTTGAATTAGAAATATCAGAGATTACAGAAATTTATTAAATTCGCTCTTAAAGCACTTTATAAATGTTGCAGCCGCCTGCAAAGCAAGGTTCAAGTCATAGAACAAAATTAGTAAAAGACAGTCTCATTACGTGTTTTTGCGTGTTCTTTACCGGGCCGTGGTATAATAATTCCCACGATAAATTGAACCTTATCACTTTGAAATAAAGCCCAAAACTTAAGCTAGCTATGCCCGTTAAAGTTTTAAAGAGACCAAATGAGTAAATAATGAAATTATAATCTTCAGTAGGCGTTTTTCGCTGATATCATCCCAATAAATCAATAGCAAAGTGAAGTCACTTTACTACAATAATTTGACTAAAATGTTCTTGATGTCAAGTCAATCTATCATTTTGAAGATTTGTTATAAAAACAAACGTACTTAGACGTTTTTTGTTTTATTTTTGCACCTACTTCGATCACAATAGACACTACTTTACAACATGCCTGATAGTATCCACGAGTTGAATGATTGTGTTATAAAAGGTTCAATGTTTAAACGATGCTGATGATTTTATGACATCATAAATAAAGACTATAGAAAATTACGTTATCGTGTATGGTAACGAGTTATTCAAAGTCAAGTTGTTGGTACTTAAATATCCTTGAGCATGAAGATGAGGTTTGTGTCATGGAGTCATTATTTATTTACGAAAACGAAATAGGTACATTCCAATTTATTTCGAATTCGGTTACACCGCGACGTTGTGTGGAATCAGGCCGAGGGCGAAGGACGAGTACTTATTTAAACTTTTAAAGTATCAAGGGCGAAGGCCGAGTTCCGCTGAGCAAAGCAGCTGGCCAAGCACTGCACCGCACAGAAAGGAATTTACAGCTGCCAAAGAATTCGGAGCGCGTGGGCGCGGCTTATTCACACACGGCTGGTTCAACTACGTGGGACTGTATTACGAGAGTAGTGTGATCGGTCGGTCGTCTTCAGTTCGTTCTATATTCAAGATAAGCCTTTCCACAGCAGTTTTTGACTTAAGGGGGCGCCTCACTCGTACAAACTTAGTTCGGTTTTAATTTACAAGCAGCATACCAGATCACTATGAAATTTTAAAAGCATGTTAAAAGAACACATCAATGTAGACACATTGTCCTCCAAAACCTTAAACCTTTCGAACTCAAATACTCTAGCTTTCAACAAAAGGAAAAGGTATCAATAACCATAATTAACTTCGCATGTAACGCAGTCCATAAATATAATGACATACTGTCAACGCGAAATGGAAATTGTTACTATGAGTGAATATAGCCATAGAAATCACGAGAAGACTGACACTTCCTACATGCGAGCCAAAGACAAGAATTGATCGAATACTTTTTAATTATTGACGCATGCAAGTAAATGTCTATCATGCAGGAATTTAGACCGTTCATATTGTTTTAAAAACCTATTTAGAGGCTAAAAATTCCACCCGTGCCGGGACTTGAACCCGCGACCTCTGGCTAACCGTGCCAGCGCTCTCCCAACTGAGCTAATGGGCAAGTGCAAGCATCAGTGAAATTTCGAGCCTCTGTACAAACTTCTCTGTATTACGTACAGGCAGCGACATCTGGGCGAAGCAATTTATATCACTTGAAGCCCCGAGTAACCTACTTTGCAGTTAGGTTTTTACATTGAAATAATAACACTGTACCTACATGATTATATGATGATTATTATGATGGCACGGTTAGCCAGAGGTCGCGGGTTCAAGTCCCGGCATGGGTGGAATTTTTAGCCTCTAAATAGGTTTTTAAGATTGTCCTCAGCACGGGCTACTGCAATAAAAAGAATATAACGTTCATATTGTGAATAATAAAATAATTAAATGGAGGCTGATTAGCAAAGCTTGAGAAAGATTAAGCAAAAACTGGTGGTTTTAGCTCTTACCGATAGTTCTACGAGGTAGCCAAATCGCTATCAGCTGTATCTTAGATAAAAACATTATCTTTACAACAAAGGACTATTAACTGGTCAGTAGTAACTAGAAACCGTCATCGTCAGCTAGTACGGCCTTGCTTTCGGATGCGTACATCCTGCATTTTCACTTCGCGCTTTATCAGAGTAACCTTGCAGTGAGGTAACAATGCATAATTCTATTACGAAATGATTTTATTGCAGATACACATGCTAAGATTTAACTACCAGATGGAGCGTACATCATGAATGCAATATAATATATTTATTACTTTTTGCTTTAGAAACAGTCATTTAAATACTAATATAAGTCTTATCTTATGTTAAATAAATAAACCTCAAGTTTCTCATAATTTCAAATGCAAACATTTTTTAAGGTAGATAAGTAAGACGTCATTCAGGCGGCACGTTCAGGAAAGAGCTCCGAATCAAAAATTCTAACTTTAAAAATAAAAATTAAAGGCCAAACATATAAAAAAATTTACAAAAAACACTCCAATGAAATTATTCAGATTATTCTTATTAACAACACGAATTATTTGTTTCGTTTTATGACACAAAACATATAACACCACTGCCCTTTTTATTTAACATTATTAAAATATAATATACAGCTGAAGGCAAATTATCCATCAGGTGAGAGATATTATGAATTCTAGCTTTGAAATTTTTCTTAAATTTACCTTCCGTAGTCCTAAGTGCAGATGATGATGATGATCATGGCCATCAAGATCATAGTAATCATAACCGACCAATACTGTCTTCTACTACACATTATTGTCCAATGCTGCCTTCAATTGGGACTATATGCGTGGAATAAAGATCCTGTAACACTAAATGCAGATGCTCATCAACATCGTCATCAAGATCATCGTCAACAACGGCAACACACTTCTAAGTCGGTTCAAGCATTTAAAAGGTTTTAGTGGAATAAAGAAGCGAACAAAAATAGAAACTTGAGCCTCGAAAATATTACTCTCCTATTTTGTTTAAGTAGTCTTGTAAAATCAACAATGTAATAGGCCTTCTTGCACGGAACTGCCAATCAGACTGGCCGGTAATAAAAAAAGACTGTCAATCCAAAACTGACAGTTTTGAGGACTCACTACAGTGCAGTTAGATAACATGCGTTGAGTCTCGATAAGCCATCGATCTAAATACGAAACGAGTGTAGAAAGCATTACTGGTTGTACACGGTTAGTTGAGACTGAAACATATTTGAGTGGAGACGAATGACCTTATGGCTACAACCATTATTAAATGGACGTAGTCGGTCCAATCCACCGGAAAAGCATGTTTTATACTAGTATTATTGCCTGTATTACACTTATTTTGTATGATCTTATGGATATCACAAAGGTTTGTTCAGCCTAACGTAATATAGGGCAAAGACAATATTATAACGTGCGGACCGCACTAGATTGCGGTTTTCCTTAGCAAAAAGCAAGTGATATCAAAAAGCATAAAAAAATGATATGATCCCCACTGAAAATCAGTTTTGCTGGTGTTATGCAACCCGTAGCACACACCAGTAAAGTATGCTGAATTGGAGCACCTTTTTAGGGTTCCGTAACCAAAGGGTAAAGGACCCTATTAGTAAGACTCCGTTGTCCGTCCGTCCGTCCGTCCGTCCGTCCGTCCGTCCGTCTGGCACCAGGCTGAACTGTGATAGTTAGACAGTTGAAATTTTCACAGATGATGTATTTCTGTTGCCGCTATAAGAATAAATACTACAAACAGAATACAATAAATATTTAAGGGGGGCTCCCATACAACAAAAGTGATTCTTTTGCCGTTTTTTGCTCGATATTAATAACGGCATATAATATTCAAATGTTGCATAGATAATAGTACGGAACCCTTTGTGCGCGAGTCCGCCTTGCATTTGGCCGGTTTTTTTTAGTTGTCACAGAAGCACCTGAGGCGTTTGGAGTCGGGGGTGTCTGGGTGCCACACATTACTTTATGGCACCCGGCTGCCTTCGATTCTTTATGCCTTACATGTTCTCTTCACGATTGCTGTGTTTTAAATTTTTTTTTGTTGACGTTCGTGCATTTTGTTTGTTTACCTTCGTGTTTATTTTGTGTTTCTGTGACAATTTAAATAAATGTCTTCTTTCTCTCTTTCTTCTAGATCGTTAGTTTAAGATAACGGACTAAAAGACTACGGGTCTTATTCATAAAAACACGATTGATCAAAACGCCGATTAAAAATTTTACAAGGAGAAGTCGTAACCACAGTTTAAATAAACTGTCTCTTAGGAGTGCTTTAGAGGAATCGTGTTTTTATCAATAAGACCGTAAGCCTAGAGGACTATATTTCAAAAAAGTACTATCTTATGTCGGACGCTCTCTACTACATCCGTTGATGTAATGCTCACAAACAAGAGCCTGATTAATTATCTTATTAATATCGCATTTCTTTTCCGCCGCCATTGTGCGGTGACAATGGCGGACCTGCGCGCGCGCAGAAAAAAGCGTTACGTAAAACGATAGCGATCTCTGAGCTTTGTGTGCTGGTGTATGCTTTTTGGCAATTTTCGGAGGTGTTAAGAGGTGATCTCGTTTATGACGTATGAGAATTTTTGGCGTATTAAGTTCTTACAATTCTTTGAATGCATTGTTATGAAAAATAAGTAATCGGAATAATATTTGATTTTAAAAGTTTAATTCGGATTCAACGGATGAATTCGAATTCAGTTTTTTCGGAACATATTATGTCAAATATAAATTGTGACTTTATTAGACTCCAAATTTAAAAACAAAAACACCGCAACGTACTGGGAATATCCTCATTTTTTGGAGTTCAAATAAAAAAATAGATGACCATAGTACGATCTAAATAAATAAGTAAGCAGCAGGTAAGTAAAATAATATCTTTCCAAATGACAAAAATTATATAATGCGTCATTAGACCGATATTAAAAAAAAAAGTTGTGTCGATGTCGTGTCAATGTCATGTTTGACGTCTCTTTAGGAGCATTATAATATTATCAAAATTTTGTTTCCTTTGTATATGTCCTTATGTAAATACTTTTATTTTATCTTAGTTCATATTATTTATTTCTTTATTTTCTTTCCCAATGTTATTAACAGCTGATCCCTTTTCCCAAATTCCGTTCCATTTTCATTTTGTAAAATAAGTTCTGTTTCCCTACCTTTATCCTGTTCTTCAAAAACTTGACACTGGCGTAAGCACAAACCGCGCAGAGCAACAATAAAAAAAAACATAACATGCTTAGGTGGCCCATTTCTCAAAATCGTAATTCCGTCGTTTTTGTTCCGGATAAGCGAAATGTTCATACACTTATCGGCAGTCCTAGGCAGTAACTAGGCAATCTAAGTAGATAGTTGTAAAGAAGAAATTAACAAAGTACATAACTCAACAGTAATTGCTGAAGAATTATTCACTACACATATAAACTCTACAGCAGTTACGAGTTTATGACAGCTCTTGACCCAAGGTGAGAGATCCGTCTATATTTGTTTATTTTAACCTCAAGGAAAACTTACAGCTAAGCTTAGTATTGTATACATTTTGATAATAAAAAACGAAAAGCTAATAACAATTTTTCACAAATTGAGACTAATTAAATTAAGTATTCTGATTAAAAACCTATCTAGAGGCTAAAAATTCCACCCATGCCGGGTCTAGAGGCTAAAAATTCCACCTATGCCGGGACTTGAACCTCTGGCTAACCGTGTTAGAGGTCGCGGGTTCAAGTCCCGGCATGGGTGGAATTTTTAGCCTCTAAATAGGTTTTTAAAATTGTCCTCAGCACCAGTTAGTGCAACAAAAAGAATATAATTCTCATTAAATTCACAGGTTTAAAAAAAGGGAAATTTTAAACAATGCATACCTTATTATAATAGCTATTTAGAACCGATTTTTGACTAAACAGTACCTAGACCAATTTTCTTCTTTTAGGGCTTGAAAAATTCACAGATAAACACAGAATGTTGGCGAAAAAATAGTGCCTAAAATCTAGTATCAACATTGACCTTTGTTTGAAAATGCAAATTAGTCATTATGTGCAAACGCTTGAATGTATAATCGGAATTCGATTAGGCTAAACTAGTTCTTATATCAACGTGACATTAAAATTAGGTACAGCGTTACAGACTAGTTTCATTTAAGCTATGAAATCGACTATAAGGAGTAGCTTTATTTGGCATTTTGGTATTTGCCTATTTGAGAAAATAGAGAATTTTACATAGTTCTAGACGCGCTGAATAAACAGATTTCGACAAGAATCTTTACACTACGAAGTGGTATTACGTATGTAATACATAGTATATTATGTTGATTACAATATAAGTTGCCGATGATTATGTAATAATGATGACAAATTCAAAATGGCAATGCTGACTATACGCAATGGCGAAATGAAAAACCAAATCGTCAAAATCGGAAAATGATTGATTTAGTCCAAAAGTAGTTAAATACAAAGACCAACGAAGATATTGCGTATCGAATCATGAGTTAATTTTTGACATTAAAAAGTCGATTTGGCTGACTTTCCAAGCAACTAATTAAATAGAATTAAATAGTGAGCACCGTTGCTCATATCTGGCAAACGCTTATCCTCAATGACTCTTTAGGCGTTGAGAAATAGCCTATCCGAAGAGCACACTTGAAAATTTTCTAAACTCAGCCCATAATATAGGTACTTTAAGACGCAGCCCAACCCAGTTCTTCATTTTCATTCTCGCGGCCTATTTTTTCGATGTTTCCATGCCCAGTTGAATAGTAGGGGCACCTGACGGAGATCGGAACAGCACGGCGTTAGTCTTGAAGATGCCCTTGATCTTGTTCAGATCCATTCCGAGGCCAACAAATCGGGAGGCAGTGTTAAGGTCTCGAAACATCCTACTGAGTTCTTGGGTCAATTCCGCCATTATAAACATATCATCGGCGTAGAGCTTGAAGGCGAATAAATCTTAATGCCTTGTCCAGCCCAATCCTTATTCTTTAATGCATCTAATACACTGGTGAAAAAATTGACAGCTAATTTCAAAATTGTTTGTAGAATTAAATTGGGAATATAGTTTTTAACTTACCTACCTATATTCATATTCTACGCATATTATAAGCGGTTTTTTTAGCCCATATACGTCCGACTGCAGGGCACAGGCCTTCTCTCAGAGAGAGAGAGAGAGAGAGAGAGAGAGTATGGGCTTAATTAACACGCGGGCTCACGGTACGTAAATAGGCTGCTTATGAATACATGAGCCCACTGGATCCCCTTAATAGATGTTCTCCTACGTAAAAGTAGTAAGTCTGAGCTCCCACGGTGGTACGGCCGGGTGCCGTAAATTAGTGTCGATCTTGAGTAAAAGTGGTCGCGGCGTGCCCTCCGATAAGACAGTTGTACTTTCTATCGGTTACTCTCCCTAGTTCAAGACGAAGTACAGCCAATCAATTGTTGGAGCAATAGGAGATTTTAGTTTACATCTTGTGCTAGTATTTTATTCCGTACCTTTACAGAATTTTTATACATGTTTAGGCACTATACATTTGAATGTCGTGAAGAGCCCTAAGGGCTCTCACACATAAACACGGTACGACGTCGCGTCGTGTTACGACACTTTCATTTTGGCTTTTATTTGGCTTAAATTAGTATAACTAATCGCGAATATCTGGTCAACTCATAACTAATCGTGACGTATTCAACTCAGAGCTAAATATTGGTTCAAAATTTCGCTCAAATTAAAGCCAAATTAGGGCGTCCTAGCACGACGCGCCGTCGTATCGTGTTTATGTGTGAGAGCCCTAAGGAAGATTTTTTTGAGAATTTTCAACTGATTACGAAAGAAAATATCAAAAAGTCATTACATTTCATCCCCGAAGGGTCGATAGATCGCAAACAAAAAAAAAAATTTGAAAAAAAAGAAGAAATAAGTTTCAGTTTCGCTTCTACTTTCGGGATATTGCAGGTTTCTGGGTAAAAATATATTTTATTCATCATCAGCCCCTTGACGCCCACTGCAGGACACAGGCCACCCTCATGGTTTTCATAACCATGAGGGGTTGTGCCATAATCGCTACGCTTGGCAGGCGGGTTGGCAATCGCAGTATGCGGTTGGAATCTCAGGAAGATGCTGCTGCCCGTCTCCTGGTAATTTATTTCCTTAGTCGCCTTCTACGACATCCACGGGAGGAAATGGAGTGACGCTATTCTTAATCCGGCGCCACGCGGAATATATTTTATTAGTAGACTTAAAAATAATTCTTAGATCTATCTTAGTCTCATCATCATTATTGTCGCTTGAGGATGTAGAATGAAACTCACTTGACCACACGAACAAAGACGGTTTATTAGATCATGTCACTCCTATATAAGGGAACGTAAAAAGCAACGATACCGCGTTTTAAAAGACGTCTAACGCCATCTAGTGACACTTCTTAGAACTAAATTAACTTAGCAATATTTTCTATTGGGGAACGGGACTAGCTAAATTATACATGTTTAAACTCAGATAGGAGGCTGGTGACCCAGCAGTGGGAACACGTAAGTAACAGACTCGAATTTGGACAATTATCACCTTATCTACTTAACATAGTCTTGCATCAATTTAATAATTGATTACGTTGTATCGAATATAAGTAGATTATTTATTACAGTAACGGTTTTCCATCATACGTCATACGTCGGATTGTAAGGAGATTAATGTTTCCATTGGAACATAATAAACCACTTTCGGCCATTATTTATCTTTGGAATAACCATGTTGCAATAATCAATCCTGGTGTTTCGTTAAACACTTACTAATTTCATGTTTATTGCACTGAAAACCTCATACATTTTGTTTTAGAGATAATTGCAGCTTTGATTGAGTATACCCGATTCAACGTCACCGACACGAACGTGACAGTGAATGAAACTGAACTATCCGGGACGTCATCGACCGATAAGAGCAGATTATTCCTGATTAAAAAGTTTCGATTAAAGCAATGCTTGTGGATTAGTATTATATTGTTTTGTTTTGTGTGCGTACACACACTCACGTACACACGCATACACTCAATTGCATAGGTACATCATTTATGAGTACCTAAAATATTGTTGAGTTATTCAATTTAAAAGTATATTCCAATTTAAGTCTTATTGTTCTTAGTGATTCCCAAATCTGGTTTACCACATTTTTATTTCCACGTTACCGAGTTCATCATCAGCCACTTGACGCCTACTGCAGGGCACAGGCCTCCTTCGTGGTTACCGAGTTGCCTACACATTAATTGGAGGGCACTGAAACTAGTAATACACGATTTTTCCCAGCACAGGTATCAGAAGCATGCATCAAAAATTTCTCAAAAACTTTAATTTGACGTTACATTTTTGTAACAAGATATAAAATTGGTTTTTGCATGTATTTTGTGTCAATAAAGATTATTTTTATTATAGCCGATTCAACGTCATCGACACGAACGAGACGGCTCAGTTTCATCCACTGTTCGGTTCAGTTCGGTAGATTACAAAATCATAGAAGTTTTCACTTCTATCGTGGGGTCACACAACCTCTTTCTCATTGTTTCTGTAGAGGCATTTTTATGGTGACAGCACCACACACGCTTCAATCAATGAGCCAATTTACAAAGACTCACCAGCACAAAGCTTTCCCGAATGAAAGCGATATATCATTACGTACTTCCGCTGTGGCTGCACATCAATCACTGCATTAACACGAATTGTGTTAGCCATCAGCTTTGAAGGCAAATTGTAACTAATTTATTACATTCATTATTAGAGGCTCGTACGCTTGTGGCTTGGTCGTAATAACTATAGGCGTAGTTCAATAAACAATGCAGAGAAAGGGTTCAAATACGTTTTATGAATTTACACTACAAGCTGCAGTGTAAAATTCTCATATAAATTTATTTACGACGTCCAAATATTTTCACTTTGTTTTTATCACTTCACAGTAAGTTGGTACTCTATAAAGATCGATCTTTATAACAATAACATTCGCTGTAGAACAGTGTTCGATATATATCTCTATAAAAGTGATGTAGATTTATACATTTTATTAACCGATTGAGAGGTTATTGTACGCAGTACTCGCTAGCCGTGAAGGAAAAAATCGTGTGGAAACCTGAGCGTCTGGGGTGTTCACGTATCTCAGCGCTTGAAATTGCCACAATTAAGTAAACCACGGTGGGCACGCGTGGTAGTTAAGTCCATACTCCCTCCCTCTGAGAGAAGGCCCGTGCCCTGCAGAGTGACTTATAAATAGAGGCTACATAAAAAACAGAACCCTTAATCAATTAATGCCCGGTTCCCATATTTAAAGAATTGTTATTGGTAATCGGTAACTTATCCTTAACAAGCGTCGCGTAACTTGAATAGCTGGTCGACGTTTAAAAAATTGTTAGGAACTTTACAAATTGTTATTTCCATACATTTATCGTGCGGTACGTTGTTCGGCACCGTTTTTGAGAGGAATACCTTGAGCAGACATTTTAACCATTCGTAAGCAAAACGAGTCCTTCTTGCATATAGAACCGGACATAAGAGACTAAGAGATCTAAAATAGTTTTGTTTTGTTTAGTTACACACACTCACGATTTTTAATGCAGAAATTATTCAAACTCGAACTTGTCACAGCGATTGACAAAAAATCCGCCAAGCACGCAGGGTGTACGTTTTTAATTTGGAACGAAAGGAATACGCAATTGAGGTCCTTTTACAGAACCGGCGAGGTCAGAAGGCGGTCAGCCATCAAAGCAACTAGACTACAGACTTGACTAAGCAATTGTAAGTCTTGCATACGTGGAGACAAGAAGTTAATTTGATCGAACACGATGTAGACGAGCTATCAATCTCAATAAGACTACCCAAAGATTTGCGAGAAACTAGTGGCCAATAACATCAAAAGAAAATCAATTTCGCAAAGGCAAACAATCAATTTTGGCCTGATGACTGGACCACTTTATTCGATCGAGTGTTAAATTAATCAATTTAATGACGAAACTGGGGCATCACTTAATCGTAGTTCACATTTTAAAAACTCGACCAAGTGTACTGAGTGTGCAATGCAATAAAACCGTACAAGAACCTATTGTCGATATTCCTATTGATTAGACATTAACGTTCAGGCACATACATTGCTTCTGGCCCCACACTAGGATACCCTGTGTCGTGGGAACCAGAAACAGCGACCTCACAAACATGTAAACATCCAAGACCTAGAGTTTTTTTTTATTCCCCAGCTGGGATTCGAACCCGGGACCTCTCGCATGGTATGCAGATGCACTACCGCTGCGCCACGAGGTCGTCCAAAATGATAGTTTTACTTATGTAAGAGGTTTTTTTGTGTTATTTTTAATTTATTATTATTTTCAATATTGATTATTTTTAACTCAACTAGTTAATCTCACCATGTAACTCTTAAACATTTTTATACCACTGTCGGTCTTTGTTTAGTCCCTAAGTAAAAATATGATCCTGTACCCGTCGCCAACTTTGAACACTGTCAACTTATTGTAACCAGGTCCTCACTATACAGATTTCCGTCTAGTGTGAGGTCCAACGGTAACCTCTCTATTGTCAATGGCAACCATTTTCTATACCAATATTAAGATTATCATACTTTTAAGTAATTGAGGAAATGTTTATTTATTAGCAAGTGGTTTAAATAATTTTTTTATCTTTATATCTTTTTATCTTTTTTTTTTAGGTTAAGCGACAACTTAACTAAAATTCCTACGTTTTTTATATGTGATTCACCACATAATTTTTGCTAATAACATAACACATAACTTAAACTCGTTTCCTAGTCTATTGTTCTACCCACTGGGCTACCACCGCTTGAAGGAAAATATCGTGAGGAAACCCGCGGCTTCGTTGGCTCCGCACGTATTGCCTTGTCTTTCCTGTGGGCTAGGCCGACTAAGCTATCAGGATGGTATAGGTTCTGGGCAAGCCTACTCCTACTCCATCTAAAACTATGTCCCAGGTACTGCAGCATCCGAGTGGTTCCTTCACCCATCTAGTGTGAGTGAAGGTGCCACGGGACGCTGCATAAATAATTTCATCACGTAGATGCAAAGGCCAAAGTCAACTTAAACTCACTCTTGCATCCCGGAGACTTGCCGAGATCCTGACTGACCTCTTTCGCTTCATCAACATTCGGTTTCGGATACTATTTATCCTGCCCTTTGCTAATACATTGCTTTATAGATGAATGTTATAGTGGTAGGTATTTTCTACCTTTACAACACAGGTGAAGTGCGATAAAATTTGGTACATCCACACATTTTGGGCTTTAGACGCGGAAACTTTCGCACTTTCGCTAAATTTGTTAACAAACAAACACATAAACGTGACAAATGATATAGGACGTAATATACTTGACATTCTTGTACCTCCAGCTTAGTGAAACACAATGACGCTGGCATTTAAGTGTTCCATTGACCAGATGAATTATGTCACTGAAGGCCGCTCGCGCTCGTGGGCGCGGAGAATCGATTTTTGTATCGATTCTCGGCTCGTTCTTGCATCGATTCTCACAGGAGTAGTAAATCAGTTTGCTGTCTAACAGTATCCAATTTAATATGATCTAGAAATCAGTGTACAGTTTGTAATGAACACCAAAATGTTACAGTACACTTGGTTTGAGTACAATCCGATGCATTATTTTGCCATTTACCTATAAATCTTGTTTGTATAGCCTATATCACTGTGATTGGTCCCATAAAATATCCGTATGACAAAATTACCCCGAGCAAAAGCTACATTGGTGTGTGAAAGAAGGCCAAACCTACAAACAAACATTCGCATGCATTAGTAAGAATTTTAAACCATACACAACTGCATGCAGTAACGCTAGTAAAAAAAAAGATTTTGTTGATCGTTTTTGCAAAAAAGTGTCAGAGACCCGTGGCCGTCAATGTAAGGCCAAAGACCCAGGAGTTTAATTCCAAAAACGGCCGTTTTGGTAGTAATGCTATCTTGTCCCAGCAGGGCCCCGATTATGTTAGTGCATTGTAGTATAATGATAGGTACACTGTCGGATCACGTGACGTGTTTTTTCGTACCATTGACGCCTAAAAGGTTTGATAGGTGTGCCCGCGGAGACTTAAAGCAGCCATGAAATGAAATCGCCATGTCATGTTACTACAATGCATTAAGAGAATCTAGGCGCAGTTGTCATGTTACTACAATGCATTAAGAGAATCTAGGCCCTGCTCCGTGATCCTAGGTTCTCGGTCGTGAGTCCTAAAATAATTTAGTTGTTACTATGATTAACGGCAGTTAATTGATTAGGGCTCAGACTTTCGCATGTAAGTTTTTCTGCGAGTGAAAAAGGTTAGTGACACTCATGAGACAAGAAACGTCTGTCACTTTCATGTATTTTCATTTGGGGAAAAAGAAAGGTGAAAGAAAACCGAACATCGGATTGGAATATACTTTAATTATGAAGAACTCGAATTGAGGAAGATTAAGCTCCATTATGATAAAGAAAAATGCGTTTGTAAATCGATAGTATCTTCCCGTTGATGTGAGATAATGATTTGCTCACAATACTTACGCAACATAAGTTTTGTATTGCACGTGGAATTTATTGTATTTGTGACTAAGCATGACTGCAATATGGCTGATTAATTCTTCCGATGTCTTTAAGACGCCTTTAAATTTAACAAGAAATTAAAAGTATTAATTCTTAAATTAAGATAATAAATGTAAAAAGGTAAAAAGGGCCTACCAACACACATACATAGTATACTCACACATTTATAGACTTGCACATACCCTCACTCTACACACACACACACACCCAATTGTACACAACACAATAATTATTAAACTAATAGTTTGTTATTATTTAAACATGGCTTGTTCTTCTTTTGAAATGGCTTGTCTCAGGCTTTTATATTTTTGCTTTCTTTAATACTTACTTTATTTTTTGTCTGGTACACTGTTTATCACTAATTTGCATTCAATGGGGATTGTTAATTTTTTTTATATTGTCGTTTAGTGAAAACCATTTCGAGGAATAGGGTTACTGATCACTTCTATCGATTTATTTAAGTAAAATAATGACGGATTATTAGTATTTATCGCAAAAACTGTATAACCTTCATTTGCACTTCAATGACGTCACTATCGTCATCATTCGGCCTAGATCCATTGCCATAGAATAAAAAAAACTTAAACAACTGTCAACTTGACAGTAGAGGTGAGTATTTACGTATTTAAGCACAGATTACTTACTGTTTATGCATGAAAAACGCAACATAATGCCATCAATGACGTCATCCTTACCAAACTCTTAGAATTTTTAAATAATTAATAAAAAAATTATGGTAGCAAAAATTTTAAAAATATTCAATTTGGTATCTTAAATTAGTCTATATTTTCGATATCTGGAATAAAAAATAGGGGTAAAAAAAAATGAACAATCCCCATTGTAACACTTAGGGGATCTCACTTGCTCCTAGTTTTCCTAGTTCGAGACCAAGTGCTTCAAAATTCCCCATGGCAAATTGCATTTCTCAATAAAGATATTCGTATTTGTATTATTCGATGATCAATTTGGTAATTAGTCGGGCTACCAATAAATGACAACCAATTTAAAATAGGTACGTCCGAATCTTTTAGACAGTTGGTCTGCAGCAGGTCAATCTCTACATTTTTGTTGCATAGTCGCCCGTAACGTAACTGAGTAGGGTACACGTGCATGTTGACATGCTGTCAACATAACAACACTCTGAGAGAAGGCAGGTGCCCTACCGTGGGTCATACTACTGGGTCAGGCTACTCTCTATTTGATACTTATGCTACGCTATTTGAAACGGCACATTGACCGATTAGGGCCTCAATTCTATTAGTGCATTATAGTTCAATGACAGATACACGGCCGGGTGTTGTGACGTAATTTTTTATAACCACTGAAGAAGGTATCGTACACGTATCAAACGTGTGCGCGCGTAGTCTTGAAGCGGAAATGAAATGAAATCGGCGCGTTCATGCAATTGTCATTGTAATAATACAATAGCAGAATTGGTTAATCTGCTATCGACAGTATAGTAGATTATCATTGTTTGATTTTCGCATTATTTGTATACTAGCGGACCCGGCAAACGTTGTTTTGCCATATTAATTACCCTACGACCTATTCTCAGACTTACAAACAAACACTTGTGTCGCTAGATTTTTATTTAATAGATATAATTATAAAGTTGCTCTATCGCTTTGACAGCTCTCTTTGATAATTTGATTCCTTGCTATCCAAATACCACGTCTCATCAGTAACTTAAAGGTTTGAAGGGAGTGGTGTTGTTTGATATTGAAGGGCCGTGACCGGAGGGTCAAGCGTCGAAAAATACCTCAAAACACGTTCCGTCACCTTATTAGGTTGACGACAGTGTGTATTTATACAAGTTGCCCTGGGGATTGATGATAATACACGAAAAAACACTATTTTGTGTAGTTTTATATGAAGTTGGCAGTATAGAACTGTCTGCGAAAGCTAATGTTAAATAAAGTAATTACGGGCAGATATACTAACGTAACGTGTAACGTTTACATCGTGAGGAAACCTGAGTGTTTGAAGTGCTCACATACCTCAGCGGTTGAAATTGCCAATCAGCGGTGGGTACGCGTGGTAATGGCACGCTTGGTAATGAAGCCCTTACTCTCTCTGTGAGAAAAGGCCTGTGCGCTGCAGTGGGTCGCATATAGGCTAAATAAAAAAAAAGTCCTAACGCGAGTGTCATTCCACAAAAATAAGCAATACTTTAAAAAATATATATACAAAGGAATAATTGACTGTTATTCGTTTGTATTTATTTTGTTTTCTAATAATGTTTCTGGTTTGCCTAAATATGTAAAGGTGGTACCTTTAGTAGAATAATTGAACATTACTTTATTCCTAAAGACCCACCAACACTAATTTATCGCGAACTATATTGAATCCTATTCCGGTAGCCTATGACGACCTATTAACAAGTGATAATAAACTTTAGTGGCAGTTCACCACTTTGATCGTAGATTGCATGCGGTAAAACTGTATAGTGAATTGCTCAAAATTATGCGAATGAGAGACACCGTGATTTGTGATTTGCCAACACAACTAATAAGTGAAAATGAAAAGTCTCTCAAGAAATATTATCCAAATATTACATATCACATTTTTATATGTTCTGTACTTGATTGAGGGAATTTACGATTAAAAACAACTTAAACTCACGCCTTTATCCCGGAGAGGTAGGCAGAGGACCAGGGTTTGCCACTAGCCACGATCCTGACAGTCCTCTTCCATTTCATAAACATTTTACGAATAAAAAGGGACAAATAAAACACTGGGCTTCCTGATAAGATCATGCACTCACTTCAAGAATATAAAAACTATTAAAGTACTGTACTGTTCTTATGTTCGTAGTGTCCTTGAGTATGCTTCTTCGGTATGGAACCCTCGTTATGCTCAATACGTAAACAGGATAGAATCGATTCAAAGACGGTTTCTAAGGTACTTACAATTTAAAACCAAGGCATGTGACAGCAACTACAACGGGCGCTGCATTAGACATCACATACTTCCTTTAGAAATTAGACGTACGATAAGCGACATCGTATACCTTTTCAAAATTGCAAATGGGTATGTAGACTCAGCGGACTTACTAGCCAATATAAGATTGGTAGTCCCCTACTCTTCTGATACACGTAGATCCCTAAGATTGTATGTTCCCCGCGCGAGGACCAACTATAACCAAAACTCCTTTCTGATCCGAGCATGTAACCTATTTAATTCAATAAGCAATAGCGTAGACTTGTTTAGTACGAAACGCAACGAATTAATCAAACACTTTGTGGACAACTTCGTTGAGGCTGTGAACAATCCTGTATTGAGATCTCTGTAAGAAATACAAGACTTTTTCTCGATCTGCATGTAACATCATCTAGCTCTGTATCAATTTAAAGTGTTAATAATTTAAACATTGAAGAAGCAACAATTAACCTAACCAAAATTAGAACCCTCTTTTAAATTTAGTGCTAACTGCGAGACTAATCCATGGCTTTTTTGTCTCATTGATTTACTTACTGTATTTTACTACTGTAAGCTGTAAGATCTCCAAATGTAAAAATAAAAATAAATAAATAAATAAATAATAATAAATAAAAACCGGCCAAGTGCGAGTCGGACTCGCGCACTGAGGGTTCCGTACAAATTTGTAGGTAGGTACTTACATATTATAAATAGTTCAGGAATCGAGTCTCGCAGCTTTTTCCGAGTTTTTCCGAACTTCAAAGAGTAATTTTTACTATTTTATTACAAATGTATAGTTATATTCTTTTTGTTGCACTAATCCGAGCTGAGGACAATTTTAAAGACCTATTTACAAGCTAATCATTCCACCCATGCCAGGACTTCAACCCGCGACCTCTGGCTAATACAGAGAAGTTTGTAAAGAGGCTTGAAATTTCGCCGATGCCTGCACTTGCCCATTAGCTCATTTGGGAGAGCGCTGGCACGGTTATGTGGCACCTGATAAGCCTCTAAATAGGATTTAAACAAATGTATATTTTTCAGATTTTTCTCTGTATTTGTAGTATAAGACTTACTTGCCAAATTTCACATGTATTTTCTATAAATTTTGATTCCCTTGAGTGTCGAAATATACGTTTTTTGCGGCATAAACGACCCTATTTTTACTTTAACTTTGACGTTTGATTTTTTCACAGCTTCAAGGGACTATAAAGTATAATATGGTTTTAATTTCAACTCGATACCTCTCCACGTTCCCGTGATAAAGGGTCTTGACAGACAGACGGACGGACTACAAAGTGATCCCATAAGGGTTCCGTTTACAGCATATCATATAATCATATACAGCGGCCAGTGGCACCGTCATTCAAACTATTTCAATTCAAATTCTATTCAATTAAAAATAATATTCAAAGTGGCACAGAAACTGCGACTTGATGAACGTTACAAGTTGAACTAGGTGTCCATTTCAAAATCTAGATCGTTAGATCACTGGAACTAAATAGGTGAAGGGACCACCCGGACGCTGCAGTGTCTGGGACATTGTTTTTTAAATGGATAAATAAATAAATGAATAAATAAATGCATAAACAAACAGTAAAAGTCCATGTCCATGTAAATAAAACACCTACTCATTTCTCAGTAGTAAGTATCATGTTACAGACGAATGAAAACATCAAATGCAATAATTTATAGCAAACACATGCGTATGCGCAATGAGGAAGAGCATATTTGGATGATAACTGTCATCGTTAAGATGATTAAGTGATCAATTGACGAAATAAAGCGCTAGAGAATAAACAAACAAGATGTTGTTTAAAAAAATGCATTATTACAAGTTGCCCTTCTAAGATGTTGGGAAATGAAAAGGGAAAACAAAATAAGAAAGAAACGAAATAAGATGTCAGGGTAAATTTCTCTCCGTTGTGGCTATTTGTATGTGACGGTTTGAACATAAAATTTGATTACATTCTTTATTGTACTAATCCGTGCTAAGGACAATTTTCCTTAAAACACGGACAAAACGAGGTTTTCTAAAAATGAAACCTAGCTAGATCAATTTATCGCCCCCGAAACTCCCTGCATAGGTACAAAGTTCATTAAAATTGTTGGACCCGTTTCCGAGATTCAGATTATTTATATAGGTATATGCACTATCAAACGGCACTATCAAACCTCGTAGTATGTTCTCCTAATATTTTGGTCGTTTCGTAGCGATCCGGCAGGGGTATGTAAATGAAAACCAAACTAAGCTTGGGATGTCTGGAAGAGATCACTTTTAGTGATAAGGCCGCTGTCTGTACTGTATTGTCTTAGATGAAAAATATATATGTAACTTCCTTTTTTATGTAATCTGACCTTTTAGATATGGATTTTTTTGTTGTAGAGAAAATAAACGCGTTCCCACCATAATATATTGGCGATTTCAAGCTCTAAATGTCTGAAAACCTTAAGTACTTAGGTTTCGCCACACCCCTACCAACGATCTCGAAACGTCTTTCACGTAGCCTGCTGCGTCTGAGAAGGGATAATCTGCGCAAAGCTGTGGCAATCCTCCTATCAGGCCACTGCTCTATAAATAGACATTTCCACAACATGGGACTAACCGACAGCCCGCTTTGCCGGGGATGCCTCAAAGAAGAGGAAACACCCGCCCACGTGACCATTCACTGTGAAGGCGTGGAAAAGCAACGGACCGCCATCATTGGGAAGCTGGGATCCCCTCAGGAGGCCTGTAGTGACATAAGAGCACTGCTGGCCTTCTGGAAAGAGATAGGCTGGCTGGAGTGAGCTCACAGCTTTGCTACCTACAATGGCCCAACCATGAGGCTAAGTGCGGAAATCTCAGGTCTAACTAACTAACTAAGGTTTCCCCACGATGTTGTTCTTTCCAGTCAGCAAGCCACATTTTTACCACAAATGTCGAAAGAACCTGTTGGTTCGTGCGAAAATTTGAACCTAGAACCCCACGCACGAGAAACAACTAGTCTATCCACTACGCTACGATCGCTCTTAACTCTTATCGCGCATGACATACGTGCGAGTGTCGAACAAAAGGCGTGTCTACAAGTGACGCTGACTGTACCGCGACTAATGTAAGGAACTAGTTTGTTGCACTTGCTCCGCTTAGGACCGGTTGAACGTACGTAGGTAGATGGTGTACGAAATCAATAGACACTGAACCACAGAGTAATAATATCAGACAGATGGTAAGAGTCACTGAATAAATCCCCGAGGTTATAGGTTCAAGCGTTGGCGGCGGAACAACAAAATTTACGTAATTTTCCATGCGTTTACCTCAAATAGGTAGGTCATCGGCAATAGTTGATTTTTATCTACAAAACTGTCAGTCCAGCATGGGTAGTACAATGGCACAAGTCACGCGTTTTGTGGCGTTAAAATGTCAGAATTTGACAGTTATTGTACTGGAACGTCGCCACTTCTGACATGCGCGACTAGCGTCTTCGTACTACCCCGTGCACTTGTTAACAGCGAATAGTTTGGCAATCAACTCGTGTTTCATTTTGTATTATTGTATGTAGCACCTGATAACTATCAGTGACACCTGATTTAGATGCGGCTGGCCACAGCGTTCGTAATGGCTTGAGCAATTGCCTGGCGGTGCCTAAACTTTAATTGAATTTGCGATGTTTCGGCTATGACTACCGTACTTTTTGCACGATTCTAAAATTAAAAAGTGAAGCAGCTGGCAAATTACTGAAAATTACCGATGTCAGAAAGGAGGTGGATTACATTGGATTGAGTTTATTTTGCTTCTTTAATCAAGAGAAAGAAATTTGTCAGGATCATGTCAAATTGCTGACCCAGGGACCTTATGAAAAATGCAACTTTTTTCTTTTTAATCTGTGATGCAAATTATGGGAAGTGGCGAGATGGTCGTAAATCTGTATCTCAAGATACAATAATAATAAAGAGCCATGCATTTCTAGTGTCCATTACTCAGTGGCAGGAAATTACGAAAGTTTTCAAAAAAATTACTGTATTTGTCACTCGATTTGAGTGAATTGTCGGGCTAAAGCGCGACGTTGACGACCGTTCGGAATATAACGCTGCTTCATAATAAGGGCCTAGAGCTCTATTTTTGAATCACTCGTATCGTGTCGAGCGCTCGATTTCTACTGATTTTCGTTCGACATCTGAAATTCCGTATTTTTGAATCACTCGACTGCAACGAATGGTCCTTACCACTCGTCTCGCATGGCGATCGGTAGATTAATTGTCAAAAAACGATAACTGTGTGTTGGTACTGTTTGTCATTCTGAGTGTCAACAATCAAAAAGAGTTGACAGTATATAGTTTTTGTTTGTAACAAAAGACAAAGATTTTTTATTTAAACAGCCAATAAAACAGTGTTTTACGTTCCGTTTCTGTTACGGTAGTTTCCGGTTTTTTTAATTTCTGCGTGAAATGGATAAAATACAATACTTCAAATTGTACTGGCAACACTTCAGGCGAACGATTCAAAAATACGGAAAAACGACATCATGCGACTTAGAAGACGAGTGTGACTTAAGTCGCATTCGACGATATAATTTCATACGAGTGATTCAAAAATAGAGCTCCTGGTGTTTGCCAACCTCTTCGGGATACAGTTTTCCGGTTTCAATTATTGTTAAATTTAGACAGCATGGATGATTTGCTCTTTGTAATCCATTGCTGTTGACTAACCTTATGGTGTTGCAATATTTATTTATCACTATGGGCAACTTTGTGAAAGGAATAAACTATATTGTTATCTTATCTTAATCTGCAGGCATCGTCTACATACACAATAGCTTCGAAATAAGTTCAGATTTTTATTCGCCATTGAGTGAAAAATATTCGAACAGTCCAACGTACAATATTTTTAACTAGTCATGATTACGTCTCACTATTTCTGCCTCAGACCTTTTGATTTCAATCCCTCCTTGTAGTTTTACCGGCCTTTATTATTCTTTCCATCCGGGTAAAAACTTGATCAATCGTCATTTATATCACGATAAATAGCTATGGTTGCTGGTTACGGCTTACCGTAGTACCAGGCAACCTAGTTCGAGAACAGATTTGTCCCATTGACACAGCTGTTGTCGGGAAGTGAAGCAGACTTCATCATCATCATCATCAGCCATTTGACGCCCACTGCAGGACATAGGCCTCCTTCATAGTTTTCATAACCATGAAGGGTTTTGCCATAATCGCCACGCAGACTTATCGGAAAGTTATTATCAGTTATATTATAGGGCCGGTTTCGGAATTGAGAATATTGAAATCTTTTCTAACGACAAGTCGAAATATTTGTAAATTTTTCACCGTGACATATTTGTCAGTGAAATTTTTTATTAAACAAAATATTGTCAATTGTCGGATTGTCATCATAGATGGATGGATGGATGTCACTGGTAGATGGTGTCTACAATGAAATGAGGATGCTTTTTAAGACCGTTTTTAAGGTTATTTAAAATAGTGCTGATGCCTATACCAAGTTGTCTAAAGTAGCGTTGACGCCGATTCCATTTTCTAGATATTTTGGACTTGACACACTATACAAATTTTCATATAATGAGACTTGTCTGTTGTTAGGTAATATATTATTAGCCGCAATACTTTATACCGCAATACTTGTTAGCTTGTCTCAGGGCAATAACTTTTCCGGCCTGTAATTTGGTATTTGAGTAAAATTTTCTCCGAGCTGAAGGATCGTTTACACTATGTTTAGAGTTTGCAAACAACAGAATTTACATGTACGATGGTTTTGTTTTATTTTGTTAACCAAAAAAAAAAAGTACCTGATTTCTTAGCAAAAGGAGTTTGCCCATTAACAGTACTCTGAAAATACATGTAGTGTCTCAGAAAATATGACAGCATCTGAATTGATGAATATTTGATGAAGACATAATAATATTGAAGCAGTATATTTGTGTATGGGCATTTCCTTTTTGTTTGAAATGGTGTGGGTGCGAACTTTCAATTCGGTCATCAGTTTTTTATCACTGCAGAGATTTTAGAGAAAAACGTTGACAAAAGCTAAGTTTTCAATGTTTTTAACTCAAATACCTCTTAACGAGCTCGATGTTTCTTGCCAGATACTAAATACTAACAAAAAACTCAATTCCTTAAAACAGTCCTCAAAAGCAGTTTCTCTTTCAGTTGTTGATATTGTGTTACTAATTTGTCTTCTTGTTACGATAAATGTCTTTTCTCCCTCCCTTTCAGTTTAAATTATTTGCGTCTCTTCCTTTGCGAAAGTCTGTCTAAAACTCATTTGAGGAATGTTGTAGATAAATCGTGTGTATATAAACAGTACCGTATGGAAGCGTGTTGTCCGCAACTCATTTGCATTCGTCTCGTGTAAATGCTTCCAGGCAGCTGGATCGCCGTCGGATAAGGCAGCTTATGCAACAATGAAACTGGAGCAATCGCCGTTGCGCAGGAGTGGAGTCAAGTGGTCTGTCGTTCCACTGTGGCTGTGGGGAAAGAAAAGGCTCGTTCTACTTGTAGCTAAAGGTTTTCGTGTTGTCGAACGTCGAGCACTGGAGTAAATGCTGATGTAAACAAAGATTATTATTATGAAAACTAAATAAGATTACAACTCACGTACAATTTCTAAAATATGTAATTAAATTTATTTTAAGTTTTATAATATGCAACAAAAGGCTGTCTTATCTCTAAAAGTGATCTATTCCAGATAACCTTAGATTACTCCTATTATCTTCAAAAATTAGGCTCTCATAACGTAACGGGGAAAAAAGCCTACTACATACCACCTGTCCTGCTTTGTGGCGCTCCCCTTGCCAGAGTAAGCAAATTCAAGTAACTGGGTCACTGAGGATCTATCTGATGATGTTGACATCGAGAGGGAACGTAGGGCGCTGTCGGTGCGGTGCAATATGTTGCTCCGCAGATTTTCTTGTTGTATGGGGGAGGCTAAGATAACTTTATTTAGGGCCTTATGCCAGTATTTTTATACTTGTAGTCTGTGGACCAACTATACACAAAAAGCCTTACAGCGCCCTGCGGGTCCAAGATAAGAATGCCTTTAGGTTGCTGCTGGGGCTACATTGATATTGTAAGTAGTGCATCAGGGCTGTTTGCCAATGCGCGAACGGATGGTTTCCACGCAATCCTTCGGCAACGCATAGCATCCCGAATGTGCAGGGTGAAGTACCCTGCGGCCTCCAGAAGGTATTGGCAGACAGGATGGACAGCCCCATACAGCGCCACTGGGTGTCGATGGACGTGATGCCGACAAGCAGTGGACCTGGCTGGGACTGAGTAATGTAAATATAATGTAATGTAAATTTAATTTTAATGTAGGTATGTATAATATTATATTATTACTAATATAGCATAAGTCAGCATTGTTACTAATACTCTTTCGCTTCATAAACATTCATTAGTCGTTGCATGCAGGTATTTTTTTTTGGTTAATTGCGTTTTATGTAAATTATATTTAAACACGATGACAAAAAAGTGGAAAAAAATAATCGGACTGGAGACAGGCTCGAACCGACGTCTTCGAGTTTCAGGACCGCCCAATTTTCTATCTATGCGCCCGATTTCCCACCTGAGCTATTACATCATTGTAGACGGTGGCGAAATTTACCTTCGTATTCTGATCAAATTTTGGCAGTTTTTCATTGCCTAAAAACACGGATAAAACAACGTTTTATAAAAATTAAACCTAGCTTGATCGATTTATCGTCCCCGAAACCCTCTGCATACAAAATTTTATGAAAATCGTTGGAGTCATTTCCGAGATTCAGATTATATATACAAGAATTGTTCGTTTAAATAGATAGATGTTATAAATATCACGTATCCATGTGGTGCCGGATTAAGACTAGCGTCACTCCATTTCATTCCGTGGATGTCGTAGACGGCGACTAAGGAAATAAATTACCAAGAGACGGGCAGCAGCGTCATCCTGAGATTCCAACAGCATACTGCGATCGCCAACCTGCGATCACAAGCGTGGCAATTATGGAAAAACCCTTTATGATTAGGGAAAACCATGAGGGAGGCCTATGTCTTGCAGTGGGCCAAAAAAATGGCTGATGATGATAAATACCACGTACATAATGTCTGAGCTTATGGCAAAACCCTTTATGGTTAGGGAAAACCATGAGGGAGGCCTATGTCCTGCAGTGGGCGTAAAAATGGCTGATGATGATGATGATAAATACCACGTACTTAATGTCTGAGCTGATGGCAAAACCCTTTATGGTTAGGGAAAACCATGAGGGAGGCCTTTGTCCTGCAGTGGGCGTAAAATGGCTGATGATGATGATAAATACCGCGTACACAATGTCTGAGCTGATGGCAAAAACCTTTATGGTTAGGAGAAACCATGAGGGAGGTCTATGTCTTTTAGTGGGCGTAAAAATGGCTGATGATGATGATGATGATAAATAGCACGTACATAATGTCTGAGCTGAGCAGGATTTCTCAGCGCGAAACCGTGAAACCAAAGCGGAATGCTTAATTGGCTACGGCCCAACCACATGCCTATCTTATAACTACATATCTATCTTACACACTGCCTTGAAATTGGGTAAATGAGATTCTCGATTGCGGACCGTTGCATGTGCGCAGGTACTTACCAAAGAACACGCAATACTAAATACATGCGTTTGAACTTCAAACCGATTGGCCGTTTACGAATATTGGCTGTAAATTTGAATTAAAGTCAGATGAATGCAAAACCCGAAGCTTAGATGGTACTTTTGTATGATGAAACTTTTGTATACTACACAGTTGCTATGCCGACCTAGGACAAACATATTAAACTAACAGTTAATACTTTCAAAAAGACGCCTGTCTACAGTGGCGGATTTACAAATTTGCCGCTAGTAGGCTATTCAATTTTTGTCGCCCCTACTGACCTTTGAAATTCAATACCTACGCTACGCTAGTTTAGTTCACAATCATATTTATTCTGAAATTGCAACTTTATGATTTGTGTTCTAACGTCCTCATTACGTTACGAAATTTAAATTGTAATCAATATTGAAAGTAAGTTGAAAATAAGTATCTATATTTTACAGTGCGTTTAGTAATCTTTTATTTTATTATACGGATTACGGACGTCAGTTTTCAGTATACTGTGCATTACTAAAATATTAAAATTTTTGTCACTCGTTTCTTTGTGTATATAATGTTTTTTTTTAAATTTCTGTAAGATAAAAAAAAATGGGCCAAACTTGCCGCCCCCTAAAATCTGCCGCCCTAGGCTCCAGCCTACTCAGCCTACTGGTAAATCCGCCACTGCCTGTCACCTCAGTCTACCGAGACCATGGCACTTGCAAAAGTGCCGAAACGTCGAAAAATTGTAAAATGGAAAAGTAAACGAGTTAACATCCGTTAAAAATCAGTTTTATTATGTCTAGTGCTCGTGTTAACCTCAAAAAATACAATACATATTTATATAGCTAGATACAATAGATTATATATAATTTGTTCTGGCCAATTATATTGGCCAAGCTTGAGCCAATGCTGTTACAAGTGTTAACGCAACTCAACATTCCTCTAATAATATTTTCAGCACACACGTAGTATTTTCGGTCTAGTTCCCATTGAAATAAGAACGACCTTTTCACGTCAACGCTTCAACGGAAAAACTGCCTCAGTAGGCAGTCATGATATTGCAATTAAATCGTGCTCCACATTATAACAAGTGCCCGCTGACTTTCTTACCGTTGCCGTTGTGATTGCTTTTAAAAACAAAGCCGTAGGTGTCAATTTCGAGTGTTTAACAACAGAGGTATAGTTCTAACCCGTACATAGTTTGTAACGCACAAAAGTGTTTGCATAATTCCATCAACTTTTTAAAATGGTATGAGCAGCGCGGTCCGCGGTGACCTTGTAAGGTGGTAGACAGTAGGCGGTCTAGAACTGTCATCCGCATTGTATCGATGAAATATGTAATAACAAACAGTATGCCGCGGCAAGGTTACCGCCACCGCCTTTACTTCCGCGGGAAGTTGAAACCGAACCCTCTAAAAATATTGACCGTATCTCGTTGCAGTTTGCAGTATTATATGTTAACGTGACTGCTAAATGTACGCCTTATTGCGTGTATATTAAGCCTTAGATTGTAGTGTACTTGCATATTAATAAACACGCAGCCTTGCATTGTTTTTAAATGAATTTCGCATAAAAATCGATATCGCAAAGGAAGTCATAAAATATAGGTATCCCAAGAAGGATTATTTTAATTGGGACATTTTATTGCTCTATTAAGGGTCATTGTACTTTTTAGGGTTCCGTATCCAAAGGTTAAGAGCAACAAATACTAAAAACAGAATAAAGTAAATATTTAAGGCGGGCTCCCACACAATAAACGTGATTTTTTTGCCGTTTTTTTGCTCGTTATTAATAAAGGCAATAGGTAGACGCTAGAAATATTCAAATGGTGTATCGATAACGGTACGGAACCCTTCGTTTGGCCTCGTTGGCCGGTTTTTTGTATTGGCGAAACCAAACATATATTCCCACTGTTATTCTGTAGGAGACAAAATCAATCTTGAAAGTCTATCAATCTGTTTAAAATATTGTGTAATTTAAGAAAATATTTGTACTGTTATATAAGAATCGCTCGTAGCCCCGGCTGCCTGAGTGATCTTAAACGATCACGAAGGAGCAACACAGGGCGTGTTCAGTGCATGGATAGGTCGCCGTCTATGCCTAACGCTAGTGGCATTTTTCCGAGCGGTTCCGTGCTTCGCAAGGCAAGTTAAGCTGTTGGTGCCGGCTGCCGTCGATAGATGGCAGTCGTTAAGCCAAGTCGGAGGCCTTAGGGCGGCTTGACAACTTCTGACAGTAGACGAGCCACTAGTCTACAAGCTTCCACCAATCCGGACTTGGCCCCCGTGGTGGAGTATGGCCTATACCTTCCTCAGGGAAGCGACCCGTGCCTCTCGGTGGGGACATAATGGGTTGATGATGATAAGAATGAAACGTCCAGCTTTCTTATTTAGCTTTGTCTTTTCACTTTCACGTTACAAACTATTTAAATTCTTAGATACACTCAAGTATACAATGTATCTACCAACAACTGTGGCAAAAACATAACGGAACCGGAGTATCACTTTTATTGCTGTAAATCAGAGTCCAGCTCCTATCATAAGTCGAACGAAATCGAGAATAGATTTTCTTATTTAAAAGCTAACTCTTATCGAAAATTAATATGCGACTCATGTATATAATTTTATTTATGCCAAGATAGTATTTTTATAATAACTAAAAATGTGGCAATGTACCAGTAAGAACTAATTTTAAAATACTTACCTACCTTTTATTTAAGTGCTTCATAAACTATCCATAATAAAAAAATACGAATTTCGAAGTAAATTCTTCGTTAATATTACAAATATTCAAATTTTTTCCGGATTAGCGCACTGAAAATTGGGAAAAAAGACACGAGAATATATGTAAGAGCGTATTGTTGTCCGTTTTTTTTATGTTAAAACGGTTGGTTCACGATAGACCCTCCGTTTTCCCGATGCGCCTGGTCACAGTAGAGTGATGCCGAGACGCTTAAGTGAAAAGCATTCCACCAGACGCGAGCCGAGCGGAAATGCGCGAATCTCCGCGTATTTCCGCTCGGCTTGACATGCATGCAAGAAGGTGGAGAGATATCGTATTATAGTTTCATTGGCGTGGTCATCTTCACTTTTACGATATAGTAATGTTAATAGCTTCTTCTTCACTATCGCTATATATTTCTCTCGTTTTAATCATCACGTACGTATATATCCCCCCATGAGTTTATGTATGTATGTAATAGGTAACTAAAAGTACAAGCAGTAAAAGTAGTAAGTACGTAACAAAAACGTAAACTCTTCACGCCACTTTCTCTGAAGACGCTGCCGAAATATATTCAGCCATTCAGCGTAATCATGTCACTTATTTAAAGCAGCATAATACTATTATGCATTTTATGTAACGGTCGTAAAACGTGAATGAAAATTGGAGTTAGTTTGGGGGTCAGGCTATTCTTATTTTATTTTAGAAAAGTCAGGGACATGTTGCAAAAATTGCTAAAGTTCAATCAATTTGAATAAGAACGTCATTTTCAGTAGCAAAATTTGAAGCGAATAATGATTGTATTGTCATCCACCCATCTGGGCCGCGTTTCATAAAACTACAACTCATAGTTAATAATGGCAATGCGATGTACATTCCGGAGCCAAGTGCCTGTTAATCTGTGGGTTAATCGACTTTGCAATGTACATCAAATTGTCGTAGTAAAGCTTGAATGGTAGTTCTATGAAAAGGGCCGCTGGTCTGTTTACCGATCGTGTGCCTAGCATTGGTCTCTATTCATGGGTTGGATTTAGGTTATTATTATATACAAATGTAACTTGGCATTTTATTCGTTCTTTTACTCGAATTTTCGCAGTATCCATCTTTCTCGTCTAAACTGAATAACAAAAACAATTGAAAGTCGATATTCAAATGTTTCACATTTTTTAAAAAAAGAACATCATAGAAACCATTTGAAAAAAGTTTCATTCGAAAACCTCAAACCATGAAGATTCTATGTCAATTCAAAGAACCTATTGCAATAAAACGGCAATTTCATACTTTAACCCCTATTACATTCATTAATTCATTCATTCATTCACTAATTTATTCATTCATTCGAACGAATGAATTAATAAATTAATTTTATTATGAAATTATGGATTTTCCTCCTATACCTATATGGCTGTACACATGCAGATATTGTCTAAAAAGGTTCGAGCTTACTTATGCCAATTTCATGGACACCCAATTAATAAAAATCGAGAAACACGAGTAAATAATTCACTAAGTAGGTATTTATAATTCCGACTAAGCGGAATAAATTATGAGCTACTGACACCTATTGCGCATGCGCATAGGAAATATTTCGTCACCAGCTCAGGGATATCATGTACCTGGTGGAACTCACGTTTAGCATAAGACGAAAACTAGTGCCTTCATGTGTATGGGCTATTCGCAAGCAAGCCCCTGAAATGAGGTCACATTCAAATTATTCTGTGATATTGAGATAGCAAGCGGTGGTACTGTCAAAACGAATGAAGCAAACGAAAGTGAATATTTTTCATGGGGGTATTTATTTATTACGTAAGACAATTATTTCAATCACTTTTTGATCCTCATATCCCCCTTAAGAAAAAAGCGGGTGGGGCTGTGTTACACGGCCGTTGGTTTAACGTGAAATGTCTATAAGTACGCGTAAATTTTTCGCTCAAACTGCGCTATGAGTTACGCAGCGCCGACGCCATCTAGTGGCAAGAGGCAAGAGGATCTCAGTAATGGCTACTTTGTTTACTCAACGACATAAAAATTTATTGCACCCAACACGTAGTTACAGAGTTACATCCCTCGCCGAGGTGACATGTTTTCATTGCATGCGGTTTTAGCGGGTGACCCCCTGATGCCGAACTGAAAGACGTTTCACGTTGTAATATATTTTATAGCGTTAAGTTTGCTTATAAAAATTTTACGTAGCACAACGTACCTATTTCAAAGTCACGAATTTCATGCCAGAGTGCGTATGAAAGTGATGTTAAAAGCAAACAAGATTAGAAGTCACAGATTGTCATGGTACGCTCATGTGATATACAGCGAGGAAGAGTGCTTGGTACAGCAATGAGTTTAAATTAATCTAACACACGCGCATCATCATCATCAGCCATTTGACGCCCACTGCAGGACATAGGCCTCCTTCGTGGTTTACACGCGCATACATCCTACTAATATTATAAATTTGAAAGTTTGTGAAGATGTTTGGATGTTTGTTACTCAATCACGCAATAACGGCTGAACGGATTTACATGAAACTTGGCATACAGATAGACAAAGACCTGAATTGATACATAGGATACTTGATAGCCCGGTAATGCGTTCCCGTGATAATATTTATTTTAAGTTTGAAATAGATGGCGCTGTGCGAGCAAACGTTATGTTTTAAAAATGGATGGCATATGATACGAAGTTCGCCAAAACAACTAGTGTATAATAATGCAGCCATGTGCATCCTATGAAGTTATAGCAGCAATACCACTCGCTAATGAAGGAAGACCCCGTGAGGAAACCTGAGTGTCTGAGGTGTTCACATACCGCGGTTGGAATCTCAGGAAGACGGTGCTGCCCATCTCCTTGTAATTTATTTCCTTAGTAGCCTTCTACGACATCCATGGAAGGGAATGGAGTGACGCTATTCTTAATCTGATGCCACACAGTGGGACGTATATAGGCTATAAATAACAAAAAAGTGCATTCCACCCCACTTCATGCGTCTCTTCTCCACCATGTTCGCAGTCAGTGACAAGCCATAATGGTCAAACAATGTGGTGTGGACGGCCACTCCCAAGGGTACGAGGTCTATTTCACTTAATTAACCCTAATATACAAACAAGTAAATGGTGACACAATAAAAACTCGATTTTAACGAGCCCGTTTTATTTGTTTCAGGTAATAATCGGCAACATGTTTCCATCGACCTTCGCAGTTGCAATCTGCGGTTTTTACTTAACATTATGTGAGCTGAGAAATCCTCCTATGCTTACGGCCTTATTTATACAAAGCGCTATTACTGAAAATACTCCACAGAGGCCGTTTAAGTAGTCTTTGGTACGGGGAAAGACGTCACCACAGATTGTGTTTTATAGTGTTTTATAAATATGAGGACATACGAGTAAATTGCTCATGATTCGCTATCGCTTAATTGTACTCATTGTAGGTATATACTAGCTTAACAAATTACATACGTTTTAGGAGTTCGATACAACGATGAGTCACGCTATCTTGTTATTAGAAAGAGAGTGACAGACAACACCCGAAACCGGCGTACGTGCATGCAACGACTAATGAATGTTGAGGAAGCGAAAGTGATCTGTCAGGATCGTGGCAAGTGGCAGTCCCTGGTCTCTTGCCTACCCCTCTGGGATACAGGCGTGAGTTTATGTATGTATGTAACGATGATTATCACTTATATGTTGCATACTTTAGTGTATAAACTGATGATCTGCCACCCACACTCAGCGAGTACCAAGTAATCGATTATAACGCTAGACCAACGGTACACGGCTGCAATCAATGGATGCTCAGCAATGCACACACAGCCGATTCCAAATGCACCTGGTAGTATGAATTACAATATCTCGTTACTTACACCTTCCTTTCAAATACCTAATACCTACTACTCAAGTTACACGCGCTTTGGATTGGAGGCTCTAAAACGCCACGCGTTTGGCTATATAAAACAGGGTGGTCTGTTCCAAGAAGGGCGGCCGATTGATACAACCCTCACAGTATTTTAATTTCCTACTTCAAATATTATCACGGTTTACATGGCAAACCTTTAACGTTTCAATGTTTTTGACAGGATCGCGTACAAGATCCAACTTGTCTTTGAAAACTTGTAAAGAAACTACGAAAACAGTACAGTGTCACATACGCAAGAGTGCATCCTCGGTAGAAATGCTAGCTGTTTGCAAGCGAATTTAATTGACCTCCTTAGTATTAGGGGTTAAAGTATGAAATTGCCGTTTTATTGCAATAGGTTCTTTGAATTGACATAGAATCTTCATGGTTTGAGGTTTTCGAATGAAACTTTTTTCAAATGGTTTCTATGATGTTCTTTTTTTAAAAAATGTGAAACATTTGAATATCGACTTTCAATTGTTTTTGTTATTCAATTTAGACAAGAAAGATGAATACTACGAAAATTCGAGTGATTATGAGGCACCCATTTTTCGTATTTTTTATTTTATTGATTTGACGCAAGTGAGTCAATATTGTGGGTAAGGTAACGTTAAACCATGCCGCTAATTCCTGAGTAGTTTGACTAGGGTCGGCTTCCACTATCTCTCTTAATTCATCGTTATTCACCTGTGTGGGCGGTCTTCCTCGTGGCTCGTTCTTTAAGTCGAAATTTCCATCACGAAAGCGTTTAAACCAAAATCGCACGGTGCGTTCATTAGTAGACCCCTCTCCAAACGCAGCATTGATATTGCGGGCTGTTTCTGCCGCGTTAGTTCCGCGTCGGAACTCCTATTCAAAAATCACTCGAATTTTCGCAGTATCCATCTTTCTTGTCTAAATTGAATAACAAAAACAATTGAAAGTCGATATTCAAATGTTTCATATTTTTTAAAAAAAGAACATCATAGAAACCATTTGAAAAAAGTTTCATTCGAAAACCTCAAACCATGAAGATTCTATGTAAAGATAAAGATAAAGATTTTTAATTACCAAAGAAAAATTTGCATAGTTACAATACTCGCGGTATCCGCACTAGACTTTAAGTCTGTATCGCAGAGACCTTGTTAAACTTACTAAAGTAATAATTGTCAACAGGTTCGGTAACGCTACAAGTAAACGCTATAAAAAATAAAAGTTCTTAGGAAAAAATAGTCTTAGAATAGTCTTAGAATAGGTATCATTTAAAGATAGATCTTAAAATTATACTTAACAAAAAGAAATACAAAGATGTGTTAAGTGTGTAGTGTGTGTGAGTGTGTGTGTGTGTGTGTGTGTGTGTGTGTGTGTGTGTGTGTGTGTGTGTGTCTGCGTGCGTGTGTATAAGTGTGATGAGTATGTATGTGAGTAATTTTTCTTCATAGACAAGCATTAAGGATCTCTTCAGTTTTTTGGTAATCCAAATCTTGGAGCCAAGCCTCTATGGCTCGTTTAGCTTTGGTTGTTGGGAGATTTTTTAAATTATCAATATGTAGGCAAATTTTATTATAAATATGTATAAAAGAGAATGGAGGAAAACGTCGAGCAAAGGTGGTACGAATAGATGGGAGAGGTATTCTGTAGACTCGACGGGAAGCTAAGTTTAGAAAATCTGGGGAGTTAACTGTCTTTGTATGTGTTGCGGTAGCTACTTTAGATATGAATAGCTGGCGTACTCGAAGAACGTTACTTTCTCTGTAGAGTTCATTTGTGGGAAACCTGAAGGGCTTTCGTAACATAACTTTTAGAACTGCACGTTGTGCTCTTTCAACCTCTATCAGAGTAGTTTTAGCTATCCCACCCCATACCGATAGGCAATATAAAATTGCACATTGACATAAAGCTTTGTAAACTAGTATTAAGATTGATTTAGGGGCTGAGTTTCGCAAGGATTTCATTATGTAAATAGATTTACGTAGTTTGCCAGAGAGGGAAGAAATGTGGTGCTTAAATGATAAGTGTTCATCCAGCAATATTCCTAGGTACTTTATGGTATCAGTGTGGTCAATTGCTAAGCACGAACAAGGGACGTGTGTTTGTTGAGGATTATCTTCCAGAAAGGAGCAACAAGAGTGGATAGTGAGTTTAGAGAGTATGAGAGGTTTGGATGCACGGGTTTTGTGGAAAGCAAGAAATTTGGTTTTCTTAACATTAAGAGTAAGCAGGTTTTTATTTAACCAATTTGCAAGTACAGCCATACCCAGTTCAGCAGATTTAAATATTGTTTCCCAGGAAGAATCGTGAAAGAGCACAACTGTATCGTCAGCATAGCAAATCAGATCAGCGTCTTTTAATGAGATGTTAAGTAAATCATTCATATAGATTAAAAACAAAGTGGGTCCAAGGATACTGCCTTGAGGGACTCCAAAATAAACAGGGAGTTGGTTACTTATTATTTCATCCACCCTAACGCACTGCCGACGATTAGTAAGATAACTCTGGAACCAGCCATGAGCAATACCTCTTATACCAGTGTTTTCTAGTTTGCGTAGGAGTATAGGGATCGACACCGTGTCAAACGCCTTAGCAAGGTCTAGGAATACACCCAAGCAGCATTTGTTTTCATCAAGAGAAGCAGTCACTAGGCTTGTCAGCCGCAAAACCGCATCTTCTGTTGACTTTTGACGACGGAAACCGTATTGGTTTTTGGATATGTGGGAGTGATCCTCCAGGAAGTTTACCAAGCGCTTATTAATAATTTTTTCAAGCAGTTTCGAGAAAATGCTGAGTAAAGTAATGGGTCTATAATTGCTAGGGATTAATTTGCTTCCGTCTTTGTGGATTGGAGATATCACACCTAATTTCCATGCGTCAGGAAATGTGCCAGTTGACATACTTAGGTTAAATATATATGTTAGTGGTTCGATTAAAGCAGATTGTGTTAGTTTAATTAATAAAGGTGAGTATCTGTCAATGCCTGGGGCGCTACCTATTTTAAGCTCTTTTATATAATGACTGACTTCTTCTATATCGGTAGGGTATAAGAATAACGAGTTTGTAGGAGCTACGCTACTTTTAATGTCTGCGGCCAGTCTGTCTTCGGTGGTTTGTAATCGACTAAGCGTTTCGCTTGCAAGTTTCTGACCTACGTTAGCAAAGTACTCATTACAGGTGGCTAAAGCTTTCGTAGGATTTGTGTCAGTGATTAACTCCTTTGCATCGTTGTTACGTCTTGAGAAGTTGCAGATGTTTTTTATTGTTTCCCAAAGTTTCTTTGGATTTTTTAAATTTTCTGTCAGTTGATTGCTTTCGTATGATGTTTTAATCCTTTTTTGCAGATCAGACAAGAAGTTACGATACCTTTTGTAGGTAACTTGACAAATTAAATTTGTAGGGTTGTTTTTTGCCTTACGATGAAGTGCGTCGCGGTTTTTTTGACATTTAATGAGACCCGGAGTTACCCAAGGCTTAAGATTAAACTTACGACGGGGGATAGTTAGTTCCTTAGTATGGACTATAACAGCATTTTTTAATATCTCAGTAAAGCAGGATGTTGCATCATTAGTGCTATTATTTTTAGTAACGCTAGACCAATCAGTCGATTTTAGCTCTGTGGCCACCGCCGCGAAGTCAGTCACCAGTCTTGTTCGTTTATAATTCCCGTTTTTAGGTTTTATAGAGGGGACACCAAGAACGCAGATGTTGTGATCAGTAATATCAGTATGTGCTACTATTCCTACAGCAGATTCTAAATTTTTTATGAAAATGTGGTCTAGACATGCATCCCCTCTGGTAGGGGAAGTAATGGCAGGAAGAAGTTGGTGTTCTGTCAAAAGGCATAGATATTCAGAGCATTGGTCACTCAGGGGATAGTTACAAATATCCAAATTTAAGTCACCTGCGAGAATCATAACTTTGCTTTGATTTTCTTTAGTAAGGGCTTGGTCTAGAGTTGTCAAAAATCTATCAGTTGAATGAAAAGACGGGGATCGGTAGATTCCAAATACTACGGTATCTGGGGATAGCTTAATTTTTAAGCAATTGCAGTCATCTATCAGGGGTTCAGAAACCGTAGGAGTCCAAGAATTTAGAATAAAGGCAGCCACTCCGCCACTTTTGTTGATGTATTTGCTGGTACGATAGTCGGTATACCCAGTAATCTGCGGTAAGAACATTACATCATTAAGCCAACATTCAGTTAAGATAATAGCGTCAAAAGTTACCTTTAAACGCCCCAAAGCTAGTAGAAACTCGTCAAAATTCTTTTGTATACTTCGTATGTTGAAGGTAAGGATCTTAAAATTGTGTGTTGAATTTGAGATCAATTCACAGCAGTTTTCAAGGCTTTCAAGTGTGTGGCAGTTAATTTGTAGTATCTTTTCTGTTTCAGTTAGATAATCCATGAGTGAGTATTATTATCTATAAAATGTTCAGAAATCACAATACATTTTGCACTTGAAAGTCTGAAATTTTGTGTTACTATTGCTTGATGAGCTTGCTTGTTATGAAGTATTTTACGAGTGTGGTGTGTGTGAGTGTGTATGTCTGTTGAGGTTAGTGATTGTATGGGATATGCACATGTATGATTCCGGTGTAAAGTTTGCATGTTTGTGTATGTGGTCTTTATAACGTGTGTAGTGTTTGAGTTTACATTTAGTAATGCGAAAGTGACTAGTGATAACCAAGGAACACTAGTTTTTGTGACATCGGCAATCCAATATAATAAATAAGTAATACTTAGGAGTCTTGGGTTACTATGTTTGCACCTAACACGTAGTAAGATAGCTAACAAGTAGGCAACAGTTACATTATTGTGCTGATCGCGGTATGTCGCCGGAAGCTGGGCCAACTTTTTCTTCGAGGTCTGCCAGTGACAAGATGCGAGTGCTCGGTTTGTTGTCATTTTGACGTACGTGAACTGCTCCGTTCTTGACCCAGCAGTAACGAAAGTTGTTGGCGGAAGCGCGGAGTCTAGCCTCTCGAAATAACTGGCGGTTATTTTTCGTCAAGCGCTCGTTGACATACAGTTTGTTGGAGGTACCGTTCACGACATCTTCTGAGCTGAGATTACGTCGCGCCTTAGCTGCTTTGATTATCTCATTCCTCTTTTGCCGACGCAGTAGTTTCACCAATATGGGACGAGGTTTACGGTCTTCTGATGTTTGTAGCTGAGATCCTCTTACTGGTTGTTTTGGTCCGATGCGGGTGACGTCATCGATGTCAGCTTCACTCAGCTGGATACCGAGCTTTTGAGACGTAACTAGCACAATGTGTGTTAGACTTTCGTTGGTGCATTCAGGGACTCCGACAATCTCCAATTCATTTTTCATGGAGTTTTGTTCCTGCACGTTCAGTAGGTGTTGGAGCTCAATAACTGAAGATTTAAGACCAGCAATTTCTAGGTCCGAAGCCGCCAACTTTTTCGAGTAGTCGGTGTGAGTGACGCTCAGCGACCCCGCCAGCTTTGAGAGCTGGTCCTTAAGTTCAATTACTTCCTGCCGCAGTAAACTCAGTTCTTGGTTTTGTTGTTTCATTTCGCATATCTCTTGTCTTAGTTGGCGTATCTCAGATAAAACAACCGAAGAGTCGGTGGTCTGATTTTCATTGATAGCTTTTCCTTTGGGTTTAGAACCCCGCGAAGTATTGATATTAGAGCTTTTAGTTTCAGTCGGCCCAGCTTCGATGGAACGCGTTGAGCTCGGTGTACTATCTCCTTTAGCGCAAGCGCCGGCCGCGGTGACGGGAGGATACATCATCGAGTTGCCGTGCAAATTCAGTCGAGTCGCCGCGCGCATTTACGCGGGAAGCAGGCGCAGACGGGCGGGAGTTCTATGGGTGAAGAAGCGGGAGGCGGGGGACGCTTACCGATGCAGGGGACTATGGCCGAATTAATAAATTTGAAATGTTTTTGCTTATATCTTTTGTTTCACTGTAAGTACGATAAAACTGTTTACACCACTGATTAGCTTAGTGTGTTAGCAAGATGTTGAATACAAACACGAGAACCGGAGACTATGTTTTACCACTTTTTGAATTTATTAATTACGGAGCGGCCGTAACGTAGATGCGTACCGGACGATGACCCCGAAGAACCTATTGCAATAAAACGGCAATTTCATACTTTAACCCCTACTATTATTACTATGGAGGTAAGTGACACGAAAGTATCTCCGCGGTATGGCTGCTAACTAATTACCAGTTTCCGCCTCTGCACCAGTTTCCCCCTGGCAACATTTACACCGAGGTCTACCAGAGTGGGGTGTCATGGCCCCAAGAGAGCATTGTAAGTGCCTCCACAGCAGGACTGCCAGCTGGCTGCCAATCTCAGCCTGCCTGCACCAGTATTCCTGTGGCAAAATTCAAGGCGAGGTTTGTCGGAGTAGCGAGTCATATTCGCAAGAGAGCACCGTAAGTGCCTCCACAGTAGGACTGCCAGCCGGCTGCCAGTCTCGGCCTGCCTGTACTAGTTTGCCCTTGGGAATATTCAAGGCGAGGTTTGAGACACTAGCGTGTCAAATCCGTAAGAGACACCGTAAGTGCCTCCACGCTAGGACTGCCAATCTCTACCTCTGCATCAGTTAGTTCGTGGCAATATCTAAGGTGGGGTCTGCCAGAGAGCACCGTGAGTGCGTCCACAGTAGGACTGGCAGGTGGCTGCTAGTCCCAGCCTGCCTGCACCAGTTTCCGCGTGGCAACATTCAGGGCGGGGTCTGCGGCGAGGTCGCCCGCTCCGCTCACTCACGAGCCGGGGCGGCTTTTTGTTAAGGACTTTCGGCTTGTCGCCACAAGAGTGGGTTTCAAAGCTAGCATTAGGAAAGTGACCTCTAGCATAGAAAGAAACCTCTAGCATAGAAAGAAAGAAAGAAGAAAGGAACATCCGTAGTTGACGCTGAGGACAATGATACGTTACGTCAGCAACGGACAATTCATTGGACAATGTTAACGTTGGCATCTCCTAACATACATCGTATAAAATCTATTCCATTTCAAGTAATACCTTAGAAAGCTAACTGCATGCTAAATACTGAGATCGTAAAAACGCGGCTTTATTGATTTCTGGGCCGAGTTTTGCTGCCTCTCATTTAATTATCTAGTAGAGCGAGATCACAGGCGAGATGGCGCTATATTGATTTACCTATTAAATCCTTGCTGAGCCTCCAGTGAAGGTTACTTTAGTAAATATTATGAAATCAAACATTGAAAGTTATAAATTGAGAACAAAAGGTTACTTTGTAGACTTGAGGTCCGGTCAAGCCAACAGGACAATCTGGCTGGACTGCATTGGTTCGGTCAATCAATAAGATAAATACGTGCTCATTGTATTAGGTAGCTTTTTGCTTGTGTTATAAAGTAGCACGAGGTAGATTGTTTAAACTAACTTTTTCTAATACTTCAAAGTGATTACCTACCATATTGAAATAACGACGCCTGTATCCTAAGAAGGATTTGTAGTGAAGAGAACACCAAATAATTAGACCTTATTCTTATTCCTGCTAAATAAAATTGTTTATAGTACTCAGAAGTACTCACGTATATTTTCAAGCAATGAGTGTCGACAGAATATGACGGACTACAATATTAGGTGCTCAAAAGCCTTCTAGAGTTAGTAATAATTAACTAGGCATGTGTATTTGCGAAAACAGATCCAATCATGCCTGCATTTTGCGGTATCCTACATTATACAGGGTGTAAAAAAATCTCTTTAGCGTCCAAAAGTGAGTGATACTGGGAAAAACTGCAAAGTCACGAAAAAGAAGCCACCACTTATGCCATTAAAATTTGTGGAACAGTTGATATTTTTTTTTAATAACGATTTCGAAATTATTTCCATTGCAAAATTTGGCCGTAATGACGAGTGGAACTTTATACATCCAAACCTCCATTTTTGGGGGTTTGGATGTATAGGGATTTTGTTACACTCTGTATTTGACCAGTAAAACTTCCTGCCCTTTTCTTCACAAAAAAATAAAACATCGTAGGCTACCATGTACATTGAAATAAATTGCCACAGAGCTGGAATTCAACATCCGCATTGGCAACCCGTAATCAGTAGGACAGGACCGAATCTGCAATAAAATCATTATGAATGTCGTTCAACCAGGAATCAATTTTTTTTGGTACGACGCTCGCTCCCCGAGCTACCATACCATTGCGATTTTTATTTTTTTAAAGTTGTACGAGAAGATGTTGTAATTCTTAAAAAGAGGTTTGCTATGACAATTCGATACATATTGCAATTACAAATTTTTTTTATATAAATCCTCACATAACATAACATAAACTCACGCCTGTATTCCGGAGGGGTAGGAAGAGACCAGGATCTGCCACTTGCCACGATCCTGACAAATCTCTTTCGTTTCCTCAACATTCGTTAGTCCACTCATAATTCAAATAAAAAAAATCAAAAATTCAAATATTTATCCATCTAACCAATTCTATTGGTAAAATACACTTTTGCACAAACATAATTAATTAAAGTATCGGTTGTATGTATTAGATTAAATTAGACTGAAAAAGAAAATGAAAAAATTATTATTGTATTGTTGCTACTGACAGGTCAGAGGTGGCAAATAACCGAAAATATTGATCTTAATATTGACCAGCCACAAGATGGACAAATGACCTCATCCAAGTGGCAAGAAGACGCTTGATGCAAGCCGCTTCCACCCGGTCTTTTTGGATATCCATGAAGGAGGCCTATGTCCAGCAGTGGACTTCTGGTGCCTGAATGATGATGATGATGATGATTGGTCTAAAAGGGGGAGACCTTGGCCCTGCAGTGGGACATCCCTGTTATGGAGGCTTCATAAAAATGTATTGTACACACCATATTATTATAAAAAGTGGTCAAGTCGCTCAAATCAATTTCTTCAGTCCGGATTATAGGGTTAAATATACATATTATTGTGAGCGACAAGACAAAACAACAAGCTACAAGTGTATCACAGCTTTAGCACCATAATTTATAGCGCCCTTCTAACCAGTCGACCGTCGGCTGTAATTATTTGTGAATTACTTTTAACGACATTTTAAAACAAAGACAATCTACTGTTACATAAGGTCACTTATAAAGTCAGTATGAGGTGAAAATGCTCGAAGTGAACATTAAATATTTTGTGATCGCGAAGTAACCTGCTGCCCTACGAAGCATTTGATGTAGTACTATACAACTTTACAACCAGATATACAATGTAATGCTACCGGTTCTGCTAGGCAGGTGGCTGTATAAAAAGACACCCTATATACGTGCCTCATTGGTCTAGCGGTTAACACGCTTGACTACCAAAACAGAGATCGTTGGTTCGATTCCCACTGGAAGGCGCAGTACTTGAATTGAATAAATGGCCTCAGTCTGGGTGTATTTTCACAATTGTGATGTTATTGCCTGGTTACCACAGTGTATCCTAGTTTGGTTAGATGTTTTCTGTGTGGCGCCGGATTAAGAATAGCGTCAAACCATTTCCTTCCGTGGATGTCGTAGAAGGGGACTAAGGAAATCAATCACCGGGAGACGGGCAGCAGCGTCTTGCTGAGATCCCAACCGAATACTGCGATCGCCAACCCGCCTGCCAAAAGCGTGGCGATTATGTCAAAGCCCCTCGTGGTTATGAAAACCGCGAAGGAGGCCTATGTTTTGCAGTGGGCGTCGAGTCGCTGAAGATGATGATCCTAGTTTGGGACCAGGACAACGATTGTGTAATGTGTATGTTTCCTTGAGTTCCGTGATTTTTTTTGTATTTCCTGTTGAGTTTGCAGGGCTTTAACAGAACATTAAGACTCAGACCACAGGACACTACTTTCGCAACATTTTGGGCAAGAACAAAATTGTTCTTAATGACTCTCGACTTTTGCTCGCCCATTTTGCTAGTAGTTTTGTTTGCCAACTTAAGTAGACTATCTACTAAGTAATTGATTACTTAGCCTTGGTTCTGTTAAACTAATACTTGTCTTTGCACGATTTCGATGTAATTGCAAGTGACAGTAACCACAGTTTGGCCTTAAGGTTATGCTTTGTGTTATAGCATCATAAGGCTTATGGGGTTTATTGGAGGTCGCAGAGCAATCTCATGTAAGGTACAAAGGGAATGCTATTTGGTCACATCGAAAGATCCGTAAATAAACATTAATGAAAGAGGAAAAGAGGATATTTATTTAAATTGTCACAGAAACACAAAGTAAACATAAAGGTATACAAACAAAAGACACGAACGTCAACAAAGCAGAGATTAAACAAAACAATCGTGAAGAGAACATGTGAGTCATATAGAGTCAAAGGCAGCCGGGTACCATACCAGTAATGTATGGCACCCAGCCACCTCGGACCCCAAAAGCCTAAGAAGATTAAGAAGAAGAAAATCATTTGTTATACCAACAAGACAGAGACCAAGACAGAAACCGAATAAACATATAAGTAGCATAATATGCAAACCACAGAAAGAAAACTAAGTACGCAACAGACAAATCAAATAAATAAAACAGGACCAAAGATGTAGCCTGCGGTGATCTAAGTTGCCACAAAAGGCAGCTGACTCAGCGTTGTGCTGAGGAAGTGATCCCTCAGCGCTGATTTTTAGTCAGTGCCTACGGTAACTCATAATTGTACTACGGAGTGCGTGCCGTAGTGCATTTATAAAGAAATAAAACAGATACAATAACATACATACAATAAAGTAAAAAATATCGTTAATACTTACATACATTACACTACTACAAGTTGGCAACAAATAATTTTGGAATAGAGCCAAGGTCTACGTAGTTTTCCGGGTTCTAGTTATGTTCTTCAATGGTATTTTTTACAAATGTGTTATAAATTTAAATTCAAATATATAAAACTTGATAAATTTAACTTATTTTAACTGTGGATCTGTTGTTATGGTAGGTTTGGGAGAATTAGTATCTAAAGTTCTTCAAAGTTTAAACCATGAAATTCGCTTTGTTATATTGACAAATTCGCTGTAAATCAACAGCAATGCGGTTACATTCTGCCAGCAATGCTACAAGTGCTTCTAATCGAGCACCAAAATAGCCAACATTATTTTAGGTAAGTTTCAAGCATTCAAAGCAGTCATTGTAGAGGTCTGGACTGACTGTGGAGGGTTTGGAGCACGGAAACGCTAGATTTCACATATTAAATAATTTATTGTAGATTAGAACGTCATTACAGCTCACGGTGAAACAGAGAAGAGAAAAGAGTACAATGTTGCCACAGCTACAAAACATTCAAATAAATATACTTTGTTGGGTTTTTATTTAAGTTAAAAAAAGTGAAAATGAATAAAGTTATAAATATGTAAATACGTTAGACTCCGCATTGCCTTATTTATGAACAGGGTTGCCACGTGTGGAAACTCAATAATAAGAGAGCTGACCGACAGGCTCTTTTTGACGGATACGTACAAGTGCTGGACAAAAGTATCTTGTAATCGAAGTATTAATTTATGTTCTGACCCTACTTTGTTGCACAAGTAGTTTTAAAGTTTTTTTTTTAATTTAATTTCAAATTGTTTATTTTTTATGTTTGTATCGCCTGCCTGTATGGACATGTAGTCCGAAATGAAGTTTTATTATTATTATAAAATGGGGTTAAACGACACTTTCAATCAATCAGCCCGTATTTATTTTTAGGTAAGTCCTTGCCTAGTATCGGGGTCAGCTTATAAGTAAAAATGTATCTTTCTGTGGTAATAAATACTCTATATATTTTTTATCTTTTATCATTCATCCATTTTTTTTTCTACGCTCGGCCATCTTCATCCATTCTGACCAGCAAACTGCCTCAGATTGACGGTCAATTGAGCTGGTAGGCGTCCACTGTACTCCAGAACCCGTATCATTACGGTTTCTTGGCTCCAAAATGGGTTTCTTCGTCCTAAGTACCCATGAAGTTGAAAATGAAGACTCAAAAAAGCTGAGGTATTAAAATAGCGGTGAATCCTGACCAAATTGAAAAGAAACGCTTTCGTTTTCGTCCGCGTAATAGCCGGGTCACTCGCAAGGCCGTCTATTCACTTTCACTGAGACATCCGATAGAGACATTGAACTTGGACGGTTACCGTCTAGTGCGATTACTCAATAAGCATGCGTTATTTAATAGGCCACTTGTGGCTTTGTGATAAGGCGCAGAATGGCATAGCAATGGTTTCGTAATAGTATTGTTTTTATTTTCTTTTTTATGGCCTGATATGTTGGACTCATTATAGAATTAAAGCTTATTTGCAATTAGGTAGAGTTAGCTTGGATGTGAACCTGTGAAGTAAATGTTAGTTTCAGTTTCAAGACTTTTTGCTTTTGCACATTGAAAATGTGGACAGCAATCAGAGCTGACAAAAAAAAACGGACCAAGTGCGAGTCGGACTCGCGCACGAAGTATTCCGTATCAGTTGATTATCTATACAACATTTGAATATTTCAAGCGTCTACCTGTTGTCGTTAGTAATATTGAGCAAAAAACGGCAAAAAAGTCATGTCTGTTGTGTAGGAGCCCCCCTTAAATATTTATTTTATTCTGTTTTTGGTATTTGTTTTTATAGCGGGAACAGAAATACATCAACTGTCTAACTATCACGGTTCATGAGATACAGCGTGGTGACAAACGGACGGACGGTCGGACGGACAACGGAGTTTTATATAGATAAATCATTTATTTACATAAGACACGTACACAAAGCGTTAACACAAGAAACAGCACATGTAAAACATAGTACAAAACAGAAGCACACATGAAGAGCAAAAGCATTGATATTTGAAATACACGGTACGGTAATGTACCAATTGGTGAAAAGAGTGGCAACGTAGGTGTGGCAAATAATGGGCTCCGACTCAGCATGTGATGAAAGTTTGGGACAAACTTCAGCGCTGATATTCTGCCGGTAGGTACCCGGTAGGAGTTTCTTAATATTCCTTCATGCAGTAGGGCTTGCATAAGCAGCCTATATACGTCCCACTGTAGGGCACAGGCCTTCTCTCAGAGAGAGAGAGTTGGGCTTAATCACCACGCGTGCCCACTACGGATTGGCGATTTCAAGCGCTGAGCTATATGAATAGCTCAGACACTCAGGTTTCCTCACGATGTTTTTCTTCACAGTTAGCGAGTGGTATTGCTACTATAACTTCACAAATGTACATAACTTAGAAAACAAAGTCATAGGTACATGCCGGCACTAGGAATCGAACCTGGGTCTCCCGCTTCCGAGTCCAATGTTCTACCCACTAGGCTACCACCGCTTCAGTAGGGCTTACCGCTCTCGAATCGGACTTTTTAGTCATTCGAAAAAGTTTCAAACTCTTAGGCACTGCTTAAATCGTCCATAACGGACGCAAAGACCTGTGATGATGATGATTAATATTAAGAGTAGTATAAATAGTATTATTAAATAAGTGTAGAATTAGAAATAAATATTAAATATAATATTCGCGTAAAATGTCCATATAAATCCAGGTACAAGAAAATAAATTTACTCTGTATAAACATTGTGCACACAAAGACACAGATCATGAAATAAATTTTAAATACTAATTGCTGAATAATTAAATATGAAATATCGACATGTTATTATTTTAACCTGTACTAAGGCACGGATGGTCCAGGAATACAAAATGAAAATAATAGATGTCAAAATTGAATTAAATTAAAATTAAATTCTATTATAAATAAATTAGTATTCTATTATAAACATAAGTTAGTTAATATTAAAGATGTCACAAATAGAACAAATTATATTATAGGCAAAGATAGAATGACATGATAATATGTACCAATAAATTAATTACTCAACTTACTAGGGCAGCAATTTCTGTTGATCCAGCAGAAGCCATCTAAGGTGCTCCCTGAAGGTGGCCCTTGACTGGAGTTGGCGGAGGGGTGGCGGTATATCGTTCCAGCACTTTGTGGCCTGAAACCAAAAACTGCCGCGAAAGGCAGTAATAGGGTCCCTTACCCTTTGAGTACGGAACCCTAAAAATGGTCACTCTTGCGAAAATCAACATCTAGACCGCGTGACAATATTAAATTAATATAACAAATAACTCATTTTCCAAAGAGAATATGTCAGTAAGTGTAGAACAGCTTAATTAGAACACGATATATATTCTGGTCTTGATTCTGGTCTAAGAATTAAAACACAATTTGTAGTATCCGACGATTGCAAAATCCTTGCTGACAATGTGCCTCTCATGAACCTGTCGTCAGAATAACGGTAAGTATAGTACCTATCTCTAAAATAATATTAAATTAAACAAGACCCAATTTTGTTGTTAGCTTAATTAATTCTGTACTAACCTAAGACTTAGAATCTAGCTAATATAATAAGAGTTATGTTGTTAAAATTAATGTTCAAATGTATAACAATATTTAATTTAAAAATATTTGGTTGAAATTGGCCTACACATGGGACGGGTTGCGAGGGCGCGGAAAAGACGCGTCGATAATCCAATTCACTTTCATACAAAATGTACTGAAGGGAGAGGACGAAGCCCACACAGAAGAGACGGGACGCGCGATTTCTGTGCACCGCGTCGCGTCTTTTCCGCGCCCCCACCCCACGTATGTACCTTCTGTGTGGCTAGGGGCTAGCACTCATAAGCTTAGGATAGGCTCACAGTTTTGTACAATGAACAAAACGCTCAATGAATTGTTGCCAATTCCATAATTGTTAATTATATCCCACGGGCCAGTCATTCGCACGCTTGTGATGAAATAATTGTTATTTTTTCTTGTCTTCTTAAAATTACTACGAAATAATACAATAGTAGTATAGTGCGGTTCTTTAGTAAAGGTTAAGAAGAATCAAGTGCTGGCGAAACTCGATTCAATTTATTTGAAACTTGAAAATCTTTTTTTTTAAACATTTTCCTCAGCACGGGTTAGCGCAACAAAAAGAATATAATCTTTCCAGCTTTGAATATTACAAATCTGAAAGACATTAGAGATAAGGATGGCACAGGGTAACCTAGTTTGGGACCAGGTCAAGTGATTGTATTGTGTAAAAGTTATTATTATTATTATAAAGATGAAAAAGAGTGCAATGGTTTGAAATATAGTTCATACCATCGGTTTTTACATTGAGAAGAAATTGAAACTTGGTGGGTAGAAATAGGTATTTTTGGAGAAATTTTAAAAAAGATAGAGACCGACAAATTTAAATCAGCTATTGAGGTTAACAGCGTTAGTAAAGCGGGCTTTTCCTCTCGCTTATTATTCGAACCTTAGTCTCTACCTACCCCTCCGGGATACAGGCGTGTGTGTGTACATATACTTATTTCTGGAGGCAGTCTTCTTCTTTTGTGTCGAAAGCCTCATTCAGTTAGCCTCTGTCAGCTACCATCTGGTGGCAATGAAAAATATGAAATTCCACCTTGATCGGTTTCTGAGAAAGTAGTGACATTGTAAGTCTGTGAGCGTTACGTGTTTGCCCAAATCAAACGGGAGATACTTCATGACACGTAGTTTTGCAACAGCATTGGGACCTTCGATTTTAAAGCGTTTTTAAATCATCAACACTCAACATAATTATGGCGCTGTGTGCCTTTTTATAATAATGTTATTGTATGGTCTCTATACGTGTGTACTAGCTTAAATGTACAAGGTAGTATTATATAGAAGATCTGAATATTATTGGGTTTATTTAACCTCTTAAAATTCCATGTTTTCATGCCCTATATTCGTCACTGTGCCAGTCTGCGTGTACCCTCTAATGTGTACTGTTAAATGTAATTTATTAGTAGTTTATGATACTGTTGCATAATAAGGGTTCTTATAACACGAGTGTGTTTTAAAAAAACGAGCCGTAGGCGAGTTTTTTTATAGTATCACACGAGTGTTATAAGACCAAGTTATGTACAGTGTCATACACTACTTTATCTACTCTCATACTATAATACATAAACTAATTTCTTTTACAAACAGAACCAAACTTTGTTTAAATATTGAAAAGTTTTGCGCATCGATTGCGCATGCGAGTTGCGTCGCCGCGGACTCGTTCATTGAAACCTTTTTTTAAAAGTAGAGGTTCAACCTTCTTGGTCCAGCTGGAGGTTGTATAGGTGTATCGTTATGATTAAAAAGTTATATTATGATACAGGTGTCCATACAAGACCTGTATCGTAATAAAACTTTTTTTATTTTATTTTTGACCTATGCGTAATGTTTGTCATAACAGTTTTGTTTTCAGTTTTATAATCTTTGTATTATAGTATCAGAGTAGATAAAATATAATATAATATCGTGTCTTTAACTATAAGTACTCTCACATATATTTTTAAGCCCACTGACTAAAATGAGTGTTACTTACTTGAAATAAATAAAATATTATTATTATTAATAATTTTACAGTACACTAGATTTTTTTTTTTCAAATCTATTTCTTCATAAGCTTCAGCACTTGTCGTATAAAATTTTACAGCAAATTTTGGAGCTTCAGTACATTATTTACACTGAAAAAAATGCGGGCATTCGACCGCATGTAACCGCTACTGCCATTCAGTCCTAACATGCCAAAGACTGCTGGGCTGCGTTTCATAAAACCACTATTCATGGTTTATTATGACTATTCGATGTACATTGCGTAGCTCATGCTTGCTAATCTGTGGGTTAATCGACTTTGCAATGCACATCGAATTCTCACAGTAAACCATGAAATTTGGCCCTTATTGAGCGCTACAGCGAAACATGGAAACATATCTATCAGTGTTGGTAAGACTCACGTGATATGCTAAAGCCTACATATTCAAAAAGCGTGAGAAAAGATGGAAACCTGCTTTCTTTCTTTCTTTTCACAGAGATTGACAGTAAAGTATATTCAGAGGATATTCTGTCCGTTTATTATCTGATATTTGTGTGAGAACCGATGAATCGACCTTCCGTCCAGATGGCTCTATGAGAATATTGACGATGACATTGACACAGATCTAGTCGTTCTACACCTTGTCTAATACGTATAATAGTGCAGTGCCTTTAATTGGAGTGACGTCAGTTTGCTGTAAATCGAAGCTTCTGTGTGGTATTCTAATTGCTATCTTTTAATTAAAAACGAGATCTACATGTTGAAGAAATTCTTAAGAAAAATTGAAATTTTTACCACCAAATTGGTGGTTATACAAAAAAATTGCTCTATTTCCCACGCTGGCTGAGTAAAATGACCCTGCAATGACGGCACAGTGATTGCAAAAATCTTAAAATTCGCTAGATCTGCAAACGACTACAATATGGCTGTTACTTAAGAATATTTTGTAGTCTACTAAACAACTGTATTGCAATGTCAATTTAACGGTATATAACTAGTGCCACTTAAATAGGCACCTCGCGCGAAGGAGATCGAACAGTCGAAATACCATTAAATACCATTGAAATGCGATTGATTACTGGACTACAAATAGTGTCAATAAAGCAACCATTGCCGTTCTAATAACACTAATGAACAGCCACGCACTTGCATCAGCTGGCTTGAATTGGAAGCTGCCGCGAACCACCATCAGAAGTGGAAATCTGTGGTTGGGGCCCTATGGTCCAATAAGAGTGAAATGACCGAAAAAGAACAGTAATGCATTTAGTAGATTTATACGTCCCTACGTCATTCTATATTTACAAAATATACAGTTTCAGTCCTGTACTATTCAGACAACAGTTAAAATTAAACATTTTAATTTGTTCAAAACCAAATCTAGTGCAATAGTCTATTGTGAGGCTAATCATCAGAATAGACTCGATACGCTCCAGCTGAAAGAATACGTCACATTTGAACAACAATTATTTAAAACTTAGCCAACCCTATTGGCGCGTAAAATCGGAATAGATTATTCACCGTCTCCTGCTGAGGTTACATAATAACTTTTTTAACGATCTATTGTCTCCTCTCTTGTCGGATTCCGGTATTTGTTCTCTTATTTCCGCTTCGTTAAATCCAGGTGTTTGTTTAATAACAAACCCCAATTGCGGCTTCACCATTTTTATACGCCGTCACACTATTTGTTGGTATAATTGAGCCCATTGTGGCCAAGAACTGCACGTCTGACGTTGGCCATCGATCAAAGGGTGTATTGCGAACTAAACGAACTTCGTCTAGCAAGTTGTCGATTCTTAGAGATAGATTTAGGGGGGCTATTTTCGACAGACACACTAACCGTGAAGGCAAACATTATGAGGAAACCCGCGGCTTGGTTGGCTTCGCACGTATTGACTTGTCTTTCCTGTGGGCTAGGCCGACTAAGCTGTCAGGATGGTATAGATACTGGGCAAGCTTACTCCATCTAAATCATGCACATACAAGTACCCTTCGCTAGTACATCCCTTATTTGGTCAAAGCGTGTCCGCCCGGAAAGTCCCTTACCGGCCCTTCGATCAACGAAAAACAGCCCGTTTCTTACAATTACGTTTTGATGGCATTTATTAATTCAGCAGGTATAGGTAGTCTCCGATAAGCCTTCGTAACATCTAGCGTGTATTCACCCACCCAAGGTTGAAGATGCTAGCCCCAGCTTCCCTAGTATTCGTTCGGACACCACAATAGCTTTATCGGATCTATTGTTACCGAGAAGCGTCGTGTCGCGAACAATCGCAGGTGCTATCTCAATGACATCAGAGACTGCCGTTTCTGCCAGCGTCTTCTTTCAAGGACTGCTGCGAGTTGGCGTAGATTTATCTGTCGTCTATTATGGCTATCTGTAGTGGCCATAGACGTGGAATGTACAGACACGGACGCAGCGTAAAGTAATGTGCGTATAAAGCAAGAGTTGATTGCTTTCTGGGCGAAACTTCACTGACGAGGATAATTATGTGAACAATTGTCTAATTCTTAGTGATGGCTTAATCATCATGTCATCTTAAATTACTTAGATAATTATAAAAAAAGTAATATGATTCTGAATACGTTTACATAGTATATAAGACCATATGTTTTTAGTTTTTTGGTATAAGTATCAGGTCGGAGTACCTTCTTATAAAATCTCATCTATCCTGTTTTCGAATAGAGAATACTTCTGGGCATAGGCCTGCACGTATCCATTTTTTTTTTACAAAAAACTTCACGGCTTCGTACGTCATCTCATCTCATCTCACTAGCGCTACATGCAATACATTGTAGGTTTTACAAAATCAGTGTTAAAGATTTGTCAGAAAACCCGGCGATGGATGGTTAATATTTGCCAAATACGAGTGGCCAACTTTGGCGCTGGCATTACGAAACGGCTATCACAATGTCTCATGGACCTTTCGGGTTTCTTGGACCTGTCGCAACTCTGTGGCAGTAACAGTGTTAGTTACGGCGGCCGTTTGTCAAGGTAAACGTATACGTTTCATTGTCAAAAGATATATTTACAGTTAGGAGTTTGCGAGTATTTCCGCGAATTTGTGTCGCAGGTTCTTGACACGGGCTGGAATCCCGTTTTGAGTGGAAACGCCACTCGTTTGAACTCGGGTCACGATTATCCTTAAAGTAAGTCATTGCCTTCTCTTGGGATGTCTTAGAGGTCCTTGTACTGAATCAAAAGTAGCCCGAAGTGGGTTGAGGTTTTATGACCAAAAAAGCTACAACAGTTGTATGGCGCAGCATTTTTAGTACCCATCTCAACATGATCCTGTGATCATGGTGAGAAGAAATGCACATTGAAAATGTAGGAGAATGAGATTTTGTAAATAAAAGAGAGGGATTTGGAAAAATAGCTCAGTAGGTCTGCACAGAGCATTCATCCGGTTCCATTTTTGCATGGGAACCTGGTTAGCACTTAGTGGCTCAATACAAAAACGGATCCGGGGGCATGCCCTTGTCGAGGGATGGCGAACCAGTGGCAAATAATTCGGGCACGCTACGTCGATTATATTAATTTGTCAAAATTTGATTACTCGGAAACTGAAGAGATTGAACGGCAGCTGATTAACGATGTATTGTGGGAAATACCAGCAAATAAGGAAATACCAGTGCCATAATGTAGGGAAACGTAGAATCTAATTCCGGTCGCATCGCGCTCACTTTTTTGTTTGACATAGGTACCTATCAATAAAAACTTTGTATATATTTTTTTGCAAGAGTCACCAAGCTGTGGTGTAGTTTTTATTAACATTTACATTTGACACATCACGGGGCCCTTTTTTTTCTAAAAAATGTCACGTACCAACTAGCGTAATCAGCTTACAATGTTTCAAAGAGATCATACACATACGAATTATGTGTATGATCGACGAATGTCCGCCTGGGGCAACCATTCAGGACTTCACACACGGCAGCTATAATGTATATTTCTACATCTTCGTATCATAAGATACAGAGCGAAACGAAAATATACATTCAATACCTTAGCAGCTGGAAAGTGAGCCGTATATCAATGGAAAAAACTGGCCCTTGATATATTTCTTACCAACTCAACATTCCTTTCGTACATCCAAAATCATAATATTTTTGGTTCTCTCAAAATTATCATTGAAAGCTTGTTGTTGAAATTATCATTGCAAGGCTTGTGTGTTTTTAAAAAGGCCGGAAAACTTTCAACACCTTTGTGCCAAGGTCAGTCATTCTTTTCAGTCAAATCGCCTGAGTGGTTTTGAACAAGATAGGCTGACTTGGTTCAGATCACCATCTGTTTATCTTGGCCTTAAGCTTGCGGATGTACGGGGTTCCCTCTTTATATTAATACAATATCTTCGTATAATTGATCTTTTTATAGGAGACAGATTGCTGAGTAATTTTTCTTACTTGTTATCTTTGCAATTTATTCTCAAAGGAACCTCCTTGTCCATTCAAGCGCTCTATATTTGTATCTCCGTTGAGTTATCTATGCTGAGATTGTAATGTGAATTTTATTCCTTTCTTACAAAGGTTTTTTAATCATCATCATGTCCGAGATTGATGGCTTATTTTCTGTTGCTTGTCCATTTTTGTCTGCATGTAGGTGGATTAAAGTTGATGTTGTGATGTATGAGGTTATTTCTACTATTTACGGTCCGCTGTGTATCAATGCAATTTTATGTTATGTCTTATTTGTGAAGTTAGAAATAACTTATTACGTGTGTGAAATTATGTGCGTAGGTTCTTTGTTGTCTATCGATTTGTTGTGTATCTGTGTGTTGTCTATAGATTTGTCGTCTATTGATTTGTAATCTATCGATTTGTTGTCTATAGATTTGTTGTCTATTGATTGGTTGTCCATCGATTTATTGTCTATGAATTGGTTGTCTATCGATTTATTGTCTATGAATTGGTTGTCTATCGATTTATTGTCTATGAATTGGTTGTCTATCGATTTATTGTCTATCGATTTGTTGTCTGTCGATTTTTTGTCTATTGTTAGTTGTTGTTTAGTTTCTTATAAGCAGCCTATATACGTTCCACTGTTAAGGGCACAAGCCTTTTCTCAGAGAGAGAGTATGGGCTTAATTACCACGCGTGCCCACCGCGGGTTGGCGATTTCAAGCGCGGATTTATGCGAATAGCTCAGACAATCAGGTTTCCTCACGATGTTTTCCTTCACGGTTAGTGAGTGGTAGATATTGTTTACTTTCTTGGATATTTAAGGTTTTTCATGTACTTTTGTAATGTCCATACATGTGCAATAAAGAGTTTTAATCTAACCTGATCTATAGCGAGCGAGCTATCTGAGAATCCAAAACATAAAAAAAACAAAACGTAACATAAACTCACGCCTGTATCCCGGAGGGGTAGACAGAGACCAGGTTTTGCCACTTGCCACGATCATCACAGACCTCTTTCGCTTCATCAACATTAATTGGTCGTTGCATGCATGCACGTCGGTTTTGGACACTCTTTATCTTTCCCTTTGCTAATACATCGCCTATTTGGATTACCACTGTTTTCAAAGTCAAATAAAAATGTATATCTAAGTTGAGTCTCTCACTTTAGTTTATATACAAGCCAAATTGAACCTTATTTATTAAAAGAAGAAACATTTCGGAGCAATTACTCACAACCAAACCAATCGGAATCCCAGACTGAGTACACCAGACAGAGAATTTACCAAGCTAAAATCACCTTTGCTCCCTCGCCTTACACTTTAATACACTTGACTACTCTTTCATAATAGAGAAGATAAAAAAGTTAAGGAATCGATCACTATTACGTCAGTGCACCTAATAACATGGAGGCGATTGATGCAATCGCTACTTTCTCTGCAAGTGCAGCTGTTTGAACAAGCTTGTTTGAGCTTGTTTCCCTTGACAAGATAATACGTCTTGATAGTAAGATCATCTCATTAACCGACTTCAAAAAAGGAGGAGGTTATCAATTCGACGCGTATAGTTTTTTATTATTTTTTTAGGGTTTCTATCGTTGCAACCGTGGATGTCGCAGAAGGCGACTACGGAAATAAATTACCAGGAGACAGGCAGCAGCATCTTCCTGAGATTCCAACCGCATACTGCGATCGCCAACCCGCCTGCCGAGCGTGGCGATTGTGGCAAAATCCCTCATGGTTTTCATAACCAGTACCTAGTTCCAAAGACAACCAGACAGACATTACAAATAGTATCATTGTCACACGCCCACGTTTTTTAATTTTCTATTATTGTATGTAAGATGGACAGATGACGCCATTCAAGTGGCAGGAAGACGCTGGATGCAGGCCGCTTCCAACCGGTCTTTTTGGAAATCCATGGAGGAGGCCTATGTCCAGCAGTGGACTTCTTGTGGCTGAATGATGATGATGATGATATGTAAGCATGTTTGTTTGTGGCACAAATAATTCATTCATTCGTTAATTTAAATGTCTTCCACATTATGTAGGTAGTTCATATCCCATTAGACATAGGTAACTAGAAGTTTTCGGACAAAAACTTACGTAGGCACTCGTCGATTGATGTTAATAATAAGTACAAGTTTTGAAGAGGATGAAGGAAGAAAGATTGACGAAACAAATATATCGAGCGAATGTGGGCGGAAGGGGCGGTAAGGGACGTCCCAGGCGGATATACTTCGACCAAATAGGGGATGTATAAGCAAATGGCAAGATAAAAAGTACACGAAACCAGCGTCAGTGCATGCAACGACTAATGAATGTTGAGGGAGCGAAAGTGATCTGTCAGGATCGTGGAAAGTGGCAGTCTCTGGTCTCTGCCTACCCCTCTGGGATACAGGCGTGAGTATATGTTTGTAAGTTTTGAACAAAACGTAGTATTAGGGTAAAGTAGGTATTTTTTACCTCCGGCCTCTCATTCAAGAACGTGAGGTTAAGGTTAATATGTAAGAAGCGGTCTTGAATGTAATATTATATTAAATCAGTCTTTTTAAAGTTGTGTAGATAGAAGTATTTCTTTAGTGACATTTTTAATCAGGAAGCAGGGTTGCACTACATTATTTCATTCTTCTAACTCACGCCTGTATTCCGGAGTGGTAGGCGGAGCTGCTCCTGTATTACGCACAACAAAGCCTGAGCGATTCCAATTGTCTGTCAAATTATTATGGAATTTGACAGTTAGACGATTGGAATCGCTCAGGATTCGGTGCGCGTAATTAGGCCCCAGGTTTGCCACTAGCCCGAAACCAGGGTTCTATCTATTCAACCCATCCGGTACTTTGTCAGTCTTGTCAACTTGGCATTACTTTATGTGGCGATCTTGTCCTTTGCTAATTCATTCGTTGATTCGTAATGCCTAAAAGTCGAATGACAAATTGCTAATGGCATAATCCAACCGCAGCTACTTAAGAGATTAATTAAATTAGAAAGTGTCTCGATCAGCGATAAGGTCGCGTCTACACTGCGCGGACGCATGTCTACCGCGACCTCGACCTTGTGTATCGGTTGTTGTGTCGCAACCGGGAATTTACTCGACACTGTTTATGTGTGTGGGGCCTTATGTTTTTGTTTTTTTTTTTGGTGGCGAAGAAACCTTGAAAGATACGATCAGATGGGAATAGGCGTATGTGCAACTCAATAAGAATATGTTAAGCCTTCAATTTTGTTTGGTAATACAAACTTCCTTGCTCGTGATCCTTCATTTGTATCCAATAGAGTGATGACCCTAATAATAATTACAAAATGCAAAGATTAATTACAGTTCATGGACGGTGAGCACGGTGACTGAAATAGGAGAATCAAAACCTGACAATGTCAAAACTGTTATTGACTGTTTTACAAATGATTTTTTGGAAATTCAAAAGGTTTTTCAAACGCTGCGAGACTTATTATAAAGCTTATTTTTACCTGCACTTTCATGCATTACGTAAAAATGATAATAAGAGCAATTGTCCATATTATTAAAGCAGATTTTTAATTGAAATAAATAATAAATAAAATATTTTTTGTTAACTTTGTACATGTCAAGGTTTGTATAGTCTTAACAGTATTTGGAAGCTCTAAAAAAAATCGTGTTTTAATAATAATCTACTTTCTATAGGAGTTACACTTAAAACAACACTTTATTCTTACACAATTATTAATTACGAAAAATAGAAAACGCAATTCAGGCTGACTTCTTACTTAAGTCACCACTCAAATTTGATTTTCAATCTATCAAGAATTTTATTTAAACACTACTCAAGATACATTAAAGAAATTTGTGCAAGTCAGCCTTAATTATTTCCTCCCCGTCACTTTTTTTTTCTAGAAGTCGGTTGCAAATCGACCCATATATAAAATAAAAAGCGCGTAATAAACACAACGCTACATGCCTCCTACTTTACAAACTAGAACACCATGCCTTGCGGTCAGTGGTTGCATTGTAAAATAATCAACATAGGTCATTATTAGCATCCAAAAAAGCGTTACGTAAACAAAAGTATCAAGTTAGCTGGATTTACCGTTAGCAGAGTACTTTTATTGGCCGTGTCCGATTTGAATGACACGTCAAATCGATTCCAAGATCGGTAATCGATCACACTAACTGTGGTATCGAAAGTTGGTGTCTTCTTCTGAAGGGTCGGTATGACACTTGTTTGTATTAAAGTTTAGGTTCGACTCTGAATAGATCGGTATAAATGCTCAGATGTTCTTAATTTGTTTTATTTTGTTAGCCATTTTGAAGACAGTGTCACTACACTATCTTTAAACTATATTCTTTTTGTTGCACTAATCCGTGCTGAATACAATTTCAAAAACCTCTTTAGGGTTTTGTCTTTAATATAATTCAATTTTGGTTTTCTGGATCCACCAATGTACCATATTCGATGTACAAAATCTTTACATTTCTTTTTCAATAGCTGTGTCAACGATGTGGTGTTGACGTAACGTAAAACCTGAAAACTATTCAGTCAGTATCAATATACCCGATGTATATCAGCTTACTTGAAATACAATTTGTAACAAGTGACACGTTAGTAAGAATATTTTACACACTCAATGATGTTGACTAGAGGTTCATTCGACTTGGGTTCATCGCTCGGTGGCTTAATGCCTTGCGGTCAGTGGTTGCGTTTGTGGGTAAGGAAATATCATGTTGGCAGTATGAGCTTTAAACATATGTTTGCTGATTACCTTAAGTATATGTCGTAGCCATATCGTAGATTGTGCCATATCATGATGTGGTTAGCCATATCACGAAATGTGTCCTTTTCATGAAAAGGCCAAGTCAAACTGGCCGTATCATGAAATGGCTTAGCCAGATCAATGAGCGACCGACGTTTGACGATTTTAATAGCGAAATGCATGACTATTTCATGATGCGGCCAAACGTTAGCGGCCATATCGTAAAATACTTCCATTATCCACCGTTAGGGGCGCTGATGTTAGTTTGTTGTGTATTCCTACCATGAAGGCGACAGAAAATATGGGTTGGTATTTGAAACGATGTCCCCGAATTTGGAAAAACAAAAAATATGCCCGTGTTCAGGAAGCTTTACTGAAACGGAATTTATAAATTTTAATCTGCGAAAATGTGTAATAAAATAATTTTTATTTCTTTAGCACAACAAAACTCGGAAAAATTAAAAAATGCAAAGTTTTTACTCAACGCGACACAAAGCAGGTATCTACTTACGTCATTTACATTTTGGCTTTTTTTAGAAGCTACATAGCTGAAGTTTTACTAAGAATTAAATTAAAATTTTGGGTTGGTTGTTGGGTCAGTACACATAAGCAAAAATAGGTTCGGAGTCGCTGCGCTCCGCTCCATCCTGAAACTTCGGGTGATAGTTATTTTTTTTATATAAAAGCGAAAAAAAAATATTTCACTAAAAAACTTAGTTTTGAGTCAAACTTAGATAAAGTTGGTACATGGAAAAGTCATAGGTACCCTACATTATGATATGGCAAAACGTAGATTGCCATATCGTCAAACGTTGATGCTTAAACGATACGGCCAATTTGACTTGGCCTTTTCATGAAAAGGACACATTTCGTGATATGGCTAACCACATCATGATATGGCACAATCTACGATATGGCTACGACATATATATGAGCAGCCTCGAGCGGGTGCATGAAAGGAGCCTCCGTGAACGATGTCGTTACTCAGCCCGTACGTCTGGCGCACCCTGGGCGACAATCAGAGAGTCCCTGATGCTGATTGGCAATTACATTCATCATCATCATTCAGCCATAAGAAGTCCACTGCTGGACATTGGCCTCCTCCATGGATTTCCAAAAAGACCGGTTGGAAGCGGCTTGCATCCAGCGTCTTCCTCCCACTTGGATGAGGTCATCTGTCCATCTTGTGGCTGGTCGGCCTACGCTGCGCTTGCCGATATGTGGTCTCCATTCGAGAACTTCTCGGCCCCATCGGCCATCAGTAAATACATTCACCACGGTGACAAACTCAAGTCCAGCCTTGAGGCCGTATCGATACGCTCAGAAGAAGCAGCCTTTATCTTGAAGTCTATGAAATCTAATCTATCAGTCCAATTCATCCACTGCTGGACATAAGCCTTTTATTTCTATCCTGGGCCATCCTCATTTGGTCGCTACAAGCAATCTGCCTCAGATGGATGGTGTTTCTTGATGTGTGACGTATCAGGATGTCAAAGAACTTGCTCGTGACAAGAATATGTGGAAGATGTTGCACTGGCAAAGGTAGAACCATAAATACGATGATATTATACATTTGTGGTTTTAAAGATGACTTAAACTTGTATTTAAATACAGGCTAAATTAGAAAAGAAAAGATTACACATACATACTTAAACTCACGCCTGAATCGCAGAGGGGTGGGCAGAGACCAGGGACTGCCACTTGCAACGATCCTGAAAGATCACTTTCACTTCCTCAATATTCATTAGTCGTTGCATACACGTACGCCGGTTTCGGGTAATTTTTATCTTGCCCTTTGCTAATACATCACCTATTTGAATTACCTCTGTTTTAAAAGTCAAATAAAAATGTATATCTAAATTGACTCTCTCACTTTAGTTTATATACAAGCCAATTGAACCTCATTATTAAAAGAAGAAAAATTTCGGAACAATTACTTCCCTATTTGGTCGAAGTATGTCCGCCTGGGACGTCCCTTACCGGACCTTCCGCCCACATACGCTCGATATATTATTATTTGTTTCGTCAATCTTTCGTCCTTAAGAAAAGATTTTAATCCTAAAAAAATAAAATACGGCTTTTTTAAACATTTTGTTAATTTGTTGTGAGAAGGCTAGGTTCTGTTCGTTTTTTTTTTTCTAGGAACTTTGCTCTGAATCTATTGCAGGCATTTAATGTTATCCCTAATTCCATACTAATATCTTACTGATACATCCATATTTGATACTGATTGAACTCAGTAGCAATAATTAAATAAATACATAAATAAGACGGACAATATATTTCTGGATTCATTTGATCTACAACTGATTTTGAAACCTGTTACCGATTATAATTTTGAATTCCATCGTCATCAATATCATCTGTCATGCAATGGAACGGAACAAAGTTCCTTAGATCAGTTCATTGGCCCTCAGATGCTTTGCATCATGTCATAGTTGCATCAGACGTACACAAACTTACATAGTACAATCATCAGCAGAAATTATCAAAGAACAAAACCTCTCTGCAAACGAAATTGATGAGCTAGACTTTCTCTTTTCTACCTAGGCACACAGGTAGTTTGTAAAAGGCTGATTAATCGAAGATAGAAGGAAAGAAAGCCATTTTTTTTTTCTTAGCGTGTCGATGGCAAAACCATTCCAAACCAGTCCAGAACTTTGTGACTCTGATCCTGTTTACGCCTGAGTGGCAACTGACACGGCCTGTTAGTTGCAAGCATATGGCGAACAGTGTGAGGGGCTCGTGGAGGCTTAGGAGTGGATGCAAACTTTGGTTTCCCCCTTCGTGGACTCCGCGGTTTAATCCAGCCAGCACTTCCGCTAGACTCCTGGCCGAACACCGTCTGAATTCGAGGTGACAATGACAACCATGATAAATAAAACTGACATACGTATGTACGTTTTTGGGGTTGAATTGTGAAAAGTCACCTTATTGTTTTGATCCGCATTTTTATTGAAGAAACGTGAACGTTTTGGAATACAAGACGCCGGGACAATCCAGCGCCCACCTAGGCTGCCGTGATCGTCCTTCGTCATCCGCGGGTGTGAAATCCAGGTACGTCCTCCCCAACGCTTACCAACGAGCACGTTCCTGGTGTTGTCCAGTGTTCGCTAATACAGTCCACCCAGTTGCCGCCCCCGCCGCACCAGATCCCTCAGCGCTGATAGATAGTAAGATATGGAGTAGATGTCTTACGCTGAAGGTTTTCTGGAAGAGATCACTTTTATTAACTTAATACCGGGTAAACTTACTTGGTTTTTTGTCGGAAGAGTCCGACCAGGTTTCGCTCTGGTTCGCGGAGCTTAATCATGGTGAGGAGAAACGGAGCTCGCGTCGTCGGTTGCTCGTCTCGGACTGCGGGCGGCGTTTTAGTTCGAAGATCACTTTTGGTGACAAGATCGTCGACTGTACTCTTAGACCAATGATAAGACAAAAATTCTAAGGACCTATCACTAAAATAGCAATAAAATAAAATATTCTTTTGTGGGAAGAATTGAAAAAGTGGCTGATTTTTTTCCGAGTTTTCCCCGTTGTAAAAGTTGTTCGCGTTGATGAGGAGAACTGTCCATTTTCGGATTTTTTGTTTCTTTATTTATTTCTTTAATCTGCATTTTATCATCGTGTATTCCCGTATAGCAATAGACGTAATTCAATGTACAGAACAACTCACATTTTCATCCCGATAAATGCTCTATGAATTTCTGAAATTAAAACAAAGAAAACAAATAAGCTCTATAAAAATAAGCTCGCGTGTGTAGGTACTCATTTACAATAACTTATGTCCCATGTACATGTTTTTTTTCTTTGACTGGAATAAATGACAAAGTCAGTGAGCATTGATGAAAATGAAAATGCGGGTTTTTAACCGACATTAAAAAAAGGAAGAGGTTCTCAATTCGTCCCGATCTTTTTTTAGGCTTCCATACCCAAAGGGTAGCTGCGGTAGCGGAGCGGTAGAACGCCGGCTTCTCATTCGGGAGGTCGTGGGTTCGAATCCCGGCATGTACCAATGACTTTGTTTTCTAAGTTACGTACATTTGTGAAGTTATAGTAGCAATACCACTCGCTAACGGTGAAGGAAAACATCGTGAGGAAACCCAAGCGTCTGAGGTATTTACATACCTCAGCACTTGCTACGTACAATGGCCCAACTATGAGGCTAAGTGCGGAAAATCTCCAGTCGAACTACCCAAAGGGTAAGAGACCCTATTAGTGAGACTCCGCTGTCCGTGCGTCCGTCCGTCTGCCTATCAACAGGCTGTACCTCATGAACCGTGATAGTTAGACAGTTGAAAATTTCACAGATGATGTATTTCTGTTGCCGCTATAACAAAAATACTAAAAATAGAATAAGATAAATATTAAAGGGGGGCTCCCATACAATAAACGGGTTTTTTTGCCGTTTTTTGCTCGATATTAATGACGGCAACAGGTAGACGCTGGAAATATTCAAATGTTGTATAGATCATGGTACAGAATCCTTCGTGCGCGAGTCCGACACGCACTTGGCCGGTTTTTTTTAAATTTTTTTTTTGTTTAAAAGGGTAGACTTTACAGGTGGCCCCACAGTCGTCAATACAGGATCTGATGATCGGATCTTGGAGAAATCGAGGGAACTCTTCAAATTGACTGCCTCGTTGTTCTAGCCGTCAAGGCGCTTAACTACCAAAAACAGAGGTCGTCGGTGCGATTTCCACTGGGGGCCGCCGTACATTAGCACAAAGGCATCAGTCTGAGTGTACCTACATGTTTGTGATGTCCTTGCCTGGTACCATAGTACAGGCTATCCAGTTTGGGACCAGGTCAAGTGATTGTTTTGTGTGGAGGTTATTATTATTAATGTTAAAGGTACTCCATTTGGGTCTCTTGAGTAGTGACTCGTGCATTTGTTTTCTGAAAGCACAATTTGGCGGAGTCGTAGTGATAGAAATATAGAAATGTTGAAATAAAAAAAAGAATTCAAAATTATTTGTGTTTTAATGATGTAGTGTTTTAAAGTCGGTTCACTGACCGTAGTCACTTTCGTAGTCGGCGATCCGCCTCGCCGCGTATGTCAGCCAGTAATCAACAACGTTATGACCTGAAGCTGGGTAAGGATGGTTGGGAAACCCCAGTCGCTGAGTAATGGTGTTATTAAATCACGATGGTAAAATTTCCGTGGGAGAAAAATTAAGTGACTGTGCGTAATTCTGTCTCAAATGAAAACTGCTCGTTTTTGGTCACGCAAATGGTATAATATGGTTTGAAGTGAAAAGTGTTGTCCTTGCAATAATGTTATGTGGTTAGATTTTCTCAGAACATTACTTGCTGGCCAGTTGCCAGCGATAATATGACGGGGTACTATTCGTATTTAGAAAAAAAAATATGCTTATCAGCTGTTCCATACTAAAATCAAACCACCTACAAAAAAAAAAATCTTGTTGAATGCTTGAGACACTTGCTTTTTTGGCAAGCTCCTTTGCATTGCATTATTAGATGTAATGCTTCGAATATAACTTGAACAAAAATCCGCGCAGTTTCCGATTACAGCCCTCCTGTCAGAGAAGGGGCTTAATCACCACGCGTGCCCACCGCGGACTGACAATTTTAAGCGCTGAGGTATGTGGACACCCAGGTTTCCTCACGATGTTTTCCTCCAACGTTAGCGATAACTTAACAAAAGTAGAGTCCGAACAATTCTAAGTCACATCCCGCGTTCTTGTCGTTGTCGGGCAATAAAACTCGAAAGATGTCCATGCGAAACTAAAGTCCTTTGCTCAAGTTATTTGTCGGGCATTAGGTATATCTGCGGCGATAATTTTAGTTCACTTATATTTTAGTTCACTTATATTTTAGCTCTCTTATTTTAGCTATGAAAATATGGGCCTTAGTAATTTTTTTAGCTTTAACCGTTAAATGTTTAAAACGTAAACATAAATTTCCTACAGCGGAAGATGTCAATCTTGTAAGATATTACCCACTTTGGCTACACCAAGCTTAGAAGCAGTTCTTGAGTAATATGTTATTACGTTAGACTGTGTTGCCCTTCACAGCAATGCGCCTGTTATTGAGACACTAATGCCCTATGAAATAAGATCTGCTTTGCTACTTATGCCATACTTCTAACCATAAAATCGCTAACTGCCATAAAAAATACATTTTTATCTATTGAGTCTTCCAAAAAAGTCCATAACTGGTAGTCCAAACTAGCAGTGTATTCGACAGCATATCAAGTGTGACCTTTTAACCACATAGAGCGTTTAGTGCGCAGAAAAAAAACTTTGGCCTTTGCATCTACGTAATTAGGTGATTTATGCATCGTCCAGTGGCACCTTCACTAACACTAGATGGGTGAAGGGACCACTCGGACGCTGCAGTGCCTGGGACACGGTTTTTTTAGATGGAGTAGGCTTGTCCAGCACCTATACCATCCTGACAGCTTAGTCGGCCTAGCCCACAGGAAAGACAAGTCAATACGTGCGGAGCCAATTAAATCGCGGGTTTCCTCACGATGTTTTCCTTCACAGTTGGCGTGCGCAGAACGATACATGTATTAGTTAGTTAGACCTGAGATTTCCACACTTAGCCCCGAAGTGGAGCCATCGTACGTAGCAAGAGCTGAGGTATGTTTTTGCAAAAATATCCACAGACTTCGAACATCAATATCTTCTAAGCAGTTGATTTTCCCGCCGTGGTTCTTTTGGGAAAAACATTTATAATAATGCAGGAAAAACGGGAGTATGAAGAATCTAAGCACCGTTCTAAATTCAGACACTAAGGTTTCCTCACGAACTTTTCCTTCACCTTTGAACTTTCAGCCTCAGTCGAACCTTGCCACCTTGGCGTATTTTAGTCGCTTGCTTCCCGGAATGGGTTTCTGTTGGTACTGTTGGTGCAAACAGTTCATTACAAAATCCCATTCCGATCGAAAGCGTTATGTTTTAAGCGACTATTGCGCGGCGGCCCGCGAAAGGGAGAGTGGCCTTGCATGTTGACTTATGCTTTTCTACGGGTTTCACCGTCGATAGGTGACAACTATAGCCAATCGTTGGCCCAGTGAAATGGTGGCACGAGCATAGATCAGTAGGTTACTGATCGAGTCATCATCAGCTTCTCGACGCCCACTGCAGGACATAGGCCTCCTTCGTGGTTTTCATAACCATGAGGGGTTTTGCCATAATCGCCACGCTTGGCAGGCGGGTTGGCGATCGCAGTTTGCGGTTGGAATCTCAGGAAGGCGCTGCGGCCCGTCTCCTGGTAATCTCCTACGGCATCCACGGAATGAAATGGAGTGACGCTATTCTTAATCCGGCGGCACACGGAAAAGCCCAGCCCTTCTATCACGTAACTATCCACTCTATCGGATTAACCATTTTAACGACTCCAAAGTGTCAAAATATGTATGTATTTGCGTTTTCAATTTTGCGTGGTGTAATAATACATTGTAAGTTGTTTACTAACATAGCATAAGTAAAATTGTTACTAACACTATATCCCATTTACCCGAAATAAATAAATAATGATAATAATAATTTGGTGCAAGCAGGCCTCATATCACCCAGGAAGGTGCAACCAAGGTCATCTTGCTGGCTGGTTGCACATTGCGTGTGTACAGAATAGCGATGCCTACCTACAATAAACAGTGATCGCGTTGTGTAATTTTACAGCGCGTGTTATGTCAGACTCCGCTGTCTTATAGAGGGCCGGACCAATGATTACTTTATTGATAGGTCGCTATTTCGTACGTTAAGTTTTTAGGTAGTTACTGACAATCCGTGCATTAAACTCAAATATGTTACGGTCACCTTTGCACTAAAAATGCAAAGTTTCGTCTGCTGTATGTTCTTTGTATCTTCAAAACGAAGTTCGAATGTTGCAGCCACCTTAGAGCACATGCCAGGAAGCAGTGACGGTCTCTGTCGTCGGACACGATGAGGAGGCCATCATCATCAATTAAGCAGATCAGTGTCAGTGTTTAGTGAATGTTCACTAGTTTCCGAATTAAAATTTAGGCTACACACTTAAGTACAGTTTTGTCTTGTTCTTCTTTAAGAAATCTGAAGAAATCAGACTGATACTTAAGTGGGTCCTTAGTGAGATTCTGAATTATAACAGGCCGTTAGTCGTCCACGTCCAATAGGAGGCATCAAACTTAGACGTGTGGCCTGAGACATGTTATTATTTCGATGGTTAGCGAATGAATGTTTTGTAGGAAAATCACCGGCTTAGTTCACTCTTTTTCGAGCTCTATCTTTCGCATGTGCCGATTGCATATTTCAAAACAAAAAACAAAACATTTTTTTTTTAAATCAATCAATGGCCTCCCAGTCGAGAACCTTTGCATCCCATCTACCACTTGGCTCTTCGGCACATTGACCAGCCCATTATCACTTCCTCTTGCTAATCTTGTAGAATCAGTCACCATAGTTCTTTAGTAGATTGGATTTGCTGATTGCACATTTGAAAGGAGTAAAAAACTAAACTATCTTTGCAAGTGACACAAATCGGCACGGGCATAAAACCTCTTTGGCTTTGAGGTAATTAAATTAATGAAATCACATAAAAAATTACAGATAATAGTTATTACCTGCACCAAGAGTAGTTACGCTCAATTTGGCACATCCATCGATTAGGTACGGTATTCACTGTAGAATCGACTTCTTATAGCTAACATAGACCATGTTGTGTCCGTCTGTTACGTGATTTGCTCTAGTTTAGACTACAATATTACTGTAGCTTGTCTAGTTTGTAATGAAGCACGGCATCCTTACATTGTCTGAGAAGATGACGGCGACATTGCGTGTCAAGTTACAGCAGACAACATAGCGTGCGGAGGCACATCGTGACGGCGATTGGACATAGAGATTTTGATATGCTCTGAATTTAAATATGGAATGGAGATAATGAATATGGCAGCAGAATGAGGAAGGTATTTTTTTTATTCAGCTTTGGCCTAGATGTAAGCAAGCCGCTGCTAGAAATGGTTAAAATACAAGAAGAAATCATGTCTATCATTTTTATTTTATTTTTTTTCTATCAAGTAGTTTGCTCGTCCTAGGTCTATTCAATTCAAGAAATATCAACAATTTCTTGTATTTGGTAGTATTTATGTTTGTCGAGAAAAATTAATATAATGGACAGGTGATCATCTTTTACATCTTAGAATTTCGGATCTTGGATTTATTAATGTTATAGTTAGTCATAAGGAAAAAAAAAGCGTTAATTGCTAACGTTTCAAATTCTCGCTGTAGTTGCACGTATTAATCACCTTGGTGTGAATAATCATTTCAAAGTAACAATGTGATCAATATTTTTACTCATTTAACTCAAAGTTTGTTTAAGCTTTGTAAATAGTTTGCATAATTCCTCTCAATATTACCACCAGTGGCTAGCCCACGCACATTTTACATTACCTACTACATTTGCCATTCCAAGTTTAAAGTCAGCAACATACCAAGTGACGTTTGGATTCAGTGTGCGTAATTTTCAAGTTTTTTTACGTTTACAATATTTTGTAAAACTATTAAATTGTTGAAAATGTTACAAATATAAAAAAAACATCTACTGTTTTCAATAGGCGTTTGCGTGTCCATGCTTAATAAGGGCAGTTATTGTCCTGTACTTTCACACACTTGTTCGAGCATAGGAAGTACGGCGACGCTAGTCGCGCGTTTTAACGTCAAAAGTCGCAATCAGGGATGTGACCACGTAAGTCCTCTAGTTCGATTCCGAACTATCAAATACACACTTATTTTGACACTTTGAAGTCATCTAAATGAATAACCCGATAGAATGGAAACAAGGGCTGTACATTGATTGTGGCATTTAAGCGCCATAAAAGCGCCTGAATCGCGCCGTTGCAATACTTATGCTCATCTCGAGCTAGGATGCCCTGTTACCAGGCAAGGACATCACAAACATGGAAATACACCCAACTCAGAAAACTCAGATTGACTAATTGATTATTCGCCAGTTCCTGAATTGAGAATTTCGCTAAGTAAATAGTTAACTGTAGTGCTGTCTCTTCGAATTTCTCAGAGAAGGGCATGACAGAACTTTACTTAAGGAAATTCTCAAATCAGAAACCGGCCCTAAGCCTGTCTTACTCTGTCTATCTCACTTTCTTCTACCTATCTCTGTCTGAGAAAGCTTATGCCTTTGCAGTGGGCCCTACCATTTTATGCTACATTGCTGTACCAAATAGGTACTATGTCCATACTGCGGTTTGTCTTGGTGTGATGCCAGGTTAATATTATGATACCTACGTTACGCAATAACCTCATAATTATGTTATGCGCCAGATACAGTTAATAAACGTGACGCCCTGAGGCGTGTGTTTCAAACGGAATGAGATTCGCACTTCTGATGCGATGAATTTTTTACTCGACTTCGAAAGTTCGTATTTTATTTTATTTTACTTTATTTTATTTATAGAAATATTGCTACATGACAGTAAAAGTAAAACAAAAGAGTAACGGTGCTGTTTAAAAAAAACACGATTCTTTCAAAAACTCCTCAGAGGCAGTTTAAATATTCTGTGGTAAAGAGAGAAACGTGACCCCTTCAAGCCCAAGTTACGAGCAAGTTATGATTCTATGTATGTACCTTATATACTTGTCTAGCAAAAATAAGCCCGTAGGGGCCATTCAGGGTTATAAAAAAATTGTGTGAAAAAAAAATGCCGTCGTGCAAAAGCTAGAACCAAAAAGGTAGAAAAATCTTAGTGCAACACGCAGCACTACTAGCACGAGTTCGTTAACATTTTTGAAAGTCAACGAACACGTCTTCACCATCAGTAGATCGGATTCTCTTAACCAGTTTTACAATACTTTCGCTTATGGTCAATGTTATGGTTAGGATCCCAACAGACCGGTCGTAGAGGCCTTGACTAAGATGGAAGTGTTCTGAAAGGGAAAACCGATATACCTAATTAATGGTTTAATTACAGGTCAATATGAAGCATAGCATTGATTGAATAACGTTTTTGTACGATGAGTAATTTTAATAACACAGAAATGGTATTTGACTGTAGTTTTTGTATTACCATACAGATACTTTTTGTATTGTTACGCATATTTTTTAATCTTGTTGTACGTTGTAAGGGAATAAAGATATTATATACTGGTGAGGAATATTTAGAAGTCAACAACGTTTTAGGTTAATTCATATAGATATACCGAATTAGCATGCTGAAGTGGCAGTGGGCCGGCCATATCATCCGAGGAACTGATAACCGATGGGGTAGACGAGTTCTTGAGTGGAGACCGCGGATCGGTAAACGTAGTGTGGGACGTCCTCAGACTCGGTGGAGCGATGATCTTCGCAGGGCGGCTGGCAAGAGCTGGATGAGAGTAGTCGAGGACCGTGCTCAGTGGCGTGCAATGATGATGATGATGATGATATAGATATACTTCTGTAGAGTGAGATATGTACTTTTGATAAATCAGATTTTCCTTCTTTGATCAATGATCATAAAAGCTTAAAGACTGCCTTGATTACATCTGTTGATGTTTATCATCAAAGGGCACTAGCGAATTTGCGAATGTTAAATTTGGAAAGTTTAAAACTGACACGATATGTGTCAGGAAATCACGTTTGACATATATAAATCGCCAGCTGTTTACATATAATCAAGTTACCTAATACATGCATTACCGACGACGTAAGGCAAAATAATACTTTACCCACCGCACTTAACAATTGCTACAATTTTACATAAGCGGACTACGGAAGCAGAACGCAGGATAAACGCAATCGATATTCTGTTCAAGTACAGTCGTGGACAACTTTCACTGGCCATTGTGTCTACTAATTCCCGAAACCCGATTCGATGATGAAGATAGAGCCATCGTGAGTGGAATTCCATTTTCAACCAAACGGTAATCAGTTTATAACAATTACTTCTTCTTTTTTTCTAAAAGAAGGCCAGGCTTGTACAAAGGCCGCAGCGGGATTGTAAGAGGCCGATTCTATTAAAAATTGGTAACGCTATATCAGCCATCTTCGAATAATGAAGCTGTAGTTATCGAGTCATCGGAACTCGTTGATAACTTTCAATTTAATTGTTTTTTTTTCTTTCAACAGTTTTGTCTTGTAATTGATAACTTGACGTAACTGGATGAAAACAAGTTTAGTGTTCTTTTTCGGCGATCGAATGCAAAGCAATTGCGAAAGACGCTATCGCACGTTAACGACTAAATGTCGATCGATATAATGGGTCTTGTGTATTGCTGGCTTCTCTCGGACATTGCAAACAGCAGTGGTCTTATTTTGACGTCATTCTAACAGTTAAAGCTGTACAGTCAGCTGCCGATGAACTTGATCAACTGGCTAAAATATCGCAAGTAAGTTTTGTTGGATTGCCGGCTCTAATGAGCCTAGGGTATTGGACTGATTAAGGGGCGTTAAAATCAAAATTAGTATATTGCTGTAGGTAAATGAAGACAAAATAAGAATATAGATTTTTCATCAGAACAATAAAAAAATATATAAAGATCCAGAGTACAATTTAGCTTTATTATGGAAAGTATATAAATAAGTTTAGAAGCAGCTATATGTATATGCTTCCGCGTTTGTATGCATGTACTTCTAACCACGTACAAATGCACATGATTTATCTATTTTGTTAAAATAATAACAAGTCAAAGTCGAAAATAATGTCCTCTATAACTGTTTTCCCTCTAACCGCATTTCTCGAGAATTTAACCACAAATGTTTATTATAACCAACTAAACGCCTACCGCGTTACACACACCCCTGACGCAACAATAGCTGACGGATTTGCACCAATTTCGTGCGCACGCGCATAACATATATCTCGAGGCACGTAGCTTATAGATCGGTGGCCCACGTCCTTCCGTTTGGCGGCTTTCACTGTGGCACATGACTGTACTGCCGAATCCAAATGCGAGCATTCGCAATAATAGGCCTATCTACCACAAGCTTCATTTTTACATGACGTGATAATAATAGCAATCTTACGGTGACGTGACGTTTGTAGAATGTCAAAACATAATGTAAAATACTTATCCAGAAAAATCCTGTTAATATTCTTTTTGTTGCACTAACCCGTGCTGAGGACAATTTAAAACCCTATTTAGAGGCTAAAAATTCCACCCATGTCGGGACCTGAGCATCCTTGGCACGGTGAGCTAGAAGTCGCGTGTTCAAGTCCCGGCATGGGTAGAATTTTTAGCCTCTAAATAGGTTTTTAAACTCCTGTTAATACAAGCACCACGGCAATAGTCTTTTTTTTTCCTTTATTTTGCTTAGCCCTCTTTTATGTCCCACTGCTGGGAAAATCCTTATCTCTTGCTTTTCATCTATTCCTGTCCCCAGCCACCTCATCTGTAAATAAATAAATTTCGATAAAACTAAAGACTAGTTGCAGTAGTAGCTGACATAGCCTTCTGAAGGACTCTTCAACCTTTGAACGAGTTTCACGGAACATACTTAAAGCCACGCCCGTTCCCTGTAGGGGTAGGCAGAATCCAGGGTTTGCTACATGCCACGATCCAGTTCCAGTTTTATGAACACTATTATAAATTTTATTTGAGACACAACTCATTGCTAAAACGCTGTTCGAGACGATGTAAAAGTCCTACAAGCAGACCTCCAAGCAAAAGCAGTTTATCATGCAGCATGTGTAAGCGAGGCATTCGGTTGTGTAACCCGTGGCCCTTAAGCGTGCAATCCAATGGACATCTGTGTCAATGTGAAGACGAAGGATACGCAAGTAGGCTTACATGCCAAATTAGCTTGATATGCCGGAATTTCACCCTTACGCAGCTAAGTTCACACTAACCCGTTCCTCTGTTCTTTTCTAGGGTTGAGCTTATACGATGAATAAGATAACATAAATAATATAATCTAATAAAGAATAGATGAGAATGTGCGCCAGGATAGATGACAAAAAATATTCTGAAGACTCTATCTTAGTACAATAACAACTTTTTTAACATAAAAAAACAACTTTCAGAAAAAACACGTCCTGAATGTCACTTAAGTGCCATTTAAATCGACTTTTGTATGAAGAATTTTAGTTAAATGCTATTTACGGTAAACCAAATTTAAGAAAGTGGTGCAAATCGACCTGGATGACTTTCTCATGAATCCCATTAGGTCTTGTCTAACTTTATTTGTCTCGAGGATTTATATAAAAAATATACGGACGAATTCCGTAAAACGAAAAAAGAAAAGGAGGTATTCAAACATCATTTTGTTTTTTCCCTTTTTTGAAGTCGGTTAGGAACGAACTCTCGTGCCTGTCGATCTATCTATTCGACAATCTGTCACAGCCTATTTTCTCCAAGTCTACTGGCCCAAATTTTTTTTATACATGCAACATACGCAACCTATATACGTCCCACTGTAGGGCACAGGCCTTGTCTCAGGTAGAGAGTGTGGGCTTAATCACCACGCGTGCCCACCGCGGATTGACGATTTCAAGCGCTGAGGTATGTGAATAGCTTAGGCACTCAGGTTTCCTCACGATGTTTTCCTTCACCGTTAGCGAATGGTATTGGTACTATAACTTCACAAATGTACATAACTTAGAAAACCAAATCATACGTATATGCCCGCACTGGGGATCGAACCTGGGTCTCTCGCTTTCGAGTCCGATGTTCTACCCACTAGGCTACCACCGCTCATTTCACCCTTAGTGTATAAAATTTTACGAACGCAGAGATTTTGTATTTAATAAATTTTACATATTATTTCATACCAAATTAGTATTGATTTTAAAGAAATAATTTTCAGGTTTTTCGTTGTTTCAATAACACGTCGTATAGACATTCAAATTATAACGGTTCAATATTAGTCAATATCTGTAATAATGAAGTTTAATAATGTCAGTAACTAATTGTTCAATATACGCTATGCTAATTAAATGCCGAGATAAAATACTGATAACGATATGAAATTTTAACTAATTAGTTGTATGATTACAAAAGCTATCATTCATTGACTTGTTATTTTTATTACAGCCGATATCTTTCCTTTCGTGCAAATTAAGAAACGGCTAAGTGCTCGTGCATCATTACAGAGTGATTATTATACACTTTGTTGTTTAGAAAACGTATTATTTGGTCGTCTATTGTCATGTCGATATCAAAATAGTTCACGCCCAAACGTTGATTTCTATACAGTGCAAAATTATAACATAAAGATTTACTAAAGTAGGCTTTGACATGACGGTCACGAACATCGATTTGATGGGATCCAAACGTCAATCAAAGTTACTTGAAGGTGATTCATTGTACATTTATCGGGATTCTTTTCTGTGCGTAGAATTCGGGCGCTTGATATGGATCACTAGGTTGACAATAGCTACACACAGTCAACCGAGCATCGTAATGTACCTCATATTTAAAATACTTAATTACATAAAAACGTAACTTAGCATACTATAGCAACAAACAAAACAATTAATCAATTTATACTACTGTAGGGTCGGGTGCAGACCTCGAGACCATAGTCATCTTGCGCAAGAGAACGATCCGATAAATTTATAAGCTCGTCAGTAAAGACTGAGGATCCCAATGAGAATATGGGATTCGCAAGCGGAAAGCGGAATGGGCAAGTGGAGAATCCTGGTCTCTGCCTACCCCTTTGGGATCTTCTTCTCACTGCCAAGATGGAAAAGCACCCAGATTGCTTGGGTTCATGTTGTCCGTCGTCTGGACACTATACTACAGGGTATCATAGTACGAGACCGGGGCAAATGATTGTGTTATGACGATGATGTACGTTATGTTTTGTTAAGACCGTGTGAATCAGGAATGAGGCGATCCGCAGAAGAACCCGAGTGGCAGTGGGCGGGGCACATAGCCCGGAGAGCTGATGGCCGTTGGAGCGAAAAACTTCTGACCTGGCGACCGCGGACTGGACGACGCAGCGTGGGCAGTCCCACCACCAGATAGTCTGACGTCCTGGCACAAGACCGGGAAGCTTGGATAACCATGAGGGAGGCCTATGTCCTGCAGTGGGCGTCAAATGGCTGGTGATGATGATGTGATGTGAATGCAAACGAAAACCAAAGTCCTTGCTTTAGTTTTCCTGCCCTTAGTGACAGAAGTTAATTCACTACCTATCTGTACAACTAACTATCTGTTTCTGATTTACCTAATTAACAGACTCAATGAACCTTACGTAATATACAAGAAGTATTGCCGGATTATATGCAATCACTACTTAAAGTACGTACGTATTATCTTTGCACTATATCTGACTTGTACAAGTGAGCTCAGCTCTTATTGGAGGCATTGATAAATCTTGCTAATTATAGGTACTGTCAGTTAGGATATTATATACTTCTTGAATGATTCTAGATATATATTATACTACCAAGAACAAGACATTACAAGCGTGGTTTACGTTGATTACCACACTAGACGTAAATCTGTGCGGTGGTAACCAGGTGAAGGTTTGACATTATGATTACTTGACGCTTACCGTTAATGTTAGTTTTGTTACATTTTACAGTTTCATCAAAGACATGGTATGCTCAACTCTAGTGATATAGGTAGTGAAGTAATTACAAAAACTGCGTATATAGTATAGGATTAGTAAGTAAGATAAATAAAAGAATATATTATGCTAAAACTTCTTATACTTACATTATATATAATTTATATACCTACATACAATATTTAGTAATTGAGTTTATTTATAAGCATTGTTGTTTAGTGGTTTTCTATAGCATTCACCTACATGATAGAGTTGAATAGAATACAAATTAGACTACATGAGATATCCAAAACATTAGAATATGAATTTAACTAGATAACTAGTACAGTGTATATGGGGCTTTACTTGTCGATACAAACAACTTTCACTGTGAGAAGAACTTTTCGCAAAATCGTAAAAAAATATCAAGTTGTTCCGAACTAAAGTTACATAGTGCATTGATCGCATTGAGTAGTCCCTTATTTTCATCCGACAATGGGTGGTTCTACTGTGTACAGGTATCTTGTTACACCCTGTATAGTATTCTGATCTAGTTTAGATAAATTGTTTTAGATGTTGTCAACATTACAAACTCAAAAATGTTAATTACTATCTTAGTTCTAGATGTGTTTTAAGAGTTGTACGCTTATTGTGTTAACGAAATACTATCCATTGCGCGTCAAATTTCTATAGCGGGTATTTCAAAAGTACCCATCCTGCTAAATTATAAAGGGTAGCATAGTAAATATTACGTTGCTCTAAATAAAAAAAAAATAAAATTCGTTGTAACTGGCACAACGTAGAACCTTACAATGTATTGACATTACTGCACATGGTTAAATTAAGCTTATAAACCCTGTAATAACGCCCATTACTTGAATACTCACGCAGGTACTAAAAGGCTTTACGACCGTATAGATTATACGGCACTTTAGTTTTCAGCGGGCATAAATTAAACGTCTGGCTGCAAGGCAAATTTCATTACTTTACTTGCATACAATATATCAGCGAACCTATTTTGTAAATTGGTTCACTATGAGGTAATGCGTTCAACGATAAGGCTGTGGCTGCGAAAACTACTATTGAGCGGGAAGGGAGGGCGAAGTCACAAACGAAGCGATCGGCTTTCATTTTGAAAATATTTTTTTGTTTTACAAAATCAAACCACGGTTCAAGATCAAAATGTTGTTCTGTAGAAGGTGAAAACGATCGCTTTTTGTTTCAAGTCTCTTGACAGATATGATTAGATATAAAGAGACGTTGCTGTGGTTGTAAGTTCGCCCCGTTTCAATTTACTGTAATTCCACGTAACGAAATACAATCCTATACCTAATTGACAATTGTAAAGAAATACACGTTTTAAATTTTCACGATGTCTGCGTGAAAATACCAGAGAGAATGGTTATTTCTTAAAACAATTTATTAGCGTCTTACAACTAATTTATAAATATAAAAATTTGTATGACTAGATTTTTGTCAATCCGTTTTTCAATTGATCAATTGATTTGGATAAAATCTTCAACTTAGTCCAATCTCTGAAATAAACAACCTATCTGCTATTCATCATCATCATCATCAGTCATTTGACCACTGGAGGACATAGGCCTCCCTCATGGTTTTCCAAGCTTCCCGGTCTTCTGTCGCCCGCAACCAGCGACTACCTGCCACCGTAACCAGGTCATCAGATCATCTGGGGTCTGCCCACGCTGCGTCGCCCGGTCCGCGGTCGCCAGGTCAGAACTTTTTCACACCAACGGTCATCAGTTCCCTGCCACTTCAACTGAGCAACTATCTGCTATTAAATAAATAAATAATTTATTTCATTTAAGCACTCGCTTGTGGCTCAGCTACGACACCAATCCACCCTGTCAGTTTGCGCAAGCGCGGGCGGACATACGTAACTCGAATGCTTGTATCAGACACCTGCATTGCGCCTAACGGTGCATACCACTGTGTTATTGATAGGACAATAAGCCAGAAACATTTCAGCCACAAGGCACCCTAACGAGCTTGTTTTGGCTACTTAATGGACAATCCGCCATATCAACACATATTCTGTGAAAATTACAACTAGTAATGACGAGGAACACGCTGTCTCGCTCGCACAATTTGACATTTTTAGTGATTATATTCTTTGTTGCACTAATCCGTGCTGAGGACAATTTTAAAAACCTATTTAGGGCCTAAAATTTTTAGTAATTGTAATAAAACACTTTTGATAAATGTCGTCTGAGGGTTTGATGAATGATTAAATTGCGGGTATTCAAGGCACATTTTTCTTGTCATGTACTAAGTTTTTGCTTGAGGAAATTGTATTCCAAAATTTATAATTTAGTACTTACTATGAAAAATGCAAAATATTATGTGTGGTGCTACGAAACCTTCAGTGCGGAATTAATACTAGCACTTGGCCAGATTTAAGTTAGTTTCGTCTAATTTGTAAGAGCTTACAGGAGTTGTAACTCCCGGTTTACTGTTTATCTTAAGGAAAAGGGAGAAATGTAGTCGTGACATAAAAAGCAGTATTTTTTGAGCGTTCTGAAAAAAAGTACATTATTCAAACTCAACCGTAAAGTATTTTACAGAATTCAACTTGCATCTTGAGATGGGGCGATTCTCTTACAAACGTACTTTGGTTTTGATTTACAACGACATGCCGTTGGCCGGTTCCCAATGACATAACATAAACTCACGCCTGTATCCCAGAGGGGTAGGCAGAGACCAGGGACTGCCACTTGCTACGATCCTGACAGATCACTTTCGCTTCCTTAACATTCATTAGTCGTTGCATGCACGCACGCCGGTTTCGGGTACTTTGAATGAATGAAACTTTACGAATACGTTTAGAGAAAACCAATTGAGGTTTGAGCGTGCTTTAGAATTTGAAATAAACTTATCAAAAAGAAATGATAGATTGGTGAATAGTTTCCATGAAAAGTATTGTGAGTTAAAACTTTCGTAAGCACACATTATTAAGTCAGTTCCGGATTCACTTACCTGGTTTTTTGTCGGAACGACGGGAGCTCCGTCTTTACTCACCATGATTAAGCCATGATTAAGCAAATCAAAGCAAATAAATTATTCATCATCACTGCAGGACATAGGCCTCCCTCACGGTTTTCATAACCATGAGGTGTTTTGCCATAATCGCTACGGTTGGTAGGCGAGTTGGCGATCACAGTATGCGGTTGGAATCTCAGGAAGACGCTGCTGCCCGTCTCCTGATAATTTATTTCTTTAGTCACCTTCTACGACTGATGGAGTGACGCTATTCTTAATCTGGCGCCACACGGATAAAGTATTATGAGGCTTTAATTTGTTTTTTATTCTGTTCTTCTCAGTTGTAAGCACGAGCAAACCTTGACTTGTGTCCTTTAAGCATATTGGTAAACATATTGTAATTGGAATCCGGCATGTCGTTTGGGTGCGGTGGTAGTTTAGTGGGTAGAACATCGGACTCGGAGGCGAGAGACCCAGGTTCGATTCCCAGTACGGGCATATACCTATGACTTGGTTTTCTAAGTTATGTACATTTGTGAAGTTATAGTAGCAATACCACTCGCTAACCGTGAAGGAAAACATTGTGAGGAAACCTGAGTGTCTGAGCTATTCATATACCCCAGCGCTTGAAATCGCCGCCAATCCGCGGTGGGCACGCGTGGTGATTAAGCCCACACTCTCCCCCTGAGAGAAGCCCTGTGGCCTACAGTGGGACGTATGTTATGTATGTTATGTTATGTCGTTTGTAAATAAAAACCGAACTACATACGTTTGTGCGGGCTGCGGAAAATAGTATTAACTAGATCTCATAACGGTATTAAGTCTCAGCTACCACGTCTCTTTGTAGATAAAAGTCTTTGATGTAGGAAGCACGTAACAGACATAAAATGGGAATTTAGTTCCATTGCGAATTTAATATCTAGGTAATAGGTTTCATGTAAAGCACGCAAGTTAAGATGGCCATTTCTCGGTTAATGTTTCCTGTTAACTTTTTTTGTTCATATTTATACTGGAACAAGTACAATTATTAAATATGATGCAGACTAGGTATGATGCCCGACAGATAACCTGAACAAAATGCGCGCAGTCGGTTTGAGTTTGCGTTGGACAAACAAGAGCATAATTTTTATTGTTTGTTAATTTGACTTAAAACAATATTGTAAAATGTGGATAATGGAGCTGACAGAAGAAAGAAAGAAAGAAGACATTTATTCAAAGAAACACGGAGTAAACAAGTAGTTAAACTAACAAAATACACGAAAACCTCGCCAAGAGAACATAATAGAATAGGACTGGATGTACAATTATTATATTTTTTTACGTCTAAATTATCTTGTCACGATATATCTTAAACAGATTATCTGTTCATGGTACTTATGGTACGGAACACACATGGCACGGAACACAGTGTTGTCCCTAATAAAGAAAATAAAAATGATATGGACTGAAATTACTAAAGTCCGATGAATTCAAACTCACATCCCGAGTCCTTCGCCAGTGAGTCTCTATTAGGTCTATGCGAAATCAAAGTTATTTGTTTGAGTTATTTGTCGAGCATTATACTACTTGACTGAAAGAGGATGTAGTGGCTAGAATTGAGAAAGGAATGTTGCGTTGGTTTGGATATGTGGAGAGGATGAAGGAAGGAAGATTGACGAAACAAATATATCGAGCGAATGTGGGTGGAAGGACCGGTAAGGAACGACCCAGACAGACATACTTCGACCAAATAGGGGATGTATTAGCAAAGGGCATGATAAAAAGTACCCGAAACCGGCTTGCGTGCATGCAACGACTAATGAATGTTGAGGAAGCGAAAGTGATCTGTCAGGATTGTAGCAAGTGGCAGTCCCTGGTCTGTGCCTACCCCTCTGGGATACAGTCGTGAGTTTATGTTATGTTATACTACATGTTGCTTTGCATAAAGTTGAGTTTTTGTTATCAGCGTCGCGGTGTATGTTTTTTATAGCGTCAAAATTATAATTGCAACATTTGTGATTATCATTTTCTTTAAATAATATAATGTATCTTATCTAATCTTTCTTATCTAATCTAACAACTACGATCTCAATTTCAAATCCAAAATTGAGATAGTAGTTGTCACCATAGGGATTGTAGGACTCCAAATATTCAGGGCATCGCTGATGTAAGTTGATAGAACTCAAGTTGGACGACTGTGGTGGAGATTTTACAAGGAAAAGATGTAGCCACAGATTGAATAAACAGAGTTTTAGATTGGCTTTAGAGTAATCGTGCTTTTATAAATAAGGCCGTTAGTTTTTATGGCAACATTTTCACTCGAGAGGATCTATGAAGTTCATTAGCGCCACCATTAAAAAAAGTAATATAATTTCTTTTTTTACAGATTTTTTTTGAGAAATGTGTCTGACCATTCTCTCAATCATGTTAATAGTTATATTTAAGGCCCGTCATTGTGAACCTACTGCAAAAACCTAAAACTAGATAGCAATAACGCCAAAAATGGCCGTTTTTGGCTAGTCCCAGGTCCGCGATCTTAGCTTTTTAGTCTTGGGCCTTAAAATCACTACTTTACTGATTCATCATCATCATCATCAGCCATTTTTACGCCCACTGCAGGACATATGCCTCCCTCATGGTTTTCCCTAATCATGAACGGTTTTGCCATAATCGCCACGTTTGGCAGGCGGATTGGCGATCGCAGTATGCGGTCGGAATCTCAGGAAGACGCTGCTGCCCGTCTCCTGGTATTTTTTTTTCCTTAGTCGCCTTCTACGACATCCACGGAATGAAATGGAGTGACGCCATTCTTAATGCGGCATCACACGGACTTTACTGATTGAGATCTGTAAAACATATGACTTTTTTGAACCTCATTGCGCCTAAATATCGAGGTCATGGCATCAGCCAATTATTGCGTCAACCACCGAAGAGCAACCGAGTACCTAATGATTCGGCAAATTACAACAATTAAGTTGATACCGAGAACGAAATTTTCTAATTACAGGCCATTATGTCACAAATTACGGAGTCGCCTGTAAGCTATGCCTTAACTCGATTGAAGAATCCGGAAGAAGGGTCCGTTGCGTAGGAAAAATCGGTGAAGCATGATCCGAATATGACTGCTACTGACTGCATACCTGTAAAATGCGCAATTTCTGATACACGTCATCAGAGTTTGTATTTTATGATTGTTTTTGGTTAATAAGTTTTTTCTCAGATTGATATTTTTAAATATTAGAGCCTACATAATTTTATAAAATTCACACTTAATCTACAGTCTCGTATAAATCATTATTCTACATAAAAAAAATCTTTAGTAACATAATTAATTGCCTATTAAAACATCGGCAATTATGTTACTATAGATTTTTTTCTAGCAATTGTTAGAAACAGCACTGCATCACTACAAAATGGAAAATCCACGTAAAAAATATAACAAAAATGGAAAATTTAACAATAATATTCAAAAGTCGTAGAAATTTTAGAATTGCACATATAAAGTGATTTACATTTGTAAGATGTAAACCGTTTGTCCATGGGGTAACACTAGCGCCACCGACGAAAAAAAAAACATATTTTTTAAAACAGATCAAATTTGCAAAAAGTGTCATTACAATTTCTCAATCATGTTTATAGTGATTTTTAGGACCCATAGCCCTGAACCTAAGAGGAAAAACCTAGGACTAGATAGCATTAACGCCAGAAACGGCCGTTTTTGTTATAAATTCTATCTAGTCTAAGGTTCGTGATCCTAGGTTCTCTGTCGTGGGTCCTAAGAATCACTGTTAACATGATTGAGAGATTGTACTGACACTTTTTGCAAATTTGATCTGTAAAAAGGTGCGTGTTACTCCCTGGACCCCCTTAAGCAGATTATTCGCAAATAATTACTTTTTATTCTATTTTTTCATAGATAGCGTGGCGCAGCTAGGGATCGACTGATAATGACGCTTGTGGACCGGAATTTCGTCAGACATTTCCATCTTAACTTCTTATATATTACATTTATGTAAGTCCTCCTTTATAAATGCAAATTGCGATAACAATACGACACTGACCCCCGGTTTCTCATACTCTAGCAAGTTGTTAATCTACTGTTAACAGCTGTCAGTGGTTTTTTTTTGTATGCACTTTGGTCAATTGGCTTTTTGCTTGCTTTCCTTGCTAGAAAATTGCTTACCATGTGGAGGCAATCGACACTAGTAGCAACGTTTGTGCCGAGTGTTAGTGTCGTCATGTATCCTCACCTTAAGAGTTACACTTTTCGGAATGACTACGAAGTCCATTCGGGACTGGCATAGCATATACTGCATATAGGACCTACAGAGGAAAAGCCCGGAATCGGGTCGGTACGGCTGCGGTGTTTCGTGGCTCTTACGATGTATAAAATGTTTCAAAACAAACAAAAACTTGTTTACCTATTTTGATATATGGACCAAGGATCCCTATATAATATAGGTTACGCGGCTAGTATATCGGGGATGAGTGGATGAGATTTGTGATTACCCATGATACGAACTCCCGTGCCAAAAAGCCGAATTACGTAATGTATAAGTTGAACAACTGATTTGAACTAGAACTTGAGCTGTGTTGAATTAATTTCTAGGACAATATGCAAGGAAGTTGTTTCCACGCGCACGTGCAATTTACTGCCTCGTTGGTCTAGCGCTTGTCTAGCGGTATCACTTCTGATTACCAGGCCAGAGGTCGTGGGTTCGTACGTTTGTACAAATGGCCTCAGTCTGGGAGTATTTGCTTGTTTGTTTGTGTATTTCTATGTATTTAAAAAAAGTATAAAATTGCCATTGGTCCCGGCAGATTAAACAGATTAGGTATCCAATCGTCACGCATTGGCATCGGATGATATCATTGGATCATCGCCTTGGATCGTATTGGACGATGACCATAAACGATTTTCTGTTTTTGCACAATTTTTTTCGTACCTCCTTCCTCCTACATCGTATTTCGTAAGAAATGAACCGGGAGCTAATCTTCACACGCGGATTTATTCACGTCTGCGCGTTCCGTAATTTATTAACATGACGCGCGTGACAACCTGATTATTCGCTCAGTTGACAATATACATACAAAAATACAACGTTGGAGGTTGCGCCTTGAGCTAATAACTTATTGTACTTAGTTTTAAAGTTTTACTCTCGAGTATTTTATTTTATTTTTACTTTATTAGTGTGCAAAACGGAAAACAAACAATCAATAACATACAGAATAGGCTTACTGTGCAGATCAAGAATGAATGTAAGATCAGGAAAATGTAAACAAGCTTACAAAACAAGACGATTTAAACCAAACTAGTCTAATATTTTAACAAATAACAAATCTGAGATATATTCTTCATTAATATATTGGGCCTATTAATCAAATAGATCAACGTTATCTGAAATATATAAATGTTATTATTATTAGATCACGTGTGTAAATACGTAAATTACGTTTTTTTTTTGCCTTGTTGCCCGTAACGTAACCGCATTAAATGCACGCATATTAAGGCCGATGTGGAATTGACTGGTCGATTTATTTACTTTTTTTTCTATTCTCTCCCATTTATTCTCGTTAATTTATAGTCTGCAACAGGCCAACCTTTACGTTTTTGTTGCAAAGTCACCGACTAATACAAACTAACACAAATTTAACCTTAAAGTTCACAGCTATAGATATATGAGCTACAGTATGGTAATGATAGAAGGGGTCTTTCTTTTGTAAATAATAGTATATACGTTTTTGGCATTCTTGCTCTCTCATAAATTAATTGAAGTTGCCGGGATAGTTCTGCTTTGTACTAGTTAACTTTACATAATGATATCGTGAACGGTTAAGTGATTACACGCACATTGTTACGTGTTACGAAATCGCACGTAATTCAGCCTTAACACCACTTCACTTTAGGTACAAAGTAAATGGACAAAACGGTTTTTTTTGCCATTCGCGATTTCTTCATTTACGGCTCCGTGTTCAGTCACTCTAGATCTCTAACACACACACCCTTAGATGCGACTCTTCATTGTTGTTGTGTATAATTCAAATTCTTAGTTCTAAGGATCTATACTAAAAAGTACCCGAAACCGGCGTCCGCGCACGCAACGGCTAATGAATGTTGATGAAGCAAAAGAGGTCTGTCAGGATCGCGTTCGTGGCAAGTGGCAAACTCTGGTCTCTGCCTACCCCTCCGGGATACAGGCGTGAGTTTATGTAATGTAGTTTAGACTCCTTATTATTGTAATTAATATTTCTTACATGTTGGCGCCTTATAAAAGGTGGCAGCAATCTCTTTTTTGCAGTTTTTCAAAATTTTTTAGTTTAACTCGGCTACCATTGCATAATTTTAAACTGTTTGTGATAGTAAAACTATAGTTTTTCCGTTATTCTTTACAATTGGACATTAATAATTTGGATAATTTCAGCTGATTTCAGCTGCGGTGCCTAGAAAACTAGTTACAGTTTTTAGTCCACAGGATCAAATAAACCGAATGATACCTATGTTTCTCTTTGTGGAAATTAACAAAGAAAACATAATAGTCTATTAGTAACGGATAGTTTGAAATTAAACAACGACAACCTAAGTTACAGTTTAATATGAGTTACCTCATTACTTTTTACTGAACGCATGAGAAAATGCTCTCACTTTTTTGTGGTCACGTTATTTGATAACTTTACCAAGTCACTGTTTACCTGTTTTGTAGCCAAGGTCGATTACATTCCTTTTTGGTCAGCGCAAAAAACTGGCATGTCTCAATTCGGATTAAATATTAAAAGTATTGCTTGAATTCGATTGAAATGATTAACATTCTCTGAGTATCCGGTAGTTACTGTACCTATAAGGGTTTGATTGAAAGGCTGTTCCAAATTTTATCTTATAGTTACTGTAGATATAGTTTTAGTCTTCATTATAACCCACCTTTGATAAGAGACTGATCCAGTATACATATTGGCGCTGATTAGTATAAAACATTTGATATTCCTTGCTCTGATGCCTACTTATGCATTGATTATATAAGTGTAAGTAGTAAATAGTAGTAACAGTCAAATCAAAGCACAAAAAACATAGATTAATCCTTAAGGTGCCAAGCGTCGATTGAAGTGATCATAATTCATGTTTACATAACAAACTTCATGTGAAAGTGATACAGTTTGTTCTCAGGTCAGGAGTTAGTCACGAATTAAATGGAGTATACTTTAGTTTACACATTGAAATACAGTCTTTAAGTTGAAAGTTGCTAGGTTGAATATGGTTGCGCAAGTTTGTGTGTAGGATAAAGCCTTAAATTGCCTGCGGTAACAGGTTTAAATCATGAGACAATTATGACTTACATTAGTCCGGGCTTAGGTAAGTCTTCCTGAGTGGTCAGTTTAAATTAAAACATGGTTTTTCTATGGAACTTAGCATTCCATTATAAGTCACGAAAAGACGTTAAATTTATTTCTATGCTTCAATTAAAACAAGTTGTAAGTTACAGAAGGTATTCTTTTTGTGATAAATGCTTTCACAAGTGTAGTGAACTGGCAATCATTGAATGATTTGTCTGACTTGAATAAAACTTACAACTGCATACTTTTTATCAAAGGTACCTCTTAGGTTAAGAAATGTCTGTGCAGATTCCATTTTATATAATAAAGTGTTATCTATCTGTCTATTAATTACTGTTGCGTTACTTTTAACTGAAAAAATTAGTTAATTCTTAAATATTGATTACTTACAATAACGCCTTCTTGCAAAATGATTTCATGTTGTCAAATTATTATTGCAATTCTACAATTTTTAACGGTATTGTTGTTTTTTGTTTCAGGTAATTTTGAACTGAATCGTATTCAAGCTGATAAGAACACATTCAGATATCCAATACGCCCGACTGGTAAAAACTGTCGATTTGCACGTGAGTAAGTAAGTAAGTTATTTATTTGTGACTTAAAATACTAGAAACTAGGTGGTATCGTACATGTTTTGGTTTATAGTTTAAATTATTACAGCAGACAGCGTCTACTTACTCCGTTTACAAAAACTGCAAACAAATCTTAACATAGATTGGTTTTAGCAATATCTGTAAATTAGTCTTTAAAACAAAAGTATTTTAGGAAAAAAGTGTTTAGTGTTACTTGTCCTCTCTCCATGTGTGTAGGTAAATGAGTGTGAGTGTGAGTGCGTGAGTGTATGTGAGTGTGTAAGTTCATCAGAGAGAGGGTAAGTACCGCAGAAAAGTAAACACTTATATATTTTTGAAAACCAGTGAAGATAGATAGATAGATAGAATATTCTTTATTGTACACAAAGATTACATTAACAGAAATTCAATAAATCGCAGTACAATTGGCCGCCTTAAATAACGTGATATTAAGATGGAATAATTACTTACATATCTATAGGAGTTTCTGGGTTTTAATCGTAACATATTTGAACGTATTTGAACAACACTGAAACGTGAAAATGAAACCGATTAGTTTACACATTACTTTGGTAATATGCATATGACGGTATATACCTATAATGTGGACCTATACAAGTCTACCTACGGTCCACACGTATGTTGGTCGTTATAGTCACGACACCGCCATCGCCTTTTTGGCATAACATTTCAAACTCGGAAATTAATTTACCGGAATATAACAAAAATCTGTCAGTCCGCCGTATTGTTTGAAGATTTTTGAAAGTTCTATTGTTATTGTTAGCGCTAAAACCAACAAAAAACAATGGCTACGTATTTTTGCTCCGTCAGGTTTCGTAACCGAAAATGCTTGACACGGCTGACTAATTACCTTCTAGGGTTTTTTTGGATAGAATTACTAGTACCGTTTAGAGGTAAATACACATTAGCAAGCCCTATTTGTTTATCTTGGGGTGAGATTGGAGATTAGTGTGTCTTGTGAGAAAAATATCGCGCAGATTATTTAACAGGAACTTTTTATGAGATGACAATAGGGGATGTATTGTAGCAAAGGTATAAAAAGTACCCGAAACCGCCGTGCCCGCATGCTACTAATGAATGTTGAGGAAGCGAAAGTGATCTGTCAGGATAGAGGTAAGTGGCAGTCCCTGGTCTCTGCCTGGGTACAGGCGTGAGTTTACGTATGTATGTTGAGTTACTAGTATTGTTTAGAGGTAAATACATATTAGGAAGGCCTATTTGTTTATCTTGGGGTGAGATCGGAGATTAGTGTGAGACTTGTGAGAAAAATATCGGCCAGATTATTTAACAGGAACTTCGTATGACATTTTTCTTTCTAATTGCATGAACATCAAAGCCTTAACTCAAAATTAGACAAGCATATAGCAGAAGCTACAGTCGCTGCCCAACTGCAGAACACAGGCTTTGAAAGCCTCGAATGAATACAATTTGACGAATAATAGGTCCAATGAAAAATTGTCCCACCAAGCTATTAGGTGTAAAAGTAAAATGAGAGTAGTCTTTTCGTGACTAGCAATTTGATTTAGATTTAAAAGACAACCAAAAGCTTAACCATTTTCATTCTCTAAACCATTTTTACTGTAAATATGGTAGCGTAACGACAAGCGGAAACATCCCATTGCAAAATTATGGAATCATGTGTACAGCAAAGATCAATATTTAAAGATAAACCAATTCCATTAAAATTAGCGTCTTGTAAAAAAAGCACTCAGGTGAAAAGACATCAGTTACACGATACGATAGAAAACCGGCCAAGTGTGAGTTGAACTCCCGCTAAAGGAACTGAAATGAAAATATTATTACGTATTGTGTGTGGATTATTCGGTATGTGATTTTTTTCAGTGTGTGTTCTTTAATTTAATGTCAATCCTTCCTTAGTAGCTAATGACAGTCAAAATCGCTCTTTTCGCCGCTTCCGCTCATGACGCTGCCACCAGACTAATTGCACTGTCGCCTAGCATAGTCACTGTTGCGCTTGCGCCAGTCACGACCACGATCTGTTGCCCACTGACAGGGCCTGTCGGTAGACCTCAACAGGTACCTTGCGCGGTTGGTCGAGTACCCTACTCAGGGTTGTGGAATGTGGACTAGTGTAGGCTAGTTAATCCTTACTACGTTGAAAGTAGGATTGTTGGTAGCCAGAAAGAAAAAAAAGAAAGAAAAGTAGCCATAAGGCAATAGAGCGGTGGTTGCGCATTGAAATTTAGAACGCCGGCCTCACATTCAGAAGGTCATCGGTTCGAATTCCGGCATGTATCAATGACTCTGTGTTCTAAGCTACGTAGCTTTGTGAATATGTTCATTGCTACTCGGTAGCTATGAATGAAAACATCGCGAGGACACCCTAGTGTCTGGTCTTAGCTTGGCTTATTTTTGATAACATGGGGTGGGGGGTCTGGATTGTGATTACGTCAGCAGTAGGCATTTTTATAACTTTTTTTTACAAAAATTAGGTGGTTTTGCTATGAACGGCAACCCTACTAGTCTGTGCTTGTAAAACAAAACGCGTTTTCAGAGATTCCTAAAAAATAATGGATACGTTTAGCCCCTATATAACGCGCACCAAATCCAGAGCGATTCCAATCGTCTGTCAAACTAGTATGGAATTTGACAGTTGGACAATTGGAATCCGGGGGAAGGGGGGAGGGTAGATAATTGTAATTAATCTGTTTACGTAACACTTCAACGGCCCCAAACTCAGAGCTCTAACCCAATTCTACGAGTACTTCTACGTGCAGAGTGATATTCTTAGTAGAGCTTTTTTGGCATTGCATAAATTCCTTAATTGCCATAATTTACGAATATATGAATGATGGCAAACACTTGGATTTTACCCGTTTTTATATCGTTTTCGTTCTGAGAGTCATAACTTGTTCCCACATTACATAGCCTCTAAGCGTCTCTAATTGGGTATTTGACAAAATATCAAATTACTTTTAAAACGGATTTTTTAATGAAAATACTGGCGTCATATGTCACATTTCAGAGCACTCTTTTTATGTTTAATCTATTTAAAATTGTAATAACTAGTAATTGACTAAAAGAGATACATTTTCCGAGATATTTTGCAATTTTTGTTTTAATCGAGCATATGAAATAATTTATTGTTGATCGTGTCACATACCGTATTGTCTGATTGTGTATAAATGTGCCATATACTAGTTTAGTACCTACATATGAATGAAGTTATTGCAAGTAGAGGCCGAGAGAACGAGATCGGTCAGCTCCACGGACTTTCGATTTGCGAAATTGGAGCATTTAGCGCTTGGCCGTTTATTTCTCTATTGTTGTTCTAGCTTTAGCTATGGCGCTTCATTATAAGTAGATTATTCCATTTTCGAAATCATGTACCTACATAGCATGTCAAGCACATTCTTTGATGAATTAAGATTTTTTTCCTTTCCTTTAATCCTAAAGTGAGCAAACTGCACCTTTTTTTTTAATAAAAGATGTAGGTGGCCAGTAATGAACAAAGTTTATAGTCCGCACAAATCTAGTGACAGATCGTCTGCACATTGCTTACTGTCTTTACAGTGTATGTGTGAATAATTGACTACTTTAGTCATATATGTGACTATGTTCAAGTTACCGCCAAAAAGATCTGTGTGGACTATACCTATATATGTTTGCAATTTTGCATAGTGCACGTGATCACCTAAAAAAAAAACAACCATATTTTTCCTAATGTGACAGGCAACAGTTTTTGTTAAAGATTCAAAACATAACTAGTTATTTTTTTACTGCTTAGAAATTAGCCTCCACATTTGTGTCCCTTTGCTAGTAAAAGACCACCTCCACTTCAGCCCAGTGGTTACGGCTTAGTAATTACTAAACAAAAAACAAACCGCATGTTATTTTGTACGACACACAGAACACTATCTGGTTAAGCAAGATTATCAAGTAGGTATTTGTAATCGCCCAGCAACAAATCAGTTGCGTTCAATGTCGTAAGTCGCAAGTGCTTTCTTTCATTCAAAACCGTATTTAGATTTGTGTCAGCCATTATACAAGTTACAACGGCAGCGCCTACTGCCGTCTCATTCATTATCAAGGTAATTAGTATTTTGCGACATAAACGGCTACGCTAGTTGAAAATAACCTGTTGCAGTTCGAAGTTTTCTTAGTATGTGCTAACAGTAAAACGCACGATTATCACAAGTTAAAATTTTGAGTATATTATAAGTGTTGTGCAGAATATCAGTCAAGAAATTGATAACTTGATATACATTTTTGCTCCGTATTTTAACGATTTATATCATCAGTTTAATTGATTGACATTAAACAAGGAGACTAGTGTATCCTGGAAGGATAGGCAATTTAATTGAGATAAAAAAGGGTTATTTCGTAGCTTGACAGAGCTAGATAACAGAGTTAGATAATTTCATGAGGTATTTATTAGTTGCTGTTTATTTATTCAAGTTTAATTATCAGGTACCATTCTTGCTTTTCCAGCTATTATTTGTATACATTATGTACAACGTGTCCCAAAATTCAATGATAAGCAGGCACCAGACGGTGCACCTTGTCATGACTACTCTAGAAAAAAAGAAAAAAACTCAAATATTATGTTTTCTAACTTTGGTGCCCGCTTATTGTTTAATTTTGGGACACGTTGTGTTCATTTAACAAACATTTATCTCGCGTTGCGTCATAAAATAATTCCAGTTTAAAGCAGTCTTTCTTAGAATATGGGCAAAAGAAATAAGAAATAAAATATACAAAAAAGCAACACCAGTATCCAAGGTGCATTAGAGAGGTCTTATTGCGATCCTAAAATAGTACGAGCCGTAGCGATTTAAAGAAAACTTGGGGAAGTATATAGAATAAACTTATTTATAGAAAGTCAATTCCGCCAATACAATCTTAAGAGGGGGATAAATCGGCTTTAGTTCCGTTTTGCGAGTGTTTTAATGGAATCGAATTTTCATAAATAAGACCGTTAGACGGAACCACTCAAACGTTACTACGTTTGCGTCGGACATTTAAAATCCGTGTATCGAAAACTGTGGCAATAAATACCATACCATTTAGACTGGCGCCAGATATGAGTTCTAAGAAGTGGTCATTTCTTTGAAGACTTTGATCACACATTTGGTCACATTTTGTTGTAGCTGCCAGATATCTGTTTTAGATTTAATCACTCCTTTGAGCTCACGGTTTTCAAATAGACTCCACAAAACATGGACGACGATTTGGTCGACACAGTTTGGTTATATTATTATTTTATGTATTATTTAATGCAAATAAATAATACGAATAAATGCAAATAAATAAACAAAGACAGCCAAAACGAAGACGTGAATCGATGAGTGAAATTCAGTGTGCGCGGTGTTGCAGGCACACAAACATTTGTCCTTTGGTCCCTTTGATGTGTGCTAAAAAACCGAAACGGAACGGAAAAGCGCACTTCAGTGTCAAAATATGCGACAATAGTATCAAATGCCCGTGCCAAACACGTCAACACACTTATTTGATCACTTCTTTGAACTTGTGTCTGGCGCCGGCATTACAATACCGCGTTAGTGCGGTCACTATAGATTTCTTAATGTAACGCTATTGTTTCACGTTGCTACTTCTATGGGAGTTTCTCAGGCCTTGCCTCACGCCGCTCTATGAGCATTTGAGCAATTATCGAGTGATCCCGACCAGTATGTATTCTTAAGGTAACCCATCGTTACTTAAAAGGTGCAATGAGATGTGACGCGCCTCATGGCTTAAATGCCTCAATTAGCTGTAAGTATACTGTGATGATTACTTTTAGAGCCAAGTTATCCGAACTCGTTCTAAGACCACAAAATTATCTGCTGAGGCATTAGTGAGGCATGATAATTGCTCGATTTATGTTTGCGAGCACTCATAAATTTCAAAACATGATATAAACTCACGCTTGTATCACGGAGAGGTAGGGTAGGGGGATATCAGGGTTTGCCACTTGCTAGGATCCTGGCAGACCTCTTTCGCTTCATAAATATTCATTAGTCGTTGCATGCACGCACGCCGTTTTCGGGAACTATATTAATTTGTATGTGTAGATGCGACCTTATTTGATTTGTTAAAGTGGCGAGTTTTACTTGTTTTAAAGTAAACTAATTGCATGAGTGCTGAATAAGAATGAATCTTTAAATAACATAAAGTCTGAGGGATGCAAGCCACGCCTCGTAATAGTCTGGTAACACCTTTACAGTGTCGTGACTAAAAACACATGCCCTTTGGAATGGTACAATGAATTTCTGGATCTGGCTTGCTTAACTGAATGAATGGTAATGGATCTATGATAGCCTGGTCAATGTGGTTTCGCAAAGCCGTAGTTATGACTTATGGCTATATGACTGTTGGTAATACGTATCTACATTATGTTGTTAGTAAACGGTCAAATGTATCTTACTGACTGATTCGACTATTGGAGACGGTTTCCTTCGATTTTGATTTTGTAGGTAGGTATGGCGAACTAAGTGACCGAGGAGTTACCTATCAATGACTTACCTATCAGTGAGGAATTAGAAAATAATTTGCAGGATTGTTAATCACTGGTTTCTTAACTGTAATTTCTCTTAATGTTTATAAGTACTAGTAACTAAATTTAATGACCTCAGTCTGAACAACAAAAACTATAGTGGACAACTTTTGGTAAATCTACATTAGTAAGTTGCCCCCGTACAAAGCAGCGGCAGGTCACTAGTTTATGTAATAAGTATTTATAACAAAAAAAAACTTTTTGGTGGAATCACGTAAAAAAAACTGACCTTCATTGAAGGCTGTTACTGGCAGCCTATGAATGAAAATTTGAATATCGAATCTCAATAGTGACAAAATTGCCTCAGAGTGAGGTTAAGTCATGTCAAGGTTAATCTGTGTACTATCGTTTGTTTTTATAACTTTCTAAGGTTGTAAAAACTACCAAAAGTGAAGTGTTCAGTGTCTAATGCACAGACTTAGGGACAAAAAGTTTTCCCTGAACATTAATCGGTCACTTATTATTCTTACAATATGGCCTCATCAAAACCAAGATTTGCATTGACTTGATAAAATAAACAGTCGATTGAGGTGTGAACTTATGACACAAAGGTCGTCGAGATGTGACTAATTAGTGTAAAGTTGTTATGTACATAATAATAATTAGTGCCATCTAGAGAAGAGATAATTACCCTTTTTTATTTTTTCTTATAATTCGTTCACATGATACAAGTAAAAACACCTATCAATAACGTAGAACATTAGTTACGACACTGGATAGAACTGTTAAACCTGAACTAAAGTCTTTGGTTATTTTGGTCCCGGAACCAATTTCGAAACAAATTATATTTTTTGTCTAATATCAGTACAGTAAAAAGCGCAGGACCCGATAGTATTAATTATTTTAATGGTCCACGTGCCATTTTACGGGTCCGATATCAGATACCAATGGCGTGGGTCTTTGGGCGTAATACTTAAAATACACATTAAGTTTTTAAAGGTCAAGGCCGACTTGTGATCTATATAATAACGACATTATCCGGCCAGTAATCGCCTGTTATTTAAATTTTGCAATAATACTAAACACTTTAGTCCCCGCCCTCAAATGCCCATTCAGAAATGGGCGAAACGTCGAAATAGAGCTACGGTAGCGATTACAAAACACATGGTGACATGAAATCCTTTTAAATATTTTAGAAATGGATTGATTCTTCTCGTTTATGTGGATAAGGTCAAACTCAAAATGTTTAGATTCAAAGTAGAAAATGCGACTTAATTCGTTACAAGTTAAACAGGTGTCAATCTCAAAATTTAGATCGTTTGGGGAAAAAAATGGACGAAAAACTCCTAACTTTAAAATTTTGGTCCCTAATTATTATTTTAAAACCTAGTAGGTACTCGTGCATTGAACCCGCTTTAATTCAACATGTCTTTGTCATATTTGACATTCGGTAAAGGAAATTAATAAGAGTCTAAGTAGGTACTTTAGTAAAAGCATTGGTTTAGATAGAATTTAATTCGCTGTACTAACTGCAATGCAAAAATACATTTAAGATTTGGCTGTAAAATTGTACGTTAACTAGGTATTATATTAGTTACGTGCTCACACCTGAAAAGGTACCTACTCTAAACTCATCATTAAGCATATTTGTTACCAGCACTGTAAACCCAAAGTTAAGCATATTAAATCTCATATTTCAGATAATAATATTTATTTCGACGTAAAAATAAAGTTTACTTCTGGATTATTCCTTCCGTTAATTGCCATACGACAAATAAATCCCTTTCAACTAGATTGTTGTTGAAATTAATAATAAGCCAAGCCACTTATTTAATTCGTTTGTGAAGTGAATGTTAACTTAGTTTCTGCCTCTTAAATCCGTTTACCCTTGAGGCCCTCACAAAATAAGGCCAAAAGTCGGGAAGCAAATATAACCTTTACAGTGACCACAGTAAAGTCTAGTTTGATACAAAGATAACTTCCGCTTGTCAAAGTAAGTACTCATAGTACCTAACAATAGTGTTATCAACATTAATCATTGTGGTCTCAAGTAATTTCAACGTAGACCCTGGATTCTGAAATTATAGCCGCTGGACCTGCGCCTATATAGCATAATCTTTTTATGATACCAATTGCATAAAAATGAGATAAAAGTATCTTGTATGTTAAATTCAGGCAATATGTTTGGAAAATTTCTTCTAAATCGGTTTAGCTGTTTAAACGTGATTGAGTAACAAACGTCTTACCTTGAGCATTTACGGTATTAGTGATAATTACGATTTTTGTTTGTCTTATTTGAGTATAACTTTATTAATAACTTCACGAATGATACTTAATATTCAAATTCCGCGTTTGAAATGGTGACCTCTACAGTCGCAAATTGAATTATTAGTTTTAAATGTACCTATACCCGAATTGCGTGTGATCACACGTAATTTGTTCTTGTCTTTTGTTTATTATCTCAATCTTGGTCTGCTAGGTCAAAATGATTGAGTTCAGGTATTTCCTGGCTTTGAAATTGACCATTAATATCCTTGTCAACGACTGCGAATATAAATAGACATTCTTATACATTTAAGATATTGAAAAACATTTTTGTACGTCATGGTACTTCCTACCACTTTGAATTTGTATTCACAGTTTCGAGCAAAAGATCGGCAATCACGAATATTTACAAATTTGTTATGCCAGTACCGATAAATCATTAATAATAGTGTTTTTCACAATTAAAAGAACATTCTCTCAAAATACAGCGAGATATTTCAAAATCACCCTCGTAGTAGTGTTAAGTTTAGTGTGCTGTCGTGAGTGCCTGCCTGCAACCTTAACGTCACACCGAATCTCGATCACAAATTCTTGTAGATCAATAACGTTTTACACATCAACAGTACCAAGGAATGCTGTCAAAACATAATTAAGCCTAAGCACCAAGTGCATTGCGTGCGGAAAAAGCATTATTGCAAACCACGCCTACGCTCGAGTTTATTGTTCTTAACGAACTTATAGTGAGTGAATGGTGCAAGGCCACCATAGTATATCATTAGCGCTATATTGTACGCATGGACAGGGGGTTTACTTGGGACACGGATTGATTGGACAGCTGTCAGAAGTAATCATATGGTACGAAATGGTACGGGCTTGATCTTGCACAAGGTTGATCTTTCAAGGAAATTACATTCACACAACAGATTTATTTTGTTTTGAAACTAGGAGACAGTAAGCAGGATATCGGAGATCTTGAAAGGACCATTGTCATCTCAGTCCTACAGTTCGAGTCTGGCCCCTTGCCGGATCTGCTTCTATATTACGTGCACCAAAACCTGAGCGATTCCAATCGTCTAATTGTCAAATTAGTATGGAATTTGACAGTTAGACGATTGGAATCACTCAGGATTTGGTGCGCATATTAAGGCCCCTGAAAAGGCCGAGTAGAAGTACCGTGTTTCACTTTAATGCTGGGAGTCATATTGGTCGGGTAATATTGACATCTGAATCGATGGGCTAGTTGGCTGTATTGAAGGGTTGGTTTTGTTATTTAAACTCGAGTGCTGTCTACAATACGCCGTAAGTACGAATTTCGGAGACCTTTGATTGAAAATCTTTGGTCTACCATTATTTACAATTGTACCTTACTAATGTTGTTGACTGATTGAGTAGAGGCCCCACGGTGTCGAAGTGATATTGCACCGAGATAGGGCACAGAAAGGTCAGCAAAGGCGAGGCTCACGAATATTGTGTTCCTATTGTTTTTGGAACGCTTAATTTTAGTAATGCTCCTTTTGTAAATGGTTAGTACCGGTCGGTAATTGAAAATTGGAGCGAGTTTACCCAATGATCTCTTGCATTTAAATTTGATCTGTCATTAGTGATCAATATCGTGCACTGTTTACGATGGACGTTATTCATGATGAGAACATGCGAATAAGTATATAAATACGTTGTAAATCTGTAAGGGTCAACATTAATATAATTATCTCTTTAATTTGTTAGCGTTTGTTAAATAAACTATGTAATTGATACTGTAATCGGATGATAGCATCAAAATGAGAGACGTAAAACGTCCAAAGGCCATTCATCAGGAAAATGCAAGCGTAATGAAAAAAGAATCAACTATTTAAGATCTGCCTTACCAAGGAAGATGGACACCGAAGTAGAAATGAATAATGGACATTGTACAAGTCACGAACCCTTATGAATTGTATTCTAACAGACATGTAATCGTATATCAAAGGAATGAGTGCGATAGCTGTTGCCTCTGCCAACCTCCTAGCATAGAGTCTTCTGGGAAAATTCTCGTCGAAGTGTACCAAACGTCTATATATCTATACAGCCCATGAAAGACCTACTATTGGGCATAGGCCTCCTCACCGTGCACCATCACGCCAACCTCGTCGGTTCTCTGCTGACCTTGTCTATTGTCCTCCAAACTTATCTACGAGTAATTCTAAAGCGGTGGTAGATCATTGGTAGAATGCTTGCCTAATATTCGAGAGGTCATGGACTCGATTCTGGCATGTACCAAAGACTTTGTTTTTGTTACCTACTTTGCTGACTCTAAAGGAAAACATCCTGAGGAAACCTGAATGTTTAAGGTGCTCGCATTCTTCACCACTTGCTTCAATGCAATGGTCCGACTAAAAAGAAAGAAAGAAAGAAAGAGGATATTTATTGAAATTGTCACAGAAACACAAAGTAAACAAAAGGTACACAAACAAAAGACACGAACGTCAACAAAACAGAGATAAAACAAAACAATCGTGAAAAGAACATGTGAGGCATATAGAGTCAAAGGCAGCCGGGTACCATACAGTAATGTATGGCACCCAGCCACCTCGGACTAGACACAGTCTTATAGCTGAGATTTTCGCATATCGTATTTGGAGATTTTGGTATGCACTATAAGGAGCGAATAACCAAGGACCTCAGTACCGAAAAAGAGTTAACAACATACAAAATGTAATAGTATGGTCAAATGACGGCCGCCTACAAAGCGTGTGCTAGACACGCAGGACTAGTCGCAAACTAGCCGCACAAGCCAAGATCCTTGTCAGGAAATGTAAACGACGCCGAGACATTCTATGGAGCAGTGGGAGTGGAATATTTCCCAGGACAAGGTGTATGGGTGGGTTAACCAAGGACTAGGATATCAGGTGTGGGCGAGCGCAGTCTAAAAGGATATGCAATGACTCACGTTGATGTTAATGTGGCAATAAACAACAATTGAGCAGATCGCGATGTTGGAAAAGGGTATTGTATTGAATCGACTTCGTGTTGTGGCTGCGTTTAGGGAAATTACCTAATGGTTATTTTAGTTTTGTTAATATACGTGCCCTCAGTGTGCACGGAGTTTCGCCGTGAATATAGGCTACATAAGCCATCTTCGAGCGCACCAGCGCCACATCTCTGATTAGGGGTCAAAGTGGTCGCCATGGCCGAAACCGGTCGGAATAATCATGATCATCAATATACAGGGTCAATATGAAGAGTTCATGTAAAGAAAACTTTGAAGTCGTGAATAAAATATCAGCTGCTCCATACATTAAAATTATAATTAAAATTATAGTATAATTTTTACTTTAAGGAAAACTTCGAAATAACGGTAAAATTGTACTTTTCGCTATTTCGAGGTTTTTCCTGTAGTAAAAAATTCACATGTAGAACCCTAATTTTTGGCCGTATTGGCCGTATTGGCCGCCTTTTGGGGATTTCGTTATACTCCGCAGACTCTGTAAGTACAGGCATTGAATTTTATAGAATTCAATGCTACAGGTAAATAATAATAAGAATCAGAAATCATAATCGCTTATTTTGGTTCCAAGCTAGGATAAAACATGTAGTAACCGGGCAAAGACATCACAAACATGGAAAAAACACCAGACTGACCATTATTAACCGATTTCAAAAAAGTTTTCGAATGCGTAAATTTTTTTTCATCCCCCCCATCTCGGAAAGAGTATTTTTGCCCTTCGATATCTGATTGCAAAAGCCGGTTTTATACGCTAGAGAATAAAGTAAATTTAATTTAGAACATCGTGTGCATTAAGTTTGTAAATTCAAAACATAACTAAACCTATTTACTTCCACCTCCATGGCGCCGAATTTATCATACAACTTTTTTTAATTTGTTAAAAACTCGTTTGAACCTCCTTTGTATTTTTTGCATTTAGTCATTTCCTCGCTAAGGTGGGATAACAAGTTACGTGTTGCGCTCGAGTGCAAAGTTTTTTCACGTCGTGCTCTTTTGATTCCCTCGCTAACGCTCAGGATTCTAAATTTTGTATCACTCGCTACGCTCGTGATTCAATTTTAGAATGATTCGCTTGCTCGGTCGTCAAAATTGAGCACGCGGTTAAAATAACAATTTTTTCAAAAAACGGATGTTCCCAGTGGGAATTGAACTTATGACTCCTGTTGGGTGTTCTCTGTGTCCCCTACATGAATACCGAAGTCAAAAAGTGCAAATGATTGTCATTGTTTGATATTTTTCCGTCGGTATTTCGTTCTCTGACTTAGTGTCAGCTGACGGGCCATTTAGACAGATGCTATCTTGATCACTTTGCTATATCATGACCAATATGTTCTTTGTCGTTATATTTACAAGAAAACATTCTTATCCTTTTTATTAGTAATAAGTATGCAACTTTAGCATAATCATCTTCAGAAAACACTGGCAGCCTCGTTGGCGAGCCAAAAGGGATTGTAGTAATTTTTATCAAGACTTTTATTGCTCGGATTTAACTTTACATCGTCCACGGGAGTGGGTGTGAAGTGTCCCAAGATTGCATGCCCATGCAAATTGTTTAAAAAGAAGTAAGAAAACGCATAAGGACTAATTTGGCCCTGCATGACTGCAAGTTCCTGAAGCTATGCGATGTCCATGTGATGTTTGTAGATAGGTTGGTTAGTTCTTGCTATGTGATATTAAGTGATAATGATATTGAACGCTTACTGAAATCCTAAGATTGGATGTTCCATGCAAAATGTTTGAAAAGAAATAAGACAATGCATCAGGAGTAATTTGGTTCTGCAAGACCCCAACTCCCTAAAGTTGATAAAACGCTATGCGATGTGATGTTTTTAGATAGCGTGGGTTTTAGTTCTTTCTAAGTGATATTAAATGATAATGAAATTAAACACTTACCTGAAAACTTACATCAGTTGAGATTTATAAAGACTGCATGCTTTTATCCGTATTTATGATAAGCATGTGCCACATGGTTATTATTCAACGTTTTGATTGGATCTATACAACGAAGGTAAATGCGACTGAAATCACAGATGACTAACCATGACTTAAGTTCGGATTCACTCACTTCTAATTTGACGGAATTGTCCAATCAGTCTTCGTATAGGGTTATCGATTTTTACGTTTACAAAGTGTCTTTGTCTTTGACAGTGTCTTTGTCTGGATTAGGCTAAATTGGACGAGTCGATACAGTGGATAAAGTATGTAACACAGTTCCAAGTTTTGTTCTAATTTGCAAAGCTTATTTTTAGTGGTTACCAAAGTCTTACCTCGAAAATCACATACATTTTGTTCAGCCACGATCTCAACTCTGCAGCAACATACATTCCAGTAAGCTCTCCTATTTCTGAATATAGGATTCAGTAATTCGCGCCTACGACTGCCCGCAATCGTGTGCCTAATGGACCTCATCACGGAGCGCTCTAGTTTATCGCCAACAACATGGTAAAGCAATTACAACATCTCCATAAAAAGAAAGGGCGTAAAGTATTCCGAAGAGGTGCAGTACGTTTAATAGGACGATCCGCGGCCCACATGCTACCCACGTGCCTGTGGAGAAAAATAAAACAACAACTTGAATTTGAACTTATTTGCAGTATCAATAAGAGAATGTTGTCCTATGAGGAGAATAATAATGATTAATATTAATTGTTAACAAATAATGGTTATATATTTTTTCAAGTATTCATGATTTCCATCAAAGACACTATTACTATTATCACTGACAATTAACTGACAATAATATTTAGACGAAACCGGGATTAAGGAACGTTGATGAGACGGACGAGGTTTGTGAGGACGGTGCCAAGTGGCTAATCTTAGTCTCTGCTTACGAGTACCTGCGGAATACAGGCGTGAGTTTATGTATGTTTGCATTATCACTTACACAGAGGTAGTAATTATAATAATAACCTCTTGGTTTATTTGTTGCTTGCTTAGCAAATAATCTGTTACTTCTTCTTCTTTTGAGCGTGTCGATGGCAAAACGATTATATCAGTCTTTATTAAACAGTTGCGGTCCAGAACTTTGCGACGTTGACAACGTTATCACTTGCAATCAGTAGGTCCTCCTGAGTGTTGGTAAGGGAAGTACCGAACAAACAGTTCAAATTATCGGTGTCGGGGTCCGCGAATCTCCGCCTGGACATGTTATTGGTATATGTACAAACATGATTGCATGAATACCTTTTGTGGATGATAAGCAGGTGTTTCGTGGCTTAATTCTGCCTTCGTATCTCGACGGATGTTACACAAAACTTAAGCAGGCTTCAACGAGGATTCTTGCAAATCGCTAATCATAGTTTAACTCTGCAGGATTTCCCACACGAATCTGTTATTATCGATCTTACCGCTGCTCATCCGCGGAGCGAATAATTGGGTCCGTTCAAAGGTAAAGTACAAAAGGTAAGCTCGATACTGACAGAGAACAGAGAGGAAAGGAAATTACTTAAAATAAAAATATTCTTTACAAAATTTAATTGATAAGTATGTTATCTGTGCGTTATCCGTATTTTTCACGATCAATCAACTCAATATTTTTTAGGACATGACGTTATTTTATGACATGACGCTTTGTTGCAAGCCTACACCATAAAATATTTAGATTAGGTGCTACACCATAGGAATGGTCACTTCACTTACCGTAAGTTTTTGTCAAGTCCGGTCGAGACGTTATAGAATCAACAAAACGAGAACGTTTTTCACCTTGTATCATTGTTTGCCTAGTATAACCCGTCTCTACTAGATCCTGCTTAAATCATCCTGGAGAAGAATGATTTTAGCAGTGCACAATTTTATTTTATTGCCATATGGATATGCCATATTATCGGCAGAAAAAGTGGACCTTCTTTACTTTCTACATTTGCCTTGCAAAACCCGATCAAGGAATTCGCCGATTGATTAATGAAGTATTGTACACCACCGTGGCGTTGTTGACGCAACTGCTCCGGTTTCGACGTTTAATGGCCGCCTGTTGACGATGAGTGCGGGCAACCCTGCGGTCTAGCCCGCCTGTGTCCGGTGGGCACTGGTGGAAGCCCAATAGTAACGCTAACTATAGCCTGATTTCTTCATCATTATAATTTGGGTTGGCGTGAAAGAGAAGAGGCCTATGCCCAACAGCTGGTTCTGTTTATAGACTGACTAGCTGGTGCCCGCGACTTCGTGCGCGTGGTAATTTTGATGTGTATTTTTCCGGGATAAGAAATAGCCTATGTGCTAATCCAGACTATAATCTATCTCTGTGAAAAATTCCATTCGGATCCGTTTAGCCGTTTTTGCGCGAAAGAGTAACAAACATCCATCCGTACATACAAACTTTCGCCTTTATAATATTAAATAGTAAGGATTAGATAAATAGATTTTTTTTTGTAGTGATGGCTTTCCTAATAAATATATATTTAAGAGTAAGACTCTTTGCCTTGACAGTGCACCATCTTTCACGTACTAGAACTACCTTTGATCACCTGGTACGATATAATATCGTGCACGCATGATATGCGGCTGGATGAGGCCGAAGACAGAAAGAAGTGGAATGGCCGGCAGTAGACCAGTGTAAACTGATTGATTTATTTATGCATGTATGTATAGCCTATACAGGGTGCAACCAAATCCCCAAACACAACAGAAAATAGGGAGTCCTAGTTGTTAATAGGAATGACTTTCACTATGGGGAAAACCTTGCGTGCTACATTTACGCAGTCATAGTGCATGACATAGTAAATTAAGTTTCAGGATACACATACATAAACTCATGCCTGTATCCCGGTAAGCAGAGATCATTGTTCGTACTTGTTACTATCCTGATAAACCTTTTTAGATTCATTAACTTCCTTAGTCATTGCGTGCACGTCCGTCGATTTTGGGTACTTTTAATATCGTATTTCGCTTGAACATCTTTTGTTTGGCCGACGTACGTGTTGTACTGATGTACGTATTTATTGTCCGTCAGAATACAGGCGTGTAATTAGAATTTAGATAAAACTTCATCATCAGCCATTTGACGCCCACTGCAGGACATAGGCCTCCTTCGTGGTTTTTATAACCATGAGGGGTATCGCGATAATCGCCACGCTCGGCAGGCGGGTTGGCGATCGCAGTATGCGGTTGGAATCTCAGGAAGACGCTGCTGCCCGTCTCCTGGTAATTGATTTCCTTAGTCGCCTTCTACGACATCCACGGAAGGAAATGGAGTGAGGCTATTCTCAATCCGGCGCCACACGGTTCGATAAAACCTTTGAAGATAAAACTTGCCTACAGATATACTATGTCCTTAACAATGAAATCGGATTATAGATATTCATCTGCAAATTACAGTAGGTGGATTTTTATAATCTATATTCTATATTTCTATACTATATTAATAAGCATTGCTTAGACATCCGCAGCTGTCGGATTGTATATTTTCTCCTCGCATAAATACTATGTTTTATCTTTTATCATATTCTTTTTGTTGTGCTAACCCGTGCTGAGGACAACTTTAAAAAAACTAATTAGGGGCTAAAAATTCCACCCATTCCGGGACTTGAACTCGCGACCTATGGCTAACCATGCTAGCGCTCTCCCAACTGAGCTAATGGGCAAGTGCAGGCATCGGCGAAATTTCGAGCCTCTTTACAAACTTCTCTGTATTACGTACACCTGTACATCGACATCTGGCCGAAGCAATTTACATCAGTTGCAGCCCCAAGTAATCCACTTTGCAGTTATAGGTTTTTACATCAGAATGATATCGCTGTACCTACAGCTGATTATTTTCTTTTTGTTGCACTAACCCGTACTGAGGACAATTTTAAAAACCTATTTAGAGGCTAAAAATTCCACCCATGTCGGGACTTGAACCCGCGACCTCTGGCTAACCGTGCCAGTGCTCTCCCAAATGGGCTAATGAGCAAGTGCAGGCATCGGCGAATTATTTTGTTTATCTTCATTACAAAATTACAGAAAACGCTATGTTTTTAATATTCTACTATATCACTAAGCGTGTGATATAAACTTCGACTGTCTCTACATAAATAATAAATAAATAATTTCCACACAACACAAATACTTGTCTTGGTCCAAAACTAGGATACCCTGAGTCTACAAAATATATTATTTTAAGAAATGTGTACTTTGTAGACCACAATTAGCAATGTGTATTATTTTGTGAAGTTTTATTTACTTTCTTGCATCAAAATCTCAGTCCAAGGTAGATTAAAGTCTACGAAACTCTTAATAGAGATTTGCAATCGTATATCAATCACCATGTACTGCTAACTAGCCAAGACACTGAACCATGTTCTGGTGATCTTTGGCATTATACAAACAGTGTGACTTGTAATATACCAAAGGTGTGGGCCCAAATCTTTAACGCACGTGCAACAATAAAGTACATCATAATATGCTTCTGGCGTCTTGAGTCGGTCACGCAGCCCGAAACTTGGCGGTCGAATGTCGACACCTACTGGCAATTTCACGCCTGCAATTTGTAAGCCCTTATGTCTTTGTGTTTAAGAATCTTTTTGATCAAAATAATTTGTGATCAGCTGGTGCAAAGACCCTGTAATTCTGCAGTTCAATTGAGTTTTATTTCTCTGCATTAGAGGTTGGTTTTGCGTGTATTGGCGGTGTTGTGTAGTTCTTAATGGATAGTGCGAAGGATTATCTCAGTCGGGGTGGGAAAATGGGCGCTTTTGTTTCTCGTAAGGCCTTATTACTATTGTTCAATGGGGATAAGTGTACCACTATTATGACGGTATCAAAACGGAGTACAAGGTCGTGTTTCGACACTGATGAATATCGTGTTTCTGATAGTTATAATGCCGTTTTCGGTGATTGATTTGTCGGTCTTTTATTGTTATGACTTTCGTAAGTCGCTGAAATTGGCTGTTACGGTTGTGCTAATGTGATAATGTTGGTGATTTGCTGTATGATATCTTGATATATTGCCTTATTACAATACTTTAAATTTGCTGTCTGAGCTTTAATCAAATAGGTATGCCTACCTAAGTACTTGAATACGAAACTAAATTATTTCATTTGTAACTAATCCATCCATCTTACAATCCTAAAAAGAGCCAGGTAAGCTACGATAAAACTTTTCCAGTCTCGTTCACTGTCGGGTTGGCATTTTACGTCTTTTATGCAGTATAAACTAGAAATGGAATAAATGGAACACTATATACACTGAAACATGGTATTTTAAAATAAATACAGTTATAAATATGCCAACCCTGGTCTGTTAGGCCCCAGCCGCGTAAGGTTTCGTAAAAATAATATCTACGGAAAATTATCAGGTAAGAAACAAATATTAGAGATATTCGAGTTCTTACATATACAAAGATGAGATTAGTGTTATAAATGACACGAAAATCTAACAACTGTTTTTTTTTTGGCATCGATTTAAGTCGATTCCCAATAAGCAAAAGTTTCAAATTGTCTATTTTATTTTACACATAAATTGGCCGCGTCAAGGTACTATGATTGTATGAAAAGTATTAAAATGAGATTGATAACTTTAAAGTTTTATTTAATGGTAGTGGTATAATTTAATTTATTTTATTTTATAAAGGAGGAAAAACAGAATTAACAAAAATTACTTAAATAGAGAAAATGAGTTAACTTAATACATTTTGTTAACTCCTAAACAATATATATACTAAAAAAACTAAAAAAACTGTTTTGAAGTTTTTCATTATTTCAATTACAAATAGTTTAAAATGTTACAAATTGCAGCTGATATTTCAGCACACGTAGGTACTAGACGATAATTAAACCCAATAGTATGGGAAGCCACAAAGAAAACCATCTCCGGCACCTGTCCATAAAATAAAGTCTCACATTATGATGAAGTAACATCATGTCGTCTACGTTGTCCCAAATCCCACACGTCTCTCGTGATCGCCATAATAAACGTGACACGAGATAAGTTGAAATGCTAAATATCTCAGACGCAAGATTCTCTATTCTCACAATATGGCGATTGTGTGGATAAAGGTTGCGGAATCTTCTTTTTTGAATAGTTTATATTCTTTACCCTTGGCTTTTATATTGTTATTTAAAGGTTTACAACTACTGTTGTAAAGGCTATAATTACCTACTTTTCTTTTGCTAAAAAAGATAATAAATGAAGTTACTGAATTAATGGTAGGTAATTTATCAGAAGTACTCATTGTTAATTATTTTCATCAAATTGTACTTGAATCTGCTCAAGTATTTAGTAACCGCTATTCTCATCTCGGGTTACCAATTAACTAGCTAGTAGGGAAATCGTTATCTTAATATACCTACTAAGAGCTAGAAATTGCGATAAATTATTGGTCCTTCCTACATAAAGTAATCTGAACTGCTCCACAGGACAATGACCATAATGTCAAAGGTTACTGAAACTACTTTACCAGGAATGCCTGCCTCAAAACCGGAGATAGAGTTAGATTTGATAGTGTTCGCATGGTGGCGAAGTATGCAACAATGCAGCTAGTCAAGGACTTATCCTGTACCGGTCACCAATTTCTGGGGACCTACAAGTTGATGCAAATAATAAGAAGCGGTAAGTCTCCAGAGGGACTGCATTTTGATTGCAAAACGCAAATGCTACAGATGCCATGATAGCTGCAATTTGGTAGAACGAAACAGTTGTGCCATTCTTATGGACGGGAGCGTCTGCGATTAGATGTAGATTTAGATCTAGGGGACCGCAAATGTAGATGAGACACAAGTATCGTTAGAAGGTATGTAGATAGTAAGATATTACCGTGTACTAGATTATAAGTATCGGTCTCGCGCGATGATTAAAATAATGCCGGTGATATGGGGATTACTATCAACCAATGGGATAGGTAGCTTGCAACATCGACGTTTCAGGGAATTCTGAAGTGGAGCTTTCGACATGAAAGAAGAAGATTACGTAATACAGAGAAGTTTGTAAAGAGTCTCGAAATTTTACTGATGCCTGCACTTGCCCATTTGCTCAGTTGGGGGAGCGCTGGCACGGTTAGCCAGAGGTCGCGGGTTCAAGTACCGGCATAGGTGGAATTTTTAGCCTCTAAATAGGTTTTTAAAATTGTCCTTAGCACGGGTTAGTGCAACGGTACAACAAGAATATAAAGAAGAAGATTAAGGCAAATATATGTATTGACTGTTAACGGGCCACTGATAAACATCCACTAGTGCCATCAGTTTTCCTGAGACTGAGCAAATGTTAATGTTATGACATTACGTATATATGCTGTTGTTAAACTCGGTGCAACATCTTCCACGTACTTCGGTCACAGACCAGTTTTTTTTCTATGTAGCTTATATACGTTCCACTGCAGAGCACAGACCTTTCGGAAAGAGAGAGTAGTACCAAAAAATTACACCCACATCAAACCTTTACAAATTCTTGCCAAAATGTATTTAGGACAAATCCCAAATCGCAAAATAGTGTGGCCAAATAAAATTTATTCTCGCAAAACTGTGATTTCCAAAAAAATCCAATATTCCAAATTTTGACCAAATTTATCAATAGAGTCCATTTATTTTAATTGCCTTTACTAGGATATTTTTGTTTTATTTTCACTGTTAGGAAACGTATACTCTTTAATTTCGTCAAAATAGCTTACTCTGTTATGACAAGGAATCTTATTTACGTTATCTCCTCTACCCAGAATGCCGCACGCAGTCCGACAGGCCACAGCGGCGCTCGGGCCCGATCCGCAGCGTGCCCGTCGCGGCGGACATCAAGCGAGACACGAACTTCGACTGCCCCGAGGAGTTCGGCTACTACCCTCACCCGACTGACTGCACGCAGTACTACGTGTGCGTGTTTGGCGGCGCGCTGCTAGAGTCCTGCACTGGTGGTCTTATGTACAGGTGAGACCTGCACTAATCCGCGGCGACTCGTACGTTATAAATATACCAACTTCGACTGCCCCGAGGAGTTCTGCTTCTACCCTCACCCAACTGACTGCATGCAGTAGTACTTTGGCAGGTTCCGCGGTGCGCTCCTAGAGTCCTGCACTGGTGGCACTATGGACGGGTGAGTCCTGCAAGAACCCTAGGTTGCTCGTACATTATAAATATACGAACTTCGACTGCCTCGAGGAGTTCGTCTACTATCCTCACCCAACTGACTGCACGCACTAATACTTGTGCGTGTTTGGCGGCGCGCTGCTAGAGTCCTGCACTGGTGGCCTTATGTACAGGTGAGACCTGCACTAATCCGCGGCGGCTCGTACGTTATAAATATACCAACTTCGACTGCCCCGAGGAGTTCTGCTTCTACCCTCACCCAACTGACTGCATGCAGTAGTACTTTGGCAGGTTCGGCGGTGCGCTCCTAGAGTCCTGCACTGGTGGCACTATGGACGGGTGAGTCCTGCAAGAACCCTAGGTTGCTCGTACATTATAAATATACGAACTTCAACTGCCTCGAGGAGTTCGTCTACTATCCTGACCCAACTGACTGCACGCACTAATACTTGTGCGTGTTTGGCGGCGCGCTGCTAGAGTCCTGCACTGGTGGCCTTATGTACAGGTGAGACCTGCACTAATCCGCGGCTGCTCGTACGTTATAAATATACCAACTTCGACTGCTCCGAAAAGTTTAGCTACAACCCTCACCTGACTGACTGCAAGCAGTTCTTCGTGTGCGTGTTTGGCGGTGCTCTGCTAGAGTTCTGCACTTGTGGCATTATGTATAGGTGGGTCCTGCACTAACTCTCAGTTGCTCATACACTATGAATCTGTTAATGTACAGTTTAGAGTAAAGTTGTCAGTTGTTTTTGTTTGGCCAACTGACAGCTGTCAAAATTAAGGTAGATTAACGGATTAGCGTGCGAGAAGCAGAGGTCAGCCATGCACAGACGCGGAGGAATGAAGATAGAAGTAAGCTACATAACACTACCTTTTTTTTGGGCTGACGTGTCAATGACGATGATGAGTTTAACTAACCGGTTTCGCTTATGACTTGCGACGTGAAAAAGAGCTCAAAATGTTTTTTCTAGTGCTAAAGAAACGGCTACAAATACTGTTTTATTATTGCATCTCTTTCTTCAGCAAAGCAAAGCACGTCTTAGATCTTACACTTAAATATTGGAATTTTGTTATAATCTGCATAGGTATGCTTATTATTGCTTATGTCGATGATAACGGCTAACAACTGTGGTTTTTATTTAAAATTTACACTATTTTTTTCCAGTTTCCAGTGACTACTAGCGCCAAACTCTATACCACTACAGCTGTACCTGAGCTGAGCTCTAATTCAATCCACTCATAATTCCAGCCACGAGCTCCAGACCTGCGACTGGCCACGCAACGTCGGCTGCGATGCGATAGGCGACGTCGGTGACGAGATAGAGCGCGTTGTCGAGAAGAAACCTTTGCCAACACCGCCCCCGCGCCGCTTTTCCGCCGCGGCCCCCCCGCCGCCACCACGTGCGCAGCCTCAGCCCAACCCTGTCGTTACGTCGAGGGGACAACCGAAGATCTATAGAGAGGAATACGAGAAGGTAAGTTACCAAATCTTGACACCTAAATTATAACTTGTAATTAAGGGTTACATGAAGACGAAGGTGCCGAGAACTGAAGATGATGAACCAAAAAAAAGGAAAAACATAAATAACAGTAGATCAATGAGAGGGTTGTTTGGTGATAATCATAAATGAACTATTGTGGGAAGTGCCTAGGAGAGCTCTGTGAGCCAATTATGAGCATTAAATCTGAACTGATTCTGTTTCTATACTCCGATTTATTCTATTACAATTCGATTGGCCTGTTATTTGTTTACTAGTCTTCTGATACTTGTGATTTTGCTGGTAGATGGAGTTAATAGTTCATCATCATCATCATTCAGCCACAAGAAGTCCACTGCTGAACATAGGCCTCCTCCATGGATTTCCAAAAAGACCGGTTGGAAGCGGCTTGCGTCCAGCGTCTTCCTGCCACTTGGATGAGGTCATCTGTCCATATTGTGGCTGGTTGTCCTACGCTGCGCTTGCCGATATGTGGTCTCCATTCGAGAACTTTTCGGCCCCATCGGCCATCAGTTCTGCGTGCTATGTGCCCCGCCCACTGCCACTTCAACTTACTTATCCGCTGGGCTACGTCGACGACTTTCATTCGTCTACGGATCTCATCATTTCTGATTCGATCTCGTAGAGAAATTCCGAGCATAGCCCTTTCCATAGCTCGTTGCGTGACCTTGAGCTTTCTTATGAGGCCCATAGTGAGAGACCACGTTTCAGTGCCATAAGTCATCACTGGTAACACAAACTGGTTGTATAATTTTGTCTTGAGCGATTGAGGTATATTAGACGAAAAGACTTTTCTAAGTTTCCCGAATGCTGCCCAATAGTTATTGCTGTTTATCGGGCCAATTATTCTCCGCACATCTTTATCATATTCGGATTCGTATAGAATTAAGTTTAAAGTCGGTCAATTCTCAATTAAGGGCCTCTCATTTTCAGCAGCAACAACTATACGCCGAAGTCGATGACCTTCCGCCAGTTGAAGAGATCGAGACTGATCGACAGCAGCGCGTGTACCGAGGCCAACCTTCTACCATAGGTCAGGTGCAGCGCGACCGCGACGGATATGCTCAAGTTTCCTCTTCCGGAAGGACACTCAACTCAAACATTATTCCCGCATCGATACAGCAGAGCAACGTCAAAATTGGTTCCTTCTCGTTCGGAACCCAAGTTGATGAGCGACGACCGACCGCAACGCAAGCAGCGCAGGCTTATAGGTAAGGTTTGGTGGGGTTTGTCGGGACTACTTTAGCTCGTTCTCGTTGATGCTCTAGTGAACACGGTAGAATAGACCAAGAAGTGCAGAGATGTTATTACTAAACATATTTTTTAATTCACTAAACAGTTATGAAGCTTCAATTTTATAGAATCTCAGCCTGTTTTTTAATTAAGAAATTTGATAAATACTCGCGCTCGATCTGCCTCCTAAAATTTCTCGAAAAATAAAGAGGCAGATATTACGTAAATGTACTTCAGTAAAATTCTTAATTTAAAAACCGAAGCGTACATTTGTAGATTTATAATAAGAGATCATATATTTAATAATAACTGTTGACTGTTCTCATACAATTAGAATATGATATTGCCCCGATTATTTGATAGCTATTTAAATTTAAGAATGTAAAAAAGGAACGGTTTGTTTAGAGAATTGGATAGCAAATGACTTTTTTTGTGTGATTTCAGTGCGGACAACTTGACTGACTCTCATCATGACAGACAATCTGACATTGACGAAAATATTATCGACGGTAGTTCTAAAAAAAGATTATCCATATTAGTAAGGAGAAAAAGAAACACTGAAGAAGCGACAAATTTAGATAAAACCAAAGAAACAACTACAACTGTAAAACAAAAGGAGAATAATGAAACTAAAGGGACTGATAATATATCTAATAGAAATGACCGTGAGCTAGAAGACTACAATGATGGTGCTGATATGGAATTCATTGAAGATGAAGACGAGAATTCAAATGATGAGTTCGAAAGGGGAAAACGTCAAATTAGACACGGGAGACATTACTACAAAAATAATTATAAAACTCCAGGAAAAAACTGGGGCAACTCAAAGCCTATCAACCAAGTTGACGTACCTCAATTTAACTTTCATAAACCTACTAATAACCAGCAATCTTTGAAGTTTCAACCTTACAATAATTTGAATCAAAATTACTTCTTCGATGGAACCCGCAAACCGAGTTATGAAGAAGCTTTGTATTCGACAGCTAACCCTTTCATCGCGTACCAAACGGAAGGAAATCCACAAAAACCATTTAAAGCTAGTTTACCTGACCCTTCCAATCAAAAACAAGCCTATAATCCTATCAACGCAGCTACTCAAATTATCACAAAGAGTCCTCCTATTTCCTCCTTGCCTAATAATGACAATCCTTTTGCATCTTTATCTGGAGGATTTTTCAACAATCATCCACACCATACCAACAACCAAAATCAGAATCAATATATCTCCGCGTTTGCTTCGAACAGTCGTCCAAATAAACAAAACTCATTTATCGACTCCAGTCTTGGATCCACCTCTATTGTTACAGGAAGACCAGTTTTATCACAAAGCCCTCGACCACAAAACCAATATAAAGCTAATCATGAACAAGTAAACTCAAATCCCAGTCACCATAATCATAAAGAACAAAATACTGATCATAACCAGAAACCAGTCCAAAGGCCAACTTCACACAAAGACTACGATGACCGTGATGATGGTTCAAATGAAGAAAACAATTCTTCAGAGGAGAGTTCGGAAAATGATGGTGCAGATAGTTTCAAACATGATTTCCCTGAACCACCTTACGAGTTTACTCATCCCAGTAACAAATTTGCCGACATAAAAAATCCTTTCGCTGACCCGAATTTTGACTTTGACGAATTCATAAGCAAACTAAGTGGTGATAATTTCAAAACTGTAACAGTATCGTCAACAACAAAGTATCATGAGAACTCAGCTTTGAAAAATCACAATCTGCAAGCAGAGCCAGAAGAGTCAATTCCATCGTCTCACAAACAAGAATTTCGCACATCTACTTTAAATTACCATGGTATGAGTACACCGAGGCCGTTCAGCGTTCCCACTGGCGAATCAATCGTGTGGCAAGATCAAAGTGCATACATACAGTCAACTACAAAACAGCCGCTAAAATTTGAGCAGATCATTCAAAGGCCTCTTCAGCAAAGCCAAGATTCTTATCGGCAACATCAACAGCAACAGCAAACTATAAGAAATGAACACGTTTACAACAGACCCCAAGGAAATATAGGATCACCACAGCAAGAAAGTGTAAGACCAAAGTTGAAGCCACCGAATTTCATAGATGATCGTCAACTGCCGATAAATTACAACTTCCATCACGCTCTGCAAAGCACAGTCAGGCCGCATTTTGCTAACAGCCAATTTAAAGGTGAACATGAAAATAAGCAACAGTATTTTTCGGTTACTCAGAAACCGTTCATTGTTGTATCAGGGACTGGTTCACCTATTATCTTTTCAACGCCTAAACAGCAATACCTGATAACCGGAAAACCTTATTTAGTATCCAGTATCAAGCCACAAAACAATTTCATTGCTTTTAAACACTCGACAGCGAAACCTTTGACCACATTGGCGAATGAACAATTATCAGCACTTCAAAACTTTTGGAATAACCCATCACAACGTCCCGAGGTTAACATTCGACCTACTAGACCTACTGAAGTTTCAGACATACCAAAACTTGAGAATTTATTCTCCAAGCCTACTTCACAATCCAGAATACCAGAAGTTACACAAAATTTATTCAAACAGTACTTTACTTCTAAGCAACCGCTTAGCTCAACAACCGCTAAACCATCTACCAGGAAGCCTATTCCCAAACCTTCACCGGAAATGCCTGACTATTACTATGATGACGATGAACAGTACTATTACGAACCTCCAGTGAAGTCTCAATACATGCCAAGTTCTGAAGTGAGACCACAAAGACCCCCTATGGCACAAAATTACCAAGAGTATGAAGACAGTGAAAGTTACGAAGATGAGTCTCCAGAAACTAATACACAAAAACCTCAGCAACCCAGAAGACCAGCAAACTATAATACGTACAAAACGGACTCAGCTACAAAGAACCCAAATGATGTTTCCATCGTTACTAAAGTTCCATATAAAGAAGTAACGAAAAACCATTTCAAAGAAAACTATATGTCAATAATGATGAACTCCGTAACACCAACCCCAACTGTTCTTATACGGCCGGAAGTAATGAGCTACGAAATTCACCACTCAAATCACAGAAACCGTACATTTCACATAAAGAAACCTTCCGAAAGTGGTCCTCATACTTTTAAACCACCCAAGTATTTGAACCAGACCACATTAAGACCATATACAGTTAGGCATAGGTTAGCTAAGCCAACCACTGTTCAAAGTCAACCTACACCCCAACCGACTCAAGAACCTAAACCCACAAGGGGACGGACGAGGCATCCGAACATTGTAACGCAAATGAGGGTGACTACACCGCGTGACAATCACAACCAAGAGTCTCGATATACTAAGACAAAACATGACGATAGGACAAACAGGTAAAAGAAAATAGACAATGCCCCTGACATCCTAAATGCATCAAGATCATTTTGCTTTGAGCACTGACATGTGTTCTTTGTGACGTGATCTTGAAATCCTTTGCAGATTTCTGATCTTCGACTAATAATACACTTGGTTCTTTTTGACTCACTGACTAAGCTTGATCCTACTTTTGACTAATCATTTGACTATGGTTTTACTCTTGACTTAATTCTGTACAGTTTTCACTTACTAATCTATGTACAGCATTCGATCACAAGACTTGACTTATAATAGGTACAAGCATTGAAAAAAAAAACACAATAAGTATGTTGCTGGCAGCGGCTAGATGAAGATGGCCGAGGACAGAAAGAAGTTGTGTACCTATGTCCAGTAGTGGAAGAGTACTTCTTGATTGATTGATAGATACTTAATCATGATACAGAACATACTTGTGTATCATCATCTTTATCGTCATCAGCCCACCGCTGCCCACTACTAGGTTTAGACCTTTTTGCCCGATTGCCATCTTTCACGGTCCCTTGCCATCTACATCCAGAGATTTTCCACTGACTCCACAATATCGTCCGACCATCGGGCTAATGGTCTGCCACTACATTTTCTATATACACACCACTATTTACTAATTAACAAACACTATACATAGTGTTTGTTAAATTTATTAAATGATACTGAAGTAAATAGTATTGAAGTAAATGTGAGAAATATAATTGAAGATGTTAACGCAAAATTCCAGCTTGGAGCCTACGGAAAGTATAACACCAACTCCGTATTCGGCCAGCCCAAGACCGAAGATGTTATACAACGGTTCTCAGAATTACCAACCTGACCAGTATGATCCATTCTATGCCGTTTACGATGAGGATGGCGAGCTTTATAAAGACAATGGTAAGACTTTTTTTATACCCCATAATTTTCCATAACAACAGTGGACCCTAATTGGTTTTTGAACATATTACACATTTAACCTATTTAATATCTAATTTCACCAAATATTACTATATTGTTGGTTATACTAAAGTCTATTGTAATATCTAAAATTGTAACTCATAACCTCGAATCTTAGAAATGGAGGTACTGTGATTCTTACTCTTTTGAATTATATAAAACCTCTTATACCCTGACACTCTAAGAGCGTTTTAATTTCAAACGGGTGCGCTGTGTTGAATCGATTTTTTGTGTTATTTCAATAACATGTTGTAGAGGTAACTAGTTAGAAAGGATTTTATCGCATATAGATTTCCCATCTTCAGTAGCATGTCATTAGTTCATCACGAACCGAAACAACTCTACCCTAGATATTGAAGCGAACGACTAAAGGTAAACAAAGACACAGCATCTCTTAAATCTTAGTCACTCGACATAGCTCACACACGCAACTTTGCTCGCATCGTGTACATACTGTTTAAGGAAAACCTATAAATTTATGCAAAAAAAACTCAAAAAGTCATTATTAAAGTAAAAACCATGTACTTTGCGACGTATTGCACCTAAATCCAGTGCATCTCAATAGATGATAGAGTCCAGTATTGTTTTCCTCGGTGATGGAGGTGGAGGAGATTCCAATCGACCTGTAGTCTTTTTTTCCTTTAGTACCTACTTTAAATACAGTGGCACGGTGAATACCCATGATCTCAGCAGTCTTTTGGGTAATATCGGTTTTGTATGGGTATGCATCTTCTGGCCATGTTTCTCCGACTTGCTTGTAAATATTCATCATAATAGTCTTTTCTGGTGCATGCATTGGGTTTCGCTTGATTCGTTTGTGTTTCGGCGAGGAAAAAGTGCCAGAATCAGCATTGGGTCCCGGCTCGCCCATATTTTCCGTTTCGTAATAACAAACAGAAAAGTACCTACAACAACTACTGGACGATGGACCTAAAAACTTTACCAATGCCTTATTTACAATGATAAAAAGACTAAAGAAAATAAAATAGCTTAGAGAAGTTGGACTCGCATCAACAACTTCAATCGTAAGTAAATATGGCGTCGGGGTGGCTATCTTACTTTTTTTGCTGTTGATTAATAAAGAGGTTCGTAGTCAGCTGTCCATGCTTCTTTCCACACTTCGCGTAGCACATTAATTGTCAAAATTCATGATTGGTCATCTTTAGTTACAAACATATTTAGTAGGTAGCGGTAGGATCGCTGACATTTTAGGTATTTTGGGCATAGATGTCTTAAGCAAATCGTCGGCTTATCGCAAGAAGTCATTAACTGCAAAAGCTCACAAACCGCTTTTTTTAAGGTATGGACATAGAGATGTATTGAACAATGATACAATAGTGGTGTTTTAGTATCAGGCATTATTTTAACGATGTTATAGGGAATAAGTAGGAGAAACACAACCATTAACTAACTCGAACTAAAAAGTCCTTTTTCTCCCAATAGTGAATATGTCGGTTAATGAGTTCTTGCAATAAGCCGACGAAATGGTATTTTCATGATAAAATAAAATATTTAGTTAAATAAACTGCAAGTGAGGGATAAATCAGGTAATAAGAGTTTTATTGTGTCTATTGCTTAATGGTATAATTATATTAGGCATACTGTTTTGTATAACTGTGCTAAATATTATGTAGTGTTAATGTAGCATATTGTAAAACCAAATTTTTGACATGTGTCAACTTAGTCGTTCGCTTCAGTAAATACACTATAGATTTGCCGCCTTTTCCGCGTTTCATAAGGGTAAATAAATTGTTTCCTTCCGGCTCACAATGTTGAATTCATAAGATGTTGAATTCCTGAGATGTTGAATTCGCAAAATGTTGAATCCCAAAATGTTGAATTCGCCAAATGTTGAATTCATAGTGATCCCAAAATGTTGAATTCGCCAAATGTTGAATGCATAGTAATTCTAAACTGTTGAACTCTCAAAATATTGAATAAACGATTTAATTGTTCGCATTCACTCACAACGTTCAATTTATCGATTTGATTTCATTATTTTTATTGTTTACTTTCCTTAGTGCGTGTAATAGATTTGACGCCATGGCCTGATAGGAGAAAATAAGTTTATATTAGCACTTTTTATATTAATTATAAGCCTACTTACTTTTAAACTTCTTTTTTTTCCTTTACAAAGAAAATCGTATTCCATCACTAAACCATTCTTGCCCAGATAATTCCCAGATATACAATTTGGAAATTTATTTGAGTCATCTTTCAGGAAGTAACTGTGTCGCTATTATGGTAATTTAATAAATAAATAAAGTTCCCGAGGGTGGGGGGTGAGCCGGCGGTGGGGAGTGGGTGAAAGGGCCCCTTTTATATTTTTTGCTCAAATGAAATTTTCAAAACTAGGTACACGAGTTTTGATTTCGTTAATTTGCTTAGGCTAATTCAAAATTTGGCGAATTCAACATTTTGGGAACTTAAATTAAACATTTGGCGAAATCAATATTTTGGGATTCAACATTATGTGAATTTAACATCTTAGGAATTCAATACTTTATGAATTCAACATTGTGAGCTGGAAGGAATTGTTTTTCGTGCAGTTGCGCATTTACTTTTTTAAGATCCCTTTATTAACGCGATTTGTGAATTATTATCATACATTATTTTAATAGTTACTTTATGAGATGTATAATAGATCCTAAAGGTTATGCACTCTATCTCAACTCACCTAAATGTATAATATTATGGCTCACCAGACTTACAACAAAAGCCCATATCCACTAAAGTACTGATACCGAGTTATAAGTATTTTGCTAAGTCGTAAGTCTATGAATGTAAAAATTTGTAGAACACAAGTCAAGATATACGATACTTTGATAAAATCAATTTGTTTGGCAAGGCTTCCGTTTTTGCAAAATAATTATTTATGGGTATATTCGTCCTACTCACGACATAAATTTTGTCACCTGGGTGGGTTAACGCACTAACGGGCGATGGTTATGGTGTCGGCAGACTACGTGCAGCAATATAACTTGGCTTCGATTCGACCTGCAGTCCAGCAGACCTACCGTGGAACCCCACCACCTCCCAGAAGACCAGTTGAGACCTTCACTGCAAGACCAGTTTCGGCTGACGATTATGATGAAGCTTTAATTCAAGGACAGGTAATTTATTAAAACTGTTTAAGAAATTGCCGCTTACATGCGATTTAATGAAGCTATTTTATTACATGTTGATGTGATTGATGTTGCAGATAGTACAGAACAATCAGAATCAGTACCAACAAGGCATTCGTCACTCTACAAGGTAACTTTTATTTTATGTTGCAACGTAACTTACTCGTATCACCAAAAAAGAAATTTAGAATATTTTTTACATAAAGAGTTCTTGCTGTAATTGCATCAGTAAAGTAGCAAATAATCAACAAAACGTTACTCCATGTTGACTTAAACCATCCAATAATCCAGGGGCGAAGGTAATGAAGTGGGATTCGATTTACCGAGCAGCGGCCGAACGACACAATACGAGGCTACTTCTATAAGCACGACCCCTTCAACAACTTCTAGCACAAGCACCACAACCACTACTACACAACGTCCAACAACTGTCGCACGAATCACTGAAGCAATGACCCCGTCCCTAAGGTACTACAAAAGATTCAAAATTGATAGGGATCTCACCAAGGCTTCAAAATTCATTAACATTTAGTTATCGCTATTCATCAGTATCGTTGAAGTTAATTCACATAATTATTACTTTCTACCTACATCTACCACCTTTGAACTGACAGAAAATAACAATGTTAAAAATACTAATGTCTAGGTTTGGGCAAGGGACTCTTGTCTTGTTTTAATATTATTAAATAATTCTAATTTGATCGGAATAAAGGTTTAAAGGTTGTACGTGGATTTGTAAATATTTCCATTATTTATCTAGAATAAAAAATATTTCAGTATTGTATGTTATTTCGACATATTATGCTTACAAGAGCCTATATTATTTGCAGATTAATGAATAAGCTTTTGTGGTATCTTCTTTTCCTTTGTATCTCCTGTAACTATATTTTCTAATAAGTCTTACTCGTACCTCAGCTTGATTTTCAAATATTCGATCACTTTTAGGCGTAATTTGAATAAGGTTATTAGAGCTTACTAGAACCGTTTCTTTTGGTTTGTATTCAACAGATCATCGACAAATGAAAAACCTGTTTCCACTTCACCCAGCCTGATTAATAAAGCAACCCGTTCGTCATCCGTTCCTCTGACTACCCCACCCATTGTTAACTTTTCCTCTCTTGCTAAACCTTTCGAAAAGACTGAGAACTTACACAGACTAAGGGATACTTCGACTCCACGACTACCTACGCTTAGGCTACCTTCCAACAAAAATGTGGATTCGGTAGAAGTAAATGATAATCGGGACAACAAAAAAGTTGTGTCATTAACCACTGGTTTTTCTATTCGTCGAAATAAAAATAACACCAACAATCCTTATACATTGACAGTTATAACGCGTCCGTTTGAAGAATATGGCAAAGGGCGTGACGATAAAAACAAAAGCCAATTCGATAAAGAAAAGTCATCAAATAGATACTATTACGATAACGACAGCACTGAAAAATATTTTCAAGACAGAAATCGTGATACAACTTTTGAAAATACTTCTATACGTAGGTCTAGCCAGGAGCTAATTAGTGAAGAAGAACCTATCTTAGTTAAGCCGTCAGCCAAACTGAGAGTCATAGAACCACGGCACAAAACTTCGACCGTCCCTACTACTACTGCGACAAAATACTTCTTGAAAACTGTAATTAAGCGCCCAGTTCCATTTTCATCGAATAACGAAAATTATGAAACTTCTACGGAAAATATTATTGACACAGAAGCTCTTATAGAAAAAGCCTTACGAAATTCACGTTTTAATAACCATCCAAATAACGAGAAAACTCCTAATTGGGATTTATACGATCAATCAGAAGAATCTATGAAAGTACCTGCTATTAGCTCGCATGAATCTTTGAGCAATCTCAGGGTTAAATTTAATAGTCAAGAAGATTATGTAATTGATACAACTACCTCTAGTTCTACCACTCAATACACCACTGTTAAACCAAGAGAAGGCGCTAATTATGGAAATGTAGATAGATCTCAAGGAACAACTACGAAACCATCTTATTATGCATACCGTTTGTTAGATGATGGTCATGATCAAACCACAGAAGTATTTAGTGCCAAAGCAAAATCAATACTGAAAGCTTTTATTAGCAATTTTGTCACCACACCTAAACCTAAAGTTGTACCAATACACATTATTAGCACTACAGCAAGAACTACAACTGAACCGGAACAAGTTGTTAACATAGGATTTAAAAAAACTTACAATAAATACTTTGATGAAAAACCGTATAGGAGTAATTTCCCGCGTTTACAAATTATAACTGAACCTACGTTTAATGAATATGTACATCCTAGTGCCAATCTTCCGAAACAAACAGTATCAGAATTTAAAGTTGATGTTACATCTACGACCACTTCAACACCCTCGACAACCTCACCAACAATGCTAGAAAGCACAACTAATACGCAATTTCGTAGCATACCTAGTAGAGAAATGCACGACTCTAGATTTAGTGCCTTTGTCACTAGCGAATCACCAGATAATCAAAACTCGCGTAAGTTCTCAAAATTTGTGACTGAAGAAGCTAAGGATGTCAACAACTACAAAGACAGTGTCAGTGACAATAAAGAAGACAACGAGTTGACTAAACTGACAAACTATTCAACCGAAGATGTGACCAAGACTGAACGTGATAGACTGCAAAACAAATTTACTTCAACAACTACTAGCACAATCAAATCGACTTCGACTTACAAACCAATAGAACCGACTACGCCGACAAAAAGCTTATCCTTCCCAACACGCGCCTCGCGAGTCAATCCCGCCATAAAGTTAGCCGCGGCAAACCCAGGAGGTGGGCGCAGGAGTTACCAATCGCCGACCAAATGCTCAGACAACGGTCTGCAAGAGAATCCGAAATGCAACGAAATCAAATACCAGAGGTATCGCAACCGTCGACTAGTCAACCCAACGGCATCTAAAAGCTCACACTTTACTTATGAGAGGTGGAGGCCTCAAGTAGATATTAAAGGTTACTTTTCGCCTCGCGTTTATCAGTAACTAGCATGAACGTCTCTGCTATTAGCACTCTAGCTGAACTCTGTCGCTTAACATTTTCTTCTCATTGGGGGACTTCGAATACAATAAGTCGGATGAGTTAAATTTTTATTGTGAATTGTTAACTCCTGACGCGACCATCCTTTTCCTCCTTTTATTACAATTGGCACTGCTGTAGTCAGCTGATAGTGAATCATCTTTAGAAAGTTCCTCAATGCAGCTGTATTTTGCACCACATTAGCAAACTCATGTTTTTAGTTAGATTTTGCACCAATATCACTATTTAGCACGCTAAAGACGTAATTGTCATTAGTTTGCTAGATGCATGTATAACGTAATATTTAGGCCTTCGTTGGTTTTCATAATTATGGTTAATTTTTATAAATACTATTTATTTATGGTACCTACATTGTATTGTATCTATCAATCTGGGTGTTGAAAATAATAATTTAATATTTATGATCGTCTCAAACTCCAGAAAAATAGTCAAAATGTTAATTGAATCATGTGTGCTTATTATCTTCAGTCACACGCTGTACTAACTCCCATACCACTATTAGCGAGCTGATGACACGAGTTTTTTCTTTCAGACCAAGTCCTACGCGAGGCCGTGGCTCGGCCCATTACTCAACTCTGAGCGGATCGGAACCCCAACCACCACAGCAAACTTCCAACCGAGGGACCCCACCAACGTTAGAAATTGGAAATTTAACGCACAAGACATCATTATTTGCATTTTCATGCTTTTATAGACTGCTCTTTAGTTTAATATCGAAAAATTATTTATCTATTTCTTATTCGATTTCCTGTCAGTATTATTGCTTTTTCATTAGATAAATATAAGTTAGCATGTAGCAATGAAAAAGTTTCTTAGATACATCATCATCAGTATGTATGTATGTATAAGTAGAGCCTCATTTCACGACTATGACAACAATATAACTTTTTATCTCTCATAAAATACTTATTTATTATTTGAATCATCTACAATGTCTGATATAAATTTCATTTCACGCAGCCGCAGCCGCCCTACTCTGAAACCATCAACAGCAATTGTGTCCAAATCAACAGAGTTTATTGACATTTACGCATACCCTCCAAGAAGGCCAAGCGCAGTGTACCCACAGCCTACACCCGACAAAACTGCTGCTAAGTGTAGGAAAGATGTTTGTCTGTTACCTGACTGTTCCTGTGGTGGAAAGGATATTCCTGGTACGTGTTTTTTATTTCATCCAATAGATCTAATTAAGTGCTTGTAGTGTTAACGTAGAGCTACATCAATTAAAATCGCCCAGCAGTCGGTAGACATCAGTTGATTCATGATAATAACTATAGCCTTCCTAGTTGGAAAATAATCTCACTAAATTATTGCCTACTTAGTTTTAATGTATCGTTATAAATTTTAAGTTATTTTGTTGAAATAGGCAATTTACCAGTCAACGAGGTACCACAAATTGTATTAATAACATTTGATGATGCTGTCAATGATCTCAACAAACCATATTACAAAGAAATCTTCGAAAGAGGACGAGTCAACCCAAACGGGTGTCCGATCTCTGGCACATTCTACGTGTCACACGAATGGACAGATTATAGTCAAATACAAAATTTATACGCGGATGGCCACGAATTTGCTTCGCACACGGTGTCGTAAGTTTGTTAAAATGATTTTTCGATTTCTCTTCAGGCGTGGTTCTCCATTCAAAACTGTTCATACTGCTAACAGTATTATATTCATGGCCATCTAAAATGTCTTCGGTATCAACAAACGTATTTATAACATTACTACAAATATGTATCTTATTCACATTAACCAACTTGATATTTTTTTCCTCTTCCTCACTGCTTCTCTTCCTGAACCTTTTACTGAAAAATTCCTTTTTCCTGACACTTTTGTCTCTCAACCCGACACGCAAATTCATTGTCACTGCCCATCCCACATCACCAAACAGGGGAATTGCCCGTCGAGAGTATACCGCAAATCGTTCTGCTGACGTTTGACGATTCCGTGAATGACCTGAACAAGGTCCTCTATCAGGATCTTTTCGACAAGGGTCGTGTGAATCCTAACGGGTGTCCAATCTCGGCCACGTTTTATGTCTCCCACGAATGGACCGATTACAGTCAAGTCCAGAACTTGTACGCTGCAGGCCACGAGATGGCTTCACATACGATTTCGTAAGTTTAATCTGCTTCCTGTCGTACAAAGCTAACTTTGAGGTGGCCCAAACTCAGATGGATGAAGCAAGTACCTAAATATTGTTGATCTGCTGTCGACTGTACTATTAAATATCAGACATGACTGTTACATACTAATTAAGTTAATTATGCAATGGACAGCAGTGGAACACTGTCAAGGAATGTATGAGATGTATGTGAAAATCTTCTAGTAAAATCTTCTTAAGCCCTCTGTACTGAATAGTTATGTTGGTTATGCCTTTTTTATCAATTTATCCTGGTGGAGAGAGATTTTACTACTGGATTTACGAAAGCTACATTATCAATCAATCACTCACATCAGACCACACTTACATGAAAACAATTTTCTTCGGTTTTTTGATTACCTACTTACCTATATATTTTATTATTTATTTTTATTTAAGTTGGTACTTCATTCCTTCTTTTAACTTTTTTTCTCAACTACTCAATATTCACTTTACGATATCTAAATCAATTTTGATACGATTTCCATCACATTACAGTCACAGTTTCGGAGAGCAATTCTCGCAAAAGAAATGGAACAGAGAAGTGGGTGGCCAGAGAGAGATACTAGCGGCTTACGGTGGAGTGAAACTTGAGGATGTCAGAGGCATGAGAGCGCCTTTCCTCTCTGTGGGAGGAAACAAGATGTTCAAGATGTTGTATGATTCAAATTTCACCTACGACTCGTCTATGCCTGTCTACGAGAATAGACCGCCTAGCTGGCCTTACACTCTTGACTACAAACTTTTCCACGATTGTATGATACCGCCTTGCCCAACAAAATCTTATCCTGGTAAGTTTACTTGCCAAAACACATACTTAATTGATGTCAAAACATTTGCATTAAAATGTTCAATTTCACAAAAAAAAATAACTCTGATAAAATAACTTTAACCAGTCCCAAAAATTATAACATTGTAGTACTTGAAACACTCAGTACGTTATTAGGCGGCACAAGACCGGGAAGCTTGGAAAACTATGAGCGAGGCCTATATCCTGCAGTGGGCGTCAAATGGCTGATGATGAAGCTTAAAGAACCAAATAAACAAAGCAAGCAAGATTTTACTGGTTTCGTACATTTCAGGTGTTTGGGAAGTACCTATGGTGATGTGGCAGGATCTGAATGGAGGCCGGTGCTCCATGGGCGACGCTTGTGCGAATCCTCCGAATGCCGAAGGCGTATACAAGATGCTTTTGAAGAACTTCGATAGACATTACACTACTAACAGGTAATCATTGCCTTTTTGAACAAAATAAGAATTTGAATACTTTTGTAAAAGTTAAAAAACTATAACCCGACTACGGAAAAAAGTTATCTCTAGAAGATTGGTAGGGCAGCGTCTGAGGAACCGTGGCTTGGACTACCGCTCTGGGGCATATTTGATGCAAAGGATCTCCCTTGCTATCCAGCGCGGTAATTTATTTTATTTAACTTTTAATCGCTTGGCTACAATGGCCCACAGCTGCCAATGGCTGCGTGTGCGTGTACGTGTGAGTGTGCGTGTGCGTGTGCGTGTGGGTGTGCGTGTGCGTGTGCGTCTGCGTCTGTGTCTGCGTTTGCGTGTGCGTGTGCGTGTGCGTGTGCGAGTCCGTGTGCGTGTGCGTGTGCGTGTGCGTGTGCGTGTGCGTGTGCGTGTGCGTGTGCGTGTGCGTGTGCGTGTGCGTGTGCGTGTGCGTGTGCGTGTGCGTGTGTGTGTGCGTGTGCGTGTGCGTGTGCGTGTGCGTGTGCGACTCCGTGTGCGTGTGCGTGTGCGTGTGCGTGTGCGTGTGCGTGTGCGTGTGCGTGTGCGTGTGCGTGTGTATGATTTATTTTGATGATTTTCTGGATGTATAATTCAGTTTTAGATACAAAAAAAACACGTGGAACTTTTAGCCTCTAAACAGCTTTTTAAAATTGTCCTCAGCACGGGTTAGTACAACAAAAAGAATATAGTTTTAATTTTTGACAAAACATTTGTGGCTGTAATATTTGTCCAGTTGTAGTGTCACTTTTTTTCTGTTCAGAACTGCTTAGGTTTAGTATATTCATAAACGCTGATATATAGTGAAATAGTGTTACTGTCGCTTAGAATGTTTTAGAATTGTACTATATTTATGAATATTCTTAATTCTTTCCTCTTACATTAGATATCCCAATCTAAAGGACAAAACCAGAACCCGCTACTCTTTTGGATAACATCCGTCATATTGACTGTGTCCGTTTAAAATGTAGCCTATATTAGCTGAAATGTAATAATCGATTGATATCTTACTTTCTTCTCTGATCCTTCCTATAAAAAGGCATTAAAGAAGGCCTATGTCCTCCAGTGGGGCATCTAGGCTATTTATGTTATGTCATAAAAAGCTATGATTGTTGGACTACTTATATTATAAAAAAGTTTTGCCTTTTAAATAACCCAAAAAGAAGAATAATCCACAAATTCTGCTAGTGAAGTAAATACTGAAGTCTGACCTTTTTATACAAATCAAACAGCAGGAGTTGCAAAACTAAAATCAATTTTCAACTGTGTTCTAGGGCGCCTTTCGGTCTCTTCTACCACGCTGCCTGGTTCACTCAGGCCCACCACAAAGAAGGATTCATCATGTTTCTGGACTTCATCAACGGAATGAACGACGTCTGGATTGTCACCAACTGGCAAGCGCTCCAGTGGGTCCGAGACCCCACGCCCATCAATAGACTAAACAACTTCCAACCGTTCCAGTGTGATTACCCTGTAAGTGAAAACTAATGATCCTTACTTTTTTCTTAAGTTCGTAATGCTGAACTGCTTTGACTTCCGGGTCTTAATATTTTATGATGATGATTGTCGTTTTAACTGTCTCAATTATTATATTAACTCAACTTGCTTTTGTTTACATTATTGATGTCGTAATTTTCTTACTATGAATCTCAGTAAATAATACGGTTAAATACACTACTGCTTATATGACACATTACATTATTAGCTCACCTAACAATTATACTCAGAGCTCCTTCATAATCTCTGAAATTTTTATTTTTATTTTCCTAGGACCGGCCCAAGAAGTGCAACAACCCTAAAGTCTGCAATCTGTGGCATAAGTCTGGAGTCCGCTACATGAGGACTTGCCAACCATGTCCCGAAATATTCCCCTGGACCGGCAAAACAGGCATCAGATCATCGCGCATCGACAATGACATTGAGGAATAGATTAGTTGGCAAATGAAAAACGATTGTGATTTAAATGTCTCTAGGAAAATCTCAAACATACTTTGGGAGTTGTTTTTACAACTTCATTCAAGCCAAGGAGGCAAGAATACGTTCGTTCCGTCGTACTATTCCTATTCAATTTAATTGTTTTGTCACCAACATAAAGAGTGCCATTTAGATTTTGATGGTCACAAAACATGTCATGCTACCTTTTGTAGTTAATCTAGATAGAAGGGTGAGATTAGAATATATATTTTTGCCGATTTTTATGTCACTTATTCTTCATTTTAACAGTCCATTCGGTCCATTATACGGGAACTGTGATAGGTATTGTGTTCATTGTAAAGATATCTAGTGCGAAAATCAGTTCAAAATATTCGTTAATGAGTGACGATTTTCTGTGCAATGGTACGTTTTGCTAGACTTTTCCTATTTTGTATTCTTTATATTTATGTTATTAAGTTTCTGAAGCAAGTTTTTGTACAAGATTGTATCATTTATATTTTTTATGCATCATTATTATTAAATCTCTCTGTAGTCACCTCACAGATTACCATTTTTTCAATAATATCTATTAATTTAACGCCATATTATAAATTAGAAAATGTGTTTGGATCTTGCCAGCTTCGTGGTTAACACTGCCTTTTATTATGATTTGTATATATAATTTTAGGATAGATTAGATTGTAAAGTTAAAAAAATTAAGATTAATTAGGTACTACAACATTTTGAACCGTCTTTTACATCCATTTTACCATGACGAAGAAACTATCTAATATATTAATTGTTAATTTTCATAAGGATTCCCCTCATGAGTTCCAGTAAAGACACGTCAATGTGACACTATTTACTTAAATTTTCTATTACCGTGCTGTCTTCTAAGTCGATTTTCGACTTGTATATATATTTTTGGCGTTACGGAGACGTCTGTTTACATCGCTATTGTGATGTATCACATGTCAACGCGACCGCTGAAATTCTTCTTCAACTCCTTTGAAAATCAAAGGAGCAATTTCACTCCATACACTCAATGCAAGAATCTTCGCTTCGTAGGAAATTAATTCCTAAAATGCTTGCTGCGACTCTATTTAAATACTTAGGTAATGCTTAGCTTATAAGCTCTTTAATTGTAAATATAGGTTTAGTATTTAATTTTAAAAAATTGGTAACTAATACTTCTATGTTAACTTTTCGAAATATTTTTGTACTGGTCTAGATTTTTTTCTGATTATATTGTGTGTCAACTGTGGTAGATTGTAAGCATCGGTCGTTTTTATTTTTTATTTTTGCTCATAACTGTATTACGTACAACCAGAATATTATTTACCTGAGTAAGTGTATGTGCGACCAGTGCCGAGAGTAATAAAATTCTGTGAAAATTGTATTTAGTTTTGTTTTCCTTTCTGATCCACTCAGCGGCCATGAACTTTCTTACCCATGACCTAAACACAAATATAATGAAGATAATATATTTATCGAACTGAGTAGAGAGCGTCATGAAAATAGCCTTCATTCGTGCCAGGGGGTGACTGTGACCATGGAAAAACCGGCACTACAGATCAAATATGTATTTCCAATCATAACACCTGCGATGATATTTCAGCGATCAAGGGTAGCTAAAGCCTATATAAGGCCTAACTTTCAAGTAATTTTCATTTCAGTATGAAACTTTCAAACATATTGCTTTTACAAGGAATAATTTACAGCGTTTTATGTCAAGAGATAGAATTCTATCCGTCGCAATCAATAATCAATTTAAGACGTTCATTGAAAAATAATGGAGCAGTTAAAATACTGCCCGGAGTAAAAGATATACGAAATACTGACAATATAATCCAAACAAAAATGAGGTATTTCAATGAATCAATAACATCACATTCTGCTCTGATCATGAAAAGGGAAGTAGATCCTGTATTTCGTGGCCACCCGAAAACAAGAGAAGAACAATGGAATGATCATTTCCTCAATCAAAGTACTGCTTTTGATCAAGCACCGTCTCTAATAAGATTAATCCACGCAATTGCAATAAAATACCTAAACTATTGTACGCCTGTTCTCCTTTATGATAACCGAGTTCTAAAACAAGATAACCTCTTATTTCAAGACTTATTTAAAGATTTCCCAGTAACGCTTGTTCACGGTAACATTGAAGATACAAACATGTTAAAAAATCCCGATATACTGAGGCCAGTGAGAGAGTGCCTACATTTTATCATGTTCATTACTGACCTGAACACCTGTAGCAAGATTCTTGGCATGCAGTCGACGAGTAGAGTCGTGATAGTAGCAAGGACATCTCAGTGGGCAGTGCAAGAGTTCTTATCTGGACCTTTATCGAGAAAAATTGTTAACCTGCTGGTAATTGGACAGAGTTTCAAAGATGACGATGATACTTTAGTAAGTACCTTTACTGCTCCCGTAGTAGAAGAAAAGACAAACTCCGCTATAGTCACTATTCTCAAGAAGTCAAGATTTCTCGATTACGATGTACCCGATTTTCAAGTAACTTTACTGTAAAATATTCTTATTATTGGACACTCGGTAGCTCGTAGGACCGACGGTCTGAGGTAGATTGCTGGTAGCGCCTGGGTGAGGTAAATTAAGCTGAATTATTATGATTAGTTCACCTTGCTATACTCGGTTACGCTACGGATGACTTTGTGAAAGAAATGTAAAGGTTGACCTGCTGTCGACTGTACACGCAGTATTTTTTAAAATGCGTTAGGTAAGGCCGAACTACACTAATCCTGCATACGCTACGCACGCGACGTGAAGGTCAATGGACGAAGTCCTAGGTAGGTACGCGACGCGTATTTGGCATCAGTCGCAGTTTTCACTTCTCGAAGTGCACTAGTAGTATTTGCACAATCTCTGTAAAATATGACGTCTGATTCTGACATTGATTTATGGAGATTTTCAATTAATTTGCGCATGCCATGAAAATAAATAAAAATGTGTAAGATGACCGATATTTTAAAATTACACTATATCACCTTCCAAATTAAATAGTGAGTTGTTTCCTCTCCAATTTCTAATATACTCGTGCAACGAAATTATAATCATGACTGATACCTACGACACACGCGTAAGATGTAGAACAAAATTTTTACTACGCGTGGGACAGCGCAGCGCCATCTCGGGGCGAGGCAGGTTAAACGTCGCGTTCGATCCATGGCGTATGTAGCGTAGGCTTAGTGTGTTTCTAAGCATACAAATTCAAGTAGCCAGATCTTACGTGGCAACACGAATGTAGCATACTCAAGACCAGTGTGGTTGCCATCTTCAGAATATTGTGGGAAATAGGCTGATGATGTCATTTATACGCTGCATTTAATACGTGCTATGCTAAAAGTTTGAAAAAACAAAAGCAAAAATTGCTGGCAGTACTAACTGTATGTACGGTGCGTACTTTCGATGCGCACTTTAGCGGAGAAACGTGCGGGTTTCACATCATTACAACAAATTCGCGCGTGCGGCGCGTACGTTCCTGACAAATGTGCGATCACCTTTAGTGCGACGATATGAGCGCATTCACCGCGTTCGGTGCATTCGGCGCGTGCGATGCTGAAAAACCAAGACAAAAATGCTGATTTGTTTTTCAGGAAGCTCCGTACATTTTATATACTCACAGACTTTACATCGATGGCCTTGGTGCTAGCCAGCCGGTAGTACTAACGTCTTGGACCCACAATAAGTACTCTAGAGAAGTGGACTTGTTTCCGCCTAAAATGACAAAAGGATATGCTGGACATAGATTTGTTGTGGCGGCTGCTAACCAACCTCCTTTTGTCATACGTAGGTGAGATTCGATGTAACATATTGCAGTAAAAGGAACAATTGCATAATTTTTAGTACAATTTCCAAATGTTTATTCGTATTTTCACATAGTTCTGCCCAAAGGTGAACTTCTGTCTATTGACATCTTGCCGACGTCTTAATACTAAAATTTACATCAATTACTCTCGAATAAGTACAGCCATGAGGCTATTCTGTAGAATAGCCTCATGGCTGAACCTATACCTATTACATTCTAGTAATTTTAATATAACCTACATTCGATTATATTATATTCATCGGCGATCTACTTATATAGTAGGTACATAATTCAGTAGACAGTGGTAAAATATTAATGAAACAAGTGAATAGTACATAAAGATTTGTTTGGAGGAAATGCAGTTTAGATCTATCTACCAACTACAAAATACACTATAATTTAAATACTTGATACGTGATGAAAATAAACTTTTGAATGATGTTTTCGATTCAGGATCAAAAGTGACCGAGATGGCGGTAACCCAAGGGTTGTGTGGGAGGGCATAGAGTTCAGAATACTCAACCTTTTAGCCGAGAGAAACAACTTTTCCATTGAAGTTATTGAACCTCAAGATCTAAGTCTTGGGTAAGCCCACAAAAGTTTAATCATGAATCTTAATCATGAAAGTCAATAAACGAGTTGCATACCATAATATAATTTTTTGCAACTATGTCCAGCCCCGGAGATGCAGTAGCTAAAGAAGTATCAATGGGCAGGGCAGACATTGCCATAGCAGGAATGTATCTTACACGTGAACGGATTCAAGATATGGACATGACCTCGTCACACTCGCAAGACTGCGCCGCATTTGTGACGCTACTATCTACAGCTTTGCCTAGGTATGTGATGATGATACCGGTAAAACTTCCAGTAGTAAACTCCCGGTTCCCGAAGTATCAAGTGCTATGTAAGACATGTAATTTTTCATATATTTTCTTTTGCAATGTTACTTACGTATTTTTTGTCGTATTAACGACAAGTGTTTTCACAGACAGCTATTATGTTTAACTACTTGGGATTAAAGAGTCTTGCTTGCAACCTTCACTCGCACAGCATTTGGCAACAAAACTGTGTTTTGGTGACATTCTCTTTATCATTAATACTTTGGATTATTCTACACTTTAGTTGGTTCGCAATAAATGCTTATTGTATATTTTATAGCCTCTTTATCATATTCTTTCTCTGGTGGCTCGAGAAACCTTCCTTGTCTTATAAGCTCGGTCGTATTCAGCGCAGTTTAGCTGTCTGTCATCATAACTATGTGGGTAAAAGAAGGGATTTGACTTAGTTTTTCTTGCGGGGCGAACGCAAAGGCCTTGAGAAGTTTGAAGAGAATATTTATGAATCTTCAATCTCTAGAAGCTAATAGCCAAGCAAGAAAAACTAAGTATGTACGAAGTAAGAAAGACAATTCCAGTTTACAATATACTGATAGCCAAATGATAAAGTATCTATAATAAAATTTATTAGAGCAGTTTCTAATAAGACAGTGAATGACTACTCACATGAAATGAAAATGAGTAACGAACAGCAAATACGCAGCATTGTAATTATGGGGCCAAATATGAATATTTAAAAATGGTGGTATCACATACGAGATAGGTGCAGAAATTTTGGAGCACGGAATATGCAGAGGCTTCAACGATGGAAAGGCGATTATTATGAACTTCGGCAGTTTAATTATCTTTCAGGTATCGTGCAATTTTAGGCCCGTTCCACTGGCACGTTTGGGTGGCTCTAACATTCACCTACCTCATAGGTATCTTTCCTTTAGCGTTCTCCGACAAACACACGCTTAGACATTTGCTGCACAATCGTGGTGAAATAGAAAATATGTTCTGGTATGTCTTCGGGACCTTTACCAACTGTTTTACATTTGTCGGAAAGAACTCCTGGAGTAAGACTGATAAAGTCACTACGCGCCTTCTTATCGGTAAGTGGAATCAATTACCTTCATCAATGTTATTTAGAGGACAATACCTACATAAGAATTACTTTAAGGATAATTTTGTTTCCTTTTGTTCTCAGGATGGTACTGGATATTCACTATAATAATTACAAGCTGTTATACTGGATCAATAATAGCCTTTGTGACTTTACCAGTCTTTCCCGAGACGATTGATACAATTGATCAACTTTTAAAGGGATTCTTTCGACTTGGAACTTTGGGTAAGACTATGTTTCTTGCTAATACGGTTTTAATTTATCAAGTGGGTTTTTCTTTCTTCCAGAGATTAAGATAGAGAAGTCAACCGTGAATCTCAGGCAAAGAGGTTTCTATGCTTTCTACATCTATTCTAGATAATAATTAATGCCGTGTTTGGTGACGACAACTATCTCCACTACATAGGGAAGAGACCATTCAGACGTTGTAGTGACAAGCTTCGTCTAAGAGGTCTCAGATCGATTTGCACCACATCAAAATGCAGATTTCCAAAATACACATTTCCAGACCGTGGCGGCTGGGAGCGCTGGTTCTTCAACTCCTCCGATCCCCAGACAAACAAACTGCTGAGGAAGATGGAATTCGTACCAAATGTTGAGGCCGGAATAAGGAACACTACCAAAGCTTTCTTTTGGTCCTACGCTTTCCTCGGATCGCAGGCCGAGTTGGAGTATATTGTCCAGGCCAACTTTACGGTTACTAAGTGAGTGGTTTGGACCATCGGGCAATACGGTGGCCTACGTGAACGGAATCCTAAAAGTTAATTTTTAGGTTTCCGGACCCTATTACTAAGACTTGACTGTCCGTATGTCTGTCTGTCCGTCTGTCAGACTGTCTACCTATCACCAGGCTGTATCTCATGGACCGTCATGGCGATGATGCATTTCTGTTGCCGCTATAACAAAAAATACTAAAAACAGAATAAAATAAATATTTAAGGGGGCTCCTATACAACAAACGTTGTCTAAAGACAGCGCTCGCCATCTAGCGGCCATGTATGTTACCTTCACAGCGCCGATTTCATGTCGTTAAATATCAATGTTAAACGCTTCTTGTTGAGTTCTATAGATGGTGCTGTTCTCAAATTCGATCTTTGTCTAATGTTGTATAAAAAATGGTACGGAACCCTTCGTGCGCGAGTCCGACTCGCACATATCATCACTTTGTTGTCTGTTTGTCCGTCAATATCTCCTTTCTCCGGAAGGGATAGAGCTATCAAGTTGAAATTCAAATTAAATATAACTACTGAAATTTATTGCCCCTTGAACGTGTAAAAAATTCAGGAAACATTCATCATTATCATCAGCCCTTTGACGCCCACTGCAGGACATAGGCCTCCCTCGGAAACATTCACGTCAACGCATTTAAATGATAATTTATTTCATATTTTTAATACAATCAAACGCACTACTGAAACATGGGCATTTTCCGTTGATCCAAGTTGGTGAAGTTTGTCAAGAAGCAAAGTCTCACAGCAGAAGTAAAAAATATTGCGACTCAAAAATTTGTAATTAAATATCGTTATCATAATATAAAAAATACTATTATAAACTTATATTTGCAGTTAGGGAGTATCTACGATTTAAAAACTATAGAAGTATTTCTCCCTACAAAATTCACACTCAAACTCAAGACTGGGGGCATTCCCAGTCTCTCCATTACTCTTTACCAATGAAAGAGCGCAAGATGTGCTGTAGAGTAAATCACTCTGTGATTGGTTCATTCGTGCGCCATGCGTGACGACGTGAACGTTCATTGGGCGATAGTAAGTGACAGCGTAACTGATGATTGGTTATATACAAAAACGTCAAACTATTGATGTAACGATGTAACCCGTCTAAATATCCATGTACGTCGCAAGTTGGCGGTCTGACGATGGCAGGTGCTTAGATATTTGCCGGATAATACTGAACTCGCTCCGATTGGTAACAGAATTGACGAGCCCCGCCCTTCTTCCCACAATTGAACGTAGGGTCATTTTTAGCGCTAGTTAGACATCTATGTTTTTAACTATCACTGGGTAGTATGGTAGAAAATACTCCAAGGTTAAGTTTATAATCGCCCGTTTGGAAACTTATTGGTAGGAGTCTACTCTGATATGACTCGTTTACACACCCCTACATCACTGGTTAATCTTCTTCAATCCCGTTATACTCCGCGGAGTCTGGAACTGATATTAGGATGGCAAGTGATGTCAGTTCCATCCATGTCAGATACTTCCAAAGATTAAATCTTTGACTCGGCGAAGATGGACCTCTTCCGTGTTGTAAGGGTCGTTTTCCTGGTCTTATAAGCCCCTACTAGGCTTATCATTCAAATCGAGTGCCACTTTCAGAGTACACCTACACTGTAGGTCATTGCAGAGTATGGTCCTGCCATTTTAATTTCCTTTTTCTCGATAACATATATTTGCCAGCTTACGAAGCATCCTTAAAATACATTAGTCATACACTATCACAAATAGGTACTGAGTTATGGAGAGTCATATGGTTCTAAACTATCGTAAGTCTAAAAACCCAAACTTTGAACTTATAGGTCGAAACGAGCGCAGCTTCACGTGTCCGACGAATGCTTCGTCCCATTTGGAGTATCCATAGGGTTCCCAAACCAATCCCTGTACACGGCAAAACTAAGTGGCGACATTCAAAGAATGCTTCAAAGTGGCTTGTTGGATAAGATTTCTAACGAAGTAAAATGGGAGATGCAGAGAAGTCCGACTGGGAAACTGCTAGCGGTACTCGTCTTTGGATGTATCTTTGCTCCAAAAACACAATTTGAATGACGTTTCAAGATGCATGACTTTAGTTTTAAACATTTGTACAGATATTGCTTCAATTTTGTTTGCGGCCAGGATTATAAAAAGAGTTTAAGAGTTTTGACTCCTTTATCTTTTTTTTCAGGCGGGTTCTGGCGACCTCGAAATAGTATCAGCAGAAGAAAAAGGCCTAACACTTGAAGACACACAGGGAATGTTCCTACTTCTAGCTGCAGGTTTTCTTATTGGCGCAGCAGCCTTGATCTCTGAATGGATGGGCGGATGCTCGAGATACTGTCCTATTTGGCGGAAGAAACCCAAAGCCCCAACTAGTGCTAACTCCAGAGATAGTCTCATACCTACGCCGAGATCAAAAGACGAAAGTGAGATTAAAATAATACCTGATAGCGCTGATAGCAGATTACATTGTGACCCGAGAGTTGCGAGCGCTGACTCTACGGATACTTTGAAAGGACAGTTGATCCACGTAACAGATGAAAGTATAGTAGTCCACGAAGGTTTCGACGTCGAGGATTGGGGTACGAGGAGGTCAAGTTCTGTAGCCTTTGATAAGGAAGTACAAGAGATTTTCGATAGAGATCATAGAAGGCGGAGATTCCAATCGGATGGCGTTATTGATATAACGGAGTATAGAGGGAAGACTGCTTCGCACGAGGCGTTTGGTGATAGGGTGTCTTTAGAATAAGGTCGATATTTTAAATATTATCATTTATTAGATATATGATCCGGCGATTCTTAGTACACAACACAGCAGACCGTGTTTTAATTTCGAATCGTTTTTAAGGTGGTAACATATTTGCATGATGAGGCGCTCGCTGTCGCGAGTCCATTTATCCGAATGAAATAAAGTAGTCATCACCTGTTGTATCGTAGCAGGACATGAAATAAAAACGTCACAAATGACATCCAACTCTTTATTATCCTTCGAACAGTCATCAAAATAATTTATAACAATTTTCTAACACTGTCGGTAAACATTAATATTTTCAATCACCCACTGAGATGGATTATCGTACAATGTACCTATTACACGGGCGTAGAAACAGTGGCACTGTGGGCCGTTCAATAATGCAATATTTGGCCCGGCCTTACCTTAAACGTAACTATACACTATGACTTAAATCCTCGAGAGGTGCCAATCAAACAAACGACTGGAACCACTCGCTTAATCAGTAAAAATATCAATAAAATACAACAGATGAACATTCTCCTTGCATTCCTTGTAAAATTCAAACGATAAACCTAATTCCAACCTAAGCTCTCCGTAATGTTCACGCATTACGTATTGCACAACTGATTTTCCAAGTGAAATTAATATGAATCGACTTGAGTATTCAAAAGGGGATATGTATGTATATTTTTGTCTCTACATTCTATTAGGGTTGTCCAAAATCAGCTGTGGTGCAATAGCAAAAAGTAGATAAAAGAGCTCATAAAGTGCCATCAGTGTACTTTGCACATAAACTGTTAGCGTTATAGTATACCATGCTTATGACTACTTTTTATGTAAATGCAATGAAATACTCATCCTAATAAATAAGTTAACGAAAAAAGGAAAAACTTAAAATCTCTTTGCTATTGGAACACAGCAAAATAGCAAGATAAAAAAACATACACAAAATAGGTACTGTACATCTACGAAAAACAAACCAAGCAAACCCTTTTTACAAAATGACACAACATGGTTGTGCGTTAATAATGAAAATGAATACATGATACATACAATACTATAGTTACAATGTATTTATCTATAGTTAAACTTGCACTCATTCCCGATTGCAGAGTTCACAAACCTCGGAAATAATGCTCCCAAATACCAGCTTAGAAGTTGAAAATTACGTTTAATATACCACTTTTCCTATACTTTGTGCAACATTAACATTTTGCATAATCACCATATACTTGAATCTACTTGGACAAGGTCTCAGTGCATTGGATAGTCATTAGGTAACAAATTTACGTACAAAATGTACTTCTCTATATATTTTTCCTCTCATAAAATTACATTTACATTTTTCATTAAAAAATAACTGAGAAAATAAACATCTCTGTGATGTGAGATAACCTAAATATTCTTGACAAGCAACGTAGATCTTATAATATATGACGTCACGACGAATTCAAATGACTGTCAGACCCAAGATGAAGTATTGATTAAACAAACTCGATTGAGCAACTAGAAATGGAAAACATCTAGATGAAAAGACGACAAAGTTATAGGTACGAACGACCGAAACTCTTCTAAAGGTGCGTATAGATGTTGTTGCGTTTACTTGTGCTGGTTACGTTATATAATAACGCAAATTTTGAAAACCGTTTCTTCAGTATCTATCTAATAAACCAGTTCACGACCAATTATTAATTTTTATTATTTTTCATACAAAAATATTTTAATAAAAATTAAATAATCCACATTAGACGTGGTCCATGTGTGTGAAAAATTAAAAAAACCTGAAGTTCAAACCTTTGGTTCTTGAAAGTTGTATAGTTATCGATATTAAAGAAATGGTCATCAGGTTTTGTGATAATTCAATAAGTTGTATGTGAATTATTTAACCTGCCTACGGCCTTTCGCATTATATTGAATATCGCAATTTATTTATTGATATACGCGTAGGGTAATGCTCATATTGTGCTGCAAGTAACATCCCAAATCTCAACGCACCTTAATAAAGTACATTAGAATGTACATAAATGTGTTCAACAGAAATTGTGTATTTATAAGGTATCACATCAACTTTACACTGAACATTAAATTTATGTGAACATATTTATTTTTAAGACCCTACATCCCGTTCATACGTTTCAACATTCATTTACATTGCGGTATTAAAATATTAATTCGTTTCTTTAAAATCCTAATCGTGTATATCAATTTACAATGCGAAAATAGTTCAGACTTTTGAACATTTTTTAAACTGGATACATCCCTGTACATTTTAACAACTAGTTTTTTTGTTATTGTGATTTGAAGGACCAGTATTATGCTAACAACTAAGTATACTATCTTGTAAACATCCGTTATGACAACCGCTTACAATATCAAATACATACAGTTTTCAAAAACAGTCTGACTGTTTTAACACTTTAGATACCTAGGTCATAGACAGAAATAAAGCAATAACAATGCATTGGACTAACAATGTTTTAATCTTTTCGATTGACATTGTAACACAGGTGCGACTCTTGCAATTTATCTCGAGCTATCTAAGTATGAATGATATTATTACAGTTTTTGACTAAATTGAGTTAAATTACAGTGACAAAACATCACCTACAGTTTTAAAGCGTTTCCGTTATCCGATCCCATATCGGGGTAAGTAAAATGTATGAAATGTGTCGGCTCCGATACGGGGCCCGGACAATATGAAAGACAGGTCCATATTTAAGTGTGCTAACTACAGCACACACCAGTATAGTTTGCTGAGTTGGAGCCCCTTTTTTGTTGTCACGGAGGCACCTGAGGCGTTATATATTATACATACATTACTGTATGGTACCCGGCTGCCTTGGCTACCTTTGATTCTATATGCCTCACATGCTCTCTTCACGATTGTTTTGTTTTATCTCTGTTTTGTTGACGTTCGTGTCTTTTGTTTGTGTTCCTTTAGTTTACTTCGTGTTTCTGTGACAATTTAAATAAATATCCTCTTTCTTTCTTTCTTTCTTCTTTCTAAAATGTATGGAATATGTACCTGTCTTTTATATTGTCCGGCACGATATCGGATATCGGAGCCGACACCGATATGTTGGCGGCACCATCGGACGCCCGTGAGCCATCGGGCGATAATGTTTGTATGCGTACTATACGTGTATCTAAATTGTCTCTATGTGCGCAGAACCCAATGCGCGGCGGCAATTTTGAGCTTGTTTACGAAAATTGGTTGTCATGATCATTTTAATATGACATTAAACTGGTAGAAGCTAAACCTTAATGGCACAAACAGCATTTTTAAGCCCCACAGCCATTCGAAAATGTGTGTCTTGTTTCTTGATACTGTTTGTGAGATGAATTAGCAAATAATCGAATGTAGATTCACTCATACGAAAGTAATAAAAAAACTCTCTAGTTGCGTTAAAAATTCCTTGCTAAAAATAGTACAAAATGCTCTCTCTAAATATCTAGCTTTCACAACGGGATGTATTCATCTTTTTTTTCGTCCCAAACATAAGTGTCTATTATATTAGATTAAGCAAATAAAGTTTTCTATTATAGTCTGCCGCGATGACCTGCCCGCACTAAGCTATCGAGCAAATGGTCGTATCGGAACGATTTTGTCGGAAATATGTGAAAACAGCACATGTTGTCGGCTATCGGATGTCGGATATCGGATCGAATAATGTGAAAACGCTCTAAGGGAGAACGCTGAGAAAAACAAACATTTCTATGTTTTTCTGGTTAACATTATCTCTTTGTAGCGAGTATAATTTTTAATCTCTTGTACAACAAGTTTTCTTTCTGCATTCTCGCGAATTTAAAACTCGTGTCAATCAACAATCGATATTATCATTAGAACTAGGTATACCGGGGTGCGGAAACTAAAGAGCAATACGTTTTAAATTGTACGAACGTCGTTACAAAATTGTTCTTTTTTTAAAAACATGGTACATTTAGGCACTGTGAGTAAGGCAACTACAGTGAAATGATATGGAGAGAAGGACCATAATTACAAAACTACAAGTGACATTAATTTTGAGAAAGTACATTATGGCAATGCAAGCATAATTAAAAATTTTTGGGGGAAGAGGTCTGTACATTATAGGCACCTATTTTATACAGTATTATATTGACTTTTACTACGATTAATTACTGACCTCTAAAAATAGGTGGGTATATTGTGATTGTGATAAAGTGCTGTACCAAAATACATCTCCGTATATATTTTTGTTATTATCTTCCATACAAAATATATCCTCCGGTAATGGTTGTGAAATAAGCAAAAATCTATTACTGCACTTCGAATCACAGCAACAAAATAGTTAGAAATAACATATGACTGCCGTGCGATTGATTTATTATAATAAATCACTCATTCCATACATATTAAACATAGGTCCTAACATACATCTTAACGCGTATTAGGTACAACTATATACTATTTTTTGTATTGTATGATATTCAAAATTGACTTTTTATATTTGGTCTTATAACGAGATTGTCTCGCCTGGACTCCATGTTAAGGTACCTTACGTTGAAAATGACAGAAAACCAATATACTATAAAATATATTGAATCGATATTAAAAAAAAAGTAATTGTCGGCGGTGAAATCTATATTTGATTGAATAAAATTACGCTTCTCTGTTTAATTACATGTGCTTAGGTGCAGTAACGTGTTATCATAAGAAATTTTAAAGCTTCGTGTGGTATGGTACCATTAAATACTCATCTCTAACTAACATTACCTAATTACATAACGTTCGTACCTAATGGGACGTGTATACATATTATGTAAATATCGTAATATGATTTTCCATGTATAAATATTCAATAGATATTTTATAGTAGAATTTTATACAATATACTCCGTGACGTAATATTTTGTGATGACACTACACTTATGTACTTAATTTACAAGATTCAAAGTTCGGATGTCACACTATTAGTTTATTATTTTTAAAATGGCACAAAAACTTTTTAGTATACTAACACAAATTCAACAGTCGTGTTTAAGTCTTAAACGCACATACACACACTCTTAAATGTCTATTCCGTATGCACTACTCAGCCTGGCCGCGTCAAAGTTTCTTCACTGATTCGCTTAAAACCTCGTGCATTTGCTTTCTAACAATTTAAAAGTCATTGTTCTCAAATTGACTAAAGTTAATCTAACAGACAATGGCACGGATTTGCACATTAACTTCATCTATGTACAAAGGGATTCAGGACTCTATTTTAACCTTACTTTATTTCAACATTGATCTGTAATTGCAACTATCGATAAATCGGACAAACATTGTACTCTATATCGACGTAGAAAGCTTACTCTTAAGGACTTACATTTATATTTTATTCAGAGTGTAATTTTCTTGCATTCTGTGCAAATAATTATATAGCAATAATTGCGTATTAAGGGGTAGTGAACATTCATAATTCTACTCGTAACAATATTATTTCAAAACTCAAGGGATCATTTTGAATACTATACTACCAGATTGGAGACCATGTTATTCACGGGATTCAAGACCACCGTGCCATCGACAAATAACTATGTGAAACAGCACCTACATTCTTTACTCTGTTCGCGGTTCGCAGCACCAAAGGAGTAGTAAGCCTACCGGACTTCGTGACGTGAGCGGGACGGGTCACATATGGACGAATCTAATAGATAATAGATACGTCCGGTGGGGTCAGGGTTTTGCAGGACGGGCCGTGCGGCCGGTTGTTCGGCCTCCTGGCCTTTAGCAGTGCGGGTGGATAGGCCTCGGGTAGGTCCCCATGGCCTCAGGATATAGCTATGTCGCCCAGCCCTCGATCCGCGGCCGTTTTGTGTGTGGCTGTTCGTAGTCCAGCGGGCCAGTCGAGTGCCTCATGTCCTGGCCCGCCGGTGAGCCAATGTTACTTGACGTTACTGAACCTGAAAGGAGAAGTAATCTATAAGATTTAAGATCGTCATGCTCGTCATATTTTCAGTGGTCAGAGCTAGTTTTATTGGTTGTCAAAGATAGACAGATAGGCCCCATAAAGCCATTGGAAAGCTGTGGATAAATTTGGCAGTTATTGAGAGGCCTGGCGTAAGAGGCATAATGCCCAGTGTGTACAATAAACTGCAACGTATTTAAATGAAATAAGCGTTGTGTCATATTATTATGTTGAGGATCAGGGGCATGAGTCACACGTGAAAATACTGAATTTCAGTTTTCATGAAAAGTAGCGATATGCCTTTTGGCGCTTTCGGTGAGATGGTAACAAAACGAGACTTGGTCGCTTCCTAATCGAATCGCAGATACACATGACTGGTGCCTAAGAAAGTACTATCGCGGATGGATCAAAATCATCAACATCTATGTATCATTTATCGATGTATCGTGTAAAGTATAATGTACCGTAAGCTGGCGACTTTAAATAAAAAAAAAACTTTTTGTCGGAAGAACATCGTGAGGGAACCTGAGTGTCTGAGGTGTTCACACACTTGAGGGAGGCACCATTGGTACCATGATTTCGTATCCAGTTATTGATATTCACCTGCTATCCACTATCAAGAACTTCAGTCCGTTTTCATACAATTTTAGTACCATAAAAAGACACTCTCGTTTTCTCGTAAAATATGTGGAAAAATATGCAAGCATAATAATGTGATGTCCATTAGGACTTAGGTAAGTTGTGACGGTCCGCACTGCCTTTGCAATTCGACCGCCACTTATTCACAAATGTAGGGGAACATAATAATCCTTTGCGTTGTACAATAATCAATAAAATTAAATAAATTTTGCTGTAGTATTAGAGATCCGCTAGATGGCGCCTTTTTGCAATAAATAATAATAAATATTTATTATTTCGGGCAATAATGTCCATTACATTCACATTACAAAATAAAGAAATAAAACGTTGGTTTCTCAACCAATAAACTATTTAATATTTTTACAACAATTTAACAACGTTTGCTCAATTGGTTCTAAAACAAACAAAACCACGTTCATAAAAGTTGGCTGTATGCAAAGTTGTCTATGCCAATGTATCGGTAGAAAAAAAAGTAAACAAGAAAGTCAGGTCAATGGCAATCTGTAAATAGAACAAGGAGGGGCCCGTAGAAGTCTGATAATGTTATCCATCAAAAACCTAATAATGCAGTCAATGAATATTATGGAAAGGCATAATTTAGCAAAACTATTAAATATAGTTTCAGTAAAGAATTCAAAATGCTTATTTTATAGATAGAAAATATTTAAAATTATGTAAAGTATTCCTGAAAGGGTTTCATTGAAAAAGACAAGGGAATCCAAGAGGGGTGGACGGCAACGGGGTGTGGGGGCGAGGGGAGAGGAAGAGACGCGCACTGGAACTGGGGATTTTGGCGGGGAGCGGGCGGTGGTTTGGTTTTTGCTGGGAATCTTTTCTTTGCGGGGCTGACCGGCCGGTCTAAATTAGGATTAGGGTGAGTTAGCAACCTGATTATCAAACTAAAGTATTCTACAGTGTGTCGGTAATGTGGCTACAGCGGCAAGTATTGTGTAGTTTAGCTGTGAAAGTGGTATAGCTTGAGAAATGTTTTGGTGAGATGGCTTGGGCAAATCATGGCTGAAGCAATGCAGGCCGTGGTACGATTCATACCAGTGGATTGGATCTGACTACATCGATTTGGTCAAGGTAGCTCTCTAGATCATTCTCAGGTCTCAGCAGTAAATGTGGTAAAGTCTGATTTGCATCTTGGAATGTTGCTGTAGTCTACAGAACCATAGGTACTTCGGTGTAGGCTTCACCTACATACTTGTGTTTCAAGGTTGATTAGAATTTGTGTTTGCATTTGTTCTTAATAATCAACTTGCTTGCATCAATTTCAAACATTTGATCAATTTGATAGAATAGGTCTATATCTGATCGAACGGTGAGTTTCTTTGCCATGTTCTTTTCTCACTATGGGTCAGGTCTTGAACATGGCACGCACATTTGTTAGGAACTGGTGTTTGGCGTGATAGAAAACCAGCAAACAGACAGTTTAGCAGTAGTATTTGCAAGCAGTTGAAGTCATTTACATAATAAAGTAAATTGTTAGGTAGAGTCTAAAAAACTACCAATTAAAAATCAATCCAAAATAAACCAAACTAATGAAAACTTGAATCTATCTAATAAACGAATAACCGGGCACAGAGCCTAACTAAAATTGTGAGTGTAAAATCTACATACAAAACTATACATGTACAAAAATAAAATAAAACCATATTTGTCTCAAATATTGACTAAACCAAACTAAGATTAACAATTACTGTTAATATTCTAAATTGTGTTAAACTGTATTCACAAAAACCTGTTTTAAATCTCAAATGTTAATATTTCTACAAATCTTGGTAAATAAATAGATTATTTTTTAACTCTTTCTAGTTGTTTAATTGCTTTTGGAAACCTCGACTCCCTGAAAAGATCCTGGTTACTATTTCACAACAAAGGGTCCTGTTAGGCTATCTAGACGATCACATTTTGGCCAAAGGAGTAAATTTTCTGTGATTTAGGTACTCAAAATTTGCTCTTTTACATAGTACACACTTAACTTACACTGAGTTAAAATAGTAAGTAGGAAGCCTAGGTACTCGTACTTTACTTAGTAATCTCCTGTGGAAGAACCATATCTTGGACATTCAACGTAGGCAAAGATGGAGTGCTGCAGAGGACTCCAGAGGACTTCTTCTTCGGGAACCAGCAGTCATCAGTGGCAGGAGCAAGTATTAAGGGACTTAGGGATCAGTGTAGGCAGTGTAAGTAAGTAGCAGAGAGCAGGGAAGAGTGGAGTAGAGGGTTAAAGGGGGTGCGCGTTACAAAGTCATCAGAAACTCTTTTAAAATATACATGTAAAATACACGATTCCTGAAACTCTTCAATTAGAGTTTGTGTTCAAAAAAACTTTTGCTTAATTTTTTTCTCAATTTAACATTTTTCGAAATATGAGAGTTTGCACAAAATTATCAAATTTTCACTTTACGTGCTAGACCAGTGTCGGTAAATCATTGGCTTAGATACGAGAATGTCCATTCTATTTATCACCTTTCGTGTTAAACTTTACTTTTCAACTAGGACCACTACAGAGACAGCGGACAAACTTTACAGTTTTTTTCGTAGTTGCAAGTTTATCAATAAAAAAACATTGTCGTACGCGTTATCAAACTATTTTTGTCTTTCTGTCTGTTACATTCAATATTGTTAAACTTTTTATGACAACTGGTCACAATTGGTCTCACGTCACAGGCCTGGCCCAGTGTGGAAACCTCTGGAATCTCTTTATCTTTTTATTTTATACTAACCATCGATGACTCCAGATAGGTGGGCTGGCTGCGGCGCGGGCGCAGGAGGCGGGGCGCGGTGCATGTGGTCAGGGGCTCGCGGGGGGGAGACGGGCTCCGCTTTGATCTTTACGTTGCTAGGCGACGAGGCAGGTGGTGGGGTCCCCCCGCCAAGCACCGGTAAGCTGCTGCTGTTGGGCAAAGAAACGGCTGTTGCAGAGTACTATTTTAAGAAATGTTGTAGAGATTGTTGGGTATCAGGTAAATTATCTGTTGTCAGGGCCAGGCTCATTACCTTAGTAGGTCCGGTTCCTTAAGCAGCCTGTATCCGTCTCGCTAAAAGGTATAAACCGTCTCTCAAAGAGAGTATGGGATTTTGATGAAAGGTCTTTGGTGGCGAGACGTTTTATCTTTATCTTTATCTTGAAATCTCAGTTAAGAAGGAATCTAGCTAGTTGCAAAGTGTTTATGTATTGTGGAATGTTCTACGGAATACCAAATAGTTTTTTGGTTGAATTGGTTGAAAGAGGCACCTAAAGTTGGCTTGTGAACTGAGAAATACAGATATTCGTTAGATATTCGAACCTATGTGTCGCACAACAAGAGTAAGTGTATATTATTCTCAATTGTGGCTAACTGTAGGTTAACCGTCAGGTAATTATCTATCAAGAATCCAATCACTCATGCGTAACGGCCAAAGGCAAATGAGAGTGACAGTGCTCTGATTTTGACCACTTTAACTTGCACCTTGGCGACGCCTTAATGACCACCTCAGACTTCTATCGTGGTAGGCAACCGAGAGGGCAGGGTAGACCCGATTATCATGGTTCTCGGTTTTGCAAATGATCTAAAAACCACTCAGATCTTACTGGCACCAGTTGTCAGCGGCCACCGCTGGCTTCCATTTTGTTATGGATTGAGGGGGGTAGAGAGGGTCTTGAAATCGACTATTTTGGTTTGCGCTTTGGGCAGTTCTCAGTGACCTCCTTAACATCAGGTTTGCCAACAAATGCGGGGAATAGGGTAGACCAAACTAATCTGGTGGGATACATTTAATGCAGAATGCTTTGTGTCTTTTGGTTTTAGAGACCACCAGCTCCGGTAGCCGTGATCGTCTAGTGGTTAGGACCCTACGTTGTGGCCGTAGTAACCCAGGTTCGAATCCTGGTCACGGCAGTGTCATACTGTCTCGGCGGAGCGTTGTTTTTTGTTCACAAATAGGAAGCGTTTTCTCGTCATAAAACAAACATTTTAAATTAAATAACATTTAAGATATCAATAGCTAAAATCGTGATGTATGATAGACATTTATACAAATAAAACTTTGTAAATAAGTAGGTAAAATGTAATGTCATTGATAATGTGTAATCATAATACAAAAGGTTAAACTACTGCTAAATAGCAACAACTACTAATCTACTTCTCAAGGTTTGTTTACATTACTTCAAATTACATTACTTTAGTAAACTATTCAATTGGAATCGTGCGGAACTAAACTCTAATCAATCATTGGATTTGTCACGCCTTTGGATCTTTTTCTTTAAGCGGTAGAGTTTTTATTGCACTGAGATACGCTGCAAATATTGGGCTGCTCCTCTGAGTCTCAAAACAGTAAATTTTATTTTCTTTTGTTGACTAAATTTACCTAAGAAAAGTGACCCTCTTCCAAATTAGATTAATTTTCAATTCAGCAAATTGGGTCTGAAGAACCTGAAAAATCGTGTCGTGGAACTATAAAAGTCAAGCAAAATTTTTGCGAAGAGCTAAGCTAAGCTAAACTAAAACTAAGCTAACATAAGCAGCCTATATATGTCCCACTGTAGGGCACAGGCCTTCTCTATATAGAGTATGGGCTTAATCACTACGCGTGCCCACCGCGTATTGGCGATTTCAAGCGCTGAGGTATGTGAATAGCTGAGACACTCAGGTTTCCTCACGATGTTTTCCTTCACCGTTAGCGAGTGGTCTTGCTACTATAACTTCACAAATGTACATAACTTAGAAAACCAAGTCATAGGTACATGCCCGCACCGGGGATCGAACCTGGGTCTCCCACTTCCGAGTCCGAGGTTCTACCCACTAGGCTACCACCGCTGTTACTAAACTAAGAGGTAAACTCGAGCTTTTTTTGAATCATATTATTATGTTTTTGGACCATTTTAAGTAGCAGCCCTTCCCAGACAACACGTAATTCAGTTGGAGTTGTTAGCGTTTTTCAAAAACCTTCTCACCAGCTCCGGTAGCCGTGATCGTCTAGTGGTTAGGACCCTACGTTGTGGCCGTAGTAACCCAGGTTCGAATCCTGGTCACGGCAGTGTCAAACGCACTGTCATGGCGGAGCGCAAATTTTTTCTTTTGGGAAAATATTCTAAATAGAACCCCAGTTTATACCAGCCAGTTTTCGCAATTATTTTGAAAATGGAACTAAATTAAATTTAGACAGCATGATAAACTTTCGAAAAAGCTTGAAAATTGAACTATTTTCAAATATAAGTGGCACTGTGGATATTAAGTATCATCAAGGAGATTAATCAGCTTCTATGTTATCCATTATCTAAAGTTTGTAACGGTAGTAAGAACAATGAAATTGCTGAAGCATAAAAAATACGTTAATAGTATAATTAGCTCTCCAAAGTAATATCAACTTCCACTTTGATCGCATTTTACTATGGACGTTCACTCGTACCAATCGCTTCTCAGAATTGCGCCACTTTTTGCTGCTGACCGCTACAGATTATTATGTAATTCAGTTGAAGCTGTTTACAGTTTTCGAGAGCGCTATCACCAGCTCCGGTAGCCGTGATCGTCTAGTGGTTAGGACCCTACGTTGTGGCCGTAGTAACCCAGGTTCGAATCCTGGTCACGGCAGTGTGTGCACTGTCGCGGCGGAGCTTTATTTTTTATGTGAAGACCGATGTCAAAGTATAGACCTTAGAACTAAGTAGCGTTCAGTTATTTATAAAATTACTCATGCAATATTAGAGTTAATTTATCTGATATTCAAACACGTATAAATACTACCAGTGATGTTTCACGAGTCCAAAGTTCGTAGCAGCTTAAACATATTTGCTGGATTCCAAATTGGACAAAAATATGTTGACCATGTTAACTCGTCAAATCTCAAATTTTTGGTTGTATTTCTTTGTGATTCAGGAGACACCGCTTTTTGTCATGTCTATAGGAATTACTGGAAATGTGTGTCGTGCAAAGTTTAAGCAAAAGGGACTTTGGAACTTCAGGCAGATTTGACTAAAAGATTTTCTAAGAGTTAGTGTTTCTAGTAAGTGACAAAAAGCAAGCTCTCTACCTTTCCACGACATCAGGAGTGAAAAGCTTTATAGTCTAAATTAAGTTTCAAGGTGCAATAATCAAAATCGTATCTCTATTGTTAACAGATACAGTATTGAATTTCATTTCGGCGTTTTCGCATTTTTCGGTCAAGTGAGATAGGTACCTTTAGCTAATAAACTGGTTATTTCCTACAATAATTGAGACTAAAATAGTTAAATGTAAACAGTTACCTACTTAAGCTTTGAACAAAGTTCCTAAACAAGAAGCTACAATAAAGTAAATAGAGTGATTTCTTTTCAAGCCCAGTCGTGCTAAAGTAACTACTATTTGCGGCATCAAACGATTCACTTGAATCGTTCACTCATTTGAGTGAACGTACATTATTTCCTTCCTTTCTCGTTCACACGGAACGTAAACTAAAAGTGAACCGTACCAATGTGCATTGTAAGAAAAGTGAACGGTCTGGTCTCGCCATAATCTTAAACTAAATATTAGAGAAAAGGAGTTTCACAGACATGTACCTGTTGTGCTGTAACGTCTGGAGCTGGTGGGCTCCCCAGGAGAGCCCGAGCCCCATATCCGATCCCATGCTGAAGTCTTGTGGTCCAAAGTTTCCGAGTCCTGAGTAGCTGAGCGGTGTCTGTGGATGAGCAGACCACTGCTTGAATGGAAGGTTAATGTGTGTGTTAGTTGGTTTGAAGGCAATGTAAAATTACAAACAGGGATAAGGATCAACATCGACAGTGTGACTGGTTTTATTCTTTCTGGTTCCGCTCTGATCCACAGAGCTTAATCATGGAGAGTTGAGAGCTCGCGTCGCCAGCTCGTCTCCACCTCTACTCTCCATTATTAAGCTCTGCGGATGAGAGTGGAACCTGGTCGGACTGTATCATAATGAGTATCATCATCATCATCATCATCGGCCTACGCTTCTCCACTGCTGGATATAGGCCTCCTATCGCTCGCCACTGAGCACGGTCCTCGGCTACTCTCAACCAGCTCTTGCCAGCCGCCCTGCGGAGATCATCGCTCCACAGAGTCTGAGGACGTCCTACACGGACGTCCCACGGAATAACATTCATAATTTGTAGTGCTTATATAAAAGTTGGCTATCTTTGTTTTACGTATTCGTAACAATAAAACAGTTTTATTTGGGGTATTTGCACGAAAAACGTTTTTATTCGTAGGTGGTAAACTACAGACGTTGAACCTTAAAAGTCGATTTCTCAATCATCAGATAGTTTCAGGAATTTACGCTCTTAGAATAAAAATGTAACATGCTAGGGCTGCTAGAAATACGAAGTGTCGATGACCATTTCTGGCTTACGTTATGTTCTACAAAGGACAGAAAATGGGCTGTAAATTGTCAAAAAAATATTGATATTCTGTATTTTGCAAAAGCAGCCCGGGATAACAATTGCGTTTGTCTATGATCTTCATTTACATTATAAATCTGCTTATATTTCTCTATTACTCTTTAATCCAACCCTTATTATGACACCACTTTTTAACATAATATTGTTCTGAAACAGCATTACTAGAGCTGCGATTCTACTGCTATTCTGAGCTTAAAAAAACCAGCCAGCTTAGGGCGAACTTTGTGTTGCAAGTTCGATATTTTTAGTAATAATGAATTACCTATGTAGCAGCAAGAACGCATCCTTATGTAGTAGACAGGGAGCACGGTGACTATACATATAGCTACCTCAAAAATGCGCAATGCCAGTTCTGTTCTACGAGTTCTGAGTTTTTTTTTTGTTTTTTTTTTCACGATTTTCACGGTTTTTTTCCTTTGCAACGGCGTCACTCAATAATACGTTCCTAAAACCATGTACGATATGCACATTTTTTCAAAGTGAACAATGATTGATTTACTTTGACTATTATAGATCCTGACATTTCAAGACATCTCCCAATGCAGGGGGTTTCGGGGGTGATAAGTCAATCTAGCTAGGTTTCATTTTTAGAAAAAGTCATTTTATCCGTGTTTTCAGGCAATGAAAAACTGCTACTTTATCATTAAAATAAAAAGGTAAATTTCGAAAATTTGGAGTAAAATACGAAGGTAGAGGTGGGACATCGGGCTGTCCCGAAACTAAAAGACCCCGGTTCGAGTCCAGATGTCGCCAGTTTGATTATTTATTTCCCTTTTTTTATTTATCTTGGACTAGAACATTGTACTCGGAAGCGAGAGACCCAGGTTCGATTCCCAGTGCGGGCATGTGACTATGACTTTGTTTTCTGTGTTATGTATGCACATTTGTGAAGATATAGTAGCAATACCACTCGCTAATTGTGAAGGAAAACATGGTGAGGAAACCTGAGTATCAGAGCTATTCACATACCTCAGCGCTTAAAATCGCCAATCCGCGGCAGGCACGCGTGGTGATTAAGCCCATACACTCTCCCTGAGAGAAGGCCTGTGCCCTACCAGTAGGACATACTTATATAGGTTGCTTATGTATGTTATGTAAAAGTTTACGAACTTACCTCGCCAGTATAAGACAGTTCATCCTGAGGCGGTGGCATGGAGCTGGGTATGACGACGCGCAGGTTGTTGTGCCGGGGCGAGTGGTGGGGTGGCGGGGCGTGGGCGTGCGGCTTGTGCGGGTGTCGGTGGGGCGAGGGGGAGGGGCCGGGCGAGGGGGACGGGGTGCAGCCCCCGCCGAGCGGGGAGCCGGACCCTGGGTAGCCGTTGGACATCTCGAGCATTCCGCCGCTGGGGTATACTGGAAGAAAAGGCTCCGTCATTGTCGGTCTTCTGGAGGCGAATGCTTTTGGAAGATCTTTAGCAAAAAATATCCTTATGATGAAGCCTTTCGATCGGTATGATAAAGCTACAGGGTATTTTTTTCCTGGTTCAACCATGTAATTATTTAACATGTAATGTCTTCGTTCAGTAAAATGTTCCATCTACAATATTCAAGGTACTTTCCCTCCATGTGACATAGCCGTGGGACGCCCTGTATAGGCTACATAAAACAGATCAGATAGGAATGGCTTGCCACCTATAGTTGTACAGTTGCACCAGTACTTCAATCAAGCTCATTTCATCCATCTAGATTTGATGGAATTTGCCACTGTAACAATTTACGTTTGTTTCGTACAATATTTCCGTTTGTCCCTAACTCTTTTTATAAACAAACAGAAAATAAAACATTTACCTGAATCGGTTTCCGAAGACGAAGGCCGTGGACTGATAGAGGTGTGCATCTGAGGACTAGCTTGCAGCAGCGATTGGTCGTAGCTCCCGACGGGCACGCTAACTGGCAGGTTGTAATTGCTTCCGGTCCCCCCGATCCCAGCGCGGTTCCCATTCAGTTGGCTCCTCTGCATCATCATCTGGAATTCCTCGTCGATCTTCGAGTATTTGGCTTCGGTGCGGGGGGTCAGGTTGTATTCGGGCTCTTGCTCGGGACTCTCCGGTGACATCACGCCGTTCTTATGCTCTTTCTTCGTTAGTGCCTGTAAGTGTCAGCGGAACCAGCTCAGGGGGCTTGACGGGCCAAGTTTAAAGCGCCGCAGCTGTTTTTAGTCATGCAGCTCATGGAGCGGACAGTATTAGAACACTTTCTTCCGAGTAAGGACCAAGAGATTTCGATTTATCTCTGTGAACGCCCTAAAGCTTAAGTTACACTTATAGTCCGTGGTAATAAAGGTGGCGTGAAGGTATTTGTGAGGGGTACCAAAGAAAAAAAGTGTGCTAATTTGCTCCTCAAATGTAACTACGAAGGAAGAGAAGAGTACTGAGACAAAAAACAAATTGTTATGAAACTTTTTAGCGTACATTTGTGTGTCGTGTCGAATGCAATGATGCAACGCTGACTTCACCCTACCGAGCCATCAGGTAGTCCGGTCCGGTTAATTCAAATAAACACAAAGTTTTGTTTATGAAAGAAAAAAAAACTCATGCTGTACAAGGAACAAAATAACATAAATATTTAGGGGAGCTTACGGTAAACTGTTAGTATAAAACAGGGTGTCTGGTGTTGGTAGTTCATCTCTTTCTAGTTTAACAGGAAGTATATTGGCATGCTCTGGAACTTTAAAGGTTGTGTTTACTGACTCTACGGTTTACGTGTTAACATTCTCTTTATTGAATCCAACCAATTCCATCGAAACATTCCTTGCAGCGTTAAATATTACGGCGTATTTTGCCATTCGATTGACATTTTACTAAAAACAAGTTTCTTAAGTATTAAAATGGGTAAGATTTATTCATTGCCTGATCTTCGGCTCTGTGATTGCCTTAGTCCACCAAGCATAAGTGGACGAGATCGGCAAAAGCTGAAAAGGGGTTGGAGAAAAGGAGCCTTACACCCAAAAGTCTGATCTATTCATGAGCCAGATTGGTAGATAAATAGATACTAATATTTTAGTACAATTAATACATTTAGGCAAAAGTACAGTATCCAGCAGTGAGTAGGAAGCACGCGGTTAGGTTGTAATTACTAATAGATTAGGGTTGTCAAGTTTGCATGGACATTGCATCGCGAACACTGGCACACAGATGACGCCGTACTTAATGTACCTCGATGATGTTCCGGTTAGTCAGGGACTCGTGCGGCTCGTTGTACTCCGTATATTTTAGTAAGACCTGCAAGAATAAACAAGGAATTTGTAAGCTTTCTATACGTTGGGACTTTAAGGAGTCTAGAAGTTTATGAGCGGTAACAGCAGCGGGAGAAAATTATATTTACAAGATAGGTTTCAAATACAAGGTCGATCGTGTTCTATTGCTACAAAAGTAGACCATCATCATCATCGTCAGCCTACATCTGCCACTATTAGCATAGCCCTTTTTCCGTCACACCATCTTTCGCGGTCTCTCGCCATTCACATGGAGCCTATGGGTCGGAAACGGGTCACATGATTTAATCAGAATTGAAGACTTTTTCAACAAAACTACATTTATGTTTGCAGCCGAGTTTAAAATTATGAAGTAAGTTCAGCATTTTAATAAACGGTTTTGCTTAAGCTTGGTGATGCACCTTCGACATAAGTATTAACTGAGTGCGTTACTGTTCAGGATGGCATCTAAGCTGGTAGATCAATACTGGAATTTCAAATTGTTAAATGAAAGTGGAGGCCAAGAGGATTTATAGAAATTACGGGACCTGGCTTTTTTTTGTTAATACAGGTACAGGTCTATACACTGAATGACTCTCACCTTGTCCATATCAGTGCTGGCGTATTGGTAGAGCTTATTGTTAGAGCTGAAGATAATCAGTGCAATCTCGCAGTCACACAGTACGCTCAGCTCGTACGCCTTCTTCATCACGCCAAACTTCCGCTTGTTGAAAGTCACCTGGAATATTAAGAAAAGGAACTCTTCAATGAATGCGCTTTTGGTTTCACGGCAAGTAGCTTACCTACCAAATTAGAGGTTATAAGATTTGTTGCATTATGTTTGCCTAATTTTATGGTTGATGATACATTTAGTCAAACTTGCGTTTATTTATAATTGGAGTGTACGTTCAAGCGTTTCAAAAATAGACGTAAGGTAAAAATGCCAGTGTTAAAATGCATTGCTACCTCCGGTAGAGGATATTCTAGTCAGAATAAGTAAATGTGTTGCGTGGATATAGATGTTAATATTTTTTCGAGGATCTTCACTACGAGATTGAAGTATAATGTAATCCCAATAATTAAAGTTGTTTAATTTTATTGACCTCATCCCAGTGGCAGGAAGGCGCTGGATGCAGGCCGTTTCCAACCGGTCTTTTTGGAAATCCATGGAGGAGGCCTATGTCCAGCAGTGGACTTCTTGTGGCTGAATAATGATGATGATGAATTTTATTGACTAAGCAGCTCGATACAAAGTAACCATCTTAAAATCTTTGCAGCTTAAGATGGATTCATTTGATAAATAGACGTCTAAGTCATTGAGTCAACTGAATATAAGAGAGAGCAAAAGGAAATTAATTCAAAAAGAAATGCAGGTGGCAGGGCGGATAATAGATGGAGGCGGTAATACAGTAGTGGTGAAGATTGGGCTTGGATGATCTATAAGCAGACTAGTGACCTGATTGATGACGTTAAAGCTGTAAGGCTTCTGTAGGCAATGGACGAGAGGGACCAATTGCTTTGCGTTTTTCATGCACTGAATAAATAGATATGTATATAAATAAAAACTTAGAACGCTAGATAGACGAAACAGGTAAACTTGATCCTTAAATTGTAATTACAGGCACCCAGTAGGCTGTTGGAAATAACCAAAACGACATTCGATTCTTTTATCGCTACAAACGATTTATTGGGTCACGGCCGGTGAGTGCCTACCTACGCCATTACTTGAAATTGTTCTCTGTCGGTAAAATTCAGAACCAGTTATTAAATTCTTCATTCGGTTTGTACAATTACAATTTATTGAAAGCATTGCCTCCATCATGTCCTTCCGTTTTAATTTATTGAACAGCTTTTAACTATGCTGAAAGCAGGTAGGTACAATAAGGCTTCTTATCTCATAAGGGGTAACGACTAGTTTTGCCTTCGTTTTTATGTGGGTATACAGATTGATTTGTCCACAATTTAGGGGCCAATACGTTCCAATACCATTACGATTAATATATTATTAACATATACGAGTTTTCTCTAGAGCGTCACTTGTATCAGCTTGATGCTATATACATAACATATTCTCTAGATTAAAATGGTTGCGTTTCTTATCTGTTAGGTTTTTAGCAGCACAGTTTTCAAATTTCTCCTCATTAGTTTTTTCCAGTCCGGAATGACATTGACTTCAAGTTTTGTAGTCGTACTAATACAAATAATACGTTTGTTCACTTTTGTTTACTCCAGCGATCCGTGATTGTACCTAAATTCATTTAGCTGATAGCGAGCCAAATAACAACTTAGCTAGTAAAAGTAAATGCACTTCAACGTTGCCCATGAGGCGTTGACTAATGATAACATTTATTGCATTAACAGCGGCAGGTCATTGTCCCAGGACGATAATGCGTTGGCTTTACACTGCGTCTACTGCCTGCAGCTGGATTGAATAGATTGAAATGCATTCGCTTACGTTGTTTGCATTTTTAGGGCGATTTTTAAGGGATGATATTTAAGTGCACTTTTGAAAAAGTAAGGCTTATCCCACCATTTATGTTACTCTAGCATCGTGTATAGTCCCAGCTCATAGCAGAAACACCAGTTGTATATAATACTGTTTGCAAATCAAATAGACTTGTTGCTTCTTTTGGTGCGGAAAGTTTAATCTGAAATTATTATTTATGATGTAACTCCATGTTATGTTGAAAAAAAAAACAGCATGTAATGGTGCTGGATTGTAATAATTGTAGCTTATTCTTTTGTTACAAATTTGCGCATATTTTGGTGCGTAATTAAATACTATTTTGTAAGCAACCTAAGTAAATGTTTGCGATATTGCTTCTTTCTGCTCTAGGACATTTGCCATTTAATTGGATCCAAAGATCAACGAAACTACAAACTCAAACTGTCAAACAGCAATATTGGACATGAAGTAAGGCATAACTAACATCTTTACATTCGAAGAAATACTTTTCAGATGGTCTAGCCATTTAGCTTACGAGAAACTCTCAGATCTTAGCATAAAACTGTCAATTCCATCGGTTGAGACGCCAATACTGCCGCAGTTTCAAATGATAGCCCAAAATTTTTTCAAGTTGGAATGAAAGTAAGCAAGTGGAAGCTGCAACACAAGGAATGTAAACACGGGATAGTATTTGCACTGGGTGTCGAGATACCGCATCTGGTCGGGTCAGTGTGGACTCATAACCTTGTTGTGGCATTAATTTCTCTAAATTAGGAAGCAGACGTTGCATCGTGCGTAAACGCGAAATTACTAGCTGCAGTGGCAGGGTCAGTAATCTTTGTTTCTGCGGTAATGTAGAACTTGCACAAAAAATGTTTTTATATAATCGGATAGGCCAATGTAGTTATTTTTTTTCTCTATGACTAAGGGCGCTTATACATGGGCGGCAGGTATGCTAACTGCAGCCGTCGATGCGCTGACGCGGATGTTCGGCGCTGACATGTCGGCGACTGCCGGTCGGTGCGTCGATGGCTGCAGTTGGCACACTTGCCGCCCGTGTGCAAGAGCCCTAATATTTTTCATCACATGACCTGTCAAAAAAGTCATTCTAGTCACGTGGTATAAAACCACGCTATACAAACCGGACTCAAGCTGTGACGTCACAACTTGCGCGAATCACCTTATCATGTTTGAAGCATTTATCAATATTCGAGTTCTCTCCTAAACTAATGTTTTATGCATCTACATCCTTTTCAGAAAAAATAGGGAATGTTTTTATTATTAGAGTAACTTAATTTTTCGCATTTTTGGGACCCCGAAAACCCAGAAAAAAAGATTTTGATGGATTTATTTTTAAATTTTTCTTGCTTTTTTCTGTGTTGTCTATGGTATAAAAGCAGTGCCACTACAATCTAAGTTTGATGCAAGTTCCCCATTGTTTGTATGTTATAGCTAGGTGTAGTGTTTGGTGCATCATAACGGGAATTTTGACGTCTTTAGAACGTCAAATCTCACTTTCCTAAAACCTTCCAACAGACGAGCTGATATTTAATAGACTTAAAAAAATTCTCAATTCATCAATATATATTTTTTGTACGTTTAGCGATAATTCTTAGGTTAGACAGGGGGACCTCAGAGTAGTCCTGTACAAACTTGATCAAGAACTTTTGATTAGATTCATGAAAAAGTCGTCGAACTCTTCTTTTTGGTGCATTTGTTTCTTGAATTGGATTCTTTTGTCAAAAAATATTAATCCATGTTATATGCATTGGGTAGAATACAAATGCAAAACTTTGTTTCGGCAAAAAAAACTGAATCCTTAACTTTATCAATTAAGATTATCGCGGGGCTGAATAAAGGCCTGACCTAGCATGTATCGCAGCCTGGCCTGTATGACGGGGGGAGTAACGATAATGACTGTACCTGTCGATTCCGTTCATCCGTGATCCGGGATATTTGTATTTTCTTCCGACCCATGGTGGCAGCAATCTTGGAGGGGTAGTTGGGAGCAGGGGTTAGAGCGAGATGCCTTGCTGGCGGCTGGTGCGGACGTCAACAGCTATCTGTGGACAAGAAGAGGACGGACCATTAGCACAGAGCAAGGCGCCAAAAATTTTAAAACTGATGTTGAAGGAAACTAAACGTATATTCACGAATCGTCGACTTGATATTCGGGTTTTGATAATTGTCAGCAAACCCCGTAACTCTAAGTGTAGAATACGCCGTTGCGCGTTTTAATGATCCAAAGCAAGGTGTAGGCCTTCTCTCAGAGAGAGAGAGAGAGAGAATTCTACAGATTTACAGATTCCGAATTCCGTATAAAAGTAACAATAATAAGGCTAACTATCAAATGAATCTGAAAATGCAAATCTAAAGATGTGGTTTCGATTTTCGCAATAGAAGCGGTGTCGATAACAGTTAATTTTTTTTACATATTAGCACCATATTTGTCGGTCAAAGGCCAAATCGACCTCAATGAAAGATTCCATCGAAGTAAAAATTCCTCTTGGGCTGGCTGGAAAAAAATCGTTTCGAAATACTTGTTATATACCTCTTAATAACAAAACACTTGTAAACTCAGCTTATCCATTGCACTTCTTCTAAAGTTCTAACATCAAGCTAGCCCAGCGGGTAGAACAATGGACTCGTAAGCGAGTGACCTAGGTTCGATTCCCAGTACGGGCATGTATCTATGACTTTGTTTATTTTACACAATTTGCAGTAGCAATACCATACGCTAACCGTGAAGGAAAGCAACGTGAGGAAACCCGCGGCTTCCTTGGCTCCGCAAATCTTGACTTGTTTTTCCTAAATTTAACTTTATCAAGAAAAAATCTATGTTGTATGCTTTCTTTAAATAGGAATACCCTGTTTGAAATTAAAATATAAAACTATTTTTTATTATTTATTTAAAAAAAATTGAGCCATTAATCATAATGTAATTGTGATAGAAATTTCATAGAAAGAAAAATACTGTTTAATTAAACTTAAACAACAATTTATTATTAAAAGGTTAAATTCAATATAAAATAACTCCTCCCCTGGCTCGAACATATGCGGAGATCCTCCTGGGCATGCTGAGGATCAAGTTATCCAGCATTTCCTGGGGTAACCTATCCCATTCTTCAATAGCGGCTTCACTGAGCTCTGAAACTGTGGCTCACGGTTCCATACAGCTCGTTTAAGAGCATCCCACGCGTGCTCTATTGGGTTTAAGTCGGGCGAGCCGGCAGGCCAGTCTAAACGTGTGATATCGTATTCTTGAAGAGCAGCATTGACTCGTTGAGCTCGATGTGCGGGCGCATTATCATCGACCAGTACAAATTGGTGCCCATGGTTTACTCGGAATGGTCTGACGATATCATCAATAACAACTGCTTTGTACATGTCTGCTGTCATGTAGCCCCAATACGGGATCAAAGGCGTTCTAGCTCCAATCATAATGCCACCCCAAAAGGACACCGATTTTCCGCCTTGCTGAACTGTTCCAGTGGTAGTTCTTTGTCTTTCACGGTCGCCTGTACGCTTAGCATGCCACGCTCGAGAAATGCCCTTCTCTATGCAAATCTGTCAATTTATCTGTCGAGCCCGAGATGTCTCGACGTTAGCATGGCGACCGCGACCGAGATGGAGACGACCGAGACTTGTCTACAACTGGTAACATGCCGGCATTGCCGAGATAATTTCGGCCGAGTTAGACACTAATTTTGACATATACGACCGAGACATGTCTAGTACCCCCGGAGGTGAAGACAAGGCTTCGAGACCATTATAATTCAACAGAAACTACATATTTGTTAATGTTTTTTGTGTTCTTGCTGTATTATACTTTCCTTTTGATGTTCGTTTCTTAATTTTTTCCATACTTAGTGCATAGAACTATTAATCTTTAAAAAAGAACCCAGTTCAAGCAAAGAAAAATAATATAACCACGGAAAATTACAGGAATGCGTTTTGTTACTACTATTGTAAAGCGTGCTCATTAAAAAAATCAAATAAAAATTAATGGTTTTGTCTCATTGCTTGAGTAGGAACGAAACGGAATTCGTAACTTTCTAGTGAAGTTCTACTGTCGGAAAAAACTGATAACAATTTTTACAGGGTTGCCAGACAAAAATACAACACTTTTATTTAATATGGCAATAACTACTTTTTGGTAGACAAGACCGCACTCTATTGACTATCTCGAGTCTCGGCTACCACGCTCGCACTTTCGACATGGCAAGTACTTCTAAGTCTCTCACTCGACGTCGAGAGAGAGTCAAAACGCGCATGCTAAGCAAACTGGTCTTCTCCAGACACGGACACGTCGGTTATCTGGATGAGTGCTGATTCGGGATTCGTCAACGAAGAGACAGTTTTGCCAAATGTTTTCTTCCTCAACTTCTTCATTTTGCCGAAGTCTAGCCCACTGCAATCTTCGTTGTTGACGTTGCCGGGAATTGAGCGGAGCTCGCCAAGACCTCCGTGCTCGTAATCCAGCGTGGTGCAAGCAATTGCGAACGGTCTGCGTGCTAACTTCAAGCCCAGAGGCGGCCCTGACTTCTGCTTTTATTTTAGTGGCATTGATTGTTGGATCACGGGCTGCCAGCAATCTAATATAGCGCTTTTGGGCAGCTGTCAAAACAGTTGGGCGACCGCTGCGGGGTCGGTCAGCTAAATTCCCCATTCCGTGGTACCTCTGCAACGTAACCACGACACAGGATTGGGATATAGCAAGTCTGCGTGCTAGTACTCTCGTGGTGTATCCTTCTTCCCTCAAAGTTACTATTCTTGCTCGTAAAACCTCTGATAGTCCTCTTGGCATTTTTTCAATCACACCTTTCCGCAAAAAATATCTTGAATCGGTTATAATTGACTAAGGGCCAATTTTTCAATAGTCAGATAAAACTTAACTGGAGAATAAATTGCATGCTATCACTGTCTAAATCATACGACAAGACAGTGACAGCATCAGTTTTATTCTCCAGTTAAGTTTTATCTGACTATTGAAAAATCCCGTCTAAATCAGATTTCTGAATGAGCGTAAGCTAGGACTGAAAGCCTTTTAATATGAAAAAACAACTGAACGGTGTCATTGTTTTGTGTTCTAATTCTTTATTTTTAAATAAAGAATCTAAAAAGAAGAAAAAATCATAATATAATCTACAGTAACAAAAAAGATTTCAGTTTTTCAAAGTGATCGCAAACTTTTTTTGATGTGTGTAAATCATTTCTGTCAAATAAATGCTTGCAGTGAATGTTGAGAGTGTAAATAACAGGTGCATGTAGTAGATAAAAAAATTGTATAATACACTGTTTGTATTCCTTAGTAAATAAATATATACAAAACGTACATTCGTTGCGTAATATATAATAAATAAGTCCCACAATCACACCAACTTTTATGCCTGTATGTATTACCGTTTTTACGATAGAGCATAAAAAACTCTAAAACTGGTCATCCCAACTCAGCGGATTTCAAGTTATCTGCCGGGCATTTTTAGGGTTAGGGTGGTCGACAAGGAACCCTTATAGTTTCGCCATGCGCGTCCGTCTGTCTATCTGTCTGTCTGTCCGCGGCCTAGCTCAGAGACGACTAGTACGAGAAAGCTGAAAGTTAGCATATAGACACATTTTGATCACGCCGACAAAACGGCAGAATAAAATCTTTAAAAAAAAGTTTTTTATATCCCTTATACCTAAATCAGGGATGCTTTTTTTCTCGCTTATACCATAGTGTGGGGGATCGTTGGATTGGTCGCTTAAAAACATAGTGCGTGAAGGGATCATTTTTTGGGCTCCGTTTGCGCAATATTAAGCTTTAGGCGCAAATTTTTGTCCGAGTAGGGTGTTTGGATTAATTGTAGAAACGTGAAGAAAATTCAGGATAGGAGCACATTATAATTAACTTAAAAGGAAAGATATCACGGTTAAGTAAGCCTTACATGTTAATGAGTAATAGGCGACCAACATATAAAAGGAAAAGTCCGCACACAATCATTGAAAATTACGTTGATGAAGTTGTTAATTCTTTTAAGCAAATGAACCCCCTCTTTCTACGGAACCCTACACTCGCGTGGCCGGTTTTTTTGTGTAGCCTAGATACGTCCTCCTGCAAGGCACAGGCCTTCTCCCAGAGAGAGTATGGGCTTAATTACCACTTGCCTACCGCGGATTGGCAATTTCAAGCGCTTAGGTGTGTGAAACCCTCAGACACTCAGGTTTCCTCATAATGTTTTCCTTCACAGTAAGCGAGTGGTATTGCTAGTGAAACTTCTCAATTGGCCATTATACATAATTTAAAGCCATGAGGGCGACAAAAATGCATAACGCTAACATTCGGAAAGTTTCTAGTGTCGCAAAATTTTCCTGAACAAATTAAGTGAATCCAGTTAAAACAACTAAAGCAGACCTTCATAAAAAAGGTGACAAAACAATGCAGGTATGGTGTAGGTAGGTGGGTTAGGAAGAAATCGAGGTCATGTGGGTTGATAGTGGGGTCATTATGCAAATATAAATGTGACCCATTCGTAAGTTCGCTAGTCTATAACGCCATAGTTGGATCTCTGAGCGCTGGAATTTCACTGTTATTAACAGTATTTTATTTTTGAACTAAAACTTTTGTAAGCACTAGGTACACAATACATTTAAGTGTAATAATGGTATTGCGAAATTAAGTTAGTAAGTATTGGCATAATACACGATCATTTCTGGGTGGTTTTAAAGCCGCGGTTATGTAATTAGTAATTAAAAATGGCATCTATGTAGATTATTACTTTTAAGAATAGTTAGTGGAGTTTCTTTGTTAGCTTCTTCTCCATATAATCTATAAATTGTGAAACTAACAGCTTTGACGTTCATTAAGTAAACATTTTGTTTTTATAGTGAAAAAAAAGACGTAAAAAATATATAGTTGAGAAATCTTGTTTCGAGTCGAGAAATCTTGTTTAAAAATGCGCCAGCACTTAGTACCGCGTATCCGTCTATCAGAACAATGACTCGCAGACCCGCGGCACGCACACGCCGCTCTGGATGGCTACTAATGGTTCTAATAGATTCGAGTTTGTGTCGAGATATTTTTGAAAAGTGCGTGTTTTAAAAAATAGACTAGCGTATTCGATGGCTATTGTCAGGCACGTTCATTTTGCTATGTCTTTCAAACCGCCCAAAAATAGTGCAGTAAAACCATCGAGATAGTCTTGAAATTCCGAACGATAAAGTTATTTAGATGTGATGCTTATTGCCAGTTTCTGAATTGGAAATTTCACTAAGTAAATACTAAGTTATACTAAAAATAATAACTTCCACACAATACAATCGCTTATCCTGGTTCCAAATTAGGATACCCTGTACTATTTTAACCAGACAAGGACATAACAAACATGGAAATACACCCAGATTGACTGAGGCTATTCGTACAAATGTACGGCGGCCCCAAGTGGAAATAGAACCCACGACCTCCGGCATGATATCAATTCTGTCCCTTTGCCTTACGACTTGTCGTTTAACTAATGTTTTTTGTCCGAAAAATTAATTTTGTAGTTGATAAGAAATCCAGCAACCAAAGCGCTCTGAGAGTAAGTGTTAACAACAGAATACTGTAATAGTATTCTGTCGCACATATGTAAAGATGTTTTGTCGATGTATCTGTTATTTGCGAAACCTGACCAAAACGTGATATTTTTTGGTCGTCCGGCAAGTTTTTTAGTGTCTACCTGGATTCCAACTTCAGAGATCTGCTTAAGACAAAAGATGCCATGAATTTTCATACGTAGTAAGTACGTATTATATGACGTTAATATAGAAATTTTATTAAGTTTGCTAAAAGCTTTCGCTTAGTAATATTTTCCGCTAAGTTGAAAAGCAGTTTGTTCGCGAGACGCTTCAAGTCAAAATAAATAAATAGACAGACAACATTTTTTATTACTTTTAGACAAAACGTGACAGAAAAAATTTAACAATTTAGGAAAATGTTCAGTAAGTGAATCAAGTAGGCCATACTTTTTCACTTACTAAAAATATTCCTACTTTTAATTTGTCATCTTTTATTACCATTCCCTTTTGTAAATTTATAAATATTTAATTATTATAAAATAGCATTTTAAACTGAAACCCCAATGGCTCAGCTGTGAGGCTGAGTGCGGAAATCTCAGATCTAAGTAACAAAGACCCCAAAAAACCAATTGCCTGTGGTGGAAAAGATCAACTTATGAAACTCTACACTCGAGTGCATAACAAAGACGACTTTATTTTTGACTCTACAACGTGCGACAGAAGACATGAATATTACTGAAGTCTAGCCGAACGTTAGACTTAGTCAATAGAAAAAAAGGGCATAAAACAAAAATTGTTTGGGCAGTATGTGCATCCTGTAAGCAAGGTCCAATTCTAAGGATGGCTAGTAAAAACTTGGGTACAAAATGCATACTTAAAAACCACAGAATACTATGTTTTCTAATTAGTATTAGTTTCGTGAGACTGATCTAGCTTGGACCGGTTTCTGTTGTCAAAGTGGTTTTGTTATTAGCATGGATTTTATAAGCAAAACGTGGTATTCTTCTCCGAGGTTGACACTTCACCGTGGTTTAGGCTGAATGGGATGAAGTCAAATGCATGCTAAGTGTACGCGTACACATTGCATGTTATGTTGGTCTGTTAGTGAAATGTGTCGATTCATCATAATTACCATCAACCATTTGACACTCACCGGAGGATATAAGCTTCCCTCATAGTTTTCCAAGCTTCCCGGTCTTGTGCCGCCCACACCCAGCGACACCCCGCCACTTATAAATAAATTCGTAATTCCTCAGACACCCCAATTACTAGGGAATTAAAGGATTGAATAAAGCAAACTAGACAAATAGCCTTGTTTTAAAAAAAACAACACGATCCTTAAAACACTCCTCAGAGGCAATTTAAATAGCCTGTGGTACAGGGAAATACGTAATACAGATTATTTAAACTGCCTTTGAGGAGTGTTTGATAGAAATCGAGTTTTATAAAGAACACCGTAATTATTTGTGATTAAGTTTAATGCGTATTCCTAAAGTTTTAAACCAAATAAGCGGAAAACATTCACCTCTTTTCTTCATACCATGATCATTGGTAGCAAAATTCTTGCACGCGACTGTAATCTAGTATCCTTAGCGACATTCAGATATACCCATTTTTGATCTATACTCGCATCTATTCCGTTCGTTGTAGAACCTATTGTTGGGTAGCTCGATGTCGCCGATTGTACAGTAGATAGGAGCTAATTTATCAATCTGAGTATAAAGTGTACCTAGATCACATAAAATTACTTATGTGACGTAGAGGCTTTTCCCATTCTCAAGAAGTCAAAAGTCAAAGTCAAAGTAAAAAATTTTTATTCACTATAAAAACAAAATGTTTACTTAATGAACGTCAAAGCTGTTAGTTTCACAATTAACAAAGAAACTCCACATTTATTCTTTTCAAAACAGGTTTGCTTAATTAACAGAGTTTTCAACTTAAAGTTACACTACACTAGATACAATCGTTCCTGTTAACATTATTTAAATACCAGATATCCTTGTCTTCCAAATAATCCTCAATGTTATAGTAGGCTTTTTTGCACAGAGTATGAATACGTTTTTTAAACCGCGTCAGTGGTAACTCTAATATATCTTGAGGAATCTTATTGTAGAACCGTACACAGTGCCCTATAAAGGATGTATTAACTGCGTGTGAAATCACTAATGATCAATAAGATATATTTATTTAGCAGCACCTTTGAACAGATCGAGAAATATTAATAGATGCAATGTCTTCGAACCCAAATTTTCGTAATCACTACATATTACTAACTTAATTCCGGATTCAATTACTTGCATTTTTGTCGGAAGAGTGGCCTAGTCCGCCTCTTCGGATAATAAAGCAGGTAAGTGAATCCGGAATTAAGTTAATAATGCAAAGTCTTGTTGATAAACGGGATACTCTGTGTTTTTTTATGTGTGAATTAACACAGGTAGATACGGTATATTCTTTTTGTTGCACTAACCCGTGCTGAGGACGCTGCCTGTACGTAATACAGAGAACTTGCCCATTAGCTCAGTTGGGAGAGCGCTCGCACGGTTAGCCAGTGGTCGCGGGTTCAAGTCTCGGCATGAGTGGATTTTTTTTAAATAGATTTTTAAAACAGCTACGGTATATTCTAGGTATGTTTCTCTGTAGCAAATTAAGAAAATACATACATACATTACATTTTACATTTACATACAGGCACATACATTGCTTCTGGCCCCACACTAGGATACCCTGTGTCGTGGGAACCAGAAACAACGACATCACAAACATGTAAACATCCAAGACCTGGGGTTTTTTTTTTTTGTCCCCAGCCGGGATTCGAACCCGGGACCTCTCGCATGGTATGCAGATGCACTACCGCTGCGCCACGAGGTCGTCAAATAGATGACGACATATATAAAAAATCATAGATGTCCACTTAACCTTAAATGTTTGATGTGAACTAGTCATGAATCTTATCTCTACAATAAATCCCAGACAAGCAGTTTGGTGTCGATAGTTACCAATGGTTACTATCTTAAATCTACGGGTTCACTGCGCAGCTCCAAAACACGGCTTATCTTGTATCATTTCACCTATGACAACTCGTCGGCCGCTTATCTATACTAGAATTCACTACTATACAACGTGAATATTGTATTAAAATAACGCAAAATCTGTCTCAGTTCGTTTAACATCGACAAATAAAACACATCTAATAATAGAACGTTTAAAATTCACAATATTTTTTTTTCATTCAATTTGAGCGCGCCGAGTTACAAGAAAATGAGATTAGAATATTATATATTGTACATCAGGAAAAAACTAACATAAAATATTGAAACCTTTTAAAGAAAGGTTTCAAGATTGTATGAAATAAACCAGGTTTTGAGTTACTTTAAGATAGCGTTGCGTATTTAACTAATATGTAGGTAGGTGTGACCGATGAAGGTCATTAAAAAAGAAAACGCCAACCCCTCCCTCACTAACTTATAAACTGAAGGTCAACAAGCGCTTTTTAATAAAAACCACTGTAGACTATTTATAGTCACAAACGATGAGGGAGATTCTAACTTCAATGAAAGTACCTACTTGGGTTAATAATATGACTTTCATGGCACTACAACGCGTGGGCGATTAACATACACGTGTTGTGTTTAGAAGGGCGAGGATGTACCTATGCGGCTGATATATACCGTAGCGTCTGGGCCAGACAGCCCCCCCCCCCTCTTCTGGCTAAACGGTTGATCGTAGAAACGTAAAAAAATTCAGGGTCTTAGCACATATAATAAACTTAAAAGGTAGCACATATAAAAAAACTCGTATCACGGTTAAGTAGGCTTTTGTAGTTAACGATTAATACTCAACCAACTTATACAAGTAAAATTTCGTATGACTTCGATGAAGTTATTAGTTCTGTAAAGCAGATAAAAAAAACCGTCTTTCTACGGAACTCTTCATTATGCGTGGCCCGCCACGGACTTCACCGGTTTTTTATAAACAAATAACTGGACAGCGGAAAATATGTTTAAGTAACTCTTAGAAAGTGGACAGAGAAAAAAAAAGATATTACGGTAAGTTATTGCAATGTAGAGTTGTACTTTTAGGGCCAAATTGACATAATCGCGGTCGGACATGTCTTAATTGTTGTTCTTTGTATTATTAACGGATCCTATATTATCTTCTGTCCAAGAATGTCTTAATAGAGCCTATTATTTGTGAGATCGCTCTAGAGTGCGTTGTCATAGGCATTCAAAAGCTTAGAGGTAAGAACGTTTTAACGCTCTTCTAAAAATTTACTTCCACACATTTTCTCTACAAAAAAATTGACGTCCATTGATGAGATACTCAGAGTTGTCAGTTTCAGACACGGATCCCGACAAATATCTTAAGCTAAAGCTGCGCAGAGGGGGAACAAATGCATGCTTGAAAGATACAGAGCTATCTCGATGTGTGGTAAGGCCTTTTTACCAGATACAGAGATAGCTTTACCAGAAGAAAAGTTCTTAACCGACTTCAAAAAAGGAGGAGGTTCTAAATTGGACGCGTATTGCTATTTTTTTGCTATGTTCTCGCATAATTTCGACAATTATTTTTTTTTGTTCTAATAGATATAACGCCCCATTAGTCCCATTTTAATTTGGTGAAGGTCCGATGAAGACTTTCAGAGATGGAGAACGGAACTCTTCAATGGACAGCAGTAAACTAGGCCCGATGTGGCCCATCCTTTAGTAAAATGGATTTATGTTCCAGAAAATTTAGTCGTCGAAGGGTAAATTATGGTTTTAAGGGACTTGATTTTTTTCCTCCGCCAGTCGATGCCCAGTTTCATGACCAGCACATATATATTGGGCATCGACTCCAAATTATACTTCTACAATACCTACATGTATACGTACTTCTAATTTAAAGGTATTCTTTTAAATTATTTCTCACTTATTAGTGCTACAGTGTTTGGAAGTCGGTTTTTATTTTTTATTTAAATTTTTTATATGATATAGGTGGGCAGCTACTCTATTAACCTAAGAGTTAGGTCTACGGGGACCACGGAGCTCATTTCATTGCTGGTGTGGTATGAGGTATGGGAATGCGATCGTTGCTACGGAGAATTGGAGTGCTATCGGATGGATAAATTGACTTTTATATTGGAATTGTTACTTAGTTGTTATAAATGTGAAATTGCATTGCAAATTTGTCAGTTTGGATGACCTGATGGATGATCCAAATAGTTTGGACGAAATATAATGCACATATCTCGCTCCGAAATTAATTATAGGATATTTTATACGTGCATCAAAAGTAATGCATAGATACTATGTAAACTTTTCTTATCTAAACACGATTTTATTGTTATTGCATCTGAGGAAAAAACCAGCCAAATGCGAGTCAAACTCGGGCACCGAGGGTTCCGTACTCGCGCTTTGCCGTTTTTTATTATTTGTCGTCAGATAGATAGAGAACACTTAATTGTACATTAAATGGAAATTATACAGATATTTCTTCTTGACCTAAGAGTACCGATGCCGGCCTTATCACTAAAAGTGATCTCTTTCAGACAACCTTTGGATGGAAGAATATGTAATAAGTCCCGTAACCACGCCATGTCGGAGAACCCAGACTTAAACTGCCTCTGAGGGGTGTTTTAGAGGGATCGTGTTATAAAAAAGACCGTTTGTCTTCCTAATTGTTAATCTGTGGGTTGACGACTTTGCAATATACATTGAATTGTCATAGTGAACAATGAATTGTAGTTCAACAAAATATGGCCCTGGTAGTTAGCACATTACGGCGCGAGCTTACGAGCGTGTGAGTGTGTGTGTGTTCTGCACGCTCACTCACACTGTGGTTCTTGTTTTTCCTCGTGTCAAAGCGATATGTGGGTGTGTGTAGGTCTCGGGCAGATAGTTAAGGAATTACAGTTACAGACTACTGGTTTCTGCCTACCCCTCCGGAATACAGTAGTACGTAGTTAGGACTTCAAATTAGGGCATGAGCATCTTAACATGACTAACCAAATAATACATGCGAAAATAAAGCAAACACCTACTAAAAATATGCAAATGTGAATATTTGCATACATATATTATTATTCAAGTAAAAATATTGCCCCACGCGCACCGCGTAGGTAGAGGAAATAAACTTCAAATGGAAAAAAACATATCGGGTGAAGCGCAAGTCGAAGCCGTGTAGACTTCCGTGCATCGCGGCCGATCGCAGCCGCGCGCGATAGATCGCGTGCGAATGACGCGCGCGGCTAATGCGACAACAGTTATTTTATGAAATGCCTTACTTCGTTTTAAGTTTTTTTTTTTTTTTGATGATTTAAAGATAAGATCTATCTTATCTTCATCTTTAGTATTGGCGAGCAAGCTCTCTCCAAGGATAGATTTCTATGATAACGCGATTCCTTAAAACACTTCTCAGATGCAGTTTAAATAGTCTTCCATAAAAGGAAAGACGTAGGTAACCGCTGATTATTTATACGGAACCTGAGTAGTGATTCAGAGGAATCGATAACACCGTTTATTTGTAAGAACGCTGAAAATGTATGCTAGAGGCTTTGGTCCGAATTAATGACTATACAAACTGTAAAACAACTCAATCTTTCAACAAAAAAACCAAACATCACCCCTTAAAAATGCTCCTCATAAATACACCTCACAAATCAGCACGGGTCGTGGGCCTATACCTTCCCTAAGCAAAAGCCGCGTTGAGTAGGTCTAGGGTGCGAGGAGGGTGTCGGAACTCGGCAGGCGGGGCCGGGTCACTGTGTTTATGGGCTGAAGACACAAACGATTGTAAAACGGAAGAGCGACCGCCTACAGGCCTTTTCTTTCTAGCATGATGCAAGTTAGACTTGAGATTTCTGCACTCACCCTAAGTCCATTGTACGTAAGTAAGCGCCGAGGTATATATAAATACCTCAGACACTCGTGAGGAATTACGATCTTTTTGTATTGTTATACGTACTTTATAAAAGCCAGAAACTACAAAAATAAAGTAACTGGTACATGCTGGTATTCGACACTACACGCATGTCATGTTTTTTTGTTATTTTTCTGCATTTTTTATCTCTATACAATTTATTTTTTATACAGTTATCGAGATTTAATAGGTCGGTTTGGACAGCTGTCATTATGATGTAATTAGGGATATAAACCAAACAAATCGGTACCCTGACAAAGCGATTATAAGATTCTTTTTTATCATAAGATAAATCGATTCCTAATTACATCACATTTTATATGTTTCTTAATTATTTTACTTTTGCAAAGTTATAGAATGGTACGCAAAGAAACCTGAGTTTTGTAACAAAAGTAAATCAAATCGCCTTTCAGTTATATAGCATACAAAAACAAGATTCCTCTAAAGCACCCTTGAGAGACTGTTTATTTAATCTGTGCTTGTAAAATCTCCACCTCGGACTGTGATAATCGGCGTTTATCGAGTGTTTTCTAGTTCGAGGTATTCATGCAACTTTACTACAAATTCACGGCATTGCCTATTAATAGCCAATTTCCTCTCTTCGCCATATTTAAAAAGAGTATTAAAAATACATCACATAAGTCCAAATGAACACGTTCAATAAAAGTCCAGTATATAAGAGCCAAAGTAAACTAGAGAAATATATAGAACACAACTAGAAGTGCATAATATGACGAAATATATTACTTTATAATCTGTGAACTGCACGAAGCGCGGTTGTCGAGGTGGGACGCCAACGACAAAAATTTTCAAAAATCAACGTGTTACCAGTAAAAAAATATATTTCTTAATTGGCATTATTCGATCGCCAACCCGCCTGCCAAGCGTGGCGATTGTGGCAAAACCCCTCATGGTTATGAAAACCATGAGGGAGGTCTATGTCTTGCAGTGGGTGTCAAGAGGCTGATGATGATGATGATGATGGCATTATTATCATATGCAAATAAAGTCAATAAATCTAATCGGTAATAGATGATCTCGACGAACATCCACCGGAGTAGTCTGAGGTGGCCCAGGTCGGAAAGCTGTAGACTGAATGGGGAACTTGCATCAAATTGAAGTGGCATTGCTTTTAGACATAGAATACTAAAAAAAAAATAAAACCGTAAACTTTTTTTTCGGGGTTTTCAGGGTGCGAAAAAGTAATTCTATTAATAGGGTTGGTATTTCTGTAATTTCAAAAATTCCTACCTTTCCCATTACTTTTTGATCGCGCAGCGCAATAAACTCATGCCTGCCACAATTGTACTGTATTCTACTTACTAATAGGTAGGTTTTCTAGAAGAAATCTCTTACAGAGGTAAGTTCGCCATTGTACATTTATTTTCTTTTGTTACCTTTCCTGTACTGTGTTCTCGTGTGTGCAATAAAGTATAAATAAAATATTTGCTAGTAGGAAAGTATGTTGTTTTAATTACAAATACGTATTTGCTTATTTGGCGGTTTCATTAGGGAAGAACTGACATCTATCAGTTTAAAAAATAAATAAAGGGTTGTCCAACCACGATGTTGATTGTAAAGTAAACAAAAAGTTTTCAGAGAATTATCATATGTTTTTTTATTACGATAGAAAGATCTATGAAAATTATGTGTGAAAGAAAATATAGGCCAAACGCTCGTCACGGCTTCGGTGGCATAATCGTACGTCTATCCGATACTCCATAATTTCAATGACGCTGAGGCATAATTGAGGTTCAATGTCCTTAAGGTGCCGAGTTATCTCATCCTTTAGCTCCTGAATTGTTCTTGGCTTATGACCTATACTTTTTCTTTAAAATATCTCCAAAGAAAGGTCTAACGGTGTCAAATCACATGATCGTGGCGGCCAATTGACATCGCCACGTCCGTGAGATAACACGGCCATTGTATTTCTCGCGCAAAAGATCCATTGTATCCTTGGCTGTGTGGCAAGTGGCACCGACCTGTTGGAACTATACAAATACAAATACAAATACAAATAAACTTTATTTCTCCATCCACAAATAAGGTACTATATATCGTCCAGCCCCATATCCTATATTTCAGACATTGAAATTGAGTATATGGAGCTGCACATTTCTGTCGTTTTCCTGACTCTACTGACTGCACTACTTAGTTACAAAGTTCATGCTTACCAATCTCAATGGCCTTCGTCCATTTTATTAACCTCGCTGTGTACACGTTTTAATTTTTCTGTAAATGTTGTGTTTAATTTATGTGTTTTTATGTGTGCTATGATGCCTTTAGTTTTTACACATGGAAACTTAACAATCGATACTTGCAAAATCGCCCGTAATGCAACTTAGAATATCTTATATTTGATGTATTTTTGATCGTCAAAAATGGCGATTTTTTTTACATAACCAGCAACCATTAAAGTCAAAGTCAAAGTCAAAAATTTTTATTCACTATAAAAACAAAATGTTTACTTAATGAACGTCAAAGCTGTTAATACATACATAAACTCATATCTGTGTCCCGGGGAGGTAGGTAAAACTATAGAGTTTGCCATTTGCTAAGACCCCCGAGGCACGTCCTGCCTTCTAGTGATTGAATAAATCTAGGTTCGGTCACATAGGTAAATTTGAAACAAATTCGATACTGAATCACCTTTAAATTGATATTTCCTTAATTTGTCGTCTGTTTTATGGTTGCTTAAGAATAATCCGTAATTGCGTTTAGTTCTCGCTCAGATTGTTATAAAAAGTGTTATCACTGTCAATGTTTATCTAAGCTCTATTTTATGATGATTTGAAAACGAAAGCCACAAAAATCGACTAATTTGTATGTAATTTATTTGCTGTATTGCAATTAGGAGGTTTGGCGCTGGCAATACCACCTTTCGCTCGGGTGATTCAGCAGTCGAGATGGGAACGACGCATTTGTACACTGACAGCATTTGGGTTTGTTCTTGTATCTAAAATCTTTGAAGAGTAACAAATAAAATAACTTTGCCACATGGTCTTCAGACCCTGTTTCAACATCATTGAAAGTGCTACGGAGATTTTTAGGTATCTACCATCTTGGAACATAGGTTATAAAAAAATTAATAAAAGTAGATTTCCGCCTGCAGTTTCAAATAATTACGTATGATCGCCGGCACATTAACCTTTAAGTACAAGGGCCTTATTATGAAGCAGCAATATGTTCGGAAGGGTCGCAACGTCGCGCTTGAGGCCGACAATTCACTCGAATACAGCGACAAATACGGTTTTTTTTTTGTAGTGTAATAGTTTCGATTAAAACTATTAAGACCGAATTAAACGTAACTGAAGAATAAAACCGATGTTGTCACTGTCTTGTCGTATAATTTAGATAGTGACAGCATGCAATTTATTCTCCGGTATTTGTCGCTAGATTCAAGTGAATTGTCGGGCTCAAGCGCGACGTTGCGACCCTTCCGAACATATCGCTGCTTCACAATAAGGGCCCAAGTCAATCCGCAGTGATTATAAACTCATGTTGTTTCTCTCTTTCTTTCAGAGAAGGCCTGTAAGCTGCAGTAGGTTATTTGTGGGCTACTTATGAATGTTACATGCGCACTGGGACACTCGTAAGATGTTTTTGTTGGTACTGACGGAAAACCCATCCTCAACAAAATGGTGCGTCAGCTGCCTATGACACAGCGCGCACACAGCGACAAAACTGCATAAATTGTATTTATGTAAATGTACATTTTCTTTTAATGTTTTTCGTATTTTTTTTGTGTTTTGGGTATGTGATTGTTGGTGCAATAAATGTTTATCTTTCTTTTGTTTCTCTTTATGTTCCTTACCTAGCTTACCCGCCTTAGTCCTTACATACGCCTTACAGACGCCATCGTAAGAACGAAAAGTAGATTTACCCCCAGTTTCTAGTACACTAACACGCTGTTAATCTACTGTTAACAGCTGTCAAATGACCAAAAATGCATACAAAAAAAACCACTGACAGTTGTTAACAGTAGATTAACAGTTTGTTAGTGTACGAGAAACCGGGGGTTAGTACCTTATCATCTCTGGCTATTTCTTAGAAATAAATAAAAATTCTAAATTCTAAAATTCTATAAAAAATTCTAAAATTCTTAGTGTAACAAATATATAAAGGTTGATTGCACTTTCGCCAATAATGGACGCAGGACTAAACCTTTTTCCAGTACCGTTAAATAAGCTTTCATGCTGGAAAGGTCAACGGGGGCAAAAGAGCGTAAAGTCCCACCCTTTTCAAGGTAGCCGGTAAACAACGGTACAAAGCAAAAAATCCATAACATGCTCCGGTTTCCAGAGGGTGGTCCCCGAGTTTTTGCGGTGGGTTTTAAGATCTGTAATTGACGGTGGTGATATGATAATGTGCCGTATTGGTTACGTATAGAATTAATTAGTGTATTAAGTTAACGTAATTTAGGCCAGTCCTTTCAGCACTGTTTGACAGATTATGTTGATTTTTACGTTAGCGCGAATAAATCGCAAGTTATTGCATCAAAATAAGTTTTAACTGTCATGAGGTAGAAGCATCAATTATAACATAAGAATATTCTTTATACTAATTTACGTTATGTTTTAAAATGTTCGTAAGTAAATTAGTAAACATTTTACTGATTATCTAGAAATTAATTACTTTCTCAAGCCTTGTCAAAAACGGGTCTACAAGTCTTATAAGTTCACAGGATGACTTAATTGAAACTTGCGGCTTTTCTATCAAAAACAACTGTTGATGCTGTAAGCAGCAGCGGTTCCTAAACGTTTAATGCAATAAATTAAATTTTACTCTCTAATATCGAATATAAAATTCAAGGCGTAACTAAAAGATTTTGAAGGTACCGCCACTGTTTTATTATGGTAAACTAAAATAATTATAGCCAATTAATTATTCAGTAATTATTCAAAATAATCCAACGTTTCAGCGACAAAATTAAATGTGTTTCGCTGAACCCCAGTGGCTTTTCCGCAGAATACCTTGGGTTCCCTTTAGGAATCACTGCTTTAAGCATAGATTAGGCGAGTCCTGCATATTACACGCACCAAATCTGAAACGATTCCATTCTCACATGTACTCGTATAACTGTCAGTTTCTACACTAATCGCTATTGCAAACGTCAGGATTCCGTCAGGATTTCGCGCGATAATTAGGCCTTTGGTTCCCTTAGTTAACTTTTTTCTATGTAGCCTATATACGTCACACTGCAGGGTAAGCCTTCTCTCAGAGAGAGCGAGAGAGTACCAGCTTAATCAACACGCGTGCCCACCGCGGATTGGCAGTTTCAAGCGCTGAGGTGTGTAAACACCTCAAACACTCAGGCTTCTCCACGAGGTTTTCCTTCGCCGTCAGCGAGTGGTATTGCTACTATAACTGACTAACTTAGAGTTAACCTAGAGGCTCTTAATTTACTATCTAAGACGATAGGGAGGAGAGGGTGGGGGTCCAAACCAGTCTCACGTTTGCATATTCGGCATTGAAATAAGGCTTAATTTTGTCTAACGTAGGAGAAAGGGGGGTTAGTTAGTCAGAAAGTGGTTTAAATGTTCTTCAGTAATAAATGACAGTCTCTTTATTAATAGTCTAACAGTGTTATTTATAAAAACTTGATTCCTTAAAACACTTCAGAAACGCCGAATAAAATAATCTGTGATGGAGATTTTACAAGGAAAAGATGTAGCCACAGATTAATTAAACAGAGCTTTAGATTGATTTTAGAGGAATTGTTTTGTTATAAATAAGGCCGTAACTATTTATTCATCCAAACTGAATCACACCCCCCATTACCATTCCGCGCTCTATTCTAACAGGCTCATATTAATGGTGCTACCGCTACGCATTAATGGAATTACTTTTGACAATACCCGCTTCTACATAATAATTGTATTCCACGTGTCACGAATGATAATACGATTTTAAAATCCACCCCCACGCGGGGCTCTATATTTGTTTTACATCTTAGCATTCTTGTATATCTGTGCAGTGGACCACACAAAGACTTTTACGTAACCTGAGTAGAGTGCACGTATGTAAATGCTACGCTCGATACGCTATCGATTGTACAATCTACTCAAAGAGATTAACTGAAATTTAGCGACATTGGTTCTTGCGGCACATGCAACAGGAGTCACCAGCTGTGTACTTAACCCTAAATCTCATCTCATCAAAATAAATTAAATCCTTCTAATCGGTCTAGTTGAGTGTGGCATGAAATCAAGTGCCGCTTGAGAGACGTTTTCAATTTCTGAATTTGGACAAGCTCGCCGCAGTCCAATGAAAAACCCTTTTCTCCAATAGCAAATTCAGGCCTCACCAAACAAAATATGTATCTAAATCCAGGACCATAAACATAAACTTATGTATAAACGTCTGTAACCCAGAGAGGAAGGCATAGACCAGGGTTTGCCACTTGTTACTAATGGACCGCTTTCGCTTCATCAAGTTTCATTAGTCATTCCATAAACGCGCGTCGGTGTCGGGACAATTCTTTTAGTGTATTTATAATTTTAATCTGTATTTGCATCGAGACAACGCGTCGACCAGCCCTGTCGACCGGCCCCGGATCGGGGTCCGTTGCTAAGGGCGCTTTAAGCGTGGGCGGGCGGTTGCCAGGCCGCCCACCCACCTACGTAGCCCAGGAAACCCAGAACGCTTCCCGCGCTTATTACATTTATGTCCATAATCTTTTTACGCGAAAACTGCTCAGTGCCGGTCAGTTAGTGTGTCGTGCATGTTTACAGAGAAAATATGCGCGCGCTTAAAAACTTTTTACAGCATCCGCTAAACTCATCTTGTCTGGCTTAAAATGGAAGATGGAACTTCAGATGGAAGAAAATATCCTATATTCGAATAGTTTTTATGCAAATATGGGCCTAAGTAGATACTTTGTACTAAGAACACACCCATAAATAAGGACTTATAGCATTTATCTATGATTAAGAATTTCCTTCGTAAAATGTATGTGGAAAATAGGTTTTCACTGACGGAGGTCTAATGACCGGGTAGCAACTTTACGACATTCGACCCTTTTTAGATATTCCTTTCATCGATGGTAGCAAATAATTAATGACGACACGAGTCTGTAATTATGAAACTTGCTTTTAATTATTATCCCTCGAGAATTTTTACCACCTACATGTTTGATTTTGTTTTAATTGTACGATAATGTATGCTGGTACAAAAATTTTACAACACCACTTGAAAAAATATTTTTAACTTCAAAAATTGACATTGACATACAGACAGAACAGATTTTATTCTGCCGTGTTTAAAAACAAAACGTTATTATATTTAGTTCCTTATATTCTTTTAACATATCTCAAATCAAGTATTGATTTACGAACCTGAGAGAAGATTAATGAAAAAAATATTTGTTTTGTCGTGGGACAGCGTAATTTTAGTGATTATCATTAGCAGTGTGCATTTATCAGTTTTATTGATAAAAATTAATTTAGTTTTAGCTAAATACTATTGTTATTTTTTATTTATTATTATATGTATTAAAAATGTAAACCGTTTATCAAGTAAGTGCTTAGTATTTGCTAAATCTACTCCGACTGAAAACATGTCCCAGGCACATATACATAATAATTGTATATTGTAATTATAATGTAATTGTATAAACAATATTAAATCTGTCTATTTATCTGAAAGGTCACCTTTCTAGCTTAAGTAGAAGTTGCCTACTTATAAATTAAAAATAAAGGCAAGAATGCCTATTAAACTTCGTACCGCCACAGAATCCGTTTATAGGATTATTGCACAATGCCATCTATTTTTAAAAAACACAACGTTCGCTAGCACAACGCCATCTATTTTAAACTTAAAATAAATATTATCTCACGGTAATGCATTACCGGGGTATCAAGTATGCTATATCTCAATTCAGGTCTTTGTCTATCTGTACGCTAAGTTTCATGTAAATCCGTTAAGCCCTTATTGCGTGATTAAGTAACAAACATCTTCACAAACTTTCACAGTTATAATATCAGTGGGCAGATCCAAATTTCTCGACACTTCGATAAAATAAGATAATGTTTGTTTGACTTATAACTATGTTTAAGTATTTAATTATACGGCAAATGCAACTAGATATGTAATTAATTTACGTATCGATTTCTGTTACCAAATTAAGCAAGAACCTGTGTTTCGGCAAGTTCCATACAATTTCAGATTGAATGAGGGTTTACTACTTAGTATACAGAAGCGACCCTGATTGGTATATTGTTCCGTATCTGTAACAGACGGGGAAAATCGAATCGTTGTTTGATACTCACCCGTAGGCGGGAGACGCGACCAGCAAATAAGAACGGTTTTGCGTAATGTGCTTTCGTGGAAAATGCTTATTTCATTCGCTAGCTTGAAAATATCACAGACGCTCAAAAATAATGACCGGAAAACACACCTGGGGATTTTTTTTTTTATATCGAATTTGTAGTGTTAAAGTAGGTATAGTCCGCACAGATCTTTTTGGCGGTAATGTGAACATATTCCCAGTCTTTACAGTGTTTGTGTGAGTAATTGAGGTAGTGTGAATTACTATTTGTCAATTACTAAAGTAGTCAGTTGCTCAAACATACACTGTAAAGACAGTAAGCGATGTGCAAACGATCTGTGACTATGTTCACGCTACCGCCAAAAAGATCAGTGCGGACTATAATGACGAAAAAATAAATAATTGTATTCTCTTTTTCTAATTCACTCAGAACGGTGAAAATGAAAATAAATTAAACTTTGTTTTTACGTTGCGTTGCGTGAAGAATGGCAGTTGCAGTGGCCAGTATTTTAAAATTAAATTGTTTTTTTTTTCGTGGCCAACATTTTGTTCTTAAAAAATGGCATAAGTAAGTAGTGCAGGTAATAGGTGCGCTAGTTTTAATAGTCGGTGCATGAACGCATGCCTGGTTCGGGTACTTTTTTCTTGCTCTTTGCTAATACATTCCCGAAGTGATCGAACTTTATTATGACTGTCTTGAGGCGTCCTGAGACCAGACCTGTGAAATCCCGTAAAATATATTTTATATAATTAAATATATCGTAGTTTTTATTTAACACTTTTTGTTGGACCCTATAAGTTAAAACAACCTTACAATTTCAGTCCAACCGTATTCAACGAGTCAACCTTATTATATTGCCAGCAGAATTACACACCAAGTTGACACACAAATGGTCGGACGCGATAAAACTTTGCTGTCCACGTGCAAGTTACGTTTATAATAACAGAGTCAGAGTTGGGCTAGCTAGATCGAAAGGGCAAAAGTTCCTCCCCTGTAATTGAATGTGAAAGGGGCATATGCCACCGCCACATTTCTTCCATAGAATTGAGCCCTGAAGTTTCATTGAGTGAATATTTTATCACGAAAATATGAAAAAAACTGTTACCTAGTTTATGTAAAAAGTTCACACAAACCTGTAGGTAAGTTTTAATACTGTTTATATTTAATATTTTGCCGTTCTTAGAAAAAAAAGTTGTGAAAAAACAGTTGAGCACACTCATGTTATCGAGGCTACATAAAAAACTCATATACGCACTTATTTTGGATAAGAAAAATCTTAGAAAAAACTCATAGAACAAATGTAATTGCCAAAAGTAAAGTCTGATTGGGATGTCGAAGGAATTATTATTGTGTAGTTTTGAAATAAACCTAAACAATTTTTTTAGCCTATGTCTACTGCAATCATTTTGGGTGGTTTGAAAGACAGCAAAATTAACGTACCTGACAATAGCTATTGAATACGCTAGTTCGTTTTTTTTTTAAAAAGAAAGACAAACAAAAAAGATTTCTGAACTCGAAACAAGATTTATCAACTATTTTAAATTTTTATTATTATATTTTAATAGTCTAAATAAATGCAATTTTTCATTTTACACAACCGCGGCTTTCAAACCACCCAGAAATGAGCGTGTATACGTCTTACAGCAGGGCAAAGGCATTCTCTCCGAGAAAGAGTACAGGGCTTCATTTCCACGCGCGCCTACCGCGGATTGGCAATTTCGATGAGGTCTGAACACCTCAGGTACTCAGCTTTCCTCATCATGTTTTCCTTCGCAGTTAGCGCAGTTAACGAGCGAGTGGTATTTCTACTATATCTTCACAAATAGTTATAAATATTTACTAATATAGAGTAATTCGTAGTGGCATTTTTAACCAGATAGTATTTCGTTGTTACATTCCGGAAGGGGTTTTACTGTTAATATTGAATTCGAAGACTGCCCTGTGGACTCGATAAACCGTGGGACAAAGCGACTTGCAGAATAACAAATGAAAAAAGTGGAATTATGAAAGAAATTATTCAGTAACTGTATGTACATTGTGAAGTTAACATCAAATAATAACACTGATCATCACAAACTCTGATAGGTGATCGTGTTTCGACTACCTACCCTTATTACGAAATATCTTTTTATTCACTACCCCTGATAAATAGAAAGAACACTAAAAAAAGTTCGTGTGGCACATCATCATCAGCCATTTGACGCCCACTGCAGGACATAGGTCTCCTATATGGTTTTCTAACCATGAAGGGGTTTGCCATAATCGCCACGCTCGGCAGGCGGGTTGGCGATCGCAGTATGCGGTTGGAATCTCAGAAAAACGTTGCTGCCCGTCTCCTGGTAATGCAGTTTCTTAGTCGCCTTATATGACATCCACGGAAGGAAATGGAGTGACGCTATTCTTAATCCGGCACCACACGGAAATGTCGGACATGTGGCACGACAAAGCTTAAATTTTGTTAACCAATCTACCTAATTTTACATAAACACCTACGCCTTTAAGTACTTTCTTAGATTTTTAGATAGACTGAATTTGTAGCTTTGTCATCCTGGGAAAGGACATAATTAAGCTACATTTTGTTTAAAAAAAACTCCTCCCATGCGAACGAAGTTGGGAGTTTAGCTAATCTTTTACATCTATCTGTTTACATAAAACAAAAAAAGTCGGGTTAATTACGCCATTTGTAACTCAAGAACGGGTGGATCTTTGTAATCTTTCGTTTGTTAGATTGGTCTCCGCCCCGAATAGCAGGTAAAACCAATATAGCCGTATCTCCTTGCTAAATTATAATTATGAAGTTACTTTCTCACTTGTCTATAGTTTCTGCTTGTCGTTTTTCGTGGTGTCCTAGTCGAGAGTGACGTGTGTGCGGCGGTGGAAAGCGGACTTGTAGGACGACCATAAGCATGTGAGTTCTGGGACCCGACTTATGTGGTACGTAGCATCAGTGTTAGTGTGACTTTTTAAAAATACTTCGATTACCTCGTTGGTCTAGCCGTTAAGGCGCTTAGCTACCAAATATTAGGTCGTGGGCTTGATTTCCACTGGGGGCCGCCGTACATTTGTACAGATGACCTCAGTCTGGGTGTACTTTAATGTTTCTAACGACCTTGCTTGGTTACCATAGCACATGGTATCCTAGTTTGGGACCAGGTCAAGTGCTCGTATTGTGTGGAACCTATTTAGGGCAAGTACAATTTGGGCAAGTACAGGCATCAGTGAAATTTCGAGCCTCTTTACAAATACAGAGAAGTTTGTAAAGAGGCTCTGATGCCTGCACTTGTCCATTAGCTCAGTTGGGAGAGCGCTGGCACGGTTAGCCAGAGGTCGCGGGTTCAAGTCCCGGTATGGGTGGAATTTTTAGACTCTAAATAGGTTTTTAAAATATTGTTATCAGCACGGGTTAGTGCAACAAAAATAATATGGTTATTTATGATTATTATTTATTTTATAACTATGAATGTACGTACGTATCTAGATGCCTTTGTAAGTTAAAAGTCAAACAAATAAGGGCTTTATCTGCCAATTTTTGTAATCCAGTCAAAAAGACAAAATCTTGTAAATTATCCTCTATCCTGAGTCATCAGCATCAGCGCTCCACGTGTTTATCAAGTAATAAAGTGTTCTTTTCTTGGCCTAAATGATCTTCAATACCAATACTCGTAATAAGATGATTGTCAAACAAAGCAGGCTTTTGTTGAACTATTATATTATCTGCACCTCTTGCATGAATACCACAAAACGAAAGAGTATATAATAATATTTCCAGATAAACAATTTTAAATAAAAACTGACTTCGAAACACTACAGCAATAACTTAAATAATTAGAAGTATGTAGGTATTGTATACATGTAGGTATTGTAGAAGTATAATTTGGAGTCGGTGCACAAAATATATGTGCTGGTCATGAAACTCGGCACCGACAGTAGTGCTGTAGTGTTTCGAAGTCGGTTTTTATTATTTATTTAATTTTTTTTATTTTTAGTGGGGGAGCGGAAGAAAAATAAACAAGTCCCTTATAATCACAATTTATCCTACTTCATTCGTTGCTTCAAAATTTGATGTTCTCAATTTCAATCTCCGAAAGTATTCACCAGAACATCACTTGGGACTACTTTTACGCTATTTTATGAAACATACGGATATTACTAAAGGGTCGGCCCCATCGGGCCTTATTTACTGCTGTCCATTGAAGAGTTCCGATCTCCATCTCTGAAAGTCTTCATCAGATCTTCACCAAATTAAAATGGGACCAATAGTAAGTTATATCTATTTCAATAAAAAGAATTGTCAAAATCGGGTAAGATTTGTTAGAGTTATGCGAAAACATAGCAAAAAAATATACGCGTCGAATTGATTACCTCCTTTTTGTTTGAAGTCGGTTAAAAATTCACAGAAAATAGAAAGCATACTAAAACAAACATAACGATTTCTCTTCTATCCAAAAGCTAACTTTTTATTTTAATTACCTTTAACTAATTTTATTTTATTCACTATAAAAACAAAATTTTTCCTTCTCGCTACAACTCGACCCGAAGATATCGGATAACACTGTACATTGAAATTCAAAAAACAGAATGTAAATTCTTTACGTTACATCTCTGATTTTGATGGCTGTGCCAGCCAGCTACCAGTCATGTCCAAAGAGGTATCGTTACAGTACCAAGGACCGCCGATTGTGTACCATCACTTAGATGTGAGAAGTCAAAAGTAATTACTTTTTTCTGGCTGTGCGATAAAATGTTCTTTATCTATCTACATGCGTGCATGCGTGCACTACTTAATTGCGTTGCAATTACGGTCAATTTTGTAACAAAATCGTAAAGGTCGGTCAGTTGTTGATTAAACGACCGTTTGGATCGTTCCAAACTAGGAATGTCCTTACAAGAGACTGGCAAGAAAATGCGTATATCACTTGGAGTTTAGAGGCTTAGGCAGTAAGCACTATGCAAAGCCATACTTCTGTTTGTAAACATTTACTTTCTGCGAAAGGTCTGTGATAAAATGAGACCTCGGGACCTGTGTTTACTATAAATGATTACTGTATTAGCTTCTCGACTTCTAGAAACAGAAGACTGTTACTAGAACCTGTATTTAGCGAATACCTATTTAAATTATACTATAGTGTTTCCTTGGAACGAATGGTTCAAAAAGTAGAGGCAAATAATTTCACACAATACTTAATTCGTATTTTTCGCAGCAGTACAATACTTATTTCATCACGAATATTCACGAATCTTACAGTTGCCCTGAACAACAAGATGTGGTACCAAATGCGTAATCGCTGGTTGCCTGGCAACGCGCCGCAAGATGGCGTGCGTGGCGAAGGAGGGGTAGGATGGGCGGGGGCGAGGTCCCTGTCACTTCCCATTGAACAAAACAACGGCCAAGTGCAAATCGGACTCACGCACCGAGAGTTCCGTACCAAGACACAGTATATATTTGTGGTAAGTACTAATTACCAAACATGTGTTTTCATTCATTCACTTTGGGATCCTTAGAAGGCGTCCGAGTTGTACTTCACCAGTTTTAATAATTTAACTTTGGCCTTTGCATCTACTTAATGACATGATTTATACAGGGTCCAGTAGCACCTTCACTCACACTAGATGGGTGAATGGACCACTTGGACGCTGCAGTGTTTTTTGTTGACATTGTTTTTTAGATGGAGTAGGCTTGCCCAGCAACTATACCATCCTGACAGCTTAGTCAGCCTAGCCCACGGGAAAGACAAGTCAATACGTGCGGAGCCAACCAAGCCGCGGGTTTTCTCACGATGTTTTCCTTCACAGTTAGCGTGTGGTATTGCTACTACAAATTTGCAGTAGAACGTAAGCGGTGGCAGCCCAGTGGGTAGAACAATGGACTCGGAAGCGAGACCCAAGATCGATTCTAACGGGCATATACCTATGACTTTGATTATTCAGTGTTCACAAACCTCAGCGCTTTAAATTGCCAAGACGCGGTGCACACGCTTGCTAATTAAGCTTCTCCTGTGCCCTGTAGTGGGACGTATATAGGCTATATAAAAGTGTTACAAAATTACCATACTAATGCAGCCTATAAACGTCCCGCTGTAGGAGGGCCTTCTCTCAGAGAGAGAAGATTCCCACATCTATTCGTAAATTGGAATAAATTTAAGCAGAAACATTCTCTGGTTTGTGAATACCTTAGTAAAATTTCCTTCAGCGAAAATATTCTCGGTGACCGCCCTTCTCTACAGAGGCTCAGTAATAGTCTCCTGTTGACTCTAAAAAAGCGCTCGCGCTTGTCCTTCGACGGGCGAAAAGCGGATTACGTCACAGTGACTACCGAACGAAAGCGAATCTAATGTGACCGAGAATTCGAATGATCTAAGCATCACAGCTCGAACGTTGACCGACTGTCTCGTTAGCCATGACAGCGATGACAATTGACATGACGTCATGGACCGCACCATAGAATAATAAATCACAGAACCGCAATCTGGGCTCTCAAACTGACACCATCAAAATAGTATTCAAATTGCATTGTCAGTGTCGTTCTATTAATCCGCATGTTTGCGTGACTGCAGACGTTACGCATACACTCTTTGCATGAATGTGTGCATATTGCTTCGCTTTTGAATATAATTTTGTTCGAATCCCTCTGTCTTTGCGCAATATGTCTGTGACCGGCACACACGCAAACCATTATTGTGTGGTTTGTATGATCAGAAAATGTGCGCGTGTGTCAACACAAGTGTAGGTGCTTGTAAGGTTACATCGGTTACGTTTATTGTCAAGATCGCGTATTTGTTATAGGATTGATGATGTTGGTTAATTAAAATGCCTTTGTGGAGGGAGTTGTAAAATGTTTCATTAATTCCTTATTACGGTTTTCACTGGTATTCCACTTATGCAAATTCAATGAAAACATTTTTTGCCAAACGAGGCAAAGAAAAATTAGGTGATAATGTTAGATAATCTAAACATAAGGCATCATATATAATCACTAATACATTTCGAGAGAAATGTTTCTTTGATTAAGGTATAAAAAGAAATTTATTCATCACCACAGGGGGAAATAAAAACATATAATCGTTGATATGTAGGTAGATGAGTCAATGAAACCTCAGCTATAGATTAACTACAAACCTGAGCGGTCAACCAAACTAATTAACACACACTATACAAGCGGACGCTTACTTGATTTGTATTGTAAATAAGGACCGATCTAGCAAACAGTATGCTTAAAGGGTTATTTCCATTGGTTATTTCTGAAGGCGCAATTTCTGAAATTTCTAAAAAATGGCTTTTATACTTTGGAATTGAAGAAGAAGAAGAAAGACATATATTATACCAACAAGATACGTCACAGAAACAAAATAAGCACATTAGTAACATAATATGCACAACAACAGAATGAAAACTAAATACACAACAGACAAAACGAATAAATAAAACAGGACCATGGATGTAGCCTGTGGTGTATCTACGTTGCCACAAAAGGCAGCTGACTCAGCTTTGTGCTGAGGAAGTGATCCCTCAGCGCTGATTTTCAGTCAGTGCCTACGGTAACCCATAATTGTACTACGGAGTGCGTGCCGTGGTTGGGTTGTTTGATAGACAATACTTAACACCTCGTATTAAATCGTGTAGACGTTCTTCTATATAGGACAATAACTTGCATTCGTAGAACGCGTAAAACGGTTCTTAAATAAAACCTAGATGTTTAGAAAAATAAAAATCTGAGAACAGAATAAAAGTTTTTGCCTAACAAAATCTCTAATTGGGGTGTTTCAAAAATTGCGCATTTAAGAATTTACCCTGAATAATTGTAGCCGAAATGTGTTCAATACAAATATTGGCTATAAAGGCTGATGTGCTGTTCCGAGTAACAGCACATCAGTAGCATTTGGTCTCTCCAAGTCGCACGCACCACCTCGTATCGTTTCTAAGAAGAATACATCTATATAATGCTACTGGCGAGATTCTACTATTGGCTTTAAGAGACTAAGGGCCAGTTTCTGTATTGAAAATTTCGCTATGTAAATAGTTAACTGTAGTGCTGTCTCTACGAATTTTTCAGAAAAGAGCGTGACAGAACGTTCCTTAAGTATTTACTTAGTGTAATTCTCAATTCAGAAACCGGCCCTAAGGCTGACTTGCGCCGCTACTCGAGTGTCACTTATGTCGCTATCTAAATCGATTTCTGTATGAAGTATTTTAGTTGAATGCTGTTTGAGCCACATTCGGGAAAGTGGTGCAAGTCGGCCAAAATTACATTCATCATCATCATCATCAGCCCCTAGACGCCCACTGCAGGACATAAGCCTCCCTCTTGGTTTTCATAAGCATGAGGGTTTTTGCCATAATCGCCACGCTTGGCAGGCGGGTTGGCGATCGCAGTATGATCGGTAATTGATTTCCTTAGTCGCCTTCTACGACATCCACGGGAGGAAATGGAGTGAAGCTATTCTTAATCCGGCGCCACACGGCAATTACATTGTTGTAATATAAGTTAAAGCTGATGATTCTCCAAACCGAATAAATAAAATAAATAAATAAAGATCGAGGTTCTGTGTACGGTTCTTTTAAAGCCGGAACAAGCAAAAATAACAGTGGTAATAATAACAGTCATTAGTGGGTTATTTGTGATATCAATATTTTTTACCAGACTCAAAGACACACTCGATACGATAAAAAAACCGGCCAAGTGCGGGTAAGATTCGCGCACGAACGGTTCCGTATTATCTATACAAAATTAGACACAAAGATCGATAAAAAACGGCAAAAAATTACGTTTGTTGTATGGAAGCCCGTCTATTTGTTAACTGTTTACTTTATTTTAATTAAATTATTTATTTTTAAATTGATTTTATCACAAAATATTCTGTGAACATTTCAAGCGTCTACCTGTTGCCGTTATTAATATCGAGCAAAAAACGGCAAAAAAATACGTTTGTTGTATGGGAGCCCCCTTTAAATATTTATTTTATTTTGTTTTTAGTATTTGTGAAAATTGCAACTGCCTAGCTTCTACAGTTCATGAGATACAGCCTGGTGACAGACAGACAGACAGACAGACTGACAGTGAAGTCTTAGTAATAGGGTCCCGTTTGGCACCCTTCGGGTACGGAGCCCTAAGTACATGAAAACGTGCTATGTGAAATAAAACATCTGCAACGGAGTTGAAAAATTCAAACGTTTCACTAATTTATAGACAGAAGTCTTTGACAGTTGATAAGGGGTACTTTGTATGTTAGTGTCAACCTTATAATGTCAAACTTTCTTCCTATCTGTTTTCTTTCTGTTATTTGACTACTGCGTGAGGTGATATTGTGAAGTTATGGTCGCAATACCACTCGCTAACTATGAAGGAAAACATCGTGAGGAAACCTAAGTGTCTGAGGTGTTCACATAACTCAGCGCTTCAAATTACCAATCCGCGGTGGGCACGAGTGATAGTAAAGCCCATATTATATCTCTGAGAGAGCCTGTGCCCTACAGTGGGACGTTTATAGGCTGCATTATTATGAGGTAATCATAAAAAAAAACATTGTCTTTTCAGTGAAATATTTAAAAATAATCAGTAACATAATTACGATTTCTTAACTGTTTCGATATTGTTCGTTCCAATACTTATGTCACTTTAAACACTAATTCAACACCAGGATTTTCTGTGCTGTCTCTTCCGAAAAGGGTTCTGTAAGCTTTTATATCTAAATATTGACACGAGAAATAACATACAATAATAATTATACAGAGTACTTTTATCGTTATTTATGAAAAGATTTGATCAATATTTTCATCAGATTCATAGTCGTAAAAAAAGAACATGATTCTTATCACGAATTTTATTTTCTGAGGTATGTGAACGCCTCAGACACTCAGGTTTCCTCACGACGTTTTCCAAACGAAAACAAAATAAATTTTATTGAATACAGAATAACATTTTACTGTGATACGAAGGCGGCGGTGGTAACCTTGTGGGTAGAACGTTGGATTCGGAAGCGAGAGATTCGATTCCCAGTGCGGGCATGTACCTATGACTTTGTTTTCTAAGTTATGTACATTTGTGAAGTTATAGTAGCAATATCACTCGCTAACGGTGGAGGAAAACATCGTGAGGAAACCTGAGTGTCAGAGCTATTCACATAACTCAGCGCTTGAAATCGCCAATCCGCGGTGGGCACGCGTGGTGATTAAACCCATACTCTCTCCCTGAGAAGGCCTGTGCCCTACAGTGGGACATATATAGGCTGCTTATGCTTATGCTAGTTATGCACAGAAAATCCTGAGCGATTCCAATCATCTACCTGTCAATGTCCATACTAATTTGACAGTTAAACGATTGGAATCGCTCAGGATCTGGTGCGCGTAATATAGGAGCAGATCGGAAAACGGGCGTTGTGTAATTCACAATTCGTATTTTCGACCTGCACATTTTTCACGAGTACTTTTTCCTGTAAGTACCAACCTAATGCACTTTTGCTAGTTCACATTTGTGCCGGCTAGCCAGTCATTGTAAATATTTTAGGCCCTACACCCTGATACCAGGACCCTTTCTTTGAAATGTCAACGGCATCAATCGCTTACGAATTTATAGCGCCGACCTGAAGTATCGCTATTAGGGACGACATCCAGGGGCCTGTTTCATAAAACTACATTGCATAGTTTATTATGACATAGCAGTAGTGAGCCAAGTAGTTTATGTTCGATTCTCGCGTTTATGACGTACCTACGCAACAAAAGCCAATGTAGAAATTTTCACTTGATTATGGGCAGTTACTTAACAAATTTCTCAGATTAAGAATCTCAATGTAATAAATAGTTTTCGCATGCTCCATTTGTGATTTTTGTCTGTGCGTAGCACTTAAACCAGGCCTTATATTACGCGCACCAAATCCTGTCGGAATCCTGACGTTTGCGATATCAATTAGTATGGAATTGACAGCTAGACGCTAACGTCTAGCTGCAAAATTGCGCAACAAATCCTGACGAATTCCTAAGAATCCTTATCTTTAGCGCATTATTAGGCATCGAGGGAAAGGTGGCCACGGGCAGGAAGGAGTGGATAACTAAAAATAAGGCCCTTGAACAGCAGTGAGACACAATCTAAGCTACATTAAAAAAAATGGCACCTGGCCGAGAGGTTTTGTAGACGTTCAACGTTGAATTTCTCCAATTCGTCCATTTTCTCCGGTAAACTAAAACACATAGGTACTTAAGGCTGTTTTAAAGCCTCCTCAAGGAAACTCGTTCCTTTTGTTCCAGTCGATGAGACGATAGCGCGGTGTCAAGACAGCTATTGTGGATCGATATGCTAAGCGTAACCTCAGCGCGTCCCGTCTGTTCTCATGCTAATCGTGCGCAATGGCGTCAGGGCAGATTAGTATCGACATCTCGGTTGCCATGACACTTGTTCAGTTGAGACTGGAGTTGATAGGATTCAAAAGACACCACGCGTGGCTACCGTAGATTAGCGTTAGCAAACGCGGAGGTCTGTGAACACCTCAGACAAAGGTTTGTTCACGATATTTTTCGCTAAGTAAAGGGTTAACTGTAGTGCTGTCTCTTCAAATTTGTCAGAAAAGAGCGTGACAGAACGTTAATTAAGTATTTACTTAGTTAATTTCTCAATTCAGAAACCGGCACTTACAAAAGCCTCAGAGGCGGAAGTTTCATTTTCTTTCAAGTTTTTTGTTTGTCAATAAACATTGAATTTGTATTTATGAATGTAGGTATGTTATTTCACTTGCTGGTGCTGTTGGATTCTTTGAAACGCCTTAATTAGTTTGAAAGGGTAGAAATGTTGAGCATTTTCCCGGAAATCACAGCATCAGATCGCCTTTGGCTAATCCTACTTTGAGGATTTTTTCTAGAAATAAAGTTAGGTAAAGTAAAAATGTTTTATTGCCAAATGAATTATGTTACATGAATGTGGGTAATTAATTAAATCCCAAAACTTGTTGAATATTTTATTTAAAAAAATATCTAATCTAATGTATAAGAATCTCGTGTCACAGTTTTTATTATTAAACTCCTCCAAAACGGCTTCACAGATTTTTAAGATTTTTTTTCTGTATATTTGGTAGGTCTGAGAATAGGTCGTAGGCTAATTAATATGGCAAAACAACGTTTTCCGAGTCAAAAATTTTATTTACTATATTGCAGAAGCTGTGACTTAATGATTGTTACAAATTAAACAATTCTATTTCAAGCAAGATCTAGTTTGTTATACAACAAATGGACAAAAAAATCCATAAGTACCTACTTAGTTTAATAACGCTTGCCTTGCATCTTAAGAACTCATGCGTTCGATTCTAGAATGTACCAATTGACTTCGTCGTCTAAGTAGCAATGCGGCTCGCCAACTATGAAGGAAACCATAGTGTGTTCGAGCTGTTCACATACAACAGCGGTTAAAATAGCAAAACCGCGGAGGGCTAGTGTGGCTATTAATCCCCCACTCTTTCTCTCGAGGGAAGGTTCGGATCATGCAGTGGAACGAACGAAGGCTACTGCTAATATTGAAGAAGAAGAGGAGGAAGAGAAGACAATCACACACACAAAGATACCATGAAATCAACATAATAATGAAATAAATTATACAGACAATAATAGATAGAAAGACATTTAGAAAAAATCCTTACATACATACATAAGCAGCCTATATACGTCCCACTGTAGGGCACTGGCCTTCTTTCAGGGAGAGAGTATAGGCTTAATCACCACGCTTGCTGGTATAACTTGGGTCTTGGGTCTCTCGCTTTCGAATCCAAAGTTCTACCCACTAGGCAACCACCGCTCTTCATTACAAAATAAATAAAAAACAAAATGGTCGCGGTGTGCTAAGGGTTTGAGCTCTCAGCGCCGGTTTTCAGTCGGGCAGCGCCAGATGTCTGACAAGCGTTTCAGCGCGCGGCACTGTTTGTCTTCATCATCATCATCAGCCATTTGACGCCCCCTGTTTGTCTTAGTTGTATATGAATATAAAACAAGTATATGTTGCAAGCAATACGTCTCCTCCGTGGGCCCGTTTATTATTCGCTTGAATGAAAGAGGCGCCAATCGCGCAAACTTAAAGAAGACAAACACATAAAAAGACATGAAACAAAAAAAATTCAAAGACTTCCAGAGAAGCATTCGGCGTGGCTCGTGTATTTTCACATGTAAAATAGAGTGGTGTAACGCTAGCTTGCGTGAACAAAGGGCACCGAGACCTCAATTACACTAAGTCCGTAGAAAACGAAAATATGTAAAGAAAAAGGTGTTCACGTTTAACATTTTAAAATACAGAAAAAAACATGCAACATGCAATACCAGTATCCACCAAAAGTTTTGTCAAGAATATAGAATAAATATGTAAAAAAAACCGTAAAATACGTAGAAAAATTTAACCATCAAAAAACCGTAACCGAACAAACCACACCGGAAAACATCTGAACCAAAGGACGCCACGCAGTCCATAGTTGTTCAGATGGACGACCGTGCCGGCACGGAATGCCACACTAATGAAATTGGGCGAAGCGTTTTTCTCTTGCGTATTGTAAGTAACAATAAGGGCTATATACGTGGCCAACATTGTATATTGTTATTGCTACCAGACATTCAAAAACAGAATGTAAATTATTTAAGGTAGGTACATATTTCATGTATACTCTCTTCATCTTTTAGTTATATCCCTCCCAAGGTTGTCTGGAGGTGATCGCTTTTAGCGATGAGGCCGCCAATTTTATACGGAAAAACTTAGATCTGTAAGGCTTTGAATGTAATTTTTTGTCAAGTGTATCCAATAAAGGGTGCTAACCTAATTAATCACGTTAAAATGTTTTTTTTTTTTCAGATTTCTATCACGCTTCTGTTGGTGTCTACCAACTTTACCAGCGGTTGTTACAGTCGACAGCACATCAACCTTTACTCAGTTAACTCATTGAGCCACGCTTCTATATAGACCGGCCACTTTCAATAAAAGTATGTTATTATAATTCTTTGGGATGTAAATAAATAGAAAAGATAGAATTTTACTGCTGTAACTTTCAGGTTTTCAGCTTATAGGGTGGTTAGTTACGGTGACCACCGTGACATAGGTAGCAATAAAACTTCCAAAAACTAAGTAACTATTTTAATTGACCAAAAACACTTTTAAACTAATGAAAGTTACAATTACATTATTTCATATCATGAAAGTCATTGAAACATGTTTTTCCCTTTCATAAGGTCAAAGTTGTACTTTGCAAGTTTCACAAATATAAATTGTTCGCACTGGGTTACCCTTAGTGCTACGTTTAGCACACCTTCTGGATGTGCTCCGTATGGGTTTATGTTTACTCTGCTGCATTCGGATCTCAACTGGGACCACTGGCTTATGATTTTGTATGGCGGCTGGAGTTGGAGAGCTGCGAGGGGTACTGCTCAATGATAAAGCTCTTTTCCGCCCTGCTAGAACAGCTGGAGCCAGGATCCCTTGATAAACTATTCTTCTGAACATTTTCAAGTTCATGGCCTCCAAATCCTTATTTGGCAGAGCTTGCAGATCTTTGTCTCGTATGTACGCATTGATCACAGAACAGTCCAAAAAGTGAAAGAATATTCTATGTCACCATTTTCTTGATCTGCGATCAATGCTGTAATAACTTTTGATTTCATAATAGTTGCTGACTCTGTAATCATATTCGCCTCGTTGCTATTGTTTGTCGTCTTTCAAGGCAGGAAGATATTTTCTGGTAGAATTTACTGTCCCACAAGCTAATATAGACTACTGGTACAGGTCTCTTTGTAACTGATAACCGTTGAAATAATTATCAAAATATACCTTGTGGTTTTTTCCTTGTAAGCCTTCACAAAACTGCCTGACTACTTTGCCACCTAAATTGGTCTGGACTTTACCACCATCTTTGCCTGCATAGAGGTCAAAGTCGAGACAATAGCCAGTAGATGCACATTTCATCCATACTTTGTAGCCTCTCTTCATAGGCTTCTTAGGCATGTATTGTTTTAGGGAGCTTCTTACAGTAAACTTTACCATGCTTTCGTCAATAGCCACCTTTTCCGTGCATGTGTAATGTTCCTAAAATTTTTGTTTCATGTGTAATTTATCAAACTGAGCACTACCACGTTGAGGCATCAATGAGTTGTCATCTTCAGAGTCACCTCCACAGAAGCTGTCTCCGTCTGGTATATCTTCATATAACACCTCCTGTATTTCTTGGTCTTTCAGGCTCCGTTGTGCCATCTTAGGATAAAACACAGGAGTAAATAAAAAGCGAAAACGTAATCGACGTATCTGTTATTTTATACTGAAGTTATATCTCTAGTGTCACAGTGGTCACCAGCACAAACCACCTTAAAATTCGTCGTCTATAGAAACCATAATACATTTTACCGCAACAAACATGTCATAACTCATTGAACACTATCGTAATAAAGACAATAATAGAAATAAAATACATTGTACTTACGTTCCCTGCTACAATACAAATTTTCAAAGTTTGACGTGCGGAAGGTGGAGAAAACTGCAACTTTTGACTAAAAAATTACCGACCATAGAGTACGTAGAGCAATAAAGCTACCTTACCGACATGTAATAATCCTTTGTGGAGCTCGTAGTTTAGGTCGTAGCTCAAAGATGGCGATAATAAAAATTTTATCGAGCTAAAAGTTGGTGGATAGCGTTGCTTACCACCATGGCTCAATCAGTTAAGTTACGGGCGACTTTGAAACAAAAATGAAAAAGTTGACCTGTCGACTCTACAGTGACGGGGCGAGACTGGGAAATGCGATGCGGGACAAGGGAAGCGAGGCGCGAAGAATATATCCGACGTATATTAACAATGTAACAATACTTCCAGGCACACAAAATCAATACTCCTAATAGAAAGAAACCAACAGAGTGATAACACCAGAGTATTTCCTGTTTTCACCTCAAAAGGGAAATCGGAACCCTTACAGGGTTACTTTGTTGTCCGTCCGTCGGTCCGTCCGTCTGTGTATCTGTTAAGACCCTTTATCTCGGGAACGCGTGAAGGTATCAAGTTGAAATTCAAACTATGTACTCAAGTCTATAGTCCTTTGATTGAAGCTGTGAAAAAATCAAACTTCTCAGTTGAGGTAAAAAAAGATACGGCTGTTTATGCGGCAAAAAAAGTATATTTCGACACTCAAGGGAATCACAATTTACCGGAATCATAATTTATTTAATCACAATTTTGTTGACCTACCACTATGAAATCGTGGCAAGCCATATTGTCGTATAGAAGTACAGGAAAAATCTGAAAACCATACATTTGTAATTAAAAAAATTGTCTTTAAAGTTTGGGAATACGTAAGTATCTACCTACCTACAAATTTGTACGAAACCCTTGGTGGGCACTTTTTACGTTATTGGTAGTCTAACAAAGTATAAAATTACAATCGAACTACCATAGAGCTGCCGTCAAAACAAGTCAGTAGCGTTTTATGAGTTTAGTAGACTCGAGACACAGTTCATTCTTTCTCCGATCGCGAGATGTCGTAACGGGTGCTGTTTACCGGCCGCGCCGGTCTGACCCGAAACCCGGAGAAACTGTGTCAAGCAGTTTATTCAATCAGTGCAACAGTGAGCCTCTTGGCCACGCCAAAAGGACCCTTCATGCGACACCCTAAGACGCAATTCGGCCGCACCTCGTTATGGGATGCCAGTGTCCTTAGTTTCGCTATCTTGCCCTTCTTGGCTCGAGACGCAGAAAATCCGATAATGGGTCAGTACTGTCGGGCCGTACGCCTAGTAAAAATTGAGGCTATCCACGCGGTAGCTCCTTTAGAGTGGGTCATAAGAGCGATTCTCGAAAAAAAAATGTTTCTTCGCTAATACCCCCTCCGCTATCTTTACGTGCACTTTGTGCGGGACACTGAACAGCCGCGTCTAACGTAAATACCTAAGGCGCGGAGCTCACTGATCTGGCGTCTGGCTCGGGCATAGCGCGGACATCATTCTGTTTCATTCAAATACCGTACCAAATACACGGTCATAAGTTCATTATTTAAACACAATCTTTCGTCGGACGCGCTATAGCACGCCATTTCGGCGCCCGCGCCGCACTGCAGTCAGTTCCTGGGCCTCGATTCTGTTAGTGCATTGTAGTATAATGACAGGTGCACTGTCGGGTGACGTGACGTGTTTTTTCATACCATTTAGCCTAGAAGGTTTGATACGTGTGCCCGCGTAGACTTAAAGCAGCAATGAAATAAAATCGCCACGTTCATGCAGTTGTCATGTTACTACAATGCATTAACAGAATCTAGGCCCAGGTCAGTTCGCAGTCAGTTCCTTCGCTCCACACCTTTAAATGAAATACCCGTGCCATGCCTGCGCCATGACCGCGGCAGGTCCGTGCCGTGCCAGATCAGTGGGCTCCGCGCCTTAGTCTGTTGACCTATAAATGTGGCTGAAATTTTGGCACGCTCCCGTATCTTTAACGCTTGAGTAGCGAAATGTATGACGCCTAAATCCAAGCGAACGTGGTATCTCAAGTAGGAAACAGATTACTGTGCCCCGCGAGCCGTGATCCCGATAAACCTCGCACCGCCGCCAGTGCTGTGTGGTACTTCGACTCAGCAAAATGTCACTGTGGTAAGTGTCAAGTTATAGCAGGCGATGGGTCGGTAATCAGATTCAGAAGATAATCAGTTAGGTACGTGGAAATCAATTTTAAAACGTTTTGTTATTTACTTGCTGCTTGTGTAAACATTATGGTGGCACACAATAACAAGCAAGCAGAACCGACATACAGCGTGTTATTGATATTTAAAAACCAATGAGAAAAAACATAATTGTCTAATGCACTTATTTTTTACTAGCTGTGCCCGCGACTCCGTTCGCGTACATTTCGATTTTTACGAAGCATTTGTATGGGGGCCACGTCTTATCATAACTAGAGCTAGAATTTAAATAGCCTATCCTGTGTCCCAGATGTCTATATGTTTTTATATCAAATTTCATCAAATTCGGATAATTGGTTTAAGAGTTATGGAGGAACATACATACATACACACATACAGAAAAAAATTCTAAAAATCGTGAAATTAGTTTCAGTATCATATATTGAGCCTATAAACACAATATCTCTGAAAACAAACTAACTTACTCCATGACCGACCCTTACAGATTTATTATTAGTATAGATACAATCTTGAGACTTAACACGGTCACTTTGTATGACAAATAAATTGAGAATTTACTACTTTTTTATTGTGTAGTTCGAGTTGAAGAAATGGTTTTCAGGTTTGGCGTCATTCGTATATAATATTGTAGATATTAGATAATTACCAAAAATGTCTTGTGTAGGATTAATTGTAGCGATAAGTTCCATGGGTAGTTCATATTAGATATTTAAGTCCCACAAGTGTGTAGAGTTGCACCAGATGAATTATTTTTTGCTTTATTTCTACTCCAAAAACTTTGGTTTTTCATAAAAAGTTATCTTTTGCACGGACTTATTATAGAGCAAACCCACTAAGATTGTAACGTTTTCTACGTTATAATATCAGTGCATTTGTTCCATGTACGTCACACATTTTCTCAGTTTATCTGAATTAAAATACCAACTTGTCGTTGTTTAGTAATTATCCGTGACTACAACGTGATGGGGTAGTCGGTCGGCGGCGTAATGAACTAAACAAAAAAAAAGAGCATCGTGTCGCGACGCCAACTTGTCGGCAACATTGAACGCGCAAAAAATATAAAATGGCCGCTCTCAAGGTCGCAGAAGCTGTCCTAGTCACGGAGACTGTTTTTTTTTTATCAAGCCTCGGGCTTTTGCAAAACTGGCCAGTCCCCGTACTCTCGATGCTATCTTGGCCAACTTGCGTTATGATTGAGTGGGTTTCTTCAGTCAATCAGTCCGTACTATCCCTAGGTATGCCACTACTTTCTGTCCTCGGCCATCCTCATCCAGCCGCTGTTAGCAATCTGCCTCAGAACGTCGGCATTATTTAATACTTTACTCCAAACATGACTTTAGTTTGCGATGCACTCTAAAGTTTCAAAACGTATAATGCTATTAAATTGTTTACTGAGTCATTATTTGTACATTATCTACCTGCCGATATAGCCCATGAAAGTCGCCCACTGTTTGACAAAAGCCTCTTTACCATCACGCTAGCTAGCATTCCCCGGTTTCCATTCTCTATTATATATTTTCTGACATTATTGGAATTAATTGTGGCGCAATTTTTAACACAATAACCTCCAGAGTAGAGGGGCTCTACAGATTCTGGGCAAGCTTCACCGATGTGCGGTCGATGTTTAAAATCAATGGATGCAATCCATTACTCATTGTAAAGCGAGGCGCCTCGGTGGATCCTAAGCCAGCGGAGCGTTGAACGTGAAATTGCAGTGCTTCATAATTTAATTTAAATTACAGCGGCATGAAGCCGGGTATTAAAAGTTGATATGTGGTCTCCCGCAAGAAATTACGCGCGCACCATCTTGGTTGCATGATGTGAAATTATCGGCCATCTCTTGAATATATGACTTTTATATTTTAATTTTATTGTTTTTGGCACACCTACTTCATGCCGGATGAATAATAAAAATTTAGGATAGGTAAATTTTTACTGTGTGTAATCTAACCAGTAACGTTGAGGACGACTTTGCGACAAAAATGTACAGGTTGCCCGGCGGTCGACTGTACTATGTTGCATACTCTACAAACTTATTTTATTTCACGCCCAATTTTTAAATTTGAATTGTTTTTTTTTTCGAAAATTAATAGCAACGAAGGGCTTCGGAACTAGTTCTTAAAACCAGTAACCTCTCTACAAATTGGAACTTGCGGAGATAAAAAAATATACAAAAAGAAACGACGTTCCTTGCAATCTCCTATCATTTGCTATGTAACTTAATGTCAGTGTAATAGGAGATGTTGTGGAATGGTACAAGTATTATGGATTTGCACCTGCTATATAGTCCAGTCGTGATCTTCAGAAGGCAGCACCTAAGTTGGGAATCTTCCAAAATTTCAAATTCCGAATTCTAAATTCGCCTGATGCGGCGCTGATTGGTGAGCCCTCGCTCCATAGGATTTCATACGAAGAATTCCAAACTTAGTGTTGTTTAGCTTATTAGGCATTATGCTCACATAGGTCCACCTCAAGTGACTATATTAACATTACTGATAGTTTAATATAACGGTTGATTTATTTTATTTCCAATATGTCAGGCGTGTTACCTGAACTTCAATTGTAATAGAATCACCTTTCCAAAATAGAAAATGTAGAGGCCGATTTAATGATATTGACAGCGCCATGTTAGTACAAAATTACAGTAAAACAGCTAACAGAAAACTGATAAAAACGCCACTTCCAGCACTTCGTTTCAGTGAAAATTTTATTTAATTTTCGAGCAGCGAGAAACTAAAAAAAAAGTACAAACAAAAAAAAAAGTTTCGAACCCATCACACCACTGACTTACCAACCGTCTCTATATCCACATAAATTCACAAAAGTAAAACTACAAATGCCTTTTCAGTCGCTTTAGAAAAGTTAGTTTATTATTTATAACAAAATAGGACCGACAGGGGTGGTGATAAATGAGTCGCTAACCGAAGGTTGACAAGGTCGACGTAACTGGAACCCATTTATAAAGCCTTTTTATAATTATGTAAACAAACACTGGTAAACTTGAAAAGGCCCTGAAGATTAATCTCGGGCCTGTAATTGTACAAAAAACTACGCACGTAGGTAACATGTTCAGGACATATTCATATCGTTTATTCGCCTGTTGAATCCGTGTGGCGCCGCATTAAGAATAGCGTCACTTCATTTCCTTCCGTGGATGTCGTAGAAGGCGACTAAGGAAATCAATTACCAGGAGACGGGCAGTAGCGTCTTCCTGAGATTCCAACCGTATACTGCGATCGCCGACCCGCCAGCCAAGCGTAGCGATTATGGCAAAATCCTTCATGGTTATGAAAACCAGTCCTGCAGTGAGCGTCAAATGGCTGATGATGATGATGCCTGTTTGTTTACACTGAATGGAAATAAGCCACTGAATGGAGATAAAATGTACCCGAAACCGGCGTGCGTGCATGCAACGACTGTTAAATGTTCATGAGATGTTAAATGAGATCTGTCAGGATCCTGGCAAGAGGCAGAGCCTGCTTATCTCTCCGGGATACATGCGTGAGTTTATGTTAATCTTATTTTATGTCGCAAGTAAGAGCGAGATAGCGCGAAGTTTTATCGCGTTACCGCGCTCAAGACAGTGGTCGTGCTCCGTGCAAGGATACAGAAAGAGATATGATATAATATATTTCTGATATATCTTTATGAAATGACAATCACTAAATGAATCGTCAGTATTTCGAAAAATCCGGCCAAGTTCGTGTCGGGCCACGCGAGTAAACGATCCGTAGAAAGAGGGGTTTTTTATCTGCTTTACTTAACTAACAACTTCATCAAAGTAATTTTCAATGGATTTTGTACAAAGTTTTCCTTTTATAAGTTGGTCGCCTATTACTCGTTAACTTGTAAAGCTTACTTAGCTGTGGTTTTCCTTTTATGTTCATTATAATATGCGCTACTGCCCTGAATTTTTTCACGTTTCTACAATCAACCGTTTCGCCAGAAGAGGAGAGGAGGAAAATTGCATCCCCAATTTAGGTTTAGGGGAGGTACCATATATTTTTTTAATTTTGTTCTACCACTTTGTCGGCATAGTAAATATTTATGCCAAATTTCAGCTCCCTAGTACTTATCGTCTATGTGCTAAGCCACGGACAGACAGTCAGACGGACGGACATGGCGAAACTATTTATAAGACTTTGGAACCCGAAAAAATACCCTTTGTTCTTGTTTAGATTTAGTCTCTGTGGCGTGATAAAGTCCAAGTCCATTCAGAAGCTACTTATAAATATGTTCATTATATTGTCCATTCTTCATTACATGTAATTGGTGAGATAACATATTTGTGGAAAATATTTACTGTTTTTATGTAAATATGCAAATTTTCAAAGTTATTACTAAGTCTAAAACGGAGATTATGCGAAGGATTTTTACTGTGTCACTTAATTGCCCAAGGACCGGTCCCTCGGGTTCAAGATCTAGCGTAGTCTTGTTACAACACTACCACAGTAGCTACGGACTGGTAAATAACTTTTGTAAGACCATTTCAGACATTCGTTTTAACATATACCGGATATTTTTTTTAATTAAAATTAAAGTGATAGCTGTGTGTGAGAAAGTGTTTGGTCACTTTCAGAATAAAATGTTAATAGTCAAGAAGTTGTTGTCGAAAAAATACGCCACATTGTGGATTTTTATTTCAAGGATGCTGGTGCGAATAAAATGTCACCTTTTGACATTTACAAAAAATCTATCTTAGAAACATTTTCCATTTGACCTACATTCGATATGTTTTAGTTGTATTGGCAGAAAAAAATACAAATAAGCATAAAAAAAAACTTTGATCTTTGTATCTACGTAATGAGATGATTTATGCAGCCTCCAGTGGCGCCTTCAGTCACATTAGATGGGCGAAGGGTTTTTTAGATGGAATAGACTTGCCCATAACCTATACCATCCTGACAGCTAAGCGGTGGTAGCCCACTGGGTAGAACAATGGACTCGAAAGCGAGAGACCCAGTTCGTTCGTTCCCAGTGCGGGCATGTACCTATGACTTTATTTATTTTCAAAGTTACGCACATCTACGAATTTGTAGTAGAAGAAAAACATCGTGAGGAAACCCGCGGCTTAGTTGGCTCAGCACATATTGACTTGTCTTTCCTTTAGGCTAGGCCGACTATTTAGCCTTATTTAGGGATAAGCATACAGATAAGTGTGATTAAATTTTATTATTAGATTAAGAACAGCATCACTCCATTGCCTTCCGTGGATATCGTAGAAGGCGACTAAGGAAATCAATTACCAGGAGACGGGCAGCAGCGTCTTCCTGACATTCCAATCGCATACTGCGATCGGCAACCCGCCTGCCAAGCGTGGCGATTATGGCAAAACCCCTCATGGTTATAAAAACCACGGAGGAGGCTTATGTCCCGCAGTGGGCGTCAAATGACTGATGATTACGATGATAATACAGATAAGTAGGTACTGATAAATACTATTACAACATTCAAGAATATAAAGAGGTGTACATTACCTTCTTATATCCCTAAAGGTGAGAGGTACTAGAAAAGAAGAATGAGCAACCCTGTCGGTATGGCACTTTAACCTCACTATGAATAAAAAAAGTTCATTTAAAAAGTGCTTATTCTTTGTGCTCGCATAAATTAAAGACTGTAATATTTTAACAAAGTAAAATTACGCACATGTCCCCAGTTTACTTAGGCTGTACAAGTGGCACTAAAACACTATCTGCGAGGCGATGCTCCCGCGCACCGCAAGCGGCGCCTGCGTCGCCGACTGAAACTCTATTTGAATTTACCGATAGGGTTGTCACTGTTTTGTTCTGCGTTTTCATTATTTCTAGTCACATTTTTTTTTAAATAAAAATCTTCCAAATTCTCGTCACTCTTGTCGTTTTGTCATTTGTTGAATGTTCAAACTACGGAACATCCCAATCTCGAGATACGAAATAATCATTGTAAGTACCTGCAATGTGCATGATAAGTGACAGTTTTTTATTGTTTTACGGCCACTAGACAGTATCTTGTGGCAGATAAATTTTATCTAGGTACCTAGATAAAACAAAATGCATGCGAAATAATAGTAGTATCCTGCATTTACAAAAAAGTGGTGTTTTGTGAGAGATTAATTTAATTTCAATTCATTTGGAAGCAGTGTATGCAATTTATAAATTTAGCACACAATTTTCGGCTTAGAGTTCTTAGTCACCACCAACCTTATTTTAAAAGGAACCTTTAATACCTTTTTAACCCCTTGCAATCTTTCATTACCCTCAACAAATTGTTTGCTTTGTTACAACCCTGCTAGTTTTTCTGCAGCTGTAAAAAAGGAGAGAAAATGCGAACCGCGTTCGGCGACTAACAGCTTGTGATAGAGACTCGACAGTATCTTCATTAAATTATCCATTAGCTTAATACCTATATGATGATGGAGGTGATAAGCGTATCGAGGGGTATTAAACGCAGTCTTGGTAATAAAACCTCTTAGGTTGGATATCTTACGTTATTTTCTTTCGCTCGCACATTGTAACACTTTCAATGAATGTAAAGGAATGAGCGTGCTTTGACAGTCAATGTCGATGGCGGTAAACAAATTACAGACTTTTCAGACGTATTTTAATTTTTATAAGCTATCGGTCTTATTTATAAAAAACACGATTCTTTAAAACACTCCTCAGAGGCAGTTTAAATAGTCTGTGGTAAAGCGAAAAACGTAACCACAGATTATTTAAACTGCTTCTGAGGAGTGTTTAGAGGAATCGTGTAGGACCGTTATTTTTTATAGAGAAACTAGGAGTAAGAAGATCATGATTTTTCTTGCTCATTTTCTTCCAAGTAATCCAAGTATACTTGTAGCTGTGCTGTGGTTTTAAGTAGTGGAAAAAAAACATACGTACCTATCTTCTTTCCTAAAATGTTTTTGTAAAAAGTGACATCATAAATCTCAATAACTGTGAAAGTTAATTTCAGGACCTACTAGTGGGCCTATCTTGGGGCCTGTAACCTAGGACTTTAATCGATTTCCGCAAAAAATGCCGTTTCAGCAAAAGATGCTTAATTTGGAATCAGTTGTAGAAACCTGAAGCAACAATAGGTAACATTTTTTTGTCCAGGAAACAAATTACAGGAAGCTCCGATGAAAAAAAGTAGAAGTGTCGTTCGGTAGCGATATTAAAAAAATGGATATTTCAAACTAAAGTAAAGCCAATTTAATAGGCCACATTTGACATGTGTCAGTCTTAGCTCCATAGTGACGTGACCTGCTAAAAACATCGATTAAATCGAATGAATCGATACGGACTTCATACATTTGTGAATCGAATGCAGTTATTGTGAAAAAGTACGTATAGGTACTGTAATTTTAATTGAGTTCCATTGAAAATCAAATCAAACTAACAATTATTAATCAAAATCCTGTCACATTATTCTCTAACCTAAATTTATAAAACAAAATAAGACACGTATATAATTCAACTAAGAAAAAATGCATTTATTCACTAGAACTAATAGAATTATAACGATTGTTGTCATCCGCTCTCAGAGATAAAATTAATTCTTCTTCGATAATGTTAAGTCTTTTGCCTTTTTTGCTATTAGCAGAAAAACAAGATTAAAAAAAAATGAAACGGATTTTGTTTCTATTCAATTATTTTTGTATTTTTTAGATTATTAAAAGAATAATATAATAACGTTTTTTACTTCTCATTCTATAAAAGTTTGTCTTTATGTGATACGTACTAGTTGTACAATCTACTAATAAAATAATCACAATGTGGAATCATGTATGGCTGACATGGCTGTACATTCCTGATGATTCCTTTGATTTTTACGGTAACATCCCTAGTTTTTAAAAACAAAAAGGGTTGACCGACATAACCTTGTGATGAAGTACAGTTTTTTAGGACAAACATTGTTTATTAAGTTTAGAATGGTTTATTAGTCAAAGTAAATTTTAATAATGCCTTCTTTTGACATTATTACAATAAATATGTATTATTAACTGAATAAAATTAAGCAATTGTGCAGTTCTAACTTTGAAAAAATAAATAATATTGTGTGCCCTGCGTTACAAGGTTATGTTGATGAATTTTGATGAAGTGTCAAATGTGGCCTATTAAATTGGCTTTACTTTAATGTGTAGTCCAGCTAGCGTTGAGACAAACTGCGACCTCGTCAATGAAAATTACGTAATTGCTCCGTCAATGATATCATCTCGGGCAAGTAAGTAGTTTCGAAGGCATCACAGCTTGGTTTCAAAACATATAAATGTTGAAGATAGTTAGATATATACAAACAAGCTTACTCCAATCCTCCCTCTACCACAAAGTTCAAGCTTTTTGAAAGTAAAAGTGAACTACATTTATTGCCAAAAACACACTTTGTACATAAATATAGACATAAGCTTAAATAATAAAAAAATTAAAAAATAATAATTTTTTCTCACGAAAACAAATTTCAATAGAGAATGATATACCTACTTTGAAATCCGTATATCAATCTATAATCAATCTATGGTCGTGGAGTTTTCTAGATTTTATCTCAAGGTGAGATCACTCACATGTAACTTACCTTCGCAACGTCATCAATCTTCTTCTAACGCCAAAATAAATTTGCGATGCGCAAAGTGGAGTTTGCTGTAAATTCACGACCAACCTTTATTTGTTTAACTCCCGGTTTCTGGTACGCTAACAATCTGTTAAGGCTTTTCTTACGACAAGCATGCTGTCTCGCTGGCACAATTTGAGTACACTTCTGAAGGTTTAATGGATAATTTAATAGCGGATACTCAAGGCATATTTTCTCATCCTGTACTAAGTTTTTGATTAAGGCAGTTTGATTTCAAAATTAATCATTTTAGGAACAATTTTATTTTTTGGTTACACACAAGAAAACAAAAATGTAATCTAATTATTCCTAATTTAATTATGCATTAGACTACAGTTTTTAAAAGGTACCTCATTTTATAATAAACATTAAAATTTAAAAGTGCGCGAGTGAGACAGCACTTGCTCCACATAAGAACAGCCTTAATCTATTGTAAAGCAGTGTCTGTTGTTTCTTTTTTGTGTGCACACTGAGAGTCTGAGGGTTAGACAGTGACAAAAAGTGTTTTGGTAAAGGGCATAATAAAAAGTATCCTTAACCACCGTGTCAGCTAAGGTGTGTTAGGATCTTGGCAAATGGAAAATCTTGGCTACTGCCTACTCGTAATGCAGGTGTTAGTTTGTGTTTGTACTAAAATAATAAAGGAAATGGGCGTAATAGTTAGATAAACCATGTTTTGCGTTGCAAACATTGTGTAAACCCTTATTTACTGTCACAGTTAAGTATAATTATGTTAGTGAAGGAGTGACTTCCACAGTTATATTCCTGCAATATTCGCCTGCGATGACAGCTGTCAAACGTCCTTTACGTCGACGTAGGTATATTTAATTTCACTTAACTTTTGTAAGCAAACCGTTGGTAAAAATCGTTATAATACGGGAAGCAACAATATAGTTGTTTGCTTGCCCTAGGTCATTCATTCGTCAATTCAGTCGAGAGGATCTTGGTAATGGCCATTTTGCTCAACTTAACGACATGAAAATGAAGTTCACACGGCACATTTACAGAGTGGCAGCCCTCGACGAGGCGGCTTGTTTCGGTGCTTCCAGTTAAAGCGAGTGACCCCCGAACTGAAAGGCGTTTTCAGGCAAATTTTTAACACAGAAAAAGTGAACAGATTCATAAACAGTGTCGAGTGGATCTGTTAAAATGCTGCATAAATAATTTAGCACAGAGGTGAAGGACTAAAGTTCCATAACATGGAATCTTGGAGTAGTAGGTACTTAGTAAACATTAACTCGTTATTCTTACGCATTTCTTAGGTATCCGCGAATTTGCATTGTTACTTCGCCAAGATCAGGGGTTAAACGATGACACCGTAGTCAAACATACCTGAAACAAAAAAACGCAACTCATTAGTATATTAGAATATATACCTACGTTCAGTACACGCATGCTATTGCATAAGGCATACTTTTTTTTGACACATCGGATGCCAGATATGAAACATTGTGTAGTGTAGACAATTTTCAGGGTTCCTTATCCGAAGGGTGCCAAACGGGAGTAAGACTCCACTATTTTTCTGTGACTGTCTGTTCGTCTGTCTGTCTATCACCAGGCTGTATCTCATGAACCGTGATAGCTAAGCAGTTGACATTTTCACAGATTATGTATTTCTGTTGCCGCTATAACGGCAGGTACTAAAAACAGAATAAAGTAAATAGTTAAGGGGGACTCCCATACGAAAATGGTAATTGTTTTTGCAGTTTTTTGCTCCATATTACTAACAGCAACAGTTAGATGCTTGAAATATTCAAATGTTGTATAGATAATGGTACGGAACCCTTCGTGCGCGAGTCCAGCTCGCACTTGGCCGGTTTTTTACGTTTAGTATCCAGAAATGTTCTTGGGCGACCCGGCTGAAGTTTGCGTTAAGATAACCGAAGAATAGCGTGTGAAAGGGCTATCCCAGACCTTTAACCCGGTTGCTCGACCTTTTTGGTCCGCTTAAGGTATGTTAGCACCTACTTTCAATGGAACTATTTCAGTGCGATAGCAAAATCGTCTGTTTACGTTTCTAAAAATAGACCCCTTTTTAGGGTTTCGCACCGGAAGGGTGCCAAACGGGACCCTTTTACTAAGACTTCACTGTCTGTCTGTTTGTCTGTCTGTCTGTCTGTCAATAGGCTGTATCTCATGAACCGTGATAGCTAGGCATTTGAAATTTTCACACAGGCTGTTGCCGCTATAACAAGAAAAAACTAAAAACAGAATAAAATAAGTATTTAAGGGTAGCTCCCATACAACAAACATAATTTTTTTGCCGTTTTTTGCTCGATATTAATAACAGCAACAGGTAGACGCTTGAAATATTCAAAGAATCATTAGCTCTATTATTGCTTCAAAAATAAATAACTAAATTAAAATAAAGTAAATATTTAATGCAACAAACGTGATTTTTTGCCGTTTTTTCTCGATCTTTGTGTCTAATGTTGTATAGATAATGGTACAGAACCCTTCGTGCGCGAGTCCGACTCGCAATTGGCCGGTTCCTTTCTTGTATTTGTAGCCCTTTTTGTATTTTTGTATTCGGGGTCAATTGCCGGCTTTTTTCGGTGGCCGGTTTGCATTTGGTGGGCCATTCGTTACCTATTTGGCGGTGTTCGGCTTTTTTATCTTATCCGTATGGATTCACCTCAATGTGGTGTCACGGGTGAGCGATAACCTGGCCTAAATGATAGAGGTCGTGTTTGCAACAAGACAAATATTCCTTTTGAGTAGGCAACACAATCATCAGCCAATGTGTTGGCGTATAACGTATCTAAAAGGAGATAGCAGTGAGATAGAGGGAGAGAAACAGATATATTCAATCCTAATCAGTCGGTCTCTTAAACCGCTCGTCTGCCGTGTCACAGATCTGTGCCCAAATTTGTATAGAACACCGATATATTAATTCCATTCCACGAGAGCAGTTCTAAAGTTAATGCTGAGGATCTTTGCCGCTACGATGGACATGGGTGTTGTAGAGTGCTTTCCATCTGGGCCTATTACTCGCTGCGCGGACCGTGGAATTTGGAACCCTGTGGAATTTGAGCGTGGTGCCCTTGGTGATCTGGTCACTCCATTTACCGTGGCCTGCCTCGAGATCTTTTTCCCTCCACTTTGCCCTACATTGTGTTATATTCAAGGCTATTTTGGTCGTCATGCGATGTGCCCAGAATACGTTATTGGCGTTTGATAATCGAGTTGGGATCTTGAGTTCCTTAAATATAGAGATTTTGGTTCTCATAGCTATCAGGGGGATTTGTAGCAGGCGGCACCAGCACAACGGCGTATATATGCATCTATCTTACTCTGCAATTTTGCTTTCACAGTCCAGGAGAAAACTAATACCCGAACCAATCATTCTTCCACAGTTTTTTAAGCGAGAGATAAATATGTAGTTAGGGACGGAAAATTATTACAAATGTTTCTCTAGATCAATGTCTTAGTTCAAATTTCAGCGTCCGCATCTTCAGCAGTACCTACCTAGCAAGTTTCACTAAATAAAACTGTTGTTTTTTCGTTTTCGTATTTGCACCGACTACCCGTATCTGTTTCTCCTTCGGCAAATTCTCCAATATGAGGTTGCCTGGAAGAAATTGCTATTTGCAATAAGGCCGCCAATGGTATCGTTTCTTTTGTCATTGCTGTTTCTGTAACATTTTTTCCGGTAAACTATAAAGAATATTCTTATCTCATCTTATCTCTTTTTACTGAAGATATTCAATGCGTGTGATTAACAATCTTAATCGTGTTTGCCTTAATGAAGTTTTTATTTACAGGGAGATATTAAGCATGCAAAACAGCGATAAGCCCCATACATACTTACGTTACGCTACTCAAAAAATTATATAACCATACTCGTATCATTTTATGTCAGTAAAAAATATTTAGGTAAAACAACGATTAATATTAATCTCTACCAAAGGTTGTAGTCATTTGTAGTTATAATTATTCAGCCATTTTTTGGTAGTCACGAAGTTTTAAAAACCCATTTAGAGGCTAAAAAATAATACAGTGAAGTTTGTAAAGAAGTTCGAAATTTCGCCTATGCCTGCACTTGCCTATTAGCTCAGTTGGGAGAGCGCTGGCACGGTTAGCCAGAGGTCGCGGGTTCAAGACCCAGCATGGGTGAAAGATTTAGCCTCTAAATAGGTTTTTAAAATTGTCTTTAGAACGGATTAGTGCAACAAAGAATATAGTCACGAAGTTTTTATTATTATCAGTTTTTAGAGTTCCTTACCCAAAGGGTTAGAGACCCTTAAGACCCGGCTGTTCGTCCGTTGGTCCGTCTGTTACCAGGCTGTATCTCATGAACAGTGATAGTTAGACAATTGAAATTTTCCCAGATGAAGTATTTTTGTTGCGGATATAACAACAAATACTAAAAACAGAATAAAATAAATATTTAAGGGGGGCTCTCATAAGACAAACGTAATTTTTTGCCGTTTTTTGCTCAATATTAATAACGCAACAGGTGGACGCTTGAAATATTCAAATGTTGTATAGTTAATGGTACGGAACGCTTTCTGCGCGAGTTCGACTCGCACTTGGCCGGTTTTTTTTTAGTTCCGGCATATTGATAATGATACCGGGCTTGTTCTGGAATGCCAGTAAATTTGTCAGGTCCCAAATTTTCCCATTAGCGTCCCCCGTTAGTAGCATAACGACGCGAGTCACGCGCTCCAAAGTCGCGAATCTCAAAAGTCGCGACTTTACATTAATTACTTTCACTGTCAAATTCTGTCTAATTAACGCTACAAAATGTGCGATTCACGCCATCATGCTGCTTATGACGAACTACTCTCTCGCTGAGACAAAAGCCTGTGCCCTACAGTAGGACGTATATAGGCTGCTTATAATAGACGAACTACCGACGACGCATTCTCCGTCTCTGCTCATAGTGTTTAAACTCTACGAATCAGACAGAGCAAAACCTTGTCATTTTCTTCCAACAAAAAATAAAGTATAAGTAAATCCGGCATGAAGTTAATGATGTTTTAACAATTTTGTTTTTTTTTTTTTACTCGGCATTTGCGCCAGCAAATCTGGCAACACTATATCCAATCTCACAGTTCGACTACAATCCTGATCAGCAGAGTACACTACCAACCCAAATTTTCCGCCAGCAACTGCGTCGAAGGTAACAACGGCGTAGATTGGCGGAAACATATTTTTTCTACGCCGACAATCGCCGACATCACGGTCAATGTCACCCTGGCAGCCTTGCTGACCGTCGTTCCCCGCAAAAACGTCGGTGGTGAAATTGTAGAAGCATTATCGCTCTTATGTAATAGACTACTTGACCTGTAGCATTAGGCGTATACATGTCGTAAAGAGTTATTTGAATTAAATCACTAATTAATTCATATACTGAAATCACTACACAGCATACCCGTATCCTGTTTCATTCTAACCGAGCAGAACAAAAACTTCTCACTGTGTTAACATGTATTATTATGTTGACTTAAGAGTTATTTTTCTTTTTCATAAACGGTAGCTCCGCGGCACCTACTATCATTTGTCGATCAATGACTTAAATATTTCATTGAAATGCGACTTGTCTAACCGTTCGACATACAAACGCAGCACGCAAGACTAATTTATTATGGAAACTGAACCGAAAGTCCTTCTTTAACATTATTTCCGTTGCCCTTCATGAATTAAGACGTAGAATAATACTCGTACAATGTACCATTAAGATTTTGAATCTAGATTTTTTTCACTACTTTTGTTACATCATTTTAACTATTCATGAGATCAGCGGCTTAACGACTGGTTTGTTGTTGTTCTCGTGTAACCAGCCACTTCTTGAGGTTTGCGGAAAATCACAAAATCTAGATGGAACTAGTTTATATTTCCATAATTAAGCAGGTATGTGCTTTTCGTAGGCAAGTTTGAGAATTAAAAACCGAATACAGAGTTAGTTTTGTAGTACTGTTTGCATATCCTATTGCATAATGTTGTTTCTACGAATATTTTTCTGTTTGTTAACAGAAATGATCATCCTTTCATCCTATACAATTATTTGAAAAACTAAGATAGTACGTAATTGCAGCTAATCACTTCAATCTCTCTCAAACTTCAAAGCGGTGGTAGCCTAGTGGGTAGAACATTGGACTCGTAAGCGAGATACCCAGGTTCGATTCCCAGTGCGTCCATGTACCTATGACTTTGTTTTCTAAGTCATAAACATTTGTGAAGTTATAGTAGCAATACCACTCGCTAACGGTGAAGGAAAACATCGTGAGGAAACTTGAGTGTCTAACCCCCAGTTTCTCGTACACTAACACGCTGTTAACCTACTGTTAACAGCTGTCACTTGACCAAAGTGCATAAAAAAAACCGCTGACAGCTGTTAACAGTAGATTAACCGCTTGTTAGTGTAAGAGAAACCGGGGGTGAGTTATTCACATACCTCAGCGCTTGAAATCGCCAATCGTGAGCACGCGTGGTGATTAAGCCCATATTTCTCACTGAGAGAAGGCCTGTGCCCTGCAGTGAGACGTATATAGGATGCTTATGATTATGACCCTCTGCTACTAATATGGGTTTAATTTAATGTAGGTCTACTCAAGATAACTTTCCGAACATTTCAGCAACAAAATCGAATTGCAAGCGAGGCTGAAACGTCTAATGCCACTGCCACACATTCCGCCGAGAGCAAATCACAAACTGCACAATTCGATGTCAACGACACACCGCGTTGTGTTGTAATATTATCACGCTTTATAAGGCGTCATTGCTCGACGACGCCGAGTTGAGTATTTTTAGCCTAGCACTAAAAATAGTACAACAGTTATTACGGAATTAATATTTCTAAAAACGGATCATGACTGGTAGACAGTCGTTCTGTGATAAGCCCCGATAGTGTCCTGCTGCCAATGACGTCGCGCGGCGGCCATCTTGAAATTTTTGTTTTGACTTGTTTTAATTACTCCATTATCTAGTGCTTAGCGCTCGGAGTGGTGTGTGGTGTACCTACGAGTTGTTGTTTATCTGCGGATATCGTTTGTTGAAATGATAAGTTTGAGTTTGCAATGACAATAAACTGTTTTCTACCATACGAGTATACAGTAAGCTGCCGCATTAAAAATAGAGATTAAAATACTTGTTTCATTTACATACCAATTGACTAACATTATTTATTTTGTTCTATAATTACTCACGCCTCAGCTAATGTTTAATTATAAAATGAGGTACAGTATAACTGTATGAATAGTGTGATTTTTACATCATTGGAGCAACGAGTGAACCTGCGGGCGATCATATTTGCCCTTACAGCCAATGCGCATCGCTCCCTCTCGATGTCTGCATGGTCTTTGAGGTCAGAAGTGACTATGTGCCCGAGATATTTAAATTGCTTTTCAATGCAGTTGCTCGTACAGTTTTCTTTTTTGTGTAACAAAATTATGCGGAAACCGACTCTTTATTTCACGTGTGAAATAAAACAGTACTGAAATCCTCTATTTCACGCGTGAAATAAAGTAATTTTTTAAAGTTTTTGACTCTGTGGTGCATGGTGCAAGTCATAAAATTTAAAAAATTATAAAGATGCAAGGAGGTTTTGCTGTAAAAAAAAACAATTATTTATAAGTATGCGCGCTCTACCAATAATTGAATGATGATAAACACCATAACACATAAGATTCTTGTTTATCTCATTTAAAAATACTTGTTTTGTTTCCGCAAACAAAAATATTTTCACATTGTTGGCTGTATGTATACTGTACCTTTGCCTCAAGAAAAAAAAACTATGAAACGCGCGCTCTGCAAAGAAAGCACGCCATTTTGTTGTAATAGGCTTTGGTGAAATAAAATTACTTTATTATACTTATTTTTCTGTTGTATTTCCTCGCAAAATGCATTGAAAAATGTTGTAAGATACTTGAGCGTAAAAGGTTTTTATCCGAATGCGTGCCAATTACTTTCCGCACGTGTATCTTAAATAACTATTACCTGATTAAGGGCAATACCATTGGGTACTGACCGTTGGCATAATTTGGGACATCATCAACCAGGCCGTATCCGTTCTCTGCAGGACATAGGCCACCACCGAGGCGCGCTACTTATTTCTGTCCTCGTCCCTGCTGAAGGATAAAACATACCAACGAGGTGGCGGTCTATACAAGATACTACTGCCGTAAATAATTTGTGTATGGATCGCCACCGCCACCGCGTTGGTGTGTCATCCTTGACCCAGCCGCTGTCAGCAGTCTGCATCAGATCTTCGGTCCAGCGAGCTGGTGGGCGTCAGCGGCTACCAGTTCGTGATCTCTACTCGAGAACAGAGGGTACCTAAAAGGACTCCACAACCTCATCGACATTTTTAGAGCTAGCTACCGGAATATTTACCAGTCTCTACATTAAAGCAAAAAGTCGCTACTAAGTAAACGAAAACACAGTATCTCTTATCTCTCTAATGATAAAAAAATAATTGTGGCTATCGGCTATGACATCGGATTGTACTCGTAAGTATGTACGTCAGAGGCGCGTGTTATGGTACTTTTAGTACGTGAATGGGCAACATAAAGTCAAATAATATGGAACATTAATTTCGTGGCAAGTGGCAGTCCCTGGTCTCTGCCTACCCTTCTGGGATACAGGCCTGAGTCTGTATCATGTTACGTTAGAGCTTTTTCCACCGATTAACAAAAAAAATATTGACGGCGATTTTTAATGACGGAAAAGTGACAAAAGCTTAATTTAATAGCAAATACTCAAACTTGTTGGAAAATTTTTGGGTGTGTCGATAAACATAGATTAGCGAAAGCTGTTAGTTACGTAAATTATATTCCTATTTTTATTGCGTGTGAACAATAATGGTTACGAGCGCGAGAGGGATAGGTATCATCATAAGCAACCTATATACGTCCCACTGTAGGGCACAGGCCTTCTCAGAGAGAGATAGTATGGGCGGGTATGCGTGTAAGGCATAGGTATCATCATCAGCCATTTGACGCCCACTGCAGGACATAGGCCTCCTTTATGGTTTTCATAACCATGAGGGGTTTTGCCATAATCGCCACGCTTGGCAGGCGGGTTGGCGATCGCAGTATGCGGTTGGAATCTCAGGAAGACGCTGCTGCCCGTCTCCTAGTAATTGATTTCCTTAGTCGCATTCTGCGACATCCGCGGAAGGAAATGGAGTGACGCCACACGGAAGGGATAGTAATTTGAACAATAAATGTATATGAGATACTGTCATGTGTCTGATCTCATCCGCAATAAAACACTTTTTAGCCCCTGTATTACGCGCACTACACCCTGAACGATTCCAGTCATCTACGTTGCGAAATGACAAATGTCTGTTGTACGAAAGCGTGCGTGGTGTAATTAGAACATGTTTAGTCTGTGAGCTTGAGCCTGTGTACAATTTTAGATATATATTATTAACCTGTGTTTTCTCACTTGCTCTTCTCGAGCAACCCACCAAGCTGCACCCATTCTGCTATACCTTTCTTGCATTTATCCAATAAACCTGCATTAAAGGAAAAGGCGACAGGTTATGTAATTGCAATTGCAAACGTTGGGATTCCGACAGGATTCGGTGCGCCTAATTAGGCGCAACAACAGCAACATAAACTTACGCCTGTATCCCAAAGGGGTAGGCAGAGACCAGGGACTGCCACTTGCTACGATCCTGACAGATCACTTTCGCTTCCTCAACATTCATTAGTCGTTGCATGCACGCACGCCGGTTTCGGGTACTTTTGATATTACTGTGATAATATGAACAATTATACACTGGCCTGCAAAAATAAGTATCACACTTTTAAAATTGCAATAACTTTTTATGTACACAAGATATAATTTAGAAATAAAAAGGACTGGAAAAAAGTTTTATTTTGCAGTATAATTTAAAAGAAAGCTGATAAAATTAGTTGATAAACGTTTTTTTATTTTAAATCTTAAACTTCTAAAGTTTAGAAAAAAAAAATTGTGATACTTACTTTTGCGGGTCAGTATATATTGAATTAAATGAAGATATTTTTTGTAGCCATTTGGTGTTTTTCAATCTCTCGTATTGTACCTTCTTGGCTTAGCTCTTGACTCCTAGCCGAAATAATGTATCGATAATTCCTACAATATGTTTAGATTGGAGAAAACTGATAAGAGAGCGTAAATTGTGTTGCTATCCTTCTTCCGCCCGTAAGCATTGTTCAAATGCACGAATAACAGGAATATAATTCACATACCAGCTATCGCTAACCTATATATACCAAACACATTTTTATCGAGTATTTAGCAATTCCTTATGATTATACTCTCACCAATACAGCATCTATTGTTTTAACGTCATCTTTTTAATGTTATACTTCTCAATGTGAAGGTCTAAGGATGCAATACCTACTCTACGTTTTAACTGTACTAGTGTCTGTCTCTTCACCTTCTACGAAATAAAATAAAAATTGGCCAAGTGCAAGTCGGACTCGCGCACCAAGCGTTCCGTACTCGTGCTTGGCCGTTTTCTATTATTTGTAGTTAGAATATATAATAAATTCCACAATTACGCCAAGTTTGATGCCTGTATGTATTACCGTTTTTGCGATAGAGCATAAACAAAAAACAACACACGTTTGTTATATGGAGACCCCCTTATTTTTATTATTTTTTTAATTTTCGTTTTTGTTAGGTTTTCCGCCGTAATGACGCGTATTAAGTGATTTAAACTTCAACTGATTTAATTTCAACTGGCTACCTATTACGGTTCCAAAGAGAGAGGCCTTTAAAGGTCGGACGGACGGACCGACCGACACAGTGGACGCAGAGTAGTAGGGTCCCGTTTGGCACTCTTCGGGTACGAAACCCTACAAATAACTACAAGGGATTAAACTTTAGGCCACTCGAGCAAATGTCATCACGCAGACAAAACGTGGATTCATACTCAAAATGAGGTCACACTGGTAACAAGTACCTACCTTATGTATTTTCCTTCTGCAAGTAGGTATGCTTGGCGCAGCACAGAAGCCATTAACCAATAACAACAATTATCATGTTAATCTGCGCATGTCCGTTGGCGCCAACGCATAGAACGTTATGTCACTACTAACGTCACGTACCACAACTTCATAGGCGTCTATTACAGCTACAACGCGGCCGAATAAGAATGTTAGATGCAGAAGGCCGCGGGCCCTTGACCGACGCGCTCCTCAATTTGCCCGGTTCATCTCCCAATCGAATGCTTAGGGTGGAGTTCACCTACACTTCGAACTTCTGTTTATAGGTTAAACAGGTGTTTAAAACAATTTTAATGTTTACCATGTTTGCGCTAACTAATGGTTAGCGACTTTAAGCAGCCTATCAACTTAGCAGATCCATCTAAATCAAAAATAACTATTCAATATTGTGTCTCCAATAAATCGCTGTGAATCTGTTGGCACAGGTTGACAACTAATTTAATGTCAAATAATGCGCCAATCGACGGTTAGAGGGTCCTTTCGGGCTCGGTTAAGACGATCAGCTCTTTAAATGATGTAGCTAACTGTCTACCGCATGGTAAACAATACATTTATTTCAAACAGCTGTTTAACTAAAAAACTTCCGATTAAAAATGTTAGTCAACTCGACCCTTACTTGGAAGCGGTAGTGGGCCGACCTTGCCTGCGACTGCCGACTCGGCAGAGCCAGTCGAAACCCATTTGATTATTCAACATTTTGCGTTAATTCCTACGAGGTCAAGTTCTGCGGAGAGGTCGTTTTTGTACACGTTTCGAAGTGATAAACATTATAAGTGACGTCACAGTAGAGATGATATCAAGGACAATTTATGAGACCGAGCGCATCTGTCGCCTCAACTGTTGTGGTTAATTTGATAATCAATGCACAATGTAGCTTACTGTTGCCACTGCCGACGAATAATTTAATTTCAGCTCTATATGACTGTAAGATAGAGGTGAGAGTTAGGTATTGCGTTGAACAGATGCCAATTAGCGAAACGAGCTTGAAATGCATGCAGAATTGCAGACAGTAAGAATTTTGTAAGTCAAGTGCGTCACACAAACATTCAAGGTCATTATAGACGAATAATCTTTGTTTAATTTTGTACTGTGCTAATATTGTGGACGGTAGCCGCACGGGCACCAATTTCATAACGCATAAACCGCGTTTACAATATGTCCGCTGCCGCCTGCAGCAGAAGAGGTGTGGGAAGTGCATTCCACAAACACTCGCGTCACGAAAATATTATGCAAGGATAAATATGGAGTACTTCTTTGTGATACGACTAAGTATGTTTGCATGAAATCTATATTAATGCCTAGGTGTTTGGTGGCTGTAAAGAAAATTATCGCCAATGCCGAAGCATCCTCATGTTTTCTCACTATGAAAAACATGTATTCCGGATGCTTACGGCGTGTATCATGGAGGGTTAGTCAGAGACTAAGATTTGACACTTGCCACAATCCTGACAGAACTCTTTCACTTCAACGACATTCATTAGTCGCTGCATTTACGCTCGCCGGTTTCGGATACTTTTTATCGTTGCCTTTGCTAATACTTCCCCTATTTGGATATTTGGTTGCCATGGCGCCTATAATAGGCTTAATATCAGTGATTCAAATCTTCACAAGTAGTTGAAAGAGCTGAATGTAAACGGGGGAGAGTATGCGTTCGTCCATTCGGCAATCCTCGTTTATCCTCGGCACGCCAAACAAGGAAGTCCTCGATTGCAAGATTCCTTACTCAATTGACACTTCTGTAATCTACCGCGTATTGTTTGATGCTAATTGGATTCTCAATAAGTTTCAGCAACGTTATAGAAAAACTATAGTTACGGGCAGTCCTGCAGTCGAACGCAATACGTTGCGAAAAAGTAGGTTTTTCCGATTCGATTGTGAGAATTAGGAAACAAAGCTTACGTGGCGACAATTAGCATCTGTCTTCTTGGTGTTAATATTGCTTTATTGGTTTTATGTTGAGAGCTTTCTTGGTTAACAAATAAATAAGTAACTTCCACACAGTACAATCACTTGTCTTGGTCCCAAAGTAGGATGAATATATGATGATGATTATATGATGACTATGTATGACTATTCCATGTGCTATGGTGACCAGGCAAGGACATTACAAACATGGAAATACGCCCAGACTGAGGCCATGTGTACAAATGTACGGTGGCCCGCAGTGGGAATCGAGCCCACGACCTCCAGTGTGGTAATCAGACGTAATACCGGTAGACCAAAAGGCAGTCTCTGAAGTACCTACAATGTATATACAGTCTACAACACGTCAATCTTTACCTAAGTTCAGTCTACTCAGTTACGTTGAGGGCAAATTTACATCTAAAATGCTTGATGTGTTGTCGACCTTACGTAGACATGCGATACCTAATGAAAAAGATAAGATAAGAATATTCTTTTCAACACAGTTGCTTGTAAATTGACTCTTATTACACCCTTTTTAGTTTCATAATTCAGTATATTCACATACTTGTGCCGTAAAGACGTTACCGTACAAGTGCTGTAATATAAACTTTTTTTAAAATTTCACCGAATGTTTAGTCTAAGAACATAGAATATTTTTACGAATATTAAATTATTTTAGGGTTAAGATGACAAATAAACATTTCTTTTCATGAAATCGTCTATTTATAAACACAAATTAACTTAACTATAGTATTTAGAAACACTAATTTGTAGTTTATTTAATTTTTTATATTGCTGCTGCTCCGGCTCAACAGCCGGTTTTTCCTGCGCCTTAATTGAACCTGCGCGCGCTTCGAAAGTGCGGCGCGCGCAAAAAAACAAAACTTACGCACCATTTTCCGTAAATATTTGATAAAGTTGCTGCTGTGTGGTTAATTAGTATCGAAAAATGTCTACTTCAAGTAACTAACAATACAAGTTTATTTTTTCCTCGCAATTGTGTTGAAAAACGTCGTATGCAATTCGTGTGCTTTGATCATTACACACTCAGCTTCCTTACCGCGCTCGCCTACGGCTTGTGCTTACAATAATGCCTCGTGTATAATGACCAACTTAGCACACTTGTATCACAATGTCCTATTATTGTACACCCCAGAAAACAATCACAGAGACAACAGTAGTAAAGCAAGAGTACTTTACGTTCCTTTTTCTTATTTCTACATTTATTTTGCTGGAGAAGGGCCAATGGGTTACACCATCTTAGGGGCCAGTTAGACATCATTTTACGAGACCCACAACCCACGTATATTTCGAATGTCGCCGTTCGCGGTCTACCGAACCAAATCGGCGTAATCTCATAAAAACGCTCCGTTTCACGTCAAGAAATTGACGGTCACGGAAGACGGTAATGAAAATAAAAGTTCAACCGGGAAACTGTAACTCAGCCCTGGAGTTAGGCATTATATTTGCACGAGACACGCGATTTTCGGTTCATCTAAGTCAGGCACCCTGTATAACATTGTTATGTGTTTGCGGAACTCCAGTTCAACCTTTTAAATTTTTCTGAACACAGCCTTAGTTTGTAAAATTGTAGGTAGTCAAGAAAATAAGGAAGTGAGTGGAAAAAAGTGAGCGGACAGGTTTTCTGCAACGGAATATTGAAATAAGAAGTCTTTTGGAAATTAAACATTGAAATATTTCTTCATCCATGTTTAGAAACGCAGTTTAGCGTAACTTTGTGAATTCCTACATTGTGTTGAGTGAGTTTCTTTAAACTGGAAGTCCAAAAGGGGTAAGCTGATAACAAACGAATCTTGTTGTAAGGGCTCATATTTCAATGTTCACATGCTCAACTAAACGCGATGAATTTCATTGTTATAGCCTACGGACACGCCCTTTTTTGGAACGCGTACTCATGCAGAGCGATGATCCGCATGTAGAAAAATAATTTTCTTGCAACGACTGAGCAAACCGTCGGGGCTTGTGGGTAGGCAGGAACCCTGCTTCGGCTAAAGTCCTCCTGGTGCCCTATTAATTATAATTAGCAGTTAGGTTATAGGTTAGTGCGTAGATTTAAGTTTGTGTGTTTCTGGACACTCGTGTGCGAACTTTAAGTTAAGGTCAGTGTAACGGGCTCAAACAATTGTGTGCATTTAGTTATACTTCCTACTTCTAATCTAAATGTCTTGTATCGATATTTGTGTTATATGCAATCGTTAGGTTATGTTAACAGCGTATAAGTTAAGGTGACACCTTTTGGGGAAGGGTCAATATTATTATTTTAGTACTGCCTTAAAGAGAATCGGCATCATATAATAAAAATTAATTGCTTGTTGTCATTTCGTGTCATTTAATACCCACAGAACACATAACAATGGCGCCCAACGTGGGGCCCGAACCCACGACCCTGAGATTAAGAGTCTCATGCTCTACTGACTAAGCTAGCCGGGCAACATAAAGACAACATGATTTTTTATGTCGTGATAGATTTTGGAATACCATGGTAACTCTTGGGCCTTTTACATTACATTACAAACTCACGTCTGTATCGGACGTATCGTACCGGAGGGGTAGACATAGATCAAGGTTTACCCCTATCCGGTGGCGAACCCTAGTCTCTGCCTACCTATCTCCGAGAGGTACAGGCGTGAGTTTGTGTATGTATGCATCCATTCTTTACAGAGTATAAGATAAAATAAAAATATTATTTATTGTACATACCAGAAAACAATCACAGAGAAAACAGTTTTTATCATTTTCTTATCTTTTGTTTACACACCTGCTATAGTTTTTTTCTCCTATACCTACCTTCTGCGGCTGTGGCCTTGTGGCCGGTAGAAAAATTCGCTAGCATTAAGTTGCTAGTATAGTATTACTTATCACGGCTAATGCCCGGTTCCTATATGCAAAAACGACTCGTTTTGCTTACAGATGGTTAAAATATCTGCTCAAGTATTCCTCTTACAAACGGTTTCGAATAACGTACGGTACGATAAATGTATGGAGATGACAATTTGTAAAGTTCCTAAAAATTTTGTAAACATCGACCAGCTATTCAAGTTACGGGACGCTTGTTAAGCATAAGTTACCGGTTACCAAAAACGATTCGTTAAATATAGGAACCGGGCATTAGTAGGCTTTACTAGTTAACAAGTAATAGGCAACCAACTTATAAAAGTAAAATTTCGTACAAAATCCATTGAAAACTACTTCGATGAAGTTGTTAGTTCTGTAAAGGAGCCAAAAAAACCCTCTTTCTACGGAACCCTAAATTGCCCGTGGCCCGACACACACTTGGCCGGTTTTTTTCTCGATTTCGAGGTCAACTCGATAGCAAAAGTTGTTCGTGTTGATGAGTAGGAAGTACCCTGAGTCGGGCGTTACTTTACAAATCAACACCTTGTATATTTATTGATATTTGATGTTTTTTGTAATTATTTATGTGTAATATTTACCTATACTAAATAGATATTATTATATCATATTACATCTGTTAATTATTTTATTTTGCTATGAGTATTATTCGTGAAATTAGCTTTTTTAACTTACGCATGCCTATCAGCTATTTCCATACGCTAAAATGCTTGGAGCATTAAGTCCGCCGCATTGCCATTGTAAAGTTTACTTAATATGTGCAATAAACGTGTTTATAATAATAATAATTACTATTACTAACACAACATTTTAACATTAATTAATAATTTGAATGTAAATAAGGATTAAATGTCTGAATATGAATTCAATAAATGTATTGAAATCGTAAATTTTTCTTTGCGCACTAAAACTTACTAAACCTTGGTGTGAAGATATTTTCAGCAAACGAAAGCTTCAAAAAGACTTCCCTGTCTTGGTAATCTAACACAGAAAGTATCTATCGACTGCTTCATTAGACCTGTTAGCTAGACTACCAAAACAGAGGTTGTGGGTTCGACCCTCACTGGAGGCCGCCGAACTCAGTCTGGATGTATTTTCGTGTTTGTGATGTGATCAATGCCTGATTACCATACCACAGGATAATATTTTGGGACTAAGACGAGTGATTGTGACGTCGTGGATGTGTAGAAGCTATTACTACAATCTCTGAAAGCATTTTCCATCGAGGCTGTCAAACTGCTGCGCTCATAAAAGTTAAAAAACTAGTAACACATCACATGCTCGCATTGATACTGAAACCTAGCCCAGTACATGATTAAAAAATATATTGTCTCGTGGACTCATATTTAAGGCTGGGTTCTCCGACATTACCCCTAAATCAGGTGTTTTAAAATACATTTTACCCTCTAGTGGATTAAAGATAAAGATATTTATTTGTTAAACATGAGTTTAAAAAGGTGGTATAATGTGAAATAGTATAGATCCTGCATGTTTTGCCCTTTTAGGCACACAAATATTTTAAGAGAGAGCGTTTGTATTCAAAATCTGTAGGGAATACATATTATTTACTTTTCAATGTCTTATCCAGGGCCGTCGGTCATTATTTTTATGATTTTTAAACTTCGTAGCATCAAAAAAATCGCAAATATGAGTCTGAATCATCACTAGATATGCGTTTTAGATTATAAAAAAATGTAGCAAAATGACTATCACTGAATTTGTTAGTGACGACGGTCATCAAAATTCTATTAGTGGGATTTGTATCAAAAATGCATATAAAATGCTCACTTTTCCCCCAAGCTCATAAGACCCATGCAAATCCGTGCGCTCGGAGAACCCGGCCTTAAAAACATGACCTAGTCGAAACAAAGCGTGTGAAACAACCCTTACCACGAGTTGACTAACTTACATGACTCACTAGGGGGTGTATTCCGTGTTGATCCAAAATGGTTCCTAGCCTATAGTTATTTGGTTACTTATTTTTAACGTATATTTGTGAAGTGGTAGCAATACCACTTGCTAACCTATGAAGGAAAATATCGTGGGGCAAACTGTGTCTGAGGTGTTTAAACACCTCAGCACTTGAAATTGCCAAACTGCGATGGGCACGCGTGTTAATTAAGCCCTCTCTCTCTTCTCTCTCTCTCTCTCTCTCTAAGAGAAGAGCAGTGGGACGTATATAGGAGAAAAATATATGAGAATTTAATTTTAAGTGGTGAAATTAAATACGGTCTAGCTAAGGACTTTTTAATTGAATCACTACAGCGAAACTAGGGATATAATATAAAGGATTACCTACAAAATGCGCAATTGCGATTTTTCTGCCCTGTTTTACTATCAATTGATGAAACTCAAAACCAGATGTGTTACGTACAATTGCCGTAGTTTTATCTAGCACAATCATTAGCTTAACCGGCTGTGACTTTGGCATTATCTTAAAGCGCTAATTAAAAAAAATATGTAAAATCTAAATTATAAAAAACCGGCCAACTGCGAGTCGGACTCGTGCACGAAGGATTCCGTACCACTATCTATACAATATTTGAATATTTCAAGCGTTTTTCTGTTGCCGTTATTAATATAGAGCAAAAAAGTCACGTTTTTTGTATGGGAGTCCCGCTTAAATATTTATTTTATACTATTTTTTGTCATAGTGGCAACAGAAATACATTATTTGAGAAAATTTCAACTGTCTAACTACGACAGTTCATGAGATACAGCCTGGTGACAGACGGACAGACGGACAGCAGTTTTAGTAATAGGGTCCCTACCTAATCCTTTGGGTACGGAACCCTAAAAAAGTGAGAAGTAATAAATCACTACCACATTTTCTTCTGGCACTACCCCTTCCACAATCCAATTCACATGAACGTGGATTAGCTGGAAGAAAATACTATCTAGCACTAAGCGTGTTTTTCAACGCAATAACATTTTTTTCTACTGAATTCTAAAGTTGTTTTAGTATACCAACTCTAGTTTATATATTAAACGGTAGACCCGTTTTAATATATAACTATGTATGAGCATTACGAAATAAAAACTCTATTTGTGGTGTTTCAGGATTTGCGCATTTTAAAAATAACCTTGTATACTATATATCCTTGCAAGAGCTTTTGAACTTGGTTTGGATGATATGACGTAATATGCCACTCTGTCCTAGCCCCATAGTAATCACCCACTCGTCTATGTTGACCTACAGTATACTAAATATACTGTAAGAAAAACTGCTTATACACGTACTCGTATACGATTTAAAGTTTAACGACTTACGTCGTTATCTATAAAAATACGATTCCTCCAAAACACTCCTCAGAGGTGGTTTAAATAATCTGTTGTTACGTTTTTCCTTTGCTACAGACTACTGAAACTGCGTCGGAGGAGTGTTTTAAGGAGTCGTGTTTTTTACGAATAAGAAAAAGGTTGAAGTCATTCCCAGAATGGAAAACCCCGTCCCGTGACATTGAAAGCGCGCGGAGCGGATCCACCGGCGTGATACTAGGGCGCGCCCATCGATCCCGTGAAAACGGGGTCGCGACTACCCCCCTGACCTTGGCCCGAGGACGCACGAGCGTTTCCGAAAACACCCGGAGGGGTTTCTTTATAGAACATACCTGACGAGCCTTTGAACGTCCCACTACAGGATGAGGGGCTTCTCTCAGAGAAACTATGGGTTTTATCACCCCCACGTGTTCACCGCGGAATGGTGATTTCAAGCGCTACCTACATGTATAATGACTCTCCTTTTCTCCTGAAGCTTTTCTTTACAGTCAGTGACTGGCTTTGCTGTTGCATATTCATAGCCGTACCTACCTTACCAGAATTCATCATGATGTAAAAATGATTGTTATAGCATCGGGGGGAGCGGGGTGTATTCCCTCAATTAGAGAATCAGAAAAGAACAGCTTTTTTGGTCCTAATGATATGTTGGCGTAATAACAATTCTTAACTTTTTTCAAAGGATTTTTTTTTCATATTGATGGCGCTAGCTAATCGTCCGGACGCCCTTAAGATGTGAGCTACCGAGAAGTTCTTCTGTTAGTAAATATTTGGTGGCTCCATTCACACCGCCTACGTGCGATACTAATCCGAGATCCTAATGTTCTTTTTTGCAGCGCCTTCTTATTTGGATTACTCAAAGAAACTTGTTTTTCAGTAGGTGTTGGAAAACGGTTGTTTTCAGGGACTTACATTGTATTACAACAGAAAGTTACATTTCAGATTCTCGGCATATCAATATTAGCAACTGTAGAGTAACCTCAGAAAAGTCACTAAGGTTCCGCAAACCCCATTTGTTACTGAATCGCTGGATTATTTTGTTTGATAAATAGTTTTTGTAGCTTAGCTTAGGTACATTCGAAAGGCAGAAGTGAAGTCTTGAATTTTATATGGGAGAATTTGAAAGAAGTTTGTTACTGTTCTACAGTCTCAAAAGTTTAGAAATCGCTGGACTGGTGAACACTTTATTATACACAAAACCGGCCAAGTGCGAGTAGGACTCGCGCACGAAGGGTTGCATACCATTTATCTATACAACATTAGACAAAGATCGAGAGAAGAACAGCGCCATCTATAGAAACCAACAAGAAGCGTTTAACATTGACATTTCACAACATGAAATCAGCGCTGTAAAGGTTAAATAGATAGCCGCTAGATGGCAATAACGTTTAGACAACGTTTGTTGTATGGGAGCTCCCCTTAAATATTTATTTTATCCTGTTGTTAGTATTTGCTGTTATAGCGGAAACAGAAATTCACCATATGTGAAAATTTCAACTGCCTAGCTATCGCGGTTCATGAGATACAGCCTGGTGATAGACAGACAGACAGATAGACGGACAGTGAAATCTTCGTAATAGGGTCCTCTTTGGCACCCTTCGGGTACGAAACCCTAAAAAGGAAAGAAATAAAATTATTAATGCAACTTACTCCTACATACTTTTCTTATTTGTCTCTCATGATCGCACCTAAACAATAGGCAAATAGAGGCAGAATGCAGGGTCATTCTTATCAAAGTGCATCAATATTTACTCACTGCAGCGGCAACCTTTGGAAAATTCTCCAGCATACCACGTCACCGTGTTTTATGTCTACGATTACGACTGGCGTATAGTTTGTTCAAATTCGCAGATGTACGTAACTTTGAAAATAAACAGTCATTGGGTAAATGCCCGCACTGAAGGAAAGCATCGTGAGGAAACCCGTAGCTTGGTTGGCTCCGCACGTATTGACTTGTCTTTCCTGTGGGCTAGGCCGACTAAGCTATCAGGGTGGTATAGGTGCTGGGCAAGCATACTTTAAAAAACAATGTCCCAGGCACTGCAGCGTCCGAGTAGTCCATTCACCTATCTAGTGTAAGTGATGGTGTCACTGGACGCCGTATAAATCATCTCATTACGTAGATAGAAAGGCAAAAGTTTTTTTTTATAGTTTGTTATGAAGAGTTAGTGAATTTCTTCAGATAAGCGGAAAAATAATGCGCGTGGGCAATATTCAGAAAGTTACAATCGACGATAGTACATTAACTTTTGCATGCTTGAGCTCCAATGAAAAAGAAAAATTTTCGTTACCAAATTTCGTTGTTGTGCTGAGCGCATTATTTTTCAGCTTATCTGAAGAAATAAACTACCTAATTTGAAATTACCTAATCTGAAATTCACTAATTCCTCCGAGATAATTCAACATTGATAATTGATTGACTGCCTCGACTATTGTACAAATGAGCTCAGTCTGGTTGTATTTCCATATTTGTGATGTCATTGTCTGGTCACCTTAGCACAGGGTATCCTAGTTTGGGACCAGGTCAAGGGATTGTGTTGCGTGGAAGATATTATTTTTATTTGCCTTTGTACATGTATTTTCTGGCATTATTTCCATATTTCCTGTAGGTAGGTACTGTGTTTTTTTGTGAGCAATGAAGTATAAATTAAGTATAAGTATAATTGAAAAATGTACAAAAAAATGTGTACGTCATATGTTTAGTACATTGTTGCCTTTTTTAGGGTTCCGTAGTTGAAAAGGAACCCCTAGGTAAAGCTTCGCTAAGTCCGTCCTTCCGTCTGTCTGTCTGTCCGCCTGTCCGTCTGTCTGTCCACGGCCTAGCTCCGAGACGATTAGTACGAGAAAGCTGAAATATGGTATAGACATACATATTAATCACGCCGACAAAACGGTAGAATAATATCTTTATTTTTTTGATGGTACCAACCTACACCTTTAGGTGAAATTTATTAGGGATGCAATTATTTTTTCGTGTGGGGTATCGTTGGATTGGTCGCTTAAAATATAGTGGGTGTAGGGAGATAATTTTTTGAGTTACGGTTCCGTTTGGAAAATATTAAGCTTTAAAGCGCAAGTTTTTCTCCGAGTAGTGCGTCCTGCGTCCTGTAAGCCATATTGCCATCAGCGCGGGCGCAGCTCTTTACTATGTAACGATTCAAGACACTCGAAGCTCGTGGCCCGCCAAGCTTACCAACCGCGCTGGTGAAAGCGGCACTGTAAAACCACGCTAAGATTGTTGAGTTTTTTTTTTTGCATTGCAGGTATTTATTCTTTCTATTTATCTATCCACCATTTGAATAAAGCCCACTGCTGGGCATAAGTCTCTTCCCCGTCACGCAACCCCCTTCGCTCCCTGCCACTTTCGTCCATTGCGTTTGTTATTCATCATCATCATCAGCCATTGACGCCCACCTCATGGTTTTCCTAACAATATCGCCATGTTTATGCGGTATGCGGTTGGAATCTTAGAAAAACGCTGCTGCCAGTCTACTGCTACTGGTATTGCTACTATTACTTCACAAATGAACATAACTTAGAAAACACTTCGCTCCCTGCCACTTTCGTCCATTGCGTTTGTTATTCATCATCATCATCAGCCATTGACGCTCACCTCATGGTTTTCCTAACAATATCGCCATGTTTATGCGGTATGCGGTAGGAATCTTGGAAAAACGCTGCTGCCAGTCTACTGCTACTGGTATTGCTACTATTACTTCACAAATGAACATAACTTAGAAAACAAAGTCATAGGTACATGCCCGCACAGGGAATCGAACCTGGGTCTCCCGCTTCCGAGTCATAATAACCACTGCCATCTCTAAATAGTAATAATAATAACTTTCACACAACACAATCATTTGCTCTAGTCCCATACTAGGATATCCTGTGCTATGGCATCCAGGCAAAGTCCAAAGTGAGATATTAAAAACTAAATGAACAAAGGGCAAAACAAAATTACCAAAGGGCAAGATAAAAAGTACCCGAAACAGGCGTGCGTGCATTAAACGACTAATGAATGTTGAGGAAGCGAAAGTGATCTGTCAGGATCGCGGCAAGTGGCAGTCTCTGATCTTTGCCTACCCCTCTGGGATACAGGCGTGAGTTTATGTATGTATGTAAATAAACACGAGAAGATACAAACTAAGTGCCTCACTTAGATACCTCCGTCGAGAATGAGAAATATTAATTAATCATTAAGGTTTATTAATTCACGGAACCGGCGTGATCAGACTGGCCTGACTAGTTTCGCAAACTGCCAAATAATCAGTGTCATGATGCTGTTCATTAACACAAAATAGTGCTTGGTAATAATTGCTGTGTATAATAACGTTACGCTAGCCTCCGCTAATGCGGGAAATTATTTTTTTCGCAGTTTATTGTACCCGACTACGGCGGAGACCAAAAGGAGGGTAATGTGTTTGGTTCGTATGTATGTAAGTATCGCCGATTTTATGTTCCCTCATAAATCCTTAACCAATAGTCAGATTTTGACAAATAAGATACCATTCGGTTCTTCATGTTTGCGCAAGAGTCATAGTGAGAGTCATACTCGCTAATATGAAGCATGAGTCAAACCAAAAATTAAAAAATCACTAAAAGGACAAACGTAAAAAACTAAAAAAAATAATAAAAGACAACCCGACTGCCAAGCATTAAGTACTAAGCAGGCGGGACCCAGATTCAACATTGTAACTCCTTGCGAGGTATCTCGGTCGGTCTCGCCTGCTTAGTAGTTAATTTAAGTTAAGAAAGAAAGGGGACATTTATTTAAATTGTCACAGAAACACAAAGTAAACATAAAGGTACATAAACAAAAGACACGAACGTCAACAAAACAGAGATAAAACAAAACAATCGTGAAGAGAACACGTGAGGCGTATAGAGTCAAAGGCAGTTTGGTTGTTCGTTATTTTTTAACTTATTTTTTTAAATGTTTTTCAGCTCGGCTGTACTCGGCAATCATTGCAGAACTTTAAAGAAATTTCATCATCATCATCGGCCATTGTTTAAATTGTTTCTCTTCTTCCTTTTCCTGTACCTCTTCATTGCCCGTCAGCTCTGTATATTCTTTAACATTTTTGCTAAGCAAAACCAGCGTGAGGTTTTGTATGTACTTTTGTATGTTTTTGGCAACCCTATATGAAACAACATTTGGACTTACTTTGAATTCCTCTCATTTTTAAATTTTATGTTGTAATACTGTTTCGGAATTAAGTACAAAATACATAATCAATGTTTCGTAACATTAGGTACATATTCGTAGTTCACAAAGCGAGCAAGGTCACTGTGAGGTAAGGTGATAACAGTCAATATTGTTTCAGCAAATATTTGATTTGGAATCAGTCGCGTAACAACGTACTGTACAAGTCAAAATTGCACCTGTTTAATAAAAAAATCTAATAAATAAAAATCTCGTGTTACAGTATTTGTAAACAAACTCACCCGAAACGGCATCACCGATTTTTATGCTTTTTTGTATATATTATGCAGATCTGATAATGGTCGTAGGCTAATTAATATGGCAATACGACGTTTGCCGAGTCAGTTAGTATAAAAAATATATTACAGAGAGCGGCGGTAGCGGAACGGTAGAACGCCGGTTATGGGTTCGAATACCGGCATGTACCAATGACTTTGTTTTCTAAGTTACGTACGTTTGTAAAGTTATAGTAGCAATACCACTAGCTAACTGTGAGGGAAAACATCGCGAGGAAACCTGAGTGTCTGAGGTGTTCACATACCTTAGTATTTGAAATTGCCAATCTGCGATGGGCACGGGTATTAATTAAGCCTATACATGATATTTTATTATTTACATAAAGAATCCTTCATGTACACCGAACCCCGCTTCACTGGCGCCCAACGTGGGGCGTTGAAGTTCTCTACAATATATTTTATGATTTACTTGATATATTTTATAATTTACTGGATGTAAATGATAAAATATAATGTAGACAACTTCGATAACTGGTTTTATTTCAGTGAATTTTTTTTCTTTACCGGACGCCCCTGGGTGCAAACCTTCTTACACCATTTCTGTTACTTTCTTCATTCTGTCCTATAATTTTAAACTCAAAATGTTTATACATTTCTACATTTATTTTGCATTTTCTCATTCCTACTTTAACTTTTGACGAAACACCGTTACTGACACAATTACTTGTGAATTATTTATTTTCCTATTTTTATTCTGTATTTTCAAGAAGTTCTCTGCTAAACTGAAATAAAACCAGTTTTAGAAGTTGTCTATATTATATTTTATCATTTACATCAAGAATCCTTCATCTACACCGAACCCCGCTTCACTCTCTCTGAGAGAAGGCCTGTGCCCTGCAGTGTGACGTATATGGGCTACATAAAAGACATATATGTATTATAGTACGAATATAACATAACTATTACGCCTTGCGAGAAAAAGAGAGGTGTATGTAGAGCCGATCACCAACCTTTTCTATTCGTACCAGAAGAAGAAAATGAACATTAAAATCAACGAAGACGACAATAGAACCTAAACCTATAATTATGTAAAATTTTGATACCTAAATTACAATAAATTACTTAGTGAGAAGCAAATAAAGGAATAAAGTATAAATAAATAGCAGACTAGTCCCAAGTCAGATCCCTGGGGTAATTCAGAATGCTGAAAATGCTTCCTCTTTGGATGGCCAGCTTAGTTCCCATGCGTATTTTTAATTTTTTTTAGTTTTAATCATCATCATCATCAGCCATTTGACGCCTACTTCAGGACGTCAAAGGCCATAGGCCTCCTTCGTGGTTTTCATAACCATCAGAGGTTTCGCCATAGCCGCCACGCTTGGCAGGCGGGTTGGTGATCGCAGTATGTGGTTGGAATCTCAGGAAGACGCTGCTGCCCGTCTTCAGGTAATTGATTTCCTTAGTCGCCTTCTACGACATCCACGGAAGGATGGATTGTAAGTGTATGTGTTTTGTGTCAATAAAGATTATTATTCAAAATATAAAATTTTCTGAAGTAATTTAATTTCTCGTCAGTTTTATTATCGTAACGTAATGAAAATTTGACAAAAATAATTCTTAGGCAATTTTACAAAGTTATAAGACCTTGTAATACGTGATTTGTCTTTAAATCTTTACAAGAATCAAGGAAAGCAGGCAGTGGCCGATGTGTGAAGCTATCAAAATATTAATAGTCAGCATCTATTCAGCAGCAGTTTACCTATTTATTAGCAATTTATTTATTTGTATTTTTTTGTGAAAATGAGATAATGTTGTTTGGCTACTAATCTTTACAGCAACTTCAATTGAAAGAGATCGTCTGTGTCGTGACTGTCCGGTCTATGTGAGATCGTGGCAAGTGGCAGTCCCTGGTCTCTGCCTACCCCTCTGGGATACAGGCGTGCTTTTATGTATGTATTTAGATCGTCTGTGTGTATTTAATTGTATATTAAATTCCCTAATTTCATTTATTTAACTGCAGCAAGGTTATCTGTGAAGTGCACACAAGAATGTACGTGATAATTACTAATTGGATCGGATAACAACTGTATAGCAGTACTTAAATCAGTCGCATAGGCATTACATTTTGAAAGTATAAGGTCAAAACGAGGCTATTTGAAAGTCTGGTTTATATTCATACCTCAACTATCTCAAAAGATTTCAACCCAAAAATGGATGTCAATTACAGTAATAAGTAATGTTAAAATTATAATCAAATGTAGTCCATATGTCGATGATAATAAAGTAGGTAATGTTTGTAAATTGCAACGTACGCCACAGATTTTAATTAATGCTATAACGCTGAAGTACGATAATAGTAATCTGATAACTGAAGAGCTTCGGGTAAATTTCCTGTAAAGCTATAAACAGTCTATAGTAAGAGACATAATATTATGCATGTTATGTTCTTAGTGATCAACCTTCAAACAAGTTCTTGTGCACACAAAAACCAGTTGGTCGAACATTGTTCAGACGTTACCGATAAATAAAAATGAATAACACTTTCGTTGAGTTTCAAAATAAGTATCATCATAGAGATATAAGTATGGAAACAAACGCAGAGTATTGTAAGGAAAATATCAGTTAGTGCCAGTTTGGAATGAACAAGCGGGAAAGAGGTGGTCTGAGGCGAGAGAGGGGAAGCGGCAGAAGGTTATCTATCAGCGTTGATAAGAGCTCATCCATCATTGTGTATACGCATCTATCTGGCAGTGACGCCGCACCGAGCGAACGCGGAATATTTTGAATTTTGAATAATGACGACATCTGTCATTGTTATTCTTTTTTCTCTGGTAACATTCCCAAATGGCGCATCCAAAATGCTGCCACTATCCAAGATCATCCAGTTTTTGACTATTCAATACTATTGGCGTGCAATAAAGTCTACTGCGCCCCCACTTATTGAAAAAATGTGGACAGTTTTACTACCGCAAAATTCTAGGTCGTAAATCTGATATTTTACGATAGACGTATCTCAAATTCAAGCACAGGCTAATTGAAATACGAGATATTCGTAAGCCTTCGTCTGAGGTCGCCCACCCGCCTACTTAGACGTCACTTTATATCTGCGGAAGGAAGGAAGCTTACAATAACGATGACATGGACTTAACGATACAGGTTTTCTATTGCCAAATAACAAGGCTGCGATTTAGTCGAATGCCAGTTGTATTGATAGGGTTCAAATTAGTATTCTCACTTTCAATGTGAGAGAGGAAGTCTGGAAATCGTGAGTTGGGAACAAATTGTCTTCAAGTGGATTGAAACATGAAAGAGTTGGTTCTTTAATCGACTAATTATGTTGTCACTTAGTGTATTGTAATCGCAACTATTAACACATTTCTAGGCAGTACCTATTACCTACAAAGTAATTCATACGTGGGCTAATAACACTATCTACCGGTTTCTTGAGACATTTTAAAGTAAAGACATTTCTGTGTCTACAGATATCTGAAAAAGAAATAGCTAGACAGATTCATAAGAACCTGCTTGGTTACATTCTTATTTAGAAACTGGCGGTGACTATTTATACATTTTGTGGTGTAAATAATTTAAAAAATAAACAGTTAAACGTAGTCCCCCATTAGTTATCGAAGACTAAGTTCTAGCCTAAGCGACGTATAAAACGTAGTTACGTAATAACTCGTGACTCTTGTTAAGAGCAGATAACGATCAAAAATGTTACAACTCACCGCTCACCACAAGGGAATGTGATACGTTTTCTCTTCACACTACAGAGTGAATTCCTTTGTTAGAATCTTATAAGACACTTCGTTATTCTGAATTGATATTGTGTGGGTGGTTAGGTACATAGATTCCCTGTAGTTTTCATATTTGATCCTTGTCTATCAAATCATCGCGTTATGCGATAACAGTTGTATTATTTCAGTTGAAATACTATTGAGGAGCCATTATGGATTTTTATCGCAGCAATAATGAAGTAAGGCAATACACGAATATCGGCACACACACACACACACACACACACACACACAATATTCTTTAATATCTTTTTCTCCTTTCGTGTTAAAGAAAAATCTTTAGTGTTATAATTATATTGAGCTGACTGCAAGTTAAAAACAAGCTAAGCTACCGTAAACTTGAAATTCTTTACGCATTGATCTATTGAAAATTAAATTAATTTATGAAAATCATCCACGGAAGGAAATGGAGTGACGCTATTCTTAATCCGGTGCTACACGGATAACGGATAAAAACATCACCAGGAGACGGGCAGCAGCGCCTTCGTCAGATTCCAACCCGCCTGCCAAGCGTGGCGATTATGGCAAAACCCTTCATGATTAGGAAAACCATGAGGGAGACCTATGTCTTGCAGTGGGCGTCAATGGCTGATGATGATGATGATGATGAAAATCACCCTTTGTTCAGGCGCTATTTAATAAGAAAGATAAGACTCATAAACAACTTGTTCTTACTCTTAACACTAATGACACCGCTGAAACAAAAGATGTACATGAAGAACTGGCCGATACTGGTATTTACTTAGCAGAGGTCGTCAATAAAGCGAACAATATTTTTTCAAGTTGAAGAAAAAAAAGCCAAAACGGCAGTTGAACACTCACGTACACAAGAAACCGCGGTGCTTAGCGCATACATTGACAGAAAAAGCGTATTAACACACTAACACAATGGTAAAGAGCCTACAGATGTGCGCTAACACAACGTTGGCAAAAACGGCCGCAGACAAGTTCTTCACCGCGTCTGGACTACGTCACATCTGAACAGGTTCTTTGAGCGGTCTTTATGTTTTTTATTTGGATTTTTTTGCTGTCACAACCCAACCAGCATCAATGCTCGATTTTTCTGGGATTTGGAAACCCTAGATTTTGAAATCTTTTTTAACACATATTTCATGGTCCACGGTGTCGAATAGGATAATGTATTTTATTATCCCTGAGATAAAGAGTGAAACCACGTTATTCACCTCAATGACAATTTCTATCAAGGCTAATTACTCTTGGAGCTCAAGATGGTAACTTGCTCCGACTACCCAGCGCTTAAGCAACATCAACTTTTATTATTATTTTGAAATATTTTACAGAAACCGCTCTATCCGGTGCTGAGAGCGTTGCAATCAAATTTTTATTATCCCTTTTACCTGCACTCTGTGGCATCTAGTTTTAATTACTGTTTAAATCATGCCTGGATCATTTTCTTGATAATAGTCCTGGAGGAAATTATGCTTCGCCGGTAAGAGGCAAATTGCTATTTTTGCTTATTGTTTGTTACTTTTGTTCTCTCATTTTTCATAATTGTACTCATTAAGTACTTAGTTGTTTCCAATGCGTGCTGCTAAAATTTTGTTATGATATCCATCTATTAGCATGGTAATTCACCTGTATTATCTTTTACCTCTATCACCTTGAATTAGATGTCGTCAGTGAAACCAGTTTATAGTTTGTAAAATGTCAAACACGAAGGTCAAAAGTTCTTAAAGTCGACGACATAAAATACAATTTCCTATGTAATTATTTTTTTCTAATCCATTGTCGTGTTTGGAGATACGCAAATAGTAATACTTAGTTTCTAGGTATTGGGTCCAAAGATTTATTACTCATAAAGAACTTACAGTTCACTTAATTAATGAGAAAATAAGACTTAAAATTAGATAAAATTTATATGGCATGCATTAAGGTAAGATTAACCTTAATTATAATTTAAGACATGTAGTTTAAGTTTATTTTTAAAAGCATTCATATTTTCTATGTCCTTTATGAAGTACCTATGGTATACTGAATAGATTTTCTGTTTGTTTTTCTACTTGATGGTATCATTGCTTGTATAACATTAGATTAGATTAGAACACTTTATTGTACACACCAAAAAACAAAATACATTAAAAGGCTTACATGTCTAAGTTAGATATTTGATAGACCAGTACCTAGGTTTTTAATTGAGAAGTCACAATTACTCTCTCTCTCTCTCTCTCTCTTTCTAAGAGATGGCTTATGTCATTATTACTATATCCACAGGTATATACCCCAGAATATCACAAACATCAACAGATCAACAATGTCATTCGAGTCTACAATAACACCGGATTCTGTAATAATAACGTAATTGACACAATTCTTCACTCTATCGCCCGTAGCTTGTAGTAGATAAGCCCTCTGTAACAGATTAGTAGGTAGGGCAAGATGTCCCTAGCCAAAATCAAGCATGAAAACACCAAGCTCGTATCTACAATTATCAAATTGCCAAGGGCATCCATAAACCATAAAAACGCCTCGCCTCGTAGTATTCTCCTTTAATAGTTATTTTATAGGCCGTCGACAAAGTTCAAAATACTTTTCAGATATCCTCTTTCAATTTACAAGTCAGGTCACGAATATTTACATAAACGGATGTGCAATTGTGTTGTTTGATAACACTATCGAGCTGTTATGTTTGCTCTCACTCATAAACCATTTTTATTCCTTTCTATTCACTTATAATTGAAATATTTTTGTAATTTTTTTTTGTTGCGATTTATTCTTAATTTTATCTGTAAGTAAGTATGTAAGTTTTTGTTGTAAAATAATTCAAACAAATTTCATACAACGTCGGTTTGCAATATCCAATAGATCGGTATCAGTGTGTCAGTCAGTAACGTTGTCTGGGCACTGCAAGGAGTATCAGGGTACCAGGCGAGCAGTGGTTCGCGGCGGTGTCGCATTACACGGTGGCTGTTGACACCAGTGCCTGATTAATATTTATGATACGGCCGGAGATCTCGCATGGCCGGTTCGCAGAGCAAATTATAGCTATCCTGCTCACGTCTAACACTGCGCGCGATGTTTGAATGAGATGACGATAGACAACACATGTGCCTGTTCTTTCGTGTGTTCGATTGCGTTTTGCGAATCCTAAAGAGTCTTTTAATTTTTGTATTCTTATCTCCTTTAGCTTATTATCCTCTTCATTGTCGATTGAAGTTCTAAAACCTGTTACAAAACATCGTCCCCTTTAAATATTGTTGTAACATTATTTTTTATAGATCACATAATTCTAACAAATTTTGCAAAACAAAGATTCAATAAATGTCATCGACTCGAGGTCAAACAACTGTCCAACAAATGTGACCTTATGTCAAACCTAGCAAGGATGGTGATCGTTGAAACATCTCAGTCAAGTTTGTTGTAGAGACATCGAAGGAAGTAGTAGGTATGTGGAACAGGGCGTGGGACCATGAACGCTTCAAACCTGACTGTATCGAGGTGTCTCAACTGGTCAGAGAAAAACTACAACTGGTAATCTGGGACTACCTTTATGGAAAGTAGAACCACATTCGCAGCTTGGTTCAAAAACAAGAGTTCTTTATTACCGTTATACTTCGGCGAATTCCTGTGCCATTAAATGCATTTATCAGTTTTGCTTTTTAATAATGATCTCCACTGCGTCCGATGTATTTTCCTCAATTGTTCACCACACACAGCGTTTTCAAGAGCGCATAATATGTTTTATGAGCATTTCAATTAGTCATTGAACTGTTTCATTAGTCATCTGAAATTGTCTCGCTTAGTCTTAATTGAAGCGTATCCAAAACCCAGCTACACGTCTCTTCAGATAATAAACAGACAACTCTTGTTGCAATTTCATTTAAAACTCATCTATTGACACGATGAGCAGTTATATTAACTATTTCCTCAAAGTCTTCATAGTTTGTTTGTGCGGCGATAATTTCCTTAATTGCGTTTGTCGTGACACTCTCACACTAAACGGCTCGCCATCTGTCCCATTATCATCGTTGTTTTCCACAGCTCCTTGTTTGTGCGAGTATTCTCCGGCGCAGCGCCGCCGGCCGGCGCTCGCGAGACTCCGCCCCAAGGTCATGTTATCGCGCTATCGCCAGCCCTGAACCACTCAAGGTCGCCGCCTATGATGAAAATTACCTCCGCCTTTAAGACACACACTCAATTCTGATTTGAACGAGTCACATGCCGTTGTTCTTACAGGAACTGGTCAATCTCGCCCCGCTTGGGTTGTTAATGCAAATGCGAGCAGGGCACAAGGCGGACGCGCCACAGAGAGCGTAACGCTGCAATATCGTCTCAAATTAAATTAGCTGCCGTGTTTACGTTTTATAAACAGTCCGCGTTCACATGGTAGAGTTCACGGGGGTACGACTGCTACTCACCGTGCGCTGTTAACATCCTCCGGGTGCCTGACTCCTGGATGCTCCGTCACACAGACACTCGCGCGGGAATTGCACTCACAGACGGCGCACTGAGTTCGCGAGCACACGCGAGGACTGCACGGCGCGACACCCACAACTAGAATGCGCGGTGGCCGACTCTTTGCGGGGGCGCGGGGGGCTGAGCGCGACACACGGCTCGTACGAAGGCGCGAGGAGAACAACTGCAGACTGGCACGAGGCGGCCGCTGACTATTGGCTCGATAGCACGTGACGTCAGTGGCGCCGGCCAATTGGAGCGTGGTTCTTAGTTCAAAGTGTCTCCGCTTGGGGCGCTCGTGTCAAGGAAGTCGTCCGCCCTGCAGCGAGCTTCCTTCAGCAGGCTTGGGCGTGTGCTTTAGACCGCGGGCGGGTGGCCCGGCATTTCGTCTGGGGGCTCTGAAAACAGATGTCAACATAAAAGACCAATTTTTTTATCGTTAGGGCACCTTCTATTTGAAAGCTGTGACTTCATAGGTTTCGTATTCATAGATGAAATTTTCGAGTTAACTAGGATTTCAAAGATGAATTGTGCCTCAATCAGTTTTAAGCAACCTCAAACAGTTCTCAAATACCTATATAAGAGACTAACCAAGGGTTTCTGAATTGAGAATTTCTTTAAGTAGGTACTCAAGTAAAAAAAGTAAAGTAAATATATTTATTAATTGCAAGGAAATTTCAAATTACATTGGTACTTGGCCCCCACTTGGCCTGTATTGTTAGTACCAATTTATTTCCTAGTGAAAGTCTCATTCCTTCTTGTTTGCGCGATTGTATTTTTTGAGAGAAAGAACTTAACTTACGTAACTTGAATATTTAGTTAAATTAAAAAACCAGCGGTAAGCTTATAAAGAAGCTAAAAGTTTAATTAAAATTTAAGCTGGCACTTAAACGACGAACGGGCGAGTTCCTGTAAACAAAAGTCTCGGATGATTCCGAAGGAAGCGACAGCTGGGGACATGCCGCGAGGCACAAAATAAAAAGACCAATGTTTAATAGACACTGAAACGGAGTTTAGTCACCAAAGATCACCTTGAATATCTATCGAAAACTGAACAATACAGCGAAAAGTGTACACAAACTATCACTTCCTCTTAGAGCGTTTAAAAAGGTGCTTTTAAGAGCTGCTTTTAAGAGTTAATTTAAGACCAGAGCAATCGAACTGCAGCTTTCGAGGAAGCTTCAGATTCGCGGCGTCAAAATGCGGTTTGGCTCGTATGTATGTAAGTATGCTCCCTCGTAACTCCTTAACCAATAGACAGATTTTGATGAATAATATCTCAATCAATTTGTCGTGCTTGCGCGAGTGTCATAGGCTATATGAAATCAGCACAGAGATAAAGGGTTCCGTACCATCAACTATACAGCATTTGAATATTTCAATACCTGTTGCCGTTACTAATATCGAACAAAAAACGGCCAAATAAATGATGTTAGTTGTGTGGGAGCCCCCTTAAATATCTATTTTATTCCGTATTTAGTATTTGTTGCTACAGCGGCAAGAGAAATAAATCATCTGTGAAAATTTCTACTCTCTAACTGTTATGGTTCATGAGAGAAAGCCTGGTGACAGACGGATGGACGGACGGACGGATGGCGCGGAGTCTTAGTAATCGGCTCCCTTACCCTTTGGGTACGGAACCCTAAAAATAACCAACCACCCGACTACTAAGCAAGCGGGACCAAAATTTTATAATATAAGTCAGATTAGTACCCAGGTTGGTCCCGCCAGCTTAGTAGTTAATGATCAGAAGTCGGGTTGTTGGTTATTTGTTTAATACCTACAGTTTTTTATTGACGTTTCCTTGACTGTATGAATTTAAAGCAAAATCTTTATTACTCGCAAACTTGTAAAATTATAGTACCTAGCAATACCACTCGCTAACGTTGAAGAAAAACATCGTGAGGAAACCTGAGTGTCTAAGTTTACATACCTCAGCGCTAGAAAACGCCAATCCGCGGTGGGCACGCGTGGTGATTAAGCCCATACGCTCTCCCTGAGAGAAGGCCTGTGCCCTACAGTGGGACGTATATAGGCTGTTTAACTACTAACTACTCGCAAACTTACGTTACGTATGTTTCTGTGTCAGAAATGCGCTCTCGTTTCCAACGTGGCTAACGTCAGAATTCATACCCAACAGTTTAGTTTTGATGACGTCACTGCTAATGGACATTTCTGAATGTTCGATGGCCATTATCATAGGTTCAAAGCGCTCGGGTAAGCCTTCCAACAATTATTGTACCGATAAAGTCATCACTTATCTGAAAATCTGTACCTTTCAGTATATGCGCTGTTTCTACGATTTGAGTAACATACGATGTCATAGAATCGCTATTGTCTGGGCGTACCGATATTAAAATCCGTAGTAAACTGATTCATCTGCTATAACCGGAATCATTGAACAATAATTAAGTAAGTTGCAATACCTGCTAATGCTCTCTTCAAAACTTAGGTTAGCTGGTAGATAATGCTAAGTAGCATTAAGCTCGCCTATGTGCAAAACTGCCTGTTTTACATGCAATAAAGGATTTAATAATAATAATAATAATTTGAGTATATTCCACAAATCACGCACTATTTTCTCAATTCTTAAATGTACACAAAACGATGGATTTATCGCCATCATTAGCTTAGCTTTCGCTTTTTCGTCGTCAGTGGCTTCTAATATTTTACACTCGTCGTTGATGTGGATTCCTTCCAAAATTACAAAATTCTTCGCAGCAAACATGCAATTGTTGAAGTTTTTGCGGCCTTTCAGCTTAGGAACATTTACTAAGTAATTTTCTGCCATTCTGCCAAACTTTCAGAACTGTTACTTTGCTTTTAAGCTTTGCTTTTAATCGGGACTGGGCCCATAACCCATTGGATTTCAAAGTAAACATAATGGCGTTTGCTAATCGACTACTTGTCAAGCAGTTTTATTTTAGAAAATACACGTCTAACACTGCCTAGTGCCCAGGCACATTATTTTGATACGTAAATAACAATTCTTCGAAATGGTTTTTTTGACCAGAAAGTTGGGGATTTAGTTTTGAAAAAAGAAGGATACCCAACCTCAGAAAATGATGGTAAGTTTCTGTGCCCACTTTAGTATTCACGTAATAGATGAGAGAAGTTAAGATGGATAGGATAATTGATTGTGTTTCTTATTTAATTACATCTTACATGGTCTCTAGATGCTTGTAGGCATCTAAAGTCTGTTTTTTAATTCGATGCAAAGAATAATGTCACTTGGACATGTGCTGGGATCGGAAGCCATCGCAGGCCATTTGTTGAGGTACTCCACGTGGACATCAAAACAAGTTTATTTTTTAAAGGTCGTGACAGACTATGGCTATAAATAATAATATATCGCACGATGTCTTGTTCTTCACTAAATCCGAACGCAGTCGTGTATGGACGCGGTTTGCATGTTGGAATTTCTGTGGAAAAAATATCGCATACATATATTAATGTCGTCGTCTGTGATGGCCACAAATCTAAAGCGATGAACCTTCGGCTTCCTGTAGCCATTTTTAATACTGTTTAACTTCCGCGGTGGGTGGGCGGTGATCAAGCCTATACTATCTCTCTGAGAGAAGGTCTGTGGACGTTTGTAGGCTGCATTATTAATGACCAATCCAGAGCATTTTCATATATTTCAAAAGCAGATTGTAGTCCCTAGAAAGAACCCACCTCAATAAAATCTAAAACAAACAAAAGATAAATCAATTCACGTGTAACAAATCGATCGAAATTTACCAACAGTAAAATAAAAAGAGATAAAAAAAATAAAAACCGACTTCAAAACACTACAGCACTAAAAAGTTAGAAATAATTAAAAAGAATACCTTTAAATTTTAAGTATACATATACATGTAGGTATTGTAGAAGTATAATTTGTAGTCGGTGCCCAGTTTCATGACCAGCACTTATTATACATATTTAAACTATTTCTAACTTTTTAGTGCCGTAGTGTTTTGATGTCCGTTTTTGTTTATTATTAAAAAAAATGTTTAAGAATATTTAGTGGGGGAGCGGGATCTCAATTTCCATCTCCGAAAGTCTTCACTAGAACATCACCAAATTACCCTGGGACTACTTTACGCTATTTTATGAAACAAACGGATATTACGTAAGTTACAGAGTAAGCCTAAAAATAACAGGTGATATAAAAGGATGTTCATCATCAAATCTTTACCAAATTAAAATGGGACCAATAGAACGTTATATCTATTCGAACAAAACATATTGTCGAAATCTGTTAAGACACTTAGGTGAAGAAAAGCAATATACCGTGGCTATAAAGTTTGGAAATAGGGTAAGCTGAATATTTAAAGGTAATCTTGGGAAGGCACCACGTGTCCGGAAGGTGAAGGTGTGAATTCACACAATATTACGAAGCGCTTAAGGGTTTTGGTACTTTCTGTCCTCGGCCATTATCATCCAACTAGCAATCTGCTTCATGTGAGCTGGACAGAAAGAAGTGGCGTGCTATGGGGGAGGCTTTGGGTTCAGCAGTGCACGGGTACGGGCTGATTGATTGATTGATATAACAGATGTGCTCGCGATCGGCCGGTTTACTGTTTGAGTCTACCTAATCGCGTTTTTAGGGCTCCGTGCCTCAAAAGGAAAAACGGAACCCTTATAGGATCACTTTCTTGTCCGTCCGCCTGTCCGTCCGTCCGTCCGTCTGTCAAGACCCTTTATCTTAACGTTAAAACCATATACTACTGTCCCTTGAAGCTGTGAAAAACTCAAATTTTAAGTCAACGTAAAAAAAGTTACAAAAAAAACGTTTACGCTGCAAAAAACGTTAATTTCAACACTCTCAAGAGAATCAAAATCTATAGGGTACTTTTCGTTGACCTAGACATCGTTTGGTAAGTACTATCGTTGTATACTAAAAGTATAGGAAAAAATCTGAAAACTGTACATTTGTAATTAAATCATAAAAGCTCTGAAAAACTGCGAGACTACAAATTTGTACGGAAGCGTTAGTGGGCGAGACCGACTCGCACTTGTCCGGTTGTTTCGTCCCACTGCAGGGCACAGGCCTTCTCTCAGAGAGAGAGTATGGGCTTAATCTCCACGCGGGCCCACCGCGGATTGGCAATTTCAAGCGCTGAGGTATGTGAACACCTCAGACACTCAGGCTTCCTCACGATGTTTTCTTTCACAGTTAGCGTGTGGTATTGCCACTATAACTTCACACGGAAGTGAATACGCTATCTTAATAATTCTAGTGGGAAGTAAACAATGGTGAATTAATCGCTACAGTATTCTCTTATTAAGTAATTATACAAATTACATAACGTTGAAAGCATAATGAACGTTACAGAAATGTGCTATTGTGTATGGAAAATTGCCTGAAAAGACTTCCAAGAAAGCCTTGCACTTGTTGAAAGCATTTAAGTTATACGAGGTGATAGTTAAACCAACTGCGTATCTACTTATTTATTCATAAGCAGCCTATATACGTCTCACTTTAGGGCACAGGCCTTCTCTCAGAGACCACGCGCGCCCACCGCGGATTAGCGATTTCAGGCGCTGAGGTATGTGAATAACTCAGACACTCAAGTTTCCTCACGACGTTTTCCTTCACCGTTAGCGAGTGGTATTGCTATTATAACTTCACAAATGTACATAACTTAGAAAACAAAGTCATAGGTACATGCCCGCACTGGTAATCAAACCTGGGTCTTTCGCTTCCGAGTCCAATGTTCTACCCACTAAGCTGCCACCGCTGTTATGAGTTATCTAATCTATAAAATGTCGTGTCACGTTGTCACGACAACTAACAAGTTGTCCACCGATTTCGAAACGGCTCGACCGATTTTTATGATTATTTTTATGTATATTGGTAGGTCTGAGAATAGGTCTAATTAATATGGCAAAACAACGTTTGCCAGGTCAGCTAATAGTTCTATGAAACAGGCCCCTGGTCTTTCACCACCTTAATTCTCCCTTTCGTTTTGAATTCCGAAGACCCATGTCGAACGGCTGCGTGTGCGCTCGTGAAGGGGAATACCGTTTGAAAATAGAACTCTCGAGTTCGTTAGTTGTCGTACAGATATAGGTGAACGACATTTTTGGATTTTGGAATTGAAATCAATCCCGGCAAATGGGGAAAGTGATTTAATTCAATTCAATTTTAAATTACTTCAGTAACTTTTTACATTTAGGCCAACTTGCACCAGTTTCTTAAATGAGGTTTAAGTAGCATTTAAATTACCAGCAAACTTTAGCAAACACCAGTTTTTAAATTAAGTATTTTCTAAGCCTACTGACATTGTTTTTTACCTCCAGTTTAGTTTTAGTTTTTAAGGCTAGTAACAACACTATGGATATATAAAACATTTATTTCGGATAAAAAAGATTATCCGAAATAAATGTTTTATAGGTATTTGTATATATTTAACTAAAGCTAACTACGCATTCTATTGAGTTAGGTACGCAGCATGTGACTGCAACAACAATTTAAGGATGAACTTTACCATTTTCGGATATTTCTGAGCCCCTTGGGGCCGGTTTCTGAATTGCGAATTTAACTAAGTAAATACTTACGTAACGTTTTGTCACACTCTTTTCTGAGAAATTCGGAGACAGCACTACAGTTAACTATTTATATTCTTTTTGTTGCACTAACCTGTGCTGAGGACAATTTTAAAAACCTATTTAGAGGCTAAATATTCCACCCACGGTTAGCCAAAGATCGCGGGTTCAAGTCCCGGCATGGGTGGAATTTTTAGCCTCTAAATAGTTACCTGGTTAACTATTTACTTAGCGGTATTCTCAATTTAGAAACTGGACCTAAGCCTCATAAACTCAACGCAATCTGAACGCTCACTTTAGCCCGTGCCGACGTTGGCCGCGTGTTTCCTTTTTACTTTTAATTCACTCGAGGGTTTAAGTAACAGTGCTAAGGGCGACATTTCTTATCGAATGACAGATTTATTCAACTCTCTTCTATATCAGATGTCGGGGAAGATAATACAGTTATCGTTACGAATCTTTCAGTGGTTAATTAGGAAGATGCGTCTTTGATTTTGTATGAATTGCTTCTTTTTTCTGTGATTTCTATGAAATTGTGCGAAGTCTAGGTAGTTTTTTTGTTATGAAGAAGACAATTGTTTTTGTTCAGCTGATAAAGAGAGAAGGATTTTGTGTTCATGAGCTCCATGATTTTGAAAGAGTAATCTAATAAGCATCTCATTTGCTGTTAGGGCCGTCCGGCTGCGGAATGATCTGCTTGTTTCAATAAGCCGCTCTTCTTCCCCAGCTATCTTTAAAAGCAGGATTCACGATCTGTATCTATCACTGTAATTTATTAAATAGTTCAATTATTATTGTCTTTCTGAATGAAGGTACCTATGTCTTTTCTTTTGTCCTCTGGTAGTTTATTCTAACTTATTTTACTTTATGTATGTTTATAATTGTTATACCAATAGTATATAAGGGTTTATGTAAGAATATTATTATTAAGTATAAGTATGTAAATCAATGTTCATATTTCATATTTGTTTTATAATTGTTTTCGCGTCTCGGACGACAGACTCTTAAGTATTTATCATATTAGAAAACATTTTTTAACATTACGGTACTTCCTATCATTTTCAATTTGGATTCACAGTTTGGAGAAAGGCCAAAGGTTGGAGATCACGAATATTTACAAATATGTTATGTTATAATATTACTGGTCAATCATTAATAATATGGTTTTCACAATGAAAAGAACATTCCCTGAAAATACGGTGTACGAATTCAAAGTCACCCTGTATATACATAAACTCACGCAGGTATCTCGGAGGAGTATCCAGCAACCAGGGTAAAATCTTACTGCACATTTATGTCATGTATTTAGGTAGAAATAAAACTCTATGTACCGATAATTAGTAAAAAATTCTTAATAAAACTTCACTGAAAAAACTACTTTTAGTATAAACCTCGGCCTTGCCTTGGCAGATTGTTTTGTTTTTAAAATAAAGCATTTTAAAATCAAATGACCATTGAACCTTTTAATTAATTGAATCCTTAAAAAAATCCTTGACAATTTCAACAAACAAAAATGCTTAATTGCTGAGATAGGTATATATAAAGAAGATTTTGTCATGTTAAAAATAAATAAATCATCATCAGCCATTTGACGCCCACTGCAGGACATAGCCTCCCTCATGGTTTTCCTAATCATGAGGGGTTGTGCCATAATCGCCACGCTTGGCAGGCGTGTTGGCGATCGCAGTATGCGGTTGGAATCTCGGGAAGACGCTGCTGGCCGTCTCCTGGTAATTGATTTCCTTAGTCGCTTTCTACGACATCCACGGAAGGAAATGGAGTGACGCTATTCTTAATCTGGCGCCGCACGGAAAAAACATTTACATATTTTTTAGTATGGGGCTGCGTGCGGAACTCTGTCTAACTAACTATGTTGGACTTGACCACCAAGCAATTCGAACATGCGAAAAGCTGGATACCGTCGTAACATCATGTCAATGTCAAAGCTATCAATGCCATTATAAATTACAATGCGCATCTACATTATATTGTCACATATATAGCATATAATTATACTACATATATTAATTGATTTAGTTGTCGAAGTTTTTTTGCAAGGCTTGATGCTTTGCAAAAAAAAATCTTTGTGGTTCGAGTTATTCTATTGGATTTACAAGTATAGCTTGTGTAAAAAAGGTCGCTGCATAGAGTATTTTACGAACCATATCCGTCATTACATTACACAGCTGCGCATTGGCAAAACCCAGTGTTAAGCTATTAAGACTGTACGGTACGTGCCTTCAGAACCCCTTCGAAGCCGTTAAACGTAGAAAAATAGGTACTGAGCGACGCGGTGGCTACGCTGTGGGTAGATTGGTGAGTTTTCAATTGAAAGGTCCCTAGTCATCATGGGTATTATACATGCGGAAAAGCTAGATATGGATATTATTTCGTAACCGCATGATATTTGTATATGTTCTATCTATTATAATTTTATTCTCTATCGTATTTGTTATTTGTAATATCTTTCACCTGGTTGTGCAACAAAGTGTTATCTATCTATCTATCTATCTATGTATAGCATTTATATAATCTGTAATTTGAAATAATAGTTGTCTTTTCTGTGGTATGTTAGGGTATGCATATGTTATCTAAGTTTATGATGCGTAATCTATACTATGTGATGTATATTAATGTATTTCAAATGATTTTTTGGCACTGCCTCTTCTTACCTACACAGAAATCGATAATGGAATCTGATCACTTCAGCACGGGCTTGCCTAGTGAAGTGTTCAGGCACATACTGGATTCTAAAACATATACTGTGTGAAGAAATAATAAATATGAAGTCCAAATCCAGCGTTTGTTTCTAATTTCGTTGTTCAATTTTGGACTCTTGATTTGATTGTTGAATTTCGTTCTTGCTCAACTACGTAGCCAAAGGGCGCGTTTCAAACTGTTTTATAAAGGCCCATTTACGCCGGGGCAACACAGTGCGGCATTGCGGCCTTTGCCACATGCTACAATAATAAAAAAATGTCGCACATTGTGGCAAGAATCGTACGGCATAGCAACACCTTGCGTCATGTGGCAGACTGTCGCAGCTTGTATCCGAACACGATCTTGCCTCGGCGTAAAGGCTCTTTTACGCCAGAGCAATATCGAGCTACAGTGCGGCACGCTACAAATTGTGGCATCCGGCTCTTTGTTGCATGCTACAATCGCCAACATCATGCGGGTGCGGCACTCTATTTTACGCCGAGGCGACGGCGTGCTCGGATACAAGCTGCGACAGTCTGTCACATGACGCAAGGTGCTACTATGTTCTACCACTGTGGTATATTACAATATTTACTCTGAAATTAGAAACAAATAATATCACCTTTTTGCGATGAGAGCAAATAAAAAAATGTAGCATGGAACAACTGATATATTTTTTGATTAGTTTAGAGTTCTTGTTTTTTATTGTAGCAAAATAGGTACGAGCCTTCTTTTTGAAATTATTGTGAATCGAAACAAACCCAGATTTCAGACCTCCAGATCCCTCTGAAATTATGTCAGTTTTTGACAATGACACAGTTGATTCACAACCTGCAACTGCAAGATAATCAAACATAAATTGATCATTTTGTGTGGGGTCCGCTACGTAGTTTCGATAGCCGCTGTTGCGACAAACGTCGTTGCGATTTTGTATCCACTGCCTCATAGGTTCAAAAGCTTATGGACTCGAATGATGTAGTCGCGAAAGACGTTGTCTTGAAAAAAATTTTCACTGCCTCATACGCTCGAATGCTTGTCATTTCGATTCATTCAGTCATAGTGTCATCATCATCATCATCAGCCATTTTGACGTCCACTGCAGGACACAGGCTTCCCTCATGGTTTTCCCTAACCATAAAGGGTTTTGCCATTATCGTCACGCTTGGCAGGCGGGTTGGCGATCGCAGTATGCGGTTGGAATCTCAGGAAGACGCTGCTGCCCGTCTCCTGGTAATTGATTTCCTCAGTCACCTTCTACGACATCCACGGAAGGAAACGGAGTGAAGCTATTCTTAATCCGGCACCACCGATTTTTATGCACACTATGACACGGCACAATCATAGTGTGCATAAAAGAAATTCAAGTAGTAATTATTATTACTACCAGCAATTCATAATCTAAATCCCTATAAAATCTCCGATCTCATTAAAACCTTGTTTGTTTGTTGCAGTGAAAATTTTTTCACTGCAACAAACAAACGTCTGTCTTTCGCGTGTACATCATTCGAGTCCATAAGCTTTCGAACCCATGAGTCAGTGGAAAAAAAAATCGCAACAACGTTTGTTGCAACAGCGGCTATAGAAACTACGTAGCGGACCCTTTTGTGTGGACATTCCTAGTGTGGGTGTAGGCATCCCCAACAGATTAATTTGATATAGGTAGTAACATTTTTTATATGCTATCTCTCTTTTTTTTAAAGAGAGACAGCATACAAAAAATGTTACTATATCAAATTAAGCTGTGGAGATGCCAACAGTGGGCACGTAGCGACGAGTTTGTTTTCTAAGTTACGTACATTTGTGAAGTGAAAGTAGCAATACCACCCTCTAACTGTGAAGGAAAACATCGCGAGGAAACCTGTGTCTCTGAGCTATTCGCATACCTCAGCGCTTGAAATCGCCAATCCGCGGTGGGCACGCGTGGTGATTAAGCCCATACTCTCTCTCCGAGTAAAGGCCTGTGCCCTAGAGTGGGACGTATATAGGCTGCTTATGATGATGTGAGGACATTACTTGTCAATCAATTATAACAGTCATGCCAAAATTAACTTGCGATCCCACGTTACGCACCAAGGACATTTTTTCAAGCCTACACGATGCACATTTACCAATGTGTTGTGCATGCCATAACATTTCCATTATGCCTCCTGCCCTACCGACTCTCCCACTAGGTGAATGACATAAGCATTTTCAGCCTAACGCATTTTGCTTTAACAATTCAATTTACGCTTTACAGGTTCTGAAATAAAGATCAATTTTATATGCGAAGTGTATAAGAGTTACTACGTACAGAATTGGTTTCGGTTAGGTTCTGGACCCACGGTAAGAAACACATGGGGACAGCCGGGCGCATCCCAATTCACGCAATCCGGGGGATTTTAGTGAATGCTCGCCACGTTTTTTCTGTCCATAACTGTGATTCGAGCAAGTTTCAAACTCAGGGGGGCCTTTCGAGTGGATTTGAAGAGGATTACGGAAGGAGTCGTGCTACTTGAATTGAAAGAGATCTACATCTCTAGTACACCTCCTAAGTATACGTATGATAACTTAATTGCATTAGTTTCGAGCGCTATAAAGCGCTAGTTATTCAAGAATGTGTATGATGTCGGTGTTCCCTCTCGCTTGATCAGTCTAGTATTTTCAATTATTGTAATGTAGCGCTGATTTTGTAAAACCTGCAATGTATATTATAAATCATCTTATATATTGTCATATAGTATTATAAAGGGAAGAGCTGGCTCTTCACTTGGCTAGTCGTTTTTGGGTATTTACCGAAGATTTATAATACAGTGCAGGTTTTACAAAATCAGCGGTAAAGATTCATAAGATCCGGCAATGGGTGATTAATATTTGCTTTAGGAATGAGTACCTACTTTTGAAAAATGTGGACTGTAAGGAAAATAAAATTATTGCCAATTTAGGCACATTTTAACATTCATATTTTTTATAGAGAAACTTGGCATTAGAAATTGGTAATTGGTAATATGAAATAAAAATATATCTAAAATTTCACTGATTTTATTTTATATCGCAGACCACATTGGCCAAATTATGTTTCTATAATAATCAAGGACTGGAATTCTTCATAGCAAAAATCAAACTGTCATAGGGAATGACCAAATTGTTTTATCGACAATTCCACTTATCGATGTTATGGAATATAATCGCATATCGACTTATACGATTTTTCTGTAAAATTTGACCTCTTTGATAAGCAACCTGCATCTCCATATTAAAATAAAATCCGTTCAATTATTGGTGACTGGAATTAAGTGTTCGAGGTCCTCGTCACTGTCTTGAGTTAAGAACGTATCCATGTTATAAAATGAATGGAATATGTTCACTTGTTCCTGGTTTTTCGAAATAAACTGCCTTCTTAATTTATTGAAGATCCATTTATAAATGGAAAATGATCGCTCTCCATCTACCGATGTCATATTAATTACTCAATAAGTGATATTTATTTATCGATAGTCGATAAAACACTTTGGTCATTCCCTCTGACAGTTTTATTTTTGCTATGAAGAATTCCGGTGCTTGATAATAATTATTTTGCATTCATAAAAATAATAGGGCAAGCGACAGGTAATGACGACATAATAAACGCTCTTAATTTAAAATGAAAGCAGTCGTGCATATGACTTCGTTCACTTGAGATTCAGTAGCATATTCCACTTGACTCTCCGGTCCATAAATCTCTATTAGACCCGTACGGTAACATTTCCCACTTGACCTAAATCACCTAAATTTTTTATCTTTATTAAATTCAGTTAGGGAACATAATAAAGCATTTTTTTATTTGATCATTCTTGCGACCCGCGCTGTTCTTTTTATGAATAAATCGCAAATGGCTATGCTATGATTTTCAAAAGAATTGCTTAGTAAGTAATTGACTGATATTTTTCCAAAAATGTACATGGAGTGACATATTACAAAATTAAATAAATAAATCAATAAATGATTCTTTATGAAATAAATAACTTATTGAGTATTGGGTATTGAAATTACACGTGACCATTTTCTCTATTGTTCAGTTAGTTTGTCATCACTACTTTTGAAACTCACGTAATGTAAATAGGAAATAAGTTTCTCTTTATCATACTATAATTTGATTTCACTATGGTGATGTCGATTGCGGTTTATTTTGCGGTTCTGAAAAAAATAAAATTTTACATCTTGTTGCCATAAACTATCATAAAGCTAGCAGAAAAATTTTTTCATTTAAGATTTTATGAAAGAGGCCTAATTGCCCACAGTGAGCTCTATTCATAGGCTGGAAAGATAGACAGGGATTTTGATTTTGATTCAGGACCAGATAGTCAAACGATACTATTTATAAGCAAATAAACCTTTTCTTTGGCAGTTGGTTAAAATTCACGTCGATCCGTTGCTCCGTCAATGCGTGAAAACAGAACAAACTAAAAAACACACTTTCATATAAATATTAAGGGATTTATGAAAAAAATAAACAAGAATTGATAAACTCTTAGCATCTAATAATTATTTTGTTGGAGACTCTACATTGTATTTTAGTATGAGTCTAAAGAGCGATTAAAAATGTATGAATAGCTACAACCACAACAAAGTTAATACCCAAAGATTACAAAAATGTAAAGAAAAGTAAATTCACACGAAGACACTCGAGAGTTGCGCGAGCGCACCATATGCGACACACATTTCACCCCCTCCGCACCCCACCAACTCTACACCGCAAGGGATTACTGAAAAAAAAAATGGTTCCAAACTCACAACGAACTTCCAACTTTAGTCTCCACGAAACAAAGCAGAATTTGCTCTACACGTGTCTTTACAACATTTACAGTTACAAGAACCGTTCGCCACTCATTTTTCAAATGACATTTTTTCTGCGACCAATCCGCAGGTCTTTGACCTTCCGAAATAATTCAGAGAAAAAGGTCATAATTTTACACGTGAAATTTTTCTTACGCTATCGAAGTCTAATCTTGAGATAAACGATGTTATGTTCTAGCTACATACACTACATCTTATCTGAAAGACCGATAGTGGAGACATTCTCGATGATTCCTCTCAGACATAATTCGATTTTCGGAGTGAAAAGTACAAATTACACCATGTGGTCACTACTTTTAGCTTCTGCATTGTTTTGTGCTGTCACCGGTCAATTGACAGATGAATTACCTGTTGTGAATATTTTACAAGGAACTGTGGTTGGTTCGGAAGCCGTAGGAGGTAGTTTCTATGAGTTTTACGGGATACCGTATGCGGACTCGACGTCTGGTAGTCATCGCTTCAAGGTAAGGGAAATTCATTTCACGTTATCATATTTTTGTTTGTTCAAAAAATATATTTCTTATGTACATTCATAAATAGCACTTTACTGTACATAGAAAAAGAAATGTACCAACCATTGTGTATACATTTCTGTTTCTTTTTAAGGGTTGAAGAAATTTTCCTTAATTTATTATTGAACTAATGTTGGGTTTCGATGAAGAAATGTGAGTCATAATATTTGCTTGTATGATTTTGTTCTTATGTCTATCTTTTTATTTGTTTTGCATCATATATTTTTCCTTAAATTTCAGGCCCCAAGCCCACCTCCAACATTCCAAGAGACTTTCCTAGCAGATCGAAGAGAAATTAAATGCGTGCGCGCGCTAGGCGTTGGTTACGAAGGCACTGAGGACTGTCTTGTGGCCAATATATTCACACCCTCATTGAATAATACAAGTCAACTCCCAGTTATGGTTTGGGTCAAAGGAAGAGAGTTTGACCAAGCCCGAGACCATACACTGTCATTTAGGAACCTCGTTGAGAGAGACATTGTTGTGGTCACGTTGAATTTCCGTGAATCTATTTTGGGATTCCTTTGCCTAGGTACGGAGGCAGCCCCCGGCAACGCTGGCTTGAAAGACATCATTGCTGGATTAAGATGGGTCCAAGACAATATAGCTCAATTTGGTGGTGACCCGAACAGTGTTACTTTGTTCGGTCACGGAACTGGCGCGTCTGCGGTTGATCTAGTCACCCTGTCACCTTTAGCCGAAGGATTAGTTCACAGGGCTATAGCTCAGAGTGGAAGCTCCATAGCTCCATGGTCTGTAGTGAGAAATCCTACAAAATATGCTCTCCAAATAGCCGAAGCTCTTGGTCATACTATCACGGATATCAATAATCTTTCACAGGTTTTTACTAGAACGAGCGTATCAGCTCTCATGGCTGTTATAAATGACTTGGAATTGACAGACAACTCTCTAGCCTTTGCTCCGTGTATTGAAAATGAAAATCTTGACGGCGTTGAAAAGTTTCTAACTAAGTCACCATACCAGACAATCCTTGACGGCGACTTCAGTCAGGTTCCAGTAATACTTGGTTATGTTGAAAATGAAGGTACCATTAGAGCCGAAAAAGCCATTGCAGATGACTGGCTAGAAAGAATGGATGAGTCATTTGTAGACTTTGTTCAACCAGACATGAAATTTGAAACCCACGAAGAAGAAGAAAATGTGGCTGCCGAAATAAAACAGTTTTACTTCAACGGAAGAGAAATAAATATGGAAACCATAGCTAATTACATATCTTACCACGGGGATACAATGATTTTGGTATCTGCAATTAGGGAAGCCCGTCTCAGAGCGACATATTCCAATGCACCGACTTATTTGTATCAATTTTCATACCAAGGTTCTCTAGGCGAGGCGTTTGTTGGTCCTCTGAGTGTTGTAGGTGCTGCTCACAGCGAGGAGTTGGCCTATTTATTTAATACTGGTGTCACTATTGATACAGGATCATGGGACAGTCTGGTTTCGGAGATGATCGTTGACCGGTGGACTAACTTTGCTAAGACAGGGTGAGTATTTTTTGTATCTTATGATAAAGTTTTTAATAGGTATGGTTTTGGAATGGTCCATCTATTTAGACTACGTATCAAAACATTTTGCATCATTTTGAAAACACTTTACATGCGATCGTCTTTTGTTTGAACTGACGCACAGATTTTGACTCAATTGGCTTGTTTATTTTTTCAGTTTTCCAACCAGTGACACATCGGGTACGACATGGAATCCAGTAACAGCAGATAGCACCAATGCTTTGCTGTTTCGAAATGACGAAGCTCCTATCGGCGAAGAGACCACGAACCTGGAAGTCCAAATAGTCAACCCTCGGCTGGAGGTATTTACATTTTGGTCGGAGTTATACTCTGAGTACTTTGCTGATGCTGAGGGAATTTGGGAACCGACGGACAGAGAAGATGATGATGAAAATGAAGTGGTAACTGATAATCCAACCACAGTGAATTCCAGTAATCCCAATCCTCCTACCACGGCATCTCCAGATGAAGTGGGAGAAGGCGAGGGAGAAAATGAGCCCGATTCAGCTTCCACTGCTGTCGGCTACACGTTTAGTATAATCTCTTTGTTTGCTATATTGAATAAATTTCATTTAGATCAGATTATTTCCTAGATTACGCTTAAAGGAATGAAATGCTTATGCTATCTGTCTTTGTCCAATCGTCCGGATCTGACTTTGACAGCTATAGTATCCAAGCGTTTCTATGCATAAATCATCAAATACTAACATGGGTTTCACGACTTATAAATCCAGAGTTTAGTAAGTATATCTATACAATAATTAAGTTTAGTAACTTAGTACCTACCATCGTTGTTTAGTTTTTTTTTATTTATCTAGGCAGTAAGATATCTTGTTCACATATTAATCGAATACGTGTTTAAGGCCTCCAGAATATTTTACTATAAACAATTAGAATAGGAGGAAGTATAACGTTTTGCATGTAATCGAACTTGCGCTTGGCAGGTGTTTTACTTTTGACAAGCACACGAGATATCGGAGACGTCCATCTTAAAGCCGTTGTTTTGAAAAGTACCTTTATCCGTAGTGATAACGTAGATGGTTATTGAATTTATCAGATTATCTGACAAAATAAGATTATTTTCCGACGTACATAGGTATTTTGTTTGCTAATATTATTTCGGTTAGTGGTTGCCGTATTCAATGCGCTGATTTTTGCACACGCAGCGTTTAGCTGAGCATATCCTTATTATCGCATAGCGTTAATTCACTCAATTTATGTTAAGTTATCTTTGTACTTTTTGTGTTAATTAAACCGTTTTTCAATTTCAATGTTAACTTTTAATACCTATTTAAATAAATATATAAAATACCATTTATACATTTTTGTTATTTCAGTGTGTGAGTCAATTATTTATAGTCATTATTAACTTAATTCCGGATTCACTTGGTTATGTTCAAAAAAGTCATTATTACCAAAAATCAGGACTGTAATTTAATTTCATCAAAAATGACTTCTAATTCCACGGTGGTTTATGTAATTAGTATTTAAAAATGCCATCTATTTAGACTATTATTTTTAAGTATAGACGTAAAATAAAGAAAACTAGTTAAGAAATCTCGTTTCGATTTAAGAAGTCTTGTTTCAAAAAATTCACAATTAGTACAGCCTCTCCGTCTATCAGAACAATGACCCGAGTCGAGTTCAAATTCAAGTTTAGACCGTGATGTTTTTGGAAAGTGCATTTTAAAAAACAACCTAGCGCATTCGATAACTATTGTTAGAGCACGTTCATTTTGCTATGGCTCTCAAACCACCCAAAATTCGTATTGTATAGCACGGTTCATTAGAGAAAGGGACTAAAGACTATTTACCTCTCGCTCATACAATACGGACGGCAGTATTTTAGGAGCGAGAGGAAAACAGTTGTCCAGTCCCTATGTTTAATTAATAATTAAAAAAAGTTTTTGAGTCAAGACGTTGGCCAGTTTTTAACATTTATGTTTTGGTGGATTACACTTGTAAAATATACCTGAGTTATGTACAGACAGATTTGGTACCGAATCCGTGCCGACCCGATTCCGGACATGTATGTCCTTTATGTGTCCTATATGCAGTAGGGCCTGCCACTCTCGAATCGGACTTTTTAGTCATTCAAAAAAGTGTCAAACACAAAAGTGTCAAAAGTGTGTGCACTGCTTCAATCGTCCGTAACGACGCAAAGGCCTATGTTGATGAAGGTATGTATGACCCAACTCCCTTAAATAACTCCCAATAAATGAGCGAGACCTGCGACAAGGAATCGCGGATTTGCGGAAGCGGTCTCATAGTGAGGTTTGGCTAACACCAGACTTCATTCAAGCATTCGGCGAACTCACTCAGAGAGCCATATGAGCTGGATATAAGGTAGGAAATTAGTAAGACTTTAAGAATTGGATAGTAGGTTTAGATTTGAAAGACATGATTAAGATATAGTGTGTCCTCTGGGACACAGAAAAGATATATGAGATTTGATTATTCCCTTCAAAAACACGCTTTTCTCAGGTCTAGAACGTAAGCGCGTGTACTCAGTGCCAGATATAATTTTCGTTCCTATGGCAAGGGTCGCTATCGTTTACTGTTTGTTGTTGTAAAATGTATGGTTTCCATCTCCGTGACCAAACTTTTCTTCTTCTCTTATATACTTGTATTGTTGAAGTTAGACAATAAACATATTTGATACCGCTCTCCTATTCATAGTAGCAGTAATTTTTTGGTAATTTTTGGCACGATTAGCGACACCGTTTGCCACAAAACAACCGAGTATACTACAGCTTTTAGTTACTAAGACGAATCACTCTTTTCGAGTCTATTAATATAATTAAAAAGAAAACATGGCTTAGCTGCAGAAGCCCTTTATGTAGGTAGCGTGATGGCTGAGGATGCAAAGTCCAAAGGTCACGCCAGCCGTGTCAGCCTAGCGAAGGTCAAGGTCGTGTACGGTGCGTTTATGCATAGGTAAGCTCACAATGTCAATGGGGTGTAGGGTGTTCTAGGTCTGTAAATAGCTACTTAGCTATTTTAACACACATATAATGCTTTATAGGGATCCGTACCCGAAAGGTGTCAAACGGAGCCCTATTACTAAGACTTCACTGTCCGTCTGTCCGGCTGTCTATCACCAGGCTGTATCTCACGAACCGTGATAGCTAGGCAGTTGAAATTTTCACAAATGATGTATTTCTGTTGCCGCTATAACAACAAATACTAAAAATAGAATAAAATAAATATTTAAGGGTTTTCTGCTCGATATTAACAACGGCAACAGGTAGACGCTTGGAATATTCCTGAATATATAGTTCTATATTCGCTTCAAAAATAAATAATTAAATTAAAATAAAATAAATATTTAAGGGGGGCTCGGACACAATAAATGTGATTTTTTGCCGTTTTTTTCCGATCGTTGTGTCTAATGTTGTATAGATTATGATACGGAACCCTTATAGCAAAACCCCTCGTGGTTATGAAAACCAAGAAGGAGGCCTATGTCCTGCAGTGGGCGTCAAATGGCTGATGATGACGATGATGACGGAACCCTTCGTGCATGAGTCCGACGAGCATTTGGCCGGTTTTTATATGTTACGTATATAAGCTTATTTGTAGCAACAATACGACTATTAAGAAAACCTGTAGCTTAGTTGGCTTCGCACGTATTGATGTAGGCTTTCCTACCGATAAACCCAACTGAGCTGAGAAAATGGTATGTGCTGCGCAAATCTCCATCTAAAAATATGTCCCAGGCACTACATCGTCCGAGTGGTCACTTTTCATATTCACAGTGGAGCTGAGTTGAGTCAGTGAAGAGTTGCTTAAACACGTTGTATTAATCATCCGACATACAGGTTTAGGAAGGCGCTGGATCCAGGCCGCTTCCAACCGGTCTCTTTGGAAATCCATGGAGGGGGCCTATGTCCAGCAGTGGACTTCTTGTGGCTGAATGATGATGATGATAGGCCTCCAGCAGTGGACTTCTTGTGGCTGAATGATGATGATGATTAAGAAAACCTGTAGCTTAGTTGGCTTCGCACGTATTGATGTAGGCTTTCCTGTGGATAAACCCAACTGAGCTGAGAAAATGGTATGTGCTGCGCAAATCTCCATCTAAAAATATGTCCCAGGCACTACATCGTCCAGGTGGTCACTTTTCATATTCACAGTGGAGCTGAGTTGAGTCAGTGAAGAGTTGCTTAAACACGTTGTATTAATCATCCGACATACAGGTTTAGGAAGGCGCTGGATGCAGGCCGCTTCCAACCAGTCTCTTTGGAAATCCATGGAGGAGGCCTATGTCCAGCAGTGGACTTCTTGTGGCTGAATGATGATGATGATAGGCCTCCAGCAGTGGACTTCTTGTGGCTGAATGATGATGATGATTAAGAAAACCTGTAGCTTAGTTGGCTTCGCACGTATTGATGTAGGCTTTCCTGTGGATAAACCCAACTGAGCTGAGAAAATGGTATGTGCTGCGCAAATCTCCATCTAAAAATATGTCCCAGGCACTACATCGTCCGAGTGGTCACTTTTCATATTCACAGTGGAGCTGAGTTGAGTCAGTGAAGAGTTGCTTAAACACGTTTTATTAATCATCGGACATACAGGTTTAGGAAGGCGCTGGATGCAGGCCGCTTCCAACCGGTCTCTTTGGAAATCCATGGAGGGGGCCTATGTCCAGCAGTGGACTTCTTGTGGCTGAATGATGATGATGATAGGCCTCCAGCAGTGGACTTCTTGTGGCTGAATGATGATGATGATTAAGAAAACCTGTAGCTTAGTTGGCTTCGCACGTATTGATGTAGGCTTTCCTGTGGATAAACCCAACTGAGCTGAGAAAATGGTATGTGCTGCGCAAATCTCCATCTAAAAATATGTCCCAGGCACTACATCGTCCGAGTGGTCACTTTTCATATTCACAGTGGAGCTGAGTTGAGTCAGTGAAGAGTTGCTTAAACACGTTGTATTAATCATCCAACATACAGGTTTAGGAAGGCGCTGGATGCAGGCCGCTTCCAACCGGTCTCTTTGGAAATCCATGGAGGAGGCCTATGTCCAGTAGTGGACTTCTTGTGGCTGAATGATGATGATGATACAGGTTTAACTTAAAAATTCACAAGTAGAGAAAAAATCACAAAAGGAAGCCATTTTTGCGAGTGAAATTCATGTTTAATATTTTTGTTATTTAATGTGTCATTGTTAATACATTTTTACTCCTTTTTTATACTACAATAAATTATACAGTCGACATGAAGTTTTTAACTAATTATTTTACATGTAGCAATCTAACCGGTGTGAAGTTAGCTGACAAACTTAGCTGACAAACATAGCTGACACTATTACACGACCAAATAAAATGGTCGTTTTTAAAAAAGGCTTTCATAAGCCAGTAGTTACGACAAAATGCCTATGGCAATAATAAATTTATAATGGTATTAAACGGTCAAGACCGAAGACCAAATGTTATATTTAGAATTAAGAAATACTGTCCCATCAAAAAATATTCTGGGATAAGCTCCTCACAACTAAGCTAATTTGGGGAACATTCTGACCGTACGTAATTGTGACAATAAAAGATGTTAAAACATATCTTAATTATGGCTCAATACCGTGGCATAGCAGTGAAAACGTGAAGAAATAACAAATATTCGCAAAATTTTCAGTACGCGTTTATGTTTCTTATTGGAATACTAAAAAAATTAGAATTTCTAGAAGGCTGGATCTTAGTTATAACGGTTCCTTAGATACTAAGGAAACTGTTAAGGTATAAATAGAAGCATCAAACCCTTCAGTTTTTGTGATAAAGTGGAGCAGACAAACAATTTGTGAGAAAAATCTCTCCGGAGTTGCGCCCTCGACGAGATACCGCAGAAAACAGAATTTCTACCACTTTAGAAATACAAAATTATGATTGCAAAGACTCTTAAGTATTTTAAATAAATCAATTTATACCTTCAGACCATTCAATTTTTCTGAAATCGGGCGATAGACAAAAATAATGGAGAAAATTTAAAATAACCTTTGTGTTTTTCTTGAGATATACAAAAAAAACGAATTTCTAACAGGCTGGATTTATGTTATTTAGGTTCCTTAGATACTACTTAAACTACTCAACTATAAGTTGAGACAAGAAAGCATTCAGTTTTTGTGATAAAGCGGAGCTGACAAATAATTTGTGAGAAAAATCTCTCCAGAGTTTCTTTCTGGGCGACGTATTGCAGCAAAACGAATTTCTAACACTTTAGCAATGCAAAATTATGATTGCATAGACTCTAAAGTATTTTAAATAAATCAATTTATACCTTCAGACCATTCAATTTTTCTGAAATCGGGCGATAGACAAAAATAATGGAGAAAATTTAAAATAACCTTTGTGTTTTTCTTGAGATATACAAAAAAAAAGAATTTCTAACAGGCTGGATTTATGTTATTTCGGTTCCTTAGATACTACTTAAACTACTCAACTATAAATTGAGACATGAAAGCATTCAGTTTTTGTGATAAAGCGGAGCTGACAAATAATTTGTGAGAAAAATCTCTCCAGAGTTTCTTTCTGGGCGACGTATTGCAGCAAAACGAATTTCTACCACTTTGGGAATGCAAAATTATGATTAAATAGACTTTAAAGTATTTTAAATAAATCAATTTATACCTTCAGACCATTCAATTTTTCTGAAATCGGGCGATAGACAAAAATAATGGAGAAAATTTAAAATAACCTTTGTGTTTTTCTTGAGATATACAAAAAAAACGAATTTCTAATAGGCTGGATTTATGTTATTTCGGTTCCTTAGATACTACTTAAACTACTCAACTATAAATTGAGACATGAAACCATTCAGTTTTTGTGATAAAGCGGAGCTGACAAATAATTTGTGAAAAAAATCTTTCCAGAGTTTCTTTCTGGGCGACGTATTGCAGCAAAACGAATTTCTACCACTTTGGGAATGCAAAATTATGATTGGATAGACTCTAAAGTATTTTAAATAAATCAATTTATACCTTCAGACCATTCAATTTTTCTGAAATCGGGCGATAGACAAAAATAATGGAGAAAATTTAAAATAACCTTTGTGTTGTTCTTGAGATATACAAAAAAAAAGAATTTCTAACAGGCTGGATTTATGTTATTTCGGTTCCTTAGATACTACTTAAACTACTCAACTATAAATTGAGACATGAAACCATTCAGTTTTTGTGATAAAGCGGAGCTGACAAATAATTTGTGAGAAAAATCTCTCCAGAGTTTCTTTCTGGGCGACGTATTGCAGCAAAACGAATTTCTACCACTTTAAGAATGCAAAATTATGATTGCATAGACTCTAAAGTATTTTAAATAAATCAATTTATACCTTCAGACCATTCAATTTTTCTGAAATCGGGCGATAGACAAAAATAATGGAGAAAATTTAAAAACACCTTTGTGTTTTTCTTGAGATATACAAAAAGAACGAATTTCTAACAGGCTGGATTTATGTTATTTCGGTTTCTTAGATACTACTTAAACTATTTAACTATAAATTGAGACATGAAACCATTCAGTTTTTGTGATAAAGCGGAGCTGACAAATAATTTGTGAGAAAAATCTCTCCAGAGTTTCTTTCTGGGCGACGTATTGCAGCAAAACGAATTTCTACCACTTTGGGAATGCAAAATTATGATTGGATAGACTCTAAAATATTTTAAATAAATCAATTTATACCTTCAGACCATTCAATTTTTCTGAAATCGGGCGATAGACAAAAATAATGGAGAAAATTTAAAATAACCTTTGTGTTTTTCTTGAGATATACAAAAAAACGAATTTCTAACAGGCTGGATTTATGTTATTTCGGTTCCTTAGATACTACTTAAACTACTCAACTATAAATTGAGACATGAAAGCATTCAGTTTTTGTGATAAAGCGGAGCTGACAAATAATTTGTGAGAAAAATCTCTCCAGAGTTTCTTTCTGGGCGACGTATTGCAGCAATACGAATTTCTAACACTTTAGCAATGCAAAATTATGATTGCATAGACTCTAAAGTATTTTAAATAAATCAATTTATATCTTCAGACCATTCAATTTTTCTGAAATCGGGCGAAAGACAAAAATAATGGAGAAAATTTAAAATAACCTTTGTGTTTTTCTTGAGATATACAAAAAAACGAATATCTAATAGGCTGGATTTATGTTATTTCGGTTCCTCAGATACTACTTAAACTACTCAACTATACATTGAGACATGAAAGCATTCAGTTTTTGTGATAAAGCGGAGCTGACAAATAATTTGTGAGAAAAATCTCTCCAGAGTTTCTTTCTGGGCGACGTATTGCAGCAAAACGAATTTCTACCACTTTGGGAATGCAAAATTATGATTGGATAGACTCTAAAGTTTTTTAAATAAATCAATTTATACCTTCAGACCATTCAATTTTTCTGAAATCGGGCGATAGACAAAAATAATGGAGAAAATTTAAAATAACCTTTGTGTTTTTCTTGAGATATACAAAAAGAACGAATTTCTAACAGGCTGGATTTATGTTATTTCGGTTTCTTAGATACTACTTAAACTATTTAACTATAAACTGAGACATGAAAGCATTCAGTTTTTGTGATAAAGCGGAGCTGACAAATAATTTGTGAGAAAAATCTCTCCAGAGTTTCTTTCTGGGCGACGTATTGCAGCAAAACGAATTTCTACCACTTTAAGAATGCAAAATTATGATTGCATAGACTCTAAAGTTTTTTAAATAAATCAATTTATACCTTCAGACCATTCAATTTTTCTGAAATCGGGCGATAGACAAAAATAATGGAGAAAATTTAAAATAACCTTTGTGTTTTTCTTGAGATATACAAAAAGAACGAATTTCTAACAGGCTGGATTTATGTTATTTCGGTTTCTTAGATACTACTTAAACTATTTAACTATAAATTGAGACATGAAACCATTCAGTTTTTGTGATAAAGCGGAGCTGACAAATAATTTGTGAGAAAAATCTCTCCAGAGTTTCTTTCTGGGCGACGTATTGAAGCAAAACGAATTTCTACCACTTTGGGAATGCAAAATTATGATTGGATAGACTCTAAAATATTTTAAATAAATAAATTTCTACCTTCAGACCATTCAATTTTTCTGAAATCGGGCGATAGACAAAAATAATGGAGAAAATTTAAAATAACCTTTGTGTTTTTCTTGACATAAACAAAAAAAATGAATTTCTAACAGGCTGGATTTATGTTATTTCGGTTTCTTAGATACTACTTAAACTACTCAACTATAAATTGAGACATGAAACCATTCAGTTTTTGTGATAAAGCGGAGCTGACAAATAATTTGAGAGAAAAATCTCTCCAGAGTTTCTTTCTGGGCGACGTATTGCAGCAAAACGAATTTCTATTCAATTTTTCTGAAATCGGGCGATAGACAAAAAAAAATGATGAAAAATAAAAAAATAATAGATGTTAAAACATATCTTAATTATGGCTCAATACCGTGGCATAGCAGTGAAAACGTGAAGAAATAAAAAATATTCGCAAAATTTTCAGTACGCGTTTATGTTTCTTATTGGGATACTAAAAAAATTAGAATTTCTAGAAGGCTGGATCTTAGTTATTATGGTTCCTTAGATACTAAGGAAACTGTTAAGGTATAAATAGAAGCATCAAACCCTTCAGTTTTTGTGATAAAGTGGAGCAGACAAACAATTTGTGAGAAAAATCTCTCCGGAGTTGCGCCCTCGACGACATACCGCAGAAAACAGAATTTCCACCACTTTAGAAATACAAAATTATGATTGCATAGACTCTTAAGTATTTTAAATAAATCAATTTATACCTTCAGACCATTCAATTTTTCTGAAATCGGGCGATAGACAAAAATAATGGAGAAAATTTAAAATAACCTTTGTGTTTTTCTTGAGATATACAAAAAAAACGAATTTCTAACAGGCTGGATTTATGTTATTTAGGTTCCTTAGATACTACTTAAACTACTCAACTATAAATTGAGACATGAAACCATTCAGTTTTTGTGATAAAGCGGAGCTGACAAATAATTTGTGAGAAAAATCTCTCCAGAGTTTCTTTCTGGGCGACGTATTGCAGCAAAACGAATTTCTAACACTTTAGCAATGCAAAATTATGATTGCATAGACTCTAAAGTATTTTAAATAAATAAATTTTCACACCTCCTGCTCGACAATGCCTTATTACGTACCGTCAAATATCATCGTAAAGCATGGCCTTGTCTCTCGAGGGCAATAATAATGAAGAATTTCCCTAGGGAATAAAGTGATTTGAATTTAGAATGTCAAAATTCGCATGAAAACTATGGAGAAGCCCCGCATTGCAATTCGAAATTCGAATTGTTGTTCGAAACTCACCTCTTTTTTTCTTTTTTTTCTGAAATACTGTGTCCTGTGACCGCGCGAAACACCAACAAAAAAAAGAAAAAAAGGCGCGAATTGCAAATACGAATTTAAAAGTTATATTCAATTTAAGTTGCTAAGCCGTAAAAGAGTGTGGACTTTATATTTAATTTCAGGTTTTAATACATATTTTCAACTTATGCAGCCCTGTCTTTTTATTGTCTCCCAGATGGTGTGAAAAGTAGAGTATTCACCTCTGGAATAAAACATGTCTTAGTCTCGGGCGGTATGAACCCCTCGCTTCACTCAGGACTTTACATAACTCCCTCGCTTCGCTCAGGAGTTAAAATTTAACTCCCTCGCTGCGCTCGCGAGTTAACTCGGAGTCCTTCGCTCCGCTCAGGGTTCAATATGCCGCCCATGACATAATACATGGTTTTATTCCCTTAGTACATAATCTACTATTATATCTTCAGACCATTCAATTTTTCTGAAATCGGGCGATAGACAAAAATAATGGAGAAAATTTAAAATAACCTTTGTGTTTTTCTTGAGATATACAAAAAAAACGAATTTCTACCAGGCTGGATTAATGTTATTTCGGTTCCTTAGATACTACTTAAACTACTCAACTATAAATTGAGACATGAAACCATTCAGTTTTTGTGATAAAGCGGAGCTGACAAATAATTTGTGAGAAAAATCTCTCCAGAGTTTCTTTCTGGGCGACGTATTGCAGCAAAACGAATTTCTACCACTTTGGAAATGCAAAATTATGATTGGATAGACTCTAAAGTATTTTAAATAAATCAATTTATACCTTCAGACCATTCAATTTTTCTGAAATCGGGCGATAGACAAAAATAATGGAGAAAATTTAAAATAACCTTTGTGTTTTTCTTAAGATATACAAAAAAAACGAATTTCTAACAGGCTGGATTTATGTTATTTCGGTTCCTTAGATACTACTTAAACTACTCAACTATAAATTGAGACATGAAACCATTCAGTTTTTGTGATAAAGCGGAGCTGACAAATAATTTGTGAGAAAAATCTCTCCAGAGTTTCTTTCTGGGCGACGTATTGCAGCAAAACGAATTTCTAACACTTTAGCAATGCAAAATTATGATTGCATAGACTCTAAAGTATTTTAAATAAATCAATTTATATCTTCAGACCATTAAATTTTTCTGAAATCGGGCGATAGACAAAAATAATGGAGAAAATTTAAAATAACCTTTGTGTTTTTCTTGAGATATACAAAAAAAACGAATTTCTAACAGGCTGGATTTATGTTATTTCGTTGAATGGTCTGAAGGTATAAATTGATTTATTTAAAATACTTTAGAGTCTATGCAATCATAATTTTGCATTGCTAAAGTGTTAGAAATTCGTTTTGCTGCAATACGTCGCCCAGAAAGAAACTCTGGAGAGATTTATCTCACAAATTGAACCGAAATAACATTAATCCAGCCTGGTAGAAATTCGTTTTTTTTGTATATCTCAAGAAAAACACAAAGGTTATTTTAAATTTTCTCCATTATTTTTGTCTATCGCCCGATTTCAGAAAAATTGAATGGTCTGAAGATATAAATTGATTTATTTAAAATACTTTAGAGTCTATGCAATCATAATTTTGCATTGCTAAAGTGTTAGAAATTCGTTTTGCTGCAATACGTCGCCCAGAAAGAAACTCTGGAGAGATTTTTCTCACAAATTATTTGTCAGCTCCGCTTTATCACAAAAACTGAATGCTTTCATGTCTCAATTTATAGTTGAGTAGTTTAAGTAGTATCTAAGGAACCGAAATAACATAAATCCAGCCTGTTAGAAATTCGTTTTTTTGTATATCTCAAGAAAAACACAAAGGTTATTTTAAATTTTCTCCATTATTTTTGTCTATCGCCCGATTTCAGAAAAATTGAATGGTCTGAAGATATAAATTGATTTATTTAAAATACTTTAGAGTCTATGCAATCATAATTTTGCATTGCTAAAGTGTTAGAAATTCGTTTTGCTGCAATACGTCGCCCAGAAAGAAACTCTGGAGAGATTTTTCTCACAAATTATTAGTCAGCTCCGCTTTATCACAAAAACTGAATGGTTTCATGTCTCAATTTATAGTTGCGTAGTTTAAGTAGTATCTAAGGAACCGAAATAACATAAATCCAGCCTGTTAGAAATTCGTTCTTTTTGTATATCTCAAGAAAAACACAAAGGTGTTTTTAAATTTTCTCCATTATTTTTGTCTATCGCCCGATTTCAGAAAAATTGAATGGTCTGAAGATATAAATTGATTTATTTAAAATACTTTAGAGTCTATGCAATCATAATTTTGCATTGCTAAAGTGTTAGAAATTCGTTTTGCTGCAATACGTCGCCCAGAAAGAAACTCTGGAGAGATTTTTCTCACAAATTATTTGTCAGCTCCGCTTTATCACAAAAACTGAATGGTTTCATGTCTCAATTTATAGTTGAGTAGTTTAAGTAGTATCTAAGGAACCTAAATAACATAAATCCAGCCTGTTAGAAATTCGTTTTTTTTGTATATCTCAAGAAAAACACAAAGGTTATTTTAAATTTTCTCCATTATTTTTGTCTATCGCCCGATTTCAGAAAAATTGAATGGTCTGAAGGTATAAATTGATTTATTTAAAATACTTAAGAGTCTATGCAATCATAATTTTGTATTTCTAAAGTGGTGGAAATTCTGTTTTCTGCGGTATGTCGTCGAGGGCGCAACTCCGGAGAGATTTTTCTCACAAATTGTTTGTCTGCTCCACTTTATCACAAAAACTGAAGGGTTTGATGCTTCTATTTATACCTTAACAGTTTCCTTAGTATCTAAGGAACCATAATAACTAAGATCCAGCCTTCTAGAAATTCTAATTTTTTTAGTATCCCAATAAGAAACATAAACGCGTACTGAAAATTTTGCGAATATTTTTTATTTCTTCACGTTTTCACTGCTATGCCACGGTATTGAGCCATAATTAAGATATGTTTTAACATCTTTTATTGTCACAATTACGTACGGTCAGAATGTTCCCCAAATTAGCTTAGTTGTGAGGAGCTTATCTCAGAATATTTTTTGATGGGACAGTATTTCTTAATTCTAAATATAACATTTGGTCTTCGGTCTTGACCGTTTAATACCATTATAAATTTATTATTGCCATAGGCATTTTGTCGTAACTACTGGCTTATGAAAGCCTTTTTTAAAAACGACCATTTTATTTGGTCGTGTAATAGTGTCAGCTATGTTTGTCAGCTAAGTTTGTCAGCTAACTTCACACCGGTAGCAATCTATCTAATCTGTATTAGAAATGGACAAACTAACGTGGGCGTTCGCGAATCGGTGGTAGCCCAGTGGGTAGAACAATGGGCTCGGAAGCGGGAGACCCAGGTTCAATTCCCAGTGCGGGCATGTACCTATGACTTTGTTTATTTTTACGTACGTATGTACGTAAGTTACGTACATCTGCGAATTTGTAGTAGCAATACCACACGCTGGTTGTGAAGGAAAACATTATGAGGAAACCCGCGGCTTAGTTGGCTCCGCACGCATTGACTTGTCTTTCCTGTGGGCTAGGCAGACTAAGCTGTAAGGATGGTATAGGTGCTAGGCAAGCCTACTCTGTTTAAAAAACAATGTCCCAGGCACTGCAGCGTCCGAGCGGTCCCTTCACTAATCTAGTATGAGTGAAGGTGCTACTGGACGCTGTGTAGTATTAATAATAACTTTCACACAATATAATCACCCTCCTCAGTCCTGACCTTGAAAATAACAATTAAAAAACATTGTTATTTTCAAGGTCAGGACTGAGGAGGATAAATCATCTCATTACGAAGATGTAAAGGCCTTAAACTTTAGGAATATGTTTTTCTAAAAATAAACCATATACCAGAATAAAACCAAACATGTGGAATCAACATGACGTAACGTTAATTCGAAGGTAATTAAGGCACAAATCATAACTAATATCTACCAGCGCAAGGAGCGCACAATATTTTGTATCTGTAAATTGATATTACATTTGTTATTACATGTAGATTAAAATATCGATGCAGCGTTTGGTGCTACCCCCACCCTTTCCACATCACCTGTTGGTTGGCTCGCCAATTGTACATTTTTTTCTGGTACAATAAAATTTTTATTAATAATATAATAAAATTAGATTAAAATTAATAATATAATTAGAGGACAAGAACTGAGGTTTGTTCGTGTTTAGAATCTAGGTATATCCTTTACCCTATACTAATAATATAAAGAGGAAAAGTTTGTATGTTTATATGTTTGTAAGTTTGTATTGGGGTCATATCCGATTTCAAAACTTCTTTCACCAGTATTTTGAAAGTACCTACCTTCAGGGTGTACATAGGCTTAATCCGTTAACCCTGCGAACATATTATAAACAAGTTATGAAGGAGTTGACTTATAAAGTCCAATATTTTTTTTTTATTTAAAGTCAATTCTAATCACCACTAAACCTCTTTTTACCGACTTCAAAAAAAGAGGAAGTTCTCAATTTGTCCGTCTTTATATATTTTTTATGCCTCATTAACATACGTTAGTCGTTGCATGCGCGCACTTTTTTTTGGCACTTTTCATCTTGCACTTTGCAAATACTCCCCCTATTTGGTCAAAGTATGTCCGCCTGGGACATCCTTTACTGGCCCTTTCACCTACATTTGATCGATATATTTCGTTCGTTAATCTTTATTCCTTCATCTTCTTCTATTGTTAGAAAAGGAGTACCTCCAGGGTGGTCCGATATAAATTTGGTAAAGATCTGATGATGAAATTCGTGAGGAAGTCATCCAACCGTTCTTTTTAGTGCGTGTCTTCATTTAAGTCCTTTTTTTTTAGTAAAAAAAAGTAGTTTTATCCTCTAAATATATTGGCAAAGTTTCATTGCAATCTGGCATATGATTTGTTAGTTAAAAGCAAAGTACGTTTGCATTGGAATCGCCTCGTGGAGTGCCTTAACATGTGCAAAGTTTAAAAGTAAAAATACACTAAATCATTATTGTTCCCTACGGTAGGTAGGTGCTTAAATATTAAAAGGTTTCCGTTACACAAGTTTGTTTACAAAACAACGCCGAACGCTTCTCTCGTAAAAGGATTTTAATGCAAGATGTCGTAAAAATGTGCAGATTCAGTTTGCAGTCTTGCCAGTAATAATAGCTACATTACATTATATAAACTCACGTCTGCATGCCGGAGGGGTAGGCAGACACCAGAGTTTGCCACTTTTCACGATCCTGACAGACTTTCGCTTCATTAACATTCATTAGTCGTTGCATGCACGCACTTTTCATCTTGCACATTGCTAATACTCCACCTATTTGTTCGTCGTATGTCCGCCTGAGATATCCTTTACTGGCCCTTCCACCTACATTTGCTCGATATATTTTGTTCGTCGATCTTTCTTCCTTCATCTAAGAGAATTCCTTGTCGACCGTCTCATTGATTAGCAACTTGGGTACCTTTATAACAGAGTAAAATTTAAAAAAAAAACAATGTTCCTAATAGATTAATACAACTTAATTTTTTTCCTCTTGGATACATCTAATTAATAAGCTAATTTTCAGTTATATAGGTACCGATAGTTTGTGTTTAATATTCATTCTGAGATTCTAAATTTGTTATTCACATTATTCTCAAAGTCTAATATTTGCACACCTTAACTGGTAGAGCATGCATGTTTTTTTTCATTTACTTTACCAGCTACTTTAATATATTTACCATGCTTTAGCAAATAAAATATTTTATCTTATCTTATTTTCTTCTTCTTCTTCTTGAAAAATAGCTGTTATAGTAAATTTAATATTATATAAAGATCCCAACCGTGTTCGGCCACAGCGACTGGGATCTGACTGTAGAGAGCACATCTCAGGTGACTGATATAGCCAATTTTGACAGAGAATGTGCATCCACATTCGCTGCACGCTAGCACCCCTCCGACGTAGTTGTAGTGTGCGGCCGCAGGTGGTCGGGCCTTGAGCTCGTCTCGCTTAGCATCGAGATCTGCTCTACGTTTCGCTTCACCTTAGTGCTCAATTATTATAAATTCAATAGTGAGTGTACAGTGAGTGTACTTTTGGAACCACATTAGGCTGCTGAAAACAAATGATAATTCACGATTATACTATATTACCTACTAACCATAAACATACATTAATGAGTATGAGAATTCTACTAATATTATAAACGTAAAAGTTTGTGAAGATGTTCGGATTTTTGTTACTCAATCACGCGATAACGGCTGAACGGATTTACATGAAACTTAGACAAAGACCTGAATTGAGACATAGTGTACTTGATATCCCGTTAACGCATTCCCGTGGGATAATATTTATTTTAAGTTTAAAATAGATGACGTTGTGCGAGCGAACGTTGCGTTTTAAAAATAAATGGCGTTGTGCAAGAATCGTATAAACGGATTCTGTGGCGGTACGAAGTTCGCCGCGACAGCTAGGTGTTAATAAAATCTTTATGGGCACAGTCTGAAATAAATAATAAAATATTATTGTTAAAGCGCTCTTACCTCTGAGCAGCAGAGTGGTCCCTTCACCCATCTAGTGTGAGTGAAGGTGCCACTGGACGATGAATAAATCATCTCATGACGTAAATGCAAAGGCCAAAGTTTTTTTTACCTCTGAGGTCGTTTCAGAGTGCAATGACAAATTGCTGCTTTGTTTCGAAAAGCGTCTGGAAATGGACACCCAAGAGCTATGTCAGAAATAAGAGCGCTTTATTAGCACTAAAACTGTAAATTATCAGTTTTCCTGAAGATAGATAGGTAGAGGACATGTCTTTATCGCACAACCAGGAAAAAGACTACGTCAGTGCTTAAGCAAACTATTGCATGAAGCCCAAGCGGCTTCAAAGTGACTCTTCACAAACTAATCGACAGTCAAACAATATAATTAATATTTGTTTGTTAACATGGATGTGTTTACAATAAAGGTGTAACAGTATATTTTAGAGCACTATTCTACCCAAAACACATGTAGGTGTACCAATTTTCTTAAAGCATGCATATGTGAAATGAATTAAGTAATTGATATATAAAACAAATAAATGTCATAGTTAGATAATTAAATAATAAGACAGTAAAGAAAGAAATGTCAAAGTTCACTTAACTAGTTCAAGTCGTAAGAACTTTAGTATTCAGACAAACTTTTTTGCACTAAGCTCAAGCGCCATGAAAGTGACTCGTGTATTTGAACTACGGACTTCCCCAACAATGCAAGTATAGGGCATGCATGCGCGTTTCGGCGGTTGCCGGGCCACATGGCCCGTGAGGGCGGCTGCGGCACGGGCGCCTTGGCTCGCTGGGGAAGAGACTGGGTGGATGCTCCTGCAGAAAACCCGTACTGTTTTTTGTTATCTTCTCTCCGAAAGAAAGCTAGTGACTTCTTTTGAAGTATTTGAACTACGGACCTCAAATTAAACCGCCAATAATGCAAGTGTAGGGCCCCATGCCCGTGAGGGCACCGCCGCCTTGGATAATAACAACTTCCAAACAACACAATCACTTGGTCCTCTTCCCGAACGATCCTCTTCGTATCCTGGTTACCAACCAGGTAATGACATCACAAACATGGAAATCCACCCAGACTGAGGTCATTTGTACAAATGTCATCATCATCATCATTCAGCCACAAGAAGTCCACTGCTGGACAAAGGCCTCCTCCATGGATTTCCAAAAAGACCGGTTGGAAGCGGCCTGCATCCAGCGGCTTCCTGCCACTTGGAATATATTAATTTACAGAATTCTCTTCGAAGCATCTACCGGTTTTCAAATGTTAACATTCAATATAGGAAGAAGGCAATAATTTTTTGTCAGAGGCCACCAAGGGCACCAAGTTATTACTTGTAACCTAAATAACTCGATTGAAATAATACATAATTCTTCGCTTTCCGAACAAAGAACCTTAATAAAAATCCATTTGTATCTAATTAGTCGGCCAGTTGGAAATTTAATTAGTAGAAAACAATTACAGTTCCACAAGTGAGCTTATCCACAGTAGTCTCACGGCCCCAAACAGCGAGCGATATTAAAGTCGACGTGGCTAGCACGTGTGCACAGCAATTTTGAGTCAAAGGGCCGGGCTGCGTCAGGCACACCTTTCTTGGGACTTATTATTCATTTACAGGGAAGCTGAGGATGGTGCGCGCATTATTATGCGCCCTCTGTCACAAAGGCGAAGAACATCTACCTTTAAGGTTGCTTTCACTTTATTTTATATACAAAATTGCGCACTTTCAGCAATTTGAGTGGAAAGCGCTTATGAATAAACTGTTTCCACTAAATTCCTCTTGATAAAAGAATCAAAGTATTATAATAGAGAAGACTTCAATTTCAAAATTATCGTTACTAAATATATACAAAATAGGGGAAGTATTAGCAAAGGGCAAGATAAAAAGTACCCGAAGCCGACGTGCGTACGTGCGACGACTAATCAATGTCGATGAAGCGAATGAGATCTGTCATTATCGTGGCAAGTGACAGACCCTGGTCTCCGCCTACCACTCCGGGATACAGGCGTGAGTTTATGTTATGGTAAAAGTATACACACACTCACCGCCTGGAGGAGTAGACAGTGACCAGGATTTGGCCCTTGGTACGCTCTCTTGACAAACCTTGAAGAAAAGATACATTTGCCAAACTACAAATTTCACTTGGCGCAAAAACAAACACCTACGCAAAAATAGTGTCGCACTAAATAAACATGCAGTGCAAGATGAGTCAATAGAATTTAATAACTAAAATATTGCTCCTAAGTATATAGATACCTGGGACAGACAGTCCGGTTAGGTAAGTCCAACTTCAAGAAAGAGGTCACTCGTCGAATCCAACTCGGATGGGCAGCGTTCGGGAAACTAAAACACATTTTCGCGTCCAAAATACCTCAATGTCTCAAGACTAAAGTGTATAACCAATGTGTGTTGCCAGTGATGACTTACGCATGTGAGACCTGGTCGCTGACTATGGGGCTCATAAGAAGGCTTAACGTCGCCCAACGAGTAATGGAGAGTGCTATGTTACGAGTTTCACTGCGTGATTGAATTAGGAATGAGGAGATCCGCAGAAGATCCCGAGTTACTAATGTAGCGCGAAGAATTTCCCAGTTGAATTGTTATCTTATTTGTCAAAATCTGACAATTGGTTAAGAAATTATGAGGGAACACAGAATCCGACATACTCACATATATACATACATACGAGCTAAACACATTGCCCTCCTTTTGGGCTTCGCCGCAGTCGGGTCAAAATGCCGAGTAAAAATCTTCCTTCAAACAATATTATTATGGTAACAATTTGATTTAATTGAAAGAATATTTTGTACCTCACACTGACGAGCACCTACTCAATAATGTAAACTGCTGTCAATGGAAGGTACTTAGACGCTAGTGTACGCAATTTAGTATCGATCAATTGATAATGGGGAACTTGTGTCAAACTCAGATTGTAGTGGCATTGATTTTACACCACAGAAGACATGGAAGAACTCAAAATAAAATAAAAAATAATTATTTCCGGGGTTTTTGGGCTCCCTGAGTTTTCATCACTCTCCATTAAACTAAAACCTTTTTTTGTGCAAGTTCTTCATTACTACGTACCTTGTAAACATAATGTATAGAGGCATCTGTATTTCAAAGGGTGGCAATATTTACAATAATTATGATTAAATGTAGAACTGTCGGTTTTTATCGAAAACCTCTCACAAAAACCTCGGTAGGTAATTACGCAGCTACTGTTACTTCCCTTTCTTCAGCGACATCAATAGTCTGTTTTTAACGATCTGTTAATACTGCCTAAAGTGAATTTTGATGACCCGACACTTAAACTTGAGTTAAATTTTACGATAGAATCAATCCGTCACAGGGAGATGTGTATTTTGACACATTCTTAAGTGAAAATCATAAAGTTAAGTTTTTTTTTAGGCTGTAAAATAATGTTAGTGCTTATGTATTGTTTGGACCAGTGTTTTTCAATCTTTTCGAAGGCGCGACCCCCTTTATGAGTAAAAAAATTGTAGCTACCCCCCAGGCTCATAAGCTACCGTATTTAAAAACACATAAGTGCGGTAGCTAATTAAACCTTAAATAACTATCTCTATACATTTAAAAGCAATTACTTTCGTCCGTATTTATTTTATACGGCCGGCGCCTCGGGCAGAGGATGCGCCAACTAATATTAAAATATGAAATAAACAGCCTATATTCCTTTCACAGTGGCCTTTTTCATGTAGAGAGAGAGTGTAGATAATGTTAATCACGGCGACTTACAGGTTTTGGCTTCATATCACTTTTGTGATTTTTCGGTTACGTATATAGTCAACAGGTAGCGAGGTCATGGGTTTGAATCCCATCGTGTACCAATGAATTTTTTTCTGAGTTACGTACATTTGTGAAGTTATTTATTTTATTGGCGGTGGGCTCGCGTGGTGATAACGCCACAAACTCTCTTTCTCTCTCTGAGAGAAGGCCTGTGCCCTGCAGTGAGACGTATATAGATTACATAAAAAAAGAGAAAAAGTCGACAATAACCGTTGTAGCTTTGCCATATCCATCTGTGTGTCTATCCGCGGCTTAGCTCAGAGACGCTTAGCACTAGAAAGTCGAAATTTGTCATAAATGGACATATTGCAAATATTAATCACGCCGACAAAACGGTAAATGGTAAACGCCTATTTTTTTTTTGTAACGACGGATCTGAGGGTGAGAGTAGCGTGGTATCTCAACCTACCTCAGTTGAGATACCAAGCTACTCTCACCCTCAGATCCGTCGCTGCCTCAGGTCGCTGCACAGTCCCACAGTCTTGAATTATAAAGGTCGCTTTCGATCGCGTTAGTCGGATCGACAATGCTTTCAGATAAATGAACATCGGAGAGCACTAGTAGTTGTGATAGCCAATACGTCTAGCCAACGATCATAGGTGGACGGTGCATTTCAGATACGTTATCAACAAGGACCGGAATTCTTCATAGCAAAAATCAAATTGACATAGGGAATAACCAAATTTTTTTATCGACAATTCCACTTATCGATGTTATGGATTATTATCGCATATCGACTTATACGATTATTCTGTAACATTTGACCTCTTTGATAAGCAACCTGCATCTCCATATTAAAATAAAATCCCTTCAATTATTGGTGACTGGAATTAAGTGTTCGAGGTCCTCGTCACTGTCTTGAGTTAAGTACCTACGTATCCATGTTATAAAATGAATGGAATATGTTCACTTGTTCCGTTTTTCGGAATAAACTGCTTTCTTAATTTATTGAAGATCCATTTATGAGTGGAAAATGATCGCTCTACGCCTACCGATGTCATGTTAATTACTCAATAAGTGACATTTATTTATCGATAGTCGATAAAACACTTTGGTCATTCCCTCTGACAGTCTGATTTTTGCTATGAAAAATCAGACTTGGTGTATCAAAGAAGAATTCAATGTGACAGTCTTCTTCTAGAGTTAAATTAAATTAATTTTTTATAGTTTATTGCACACACAAGAATAGAGTTAAGTTAAGAGTTCCTATTAAGGGACTCCAGATAGTGACACTAGCGCCCCCGAGGACAAAAAAACGTATCTTATTTACAGATCGAATTTGCAAAAAGTGTCTGTATCATCTCTCGACCATCTAAATAGTGATTTTTAGAACCCACTGGTGCTATTAAGCCCACTGCATCCCTCTTTTCCACTCGCATGCTCTGTACCGTAATTGCGCATATCGCGTATTTGAGCTATGCTCTATCAGCCAAATAAGGCAAAAATGTTTACATTTTTGCATAGCAAATTAAAATAAAGAAAGAAAATGTTGTGGCTTGTTCAAACCATACTTATGGAAAATTTATGAAACAGCTTATTAAACATGAAAATAACAACTGAAAACCATTGTTATTTGCAAGGTTTGGACTGAGTAGGTTAAGAAAATTAAATAAATTATAGAGGTAGCTGACTCGGCAAACGTTGCTTTGCCATATTAATTAACCTACGACTTATTCTCAGACCTACGAAACATATACAAAAAATGTGATAAAAATCGGCGAAGGCGTTTCGGACCAGTTCGATAACAAACACTGTGCCACGAGATTATTATATACCTATTAGATAATATCGCTAAGCCCCGCGCTGAATTAAAATATACCGAACAAGAAAAGCCCTCGCAAGTGTAACACCTGAACTTGTCAGTTGTGTAACTGATCTTTTTAGTTATACCGTAGGTACCTTTCTGCAACTCCTTCTAGAATGGGGTTAGTGAGAAGGTGGATTAGCACTTAGATGACATTTTGCGAATAATTTGTGGGTGTGTGTGTTATGTAGCCAACTTAAAAACAAAAGTTGTGTTACAAAATAAACTCTAGTAGGTATTCAAACTAGAAAATGAGTTTTTTCTTAGTTTGGACTACGTTCTTACTTTTCTTCTTCTGTAGCATTTTTACTCTTACCCCTTAATTTTTTTTCAGTTATTATAAACACTGTAATATGATTTATGTATTTTTTGCTATATATCCGTTATTTACGGTGGCGGGGAGTGACTGGATGCGAGCGGCACAAGACCGGGAAGCTTGGAAAACCATGATGGAGGCCTATGTACTGCAGTGGGCTTCAAATGGCTAATTATGAATCAGAGCCCATTGTTGGGCATAGAACTCTCCTCTTTCACGCCAACCCGTACTTTCCTTTGCAAAGCTTTATAAAACTATAAACTTCCTTTACTTCCTTTATAACACTATAAACGGCTACTCAGATTGTAGTGATATCTTAAAAAATTAAATTAGCAGTACCAAATCATTACCCCAGAACTCCAATTACAAACATCTTGAACGTCCCATTCAGCAGAACAAATATCGGTAAGCATGCACCGCTTTCACGCATGTGTGATGAATACAATTCGCTTGGCGCAAAATTGGATGACACTGATATATTTCATGACTCATTGTCCAAATTTATAAGTAGTATTTCCAATGTATTCTAGTAGTATTAACAGAATCATTAAAAGTTAGAGTTTATATCTAGTTATATTTAATATAGTTAAAATTCTAGTTAATAATATACCCAATGCCGTCTGAAGCTTTAGCATAGTGTTAAGACCTCCCAAACTATTCTCAACAGTATTCAAAAAATATTTAAGATAATGTTGTGTCCACCTGCAATTGTCTAACATACTAGAATAGACCCTGTTGTACTTGTATGTTACCTGTTGGTGTGCCTTAAAGAAATAAAAAAAGCTTGTCCAATGTTTCCTAGCCAACGCCCAGTAGTTGCCAACGACAATACATTTTTATGATTTTTACCTTAAGTATCTTATTGCCTTCAATAAGTTTTTATTTTGTAACGTATCGTATGTAGAGCCTCTCGGTCAATAACGTGAGAGGAGGAAGGCTGAGTAATTGTGGCTATTCTCGTAGACTTTTGCAGTCGAATTATGACACTCGCTGCGACTTTGATATCGTATTGCACCAGTGGTACTTGTCTTTTAGGGATAATATTATATTATGCTCACAATGTTGAATCCATAAAATGTTGAATTCCTGAAATGTTGAATTCGCAAAATGTTTGAAAATTATAGTTAAAGACTTTACTTTACTAAAGTAATAATAAACTCCATTACTCTATTCACTTAAATATATACAACATGATTTCTTATCACAATATAAATAATAATAAACTAAGAATTGAAAAAGAAATGTTGAATCCGAAAATGTTAAATTCGCAAAATGTAGAATATGAATTCCCAGAATGTTGAGTCCGCTTATTTTGGTTTTCTAGTTAAATATTTAATCGCAATATTAGGGGAATTCAAATTTTTTTGGGAATGTAATCAAATTAATGAATTAAACATTGTGAGCCAACAAGGATTAAATCGTTTATTCAATATTTTGAGAGTTCAACAGTTTGGGATTCAAATTTTTGCGATTTCAACATCTCAGGAATTTAACATTTTATGAATTCAACACTGTGATCCGGAAGGTGTAATGCCGGTTTTACGTTTTCTTGTAAAAGTTTAAAGAATAGTACCGAGCAAAGGCAACTGATCTATTCACTACCTTCAACGACGCGTTGACAACTTAATGTACTGTTATAAGCTGTCAGTTTTTTCCACATTATTGCGCATTTTACATGTAGAAATACCTACTGACAGCTATCTCTCCCGTCTCTGGCTTTCGCGTACAGTAGATTAACATACTGTTGTATGAGAAACAGGGGGTAAAATATTATTTATTATTCATGAATCTTAGTAAGATTGCGAATTTAAGTCTTTGTAGGTCAAATATTGTTGGACCTGTGACCACCAGGTTCAAGTGTAACTGGACTATCCATATCTGTCGCATGGGCTCATATTGTCTTATTTTCATTCGTTTGGCACCACCTTGTAATATACGCATCAATTACCGCAGGCACTGACTGAAAACCAGCGCTGAGAGCTCACACCCTCAGCACAATGCTGAGTCAGATGACGCCCTGACTTTGCCTTGTATCATGTTTTATTTATGTGACTTGTTTTTCCTTACGCCGAACCACTCTTAAAGCACGACGAAAATCCCTTAAATTCAAATTCAAAAATTTTGTTCATTACAACGAACGTCAAAGTTGATAGTTTCACAATCAATATTAGCGTTATGTGGAGAAGCTGACAAAGTAACTCTACATTTATTCTTTTCAACAACTTTTAAACTTAACTAACAGAGTTTTCAACTCAAGACTGTTTTTATGTGGAGCATGCTGTCTCGCTCGTATAATTTAACATTTTTAATGATTAAAATGAGTACTCTTTTGATAAATATGATAAATGTGATGTGATCTGTATTCCGATACGTAGTTTTTAATAAATTATTAAAAAAAAAAATATTCATTTTGGAATCAAATTTTCTCAATAAAAAACATAGTACGGGTTAAGAAAGATATGCCTTGAATATCCGTAACTTAATTATCCATTAGACCCTTAGACTACATTCATGAAAAGTTTACTCATATTAGTACAATGGCGATCGCAGTATACGGTTGGAATCTCAGGAAGACGCCGCCAACCAAGCGTGGCGATTGTGGCAAAACCCTTCATGGTTAAAAACCATGATGGAGGCCTATGTCCTGCAGTGGGCGTCAAATGGCTGATGATGATGATGATTAGTATAATATTCAAAAAATTTTAAACTATGCGAGCATAAGTAACGGCAGCCTTAAAGGTAAAGTTTTGAGCATGTTAAACACAAGATACAACCTAGCTAGATGTAAAAAAATACTAACCACCACAAAAGACACTAAAATAGATATTAATTACTTAAGTATATACTCGTATACATACATAAACCCATGCCCGTATCCCAGAAGGCTAGGCAGATACCAGTGAATGCCACTTACTACGATGCTGACAGATCACTTTCCAATAAATAATGGGAGAAACTAAGGCATTTTTACGTAATGTAACGCGAGGTGCTGCATTCATTAGCCCAAAACTGGCCAAAAATATCTTGTCCTAGATTTCTCCAGCCGGCATCATGCAGTCGGGCTAGGCTAAAACTGGCCAGCCACTGTTACATCGGATGCCTCTCAATTTTCATTAATAAACCACCAGGTTAAGCGGCTTTCCGTGTTACCTATCCGATATAATTGTTTCGCGTTGAGCGTTTGCATTGTCCGAATGAAAAACATTGCTTTTAAAGTGCTTACCTCCGCTTGTTCTCTACCTGGATGCCCGTGTAAACTACACAAGATCTATGACACAGAAGATCACAAAAGAGTCATGATTTTGGCCTAGGATATTATTGCAACGAACCTCTAAAGCAGAGAAGTTCTCGTGAAATGTAAGTAAAGTTGTTCATTTTCATTTGGGGAGTTCTGTTTTTCACTTAAATGAGTTTTTGTGACATTAATTAAAAGTTTAAATATAAGTTCAACGATGAGTAAATTTTACTGATAATAATATCCTTTTAAAATGTCTGAAGTTGTTTTAAATCGTTTCGATTTTTTATTTCTGCACTAACGCAGTTGGGAACTATCCTCAAACAAAACCATAGCAGGTTTTTTACAATGCAATAGTTTTCTGACGATATAATAATATCATAACTATCCACCAAATGTAATGAGCATCTAATTTCTCTAACAATTTGCTTTTCTCACCAAGAGAACATTAAAACAGCACCACATTTTTCACCAGTGCAGATCTAATTAAGCCAAAACAACCCAGCAACATCCTTACTCAACCGCCCTGACCTGATCAGCCACATGCTTCTGAAAATAAAAGGCCAATAGGTCTAAGGGTCAGTACAGACTAAGTGCCCGCTGACATTTCAACGTATGCATAATTGGCTTCGGAACTGACGGGGGGGTGGAGCCGCCCCCCACTTCCGCCTGGGGGTTAGATGTCAGCGACGACGTGTCAAGCCGTCTCCTGAATAAAATATGGAGGGGAGGAGGCTCTCTTGCTGGTGATTCAATAATGCATGCGGAACGATCTCGCTGCTGGCTCTGAATTGCGGGCTGTTGCACTATTTGGTGCTGTTACCACTTAGCCTAGAACATTTAAAAAGGCTGAGTACACCACTGCATCTGGTCCGTAACTTCACACACTTTCGGAGAAGTTTCCTCAAGATACTGCTTTAAGGGGCTCCACAGAGTTACGATAGCGCCGTCAAAGGAAAAATCTTATATTTTTTTACACAGATCGTGGTTGCAAAAAGTGTCTGTACAATCTCTCAATTATGTTAATAGTGATTTTTAGGACCCATGGCCGTGAACCTACGGCAACAAAACTCGCGCACGAAGGGTTCCGTACCATTATCTATACAACATTAGACAAGATCGAATTTGAGAACAGCGCCATCTATAGAAACCAACAAGAAGCGTTTAACATTGACATATAATGACATGACATCGGCGCTGTGAAGGTTTCATAGATGGCCGCTAGATGGCGAGCGCTGTCTTTAGAGAACGTTTGTTGTATGGGAGCCCCCTTTAAATATTTATTTTATGTTTTTAGTATTTTTTGTTATAGCGGCAACAGAAACAAATCATCTGCGAAAATTTCAACTGCCTAGCTATCACGGTTCATGTGATATAGCCTGGTGACAGACAGAGAGACAGTAAAGTCTTAGAAATAGGGACCCGTTTGGCACCCTTCTGGTAAGGAAACCTAAAAACCTAGGTCTAGATAGCATTAACGCAAAAAAACCGCTGTTTTTGGCATTAATGCTATCTACTCCCAGGTGATCCTAGCTTCTCTGTCGTGAGTCCCAAAACACTATTATCATGACTGACAGAGTGTAGCTCCATGGACCCCCAATAAGAGTTAGAGCTTGGCAACAACTTTTGTTGTATGGGTTTTTTTCTCAGATTTTTATCATTTGAAACATCAGCGTAATTTCATTGTCAACTGAAAGCTGTTGAGATTATATTAACAGATTGTTCGTTAACGAGAAATCGGGGGTAAGTCTCGCGGTTTTCGGGACATGACAATTTATAATTTTACTAGCTGACCCGGCAAACGTTGTTTTGCCATATTAATTAGTCTAAGACCTACTCTCAGACCTATCAAATATGCACAAAAAAATTCATAAAAATCGATGAAACCGTTTCAAAGAGTTCGATAACAAACACTGTCACGAGATTTTTGTATCCTACTAATAATATAAATACGAAAGTTTGTGCGATTTTTAAAAACCTATTTAGAGACTAAAAATTCCACCCATGCCGGGACTTGAACCCGCGGGCAATGCCCGTTGGCTCAGTTGGGAGAGCGCTGGCACGGTGAGCCAGAGGTCGCGGGTTCAAGTCCCGGCATGGGTGGAATTTTTAGCCTCTAAATAGCTTTATAAAAATTGTCCTCAGCACGGGTTAGTGCAACAAAAATATAGTTTGTGCGATTTTTGAATGTTTGGATGTTTGTTTCACAATCACGCAATAACGAATGAACGGATTTAGATGAAATTTGGTATGGGGATAGTTTGAGTCTTGGAAAAGGACATAGGATACTTCTATCTCGGAAATAACTCACTCCATGCGGAAGAAGTCGCAGGCCAAAAGCTACTGTTAGATAAATACAATATCGAAGCGGTTGTAGCGCAGCTGTAGAACGCCGGCCTCACAATCGGGAGGTTATGGGTTCGAACCCTGTGCTGTGCCAATGACTTGTAGTAGCAATATCACTCGCTAACGGTGAAGGAAAACGTCGTGAGGGAATTCAGCGCTTGAAAATTAAGCCCATACTCCCTATCCGAGAGAAGGTCTGTGCCCTACAGTGGGACGTATTATAAATATAATATCACCTCAATCCAATTTTAAGGCAAGTCCCCCCCATTGGAAATGCTTCCACTACACCACAATATATCGACGTCGAACCATCAACACTTCGACAAAAGGTCTCCATTAACGGGACCATAACAAACTGTATTAAAATGCAACAAATCATTGCTTCAGCGCACAGCTTATAGAATAGACCATACGTCCGCAGTTTACTGCGACAAGGTTCTAAAATAACCACCATTTTCTATGGTTGATTTCGAAAGTTTAAGGAATTTTTATTTCAAAATGATTTTGTCAAAAATAGAGAAATGCCTATCAAAAGCATTTCAAAACGAAAATCATATATCCGGCTTTTTAATAGTTATGGATGAATGGAAATTCAATAATACACATAAAGGTACTATTCTACAAAAGTAAGCCTAATACTAGTTATTCATTATTTTGGTGTATTACATAATTTTTTTTATTTATCAGGAGGTTACAAAATATCGTCAATACTCAGAAGTCTATAAAATACCTCTGAGTCATAATACCAAGCAAGTCTTAAAATGTCACGTAGAACCTTGTAACATTCAACTGAAACCCAGAACTCGGGATGCAAGCAGCTTTTTCCCATAAAATCAGTTAGACAAAGTTCTAAGTATCAGTTCAAACAGCCTGACATGGAACCTTGTGACACTCCGTCAGCTTCCCACGTTTGACGGAAACCGGCGCCCGCGCAGGTGCACCGGATGCGGCTGAAACGCTTGGAGGGGGAGACGATACGGGGTGCCCGTAATTTGAGTAATATGGAATTTATTGAGGACTGAGTGAGTGATGGGAGAATGATCGAGTGAACGCAGTGGGTATTGTCCTAAATATTGACAATTATTGTTACAAAAGATACTTCATTTTAAGGGTATAAAGTCAGTAAATATAGTGATATAATTTCATATTAATAATATTCACTGATTTCTTGTAATTTTGTGAATAAGTGTGTGATTAATTCGACCTTCTAACATTCGGTTCACGCGTGAATAAAACTAGTTTTAAATATATCTTTAATTTGTTTAAAAATATTTGACGTTTGCACAGATAAGGAGTCTTTTTTAGTTTTATTTATTAAAAAAAGTTCTTGTATCGAGTCATCTGACAGCTCGTAGGATCTCAGTTGATGACGTACTTCCGTACATGACGTACTTCCGGTTTCGTAGACTCTGGATCTTTTTTTCGCTTTAAAATTAATTAAACTAGCCCTAATCGAGATCTTCAGCCCAGGGTCTCAAAATTGCCTATTTTCTCAAAAAAATATGTAATAATAACACTTAATTTTTTTAGGGCAATGCCCATTTGCTGGAATATTTTCGAGGTAAAACTTTTCAATGGAGACCAGAGTTTCTAGACATAAACTTTTCTCTTTCTTCGACTATATAAGGTAAGAATATTGTTTATTGTACACCAGAGCACATGACATAAATATTTTAAAAATATACAATTGTATATATAACCTAAGCAATTACGTAATACATTAAATAATCAAGTAATTATGTTTAGTTATCATTGTACCTACTACTGGTTGTTTTCCTTAATAAATAAAAATAAAATAAAAATGGATAAAATAAATAAACAAGCAGCCTATTTACTTCTCACTGCAGGGCCTTGTCGCAGAGAGATAGATAGAGTATATTTCATTTCTATTTTACTTACTAGCATTTGCCCGCGACTTCTTCCGCGTGGTCTTTAGTTGATAAGAGTGGTTCTAAATAAGTTACAGATGCTTTTATAAAAAAGATACATTGCATAGCTTAGAATTTAATTATGGCCTAGCTTTCGACGAGTTTTAACTTTTTTTTAAATGAATCGTGCTCTATTGATTTTGGGGAAGACTGCTTCTCGTACGGCCATTCGTACATTGCCTGCTGTAGAGTGAGCTCTGCTAGCAGCCTAGTCATATTAGCACCTGGGGGTAAAACGCCTACGTAGTATATAAAGAGGTTAACAAAGAGGCTGTACAGTCGACAGCGGGTCAACCTTTATATTTTCGTTACAAGGTCGTCCTTAACGTATTTGTCAGAGTGCACGTGTGTAAAGGTTGATGTGATCTCGACTGTACTATAAATCTAATTTAAAGAGATTAAAATTGTTAAAGTCTGGTACAAGCAAAACACGTAGTTATGGCCCCAGATGCCGGTGACAATAAAGGCAGGAGTTGTTAAAAAAAAAGTTAATACTCGTCGAAAGCTAGGCCATAATGAAATTCTAAGTTCCATACATTTTTTTTATAAAAGCATCTGCAACTTATTTAGAACAACTCTTATCCACTAATAAAGCAAATAAAGAAGAAGAAGAAAGACATTTATTATACCAACAAGATACATCACAGAAACAAAATAAGCAGATAAGTAACATAATATGCACAACAACAGAAAGAAAACTAAATACACAACGGACAAAACGAATAAATAAAACAGGACCATGGATGTAGCCTGTTGTGTATCTAAGTTGCCACAAAAGGCAGCTGACTCAGCGTTGTGCTGAGGAAGTAATCCCTCAGCGCTGATTTTCAGTCACAAACGCTATACTAAGCAAATAATTATTGCTAAGCTATAGTAAACTAAGACGCAGTGTGTTATTATTCGGATACTCCACAAACGTTGACTTCGGTGAAATAAATATTAAATTGGCAGCATTGATTTTCGCTTATAACGTCGCGTTTAAACCTAAAGAACAAAAGGTGGCGAGGGCTATTCTAGAAATTGGTAATAATAAGCACAGGGTCTATATCCTGTTAGCGCATAGTAACAGTACAAAGACAGATTCCCGATCGGGTCACGTGAGAGGCCTATAAGAATGTGGTTCCTCGTACATCGGTCAAACTAAGTGTACCATAGCTGAACGGGTGAAGGAACATATAGCGGACGGGAAACATAAGCGTTCTGGTAGATCTGCAGTCAGTGAACATACACTTAGCGGTACCGACTACTTCATTTTGATAAAGTTCATGTTTTAGCCCGAGAGGACCGTTTCTTTAGTAGAATGATACGCGAGGCAATAGAGATCCGCCGGCATACAAATTTCAATAGAGATCGTTGCTGGAACATAGCTACAGAATGGGGACTAAGGTTTAAGTGCATGAGACCCCCTTGCTAGAAGTGTGACTGTAGATTTAATTTGAATTTCAGTAACTAATAATCAATATTTTTGAGTCTATATACAATAATTGTTTTGTAGATTGAATTTCAATTTCAATAACTGCTAATCAATATTTTTGAGTTTATTGAATATAAAATTATTGTTTTGACAATTTAAATTTAAAAATTTTCCAAAATATTTTTGAAACGTAACTTAATAAGTCACCTCAGTCTAATGAGACCACGGGGCTTGCAAAAGTACCGAAACTTTGAAAAATTGTAAAATGAAAAAATAAACGAGAAAAAATATCCGCACAAATTCAGATTTTATTAGGCCTATAAGGTTTGAGAGGTGTGCGCACAAAGACTTGAAGCGGGAATGAAATACAAAATATTTATTTTCATTATTTTAGGTACATACTAACCGGAGTCACCTGTTTGAGATGTTATTACAAAAAAAAATAACAATAAAATAAAATTTGCCAACTGTGCGTGTGCGTGTGCGTGTGCGTGTGCGTGTGCGTGTGCGTGTACTTGTGCGTGTGCGTGTGCGTGTGCGTGTGCGTGTGCGTGTGGGTGTGCGTGTGCGTGTGGGTGTGCGTGTGCGTGTGCGTGTGCGTGTGCGTGTGCGTGTGCGTGTGCGTGTGCGTGTGCGTGTGCGTGTGCGTGTGCGTGTGCGTGTGTGTATTGTGTGTGCGTGTTTATAAGCATAAACTCAACGCTCCTATGCAATTTCCCAAAGTACTAAGGTGACTAACATAGCCTATAACATTAGCAAGCTGAAGTGGCAGTGGGCTGGTCACATATGCCAAGGAACCAATGGTCGATTTAGTCTACCGGTTTAACAAACAGACTGTAAATTCTTTACGTTGAAATAAATTTCTGATTTCCGGATAACCGTGTGGCGCCGGATTAAGAATAGCGTCACTCCATTTCCTTCCATGGATGTCGTAGAAGGAGACTAAGGAAATCAATTGCCAGGAGACGGGCAGCAGCGTCTTCCTGAGATTCCAACCGCATACTGCGATCGCCAACCCGCCTGCCAAGCGTGGCGATTATGGCAAAACCCCTCATGGTTATGAAAACCAGGAAGGAGGCCATGTCCTGCAGTGGGCGTCAAATGGCTGATGATAATGATGATATGGGGTCGCCATAAAAATCCATGTTTTCGACCTTGGGGGAGGGGAGGGGCGCGAGTCACCATCTTCATACAAGCAACGTAGCAGCATGCTTACGGCCTAAATGCAACGTAATAGTGACGAAAGTAAATTACAGCAAGCCAGCTTTCAATTCCTTATTCACTTTGATAAACATTTGCGGGCAATTGTCTTAAAATGGCAATTGGCTGTTTATAATAGCGTGCTATTATCCGCAGCCTTACAATTCACACAAGGCAACAAATTGCGTGTTTGTCAGTCTTACAAAAGACAAAGACTTACGGGGGTCAATCGGACCGGCAACTCTGTTTGAAATGTCATAAGTCGATAAAAATACCCCTAGGAAGACAGGTAATTATTGGATATATTCGTTCCACCTTTTCTATGAGAATATGAGGCTACGTTAATCTGGAATTATTATTAAATTCTTTATTGCTTCAAATAGAGATTGTACAATAGGCGGGCTTCAAACCACATTATACGAACTCACGCCTGTATTTGGCCACGATCCCGACAAACTTCTTTTGCTTTATCAACATTCATTGGTCGCATGCACGTTTCCCGGTTTCGGGTACTTTTTATCTCGCCCTTCCCTGTTTCGGCTTATCAACTTAATTGGTTGCTGCACACACATACCGGTTTCGAGTTCTTTTTATCTTGCCCTTCACTAATACATACCCTAGTTGGTTGAAGTACTAATACTGATTAATATTAATTACGTAATAAGGAAAAAAATAATGATTACAGTCAGTACAATCTGTAAATTGTTAATAGTGATTTTTAGGACCCATGGCCGTAAACCAAATGGCATTAACGCCAAAAACGGCTTTTTGCAAAAACGATCTGTGAAAAACTTTTTTTTTTAGTGGCGCTAGTATTACTTCATGGGCCCCTTAACAGTTTATCTACGTGAAGGCCAAAGCTAAATGAAATATAGGGTGTAAGTTAACCCACTTATTAGCTTCATTATACTTAAACCAAATCTAAACTAAGTATGTACCTATCTTAATCTGTAGAATTATAAATGACCCAATAGCAATGGTTTCAATTGTTCTTTTCAAGGTCATCTAACAGGTTAAGTATGTACAAATATTAGGAATAATTTTTTTTTAACTGATTAAGATGGCATGCTTATTTTATTATAATTTTGTTTACTTAAACGACCTCCAGGCCTACACATACTTTTTTATTTTTTCTGTATGACTGTTTGTGTTCAAAATCAAATAAAATTACTACCAATATTTTTTTCTAAAGAAACCATACCTATCTGGTAAACAAGCAGGTTAGGAGATATCGATATTCAAACCCGCACTTTTCTTTTGCAAAATTTAAAAGAAAATAAAAAAAAAATCTTCCCAATAAACCTTATTTAATTCATAAAAATCGGTGAAGCCTTTTCGGAGGTGTTCGATAACAAACTCTGAGACACGAGATTTTTATATATTAGACATAGATTATAATTTCAGAGAATCCAGCGCGCACGCATGCCGCAACGAATGAATATTGATGAAGCGAAAGAGCTTTGTCAGGATCGTGGCAAATGGCAAACCCTTCCGGGATACAGGCGGGAGCTCATATTTTTTTTTCTTTATTTACAACATAGCATAATACATGTGAATCAGTACATTAAAACTCGCCAAACTATTACGTTTGATAGCGAGAGATCGCTCGTTTGTTACATTCGCATCTATCTATCTATTACATACATACTGTTACAGTAAAACGGGTTTTACAAGACTAATTGCACACTGGTGCACATTAGTTACTAGCCTAGGTACAGACCTTTTTGTCTTCATACCTAATTAAAATGCCTTTAAATAAATTACTCACTAAACTGTCATCATTGCTTTATAGTATAAGTGATTATTGTGCCTTACTATATTGAAGACAAATAAACATTTTCTATTTCTATTTCTATTTCTATTTCTATTTCTATTTCTATTTCTATTTCTTTACAATATTTATTTGCGCGAGACAATATTTTACGCGATAGACATATTTGCGGTTCACAGGAGAGAGAGAGTTGAGGGGAGTGTTGCCCCTGATTGGTCCGATTTCGCTTGCGTTCCGAATATCATCTAACAATACATACATAAACTCACGCCCGTATCCCAGAGGGGTAGGCAGAGACCAAACAAACAAACTTACAAAAAAGAAATATATAATCTATATAAATAAATAATCCTACACTTTCTTATTGGGGCTCTTATTACCCTCTAGTAATAAATCTCTTAGTTGTATCTTTAAGACACTTTTACATAGCTCAGGATTTCGCGTTAACACTTCAATCGAGTTAAATAATTTTGGAATAATTTTGACATTCTTTTGCCGCAATAATTATTCGCATTAGTCTACCTGCACCGACACTGGTTTTCTATCTGTTTTTTACTTTGATTTTTATATTCTTCTGTACAGAGCAGACATGCTCTAACCCTACTTTAATTATACTTTAATTTACTGTCTACAGGCAGAACTTTACATAACGGAAAAAGCTTATCACAATCTTTATTGCAAGTTGACCTTGTAATGTACTGTATGGAATCTCAGACTATCAGGTTCGCGGGTGAAGCTAGTTCAAAATAAACTCTTCATTATTAAGTCATACTCCTCTCCCGAGGGTCCTAAGGGTGCGTTCGCATGAAACACTCACAGACAGCGCACCGGGTCGGTCGTTGACCCCTGCTCTTGTGTTTTTTTCCGCAGCACACCGGCTGTGCCCGTTTCCTGTCACAAATCGTCCCGGTTTCTGTCGGAAGCACACCGCTTGAAACCAACGTTGGAGTTTCGAGCGCTGAAGTTGACAGAAATCGAGAACGGTAGTCCCAACTCCTGGTGCGAATAAAAGCACTGATCATTTTAAGCCAGGGCGCTACGACGTAAGACCTCCACTGTATGGGGTTGTTCGATTTAACCTACTCCAAACTGTCAAATATATATTTTGACACTTTGTAACAGTGAAAAAGGTTAACCCAATAGAGTGGACAGTTACGTTATAAACGGGCAGAAAGGCTACACGAATTTCTGGCTTAAAACGCCCAATAACTTATTTGATTAGTATACATTTTCATAAGTTTTACGCTGTCAAGATCTGAACATTTCTACGTTTCTGAACGTACGTGCTGTGTCAAAAAGAGAAGTAGAATGACGGCTTACAAAAGAGTGTAGGCAAATTAGAAACTTGAAGAGTACACACAATATGGGCCTGCGTAGTACTTTATTAATTTCAATTTTGTAAGTTCTTCTCCTAGTTTACATTTAAACAAAACTATGTAGGTATAGAACTATGAGGAAACCCGAGGTTCTGTGGTGTTTACAAACCTTAGCGCTTAAAATCGCCTATCACGGGTCGGCACACCTGGTGATTAAACCCATACTCTCTCTCTTAGAGAAGGTCTGTGTACGTCCCACCGCAGGCGCAGGGCTTGCTGCCCATCTGCTTATGTAAGGTTACCATTCAATCACACTAATACTAAATGTCTATTACTATCGTAGAAACTACGTCATACCCACAGGTTCCTGCAGTATGGTGCTATAAATACTCACCTTAACAGCTTTCACAACTCTGCCTGTTCTACGCCATTGGAACGAAAAATGCAGCGCTGAAACGACGAACTGTGGTAGCGCAGTTTATGGTTACGGGTATTAGGTTTTTGTAAACGCTTACTTTATGATACGTGATGTTGTCTGAGGGCTGCTGAGACTGTGTTTAAAGCGGATTTTTCATGCTATATTGAAGAGATGCGATGACAAAGTTAACGCTTTTTAATTGACTACTAACTAAACCACGGTTGTTTGTCACGCTTTAGAAGAAATCACAAACAATATCAATATTTTTTTCAGAATTATTCTACCGCTCTGCCGCAATAACGGGAAGACAAATAGATAAACAGTGAGGTTACATTGTTAGAAATATAAAACACGTTATTTGTTATTATTATTTTTATCAGATATTAAAATACTGAAAAAAAAACGTAGCAGTCTCTACGGTATTATACCACTTATACTTATTTAAGAGTAGAGAAAGGGTGGGCCGACAGGTACCAAGGTTTGTCACGTTTATCACGGTGATTAGCGCTCATGACAGCTCCTTATCATTTGCCTGGAAAAGAACGGTACCACTGGTCATCCCACATCTAAGGAGCGTGAAGGTAAAGATAAAGATATTTATTTGTGAAAAATGAGTATGAATCATCATCATCATCATCAGCCATTTGACGTCCACTGCAGGACATAGGCCTCCCTCATGGTTTTACAAACCATAAAGGGTTTTGCCATAATCGCCACGCTTGGCAGGTGGGTTGGCGATCGCAATATGCGGTTGGAACCTCAGGAAGACGCTGCTGCCCGTCTCCTGGTAATTGATTTCTTTAGTCGCCTTCTACGACATCCACGGAAGGAAATGGAGTGATGCTTTTCTTAATTCGGCGCCACACGGACTGAGTATGAATAGATAGTACGATAACAAGTATTTGTTCTGCGTATTTTGTTATTGTAGAGATACAAATTAGGAGTTAGGTAGGATTAGTCGGAATTTATTACCAACCATTTTTCCTACACTTTGTTTTAGTCATATTGCCTACACTCTTACGCAGGACAATCTAATTGTCTTAAAAACCTATTTAGAGGCTAAAAATTCCACTCATACCGGGACTTGAACCCGCGACCTCTGGCTCACAAAAAATTGTCCTCAGTACGGGTTCGTGCAACAATAGTACATTACTGCAGCGGCCAGCAAAAGAGGCATTGATGGACGAATGTGGAAATGTGGGCCGAGGCGAAGCCGAGGCACACATACCTGAGTCCATCAATGCCTAGTTGTGGCCAAGGCTTGTACATACTCTCTCTTTGAGAGAAGGACTGTAGGGCACAGGCCTTCTCTCAAAGAGAGAGTATGGGCTTAATGACCACGCGTGCCCACCGCCAATTGGCGATTTCAAGCGCTGAGGTATGTGAATAGCTCAGACACCCAGGTTTCCTCACGATGTTTTCCTTCACCGTTAGCGAGTGGTATTGCTACTATAACTTCACAAATGTACATTACTTAGAAAGAAAAGTCATAGGTACATGCCCGCACTGGGAATCGAACCTGGGTCTCCCGCTTCCGAATCCAATGTTCTACCCACTAGGCTACCACCGCTCAAATAATGCGCGGAAATTAAAACCAAGTAGTACTAAGGCAGATCTTTTTATTTGAAAAATTCAATAAACTTTCAAAGTCAGACGAACCACGAACAAACAACAATAATTTTTGCCGCGTTAAAGTGTTCTTTTTTTTCAATAGATACCTATATCTAGCTTTCTATCGCAAGCCAGTTCAAAATTTAAATAAAACCTCTGATAAGTTACCTCCTTGGTTGTCATTGTTCGGAGTAAAAGATCGTTCCATTTTTTAAATAACACGACAGATATGAGTTTAGTATCTGAGGTTTAGTATGTACCTAATTTATTTGGCCGCAAAATACGACAGTTATGAATTTTCATAGAACTTTTTCCGGCCGCTGTTGCCATTTCGATTTATCTCGAAGGAGGTTGTCGAAATAATGCTCAAATTTCCAAGCATGTTTGAGAAGAAAGAATATAATCTAATTGTCTCTTTTGCTACATTGCAATAAGTAGGTATCAAGCCAAATATGTTCCAAATCCTGTAAAATTCCTGACCTCAGGCAAGCATTTCCTGCATTCTCTCTCAGCCTGCAATATGCCGACTGTTGTCCACTAATTGAAATTGACAGATCAGGGCAGACGAAAATATCGCGCTCTGTCTGCCCCCCTGAGGGGGTGGGTGGCGTGAAACCACCTTTAGTTTCCAATTCAAAGTGCTACTTGTCACGGGGTAAATGTTTTTTGACAGTGCGCTTTGCACTTTGGCCTTTCGTGTTGATTAATATTGCTCGGCCGCCTGAGGTTTTCAATTAATTAATTTTGATTGGCTCTTTCGTGCTGCTATTGCCGTTTATTCTGTGGCGTAATATGCTCGCGAAAATACAACATATTGTTGTGTGAACGCGCGTTTTAATTTTAGCCTAACCGATATTTCAAGGAACAAAATTATAGTAACTTGAATGGATATTTTGTGATTGAAACAAATAACTTGACTCATATTATGGAATAGGAAATAGATTCGAGTTTTAAAATGACTTCCTCAAAAGTTCGGCTTCGATAATGATTTGTGTGAAGTTTTTTTAAGTTTCAGCATTTATTATTTTGTAATAGCAATACCAATCGCTGATGGTATTGAAAAACCGCGATTTGAAACCTGAATGCCCGAGGCATTTCCATAGCTCACCACAAGAAATCACCAGTCGGGACTGGCCACGCGAGTTGATTTTTCTTAGCGCAATGATAAAGGCACCCTGCTAAGGTACATAAGAACGTACTGCTTATGCTGTAAAATAAATAATTAATACGCAATAATAAAAAAAACTTTTTAAAATGTGACTACCGAAGAAAGCGGGTAATGAGACAAAGTCTTGATAATGTTTCGCATTTGTCCATTAATTAATGAGGTGTTTTTTTTACTCTGCTCTCCCACTGACTGAGATTTGCTCGAATAAGGAGGAAGGAATCCTTTCATTCTCACGTCGGATTTCTCTTATATGTTTTTCTCCTCAAACTTTTTTTTTATTATTATTGATTTAGGTACGCCAACAGGCTACCCATCTACCAATACGCTAGTAACAAAGTCTTGTGTTTAAATTTCTAATATGCATCCCAGTTACAGGCATCCACAACATTTACAGATATAGTTTAAAATTTGTATACAAACTACTCAGTAACTAAAACAATGTACTCTTTTTAAACTGAACAAGTAAATTAGTGTAATTAATTCGCCTAATAAAACTTCATGAACTCCTAACAAGACCATATGAGAAAATGTTTTAGCATTATAGTCCACTACTTATGTGAATTGTAAATATGATGAAAAACTATTTAGAGCTCACATATTAATGGACGACCAACGGTGACTACGAAATAACCGTAGACGGCTACGAAAAAACATGCGTAGCTTGGCCCTAGCGTAGCGGGCTGACCGCGCGTCGCTACGGCCTGCTACGACTTACTTGTTATGTAGCGCTCAAATCCAGGTAGCCACTCCCGCGCGTCCAGGGAACTCCCTCGCCATCAAAGTATAAATAATCGTTTACCAATGCGTCCAAAATACTCCTCCCGGTACCCGTAGTACGATATTTCAGGAAGGTATTCCCCCGACCGTCAGACGCAACGCAATTTCAGCACATCCTATTTATAAGCGTCTATGTATAAATTTACTAAAAGTTAACACCACAACACACGTAACGAATATAAACTCGGAAAAGCCTCTATTAATATACGACCGACTGACTTTGCTACCAAAAATAATAGTCTAATTGTGAAAAGTTTATGCGCGATGGGTCGTGGACCGAGGGGCTATCTTGGGGCGGCTAAACTTAGTGGTGCGTACGAGAGCGGCCGAGCCAGATGGTAAATTTAGTGCTGGCCAGCGGAGACTGCGTCTGGTGCTGCGGCGGGGGCGAGCCTGCCCATTCACGCTCGCCGCATCACCTCCTGCCAAAACTTATGAGATTCCATTTTCGAATTGGCCATTTTGCCAGGTGACGCCGCGGGCGCGCTGCTGTTGTTGATGAGGCGCGTGTTCCCGCGTTTTATGTGAGAAATTCGAAGTGACAGCTCGATAAATTATCGACTGAGTGAATCGATTCCAAAAGAAGCAGTATAACAACCTTAATAGGCAGAGCCCTGATGCCTCGTAGGGTTGTTGTACTGCTTCTGCGCTTCTAATAACTGTGTAATCCACGCGAAGAGCTTGATTCAATTTGAACTGAAGCAAAAGAAATGCTTGCAAAAGCTGGTTGGTTGCAACTAAGGCACAAAAACTCAAATAACAGCAATATGTGATACGCACTAGATAAGATATTCTGAGCAACTTTTGTGTCTGTAACAAATTTTGCAGAACTTGGCAGGAAAAGCTCCTTTGTTTTTTTTTCAAATACAGTTTTTCTTGATTATCAATATCTTGGATAGCGTTTCTATTTTATTCGAATTTATTCGTAAAAATTATGTACCGTCACGGCAAGCGATCGTCAAGAGTAGATGACTTGCAGCCAATGGGCAACTTAAGCGGCAGAAAGCCTGTTAGGGATATCTCCTCTGCTTAGGCATAACGAAGGGAAAATTCGCCTTACAGTTTATTGTCACGATGTCAATGGCTTTAGATAATTGTTTCTTGACTTTTTCTTATGCAACCCAAATTCTTGTTGTTGATTGCACGCATGAGCTCTTGTTAGATAGGTACTCGAACCAACTTATGTTGTAACGCTGTAAACCTTCTTATACTATTTCTGTCATTTTCTTTCATTCTGTCTATGATCTAAAGTTGAAAATTTAAAATTACGTAACCCATTGTAGATTTCTTTCGGATTTTCATTGCTACTTCACCTTTACAGACTACAGAATATCTACCCGCAAATTATCAAAATTACCTTGTTTTTATTCTGTATTGTCCTGTATTCATCGAAGTTTCGCTACAGTAGAATAAACACAGTTTTCTGCAAGTCGTAATTATTTTTGGTAGTCTTTATCAAGTATCCTAGATTGGCACAAACGTGGGGCGAAGCTAGCGGCCCACCACACTACACGGAGTGCACCTTCGTCGAGTTGTCGCCACACGGTAGCGATTATGGCAAAACCCCTCACGGTTATGAAAACTGCGAAGGAGGCCCATATCCTGCAGTGGGCGTGAAATGGCTGATGATGATGATGATTTTTCTTTTATTTCTGAATCACCTGTAGAGTAAAGGCCTCATATATAATGCATTCACTCGTTAACCATGAAGGAAAACATCGTGAGGAAACCTCAGACCCGAGGTGTTCACACACCTCAGCGCTTGAAATTGCCCATCCGCGATGAGCGCGTGTGGTAATTAAGCCCATACTCTCTCTCTCTGAGGGAGGGCTTGTGCTCTACAGTGGGACGTATATAGGCTGCATTGTTACACATTAAAGTTTTTTATTTTGAATAAATAAATAAAAAAAATCTGCTAAAATGTCAATATAGTCCCGTGACTGCCATGCAGTTTGGCGAAATTGTATACCCCATTAAGGTTTTTTATTTTGAATAAATAAATTTAAAAAAACCTGCTAAAAAGTCAATAGACTCCCGTGACACAAAAACCCAACATACAAATCGGGCTCAAACTATGACGTCACAACTTGCACGTAACGCCTTATAATGTATATAGGATGAAGCGTTTATCAATAGAGTAATATCGAGTTATCTCGTAAAATAATGTTTTTATGCATGTACACCCTTATATGAAAACTTTTCACGAACGAATTCAATGAACAAACTAAATCTCATAAGTTATTTACTATTGAGTATAGTAACTTTATATTCCACATTTTTTGTGATCCCGAAAGCCCTAAAAAAATTTTTTTTTTAAATATATTTTAAAAAAATTCCTGTGTTTTTGTATGTGTTCTATGGTATAAAAGCAATGTCACCCCAACCTATGTTAAACGCAAGTTCTCCATTATTCAGTCACCCCAGTTAGAGTTTGTTTGGCAACAAATTGTGTTATGATTTAAGGTTTTTCTGTGTTAATTTTTCGAAATATTATATAATTTTATTAAGTTTTGGCTTTACGCGCCCTACCAATACAGCTGCCCTCAGTAAATCCTACATACTGTGTCCTACGTAGAAGAATATCCATTATATTTAACACGTCGCGTTAAGCATTATCTGTCAAACAGCGCTACGTCAAATAGAAACCCGTAATATATATTTTCCAAAGTCGTAGAACAAAAGTCGATGTAAATGACAAATTTTAACCGACATATCGCTGCTTGGCAAAAAAAGTGTCATAACACAAAAATGTTGAATTCGAGATAATGCGACTTTTATGATTTTTTATTATTTTATACACTGATATTATAAAAATTATGGGAGTTACATTGCTGAAAATTTATTTGCAAATAGTATATCTATATACATTTCAAATAGTTTATATTTTTTAGAAATATTATGTAATTTTTTTAAGTAACTTTCAAGCTATATTTAATTTGGGATATGTTATGACTCTTTTTTTGGAGAATTTGGAAATATTTTAGGAAATAATACTCTTTTTTATAGTATAAAAAAATAAACTGTAATAAAAGATTTCTTTTTCTAATACAAAGTTACTAGTGTAATAAATTTCTTAACAATGTAATCTTATGGCTTCGCTCACAGACTTTTCATTAAACTTTTAAATACTTTAATTTAACAATAGGTTAAGACTTAATAAATAGTTAGGTACATTAAATGAGTATCAAAACAAGTAACAACTAGTTGTTACTCAAAGTGAATTAGTATTATTTATCATAAATTATTTTGTAAGCTTTCTTACAGTTGGACGACCAGAGTCACTATCTGAGCCGGAACTTTTATTTACAGACTTGGCTTCGAAAGGGTCTTCGACGCTATCATCGTTGTCTTCAAAATAAACATATTCTTTATCTGATGTTTGACCTCCATCTAAAACAAAAGAAGTCGGTATCCTAAAAAACTTGCTAAGTTGCGTACCATTATCTATAAAAACGGAAACAAATCATCTCGGTTGTATGGGATTTGGAAGAATGTTAAAAAATTAGTTGTATTTATCATTTATTTTAGGAGTTTATTTATTCAAGGATCTGTACATACTTACCTATTAGTGTTATAAATCGTAAAAAAAACATAAAATTAGTAATAGTTCATGTAAAATACTAACCTTGCTTTGGAATATCGTTTCCAAAAGATATAGTTGGAATGGTAGTCTGATCAGAAATGTCTTGTTGGTCTTCTTCACACGCTAGTGTGATCATCAACGCTCCGCGATTAGTCTTCATCTTTTCCTTAAAGAATAAATCAAAATAATTAGGACTGGAAAGAAAAATAAAATTGAGAAATGAACTATTCACTTCAAATCATAATATTTTTTCATGAAAACAGACCGATAACACAATATGCCACATGCACTTAAAAACTTAGTTTTATTTATGCAGAAAGACAGTAACAATACAACATAACGCTGAATATTACTATAATATTGTACGGTAACACTGTCATTGAACGTGTTATGACTTTATTACATTATTTTCAAATAAAATATTCCCATCATACCATGACGTATAAAAGAGTAATTACACAGGATATGACTATTTTCTTTAAAATATTTAGTATTCCACATGATTTTTTCCTCGACAAAACCGTCATAACACAATTTGATGCACTTTTCATGGAAACAATTGTATAATAAACTCCTAAAACTTACCGATAGACAGTCGCATCACACATTAATACTTTTTTGTGGCAGCATAATACACAATCACTCTGGATCAACACAATTGTGACACTGTTCATGCCAGTCAACTGACCAATACGGCTCAGTGAAAAAGAGAACTTAGCGCCATCTCTCGGTAACTAAGCACACCATAATAATGACGATTTTACAGTCGGTCAAATGAAATATTCGCTATCCAATGGTACAAATATGTCAAAACGTAATTATTATGTATTGTGACGCTTTTCTTGCCGGGCAGCGATATATCAGGAACTGCGCAGTTGAGAAATAACCCTGTATAATAAACTCGTAGTTATGTTCTTTTCGTAGTTATAACTTGAGACCTCTGCATCCTCTGCCGAAGCAATTTACATCGGCCAGATGTCGCTGCCTGTACGTAATATGGAGAAGTTTGTAAAGAGGCTCGAAATTTCATCGATGCTTGCACTTACCTATTGGCTCAGTTGGGAGAGCGGTGGAATGGTTAGCCAGAGGTCCCGGCATGGGTGGAATTTTTAGCCTCTAAATAGGTTTTTAAAACTCGTAGTTTTCAAAATACCAGTCAAGTACCCCGCTGTGTTTGCCCTGTGCCCAAACGTACGGTAATCGATCAACGAAGTACCTTTTAAATTTCAGGCCCTAATAATTTGACCCCGGCGCCGAAAGCTTACTGGGTTGGCAGATCAAAGGACCTTTCAGCTTTGTACGAGACTTGTATTATTATGCCGTGTGTTTAATGTGGTTTTACCTAATAGTAGCGCTAATTACCTTAGTGCGGATTTCGGTAATCATAAAAAAATATTCTAGGATTCTAAGTCCAAAATACGCTATTTGAGGGCGTGAAACAACTTACTATAAAATTACTCTTTAACATTTTTATTCTCAACGAAGAGCTGTTATGAAACAATGACATGAACGCACATGTTTTTTACCAAAATTAAGGGAACTGCGAATCCAATAGATACGAACAGGTCAATTTGACTTATGTGCTTTAGTCCACCAGCCCTAGAATTTTCGATCTAATAAATTATGTGAAACGTGGCTAACCTGGGTCTTTGCCTACCCCTCCGGCATACAAACGTAAGTTTATGTATGTGTGTTTCAAATTCACCCTGTATTTCATTCAGAATAACATTCGCAATGAAAAAAATAATGTTCCGAAGTCCCTTTATATGCGATTTGCAAAAAAAAAGATATAAGATAATATTTATTCATCCAAAAACCAACAACAAGTCACTTATATTGTATTCTAAATAGCACACTGATTTATTGGCATGCGTAGTAATAGTTTGCACGCAAGCTCGATGACTTCCAGCCCCTGGAACAAGCCCGTTTCCGTTAAGGCTGTATTACGTTGGACCATTTATTATATATGCTGCGGCAGATTATACAGAAGACCAAGGAGTATAATCTAACATTATGCTCAGCGCTTGTGGACTACGAAAAAAACCTTCGATTCGATCGCGATGTGGGCGGTACTTGAATATCTCCAGCGGTGCAGCACGGAGTGAGACAGGGTGATGTGATATCTGCGAAACTGTTTACAGCTACGCTTGAAGACGTATTCAAACTTTTCGACTGGGAAGGGCCTGGAATCAACATAAATGGCCAGTACATTACTCACATTCCATTAACCGATGACATAATGTAGTAATTATGGCTAATACCCTGGAAGATTTGAGTTCAATGCTCAATGAGCTGAACAGAGCTTCTAACAGAATGGGTCTTAAAATGAACATGAACAAGACTAAGATAATGTCGAACTCCCATGTAGCACCCACTCCTATCAACGTTGGCGGCTCTGCCCTTGAAGTTGTCGACCACTATGTATCTGAGACAAACAGTCCAGTTAGGTGAGTTCAACTTCGAGAAATAGCGAAGGATCTTAAAACACATCTTCGCGTCCAAAATACCTCAGTGTACCAAGACAATGGTGTATAAACAATATGTGTTGCCAGTGATGACTTGGATCTGAGACCTGGTCGCTGACTGTGGGCCTCATAAGATGGCTCAAGGTCGCCCAACGAGCAATAAAAGAGAGCTACGTTAGGAGTGATCGAATCAAGAATGAGGAGATCCGCAGAAGAACCCGAGTTACTGATATAGCTCAAAGAGCTGCTCAGTTGAAGTGGTAGTGGGCAGGGCTAATGACCGTTGGGGTCAAAATGTTATGACCTGGCGGACCCGACGACGCAGCGTGGGCAGGCCTCCCACCAGATGGTCTGACGACCTGGTTACGGTGGCGGGGAGTCTCTGGATGCGGCCGGCACATGATCGGGAAGCTTGGAAAATCATGAGGGAGGCCTATGTCCTGCAGTGGGTGTCGAATGGCTGATGATGATGATGATTAGCGACACAGGTTTTGGAAAATATTCACGTGTTGAAAGTATGTATAGTATAAGCATAATCGGCCTATATGCGTCCCACTGTAGGGCACAGGCCTTCTCTCAAGGAGAGAGTATGGGCTTATCACCACGCGTGCCCACAGCGGATTGGCGATTTCAAGAGCTGAGGTATGTGAATAGCTCAGACACTCAGGTTTTCTCACGATGTTTTTCTTCACAGTTAGCGTGTGGTATTGCTACTATAACTTCACAATGTACATAACTTAGAAAACCAAGTCATAGGTACATGCCCGCACTTGGGATCGAACCTGGGTATCTCGCTTCCGAGTCCGATGTTCTACCCACTAGGCTACCGACGCTCTAAGTATGTATAAGTACGTATAAAGAGGCACTGATCGAAAAGAAACCACACCTAGAGAAGTTGCAAGACATTGTAACATTCAATAATTTAACTCACGAATGAACTCCTTGTTATTATATTTGTATCTAAATGGTGGTTATCACCTGTGAACTGTTTGCGCTTTATCTAATTTACTTCTAATTGTGAAGACTTCTAATTGGCTTAGTGTGTCCTAATTTTTCTATGTATTATAACCTTGTAATAAAATAAAATAAATAAATTAATGTAATTAAATTATTACTTTTACAATTACTAAGGACTCAATCACCTTGGTTATGCACGTAGCAATTAAAAAAAAAAACAAAATAGCGAAACTTTCAAAGAATGACCGAAATTTTCTTTTCTCTAATTTTGTGATGAATAACAAGTTTCGGACATTGTTTACCTCCTAAAACAACTGAGCAACGGAGCCTTCCATCCTCCCACGTTCGAAAACTTTAATATGACTGTAACTCAATCTGTTTATTTTGACTCAAGACTCAAACGCCGTAGGTTAGTGTACTCTCCTCCTTCTTGACTTTAACTATATTAAACATATTTGGTCCACAATGTCAAAGTAAATAAAAAAATACGGAAGTACCTGAAGCGATTGGAGTCCGAGGTGGCTGGGTGCCATACATTACTGTATGGTACCCGGCTGCCTTCTACTCTATATGCCTCACAATGTTCTCTTCACGATTGTTTTGTTTTTATTTTTGTTTTTTTAACGTTCGTGTATTTTGTTTGTGTACCTTCGTGTTTTTTTTTTGTATTTCTGTGATAATTTAAATTTATTGTATTGTATTGTATCACTTTATTTCAGATAAAAAAGAATCCATAGGTTGTTAGTAAAATTACATTTAATAATAAAACTAAGTATGTTAGTGAGATCTAATATAAAATTGAATTTAAACTTACTTAAAATAGGTTTACGTAAGTATGGGCTAGAGGGATGTTACAGTTAGCTTATGTGAGTGACGTCCCAGTGTCTAATTATTGGACTGTCCATCCTCTCTGTAACTTTCAGGATACTGTTAGTGCTAGCCCGGAGTCTGTATAGCGACGATGCGCATCTGTTGCGGAGGATAGCGTGGAAATCGTCAACACGCGCGCCCGCAAACATGCCCGACGCACTACAGTACCGAGGCAACCCCAACAGCATCCTGAAAGCATTATTGTACTGGATGCGCAGAGCATTCCAGGATTTACGAGTATAGTCTACCCACAGGCTGCAGGTATAGAAACCTGTACAGTATGCTTGAAAGAGTGTTAGCTTAAGTCTTAAGCTTAGTCCAGGTCTGAATCCAAACTGGGCATGATGCAGCTGGAGATATCTATCCAGTTCACGGTTCAATAGGCTGTCCAAAACCTTTGACATTACAGTGGCCAAAGAAATAGGTCTATAGTTTGTTTTATCTGAGATGTCACCGGTTTTATTCTTCACTATTGGAACCACCGTTGCATTCATAAACTCGCATAAACATAAATTTATGTCTTCTTTTTTTCTTTCTTACTCACACATTTGGTCACATATTCTTGTATCTTCCAGATATGTGTTTTAGATTTGATCACTCCTTTGAGCTCACTGTTTTTAAATAGACTTCACAAAACATAGACGACGATTTGGTCGATACAGTTTGCTTATATTATTTATGTGTGTGTAATTATTTATTACACGTGCAAATAAATAAATAAAAACAGTCAAAACGAAGACTCGAATTGATGTGTGAAATGCAGTGTGCGCAGTATGGCAGGCACACAAACATTTGGCCTTTGATCCCTTTGATGTGCGCTAAAAAACCAACACGGCACCATGCCACTTATGAACACTTATCTACCCTTTCGCCCGATATAATAGGGGTTAAAGTATGAAATTGCCGTTTTATTGCAATAGGTTTTTTGAATTGACATAGAATCTTCATGGTTTGAGGTTTTCGAATGAAACTTTTTTCAAATGGTTTCTATGATGTTCTTTTTTTAAAAAATGTGAAACATTTGAATATCGACTTTCAATTGTTTTTGTTATTCAATTCAGACAAGAAAGATGGATACTGCGAAAATTCGAGTGATTTTTTAAATTTTTGAATACGAGTTCCGACGCGGAACTAACGCGGCAGAAACAGCCCGCAATATCAATGCTGCGTTTGGAGAGGGGTCTACTAATGAACGCACCGTGCGATTTTGGTTTAAACGCTTTCGTGATGGAAATTTCGACTTAAAGAACGAGCCACGAGGAAGACCGCCCACACAGGTGAATAACGATGAATTAAGAGAGATAGTGGAAGCCGACCCTAGTCAACCTACCCAGGAATTAGCGGCATGGTTTAACGTTACCTTACCCACAATATTGACTCACTTGCGTCAAATCAATAAAATAAAAAAATACGAAAAATGGGTGCCTCATAATCACTCGAATTTTCGCAGTATCCATCTTTCTTGTCTAAATTGAATAACAAAAACAATTGAAAGTCGATATTCAAATGTTTCACATTTTTTAAAAAAAGAACATCATAGAAACTATTTGAAAAAAATTTCATTCGAAAACCTCAAACCATGAAGATCTATGTCAATTCCAAGAACCTATTGCAATAAAACGGCAATCTCATACTTTAACCCCTAATATTTTTAGGGCTGTCCTAAATGACATACTAATTGTGCTAGACTTTGTTCTTATAAGATTTAAATAATCAGTGTATTTATATATTTTCCGTCAAAGATCGACTCGACTTTTGGAAATTTTCATATTTATGATATTAGCTATAATAAGGCATATTGCTTATCACCGGAATCTAGTAAAACGCCGCTAACAAGTTGACTATATATGAAAAGAAATTGAATACAATATCATGCCAAAGTTAGGAAGGAGTAGAGCCTTGAAAAAATTGCACAATAGATGTTCTAGTTTATTAGATCTTCCATTTATTCTCCTTCTGGAAGAATAAATATCATTTCACAGATCACAGAGCAAAAGTCATCTCTTTAGCAAGGTGCGTCGTCGAAGCCGGCACGAAATCATTTGGAGCTGATCCAAACTGCCCTCGCCATCGCTTCGTGCTTCGACAGCCCGCTTTGCCGGGGATGCCTCAAAGAAGAGGAAACACCCGCCCACGTGACCATTCACTGTGAAGGCGTGGAGGAGCAACGGACCGCCATCATTGGGAAGCTGGGATCCCTTCGGGAGGCCTGTAGTGACATCAGAGCACTGCTGGCCTTCTGGAAAGAGATAGGCTGGCTGGAGTGAGCTCACAGCTATGCTACGTACAATGGCCCAACCATGAGGCTAAGTGCGGAAATCTCAGGTCTAACTAACTATCGCTTCGTGCTGTCAAACTTTGAGTCACGTAGTCACTCGCATACATTATGTCCGTAGGCCTTGCATATGTATCGTGTGACCGGCTGGGCCGAGTTTCATAATACTGCAATTCGTAGTTTATTATGGCAATTCGCTGTACATTGTAAAGTCGATTAGGGCAAGTAGAAAGACTCTGCTAGTCTTTCTACTTTACTCTGCTATATTTGACTTTGCAACGCACATTAAATTGTTATAGTAAACCATGAATTGTAGTTCCATAAGACAGGCCCCAGGGCGTTCAAATTCTTCAGTTTCAATCTCAATAACCAGTCTATTTTCCCTACAGTGGCGGTGTGATTTTGACTAGTGAGCGAATATTTGTACACTGTTGATTAAAATGATTAGCCCTTCTGGGACATTCGATTAAATCTATGAAAATAACGTTACATGCGGGCTGTGACGTTTTTATCTTAGCCCAGTAGTCTTAGTAGGCTTCTGCTGTGAGATCGGAAGGCTAGCTTAACATACAAATATTCAATTTGTAACTGAAAATTTGTGCCTATGAAGGAAGTGCGAAACCTTATATTGATATTTGAAATGCAGATGTTTTTACGGAAACGCGAATAAATCGCATGGTTTTGAATTTGAAAAGAACTCGTTTACAATTAACTGAGAATACCAAAATATTGAATAAAGAATAGATTTTCTAAGTAAATGGTTAATTTTATAAATTAAATATTATATATGAAGCAAGAAAGTAGGATTAATGCAGTAGAAATGAGGTCCTTGAGAAGTATGTCTGGCGTTACTTTGAATGACAGGATACGCAATAGTGTGATTAGAGAACGTTGTGGACTGAAAGAGGATGTAGTGACAAGAATTGAGAAAGGAATGTTGCGTTGGTTTGGACATGTGGAGAGGCTGAAGGAAGAAAGATTGACAAAACAAATATATTGAGCGAATGTGGATGGAAGGGCCGGTAAGGGACGACCCAGACGGACATACTTCGACCAAATAGAGGATGTATTAACAAAGGGCAAGATAAAAAGTACCCGAAACCGGCGTGCGTGCATGCAACGACTAATGAATGTTGAGGAAGCGAAAGAGATCTGTCAGGATCGTACTCCCTGGTCTCTGCCTACCCCTCTGGAATACAGGCGTGAGTTTATGTTGTTGTTGTTGTTGTTAAATATTAATTCCTATTTAAATAGAAATTTATTAATAATAACTGTACAACAAATAATTAAAACTAATACTAATAAACATAATTTACATATTTACAGGTAAAAAACTTGCCCTAGGTCAGTGTCCCGCCTAGTTAATTTCTAATGAATCCTTTTAAGACTGATAAAGTACACCGGTCGACAGACTAAAATAAACTATATCTACATGAACTATATCTCTAAGGGGTAGGCAGAAATCAGGTTTTGCCTACAAATCCAAATCCTGTCGGAATCCAGACGTTTGCGATAGCAATTAGAGTAGAAATTGGCAGTTAAAAGATATGAATCTTTCAGAAATTGGTGCCCGTATCAAAGGGGCATATTGAGCTGACTGCCAACCTTCAGAGCGGCAATTTCAGAAATATCTATAATTATGTGAAAAAAACCGGCCAAGTGCGTGTCGGGCCACGCGCATTGTAGGGTTCCGTAGAAGGACGGATTTCTTATCTGCTTTACAGAACTAACAACTTCATAACAATTTAAAACAAGTAATTTTTACGAAGTTTTCCTTTTATAAGTAGGCCGCCTATTACGCGTTAACGTGTAAAACCTACTAAGCCGTGATAGTTTTACTTCTAAGTTTATTATATGTGCTACTGCTCCGGATTTTTTCCAGTTTTCTACAATCCACTGTTTAGCCGGGAGGGGGCGGAGGCTTAATATTTCGCAAACGGATCCCTAAATGGTTCTCTTACACTCACAATATTTTGAAATGACTGATATCGTACACTAGAGTATAGGCGACAAAAAAAATTGCATCCCTAATTTAGGTATACGGGTGCTCCCTAAATTGTTTTTTTTCGATTTCATCGTAATTAATTTGTTTATCAATGCTAATTTTCAGCTTTCTAGTACTTGTCGTATCTGTGCTTAGTCATGGATAGACAAGCAGACAGACGGCCGGACATGGCGAAACTATAAGGGTTCTTTATTGACTACGGAACCGTAAAAAACGGATGTCTCTACTCGTTAACAATGTTGTTGAGCAAGTGTAGTGATAAGTGTCAGAATCGCGCAATAGAATCGTAACTGCTAAACCGTGAATGGTTATTCCAGTTCAGTGCATTTCCTTACCAGACAAGACATCGAAGTTAGCCATCGAAGCCTACTGCAAGCTGACCCGTCGGGGTAAAGTCAAGACATTTATCACTTATTCAGAGGGATCGCGAGGCGAATGCATGCCTGTTCAACTCTTCGGTACAACTGTCTGGCATCTTAGTTCCGAGGTTGCGTGGTAGTTGGAGAGCTAAATAGTTGAGCAGCTCGGCTCTGAGAGCTGCCTCGTGGAAATCTGGTTCGCTGTCAAAGTGCTTAGTGATTCGAGTGTAAGCACAGTCGACAGGACATCAATCTTTACATGCGTCTTCTCTACTCAGTTATGTTATGGACTTTGCAACTAAACTTTGTAAAGGTTGTACTGTGCTCTCGACTGTACTGTTGCTAGGCGGGCTGGCCACTTCTCAATTTGGGACCACAAACCTGGTAAAATGTAGAAAATGTTGTGTTGAAAATGCGTAATTCCTGAAACATCCCGACTAGAGTATGTTCTACGCCCTCAGAACGTTTTCTTTCAAATTTTCCATTTTTTGGAAAAAAAATCAGGAAATCCGCCTTTTTTAAATAATCTTCTGTATGAGAAGTATAAGACGCCACTTGTGTTCTTATTTTGCGAAAATATCCTTCGTTTATTGGGTATTCAGCGTTCCATGTATGATGGCTATCAACTATGACCGTCCGTCCATCCGTCTGTCCATCTGTCTCATCTTCAATGAATTTCATGTATTGAACCATAATAGATAGCCAGCGAAATTAGAAAAAAAAATTTTTCATTTATTAACAAAGAGAAAAAGTAACAGAAACCCATAGAACAAGTGTATTTTTCTTCTAGCGCAAAAAAGTAATACCGTGTGTATGTATGTATCAAACTTGGTGTGACTAAAGTGTTAATAATAATATAAGCCTTTATTCCTTGACCGAGGACTTACAAATTTTTGCTTAAAAAAAGATATGTTTTCTTCATTGGTGGCGCTAGTTAGCTCACTGGATCCCCACAAGTACTATAGACTATTTTGAAAGTGTTATGTAAAATGACACGTGACACTAGCACTGAAACTCATTAAGTTGTCTCTTGACATAGGCCTCTTCTATGTCCTTCCACATCACCCTATCCAATGCTACTAATCTAAGGTGTGGCAGATCATCTTTCACACACACACACACACACTGCTTTGTCTTGAGACACTGAGGTATTTTGGATGCGAAAATGTGTTTAAGTTTCCCGAACGGTGCCCATTCGAGTTGGATTCGACGAGTGACCTTTTTCTCGAAGTTGGACTTACCTAACTGGACTGTCTGTCCTAGGTCGTCGACAAATTCGAGGTCAGTGCCGCCAACGTCGAAAGGACCCACTCCTTTGCACGAGAGTTCTACATTATATCATTCTTGTCCATGTTCATTTTAAGACCCACTCTGTTAGAAGCTCTATTCATATTATTCTTTAATAAAAATTAAAAACCACCGGCAGACTATGGTCGACCTCTCACTAAAGATTCCCAAGGTTCTCTGACCCAAGTGAAACAAAACACATTTTCGGTGAATACGTAACATATTACCTAATCCTCGATGCGCTAGTTTTTAACGCCTAGTATCTGTGTGCGTTCGTAAATACGCACCCACACATAAGCTTTCCAGCGTGTGCCATAGTTGCGGGTCACCGCAACTTTTCTATTTTCTATTTTAAAACTCTGTTTTTGGATATTATACCAATATTTAAGGAGTCTCGCCTACATCACACCAGCTGGGAAAAGTATCCCGATTAGCCACGAGTTTGACTTACACTTGGCCGGTTTTTTTATTACAGTCATACAGTATATACAGTCCAGAGGCTTTAATATGTATTTTTCAACGGATACATCAGTGTGCAAAGTCCAAATATCTATACTCCGTTCCACGAGTCGAACTCCTAGGGAACAAAATATGTACTCGCATCTCATTGGTCAATGTGCGCTGCTAGAGATAAGCGATACAATAAGCGAAGACAGTCCGCTTCATCGGGTAGGTTTACTTAATACTGTGGCTATTGAAGGTCACGCACATTAACTAATGGGCGCGCGTGGACGGTTTTTTCGGGAACTCGTTTCGTGTAATGGACTATACTCAAATTTTTCAAACAATTGTGGTTCAACGCGTGGTATCCACTATTATGTGAGTCTTTCACAATATTCTTAAGGTAGAAGACCTACTTCGCACTATCAATTTTAATCCTAGGTAGCGTAAAATTTATCCAGCTCAGCTCAAAGCATAATGCGTTCCCTTTTTCTACGTAGCCTCTATAATGGAGAAAAAATCTCTACACATAAGGAGATTCTTCAAAGGGAGATTCATCAAGTTAGCATCTCGGCATGGTATTCATAGCTATCTTTCAATATACATACGTTTTTAGATTGACGTCTAAACGTTATTTATAAAACCGGCCAAATGCGTGTTGGGCCGCGCGCAGAGGAGAGTTCCGTAGAAAGAGAGGGTTTTATCTGCAATTTCATCAACGTAATTTACAATTTCTTTTTTTTACGTCAACTTAGAAGTTTGATTTTTTTTAAAGCTTCAGGGGACTGTAAGCTTGAAAATATGGTTTTAATTTCAGACAGACGGACAGACGGAGGGACAACAAAGTGATCCTATAAGGGTTCCGTCTTTTCCTTTTGGGGTACGGAACTCCAAAAATGATCTTCCTTTACCCACAATCCACCAATCCAACGATAACCCACACTATGGTGTAGGCGAGAAAAAAAAATGCATCCCTAATTTTAGGTGTAGGGGGGGCACCCTAAAAATGTTTTCTGAGATTTTATTTTACCCTTTTGTCACCATGATTTATATTAATACTACTAATGGTCTCTGAGCTAGGCCGTGGATAAACAGATGGACAGACGGTAGGACATGGGGAATCTATAAGAGTTTCATAAAGAAAAAAAGCCCAAATCACGTTCTGGCAATGCCGGGGCCTTATAGGTAAAAAATGGGGGCTACACCCATTGCTCATGATGTGGCTGTACACGTCAGTAATAATACCCGCTATAAAAAGGCGCCCTTGTGTTCTAGAGTAGAATAAAACAAAAAACAGCAGTACTGCAACTACAGAAGCTACGAACAGACTGACTGTGGTAACAAAATAGCAACCATGCACACAGACAAATCATGACGAACGCGATGTCAAACCAGCCAATGCTGGAAGGTCAGGTTACCACACACCTAACTTTTGACAAGGAATATAAGGTACAACTACAAGAGGAACCAGCCGACTACTCAGGTATACACGAAGTCAGTCTATACCGATGGCTCCAAAACCGAAACAGCAGGACCTTTCTTCAATGATTTAAACATAAAAACCTCTACTAAGCTTAGCACCCTGAATACCATATTTCAGGTAGAATTCATTGGCATAACAAGCGCAGCCGCTTTACTTAACTAAAAAACGTGAAGGAATATGCAGTCTGATAATCTCTGATAGCGCCTCAGTCTTACAAGCACTCCAAAATAAGCTCACAAACAACAGTTTTATACTATAGTACCACCAAGAGTTGGAAAAACTGTCCACAAACAAACGAGACACCCTACAATGGATAAAGGGTCACAGCAGCTCCCTAGGCAATGATGCTATGGACGAGTTTGCCAGAAGAGGCTCGATAACTACAGTAAAAGGACCTGAACCTCTACTCCCACTCAATTTTGTAAATAGTTAAGGCTGCAAACAGAAACACAGCATGCCGAACTCCCTCAGGGAAGATGAAACACCCACCCACATGACTATCCACTGTGAGAACATGGAAGTGCAACGGACACCTGGGATCGGATAGCTGGGATTGGGAGGCCAGCAGTAACATTGGCGCACTGCTGGCTTTCTGGAAAGAGATTGGCTGGCTGGAGTGACCTCACATCCCTGCTACATACAATGGCTACATAAAAACACTTATAAAATCTCTCATAAAACCTAAATCTGAAGTGGAAGAGATCTTTCAGGATTGTGGCAAGTATGATTATGTTTGTTATGTAAAATATGAAAAAATCTATAAACTCTATATTTCTCTGACAATGATCATCTTGACGTTTCAATCATTAATTCTTATACAATTGTTGATTTGGACAGAAAAATCGTACATGCGAAACATAAATTGACTATTCGCCAACTTCGGATATACTTTTCACAAAGTGACTGATGCCAACTAACACGATGTTCGAAAAGGTAAGTAGGCAGATAACTATGTTGGTATGAAAAAAATTTTAAAAAGAAATAAAAACCGATTTCAAAACACTACAGTACTAAAAAGTTAGAAATAATTAAAAAGAATACCTTTCAATTACAAGTACGTATACATGAAGGTATTGTAGAAGTATAATTTGGAGTCGGTGCCCAAAATATATTTGCTGGTCATGAAACTGGGAACCGACTACAAATTACACTTCTACAATAATATACATACTTACATGTATACATACTTATAATTGAAAGGTATTTCCACCTTCCAATCCTTTAAAATGATTTCCACCTTTTTAGTGCTCTAGTGTTTTGAAATCAGTTTTATTTTTTTATTTAAAATTTTTATTTTTGAATTTTTAGTAGGGGATTAGGAGAAACATAAATATGTCCCTTATAACCTACTTAAATTATAATTTAATCTGCTTAATTCTTTGCTTTAAAATTTTTAAGTACCCAATTTCTATCTCTGAAAGTCTTCTCCAGAACATCAAATTACCCTGAGACTATTTTTACGCTATTTTATGAAACATACGGATATTACTGAAGGATGTGCCCCATTAGGCCTAATTTACCGCTACCCTCAATGGGTAGCGGTAAATTCCGTTCTCCATCTCTAAAAGTCTCATCAGATCTTTACCAAATTAAAATGGGACCAATGGGACATTATATGTATTCGAACAAAAAAAAATTGTGGAAATCGATTAATATTTGACGGAGCTATGCGTGAACATAGCAAAAAAAAAATTATATATGTATACATATATATGTGTGTGTGTACGCGTTGAATTGTTAAGCTGCTACTTTATTGCAGTCGGTTAAAAAGAAGGAATATGTGCCAATAATTGCCCTCAGCCTTTAACTATATTCTCAAGAATCAAGTGTTGGCGTGGACGACTGAGTCACATTGCTTGAAAGAAATTATAAATTGTAATTCTATCGTTTATTGTATGTAGTTGAAGTGAAGTTGTTCGCTCGTCCTATGTCATTCATTCAACTCAATAACTCAAGAAATTATTAAATCCTTTTATGAATTTCTTCGCTTTGTTAGTATTTCAAAAGACCCTTTGTTTACAGCCAGACAATAGCTCAATAAAAGGAGGCTTACCATCGATAAACTAGAAAGAAGAAGTCGTGTTTTTCGTTTCCCCGTTTTTTTACGTTAATATGAAATTATGAGTCATTAGCAGAGAAACGTGTTATGGCTGTCTAATACTGCGCCCCAATAAATTCGATTTTAAATATTTTTTATGTCGTTTTGGCCACAATAATAGGGGTTAAAGTATGAAATTGCCGTTTTATTGCAATAGGTTCTTTGTATTGACATAGAATCTTCATGGTTTGAGGTTTTCGAATGAAACTTTTTTCAAATGGTTTCTATGATGTTCTTTTTTTAAAAAATGTGAAACATTTGAATATCGACTTTCAATTGTTTTTGTTATTCAATTTAGACAAGAAAGATGGATACTGCAAAAATTCGAGTGATTTTTGAATACGAGTTCCGACGCGGAACTAACGCGGCAGAAACAGCAAGATTCTATGTCAATTCAAAAAACCTATTGCAATAAAACGGCAATTTTTTAACCCCTAATACCAATCTCAAACACTGTTCTTTGGCCTAGACTGTTGATAACTCGGTTAGGAATGTCCGTGTTTTTTAATGTCGTGCAGGGTTCACCACGACGTTTTTTCACAGTTGTTTATAGCCGCGAACACCCGCGAGGGCGTTATCCATCGTCACTAGACGCGCCTCATTAAAAAGCGCCATCAAAATGAAATGGGAAGCGATCACACGGCTCGCGCCGCGTCGCCGGTGAGAGGGCGATGTAAAATCTTGGGCATGTAAAGGTAATTGGATACTAAGAGCAGCGGTTCCTATACTTGTTACGGTCTTATTTATAAAAGCACAACTCCTTAAAACACTCGTTAAACGCCGATTAATTAGTATGTGGTGGAGATTTTACAAGGATAAGACGTAACCACAGATTAAGTAAACTGCCTCTGATGAGTATCTTAGTGGAATTGTGTTTTTATAAATAAGGCCGTAAGTCTATGGAACGCTAGCAAACCTATTTTATGTTACGAAACAACGTATCAAAATATCCCGTTCAAGATTTGACTTAATTCAAGACGGCCTAATTTAGCAACTCCGAAATATCGAAAAAACATCAGCTGTTTTATTCATCGTTACAGCAAACAAAAAAGTTAATTTGGAACGACTGAATTTTTTTCGATATTTCGAAATTGCCCTAATAATAATTTCACTCATAAGTTATAACCCCCTTAAGGTTTACCGTCACTTTCTAAAACCCCTTGTGTAGTAGAAAATAGAAGATTAAATACCATTAGCAAGAAGTCCTCTTGAAACAATAAAACGATTTAAATGCGCATCCAGAGGTATCTTACAAAAATACCTACCAACTGCCTAACATTATTGTACCTTCTTTGATCAGTACAAGACAATTTTCGTTGGTTTCTCGACAAGCGGGTCAGTCTCTCCAAACTAGAACTGTGTGGAAATATTGCAAGAACAACCAAACATTCCCCTACAGGAGTGCATTGCCCAACGGGCTCGGCACACATCAGCGTCTTTCATCGCATGAGCGTGGGCACCGCTCACAGCTACAATTTTCCATGGCATTAAAACAACGGACGATCGACGGGCGCGGGCGCCGGCGGGGCGGGCGGGGCGATCGGGGAGAGCGGCGGAAAGCCGAGCGCCGCCCAAAATAGCTCGCACGTGCCGCTCGCCGCCCTGCCCACGCGCAGCCAAGATGGCCGCCGCGCCTGCGCTCTGCCGCCGCGGGGGAAGAACAGTGAGTGCGCTAAGGAATTTCCTTCGGACGTTTCCGATTGCCGTCATGATCAAAATCTTCATAAAAGGAAACCCCTTATGAGTGGGGTGATAAACTTTATAGATGAGAAAGAAAAAATGAAGCAGACAATTGTAACAGCACTATTACCATACAAAATATTAAAAAGTACTTCGAGTTTCACAATTTGAAAAGGTGCCAGAGCTCGAATGAATAATTGCCAATCTAATCACCTTACGTTTGATTGTTCTTTAGTAATTCCACTGGGAATACCTAAAGAATGTACCTAATTACGAAAGAAACGAAGTAGAGCGATAGAACGCCGGCTTCTCTTTCGGGGGGTCGTGGGTTCAAATCCCGTACCAATGACTTTGTTTTTTAAGTTACGTACATTTGCTAACGGTGAAGGAAAACATCGTAAGGAAATCTTAGGGTCTGAGGTATTTACATAACTTAGCGTTTGCTACGTACAATGGCCCAACTACGAGGCTAAGTGCGGAAATCTCAGGTCTAACCAGAACTAGAAACTAACTACGAAAGAATACGTAAAGACAATTTAAAATAAAATAAAAAATAACTTACAATCATAACCAAAATCCTTCAAGCAATATGAATTGCTCGTATAACTCAAGGAACTTTGGTTATTATTGCAAGTATCTTGTTTCTGACATCTGTATAATAGTTTTACTACATAATAGAAAACTATGGGCCAGTTTCTGAATTGAGAATTTCGCTAAGTAAATAGTTAACTGTCGTGCCGTATTTTAGAATTTCCCAGAAAAGAGCGTGACGGAACGTTACTTAAGTATTTACTTAGTAAAATACCAATTCAGAAACAGGCCCTATGTCTTAAACGCTTTTAGGGTTCCGTACCCAAAAGGTAAGGGAGCCTATTACTAAAACTCCGCTGTCCGTCCGTCCGTCCGTCTGTCCGCCGGTCACCAGACTGTATCTCGTGAACCGTGATAGTTAGACAGTTGGAATTTTTAAAGGTGATGTATTTCTGTTGCCGCTATGTAATAGCAAATACTAAAAATAGAGTAAAATAAATATTTGAGGGGGGCTCCCATACAACAAACGTGATTTTTTTGCCGTTTTTTGCTCGATTTAATAACGGCAACCGTCTACGCGTCTACCGCTTGAAATATTCAAATGTTGTATAGATAATGGTACGGAACCCTTCGTACTTGAGTCCGTCTCGCATTTGGCCGGTTTTTTTTTCTGACATCTGTGTAGTAGTTTTACTTGTAAAAAACTGTGACTCAAACGTTTTTATACAGCGATCTTACTGTTCGAAATTCAAACGTGCTGTAGCGCGGGGGGCTGTGTGACGCGTGCGCCGACGGACTCCATTTATTTGCTTTTGGGTTTAATTATTTTTCGTTACAAAGTAATTAACCTCATAAATTGTGAGATTCTATAGGTGCGATGAGGAGTGGTCCGTGATGGTTGGAATGAAATCGTCTGGGTTAGATGGGTAACATTTTAGTCAGATCACAATGTTTGTGTATAATGCTGAAATGCACGTTGATAGTAAATCAAGTCGAATCAAGTTTTACATCCGTGCACTCTACGCGATTGCGTTACGAGTAAGTTTGCAAATAAAGGTTGATATGCTGTTGAATGAACGTAAGCAGAGACCAATAGGCTAAAACAAATGACTATATTATTTGTTTAAGTTTAAAATTTTAAACACCACGTTGTACAGAGTAGCTACTATTGTACTGTGTGTTTTTCCGAAATTTTTATTTTCGTAAACATCAGGGTTAACATTTAATCCACCACGGATTGGCAATTTCAAGCTCAGTTTTCCTCATGATGTTTTCCCTCACAGTTAGCGAGTGGTGTTGCTACTAAAACTTCACAAATATACGTAACTTATCATTGGTACATGCCGGGATTCGAACCAACGACCTCCCGAATGAGAAGCCGGCGTTCTACCGCTCCGCTACCATCGCGTTATAATAAGATAATTTAAATTAAATTCGCGCTTTACACACTCGTTACTATAGACCAATTCACCTAATAACTACTTCACCAAAGTCAATCTGCGACATAAAAAATAATGTATATTCTATGTAACACAATATAGTTTTGAAAGGCGCAACAACAAAGGAAAAAGATCCGTAATTTTTTTAAATTATCAATTTCAGGAATTTATTAATTTTTTTTAATTGAATATCAAAATCAACTTAAAACGCCTTCCCATGTTTCCCGGAGTGAAAGAGCCGCTGGTTCAGCGGATGGCGCCGCCGAAAGCCTCAAACGGCGCAAATAGGTATCGATATTGATATTTGCAACGCGCATTATGCTAAATAGAGATCATCATCAACCCATTATGTCCCCACCGAGGGGCACGGGTCTCTTCCCTGAGGAAGGTATAGGCCATACTCCACCACGGGGGCCAAGTCCGGATTGGTGGAGGCTTGTAGACTAGTGGCTCGTCTACTGTCAGAAGTTGTCAAGCCGCCCTAAGGCCTCTGACTTGGCTTAACGACTGCCATCTATCGACGGCAGCCGGCACCAACAGCTTAACGTGCCTTGCGAAGCACGCAACCGCTCGGAAAAATGCCACTAGCGTTAGGCATAGGCGGCGACCCATCCATGCACTGAACGCGCCCTGTGTTGCTTAACCTTCGTGATCGTTTAAGATTACTCAGGCAGCCGGGGCTATGAGCGATTAAATAGAGATGCTCAGCCAATATCCTAAATTCATCGAGTTGTATGGTTTTATAAAAAATGCGATTCCGTGTGGCGACGGATTAAGAATAGCGTCACTCCATTTCCTTCCGTGGATGGCGTAGAAGGCGACTAAGGCAATCAGTTACCAGGAGACGGGCAGCAGCGTCTTCCTGAGATTACAACCGCATACTGCGATTGCCAACCCGCCTGCCAAGCGTGGCGATTATGGCAAAACACCTCATGGTTATGAGAGCCGCGAAGGAGGCCTGTGTCCTGCAGTGGGCGTCGAATGGCTGATGATGATGGTGATGATGATAAAAAATGCTTATCCCTAAAATTTAATACTTTATTCAGGTACTCAAATTTACATGTGGCAATGTTGTGTGTGCATGCTTTAGACCACAACTTAGTACTCATGTCATATTATTACTTTTATATCGTGTAATGGTTGTGATCTGTTTTGGATACCAAATAAAATCAAATAAAATAAATACGGTTCAATTGGCAACAACTACATATTTCCGCCGTTTGAGGTCGAAACCTTGCTCGGTCGAACACTTGGGGCCGAGAGGCGTGCCCGCTGTTCAAAGACCTAGTGGCGCGCCTAATCGACGCATTTGGGAGACCAGAGGGGTGGCGTGTACCTTGGCCAGAGGATAAGCCTGGCCATCCAAAGAGGCAACGTCGCCAGCGTTCTGGGCTCATTGCCGCGGGACAGTGACCTGGGGCAGGTGTTTTATTTGTAAATATGGAATTTATGACATTTACATATTATTATCATTTATATATTAGTTATGTCGAGTTTTTTTTTTATTTCAATTTGTTTTCTTTTTGTTGTGTTATGAATAAATTCACTCAAAGTAGGTATAACTATTTCGTGCCCATTGTAAGTTAGGTAAAACTGTTTGTTTTAACAAACTAGGCACCAAAACCATTTTAACCATATCTCAGTCGACCCTAATCACATATGTCTGTCTGTTCCAGCTCAACTAATAATTCACCAGATGAAAACTTGAAAAAAAAAGGCAGGCCGATAAATAACCGCAAGGTGACGAATCCGTGTGTCATCATCATCAACTGAACCGGATCCTGGATTCCTGTACACATGTGGCTGAGAGACATCTGCATGACGTCTGGCAAAGGGTTTTTAAATGAATCATAATGTTTAAAGGCACCTACACGCGAATTCTGGGCACCAGGTTTTGTTTCAAAATTTTGTCCTTACCCCAGTCAGAACCTGCGTGCACAAAATGAGGACATACAGTTTTTTGCGTATTACAGACAAAAACTAGATTTTCTCATTGTTGAACGGGGGTTATTATTTGTGCACAAACAAAATTACAATAAAAACATAAGTAGCGCCATCTATGACGAATAGAACTAACCGAAAAATGCTATTTCTTCCAGTGGTCGTTGGCTGATGGCGACGCGTCTTTTGTAATATTTTTATTAATATTTAGGCTGCTCTTCCTTCTGGCATTACTTTTACTCCCATATTCACACATTCAATTAATGTAAAAATACTTTTAACAAAAATGTGGTCTAATGTAAAACTGGGTTAATTTTCATATACTTCTTTTTGATCGAGAGGCATGGCGTAAGAAGTTCATAATTTTATTGGTCAACTTTCTTTAAAAACGTATTTAGAGGCTAAAATTCCACCCATGCCGGGACTTGAACTCGCGACCTCTGGCTAACCGTGCCAGCGCTCTCCCAACTGAGCTAATGGGCAAGTGCATGCTTCGGCGAAATTTCGAACCTCTTTACAAACTTCTCTGTATTACGTGCAACTATCTTTGTCAAAAACTAAGTATATAATAGAAAAAAAATCCAATTTAATTAAAAAAATACCAATTTTGGTATTGTCTAGTACTGCCACAAACCACATTCTGTCAAAAGTTTAAGGGTCTCACAATTTTTCAGTCATTTTACCATTTTATGTTTCAACAAGACGTTACAATTACTTTTCGAATTTGTAGTCGCAATACCACACGCTAACTGTGAAGAAAAACATCGTGAGGAAACCCGCGGCTTGGTGGCTCCGCTCGTATTGACTTGTCTTTCCTACAGGCTCTGCAGCGTCCGAGTGGTCCCTTCACCCATTTAGTGTGAGTGTTGGTGCCACTGGACGCTGGATAAAACATCTCATTATGTAAAGGCCAAAGTTTTTTTACAATTCGGATGTTTAGTAAGAAACAAAAGACATGTCTTCCGCAATTTCAGAGTTCATCATCAGCCATTTGACGCCCACTGCAGGACATAGGCCTTCTTCGTGGTTTTCATAACCATGAGGAGTTTTGCCGTAATCGCCACGCTTGGCAGGCGGGTTGGCGATCGCAGTATGCGGTTAGAATCTCAGGAAGACGCTGCTGCCCGTCTCCTGGTAATCCATATCCTTAGTCGCCTTCTACGACATCCACGGAAGGAAATCGAGTGACGCTATTCTAATCTGGCGCCACACGGAACTTCAGAGTTACTCTCATAACAAAAGCTGTTTATTTTGCAAAGCAGAATAAGAGTAAGCCCCTTAAGTTCTAAATGGGCTATCTTAAACACGTGGCATACTGTTTAACTAGTCCATAGTGCCCGTTCTATTTTTCCCAATGTCAGGACCATCAAAGTCGCCGACAAAGGGCACAATTAACCGAAACAAGGAATATTATTCAAGCAATGCCCAATATTTTTTTCTGTCTCTGATATAATTATTTTGAGCGACCAATTGTGGTTGGCAGAAAATACAAAATTTAGCAACTAAATAATCAAATCGGTCCGCAGAAAATTTCAAATCGATTAACAGAAAACTTTAACAACACAAAGTTACAAAGTAGCATACATTAGCATGTGAATTAGCAAAATGGCGAGACAAAAAGTACCCGAAACTGGCGTGCGCGCATGCAACGAGTAGTAACTGTCGACGAAGCTAAAGAGGTCTGTCAGGATCGTGGCAAGTAGCAAACCCTGTCTCTTTCTACCTAGGTTTTTATGTTATGTCATGACCCGATGTGACATGACCGAAATAATTATAACTATTCGCCGAGATAGAAGCCCGCACCAACCAGTACCAGTACTCGCCAGTCGCGCGTGCGCTGCGGTTACTCTGTGCCCTGCTCGCTGAAGCACCAGAGTGTGATGTGTTTGCGGATGGGATTGGAAGTGTGATGAAGGTATGTAAGAGAATGCTAGAAGATGTTTGATACGTAGTGCTCAGTTAAAATATTGTAACGCTTTGGTGTACCTAATTACTGTAATGTTGCAATATTTATGTAAATAAAAATAAATAAATAAATAAATAAAGCTGAACAAAATGAATTTCATTTGCTGAACATATTTTATTCATTCGCCATGTTACCGTTTTATAATAAATTCTGGTTACCAAGATTGATAAAATTACATTTTTGCTGATCAAATATTAATTTTGCTGATATTCAATTGGATAAAAAAAGCAATCGAAATAAAAAAAAACACTTTGTGTCTGGTTCGCTTCCGTATGAATCAGTGAAGATATAATATATTGTGTAGAGCGAACACGCAGTTGTTACGTACCACGTGACAGGTCTAGACTATGTAAATTAATCACCTCCATTATTTCATGGGGCGGTGCGGCGCTGACGTTATTTTGCTTTCAGCGCTGTATAGCGCATTACTTAGCAGAATAATTACTATAAAAATACTCTATAGCCACCAACACAGTCCTATGTCATGTATTATTGCTATTCAATTATTTAAAAAAAAAATTAAAAACTTATTTAGAGGCTAAAAATTCCACCCATGCCGGGACCTGAACCCGCGACCTTCGGCTAACCGTGCCAGGTTCTAAATAGGTTTTTAAAATTGTCCTCAGCACGGGTTAGTCCAACAAAAAGAATATAAAAAAATTAAGTTTGAAATTACCGAATGGGTCACATAATGCGAAGCAATAAATACGATCTCCTCCTATTGATCCTACTGGGAAAATACAAGGCCGCAGAAGACCTGCCCGTAGAAGACACTGGCTCACTGGCTAGAAAACTTGGCTAAATGGTTTCAGATAGGCACCATAGATTTGTTCTGTGAGCCGCCACATCACGGGTCACAGTGGCCACAATCCTATGATGATGGCACCACAAGAAGAAGAAATTGATGATGCAGTGTATCGGCAAGCTCTTGGTGTTATTTTGTTATGTTTGACAGATAAAGACCGACATAAGTTTAAGTCAAACATTGAACTTATTAGATAATGACCTTGAAAAGAACAATTAAAGCCATTGTTATGGTGGCCCGATCGGGTCATTTAGAAATTCTACAGATTAAGAAAGTGGTGCATTTCTTAAATGCGGCTTAAGAGCATTCAACTAAACTAGTGCAAGACTAGGTACATTCGAGACTGTAGGCCGACTACCCGATGAGCCGAAGACATTAAGAAGGCGGCAGAAGGATAACGGACGAGATAAGCAGAGGGCCGGCCAGGTTGGTCGAGGTGGCCATCTGTCACGGACTGTATAGAAAGATAGATATTTTTATACCTACACTAAATCGACATAGCGTAAGGATTTCCTGCATCAACAAACAACCCCAACCATTGCCACAGTAATCTCTAAATGCCATAAACGTAAACCCCGCACGATACGGTCCGAGAGTCGCGTTCACTTAGGATTTACGCCCAAGAGACACCGACGCAGCTGCCTTTATTCCCCTCCCTTTTCCTCTCCCATTTCTGTCCCTTTTCCACAAAATACTGAAATACAGAAGGCGCCTTTTCAGCTCAAAGGCTGATTCACTGAAGTGAACTGAAAGTCTGGTACGATTCAAAACAATTGAATGTATGATTAAGATTGAACGCTACAATACCTACAAAGTGGTTGATGTCATAGGATCATATCAGTTATCAACTAATCTATTAGGGTTATGATTATGATTATTCTTCTCCACTGCAGACTCGACTCGACCGGGCACATTTTTATATCGTCGACAGCACATCACGCGTACACTCTAGTCAGTTACGTTGACCTGGTGTCGAGTCTACCTTGACATTCAACGTAGAGTGTTTCATAGCACGCTAAGAAGAAGGCCACAGTCTGTCTACAATGTAAATTATCTTATTAATTCAGACCCAATCCATTGACAACTTACTGATAGTAAGTTAGTAATGTTCACATATCTGTGATCGTGACCATCTTCAGTATTAGAATACCTATATGACATTGACAATGACATTGTAACTTTTTACTAGGGGTGATTTAAATTTAGTCATAACTGCTTTACTACAAATGTCCCTCGTAAACTCAATAATGCAATGCACCTCAATATCTTCCCCTGCGTAACCAAGAACAGAACAGAAAGGCATGTAAACTCTGTACTAGAATTACAGGTCTGGCCGAACCAATTATAGTCCTTCTATCTTCCTAGTCTCCCTCCCCGCCTCCCTCCCGGCAGCTGTGACTTTCTCTGCGCTCGCGTCGCCATAAAAAAATCCACGACAACTAATGAGTAGAGAAAGCTAAGTGCCGACCTGCGGCCGAGTGGGCTCAGCTTTCAGTGTACAGCAAAATCAGTGGAGTCGTCGTTGATGTAATAAATAAATATGTGATATCATTTTTCATTTCACTAACGTCAATGTTTACGTCAGTGTCAGCAATCGTTTTTTGATATTTGTTCTTAATACGGAGTCAAAATGTTGCAAAAATAACTCCGATTCCTTTTTTGATGGAGTTTTCGTGACTTAAGTTATCATAAAGTTTTCGCTGTCAACAGATCGTGTAACTAAAAATAATAAAAACCGGTCAAATGTCAGCCAGACTTCCGCTCAGGGTCCCAAATTGAATGAATAAAAAATCAAGTGTTTGCTATTAAGTTAAAATTATTTATTATTTTATGTGTAATCGGTCCACTTTGGTTTTTACATAAAATATAAATAAAAATAAAGCGTTAGAACGTTACAAAACAGGTATTGCCCAATTTTCGTTACTTTAAAATCTCTAACAATTCTATCCTCTAACTCATCCTAATTCCTTCAGGGCTGCTCCATCCCACCTCTGCTGGGTTCGCCGGCTGGCTGGCCGGGAGGCGGCGCTAAATATAGCCGCGTGCGCATCGCAACGCGTGCCTCAACCCGCCTTGCGCCAGCGCCGCTCTCGTACAGTCCACGGCACAAACCTGATATCCACTTGGTTGCGTTACGGGCAGCTGTGCAACAAAATTCTAAAGGTTGACCTACTGTCGACTGTACTCGAGGTAGGCGGGTGACTGAATGCGCTCGCGCCGTCGTGCTTATACATAAGCCTAGGTAAATAGTATAGCTACCGCACTGTCTGTCATATAACTAAACGTTGGTAAACCCGCCTGCCAAGCGTGGCGATTATGGCAAGACCCCTCATGGTTATGAAAACCAAGAGGCAGGCCTGTGTCCTGCAGTGGACGTCGGGGGGTTGATGATGATGATGAAACGTCGATAAAAATGGTAATCGGTAAGATCTTGAAATGCAATATCGTAATAAGGTTCTGAGCTGCAATAAAAATGTAGAGTCCAACTTATTTCTTATTTTTGTTCATTTTACTGCTTCGCGAAGTTTGGGGCCCTATTGTGCTCTATTCATTTCAATAATGATAAAAAGAAGTTTGTAGAACAATTCACAGGTTGTTATATATAGGTTATTTAGGTTATGATTAGACTAATCCAGTTATCTCATAATGAATCATAGTCATAATATGTTGAATTTCGGTCCCACCGTTGGCAGTCGGTTTGTTTTTATTTCATTATTAGTTTTTGCTTTTTGTCTTTTCAGTTAGTTTTTTTTACATTCTAGTAATAGCAGCGCCATCTAGTGACAACCAATATTCATGGTTGCTAAATTGTATCTATTTAGGTACGGATTGCAATTTTTGTTTCAATCGCAATTCGATCAGGTTTTTGATTGGGTATTTTTCTTGCAGGCGATTATTACTTACTGCCAACCTCACGCCCTGCCGAGGCACCTGGCTCGAGCCACGTGCGGCCGCCGCGTGCGCACAGTAAGATGAGAACCCGAGCCAGTTGGCGTGACTCACAATCGAACCAGACTTTAGGTGCAGCTAATGAATGTATGCGTTGGTTTAGATACAGCTAAAGAAATTGAAATTTAACCCGTTACATTATGACCTTGAAAAGAACAATTAAAAACCATTGTTATGGTGGCCCGATCGGGTGGTAGCTTGGTAGGACGCTGGCCTAGCATTTATTCAAAAGGACGTAGGTTCGATCCTCAGTACATACCATTGACTTTTTTTATGACTCGCGATGCTCATAAATAGTAATGTATTCAACGAGTCTAACCGCGATTATTTATTAGATTATTAATTAGTAGTGAGTTTTGTGTGTCTGCCCGCTGCGAAAAACTAAGAGTGACTTGAGGGTAGACCACCTACCCTCACTACAATAATTGACGGCAACGTGGCAGCTGCAGGAATCAAAGGTATTTAAATTTTACCTAATAAATAATCGCGGTTAGACCCGTTTAATATATTACTACCAATGACTTTGTCGAATAGACAACACGCAAAATATTTAACAAATATATTTCCGTGTGGCGCCGGATTAAGAATAGCGTCACTCCATTTCCTTCCGTGGATGTCGTAGAAGGGGACTAAGGAAATCAATTACCAGGTGTCGGGCAGCAGCGTCTTCGTGAGATTCCAACCGCATACTGCGATCACCAACCCGCCTGCCAAGCGTGGCGATTATGGCAAAACCCCTCATGGTTATGAAAACCACGAAGGAGGCCTATGTCCTGCAGTAGGCGTCAAATGGCTGATGATGGTGTTTTCTAAGTTACAGACATTTGTGAATTTGTAGTACTACGTCGCGAGGAAAACCTTATTAATCTATAGGAAAAACAATCAGACTGAAGCATCTTGTATAAAATTTCGGGACTTCATCGCGAATCAAACCCACGGCCTCTGCGCTAGTAACCAAGTGTGTTACTGCTAGACCAACGAGGAAGACTGTATATGGGTGTAACTAACCAAAAATAACTAACTGACTTGATATTTGGAGCCAGACGGAGTAAGAGAGGAGTAGTGTCAGTTATAGTCATAGACAACTTTGGTCGATTTCATTAGAGATTAGTGATCGCTTGGTGTAAAACTGTGATCCTATGTTTTCATAATAGTTTCACCTGGCGGTGGGAAAGTACCGGAATGGCGGCCGAGAACCGAGTCCGAGAACAGTGGATAGACCAACAGCCCGATAGTCGGACGATGTGGTCAATTCGGCAGAGGACCGGTGGAGTCCAATAGCGACAGACCACGCACGATAGCGTGTTGGGAAAAGGCCTACCCGTGTAGTATGTAGAAGTGGACTTATAATGATGATGAATGGTTTAGACTCACCGTAGGTAATTTCTTATCAAAGGCTACTTTCCTCCGAAGTTTTGACTCAGTCCAATGAGAGCCTGCCTCAAGGAGCAGACGGCTCTCCGCGGTCGCTGCCCAAACACGCCGTGTTGTCGCTCATAGGAGTTTCGGTACTTTGAAAATTAACCAACCTATAATGAAGCCATAGGCAAACTGTTAAACAAACACTAGCAAAAACTTTACCTACTGCTAAGAAGTGTTAAGCCAGGACCGAATGAGTCCATTGAATTTTAAACCTCAGCAAGTGGGACAAACTTACCTAAAAGTAATTCGACGAGGACCTCCTTTTAGGGATGTTCGGTGAATTTATATTAAGTAAGATTAGTTTATTTGTTGAAAATATTATACTCGCTTATAGCGGAAACTCGCTGTTTCCGCTATAGTGCCTAAGCTATTTGCAACTAGATCAATAATAAAACTGTTTTAATTTATGTCAGCCGCGATTAGAATACAGAGACCTTCACTCCGTCAAGAAGTTCCCAAAATCAACAATCTGCGCATTGATCAAGCTGTTTGCCTGCTGTCTGTAAATAAGTTAAAATAATATTCTGTTTAAAAAATCAAATAGATATTATGTTATACGCAGACAGATCTACTTCCTAGTTGCTCTTAATGACTTCAGAAATCCGTCTTGCACAGAGCAACGTCAATCATACATCAATCCACCTACGTCTACATGCCAAATAATTTTGTTTTTCCGAGATCACTCTCACCTTCTTCGGACCGCGCTGCGGCCGCTCTGCGAGCTCTTTATTTCTCCTATTATTTACTTTCAAAGACATCTCTCCTCGAGGGGTGATACTGCGCTGGCGCACCGCCAAGTGGCGTCGCTGGCTGCGCGCCAAAACGGGTGCGTAGGGAAAAGAAATGGCCGCCAGCGCAAACCCGATAGTACAGAAGAAGCGGCTAATGACTCATAAGATACTACCTAGTCCACTGACAGCTTGCACGTTAGACTACGTAGTTGTACTACAGTAGTCACTAACTAAGGACTACCTAGTCTACTGACTAGATAATTTCTAACCAGATAATTTGAAATAAATAAATCGAAGGCTGCTGTTAGTTTAGGAGAATACACGAAATCAAAGATCGAGCGCTGCAAAAAACACTCAAGATTGTTGCGGCTGAAAACCAAATAGGCCTGAAAGTTTTATCACCCATACAGCCTTTAAGGGTTAAAGCTCTATTGACAATACACCGGGGCGGGTCCGTGCGGGCGCTAAGATATCAACCCAATGTGGGTCTGAGAAAAGTGGCTTCGATGCCCACTGGAGGCCGCCGCACTTGATTTGTACAAATCAAGTTTGGGTGTATTTGCAAACCCAAACTTATGCCATTGTGTGGAAGTCACACAACATTATCACTTGGTCTGATCCTAAACTACCTCTAGGATAGCCTGCGCCAGGCAAGGCCATCACAAACATGAAAATACACCCAAACTTATGTCATTTGTACATACCTATCAAGAGCGGCGGCCTCCAGTGGGAATCTAACCCACTTTTCTCAAACCCACATTAGCGGCCGCACAGGGCCGGCCCGGTGTATTGTCAACAGACCTTTAACCTTTAAACACCCAGGCCTATTGAGCCGCTACAATCTTGAGTGTTTTTCGCAGCGCTCTGAGATTTCGTGTAACGTGTATTTTCCTAAACTAATAGTAGCCCTTGAACCCGCGGCGGGAGCGGTCGTTCGCATGCACAGTTTTTGCCACACGCATGCCTCCCGGGTGTATTTACACCCATAATAGTCGTAGTGCACTATTGATTTACAACGTAAGCGCTTACATTTTTTGCAATTTTATTGTTGAATTTTGCATGCAAAATGAGAATGTTTGTGTGTGATTTTATTTGTAGATCATGTGTGGTTTCAGAAGACACAAAATCGCAGCTGCACTTGAATTTGACGATGACCCGACAGATGAAGAATACTTCGTAGCGCGTGAAAGGACTGCGCAGAACATCGCTACATATAATATTACATATATTATAATATTATGTCATATTGTAAGTGTTGATTTTTGCATAGAGAGAAATTTAAAAAGTACTGAGAAAATAAAGTGCCTAAAAAAATTACGTTTTTTTTTATCTCGCTTCTGAGGTAAAATTTTTATATTATATTTTTTGAAGATATATATTTGAAAGAAAAGGCCAGATATAAAGGCCCCGGTTAATTGCTACAGGAGTGTTACCTACAATAAACTGCAATTTTGTGTCAGTATCTTATTTCTTAAAAGTGGGTGTCTTTACACGTGTCATAATATTAGTGCGTTATGTAAGTATTTCATTATAGCCCTTAAGGGTTAAACAACATAATTTGATGAGATATTAGTTTACGGTGAAGTAAGCGCAGGGCTCGACACGCCTCAGACAATGATGATCATCATTTACAATAACGCTTCCGTAACCACTACACACATACGAGAATCGTCTGTGTGTCTGAATGAACCAAAGTGTCTAACCTTAAATAGAGAGACAATAAACCTTTAGACTCTTGTCTTCAATGGTCTAAAATACTGTCTTGTAAATAATTCACGACGTGGCAACTTCTTGCATCGAAGGCCCACTTCAGGTCGCTGAGCCAGCGCAGTAGGTATATTTTAGGATTTGCTAGAAAGCTAGAGAATTGCTAGAAGAAACTAAGTAACTGCACACTGGTTTAATAAATTTTGATTTTTGTAATTTTGCCACTTTCTTCAGATTCATAGCAACAACTTTGCAATTTCAGTAGCTAACTGTATGTTTTATAATAATTTAGATTAGAAACCTTATTAGCTGTGCATGTTTTTTAAATCATGGTACACTACGGTGCTTTATTTTCTTAATAGGAGATTTTTTTTAGGGTTTCGTCATCCAGATTGAAATAAAATTAATATCAACTTTTTTTTTGAAGTAATAAAATGTAATTAGTGCAAAATTTATATAATAGTTTGTTGGCAATATATCTAGCAATCAGCAAAAGAAAAAAGATCTAAAAAACGTCATCATGGCATAAAAAAACTAATATAGGCAGAAAAATCGAAAAAAGTTAATATTTTTTTCTCGACAACCCCAAGGTGTTTAGAAAAACGGTTCAAATTAGTTATTTGTAATTAAGCGAGCTATCTACCATTTCCGTTTGATCCATTGTTTACGGAACACCCTGTATATTTATTATCCTATATTTAGATCTTAATTACGAGAGTTGGTCACTAAAATTTTGAACTTTTACGCCATGTTTTTCTATCAACATATTGTGTGTATGTAGTTAGTTTGGCACAAGTCTGCGTTCTGTTCAACACGATCTTCTGTCGCCGTCGCACATATTTGATGGGTCAGAACAGGCGCTCGCGCAGCATCAAATGGGAGAAACAGTAGTGCTAATGGTGCGCTAGGTTATAGTAGAGTTTGTACGGAGATAGGGATCTCAATGTAGGTATATGTATTAGAAGATTAAGAACATTCGTTCGGTTGACAATAGTGGGACTTGTGAGCTACCATTTGGTGAATTTAATACCGGAATTAAAGATCCCCACATCGTGTGAGATTGGTATTTTATAAGCTACCTAAGGAAATGTTGGCTGAGTTTTCCAATCTCATCCGTTTAGTTGAGACTTAAAATTAATAATGCAGAAAGGCCTATAGATAAGAAGTTGAAATATTAAATTGTAGCACCTGAAACTTCATAGTTTCTGAGATATTAGTTTTTTTTAATCCAAAACTTCTTACATATTTACACCATTTCGAAAACTGTTATGTTTCGGAACGAATGCCGCGTTTAATTTCACGTGTTGGGTGAACATATTTTTGTCGAAACTTTATTAGAACTTACCAAAACTTTACTACAGCTTAGCCTAAAAGATTGAATATGTTATTTAAGGTTTAAACATATATTACGTACATTATATTTTCGTAATTAAATCATAAATATTTGAATTAAAGTTAAAAACATTAAATTCACATGAGTGATAATAAGTGAAATGGAGCGTCGTAGTTTCGTATCCGACATCTTGTTTTTCAACTAATCAGTCATTGTTTGTCCAGCTAGCAGTTGAGAGCGATTTCCGTACTCCTGTCTGAGGAACAACGTATGACTACCATGGCATCCTCCCATTGGCTTTGAGTTCTGCTGCTTCACCGTCTAAATAATCGAGTGTAGTGCAAGTGTTGGACTCTTTCGAGCCACTTCCTACAAGCTCTTCCTCATTGCCTTCGTGTTCTTCAGATGTCAACCAGCTTGACGAATTGAGTGCAGTGGTGGACTCTTTCGAGCTTAGAAGCTTTACGTGACAACCACATCCGGATCCTGATAGGTTCAAATGGGTTCAAATCCGACTAACAACGCACCCTATATCCATGAAGTGGTTACCTCGCTAGAGTATAGGTATAGGGTGCGGAGGGAGAGCAGCCCCCACCCGCTGTTATAAAGCACAGGCGCCAAAGGTGACCAGCAAGCTGAAGTTGCGAAGGTGAGCATAGGGGCCTGTACTTTATTTGTAGTGTAGTTTACTTTGTTAGGTTGACTGTGATAAAAGAAAAAAAGCTGTCTTTTGTAACATAACCTTCTTATTTTGTTTCAGATCACACTGTGAATAAGTCTTAATTTATGTGATAATGTATTATCATAGTATCTTTACTAAATTTAAGGTAGCATAAGGTTTGTAGTCATAAACTGATTGAAATTTTGTTAACATAACCTCAAAATGGTTTTTGAATTTTTCTCAAAAACTATTAAGTTTCAGCATCCCCCCCTTCCCAGGGGAGATGCTAAAACTTCCCCTCCCCACTCCCACTTCCCCCTCATCCCCCCTTAACTTCCAGAATTCCAACCCATAGGGTACGTCAATGTAATGGGTTGTGATAGTTTACGACCCCGGCATAATAATGTCAAAGTGATTAAAAAACAGACTTTAGAGCAAAACAACCGAAATATCATCTCATTAGGCCCTAATTTCGAGATATTTCACCAGACATTTTATCAATTTTCGTTAACATAGTTACTGCTCTGTCTCGTCTGGAGATATGTAAAAATCTATTTGGAGGCTAAAAATTCCACCCATGCCGGGACGCGAACCCGCGACCTCTGGCTCACCGTGCCAGCGCTTTCCCACCTGAGCTAATAGGCAAGTGCAAGCATCAATGAAATTTCGAACCTCTTTACAAACTTCTCTGTATTACGTACAGGCAGCGACATCTGACCGAAGCGATTTACATCACTTGCAGCCCCGAGTAACCCACTTTGCAGTTAGGTTTTTACATCGGAATGAGTTGGGAGCTCAGTTGGGAGAGTTTAAATTACCGTCGTGTGTTTTTCCAGAGGCATTTAACCTGGGTGTGTTTATAGATAGATAGATAGATGAATTATTTATTTGCATTTACACACACACACGCAATAAAAACAATAATACAGTTGTAAGAGCACACACAAAGCGCAATGAAACATTATTACAAAAAAACATTTACAAATGAGACACACAGCAATGCCTTATCCAGTGTGTGTACTGTGGGTGCGACAAATGCAAAAGGGCTCTGACTCAACACAAGCAGGAGATTTGATGGTACCCTAGCGCTGGTCTTCCGTCAGTACCCGTTACGCGGCGTGCAGGGCTCGGAGAGATGGTGCGAATTAGTTCAAAATCGTAAATAAGAATAAAATAAATAGAATATGAGATAGTGAGTAAAGTACGATAAGTAGTATTAGTAATAGCATCGCGCGAGTCAACTTCGGGTTAACGAAGTAGACTGCTGACTGCACAAACTTTGAAACTAGACTCAACCGACATTTAACAGGTAAAATCAAAATCAAAATCAAAATTTTTTATTCAAAGTAGCACAGAAACTGCGACTTAATGAACGTTACAAGTTAAAATAGGTGTCCATTTCAAAATCTAGATCATTTTGGAGAAAAAATGGACAAAAAAACTCCAAACTTAGTCTTTTCAAGTCCTTAATTTACAGGATTTATATAAATGTACTAAAACTCATGCATTGAACTGGCTTTAATTCCAGACATCTTTGTCATCTAAATAATCTTTAATGTTATGTTAATGTTAGCTTTTTTGGCACAAAGTGTGCTTCACACATTTTTTGAATCGCGCTTCTGGCAAGCTTATTATATCCTCAGGGATCTTATTGTAGAAACGTATACAATGCCCCATAAAGGATGTATTAACCTTTGCCAGCCTAAATTTTGGGAACGAAAGTTTATGTCTATTTCTAGTATTTACATTGTGTTGGCTACCTACAGTTTTAAAGTCACTGATATTTTTCCTAACGTACATAATATTTTCATAGATATACTGACTAGCAACTGTTAGGATGTTAGTTTCTTTAAAGAAATCTCTTAACGAATCTCTATTGCCTAGCTTATATATGAATCTGATCGCTCTCTTCTGCAGGACAAAGATGGTCTCAATGTCTGCTGCCCGACCCCACAGTAGTATACCATAGGACATAATACTATGGAAGTAACTAAAATAAACAAGCCTAGCAGTTGCGACATCAGTTAGTTCCCGGATTCTTTTAACTGCGTATGCTGCAGAACTGAGCCTATTTGCCAATTTTCCTATATGAGGACCCCATTGAAGCTTTGCATCAATTGTGATACCCAGAAATACAGTTTCTTCTACAAGGTCTAGTTTATCATTCCCAAATATAACATTGCTGTCAACCATTTTGACATAACGAAACATCTTAGACCCCTTCTTCGTTTACCATCAGGCGTCACTGGGGTCAAGTGTCGACCTGTCTTCATTAAAAATATAAAAAGAAAGAATGGTAATACAACATATTATGTAACTTATTCTCAATAACTAACTTGTACCTACGGCCTTACAGTCTAGTTACATCTATGTGCTCTATCGTCAAAACTCAGCGACTGAATTTGCGGGCGAGACGACTTCATTCATACTTTTTGCTTGGCTGGCAGAGGGTGGCCCGAGACAAGATATTGTGATACTTAAAGAGTAGGCATTTTCCCAGTAGTGGGAGACAGATGAGATTCCTATCTTATCTTATCTTAAGTTATATTATCTGTAGTAGACTCCGAGGATGTGGTAGTAGATGATAATCAAATCACACTGAGATGTTTAATATCTCAATCCGCTGGAAATTGCATTGGACTGGACGACCATGCAGGCCCGCAATCGACGGGCGCGGTTGAATGAAATAAAATAAAAAACTTCACTGCCGCAAGTGCGTGAGTTTTAGTACACATTCATACATTCTATAAATGCGGGCATTCGATCGTATGCTCAGTAAGTGCATTTGAGCCGCTGAAAAATAACTATCGAATAGAATATTCCAAGCAATCTAGGTCAAGCGAAAAACTTTCCCGTAGGTACCGGACTGCAGCCTGGGTATAGTACGATGACGCTAGTCGCGCGTTTCAAATGTCAAAAGTCGCGACTTTCCAGCACATTAACTGTCAAATTCTGACATTTTAGCGCCACAAACCGCGTGACTCGTGCCATCGTACTACCCATTCTGGCCCTAAATGAAGTCGCAGGGACAGCACCTACATAAAGAAGGCGATCCCGAACAAACAACTTACAAACCTCTTCGCAACGGCAATGAAACTCGAATTATGCTCAGCGAACACAGACAAGAAGAAAAACGAAATCTCCAATGAATGCTGAACGCCGGCCGTAGCTATAACACTCGTACACAAGCAACTTTACGGCCACTAACACGAGCTGGACGCTTGCCAGAATGACTGGATCACTGCTGTAGCCGCAACATGCAGAGAACAGAAGGATAATTTCAGTGGCATTCTAGCCGGTCATTTGGGGGTCAAAATTTTGGATATTAGTAGTGGAACTAGTTCTTAGGGTTCCATACCCAAAAGGTAAGGGACCCTATTACTAAGATTCCACTGTCTTTCTGTCTGTCTGTCACCAGGCTGCATCTCTGTACGTCATAGCTAGAGAGTTTAAATTTTCACAGATGATGTGTTTACATAAGATATAATACGTAATAATTTACAAACAGGTTATGAATTATAACTTCCAACAAGGGCAAGTAAAATTATGAACTTCTTATTTCAACAAAAACAGAGTAAACGGTGTTACTTGAAAAATAATAATAATTTTCATAGGCTTATCAATAAGTAGGCTTTACAAGTTAACTAGTGACAGACGACCAACTTATAAAAGGAAAACTTCGAACAAATTCTACTGAAGATTACTTTCATGAAGTTGTTACTTCTGTAAGCAGGTAAAAAACCCATCCTTCTACGAAATCCTACACTGCGTGTGGCCCGACACGCACTTGGACAGGTTCTTACATCAAAAATCGCGTGAATAACACGGAGAACAGGAGGCGAACTAATACAACCAACATTAAAAGAAGGTTCGCTACTTTGAAATGGAGATGGGCAGGTCATATTCGCTGCAGAGAAGATGAAAGATGGAGCCGGAAACTGTTAGAGTCGCAACCGAGGACCGGACTTAGAACGTGGCGCGACGACATTGTAAAGTTGGTAGGAAAGACATGGAGGAGAACAGTGCAAAGCAGAAGCGACTGGCGCATGCATGAAGAGGCCGACTGAAGAGACGGGCTGAAGATGATGATGATTATAAGGCGTTCAGAATTACGTCACAATCACGTCAAAACTACTCACTGCAAGTACGAATGTACGGCTCTACTGATGAACCTTAACTTCTGTTGTATTATTCTTCTATCTGTGTTTAGCTGTAGGCGGTGACTGTCCGCCGGTCTGTTATGAAAATTTATTCAAATGCGTTTGTAATTTAGCGCCCTTTTTGTTAATTATAATAATGGTCGTATCGGAAAAGAAATTTCCTAGATCCCAAAGATGTCCTTTGGGTCAAATATGACGATAGGGAAGATTGAGATGAAGCTGTTCGTACAGTTTAACTAATGAACTTATAAAAAATACATAATGCAGGTATTTCAAAGCAGGTAGACTTATAGCAGAACATAGCAGAATTAGGAATATACGCCGCATTTATCAATTAGCTATTCATAAATATTCGTCCTCTGCTGGACATAGGCCTCGCCAAGGCGCGCTACTTCTTTCTGTCCTCGGTCATCCTCAGCCAGCCTTTGATAGCAATTTGCCTCAGGTAATCGATTTCACGAGCTGGTGGACATCCTAAGCTGCATTTGTCAGTTCGTGGTCTCGAGAACTTTTGCGCTGGATCTACTATTTTGAGTTACATGTCAAAAAATATAGGAACGTAACACGCGTATTTGTCTAAATTATTGAATTCAAATTAAAATGACTATTTGTGAAAGTAACGCACTAAAAACTTCACCAAAACAATCTTAATTTTGTGACGCCTTTAAACAATATATTAAACAATCGTAACACGTAAACTCTTCGAACGAAAACAGCCCTTAAACCCACTTGTAACTTGCGTTGTTGTAAAAAATCATCTGAAAACATTGGAAGGTGGATATTCAAAAAGTCTTAAGCGTCAGCTGAAACTACAGTCTTCGTATGTTCAAGCTAGTTTCAACGATGATTTCGCTTTTTGTCTCCGCATCCGATAAATGGCACTTATGACGTTTGCCAAAAGAGCCACAACTAAGTCTGTTCGATGTTTTTGGGGGTACGAGAGGGGCAAAACGCCTGTTGATTCTTGGCTGGAAGCCAACCTTGCAGTCAACATCGCCATTCCATTGACGCCAGTCTAATGCGAGACTTGGAGGCCTCCTGTTGAAGGGGTTATTTAACATTGGAGCTCGTTGTATTTTTTTAAGATTGGCAAGGCATCGGAACTAAGACGACACATCTCAAATCACCTAAAGGTTATTTTCGATACATTTACCTCAACTGGACTTAGTAAACAAAAAAACGTGTTTTTCAGTTTCAACCGCTGTAATTTAATCTAGTTATCCTACTTATATTATAAATGTGAAAGTTTGTGAAGATGTTTGAATGTTTGTTACTGAATCACGCAATAACGACTGAAGGGAATTACATGAAACTTGGCATAAAGATAGACAAAGATTTGAATTGAGACATAACATATTTAATATCCCGGTAAAGCGTTCCCGAAGGATAGTAATTTATTGTTACCATAACCTTTTTTCAAGCCAAACTCTCAGATACTTATATTCTTTTTGTTGCACTAGCCCGTGCTGAGGACAATTTTAAAAACCTATTTAGAGGCTAAATATTCCACCCATGCCGGGACTTGAACCCGCGATAATTTTTAGCCTCTAAATAGGTTCTCAGGTACTTATTTATTGCGTGCTATTTTAACAAGAATCGTATAAACGGATTCTGTGGCGGTACCAAGCTCGCGGAGTAAGCTAGTATTGCAATAAATTGAAAATCGATGAGCTGGAGGTAAATCTAGTCATGGTGTTATGAAGAGCACAAATCAAGCCATACGGGATTCAAACTCGTACACCTTTAGTTCACCGTGCCGGCACTCAACTCAATCAAGCACAATTCACACACTGCCAGGACTCACGGAATCAAAAGAGCATTATTTCTGAAATGTACAATTCCTTATATATTTCGGTTGGAGTTCGTTATTTACGAACATTTTTGTTCTACCACATTAGATTTTTTTTTATTTAATTTTACAATTTTTTTTACAAGTTTCGTGGTTTTTCTGATTTCTAGTGGTGTTATTTGACATGCTTAAAAACCTGTTACAAGTGTTACTTAGAGTGGTCATAGTAAAAATTTTAAATAAAAAATAAAAACTGACTTCAGAACACTTCAGCACTAAAAAGTTACCTATAAAAGGTATAATTTGTAGTCGGTGCCCAAAATATCTTACGTGGTCATGAAACTGGGCACTGACTACAAATTATACTTCTACAATAACTACATGTATACATACTTCTAACTTAAAGGTATTCTTTTAAATTATTTCTAACTTTTTAGTGCTGAGGTCGGTTTTAACTTATTTTTTTTTTGTTTTACAATTTTTAATGGGGGAGCGGGAGAAAAATAAACCAGTTCCTTATAACCATAATTTACCCTACTTAATTCGTTGCTTTAAATTTTAAAGTTATAAATTTCCATCTCCGAAAGTGTTCACGACATCCCGAAACTACTTTGGGACTACTTTTACGCAATTTTAAGAAGCATACGGATATTATATAAGGATGGGCGCCATCACGCCTTATTTACTGCTGTCCATTGAAGAGTTCCGTTCTCCATCTCTGAAAGTCTTCATCAGATCTTCACCAATTTAAAATGGGACCGAAAGGACGTTATATCTACATATTCGAATTAAAAAAAATCCTCCCTTTTTGAAGTCGGTTAAGAAGTGTTACATAGAGGGGTCACTCTTCTATGATTAGAATATGGAATGGACTTCATAAAATGACATATTATTATGAACATGCTTCTCTCATGTGCGACAATGATTTACCCCTGGCTGCAACATTGGTAGAGCGAAAGAAGCGTGAGTTTAGTGAAATTATGTAAACACTGATATTTTAAATAATATACCTATATCTCACGTAAAGAAACATATCGAGCAAATGTAGGTAGAAAGATCCGTCCCAGGCGAATTCTTCCACAAAAACAGGAGATGTATTAGCAAAGGGCAAGATATAAAGTACCCAAAACCGGCGTGCGCCCATGCAACGACTAACGAATGTTGATGAAGCGAAAGAGGTCTGTCAGGATCGCCGCAAGTGGCAAACCCTGGTCTCTGCCTACCCCTCCGGGATACAGGTGTGAGTTTATGTTACAAATCTCAGTCCAGGCAACAGATACCGCAAACGTGGCCGACCCCTTGGTAAAGGCGGGGTTACCTCACGATCTTTCTGCCAGGGCGACAGGAGGTGGCCGGTAACAAAGAGGAGTGAAACGCTAAAGAAAAGGCCTTTGCCCAGTAGTGAGACAACAAATAGGAAAATAGTTAAAAAAATTAATCAAAATATTTATTCATACCTACATATTATTTTATTTTATTGCTAAAATATACTCCCTGTAGCAAGGAAACCCGCTCTTCCATAACTTATAAAGGTTGAGCAACTATTGTAAAATATGGTTGTTCAACCTTCGCTTGGTAGCTTATGTAAAATAAAGTAAAATAATTTTTTCTACATAAGCAGCCTATTTAAGTCCCACTGTAGGGCACGCATGCCCACCGCGCTGAGGTATGTGAATAGCTCAGACACTCAGGTTTCCTCACGATGTTTTCCTTCACGGTTAGCGAGTGGTATTGCTACTATAACTTCACAAATGTACATAACTTAGGAAACAAAGTCATAGACACATTCCCGCACTGGGAATCGAACCTGTGTCTCTCGCTTCCGAGTCCAATGTTCTACCCACTAGGCTGCCACCGCTCTTTCTTTTTTCTAAGTGACAGCTTAATCCAATGTTTTCTTTTTAATTCAAAAATATAAATTAACGAAAGAATTTCGTTTTAATAAATTCAAGTTGTAATGCTATTAATGCGGTTTTTTAAAAATTACCCTTTTTAGAAATAACCCTATATAAATTAAAGAAGACCGAAGCTGCCCACCTTTACAATGTTTTAAATCTATTGCCACAGTATTGGTCAGCCGTGTTAACCCATTTTTTCCTCTGCTAGATGCCGCGGCCGTAGTAGGAAGCCGCTGGCCGGCCAGTATGTAGGTCGCGGCGTTGGCTGGCCGCCAACATTGGCCTTAGTCACCGCGCGGTGACGGCTTCGATTACCGGCTAAAGGTTAGTACTGGCTACGAGCTGTGATGTTGATCACAATGCGTAGATGCCTCGTTCCAGCAGTAACACGCTGGATTGTCCACTTAGAGGTCATGGATTTGATTCCCGCTGGGGCCATAGATGAATTATGGGCAAGTGAAGGATTCTAACGACTGAATCACAACTGTAGGGAGTGATTCATCAAGTGATTCATGTGGTAGAATCCTGGGCGATGTGAGTGATTTATGGCTCTCAATGTATATCCGTACTTTCATTTAAATGTAAGATTCAATGGTACTTTATTCAAGAGTTGCATAGGTACTATTCTTTATACCATGACTACCAGAAAATAATTCAAGCAAAAATAGATATGTTTCAATAAAATTTATAAAAAGCACATTAAAATTGGAAAAATTTCTAAAATTAAGAGTAATTTTCTTATTATTATTATAAGGATGGTCAAGTTGTATACTAAAGACAGCAAAGAACACAAAACAGATTTTATTCTTATTTTAAACTCCTTGTCGCAAATATCGACCAATCAAATCTCGAGGAGTTATTTGCACAAAGAGTTTGTACCTATGTCGAGTATTCTTTGCGGAAGGAGTTTGTATCGAGTATTTTTTGCGCAATGAGGTTGTAGAAGCATTGAGATAGAGGCCGAATATATTGGTGTGTTCTAAATTCAAACACCAAAATAGTGATTGAAAGGCCTTTTTATTCAATGTTTTCATTGAATAAAATAAGCTTTTTAGAGTGGGAATGGTATAAAATATTATTAATTCATCATCATCAGTCATTTCACCCCCACTGCAGGACATATGCCTCTCTCATGGTTTTCCAAGCTTCCCGGTCTTGTTCCGCCCGTATCCAGCGAATGCCCGCCACCGTAACCAGGTCGTCAGACCATCTGGTGGGGGGCTACCCATGCTGCGTCGTCCAGTATTATTCATTACGTGTCAGTAAGGGTACATGTGTACGTGTAAGCGGATTGTAATAAGTGACGTTCGCAGACACACACACACACACACACATTTGCATTAATAGTGCATCACTACGCTACGCATGCCAATTTGACTACCAATTTGCCTAATTTTTTAATTTATAGCTATAATTATAATACATTTTAATTTTGGGAATAGCCTCGTCAGGTTTGATTAATTTCATCTAGAGAATTTCATCTGGTCCAAAAAAAACTTAGTTGCTATGCGTGGTTCCCCAAAAAACTTAGTATTTTTTAGGCTTCGTCGCCTCGAAATTTCCGGCAAGTTTTTCCTGTTTGTTTCACCACATACTATGTGTTACAGTCAACAGTAGATTAACCTTTACCTGTTGGTCACAAAGTTACTCATAACTCCGTAAAGTAACTAAGTAATGTGTGAAGGTTGATGTGCTGTTTACTATTCCAACGTAATTAAATTAACAACCACTTCTAATAAGTTTGTTTCGTTCTCTTGTATACCTACAGTTTTCAGTGGAGACTACGTAACATAGTTCCAAAAAAATTGTCGATCAAAGCTGAGATATTTGTAATATTTGTGTAAATTCGTATGGATTTCAGGTCATATCATACGCTGAAAAAAATGAAAACACGCACTGTGTGACTTTACCATGGTACCATAGCCGCATTTTCAGCTTGTTAATACTTTCACAACTTTAATTTACAATTATTATTAACCAAATAGGAAGCAGCTATTAAATAGAATCTATAATGTATCAACTATAATGTAATTTGAGTTTTCTCTCAAAATTTTACCGAAATAAGAAATTTATTTCAACGATAGGAATTTGTATTCTGTTAGTTGAATGTCAATGTACAGTGTTATCCGCTGTCTTTGGGTCGAGTTGTAGTAGAGAAAAAGACAGCGAAAACAAACTGCATTCATACCATTTTATCTCAAATCATCAAAAGTAAAATACATTAGTTGGTACAAGTGTACAAGGAGTTATTGCGTTTCACTTATAAAAAATCGTTTTTGCCAAGTGCAAGGCAAAATTAATTTTATCCATGTTGGTTGCTTGCATCGTTACTGTATTCAATTAGTATCAATCGTTTTCAACGTGCGCTTGCGCAGACGCTATGTACGGGCGTGCGTCGTCCCAACCCCCGCCGCCCGCCCTTGAGGCCCGCTTGGCTCACGTTTCCGCAAAGACCAAACAAGGAACAACGAGACGAAGGTGGGTAAATAGGCCGAAGTGTTGTTTTAAGAGTAACAAGACTTAAATATTTTATTTACAACAGGATGAGCAGTAGGTAAAAAAATGTAATAAAACTCAAAAGTTAATAATATATTAAATAAAAACACCTATTGGAGTACATTCTGTGAACACAACTGATTGGAATTCACAAAGGGCAATGTTAGATCAAATTTGACAGCTGGATTAGTCTGAGTTTAGCAAACAGTACATGGTACAAAAAAAATATAAAGTTAAGGGGTATTTGTACGATAAATATTGAAGATTTAGATTTTATCTAATTTAACTATAGTTAGTTTTATAACTATATACAGTTACTCGCGCTTGTAGAACATTGACAACAACATAGAATCCGGTAAATTGTTGTCGTACAAGAAACAATGTCCATATCTATCCTATTTAGCATATTATGTAACAGAGAGAGTCACTACAAAGTATATAAACAAACATAGTAAATTGACATAAAATAAAATGGCAAAAAAGACAAAAAAATCTTTAAAAAACCTAGAAAAAAATTTGAAATGAAAAGTTCTAACGTTTTCAGGAATTGTACACGTTAAACGTGACTGACTATATACAATAATCATTCAAAAAACTTTTAATAAACAGTTGGCGTTGGCACCGGCGAGGTTGGAGTGACGGTGAAGAGGCCTATGCCCAATAGTGCGCGTCTTTGTGGGCTCTATGGAAAGATAGATAGATAGGAACAGAAAGTAACAATTACAAGAAACTTAAAGATTTCAGAGTCGCAGAACTAGGTAAGACCGCTGATTACATCCAGATAGACAAATTGGAAGATAGTTATATGTAAAGTTTATCTAATATATACTCGTAAATATGCATTATACAGTGTAACACATAGATTCATTTTGATTGGATTAAAAAGTGCGTAAAAAATATCGTTATATTTTTCACAGCGACAACGAACTCCCAGAGACAAAAATATTGAAGTGTCACATCTCTTCCTTAGTCTGCTCTATGGTGGCCAGTTGCGTGCGCATGTTTGTTTATACAGCAGATGTGTTGCATTTGTTACCTATACACCACAGCGCTGCGTATACGCATGGAAGCTTCGATAGCTCTATATTGCTCCGAAATTTACGGAGAGAATTTTTTGTCAGCTAGTGCGAACTGAATTCGCGTACTGAGAGTTCTGTAGGTACATAATAATAGTGGCCTTACTTAGCCAAAACGTGCTTTCTTTCATTTAGTTCAGGATTCATAGCGGGAGCATCACTCACAATGGGGGTGGCAACTTTCAAAACATTCAAAATCGGGGATGTCCCGTTTTCTTTACTAATTGTATGGGAAAAGCACAATATCTGTAATTTTATACACCCCAGAGATGTGTGTAGTGTCTGTTTTCCAAAAAATCTGTGCCTACGCATTTACTCCTCAGTTTGCAATGGAAAAACTGTGACTCATAAACTAATTGGAGGAAGTAAATTGATTATCGAGTAGTTTATATGTTATGATACTAGTAAACAAATACCAACAATATTTCTATGTAGGTAAATTAAATACGTTCATAATCATAGTTAAAAGTTATGTTTTATTATTATTGTTAAGAAATATAAAAAATATATTTTTAAAGTTACCTTTGTATACCCATGTCTTCCTTTTGCGGTATACAAAACTTTGCTTTTTTTGTTTTGGTATAAACTATGGCATTCCCTCTTTTAATTAAAAGTATTTTATAAAATTTTTTAGTCGAATTTCCATGAAAAATTTCGAAAATAAGCAACACTTATAAAAAAAAACAAACATTGTCGGTGCAAATTGACGATGCTTCAAAACAATTGTATTACATTTGTAAAAACTTAATGGATAAAAAAATTCAAAAAAAATTCTAATCCTATCTAATCCAATATTTCTAATCCCACCCACCCCCCCCTCCCACCCTTTTTTTTTCGTCTACACCATAGTATGGGATATCGTTGGATTAGTCGTTTAGAAAATATTATGGGTGTTGCAAGATCATTTTTTGATTTAGGGACCCGTTTGCAAAATATTAAGCTTTAAAGCGCAAATTTTTGTCCGAGTAGGGCTTCCCCACCCCCCTCTCCTGGCTAAACGGTTGATTGTAGAAACGTGAAAAAATCCTGTGTAGTAGCACATATTACAATGAACTTAAAAGAAAAACCTCTTCTAAGAAACCCTACACTGCGCGTGCCCCGACACCCACATGGCCAGTTTTTTTTTATGCAATACCTATTATTTTTAAGCTTACTCTGTAGCTAAGAAGCAAATACGTGAATAAAGTTTTATTATTATTGATTTATAGTTGCAGAGTAGTCTCTCTACCTAGGCGCAATATGTACAGAAGTGGAGTAGACCAACCATGGCAATAGCTAAACGGTAATTGGTTCACACATCCGCTGGCCAAGCCTCATGGTTTACTTTGGTGGCCGTTTATGACCTTACCGGCATAATGTTGCTGTTACTGGCTGTTTATTGTTTATCCCTTCTCGGTTGCTGTTATGGAAACATTGACTACATATAGTTGTAGGGTGCCTGGTTTTGGACATAAATGCTTGATATTAACGATTGAGAGTTAGGACAAATAGTTAATAGAACTATTTGCTATATAAAAGTTATAAAAAAAACCGGCCAAGTGCGAGTCGGACTCACGCACGAAGGGCTCTATACAACATTTGAACATTACAAGCGCCCACCTGTTGCCGTTAATAATATCGAGCAAAAAACGGCCAAAAAATCACGTTTCTTGCCCCCTTAAATATTTATTTTATTCTGTTTTTAGTATTTATTGTTATAGCGGCAACAGAAATACATCATCTGTGAAAATGTCAATTGTCTAACTATCACGGTTCATGAGATACAGCCTGGTGAATGCCGGACAGCCGGACAGCTAGACAGCTGGACAGCTGGACAACCGGACAACCGGACAGCCGGACAGCCGGACAGCCGGACAGCCGGACAGACGGACAGACAGGACAGCCAGCCTGGCCGCCTGTCCACCCGTCCGCCCGTCCGCCCGGCCGCCCGTCCGCCCGTCCACCCGTCCGCCCGTCCGCCCGTCAGCCCGTCCGCCCGTGCGCCTGTCCGCCTGTCTTTTTTTCTTGGTACAATGAACAATATTCTTACCTTATCTTATCCGTCTGTCCGTTGTCTGTCTGCGGCCTAGCTCAGTGACGATTTGTACGAGAAAGCTTAAATTTGGCATAGATATGCCGACAAAACTAAAAATTTTTATTCGAGACTTTTAGCAGCCTAAGCCGAAGCCGAGGGCTGATAGTAATGTTGGGGATAAAATGGTTTTGTGGACGAGTTATAAACTCTGCTTTTCACTTCAATTGCGAGGAAATAAAGCAATAGTATAATTTAGGAAATTGAATAAATTAATAAACGCATGAAAAAACAAGAGCTGTTTCCCCTGCTTTATTTTTTTTTTAATCTTACGACATTGATATTAGGCTTGGGCTGCAGACCTATACTACAGCATACTATTAAATTAATTTTGTAATAATAATATTCTTAAATTAATGAAATAACCTACCGTACTTGAATTTAAATTTTAATATCTTTTATGTCTTAAAAACACAGAAGGCACACATAATATCATAAAATTACAAATTCTATCTATGAACTTCTTATTGTGTTTGGCTGTATGGCTCATTTTCTTTGCCTTAATACAGATACATTTATGAGTAGATACGTTAATGCACTTGTGCACAAAATTCGATTTTGTACAGCCTATATCCTGCACAAATAAGTACTTTCAGAGCATGAGAAGTGAAAAAAATATATATTCAGGGTATCTAAATTAGGGATGCAATTTTTCATTTCTTGCCTACACCATGTTGTGGGTGTAGGAAGATCATTTTTATGGTTCCGTACCTGAAGGGTGCCAAACGGGACGCTATTACTAAGACTACAATGTCCGTCTGTCTATCTGTCTGTTTGTCACCGGGCTGTATCTCATTAACCGTGATAGCTAGGCAGTTGCAATTTTTCACAGATGATGTATTTCTGTTGCCGCTATAATAACAAATACTAAAAACAGAATAAAATAAAATATTTAAGGGGTGCTCCCATACAACAAACGTAATTTTTTGCCGTTTTTTGCTCGTTATTAATAACGGCAACAGGTAGACGTTTGAAATATTCACTGAATAATTAGTTCTATATTCGCTTCAAAAATAAATATTAGGGGTTAAAGTATGAAATTGCCGTTTTATTGCAATAGGTTCTTTGAATTGACATAGAATCTTCATGGTTTGAGGTTTTCGAATGAAACTTTTTTCAAATGGTTTCTGTGATGTTCTTTTTTTAAAAAATGTGAAACATTTGAATATCGACTTTCAATTGTTTTTGTTATTCAATTTAGACAAGAAAGATGGATACTGCGAAAATTCGAGTGATTATGAGGCACCCATTTTTCGTATTTTTTTTTTTTATTGATTTGACGCAAGTGAGTCAATATTGTGGGTAAGGTAACGTTAAACCATGCCGCTAATTCCTGGGTAGTTTGACTAGGGTCGGCTTCCACTATCTCTCTTAATTCATCGTTATTCACCTGTGTGGGCGGTCTTCCTCGTGGCTCGTTCTTTAAGTCGAAATTTCCACCACGAAAGCGTTTAAACCAAAATCGCACGGTGCGTTCATTAGTAGACCCCTCTCCAAACGCAGCATTGATATTGCGGGCTGTTTCTGCCGCGTTAGTTCCGCGTCGGAACTCGTATTCAAAAATCACTCGAATTTTCGCAGTATCCATCTTTCTTGTCTAAATTGAATAACAAAAACAATTGAAAGTCGATATTCAAATGTTTCACATTTTTTAAAAAAAGAACATCATAGAAACCATTTGAAAAAAGTTTCATTCGAAAACCTCAATCCATGAAGATTATATGTCAATTCAAAGAACCTATTGCAATAAAACGGCAATTTCATACTTTAACCCCTATTATTTAACATACAACAAACGTGATTTTTCGCGGTTTTTTCTCGATCTTTCGTGTCTAACGTTGTACCTATAGATAATGGTACGGAACTCTTGGTGCGCGAGTCCGACTCGCACTTGGCCGGTTTTTTTATTTATGATTCCGTTTATGAAATATTAAGCTTTAATGTATTTTTTTCGTTTCCGACTCCTGTCTAAACGGTTGATTGTATAAACGTGACACAATTCAGGATAGTAGCACATAATAATGAACACAAAAGAAAAACTATCACGGCTAAGTAGGCTTTGCAAGTTAACAAGTAATAGGCGACCAACTTATAAAAGGAAAACGTCGTACAAAATCCATTGAAAATTACGTTGATGAAGTTGTTACTTCTGTAAACCAAATAAAACCCCTCTTTCTATGGAACACGGCACTGCACGCAACCCAGCACGCACTTGACCGGTTTGTTTTAGTTAGGTATACGTTTACCGGGTCTGACCGCATTTTTTGTTTTGTTAAGTTATGTGAAGAGTTATTATTACAGAGTTAGAACAAGTTAACATAAAAATTGTTCAAGCTTAATCTTTGAATTAAACTTAATTGTCAGATAGCTTATTTTATCATTCAACTCTTTTTACTAAATCTCAAGAATTTTTTTTTAATTATATTTTCCTCGTATCAAACTATCCTTGTACCATTACACAAAGCACTCAATAACAAGAAATTTACAACCAACTGAGAGATTTACATCCATATACAATACATAACAATAAAATCCGCCCGTAAAACTCTGAAAGCCAACTCTAAACAATAAATTACTGGTATGTTATAGGCCGACATCGTTCCAGCTTCTACTTATGTAAGTAACAAATAGTGAACGCAAAAGCATATTTTACGACTGGAATTTTATTTCTAGTCCTACTGTAACTCGATATGCGCACGCGCTTTCCATATACGGACGTAATGGCCGCCGTTGACCAATGAGAGAGCGGCTTGGATTTCCCGCCCAGCGGATGATTGTGAATTCCTTAGTCTGCACCAAGCGGTGCTTTGTTTCTAGCGATTAGTGCTGGGTGTTGACTGCGAAATTTTATATTTCATGTTTACCTTCCACATAGTTAATGATTCCGGAATTACTTACTTCAATTTTCGTCGGAGGAGTCCGACCAGGTTTTGCTCTTATTAGAAGAGCTTAATCACAGCTGGTAGATACGGAGCTCGCGTCGTCCGTTGCTCGTCTCTTACTGCAATAATAATAAAATATGTGGTGGTTACGAATAATTAATATGTATAAGTCCACAGTTCAATTAAAAGTCAGTGAACTTAACCTTCTCTTAAGTAGACAGAAAACTTATCGAACGCACGTCTGCACACTGATTGAGCAGTTGAGTTGAACAAATCTCCCAGTATTCGATTTGAAAAGATATAAGGTATATAATACTCAAGTTAATCTTAAGCTGTTTGAGAAACCTTCGAAGTACCTACCTATTTAATATATATCTATACCATTCTTTAATCAGATGGAGTTACGAGTATGCACCTTTGTCAAGAACATTTTCCTGCTCGACACTGATCTAAGTGCACTTGGTACAAATACACCTATGTTCGTTTCTTATATTCAAGATAAGCCTACCGATAGTAGTTTTTTATGGTTCCGTGCCCGAAGGTGCCAAACGGGACCCTATTACTAAGACTTCACTGTCCGGCTGTCCAGCTGTCCAGCTGTTCGGCTGTCCGGCTGTCCGGCTGTCCGGCATTTACCAGGCTGTATCTTACGAACCGTGATAGTTAGACAGTTGACATTTTCACAGTTGATGTATTTCTGTTGCCGCTATAACAACAAATACAAAAAATTTAATAAAATAAGTATTAAAGGGGCTCCGATACAACAAACGTAATTTTTTTTGCCGTTTTTCGCTCGATATCAATAACAGCAACAGGAAGACGCTTGAAATATACACGGAATATTTAGTTTTATATTTGCTTCCAACAAAAAATAATAAATTAAAATAAAATAAATATTTAAGGGGGGGCTCCCATACACCGAATCCCAATCGAACCCACGACCCCTCCAATGTGAGGGCAGCGTTCCACTGCTGCACTACCCCGCACAAAAGTTAATTAATAAAAACTGAGTTTGCACGGATATTTACTCGTTTATTTTTTCATTTTTCATTTTGCACTTTTGCAAGTGCCGTGGTCTCGGTAGAGTGAGGTGACGGGCGTCTTTTTGAAAGCGTTAACTTCAATTATTTATTATTAACTTTAATTATTAGCCTTTATAATTTCGCATTTTGAATTTGTAACACTTTGTATTTCGCTTTTATCGAAGAGCCAAACAATTACCGAGGACTTCTGAATAACGGGGAAACATTCGGTAAATAACACAGCCCTTGGCAACAAGGAAGGTCAGGTCAATGTCGACGATTATTACAAGAAAAGATGGCATATGAAAAGCCATCGCTGGCTGCCAGTAGCACTGGCATATCAATTATGCTAGTGTCACTGGCAGCCAGGGATGGCTTCGTATAAACAATTCTTAACGGCCACTAACGGCACCTCTTTTTTTAAACTATATACACCCTCCAATACTGAGTTTTATTTCGATTATAGATAGAAATCTGTAGAATTCTACATGACGATCGGACCACCATGACAATGGTTTTTAATTGTTCTTTTCGAGGTCATAATCAAAGAGGTTAAGACTCTGAATCATGTAAATAGTAATTTTGAGAACCTTGGATCAAAAACCTGGGAATTGACAGCAACGACATCCGTGTGGCGCCGGATTAAGAATAGCGTCACTCCATTTCCTTCCGTGGATGTCGTAGAAGGCGACTAAGGAAATCAATTACCAGGAGACGGGCAGCAGCGTCTTCCTAAGATTCCAACCGCATAATGCGATCGCCAACCCGCCTGCCAAGCGTGGCGATTATGGCAAAACCCTTCATGGTTAAAAACCATGAGGGAGGCCTATGTAGTGCAGTGGGCGTCAAATGGCTGATGATGTTGATCCAACAACGGCATATTTTAGCGGATATGCTATCTAGTCTTACGTTTTTGGGTCTCTGTTGAAGGTCCTAAAAATCACCATTTACTTTATTAAGAGAGTAGAATGAACCTTCCTCCAAAATTATCCGTTAGATAATATATGATTTGTTTTTCATTGATGGCGCAAGTTAACCTCATGGAGCCACTTAAGTGAAACAATGTCAATAAGTTGTTTGAAGTGGAAAGCAGCCGGCTTTGTTCGGACCCTTAAGGGATTAGGCCGCGACGTGGCCACCTACACGAGAAGCACTTGATAGATAAATTAATAGACCACCGAGATAACTGTATCCTTTGTATCAGAGATACGCGGTGGTAGCCCAGTGGGTAGTTCAAGCCCAGACCCAAGTTCGATTCCCTGTGCCGGCATGTACTTATGACTTTGTTTATTTTTAAAATTACGTACATTGTAGAAGCACTACCACATGCGAACGTGAAGGAGAACAACGTGAGGAAACCCGCGCCTTGATTGGCTCCGCACGGCGTATTGACTTGCCTTTCCTGTGGGCTAGGCCAACTAAGCTGTCAGGACGGTATAGGTGCTGGGCAAGCCTACTTCATCTAAAAAAAAATGTCCCAGGCACTGCAGCGTCCGACCGTCTGATCCCTTTACCCAAGTAGTGTGAGTGTTAGTGCCACTGGCCACATGCAAAGGGCAAAGTTTTTTTTTTTTATCAGATAATCTTTATGTGCGGATAATTCAGTCATTGTAATGTCATGGAAATGTATGTGAACCGAGAAGGTTAACTTTTAGATATTACGCGGGGGGTCAAAACCCCTCATGGTTATGAAAACCACAAAGGAGGCCTATGTCCTGCAGTGGGCGTCAAATGGCTGATGATGATGATGATGTCGCGGGGGGGGGGGGGGGGGGGGGCTAAAACATCAAATTGTCAACCAAGATTTTCTGCGTGCATTTTCCGCCATCTTGAAAAAAGGGTTAAATTCAGTTTTTTACTGCAACTCGGTTCTCCGTTGAGATACAAAAATATTGATGCAATGCTTTGTGGTTGCCTATTTACGGTCGTAGGCACATATAACAAACTTAGAAGGAAAACTATCACCGCTAAGTAGGCTTCACAAGTTATCGAGTAATAGGCGACTAACTTATAAATGGTCGTACAAGATCCATTGAAAGTTACTTTAATGAAGTTATTAGTTCTGTAAGGCAGATAAAAAAACCCCTCTTTCTACGGAACTACGGAACCGTACACTGCGCTTGACAAGCACTTGGCCGGTTTATTTATTCATCCGTCTGTCCATCGAACTGCAAAAATATGATCGTATCAATTTTTTTTTGTGACTGAGCATCAATTTGATAGTTATTATTGATTTCCGTATTTTTAACTATTTTTATCAACGGTTTGTTAAGGTGCAGAAACAAGCTAAATAAAATAAAATATAAATTGCTATATTTTAAATAACATAAAAAGAAGCCTTATCAAATACTAGGGAATACTTCGACATAGCCCAGCGGATTAGTAAGTTAAAGTGGCAGTGGGCGGGGCACATAGCACGAAGAACTGATGGCCGATGGGGCCGAAAAGTTCTCGAATGGAGACCACATATCGGCAAACGCGGCGTAGGACGACCAGCCACAAGATGGACAGATGACCTCATCCAAGTGGCAGGAAGACGCTGGATGCAAGCCGCTTCCAATCGGTCTTTTTGGAAATCCATGGAGGAGGCCTATGTCCAGCAGAGGACTTCTTGTGGCTGAATGATGACGACACAAACAGTTATACAGAAAAAATAAAAATTATTTGTACACAAAAACAGACCTGGAAGTCCCTTAAGTAAACAAAATAATAATAATAAAAGCATGCAAACTTAACCGATAAAAAAATTGATTCTTAATATTTATACATACCTAACATATGTATAAACTTAGTTCCAATTTGGTTACAGTAAAATAATTAAAAATAAAAGTATGAGCCATTTTATCTTAATTGTGTTCGAGCAATAGGCCACGCCCCTTTTTTTAAATTTATTTGATGTAACTGTAAATATATCAATGTCTTGCATTTAGGGCATTTAATATTAAGTTTAACAACAATGTTGTGAAACGATGTGTGTGCTCAGTTTAGGTAAAAATGGAATTACCTAAAACACCATAATAGCTCTCCGAAAAGCTTAAAACACCTCTGGTAAAAGTTTCTCAGAAAATTGGCTGAAATTCCCGAACAAACATTCGTAAAACAAATGACTCATACGAGTACATGCTGCGCTTGGTAACTTTCAAGGTGAATAAAACATGAGTCAGACTAAAGCGTGAATTCATGACTGAATCCTAAAATGTTATTTCATGACACGTGCAATTGGCTCACAGTTGTTAACACAATTCTATTAAGATAACACAACCAACCTGATTTCCTTTTCAAAGAACTCATTGAATTTGCGCTGAGCGGGTCTGCAATGTCATAGTAAAAAGCCTAGGTATTTTATTTTATTTTATTTATTAAGAAAACCAACCAGTACAACAAATTTACGTTAGTATTTAAACTGAACACTTAAAAAACGAATTATAGGTTTCCACGACTTAAATATCTAGATCAAGAGAGCAGTCGCTTAGTGGATACAATCTCAAGTATAAACTGCGCAAAAGGCGTAAAAAATTATAGCATAAGAAATCCAAAATGCCCCACTAAAAAGATAAACGAATATATATGAAAATATAAAACAATAATAAAATAATAACAAAAAAAAAACAATAATGTATATATGAATAGATTATATATTATTATTGGTATATTACCATTAAAATAAATCTATATCAAAAGGAAAATTGTGGCAGTTTAGGGCCCTGCACTTTTCTTCTAACTTTACTTCCGTTTTTTATCTTTATCGGTACTTGTCAATACTAACAATTTTTACTATGGGGATAATTTTTTCTCCATGGTAAAAGTTACACCTTGTACATAAGGATATATGGAACCCTCAGTCTTTTATGTTTATCTGGTTTATGCACGTGCTAAGGTCATCTAGGCTTTTGTTTTTCTGCGAAGACATATTGGGTTCAAATTTTACCTAAATAATGTCATAATCATCACTAATCCGAATGCTGTCGTAAAAAACTATCCAATTATGAATTTTATCTCGTTGGAAATAACGATTGAAATATCGCCCTAATATTGATTAACCCTAGAAAGATAATCTGCGCCTTAAAGGCGCAAGCGAAATACATTTATCGATATATCTTTTTGACGAGTGCTCTCTCGAATCTGTCGCCACAGGTAATCTCATTCGTTGCCGAGTGCATCAAAAGGGCGGATGCGTGCCACCGGTAAGTACTTTGGTTTAGTTGTTTTCGCTAGGTGTTGCGCTCGCGGAGCGCATGATTATCTTTTGTGTAACTTTAGACAGAATTTATCAAGATTGATTAGTTGTTATTTTTATAGTTTTTTATGTGTTTTAGGCTCTGAAAATCATGGCACGAAATAGAAATTTTAGCTGATGAAGAAATAGAACGTGAGCGAAGGTGATGATGACATCCAGCTTGCTGGTGAGGATAGTGATAGTGAGGTGGAGGATCACTTGAGTGAGGACGAGGTACAGAGTGATGTGGAAGAAGGGTATCACGAATCAATCGATGGCTTATGGCAATGTTTTATGGGATATTGAATATGGCGTTTGTTTATTCATACGTCATTTTCGGCCATAATATGACAGTCAATAAACAAAAGCCCTTGAATCGCAGACAATTCATGAAACAATTGAACACTCAACTCACGGAACCCTGGATGAGCAGCAGATTGCGTATACCGATCTGCCCGGACCGCTATAGAAGCTGCATTACCCAAATCTTCTGAAAATGAAGCTGTCAAAGTGAACCCGAGCCAAAGAAACGGCGATACTGTCACCTATGTACATAAAAAGGGCGGATGTCCAAAATGACATCCATTTCCTCCATTTCCTTCCGTGGATGTCGTAGGAGGCGACTAAGGAAATAAATTACCAGGAGACGGGCAGCAGCGTCTTCCTGGGATTCCAACCGCATACTGCGATCGCCAACCCGCCTGCCAAGCGTGGCGATTATGGCAAAACCCTTCATGGTTAGAAAACCATGAGGGAGGCCTATGTCCTGCAGTGGGCGTCAAATGGCTGATGATGAAGTGCAAAAAGTGCCATTCCTGGACCCAAAGATATTTTTTTATCTTAGTTTCGAGTAGAATTAAGTAGAACTCGCGATCGTGATCTCTCAAATACAAGTTATGGTCTATTAAAAGAATACTGTCATTTTTTGTTAATTTTTCTAAGAGGTTTAGAACATTGTGTTAGATTTTTCGTAAAATAAATAATTTCAACTAAGATTTGACTTTAATTTATTCTATTACGTATGTACTTTATACCAAAGTAGGTAGATCCAGATTTAAAAGCTATACATGCCACAGAGAAGTCTTAATGTTTCGTGCGCTCGAGAGGCGCATGATTATCTTTTACGTGACTCCGAAAATGATTATCTTTCTAGGGTTAAGCATGGCCAGTTGGATACTCGTGTTTCTTCGGTAATGTTCGGTCAAAGACGCCGCCGGCGCCTGCGCCACACACCTGACCCTCTTGACTCACTGAATGTGGCTTTTAGAGTGCACTCTTGAACTAGGATAAGCTAGCTAAGTACAGGAACGAATCACTCTGTCTTTATTGGTCGGAATAGTGGTTGTAATGTGTGATTAGTCTGGGTATGAGTGATATCGTTGATTAATAAGATATGCTATGGAAAAATGAAACGGAACAGAAAGGCTTGACAAGGAACGTTGCAGGCGAACATTTGCTGATCAATTATTTATAATAGATGTATTAACAAAAGTACCCAAAACAGGCGTGGCGTGCCTGCTTGCACCAACTCATAAATATGCAAAAGCGGGAGCTTTGTCAGGGTGGCAAGTGGCAACCCCTGGTCTCTGCCTACCCCTCCGAGATACAGATGTGAGCTTATGTATTTACTGCAAAGGAATGCTTCGTAAATTAATAACTGATGTAAAGTGTGCCAAGTTTCGTAAAAATAACAAATAACCTGATGGTCTGACGACCGTCACGGTGGCGGAGAGTCGCTGGATGCGGGCGGCACAACACCGGGAAGTTTGGAAAACCATTAGGTAGGCCTATGTCCTGCAGTGGGCGTCAAATGGTTGATGATGATGATGATGAATACTTAGTGGAAATTTTATATTTACTTTTAAGGTAGGTATCATGAGGTGACTGTAAACTTTGCGTAAATTGCATTGAACTCTCAAAAATTTGTTATCCTAGCGATTGGGATAGAAATTCAAATAAAATGCAAGTAGATAGATAGAGAACACTTTATTGCACAACCAGGAGAAAAAATTACAAATACCTGCAAGTACCGTAGCATCAGTAGAGAGCCAATGCTAGACCGTCTTACCCAAAAACATTCAGACGCTTTTAATTTTATAGTGATTACAAATATAACAAAAACATGGAACAATACAATGTTAAACAAAAAAAGCGTTTTTCTCGAAAGTCACTTCGAGTGTTTCCGCGTAACACTGTCCAATTGTCAGTTGGACCTTCTACGGGTTCCTACACGTGTAACGGCCACCTATCTGCTCACCTGACGCGCTACTCTGCGGAGCGTGCGAGGCTTTCACCATAAAAAGGTTTCATGGGTCAGTGTGCAGTGCGGGCGGGTAAGTTATATTGTTCACTGCACAGTGATACAGCCTGGAAAATGCTGGGTTGATGCGCATTTTGTCGGTATGTGAGCTTTGTCTAATCTACTGGTCACCTCTGACTAAGAACCGACCTTCGATGGAACAAAGACGTGTAGAGATCAATGTGAAACAGCTAAGGCCTGTATTAAACTTTCACAGATATTTGATCGTAATTATATTGATTACAGGTTTTACTCAATCAGTATTGAGATACGTACTGTAAAACTTACAATGTAAATGTAATAAAATGAGGAATTCTCGCCGGCTTAGTGGGCTGGTAATCGAAAATAAATTTAGTAATCATAGTAGGTACAATAAAGTGTTCTCTACCTCTACCTCTACAGTTTCTTAAATACACAAGCAACTGCACTAATAAGGTAGTTTCTTGAAAGAAAGTAAGTTTATTTTAGTTATCATTATTATTTTTTTTTTATTTTCAGCAAGACAAGAAAAACCACAATTTCATTAGTTTGCCAAACTGCCAATGCAGTTTATCGGCAAGTTGATTCCGCGTCAATTGTTTTGGTCTTTTCTGCGGATTGTTTAGTTAGACTTAGCTAATAATTTTGAGGTTGTTTTGGAGCTGAACAAAACTAATAAGCCAGGCTCTATCACGTTAAAAGAGAGGTGAACGGTGATCACCAGTTATTACAATGATAGGGTCATCAATCAGCCCACACTCGTCCGCTACTGGACATGTTCCTCCCCCGAGGGCTCCCGACGCATAATGACCAATATTTTTTATTTGAAACACGCATATTGACCAATACGCATTTTGACCAATACGCATAATGATTACTACGCGAAATGACCAATACTTTATTCGTAAAATAACCAATTCGCAGAATGACATACCCTATACGCGAAATGACCAATATTTATCACTTCTTATCAGTTTATTCCTGCCGCTCCCGACGCATAATGACCAATATTTTTCGTATTTCACGTATTTACCTGTTTCAACAAATGTCTCATAATACGAGTATGTCATTTTGCGAGTAGCCATTTCACGTATTCTTTTCCTTACAACCATGAGTCGTAATACGTATATGACATTATGCGTCGGGAGCCCCCGAGGCACGCCACTTGCTTCTGTCCTCGGCCATCGTCAACCAGTCGCTACCAGCAATCTGCCTCAGATCGTCAATCCAGCGAGCTGGTGGGCGTCCTACGCTGCCTATGCCAGTTTGTGATCTCCACTCGAGAACCATTATAAAGTCGCTATGAAAAAGAGCCTATTACAGAACAGACGAGTATAATATGAACGATGTAAGCCCTTGGTAGGAACCCAATTCCAGGGCGATTTCTTTTTTTTTATTTAGTTTTAAAAAGTGTACAGACGACGTGATTGCAAAATAATAACTTTTAATCACACATTTTATAACTCACAAGAACTCAATCTGCAGGTCTGCTAAAGGTCATTCGTATGGTGACGTGGTGGCTGGGTCACGTATCTCCCTCTGAAATGGTTGAGACTGGTGATGGCTGACCCCTGCGTTCGTGTGTCTGGCCGCAGCATTAATGTTTTTCGTACTTTTGTAAGAAGTATTATTTTGGCTTTTATCGATGCTTTATTGATGGCAATGTCGAAATCATATCATAAGGCTCTGATGTATTAAGATTTAATTTGCGGTTATTTGAATAAATACTTGTTTATCTTATTATACATTGTATCTTTCTTGGCAATATCTTAGTAAAGTTAAATAGAATAAAGGATAAAAGTCCGAAAATAGGTAATTTGTAATTAAATCTCACATTCCAGTATTTTCTTTAATTTTATTTAATTCTATTTAATGTTTTACAACCGACACTTCAATTATTTAATTTGGACATTATATTGTATTTAAAGTCGGCGATTTTGGCACCCGATATTAGATTTGACATTGACATATATTTTATAATGGTATTTTGAAATTTTAATAACATAAGTGATCTGTCAAGATCGTGGCAAGTGGCAGTCCCTGGTCTCTGCCTACCCCTTTTGGGATACAGGCGTAAGTTTATATATGCATGTAATTACATAAATACATTTTGATCACATATTTGCATGTTAGAACATACCTAACAGAATGTGATATCATATTTTTAATAACATACCCACGTTCTAAACAAACAACATTGATTTTATGTATTTAAAAAAACAGTCCAGTTAGGTAAGTCCAACTTCGACAAAGAGGTCACTCGTCGAATCCAACTCGGATGGACAGCGGTCGGGAAAGTAAAACATTTTTTAGTTACATATTTTCGCTTCCAAAATATCTCAGTGTCTCAAGACAAATGTGTTTAACCAATGTGTGTTGCCAGGGATGACTCCATCACTCCATTTCCTTCCGTGGATGTCGTAGAAGGCGACTAAGGAAATAAACTACCAGGAAACGGGCAGCAGCGTCTTCCTGAGATTCCAACAGCATAACTACTGCGATCGCCAACCCGCCTGCCAAGCGTGGCGATTATGGCAAAACCCCTCATGGCTATGAAAACCACGAAGGAGGCCTATGTCCTGCAGTGGGCGTCAAATGGCTGGTGATGAATGATGATTATTGCACTCATGGGATCTTATTGGGCAGGAAAGCACATGTACCAACTTATGTATTAGATATGAGATGATTTAATAAAAGCTGTTCATAGTGAAGGTATTTTTCACTGTCATTTTCTCCACTACAACTCAATCCTAAGGCAGCGGCTAACACTATACTTTCAAGAAACCGAAAGTAAATTTGTCACTAAAAAACCTATTTAGAGGGCAAAAATTCCACCCATGCCGAGACTGGAAACCGCGACCTCTGGCTAACCGTGCCAGCGCTCTCCCAACTGAGCTAATGGGCAAGCGCAGGCATCGGCGGAATTTCGAGCCTCTTTACAAACTTCTCTGTATTACGTACAGGCAGCGACATCTGACGGAGGTAATTTACATCACTTGCAGCCCCGAGCAACCCATTGTGCAGTTAGGTTTTTACATCGGAATGATATCGCTGTACCAACATGATTATATTCTTTTTGTTGCACTAACCCACGCTGAGGACGATTTTAAAAAACCTATTTAGAGGCTAAAAATTCCACCCATGCCGGGACTTGCAACCACGACCTCTGGCTAACCGGCCAGCGCTCCCAAACTGAGCTAATGGGCAAGTGCAGGCATCGGCAAAATTACGGGCCTCTTTAGGTTTTTTAAAATTGTCCTCAGCACGGGTTAGTGCAAAAAAAGGTAATTTTTTTACTTTTAAGCTGAAATACTTTTTTTGTATCTGATCTGTACCAATTAAAACCACGCGTAAAAATATCGCAAGTTTATGAAAATCAGGGTAAACAATCAATAAAGCCTACACTCTACTGAGTGTCGGTAATCCTCTTTGGAAAATTAACAAGCAAATTATTTCGGAATCAGACCACTTCAGAAGGTTTTGCTGCTAATTTAGTAGAGATCGAGTCTTATTGGCCCTCAAAAATATCTATAGGTAAGTGTTTTTTCTCTCATGAGAACAGAATTTATGATGAGACAAAATAATTCGAAACACTGTCGAAACTTTGTATAGAAGCGGTCCTGTGTATCTCAGGACCGCTTCTTTCTGAATTGAGGACTTCACGAATTAAATAAGAAACTCCACACTCTCTCCCTCTGAGAGAAGGCCTGTCCCCTGCATTGGATCATGTATGGGCTGTTTAAACTAATACTTAATACTAATACTTATTACTGATACTTATTACTAATACTAATACTGAATGCTAATACTAATACCTAAAACTTTATAATACTTAATACTGAAGTATCTACATATCACAGTCATTTTAGGGTTCCGTACCCATAGGGTAAGTGAGTGAAATTATTATTTGCAAAGAGCGCGTGATCGTTTCCTTTCACAAAAGGGGAATTTCCCGCCAGGCAGATCGTATGTCTGGGCATGACCGGTCCGACTAACTGTTGTTTGTCGGACGTTATTTTTATTGTATTTTATGTGAAACACTTAGCATGCGCGATGCAGGAATGTCGGAGTATGTAACGCACAAATGTAGCTTGTGGTGTGTCTAAGTTGCCACAAAAGGCAGCTGAGTCAGCATTGTGCTGAAAAAAGTGATCCCTCAGCGTTGATTTTCAGTCAGTGCCTATGGTAACTCGTAATTGTACTACGGAGTGCGTGCGTGGTGCATTTAAAGATAATTAAAACAAATGCAGTAACATACAATAAAGTAGAAAAATATCGTCATAAAATACATAAAATATTTATTTTAAATTAATACGTGTGAAATATAGAGGAAGACCATAATAAACTAAATTCAATACATATACTTATATATATATATATATATACAAGAATTGCTTGTTTAAAGGTAGTATCACATATGTGAACTTTTTTCACATTTCTCAAACGGAACCCTAAATAAAAAAACCCGAAATATTTTGAACGACCAATCCAACGATACCCCTCCCTATGGTGTAAGCGAAAAAAAAAAATAACACCCCTAATTTAGGTGTACGGGGAAGACAATGTTTTTTAAACATTTTATTGTACCGTTTTGTCAGCGTGATTAATAAGTATGTCTATGCCAAATTTCAGCTTTCTAGTACTTATCATCTCTAAGCTAGGCCGCGGACAGACGGACGGACAGACGGACAGACCGACAGCAGACGGACAGACGGACGTACATGGCAAAACTGTAAGGGTTCCTTGTCTACTACGGAACCCTAAAAACGGAACACTACTTAAACTGCCGCAAGGAGATTACGCGCCCGCGCAATACAACTCTGATTATTTGATTCATTAACAGTACTTATTAATAGATAAATAATCTTTCCAGCAGTGGGGGGCCAACAAAAAAACTGTGTTGTGTGGAGGTTATTATTATTTTTTTTAATTCAACCTACCTCCATTTTTACGGAGTCTTTGAATTACATAATTAATTTCTAAAATTTGTAAAATGAATAAAATAAAAAATAAAAAAATCCCATCAAATTGCTTTTATTTGAATCCCACGTGAGTAAAGCTGCAAGCAAAGCTACGAGTAGTTACTGTGTATTTACTTCGAAAACCTGTGAATGCCCCGGTGAGCGAGACAAAGTAGATTGATTGCGCCGTGGGTGACGTGGGCCGGTTTCCATGGAGACGCCCACGCTTCCCCCCACCTAGCATTGACCCGGCCAACCTTGACCTCACAGCTGGTGTAACGGGGAGCCGAGAACCCTTAAGTTTAATAGCAATAGGGTTCATTTTCGATTCACCACTATTTCGTTTCAGTTCGTGGCTCGACGCTTCTGGTTATTCGTACGTCAGATTGTTTGCGTAACGCGAGGGGTCACCGAAAAGTTGGTGTTTAAGCTACAGAACGAAAGCACCTTTAGTGGCGTACTTTAAAATTCATTTTCGTTTGGGTTTGTTAGGGAAGCTTGTTTTCAAGATCTGAAGTGAAACAAGAATGTATGAGAGAGGTAGACGAGTTAGAAGACTTCCCTTAGGCTTAGGCTTAGGCTTGAAAGGTGACACAAAATGGTGAATAGCAAACTTATTACAAACAATATAGATTCTGGAAACTGGTAATAATAATAATAACTTCCACACAATACAATCACTTGACCCAGTCCCAAACTAGGATACCCTGTGCTATGGTAACTGGACAAGGACGTCACAAACATAATATTATACCCAGACTGAGGCCATTTGTACAATCAAAGTACGGCGGTATCCAGAGGGGATCGAACCCTCGTCCTCTGCTTTGGTAGACAAGCTTGGTAACCGCTAGACCAACGAGGCAGGCAAAATAAGGAAGTGGCTTGTAAAGTACTTGGTAACTTTGTTTGTTTGTTTATTGAACCACGATAAAATATTGGCTCACAGTGGCTGTCCTTGGCTTTATCAATTTTAGAGGTAAACATTTAATTTGCTTATGCACAGGGCGCGACAGCTTGACTTGCTCTGAATTCATGGTTAACTATGACAATTCTATCTTCATTGCATAGCCAATTAACTCACTGTTCACAAGTGAAACGACTACTCGCCTATGAATGTTAATTTAATTGTCATGATAAACTATGATTAGGATGAACGTAGATTCTATAAATCGCAATTTACATTACTGAGAGTACTATCTCTTAGTCACGTTAATTGTGATTGAGACAGTTTTCCGTTAACCAACTTTCCTGTCCGCTATCAAACTTAATTATAAGCCTGCCTGCACCCCTCTAGTGACCTTTGTCCTTCATAAAGCCCCTTTCATAGTGCACTACCCATGTATCTAATAAACTACGTACCCTTCACAGGCAAAATAAACCAGTTACGTCGCATTTCCGAGAGCTAAACTTTGCAACCATGAGTAGGATTTGAATATCTACAGTCGACAGGTGCTCCACTAGTGTGGAGGTTATTGTTGTAAGGTAGCCCGTAATGGAACTGAGTAAAGAGCTCGCATGTAAAGGTCGGCCGTCGACTGTACAGATCAAATAGAAAATCAACTCAAAAAAATATTTCAACGTAAGGAATTTACATTCTGTTGGCCAATGTATACACATCAAAAGCTGGCTCGCTGGCTTTTCAGCCCTTTTGGGCTTTATGAGAGTAGCCGAGGACTATGCTCAGTGGCATGTGATGAGAGAGGCCTATGTCCAGCAGTAGTACATCACAAGTATCTAGGCATGAAGTACATTTTTAACTATAAAAATATATCCAATTAATATTTGCCAAATCTAGTCTTCTAGGCTTCTTAATTGTAAATGCTTATGCCTACATGTTGTAAAAATTAGGAAAAAAATATTTTTTTGCAAATTGCGTCATAATAGAAATAATACAGACGCAGCTGATACTTTATTTGTCAAACATAGACATATGCATTGTCTTATAAACTTTAACCGTACGCTACTTTTAGCCAATGAGACGCACAAATGTTTTAAAGAAAACTTTTAATAATAGGTGACAATAAAACATGTAATAAATGTCCGTTAAGAACAATATTCTCCCCTTAAAATGTTGTTTGCGTCCAATGTTTACAACCGTAACGGTTGTTGGTCGCCGCTCAGTTGTTGTGAAAATCTGGTATAAACACTTGAATAACACGTATTGAATAACACATATCGCACTTGCCGATATGTGGTCTCCATTCGAGAACTTTTCGGCCCCATCGGCCATCAGTTCTGCGTGCTATGTGCCCCGCCCACTGTTACTTTAACTCTCTTACTAATCCGCGCAGCGTAGGATGACCAGCCACAAGATGGATAGATGACCTAATCCAAGTGGCAGGAAGACGCTGGATGCAATCCGCTTCCAACCGGTCTTTTTGGAAATCCATGTAGGAGGCCTATGTCCAGCAGTGGACTTCTTGTGGCTTAATGATGACGATGATTGAAGTTTCCACTACGTTTTACTAATTTATTTTCAAAAGTGGATCATGGATCGTGGATCATTTTTACCCGTAAAGTTACCGAGTAGAATGCAGTAGAATCTAAAACATCATATTGTCTGGTACCTAGTCTGGCCTCATAGAAATGAAAAAACCCATTTGACTAAACAATCGGACTGTTAATCGGACGAATGGCAAACATCAAAACTATTACCTTAATAAACTCTTATTCCGAAATAAAAAAGATACAGTTAGGTCGATAGTTCCTCAACGAAGCTAAATATTTTATTACCTGACTGAGCGGGAATTTTGTGTAGCTTTGATTTACGTAGAGCCTCTTTGTCAGCACGTTTTTGCATAAATATCCTTTCCGTAAAATCTGAACTCTGCCTACTGCCTATATGAATGGATCGCTTTTTTCCTGTTTATTCGTTTACGAGGCCGCTACGACCAGCTACGCCGTAGCAGCGCTACGAGTTGCCTACGCGTGACCTACGCTCGTAGCAAAATTGTCAGAGACTTTTGTACCCGGCGCAGCGCCACACTTGCCCACTCATATTTGCGTGTTTGGCAAATATTAATCATCAATTGCCGGGTTCTCTGACGAATCTTAGGCAACAATTTTGTATAACCTGCAAAATAAAATGACATAACGTCTTTGTTATTTTAAGTCATGAAATTAATATAAAATTGTTTATGTTACAAGTTTTGTTCATTTTACAGAGACAAATATATTTATTTGTGAAGCACGAGCACATTGATAAGATGGAAAAAAAATTACATAAGTTCTATACATGCTCTGTCTCATGTGGCGCACAAATTATGGAAAAAGGCATCACCAATAACAAGAGTATTTTAAATATTATGTAGAAATGTGTAGTTTTAAGTGTTTTATGCCTAAATTAACGTATGCGTATCTTTTGGGGGGCAGTTAAGCTCAGAACTACGAACTTGTAATTTTCTATTCTCTTATAGGTCAGCTATTGTACTAACTTAAGAAATAAAATTTTAAAAAAGTAATAATCGTCGGCAAATACGCGAATACGTATAGCCTATTGAATGCCAGCATTACCTCTATGCTTGATCAATACAATGTCTTGTAGCAGATTTTGCCTACATCACCTCTAAATGAAATTACCATTCTGATAGTTTTTTTTGACATTTTTTTGTGGAGTGGGCTTAGTCTAATTAGGCTAATCTTCAAAAAAGATAAGCCAAAACAGAAAAGATAATGGAAGTTACAAAACCTTTACCAATTATAAGATCTTAAAACTAATCCATTCCTATGGATTTTATTCCTCTATGGCGTCGACATTCTTGTCGTATAGTATTGTTCTGTGGAGTTGACGTTTGTTTCCTTACTGACCAGTAACGTCACTGATTCCTGTGCGATGCTATATTGCCCAAGATAGCATTTTAGCGGCTATTATATATATAGCGAAAAGTGAATTTTTTTTGCTTTTTTTTAGAAGAATTACACGAAAGAATTAAAATTACCACTTTCTGAGCACACAATGCATAATGCATAAGCAGTCTATATACGTCCACTGTAGGGCATAGGCCTTCTCTCAGGGAGAAAGTATGGGCTTAATCACCACGCGTGCCCACCGTGGATTGGCGATTTCAAGCGCTGAGGTATATGAATAGCTCAGACACTCAGGTTTCCTCACGATGTTTTCCTTCACAGTTAGTAAGTGGTATTGCTACTATGACTTCACAAATGTACATAACATGCCCGCACTGGGAATCGAACCTGTGTCTCCCGCTTCTGAGGCCAATGTTCTACCCACTAGGCTAATCTACCCACCGCATACAATGAACAGCAACAAAAAACTGAGATGGTTTTCAGAAGCCTGTCCAAGGGCCTTCTCTCCACGGGCAGGGTGTTGAGCCACGTGATGGTTTTACCGTAACCATAAGCGGTAGCTGACAACTTGTTTGTCCTGTTGTGAAATGAACGATTGACGTCATCACCTCCCCTCCCTGGGGCGGGGGCTAGGGCACGGGCGGAGCGTGGAGCGAGAGCGGATTTGTGCGCCCAGCGTTAAAAAGGGTCTCTAGAACTGTGGAGAGTTGGTTGATCGATGAATCAATCAATCAATCAGCCCGTTCTCGTCCACTGCTGGACATAGGCTTCCCCCAAGGCACGCCACTTCCTTCTGTCCTCGGACATCCTCATTCAGCCACTGACAGCAATCGGCCTGCTGACGGTTGTTGGTCCAGCGTGCTGGTGATATACGAATATTATGTTATTATTATCCAAACCCAAAGTACCAAATACCAAATATATTTATTGCTACCAACAAAATATTGAATCGTGTTGTCCGTAAATGATGAAATAAATAAATTATCATCTCTTTGATTTCTGTGGAATAGGCAAGAACTTTGGTTTCGATATTTTTTTTCATTCTAGAATACATATAGACATACTATATAAACTCACGCCTTTATCTCAGAGGGGCAGGAGGGATCTTCCACTTGCCACGATCCTGAAAAATCTTGTTTGTTTCGTTCTTTTCTTTTCGTTTCGTAAAAAAAGAAAAATGTACAAAAAGATAAAATGAACACAGTTTTTTTATATATTTCTTTTTCTGTTAAACAATTCGTTATCGATTTGTCTAAAATGGTGGACCAGGCTAGTAATGAAGTGGGGTTGAGAACCGGACGATATTCAGTGGGTAGACCAACAGCCTGATGATCAGACGACGAAGTTGGTCAAGTCACAATTTTCGGACATCTTCATAATAAAGAACATAATAAACAAAATATTGTTCTGATTCTCCGAGCACAGTCTTACGTGGTGACGTAAATCCAACTTGTACCGTATACCTTTTCACACCTCGGCAAACGAGGAAAAGTCCGGAAAAAGTTTTTCGAATGCTTGCTCAACCGGCCAGCAACAGAACAGAGTTGGTGTTCATAAACTTTTTCGAAGTAAATAACAACTTCCCAGAGTTGCGTTAGTTCTAAAGTGCTAATAAGTTTACTTGTAAGATTTCAGTGGGGTAAAAGTTTTGTGCTGTTACATTTTATACGTATGCGGACAATGTTTGCGGTGAATTATAGATGGCAAACGAGGTTCGGCATCGTAGTAAAGGGATTTGCCAATCAGCGTGAGGATCTCAATATTGATCCAATAGAATAATGAACCATGCGCTGGTAGCCTAGTGGGTAGAACATTGGACTCGGAAGCGAGAGACCCAGGTTCGATTCCCAGTGCGGGCATGTACCGGTGATTAACCCTATACTCTCTCCCTGAGAAAAGGCCTGGGCCCCACAGTGGGACATATATGTATAGGCTGCTTATGTTACCATGCAGATATTCCAAATTAGAACTTCCTACGCAAGAAAATATTTTTGAAAATAAGTATTCATTCATCATCATCATCATCATCATCATTAGCCATTTGACGCCCACTGCAGGACATAGGCCTCCCACATGGTTTTCCTAACCATTAGTGGTTTTGCCATAATCGCCACGCTTGGCAGGCGGGTTGGCAATCGCAGTATGCGGTTGGAATCTCAGGAAAACGCTGCTGCCTATCTCCTTAGTCACCTTCTACGACATCCATTCGTTTGCCTCTAAATGAGACTCTTAAAGGAGTTTTGCTTTTATTTTTTCGGTCTGTTTATTTTAACTTACCTCACAACCAAACGTTTCGTACAGTTACATCGAGTTTACGTTTAAAAGAAGAATGTTCTTATTTCAAACCAGTCCAGTCAAAATCGACGAAAAAAAAGCGCTGAATACGCCATTACAGATGGTATGTCAAAAGTCCCTATCGATTCTATCGAGCTTGTGCGTTGTTTTTTATCCGAGTTTACAGGTTACAACTTTCCGTTTTTTGTGTATATCTCTGAAACAGTGAGAGCTAAGGAAAAATGGATGATCGAAGTTTTTGCATCGAAAATGTTTCTATAAAAAAGGTATCAATCCTTTTTTCCCTATTACTCGTCATCTCTACTCTAACAAAAAATTACGATTAATATAATAATTACGACAAAAATATAATAATTCGCAAACGGATTCCTGTATGAAAAAATTTTCCTGCACCTACAATATTTTCAAGGACTAATCCAACGATACCCCACACTATGGGATACAAGAGAAAAAAAATCATCCCTAATATGGGTATGTTATGTAATGTCCTGTTAAATGTCTTGTGTGCAATAAAGTATAATAATAATAATAATAATGGATGTAGGGGAGGTACCCCAAAATTTTCTTTTTTTCAAGATTTTCTTTCACCTTTTTGTCGACGTGATTAATATGCATATTTATGGGAAATTGGGGCTTTCTAGTACTAATAGTCTCTGAGTAAAGCCCCGGAGGTTTAATCATATTCTCCTTTGTAGCAATAAAGTATTGAGTATAGAAAATAGTTCTCCAGAGGAGTGCCAGATAACTCGAGAACGGTGTTGAAAAAAGTGTTGATACCTTTTTGTAGAGAATTGTATGATCTAAAAACTCTATACATAACCGATATATTTTACCGGTACTTTCAACGTTTCAGACATATACGCAAAACACAAAACTGGGACCTTTGACCACGGATCAAAAACAACGCTTTTGACATAGCATTTTTAATGACGTTTAAGACCTATACAAAAATCCAGCTTGTCGGGAATTAATGCAAACTCATCATCTATTTTGACTGAACTATTAAGCCTTAGGAAGCTTTATGCCACATATATTATGTAAAGTAGAAAATGTTTCTTTCAAGAAACAACTTTTCACACCATTCTTATGACGCCGCCCTCGTTTGCGTAATAAGCCAATAAGTATCGCGCTTACACCAGCGTAGACAGAAGAGTTAGAAAAATACACTATACAGCTTTTGTACAGTCAGGATTTCGAACGTTTTAGATAAAAAACCATGAAGGAGGCCTTTGTCCTGCAGTGGACGTCAAATAGCTGATGATGATGATCTCTGTCACCTTTTATTACGTCACGAAGGATAATAATTACTGGTAGAGTAAAACATATAATTATATTGATTTTTCGAACCTTTCTTTATCATCATAAGCAGCTTATATACGTCCCACAGTAGGGCACAGGCCTTCTGTCATAGAGAGAGTATGGGCGTAATCACCACGCGTGCTCACAGCGGATCAGCAATTTCAAGCTCTGAGGTATGTGAATAGGTCAGACACAAAGGTTTCCTCTCGATGTTTTCCTTCACCGTTAGCGAGTGGTATTGCTACTATAACTTCACAAATGTACATAACTTAGAAAAATATACCCGCACTGGGAATCGAACCTGTGACTCTCGCTTCCGAGTCCAATGTTCTACCCACTAGGCTACCACCGCTTCCTTAACCTTTCTTTATAAAATATTAATATTATTATCAATATTATTTCATAAGACACGCGACCAATCGGTCGGCACCCACTCGGGGTGCATTCGCCTGTAATGGCCCGTTCATCATCATCATCATCAGCCATTTGGCGCCCACTGCAGGATATAGGTCTCCCTCATTGTTTTCCAAGCTTCTTGGTCTTGTGCCGCCCGCATCCAGCGAATCCGACCGTAACCAGGTCGTCAGACCATCTGGTGGAGGGCCTTCCCACGATGCGTCGTCCGGTCCGTGGTTGCCAGGTGAGAACTTTTTCGCCCCAACAGCCATCAGATCTCCGAGCTACGTGCCCTGCCCATTTCCACTTCAACTGAGCAATCCTTCGAGCTATATCAGTAACTCGGGTTCTTCTGCGGATCTCCTCATTCCTGATCGCAGTGAAACTCCTAAGATAGCTCTCTCCATTGCTTGTCGGGCGACCTTGAGGCTTCTTATGAGGCCCATAGTCAGTGAACAGGTCTCACATCCATAAGTCACCACTGGTAAAATCAGTGGTTATACACCTTTGTCTTGAGACATTGAGGTATTTGGACGCGAAAATGTATTTTAGTTTCCTGAACGCTGCCCATCCGAGTTGGATTCGACGAGTGACCTCTTTCAGCTCCTCTTTAACCTCGCAGTCTGGACTTTTTTCAACCAAATAATCTTATAAATAAAAGCCCGTGTCACAGTGTTTGTTATTGAACTGCTCCAAAACGGCTTCACCGGTTTCTATGAAAACTATTTATAATATTTGGTAGGTCTGAGAATAGGTAGTAGGCTACTTAATATGGCAAAACAACGTTTGCCGGGTCAGCTATATTGGTATAATATAGGACGGTTTCATCATTCCATCAAAAATGAAGAAGCCAAAGACTTGCGTGAGCTCCAGGCAGACAGGAAACCGCGCAGGACAAAGACAGAATATGGCGACTTCTCATAGGTATCAGAGGCCAAGACCCCCTGAGCCAGTGGAATAAATACTTGTGGCAATAACATCTTCACTCAAGTCGCGTGCGCACTCTCCGCGAAATGACATTTAGCGAGAGAATGTGCACGAAGCACATTCATCGATTTGCCGCTCACTCATTCAATTTGATCATTCGCTCAGTGACTCGGTCAATCGTTTTTCTTCCCGCTAAGGCTGTCGCAGCAAAGCAAGACGTGCTTTCCCTGTGTAAAAGAGACCCAATAACCTCAGGTGAATTTCAATCAAAATTGTACTGATTATAGTGTGTGAACGAAATAAAAGATGCAAACAAATAGCTGAGACTTTTCGTCATTCCACGACCTCGCATATACTCCTTATAAGCGGGACGATAGCAAATAAATTTTATTAAAAGTCGTTATTAAACAGAACACGGCCCAGAAATTTGCTGACTGCGTTATCACTTGCAGTACTATTAGCTAGTCACCTTCTGTTTGCTCATACAACATTCTGAATGCCATCTCAACAGGATTCGAAACGCGCGAGAGGAGAAAAGCTGTAGTTATCAAGCCATGAAGGGTATTTAACACTGCTAACACGAGCGGTGCCACGCTACTTCACAAAATGACCTTGCTGCATGCAGCTTATTTGCACGTCACCCGCGTAGAGTTAACTACTTATCCGTGCTGAACCTAAAGGAATTTCTCAACTTAACACGCTCTCTGCGAAGCCTTTCATGCTGTGCTTTACGTCACTTTTCACTGTTTCCGGTTCGTCTTCGACTGCAGACTTACGTGTACAGGGTGTAACGAAATCTCCACATCTATCTGAAAACTCGAGGTTCTACTAGTTGACACAATTGACTTTTAATAAGGTGACAGTGTTCACTCGGTGTTTTTCTGCGGGATCGAATCCGAAACGAAGTAATTCGCCAGAGAACTAAAGTAATCGACATAGCTGAACGGTTTAGGAAACTGAAGTGGCAGTAGGATGGTCATATCTGCCGCAGGACCGATACCCGTTGGTGTAGACTGGTTCTAGAGTGGAGACCGCGAATCGGCAAACGTAGCGTAGGACGCCCTGTGACCAGGTGGAGCGACGACATTCGCAAAGCAGTGTGCAGTGACTGGAAAAGAAGAGCCGAAGATCGGGCTCAGTGGCGTGTCTTGGGAGAGGCCTATGTCTAGCAGTGGACTGACACCAGCTGATTATGATGACGTTGAAGGTGACAGTTTCAATACAGCAAAAAAAATCCATGCCGAAGTTACTATTTGTTATAACTGCGCGGGTACCATCACTTACTCATACTCTCCCAATGCTCTCTCTCTCTCTCTGGGGAAAGGCCTGTGCCCTACACTTATACACCATTAATTTTGGATGGTTTGTTTGTTTTCATATATAAAAAACTACATATTCTCAGGGCAGGCTCTTATAGAGGTTTTTGCAGCTGCTTATTTTATCTGTGATTATTTTGATAGACATGGCTAAATTGTCTCAGATATGAATAAACAGCTGCAAAACGTGCTATAAGAGCCTAGCTGTACTAAAGCTACATATAGGGGTACCTATAGGATACGTACCTAGCTATACGTATGTATATATGCATTTTAGTACGGTCACTTAATAAGAGATGGCGCTCCAATTTAGGTTTCGAAATAACTCGCGAGGGAGCTCTCTTCTCCTTTGATAAGTAATATGTACTACTCTTTGCATTCATCACCCACGCCATATCCCAACATCATAACAACTAGGTACTAACATGCCAACACAAACAGTTCCATTTTTATATATTTGATTGTTGTGTGCATCGACCACGCACGCCACGTGATGGTATAGGCATAAGTGTCTCGCACGCGATATGTTACGCAATATAGGAGCGTGGATGTACGAAATAGGAAAGGCTGAGGTGATTGTACATTTCATCATCAGAGGGAAAATTACCGCTTAGCCAGTGGTATTGCCAGTCCAACTGATGTAAGCCCTAAAAAGGGCACCCTCCGGAGGACACGGGGGAGGGAGGTGGTGAATGCTCATGCATAACAGCACGGGCCCGGCCGTGCTGCCAATGTGGGACTCACAGGAAGTGCGCCTACCCACTAAACACCACCTGGGGGCTGGTTTGGTCCTAAGGACCCCTAAACCTACATCATGAGCGACCCACCTCGAAGCCGAGGAAGGCGCGCAGCGGAGCTCCTTAAGGGAGCGTCCGCTTGGGACTGCTCGTCACATCGTGACCGCGGCTAGGAGGGAGAGGTGGGGACACCGGCGGGGACACTGGCGGGGGCGGGAGCGGGGGCTACGTCTGACTGGGACTGGGCCTCTAGTAGGCGGTCCAGATCAGAAGAAAGTTTATCGGGGGGGTCAACTGATGTTTATCCGATGTCGTATTTATACTAGCCCCCGAGAAACTTTTGCAGGCGCGATGCAGGAATAGTGGATTTTTTCATCTTCTTATTCTGCTAATAGCAGAATAGGCAAAGGACTTTCGTCCGGCAGGAATAGTGGAATTTATGTAACGTGCGCAGACGTGATGGGTGCTCGCCACACTGGTTTTATTGCGACTAAAAGTTGGCGTATTGCAATAGGTAATGTAGAGAAGTAGGGAAGATTGAATTTTGATATTCAGGTAGAGCATATTGATATTGATACATAAGCAGCCTATCTACGTCCCACTGTAGGGTACAGGCCTTCTCTCAGGGAGAGAGTATGGTCTTAATCACCACCCGTGCCGCAGTGGGAATCGAACCTGGGTCTCTCGCTTTTGAGTCCAATGTTCTAACCACTAGGCTACCACCGCCGTGGTATTATGGGTATTTATATTGATATTAAGGGCAAATATTACTTACTTTTTGCTTACATTGCCTCGCCTAGCTAAGGATCGACTGACACCTAAAGCAAAACGTAACTTAAAAATCTGATTAGACGGCTACATCGGCCAGCTACTATAAAGAGGAATCGTTACAGTACATAATATTATATAACTTCCACTGAGACGTTTTTCCCTGGTCGCAGCTATTTCATTCGTAGTTTGTGCGGCGTTTGCACCAATGAAATCTAAGCTGGTTTTGTTTACTTTACAAACCTAGATACCCCGTCTATTGGGTTAGGTATTACCTAGTTTGGAAGTGGATGTGATGTGTGATGTTATAGATAACATGATGCAATGGTGCAAGAAACCATGGAGAAGTCAATGCTTTTGACAAATGTTTTATCATATTAAATCATCACATCAAATGTTAAATCAACCGAAAGTTATAATTATGATATTTCTGCCTTTTGTGGCAACTTAGATACACCACAGGATACATCTGTGGTGCTGTTTTATTTATTTGTTTTGTCTGTTGTGTATTTAGTTTTCTTTCTGTTGTTGTGCATATTATGTTACTTATCTGCTTATTTTGTTTCTGTGATGTATTTTGTTGGTATAATAAATGTTTTTCTTGTTCTTCTTCATTTCAATTTGGAATTTAGTGTAATTAATAGAGCCTCCTCACGATGTTTTTCCTGCACCGTTAGCGAGTGGTATTGCTACTGTAACTTCACAAATGTACCTAACTTAGAAAACAAAGTCATTGGTGCATGCCGGGATTTGAACCCACGACCTCCGGCATGCGAAGCCGGCGTTCTACCACTCCGCTACCGCCGTTCCGTCTGAGGTGTTCACACACCTCAGCGCTTGAAATTGCCTATCCTCTCTCTCTCTCTCTCTCTCTCTCTCTCTGAAAGAAGGCCTGTGCCCTGCAAAGGGACGTATATGGGCTACATAAAAAAAAAAAAAAAAAAAAATATGGAGCATTATATGTGAAATAGTACTTTTGTAGGTCTAATATATCTTGAGTTATGGAGGAGGTCGAAATAATCTGAAGATCCAAAATGGCAATTTTTGTTTGTTCATTTTATGCTACGATCCTAACAATCCTCTTTCTCTGCGTCAAAATTCATTAGTCATTGCTTGGACGCACGCCGTAAGTGGCAAACCCTAGTCTCTGCCTACAACTACAAGGTACAGGCGTGAGTTCATGTAACGTAATTTATGCCTATTTTTTGTAAAGGTTCATGCTCGAGCGAATCGGTATCTTTACACTACTCACGGTTCGAGGTAATCGAGAAAAACGTTCCGTCCAAAGGCCTAGATTTTCCTAGGTATATACAAGAAGTTAGGCCTTTGCACCTACGTAATGAGATTATTTATACCTACAGCGTCCAGTTTCACCTTCACTCACACTAGATGGTTAAAGGGACCACTCGGACGCTGCAGTGCCTAGGACATTGTATTTTAGATGGAGTGGGCTTGCCCAGCACCTACCATCCTGGCAGCTTAGTCGGCCTAGCCCACAGGAAAGACAAGTCAATACGTGCGGAGCCAACCAAGCCGCGCGGGTTGCCTCACGATGATTTCCTTCACAGTTTGCGTGTTTTTAAGGCGTGTTATTAAAAGTACATTACCTATTATTAAACTCGACTAGGTACTGCTTTTTACCATGTTTCGCATAGCTCAGGACAGAGCCACTTGGAAAAGCTTGGAGGAGGCCTATGTCCTAGGACAGCCCAAATAAATAAATATTAAAATTAAATAAAACAAAACTAATCAAATTTTAAATTAATGTAATTTAATTCATTGTAGCTAATTTAATTTAATACCAAGGTAATGGCTTGAATTTTTGAATAATATATTATAATGAATTAAATAAATGTAATGAATTAAATAAATGTAATGAATTTTTATGCAAACTATTTAAGTTGTGTAAATAAAACTAATCTTAATGCATGAAAACGTTACCATAAATGATTGTAAATGTAATATTTGGGGAATAAAGGCTAATTTGAATTTGAATTGCTTTTTATGTCTTCCCGATTATCTCGTCCATTCGAAACTAAGCGCCGACGAAAGGTACCTACCAGGTTACCTACCGTGGCACCGTAGACCTATTTATAGTAACTACTAAGGTTAGTTACTAGAAATAGGTCTACGGTGCTACGTAACACTTGACGTAGGTATTCAGTGGGTGTGTATTCCACTTTTTTACGCCGTTGTAGGTAAATAACAACACAATGGAGGCACGGCGATCAAGGTACTAAAATACTCGTAGGCTTACAAGAGTTACAAGAGGTTATGTAAAGTACTTTTGTCTTTTAAACGTATGAGGCAAAATTAGTACCTACGAGTAACTTGGTACTTGGTAGAATGTTTTATAGGTAGGGAACTTGTCGTACCTAGGACAGTACACAAACCATATTTGCATATTTTAAAAGGTCAATTATTTGAGTATTAACCACTAAAATATCAGGAATTTATATTTCATAAATAAAAAAGGTAAGTAAGGCCGAGGTGCAACACACATTACCTATAAACCTGGGCCAAATAGCAAAAGGCAAAAATGGAGATAAATAACATGAACCGTCCCAAACACTAGCTTTACACTCTCGCAACTCTTACTGTATGGCTGTAAAGATTTATAATCACTTGCCTCAAAACATCTCAATCCTGCCTCTTACTAAATTTAAAACACAGTTTTAAACATTCCTATTAGATAATATAAATTATTACAGTGTAAGAGAATTTCTTGACGACCGTCTCATTAATTAACAACTTGGGTACCTTTATAACAGAGTAAAAAAAACAATGTTCCTAATACAACTTCATTTTTTTCCTCTGGGATACAACTAATTAATATACTAACTTTCAGTTATATAGGTACCTACTGATAGTTTGTGTTTAATATTCATTCTAAGATTCTAAATTTGTTATTCACATTATTCTCAAAGTCTAATATTTGCACACCTTAACTGGTAGAGCATGCATGTTCTTTTCATTTACTTTACCAGCTACTTTAATGTATTTACCTTGCTTTAGCAAATAAAATGTTTTATTTTGTCTTAAAAAAAAAACGTACCGAGGAACGAGAAGTTTGGGGGTAATTTAAAAAAACTATTAACCAAAATCGTTTTATTGTCCATTAAGAGAATGACAGGTTGTTCTTCTTGGCCTAGGCCATTCATACATATTTCGTTGATTCAAAAAAACGTTTGAGTGGTATGAATTTTCCTTGAAATTTTCCTGGTCATATGCCTCCTCCAAGGCACTCCACTTCGTTCAGTCCTCGTTCATCCTCATTCAGCTGCTCGAGTATGTACTAGCAATCTGCCTCAGGCCGTCGGTCAAGCGAGTTGGTTTCAAATAATTTCACTTCTGAGAAAATCTCTTACTGAGCAGACCACTTTGATATCGCAAAAATGTAGGGGACAGCAGGTAACCGCAAATGTATTTTAACATAACATTAAACTCGCGCCCGAATCCCGGTGGGGTAGGCCCGACCAGGGCCACTTGCCACGCTCCTGACAGATCTCTTTCGCTTCACCACCACTCATTAGTCGTTGCATGCACGCACTCCGGTTTTGGGTACTTTTTATGTATTTTAATTCCCGATTTAAAAGTATGGTCAGTAAAGCTTTATTCCCTTTTAGGAAGATAAGGGGTTTTTACACACCTTGCTATAGAGAACTGTTTTATTCAGCCCAGTGCAGCGTGAAGGCTTTTTCTGACAAACACCTACCGTATTTGTACCTAACCTACGTAGGTACATTAATAAAGAAGCGTTCATTAAATCGCCGGACCGGCAGGATGAGCCCTCAGTGGGTAATTATTGTGTCCCACGTATCAATACGCCTGGTGATATGGGAAAACGGAGGCTGTGCTTATATGGAAGCGGCTTCTTAAACCGAAAAGAAAGAAAATGATCGAAAGAAAAATCTAAGGAAGAGCGTGGCTACTCTGGCTACCACAAACCTCGGCTTAGTACAGAGCACCGACTTTAATTTGCAATTAATAATAATAATGAAGGAACGACTTCAATGTCACTAATTATTATATCAGTTGTTGAATTGATGTAGTAGTCTCTGTCACGAAGTCATGCTCACACCCTCAGCACAGTGCTGAGTCAGATGCCCTTTGTGACAACTTTGACACACCACAGGATGCACTCTGACGCTCTGACTTTGCCTTGTACTATGTTGTATTTATGTGACTTGTTTTTCCTTTGTCCTTGTTTATGTTGCTTGTTATGCCTTTTTTTCTTGTGATGTGTTAAGTAATTTGTCCCAATAAATGTCTTTCTTCTTCTTCTTCTCCAATGTTGTGGGCAATAAACCTGCAGCAAATACTGAGCCTGCGGCTATTATACCGCCGCATGGACAGCCCGTGCCATTTCTTATTGTTTACTCTGTTTTCCAAGCCTTGCATGATGTCGATGAGGTGATAAATAAATGATTGTACTTCTTCTTTCAATTGTCTGTGATGTGTAGGTACATTTGCATAGAAAGCCGAGTAAGTTGCACACGATTAAGTTTCTTGTGCGTGTAGCATGATAGCATTTACTACATCAGTCTCTATTTATCCCACGGCAAACATTCCAATATAAGGTCACCTGGAATAAATTGCTATTAACAGTAATAGTGCATATTCTTTTGTAACTCCTGTCCCTCTCGTTTTCTGGTGCACAGTAAATAATATTCTTATGTTATCTTATCAGTAGCCACCTTCAGACAGCGAATCTGTCTCCACACTAACTATCTTGCCTCGTGCGTAGGCGAAGGGGAACTCAGTTGAGGTGGCAACGTGCCACCCTCTCCGGCAACCCCCAACACCCACCCTGGCCTTACCCTGTGTAAGGGCAAGTTTAGATTTTTCATCCGTTCACTTTAAAACAGTGATTTTATGGTTTAATTGCCATCTGATTATAGACAGATAGATGGATTTATTGTACATAAATAAAGCAAATTACACAGATTCTTCTTAAGGTAAGAGTATAAAAATTGAAATGAAAAGATATTGAGAAAGCCCTAGTGTCTGAGGTGTCCACAAACGGCTGTTGACGGCGGAAATCTCGGCTCCTACGTGGGTCCTACTAAGTGTGCCCTATGTGTGCAAAAATAAGGTCGAAAACTTGCATAATTATTGTGAGCCATCTGTTATGCGACAGCATAAACAGCAACTAGCCGTGACGTCTAGCTTAACGCGTAGTTTCGCCGCTCAACACTAGGTGACGCGGTTCGATATTCATAGATTTTTTAGTATGTCGCGTCCTCTCAAAAAAATGGCGGGTAGACGCTGGAAACTTCTATCGTGGAATGTTCTTCTAGAACCTACACACTAGCACTTCCGCCCAGTAGTGGTGAGTAGCCACATATTGTAGAAAACTAGTTCCGCTCCCGTTCTAAGACGTCGTCACAACCGGTTCCTTTTTAATGCACACGTTTCGTATGCGTAAAGGTACTTTTAAATAATTTTTATACTTGTAAGTTTAGGATAGTGCTTGTGTTATCGTGTTATAACGTGTGTAATGTAAGCGAATTTCGGACTATTAAATTCTGTTACCATTATCATTGTTTTTGTTCCATGCTCGCATGTGTCCATTGTCCTCAACACTAAAAGTAGGTACAGACGGCAGCCTTATCACTAAAAGTTATCTCTTCCAGACAACCTGGACTGGATTGATAGATTGGAGTAAGGAAGGAGATGAATATCATCGGCGTTAGACGGCGTGAAATTCACTCTGCTCTGACGGCACACGCTGAGCACTATATCTTCTGTACCGACTGTTAATAGCCGGCTAATCTCATTGGTCACTGTTTTGTATTCCTTATAGCAAGTGCCAATAAAACTATAAATTGTTACCTCGCTTAAATTTATCTTAGGCAGATGGCTGGCAGTGGCCGAGGATAGAAGGAAGTGGCGTGCCTTGGGGGGGCCTATTTAGGCGGACTGATTGACGGAACCACTTTATTGTTAGTGGCAATAAATAGTTTTTATTTTATTTACTTACAATTTTCTTATGGTATCTACGTCGATAGTTCCCGCTTCCGTTTGGCGCCGTATTAAGAATACCGTCACTCCGTTTCCTTCCGTGGATGTCGTAGGAGGCGACTAAGGAAATCAATTACCAGGAAACGGGCAGCAGCGTGTTCCTAAGATTCCAACCGCATGCTGCGATCGCCAACCCGCCTGCCAAGCGTGGCGATTGTGGCAAAATCCCTCATGGTTATAAAAACCACGAAGGAGGCCTATATCCTGCAGTGGGCGTCAAATGGCTGATGATGATGATGATAGTTCCCGCTTAGTAGGTAGGTACGAATAAACAAGCCCAGCTTATTTTACCCACGTACACTCACGCCTGTATCCTGGAAGGGTAGGCAGTGAGTTTGCCACTATTCTGACAAACCTTTCCCTTTATCGATTTGCATTAGTCCCTGCAGGCACGTACGCCGGTTTTACGTATGAGTAGGTAAGGGACATTCTAGACGGACATACTGCGACCAAATAGAGGATGTATTAGCAAAGGGCAAGATAAAAAGTATCCGAAACGGGCGTACGCGCACGCAACGACTAATGAATGTTGATGAAGCGTAAGATGTTTGTCCAGTGTTTGGTCAGTATCGCAAGTGGCAAACCCTGGTCTCTGCCAACCCCTCCGGGATACAGGCGTGAATTTACGTAATGTAATTAACATTCATTTATTGATAGAGGTAGTCTGTTGTAGTAGGAGTAGGTTACATTTCAAAAAACTACAATCTATAGTTTATTATGGCAATTCCACGCAGGTACCTACATTTCGTAGTCGGTTAGCACAATTAGTCTTATGAACACTTCGTATTCTTGTTTAAAAACCAGTTGTGAAAACAATAATAAAAAAGGGTTTTTCTTAACCAGTTAAGAAAACTTAGTTATGAAAGTGCACTAAAGGTTCCTAAGTACCTACTTGTTAATGTGTGTGTTAATCGGCTACGCAATGTACATCGAATTGCCATTGTCATAGTAAGAATGAATTGTAGTTCTATGAAATGGGGCCGTCTGTATAAAACTTGGTTGTGTATGTATCAAATTCAGGCTAAATTACCTTGTAGCATTCGGATGACCCTTTACTGCGTCGCCAACTTAAGTCATACGTCATCACCCATCCGAGGCCTACTGTCTACGTCATCAGTGCTCCACGCTTGAGGTCACAAAAGACCGCCGGCCGGGCCCTTACCTCGCGTAGCCACTCGACCTCCCAAGCCACGAGCTCTTCCCAAATATCTGAATGGCACGACCGAGAACTGGGAAAACCGGCCAAGTGCGAGTAGGGTCCCGTAGGTAGATACCTACCTACTACAATATTATTACCTATGTTATGGTAAAATATTTTTTTTTTCTATTTAGTTCGAGACTAAGGGTCCGTCTCGCACTTGGCCGTTTTTTAACTTTTTGTGATACCTATCTACTATACGATATTACTGTAATAATACACCATGAATTTTGGGTGGTTTGAGAGCCATAGCAAAATGAATGTGCCTTAACAATAGCTATGGAATACCTACGCCAGTTTGTTTTTTTTAAAAAGGTACTTTATTTGAAAAAAAAATATCTCGACACAAACTCGAATTTGTGAGCACCATTAGTAGCCAGCCAGAGCGGTACGTGCTTTTTCCGGGTCTGCACTTCTTGTAATTTTACTTGATATTTTTTTATTTGTTATTCAATCTGCCGTAATGACAATTAACACATTATTGTTTGAGGAATTCATTGGGCTACCTACCTATGGCGGTTTAAGAGACTAACCCTCAGTTTCTCGTACACTAACACGCTGTTAATCTACTGTTAAAAGCTGTCAATTGACCAAAGTGCATACAAAAAAAAACCACTGACAGCTGTTAACAGTAGATTAACAGCTTGTTAGTGTGCGAGAAACCGGGGGTGAGCCTACGTAAAGATAGGTCACACAGACAGAGTAGACTGACGTGTTAACACGTAGTAGGTACGTAGCCATATTGATGTCATTTGTTATTGATCTTTGACGTAGGTAATTAATCACATATTTTCATTACAGCCAAATCCCTGATCCGCTGCAGTTGTTCATCATCATCATCTAGTCTTTCAAACGACATAAGGATGAAAAACACCAACGCGGTAGGGCGGTGGCGGTCCATTCATACGTCATTTACTGCACTGGTATTTATATGGACGTATGTACGGACCGCCACCGCGTTGGTGTGTTTCATTTTTTAAATGCAACGTGTAGAGCGTTTCAACTTAAGTCATGTTCATACTGAGCCCGACGAAAAAGGTTCGAAACAGAAAAGAAAGCCACGAGTAAAATATAGACATTATATTTATATTTTTGCCTGTGCTAATTTTATTAATTAAAATACTTCTTGAATATAATATTAACAACATTAGGTCTGTTTGTAGCTATGATAACGTAATTTTAAGATTAGTTTTCAGTACGAAAATCATGAAATGGCGTCATACTTTAGAAAAAAAACAATTGGTCAAATAGTGATATGTGTGACATAATTAATACGACTGGCCCAATACAAATCGCTGAGGTCTAAAAATTTTAATACTAGAAGAAATGTTTGTTCTCTGTTTGCTAGGAACAACAAGCAATTTTTTAACTCAAGATCTTCACAACATAAACATAAGATCAAAAAATAATCTAGTCCTTCCCTTTTCGAGACTCAAAAAATTTGGCACTCATCCGCACTGTCTTGCAGTCAAAATACAAAACAAATTACCTGATAATACAAAAAACGGGCAAATAGATAGTTCATTTAGAAACAAATTAAAGTCACTTCTAATAGAAAAATGTTACTATAACATCGAAGACATCCTTAATGATAAACTATAGTAAATATATATAAACATAAATAATAGTGTACACAGTAAGCTATAAATATTTAAATTGTTTCATAGTTCCTACTTTCCTAGAGAAGCTCCAAAGAAAGCTAATATAATGCTACTTTTCATCCCGGAAATTACTCATTCCATGTGGCCGAAGTCGCGGGCAAATGCTAGTCATAAATAATAACTCACAACTACTTTTTTTAAAAAAGACATGATTTTTACTTATTTTTATTCCGGATTTTGCAGACTTTTTTGTCTTTGTCCTTCTTAGATTTTTATAACTCGTCTATGTAGCATGAGTTATACAAACATAAAGCCATTTATTAAGCAAAATAAGTTGTATTGTGCTTACCACAAAGGAAAAGAAGTAAAAAATAGTGAAGTTTCACGTCTGGTTTTTTTTTTTCACGCAATTACAGGGCAATTTACTCACCAGTAGTGATGGGCGGCGAGAATACTCGCTTGACGAGAACTTGTTGGAAAAAGCGTGAATTTATCTCTATTAAAATAATTTACAGTAAATTAAATATATATGTGGCTTGCAGTGAATAACTAGGCAGAATTAATTGAACGAAGATATAATTTTTAGGGTTCCTTACCCGAAGGGTGGTAAACGGGACCCTATTACTAAGACTTTACTGTCCGTTTGTCGGTCTGCCTGTCCGTCTGACTCTCTGTCTGTCAGTCTGTCAGCTGTATATCATGAACCGTGATAGCTAGGCAGTTGAAATTTAAAAAAAAGACGTATTTCTGTTGCGGCTATAACAACAAATACTAAAAACCGAATAAAATAAATATTTAAGGGGGGCTCTCATACAACAAACGTTGTCTGAAGACAGCGCTCGCCATCTAGCGGACATCTATGTAACCTTCACAGCGCCGATGTCATGTAGTTAAATGTCAACGTTAAACGGTTCTTGTTGGTTTCTATAGATGGCGCTGTTATCAAATTCGATCTTTGTCCGACCTTTGTATTGATAATGGTACGGAACGAGACCCTGTTTTTCAACTTCAAGGTCTGATCGTGCAAGAACATTCTCATGAGTAAACATCACTTAAATCGTGAGTAAATTCTACTGTGAGTGACACTTTACGAATCGCTGGAATATAAAATGTAGTTAGTTACGATTTAAAAGCCCAGGATATGAAATCTTTATTGTGCGTTTGTCCTTACTCGCTTCAAGAGAGAATTAAAATTAGTCGTTTACATTAGGACGATTTAAAAAAATATTGGGCCGTCCGATTAATAAATTAACGGTGTTATTTACAAAAACACGATTCCCATAAAACATTCCTCACTTGCAGTTTAGTCTGTGGTCTAATTGAATTGAATTGAAGACTAATTGAACTGCATCTGAGGAGTGTTTTTAGGAATCGTGATTTTGTAAATAAGACCGTAAAACTCTATTTCGTCACATAATATAAAGATACGTCAAGTTGTAACGACAACACAGATAATAATTTGTAAGTATCTACTATAATTGTCACGCTTCTAGCTATCAACATCAACATTTAAGGGGCCTTACTGTAAAAGTATACACCAAATTTTTAGATGATATCTCTATCTATAACATTAACCGATTCTAAGTTCTTAGAAGGCGTTAGAAAATAAACTTATATTGTAACAGAAAAACTCAGATCTTCGCTCCAGCTCTAACAAAAGCAGAAAATACAATTGTAAAGTGTTAAAACAAAAATTTTTTTTAAGCCGAAAATTGGCGACATTGTCAACGAAATAAATTTCTGCTATTGTTAAACTGAAAATCCTTAAATAATAAAATACTAAAAACCTATTTAGAAGCTAAAAATTTAGCCAGAGGTCGCGGGTTCAAGTCCCGGCATGGGTGGAATTTTCAGCCTCTAAATAAGTTTTTAAAATTGTCCTCAGCAACAAAAAGAATATAATAAAATACTACTCATAAATTAATTTTAAGGAAACCAATTGAAGGTCACCTAAAGCTAGTTGCACAAATAAAAATATTGCACTAAATTTAAATTTACACTTATTTTATTTTATTTAATAGGGAAACTTATTTCGTGATATGAAATCTACCTTTAATTTACGTTATTAGTTGGTGCAACCAGCTAGCTGTAGCTATGTAGTAAGAGAAAAAATTTAAATTATGGTCTAAAACATTTATCTCCCAAATACTACTTGTAATCTCACAAAGCTTCGAAAATAATTTAGTTACCTACATAAATAAAGGTCGTTATATAAAATGTGAACAAATCAAAAGTTTCATAATAACTACGTTCAATACAGTATCGATTTATCAGTAATTCTTGCTGGCCAACTATTCAACCAATAACGAATACCATTACATGTAAAATAAACTCCATAATATATCAAACATATATCATCACATTACATATATCTAGCTACCATAATCATTGTCCAGTGTCCATGCCAAGTCGTTCAACACAGTCCAGTACCAAGTCAGATATGATTTATTTTCGATACAGGGTCGAAAAATATTCGTCTCTGAGCGGAATTAACCAGCTGATCCAATAAAATCGATTTATACAGGAATTTACTTTTGAATGCAGTCAATTCCACCTTACACAGACTTAAAGTAATGTTGGGTTTGTAAGAAAATACAAATATAATAATATGACATCAGACTATAGGTCATAGAATAATTATAGAAATAGTCGATTTTTTTTTGTGATTTTCTGTAGGTCCATTATTTTTAACAATATTTTTTATACTCCCTATATACAGCTTAAGTAGACATTGAATATTTTTAGTTCACATAATATTATTGTTATTGAAACTATGTTTTATATCACTATCAGTTGAGTTGGAATGTGCCAAAACCAGGATTCAAGAAATTTCAATTAAAATATTAAAGCCTTATACTTAATTGTGACAAAATATTATAAAAAAATATTCATGTATTTGTTTTACATCGCAACTTTCATATTTTATGTATCGTTTCTTGTGTGCAATAAAAAATATTTTTATCTTATTAAGATATTTTTATATTTTTGTAAAATACAGATACTCTTTAATTTTTTGAGAATAATATTTACGTTATCGGCCGAACCAGAAGATCCTAGAGTGCACTTGTTAATACTAGGACAGAACTCCCTCTTCCTATGGGTTTTTAGTCTAGCCTGAACTAGTTCTTTCTGAATGCAATAGAAAGAACTGGTTTGACCGGTAACATAAAATATTATCTTTGATATTTTTAGATTAATTTGTATTGACTAGAAGTAGTTTTACTTACATATAATATACTAACATACATTTTGACTTATATTCGCTAGTACACTGATATATTTATATATAATCAATTTTAATGTAGTTAATGCAAAGAAATTGCAAAAGCAAAGGCTAAAAAGGAATTAAAATCTCAGTTCTACTAAGTAATAACTAAAAATAGAAAGAAATAAGTAAAACAGATCTTCAAAGATAGTATGATTAGTATAAACAAATAAATAAAAAAAAACATAATATACTCTTATATTTTTTTATGTAGTCTTCATAATATGGGTGTCCCACTGCAGGGCAAAGGTCACCCATATTATCACAAATACATTAATATTACGTACTAAAATCCCGTATCCAGTATCGTCATACGTATGAATACTAACTACAAATTTGGGGATTCGTCATGACTTTTCAATCTCTTTCAATAAATACTAATAATATTTTGCGGAAAATAAAACAAGCGGCACTGCGTAAAGTTCCATCGAGCTTAAGGTACGAATTAACATTCTTTTGTCTGGACCTTACTTTTTATTCGCAAAATATACGGAACGAAAGGAAAAAAGAAACGTATATTTGGAAAAACACTACGGGAGAACCCTCAGGGCTGTTATTACGACTCTTACGTCTCTTTCATTTCGTTTTTTTTCCAAATATTTAAAGTAAACTTTTGATAAATGTGATTTGAGGCTTTACTAGACAATTAACTTAGTTTTTGATCGAGAAAATTTGTAAGTAATCATTATTTAAACAACTTTAAGCAGAGAAAAACAAAAATACCTTTATTTTAAATGTACGTAATTTTATTATCTAGTAAGGCCTCAGACGTCGGTTATCAAGAATATACAATTATTTTTCCAATTGATTAAAAATGTTAGAATGTGCGAGCAAAACGGATGCCAGACGTAACAACAGCCTCAAATAACCAGAAAGGCCCAGTAGAACTTATGGTACTTCCTAGAGCTAACTAGAGGCACCAAAGGGAGTCATTCGACTGACTATTTTGATGAGCAGCATAATACTTAAATTCCACCGAACCTTTCTGCAATACCCCGTACGGGCATCAACCTCATTCATCATTCAGCCACAAGAAGTCCACTGCTGGACATAGGCCTCCTCCATGGATTACCAAAAAGACCGGTTTGAATCGGCCTGCATCCAGCGCCTTCCTGCCACTTGGATGAGGGCATTGGCTGAAATAAATTAATAGTAATAACAGGTTACCTATGCAAAAAAAACTTTATAAAAACAGTATCAAACTGCAATAAAAATCTGTTAAGATACTCATGATTATACAGCCCGCCACGCGTTCCCTCTACTCTGTTTGAAGAGAGAACCGCTTCTGCACCGGAGTTCTCCTTGCTGTTTGAGTACCGGGTAACCGTATGATAACGTCTTGAATGTTATCCATATAACGTCCAAGTGTGTGTAGTATGAACGAAAATATCAGGAGCATTACTTATACGCACGCCTAAGTTAGTGAGTTAGCGCGTAAGTGAGAAATCTGTTAATAAGCGTCTGTCATCCGTCCATCTGAGACTGTTAAACTATTATTTCACTTCTCATGATCTGAAAGTGCTTATTTGTGCAGGATATAGGCTGTACAAAATCGAATTTTGTGCACAATTGCATTAACGTATTTACTTATAAATGTATCTGTATTTGAGCCATACAGCCAAACACAATAAGAAGTTCATAGATAGAATTTGTTATTTTATAATATTTACTTTAATTTATTTGCCTTGTGTTTTTTAAGACATAAAAGATATTAAAATTTAAATTCAAGTACGGTAGGTTATTGTTATGGTTATAGTAGGCTGTATAGGTCTGCAGCCCAAGCCTAACATCAATGTCGTAAGATTTAAAAAAAATAAAGCGGCGGGAAACAGCTTTTGTTTTTTCGTGCGTTTATTAATATCTTGAATTTGCTAAATTATACTATTGTTTTATTTCGAAGTTAAAAGCAGAGTTTATAACTCGTCCACAAAACCATTTTATCCTCGACATTATGCTAAAAGTCTCGGATAAAAGTGGTTCGTTTTGTGCATTGGTTGTAAATTTTGGTATTTAACATTAGCACGAGAAAGACTTTAAAAGTATGAATAATTATATTATTAGTAGTTTGAAAAAGTATTACGCATACCATTAACTGATATTATCTGGTACAAAGTATTTAATAAATAACAGTTCTGGTAAATACGCCTCGCCACTCATGTAACAATGTGGAACCTAAAAACGTATGTGGTACAGTCAATTACAGTGGAGCATACGCGTGGCGCGTCGAATGTCTGACTGAACACACCTACAGAACACACGAACAATAATAAAATTGACTGGCCGGTGAATACGTACCGTATCTTGCATTTTGACGTACAGTCGTCAGTGAATACGTAGCCTTTTCACGTACAGACATCCCTACCAGCATTTTTCAACTAACAAAGTTGGCCAACCGTGTGAAAGTTGATGGGATATCATATAGCTGCCCAGCTTGCCCACATAAAACTAACATTGGGGCCAACAGAGTAAGAACCAAGAGTTTCTTACAAAACAAAACTAAAACCCAAACATCTGCATGCGGCCACCCGTTGGTAACTCTGTTGGGAGACCGCTATTAGCCCAAAGTTAAAAATTTGACAAAATTGGTCCGCCAACAAGGTACAGTTGGCCCAACCAAATGCAAACCATAAGTGCTGTTAGGGATACGAGTCAAAATCTTTTAATCCAGTGAGCTAGCTTCGGCGTCAGGTATGACGTTAAACTGTTCTCTGCCGCGGTTCCAGTAGTAGAAAGGAGGTCCAGGGGAAAAGCAATACTTCTTGCCGAGAGGCGCGTCACCTTCCACCCAGTACATAAGGTAGAAGTTGCACATCTCGTCTTTGTTTGTCGCTCTGCGAAAGAATAACAAGACATGCACATAACCAGACAAGTCTTTTACTGCCACTTAGAATAGGAGGTGCTATTTGAAAACCAGCGCTGTTTCAAATAGAAACAGCAAACGCTGAAATAGTATCATTGTCACACGCATACTCCTTTATTTCTTAATTATTGTATGTAAGCATGTTTGTTTGTGGCAAAAAATCATTCATTCATTCATTCATACATTCATTCATTCATTCATTCATTCATTCATTCATTCATTCATAGATTGTCAGTTCATCTTGTAGGTTGCTTGTCCACACTTCTGAGCCCATCTCTTAAGTCCCCAGACTAGCAAGTTCAGAAGAAGAAGAAGAAGAAAGACATTTATTATACCAACAAGATACATCACAGAAACAGAATAGGTAGAAAAGCAACACAATATGCACAGCAACAAAAAGAAAATTAATAACACAACAGACAAAATGAATAAATAAAACAGGACCATAGATGTAGCCTGTGGTGTATCTAAGTTGCCGCAAAAGCCAGCTGACTCAGCGTGGCGCTGAGGAAGTGATCCCTCAGCGCTGATTTTCGGTCAGTGCGTACGGTAACCCATAATTGTACTACGGAGCGCGTGCCGTGGTGCATTTAAAAAGAATTAAATCAAATGCAATAGCATACATACAATAAAGTTCAAAAATATCGTCATAAAATACTTACATATATTATTTATTTTAAATTAATCCCTGAACTGCCCTCGCGGAATGGAACGTATAGGTGGCCCATACTAAGTTGGAAACAGATCTGTGTCGCGGCAGACGAGTGGTTGTGAGATATAGAGGAAGGCCATAATAAGCTCAATTCAATGAGTAAACATAAGTGAAGTGAAATAATAAGGAGAAGTGAGATAAAAGGATACACACCAAAGTAAATACATGCCCGACATTACGCAATGGTGACCTAAGATTTACTTCACACCCCCTCTTTTGTATTGTCTACGGCTCAATATGTTAACGATACGTTCTGCATGCTATTTGGCTAACTGTCAGCTGTTAACTGTTACAATAAAAAATGAAAAAATATTTCAAAGTACAGAATGCAAATAAAAACACCCTTAAGATGGAATTAAAGTCAGGAATTCCTGCCATAAACCGGCATCTTAAAAGCGTTTTAGTGGAATCGACATAGCATAACATAAACTCACGCCTGTATCCCGGAGGGATAGGCAGAGACCAGGGTCTGCCACTTGCCACGATCTCTTTCGCTTCATCACCATTCATTAGTCGTCGCATGCACGCACGCCGGCTTCGGGCGCTGTTTGGGTCTTGCCCTTTGCAAATACATCCCCTATTTGGTCGAAGTATGTCCGCCTGGGACGACTTGTGGAATCAACTTTTTATAAATAAGACCGTAGTGTTTCACACTTGCAGTGTTGTTAAGATTGTCCAACCGATTGTTTGGTTGTCCAATCCAAAAGGGCAAAATTAAAAAAAAATGTAAAGGTTTTTAAATGTGATAAAAAAAAGGTCCACTCACCCGATCTTCACCGCTTGGTCGCCAGTGTTATTCATAGTGCATCGCGCGGCCAGTACGTCGCCACTCCTTATCGGCTCAGTGTTCACCACCGGATAGAACATCTGCGGCAACTGCGGACTCTTCTTGCCCAGCAACACCCACTGGTCACCCTTACGCGACTGTCGGACCACGTAGCCAGACACCACTTTGCCTGAAATCGTCATCATCATCATCATCATCATCACTCAGCCACAAGAAGTCCACTGCTGGACATAGCCTTCCTCCATGGATTTCTAAAAAGACCGGTTGGAAGCGGTGGTCTTATTTATAAAGACACGATTTCTCAAAACGCCGTATAAACTAGTCTATGGCAGGGACTTCACAATGAAATGACTACACCACAGGCTACTGGGTCTATGGAGTAGCCTGACACTACTTTACCTGAAATAACGGTGAAATTATACGTCTTAGTATTTTCTAAGGTTAACACGAGCACTAGACATAATAAAAACTGAATTTGCACGGATATTTACTCGTTTATTTTTTCTTTTTACAATTTTCCGATTTTCATTCTTTGCCGAGGATAGTAAACTAACAGTTAATGCTTTCAAAAAGACGCCTGTCACCTCAGTCTACCGAGACCACGGCACTTGCAAAAGTACCGACACGTCGGAAAATTGTAAAATGAAACAATAAACGAGTTTATATTAGGGGTTAAAGTATGAAATTGCCTTTTTATTGCAATAGGTTCTTTGAATTGACATAGAATCTTCATGGTTTGAGGTTTTCGAATGAAACTTTTTTCAAATGGTTTCTATGATGTTCTTTTTTTAAAAAATGTGAAACATTTGAATATCGACTTTCGATTGTTTTTGTTATTCAATTTAGACAAGAAAGATGGATACTGCGAAAATTCGAGTGATTATGAGGCACCCATTTTTCGTACTTTTTTATTTTATTGATTTGACGCAAGTGAGTCAATATTGTGGGTAAGGTAACGTTAAACCATGCCGCTAATTCCTGGGTAGTTTGACTAGGGTCGGCTTCCACTATCTCTCTTAATTCATCGTTATTCACCTGTGTCGGCGGTCTTCCTCGTGGCTCGTTCTTTAAGTCGAAATTTCCATCACGAAAGCGTTTAAACCAAAATCGCACGGTGCGTTCATTAGTAGACCCCTCTCCAAACGCAGCATTGATATTGCGGGCTGTTTCTGCCGCGTTAGTTCCGCGTCGGAACTCGTATTCAAAAATCACTCGAATTTTCGCAGTATCCATCTTTCTTGTCTAAATTGAATAACAAAAACAATTGAAAGTCGATATTCAAATGTTTCACATTTTAAAAAAAAATAACATCATAGAAACCATTTGAAAAAACTTTCATTCGTAAACCTCAAACCATGAAGATTCTATGTCAATTCAAAGAACCTATTGCAATAAAACGGCAATTTCATACTTTAACCCCTAATATTATGTCTAGTGCTCGTGTTAACCTTAGAAAATACTAAGCCGCTATAAAAGGCAAACGCCAACCGACATGTTTCATGAACTGCGCTCTTTAGAAATAGCCCTGTATATTGAAACAAGTACTTACCGAGGGCATGCGTGTGAGTGCGGAAAGCGAACGGATGGACAACTTTTTCTTCGTCGATCGCGCAGGCCGTCTCCATATGCTCCACCATGTTGGGACCCACCACGCCGCCCGTGCCTAGGAGAATGACGCCCGCCTGCCTCGGCATCCTGGAAACATCGGGAGAAAGCGTTGAAAACCGAGAGTCGGACTCGTGCACGAAGGTATCCGTATTATCTATACAACATTAGACAAATATAGAGACAAGATAGATTAGGGACATTGAGAACAGCGCCATCTATAGAAACCAACAAGAAGCGTTTAACATTTTCATTTGACGCTGTGAAGTGTGCTTTAGACAACTTTGCCTTTAAATAAATATTTTATTGTAATTTAATTATTTATTTTTGAAGCGAATATAGAACTAAATATTCTGTGAATATTTCAAGTGTCTACCTGTTGTCGTTATAAATATCGACCAAAACCAACAAAAACCCTTAGCATTAACTAAGCAGGCGGGACCAACCTAGTTACCTCGTAAAGAGTTACATTATTGAATTTGGTTCCCGCCCATCAATCCTTTTTAGTGATTTTTTTTTTGCCGATTTCATATAGCCTATGACATTTGCGCAAACACGACGAATCGCTTGAGATATTGTTTGTCAAAATCTGACTATCGGTTAAGGAGTTATTTATTAGGGAACAGAATCGGACATACTTACATACATTTATGTAATGTATGTAAGTATGTAAGCATACAAGCCAAACACATTACCCTCCTTTTGGCTCCGCCGCAGTAGGGTAAAAAGTGATTTTACTCGGTGAATTTCATGCATTAAGCGCACACACACACATACACATAAACTCACACCTGTGTCAAAGAGGGGCAGATACCAGACAAACATCTCTCGCATGCATTTATGCACTTATTTATTCATTAGATAAACTTACGGTTGTTTCGTGTACTTCAGATAAACACCGGAATTATCGAATTTTCCCTCTGAAAAAGAGAAAATAAACTTTACTAATAGTACCTACAAGCCTACAGAAACAATATCAGTAACTTTAAAACTGCAGGTAGCCGACAAGATGTAAATACCTATTAAAAACATGATTTCTTGAAACACTCCTCAGAGGCAGTTTAAATAATCTGTGGTAAAGGGAAAGACGTAACCACAGATTATTCGAACTGGCTCCGAGAAGTGTTTTAGAGGAATCGTGTTTTTATAACTAACACACAGTTTCATTCCCAAGATTTGTGTAATGTAAGGGTGCTTATAAACGGGCGCCACGTGTGCCAACTGCAGCAGTCGACACTCGTCGACAGCAGGCGTCGACGACAGCCGTCAACGCCGTCAAAGTGTGCCGACGGCTAGATGCGCCGCCGTCCGGTCAGATTGTCGGCAGTCGCCGACATGTCAGATTCGAATGACGTTGGCGCACGTCGACGGCTGCCGTCACAGTTGGCACGCGTGCCGCCCGCGTATAAGCGCCCTAAGAGATACAGCTGATTTTACAGCGCGGAATATTTTTAATAACCACTCTATTGTCTCAGGTATTTCAAATCCTACTATAATATTATAAATTTAATGTGAAAGTTTGTGAAGATGTTTGGAGGTTTGGATGTTTGTTACTCAATCACGCAATAACGGCTGAACGGATTTACATAATACTTGGCGTACAGATAGACAAAGACCTGAATTGAGACATAGCATACTTAATAATCTTGATATCCCGGTAATGCGTTCCCGTGGGATAATGTTTATTTTAAGTTTAAAATAGATGGCGTTGTGCGAGCGAACGTTGTGTTCTAACAATAGATGGCGTTGTGCACGAATCGTATAAACGGACTCTGTGGCGGTACGAAGATCGCCGGGACCGTGATAAATAATTGTTTTGAGTATTCATCACATAAACACATCTATGACCCATAATTATACAAAACGAGTCATACATTTACATTCCACATTAGCTGATTCTTTCTAAATATTTATGTCTACGCTGAATACTTAAACAACTATCCATTTTATAAATATAAGGAGAAACACAACACAAACTCACGCCTGCATCCCGAAGGGGTAGGCAGATACCAGGGTTCGACGCTATTTTATCCACTCGGTCATTTTATCTACATAGTGAACTATTTATTAACCAGGAAGTACAAACGGCTGGAAATAACCCTCCCGCATTCATAGAACTCTTTGTAGCTCAGTACGCTCAACAGCATTATTAACCGTAGAGCGTAGAGCAAGATGACACAATACGCTGTACATACTACATACTAAAGTACCTGGATGACCGAGCTTTGCTCGGTATTTTTTTTTTTCGTTAATCGCGTTTTTTGGAAATTATATTTAGATATGATGAAAAAAAAAGGGAAATAATTATCTAACTGGAGACATCTGGACTCGGACCGCGGTCTTCTGGTTTCGGGACAGACCGATTGAGCTATTAATTTATTAATTAAGACGGAGGTGATGTCCCCGGTGAGGTCACGGGACACTGGCCATAAAACTTAGTGAGGATGTGCTGAAGCAGGTGGATAAACTTCACTATCTGGGGAACACTGTAACATCCAAGTGTGACCTTGATGCCGAGATCAATAGCAGGGTTGATGCCGCAGCTGCAGCATTCGACAAGCTATGTTCCAAGGTCTTCTGCTCTCATGACCTTAAATTGGCCACTAAGATATCGACATATATGGCAATCGTGCTGCCAAACCTCTTATACTCCTCTGAGACGTGGTGTGTATACCGCCGCCACATTCGCACTCTGGATCGCTTCCACCTTAAATACCTCCGTACCATCATGAAGATCAGATGGTCTGATAGAGTGCGAAATACCGAAGTTCTGCGACGAGCCAATGTTAGTGGCATTGAGGCCTATTTAATGCGTCGACAGCTTCGGTGGTGCGGTCACGTATCTCGTATGGCGGAGGAAAGAGTGGCGAAGCGCATCTTCTATTCTGAACTAGAGGAGGGCAAACGGAATCATGGCGGTCCCCTCCTCCGGTACAAGGATGTCCAAAAGCGACACATGAAGAGATGCAACGTAGAGCCCTCGCGCTGGGAACGTTTGGCAGCACAGCGGCGAGAATGGCGCAGGATGGTGAACAGCCAAGTACGCGAGTTCGAGGTTGAGCGTAAAGCTGACCTGGATACCAAACGCGATAAGTTAAAGGCCCGCCCACCTGCTGCCGTAACATATAATTATGAGAACGGCATTCTCACGTGCCCTCAGTGTGCACGGAGTTTCGCCGTGAAGATAGGCTACATAAGCCATCTTCGAGCGCACCAGCGCCACATCTCTGATTAGGGGTCAAAGTGGTCGCCATGGCCGAAACCGGTCGGAACAATCATCATCAAATTAATTTTGTAATAATAATTTTCTTAAAGCCATACAGCCAAAACACAATATGAAGAATTCGTTATTTTATAATATTTACTTTAATTTATTTGCCTTATGTGTTTTTTAATACATAAAAGATATTAAAATTTAAATTCATGTACGGTAGGTACCGTTAGTTTGACAGTTAGACGATTGGAATCGCTCAGGATTTGGCGCGCATCATTAGGCCCCTGGTCGTTTGCCCGACCTAGTTCACGTATTCGTCTTTTAAATTGAAGAAACGGCTTACGTAGTTACTGATATTGTGTTTCCCTGATATTTTAACGACTACCGTCGCCGGTTTGTTTACTTGTTGTCGGGTGCCGAATGAAATGAAATACCTAAGTTTTGGGCACTAGTTGAAAAAGAAATATGTACAATTGTACATTTTAATCTTAACTTAACTAGATTTGAACATAAAACCTAAAACTACTTAAATTTGAACATAAAAATGTGTACTATAGTTTAACTAATCGGCCGGAAGAGCGAATTTTTCCTAATACAGGTGTAAACTTAAAAGGAAGATTCGACACCTACCACTGTTACCGCCGTTATAAATAAATAATTATGAATTTTGTTCTTTTTTATTTTTAAGTATCGAAGGATTATTTTGGATTGAAACTGACGCCACCAGCCCGTTGTAACGTAGAGAGACTCTAAGTGTTACTTACTGGGGAACTGATGCATGTAGTGCACTTGCAGCACTAGGTACTTGATCGGCGAGTCTCGACCGACGAGAAACCCTACGCCGGGTGGCAGGTTCAAGTTCGGAGCGTCTCGGGCCCAGGCGTAGACGATCTGGTGACAAGAATGTACACTTCAAACAACTTAAAAAAAGATCCAGCGCACTGACACACGCACATACAAACACACCCACCCAAACACACACGCATATATTAGGGGTTAAAGTATGAAATTGCCGTTTTATTGCAATAGGCTCTTTGAATTGACATAGAATCTTCATGGTTTGAGGTTTTCGAATGAAACTTTTTCAAATGGTTTCTATGATGTTCTTTTTTTAAAAAATGTGAAACATTTGAATATCGACTTTCAATTGTTTTTGTTATTCAATTTAGACAAGAAAGATGGATACTGCGAAAATTCGAGTGATTATGAGGCACCCATTTTTCGTATTTTTTTATTTTATTGATTTGACGCAAGTGAGTCAATATTGTGGGTAAGGTAACGTTAAACCATGCCGCTAATTCCTGGGTAGTTTGACTAGGGTCGGCTTCCACTATCTCTCTTAATTCATCGTTATTCACCTGTGTGGGCGGTATTCCTCGTGGCTCGTTCTTTAAGTCGAAATTTCCATCACGAAAGCGTTTAAACCAAAATCGCACGGTGCGTTCATTAGTAGACCCCTCTCCAAACGCAGCATTGATATTGCGGGCTGTTTCTGCCGCGTTAGTTCCGCGTCGGAATTCGTATTCAAAAATCACTCGAATTTTCGCAGTATCCATCTTTCTTGTCTAAATTGAATAACAAAAACAATTGAAAGTCGATATTCAAATGTTTCACATTTTTTAAAAAAAGAACATCATAGAAACCATTTGAAAAAAGTTTCATTCGAAAACCTCAAACCATGAAGATTCTATGTCAATTCAAAGAACCTATTGCAATAAAACGGCAATTTCATACTTTAACCCCTATTATAAACACGCACACACACGCACGCACGCACGCAAGTACGCACGCACGCACACGCACACGCACACGCACACGCATACGCACACACACATATACACGCACACACAATTTTTAAGTCAGTAGCTCATAGTTTTACGCGAGGCGAGTGTAATCGCGATTGCATTACACTCGCCTAAATTATTATCCGGTTCAAATGCTGTTAGGATATGACCTTTCGTCACTCGAAATTGCCATGAAATTACCGTTGCTAACGGTACTGACAAAAACGAAAAAAAAAGATTAATAAAATAATAAGAAGAAAAAAAAATAAAAACCAATAGTTATATATATGGCAATTCATGGCAATTTCGGGCAATTTAGTCTAAAATCTATTTAGAGGCTAAAAATTTCACCCATGTCTTGACTTGAACCCGCGACCTCTGGCTAACCGTGCCAGCGCTCTCCCAACTGACCTAATGGGCAAGTGCAGTTTCTAGCCTCCTTACAAACTTTCTCTGTATGACGTACAGGCAGCGACGTCTGGCCGAAGCAATTTGCCCGGTGCCACACGGACATGCACGGTGCACTAACCCGTGCTGAGGACAATTTTAAAAACCTACTTAGGGGCTAAAAATTCCCATTAGCTCAGTGATGTAAATTGCTTCGGACAGATGTCGCTGCCTGTACGTAATACAGAGAAAGTTTGTAAGGAGGCTCGAAATTTCACTGATGCCTGCACTTGCCCATTAGCTCAGTTGGGAGAGCGCTGGCACGGTTAGGCAGAGGTCGTGGGTTCAAGTCCCGGCATGGGTAGAATTTTTAGCCTCTAAATAGGTTTTTAAAATTGTCCTCAGCACGGGTGAGTGCAACAAAAAAAAAAGGATATAATGCATTTAGTCTACTTAATACTTTGCGGGATTTTGGTACAACTTCATAAGACATGTCCCATTCTTGTCTTTTCATTCCGTTGACCATTTTACAGCTTACCTTTTTTGGTAACTTGTATAATTATAATGTTATATTTAGGTACCTATCTGCACCTATTATTCCATTAATATAATGGTACACTTCAGTATATACAGGTACACTGATTCATTCACTGCAAATGTAACTTTGTAATGTAATATCTTTACATGGGAAAACTGGACCGAAATTGCAAAATATTTTAGTTTTTCCTTCATTTATACACCAAACACTAATTGTATTCCAAATTTGAAGCTTCTACGTCTGCTAGAAATGCCTTACAGTTTTTATGACCGGTCAGTCAGCGAGTGACAATATTAAAAACTCTGGCTAGTTATAATTCTTAAACTACTGGTTCAAATTGAATGAAATTTAAAATATATCGTGTTTATACAATGCCTGCTTGGTTACTGAAAATGCAGACATCTAGTTTTATCCACAACGAAGTTATAGGGGGCCGAAAATGGCCTGAGCTGCTTCGAGAAAAGGATGGTAGGTACAGCCGTGCCAGCCCTGTAGTTCCGGGCTTAGAATAGGGCTACGGTATCTCCTGCCTGTCGTAAGAGGCGACTAAAAGGAGGCACCGGAGTTGCGGGTGGTAAGAGTGGGGGCTCGAACCACCGTTACAACGACTCCGTAGTAACTCCGCGGCCGCACACTGCCGTAGATGAGGGCTTTCAGGCGCAAGCCTGAAAGTAGACGGGTGCCGAAATGCACAGTGCGCGGGGGTTCCGGAGTGTTCAGTGAGATCCCGGAATCCCCCCCCAAACGCACGGAGAGGGCCACCGGGGGGGTTTTAGTGGGTAAAAATCCCACATAACCCGGCTTTCCCCCCAGAAAGTCGGGTATCTTTAGAAGATTTCCCCCTCGAAAACAAAAAAAAAAAAAAAAAAGGTACAGCCGCGGCTTTTTTGCTCAACTTGGCGGGGCCACTGCCGTGCCCCCAGATAAATGAATTTTAGTTACAGAGTTACAGCCCTCGCTGCGGCGACAGCTTCTCGTTGCATACGATTTTAGCAAGGAACTACCAAACACAAAGCCGTTTCACATAAAAAAAAAACGAAGACTGGTTGATTATTTAGGTCGGTTCATACCTGCGACCCAGTGGCGCAAGGGCTCGCGTTCTCGAAGCTATCGTCGATCTCGTTGCTCGCCATCTCGCCGCAGCTCCTGTAGGCAACACAAATTAATAATATTAAAGAGAAGAACATCGGAATCTAAATTAAGTAACTTCTTAAATAACATTTACATACAGGCACATACATTGCTTCTGGCCCCACACTAGGATACTCTGTGTCGTGGGAACCAGAAACAAGATCACAAACATGTAAACATCCAAGCCCTGGGTTTTTTTTTGTCCCCAGCCGGCATTCGAACCCGGGACCTCTCGCATGGTATGCAGATGCACTACCGCTGCGCCACGAGGTCGTCAAACATTTCTCTGTTTCATTCTTTTTTGAGAAATCTGAAGATACGGAACGATACTAATGACATTCTAAATTCGATACATCGTCTCGTTACAGCTTAAAATGTTAAGATGGCATACTGCCGACTCTAACTGGGTTTGAAATACTCTTATCTCCTCGGGGGAGAGCCCCGACCCCAGTGGAATACATTCTTTAGCAAACACCGTTCGGGCACAAAGATAACAAATATTAAATACATACTGAAGTGGCTATTAATTACTTTATCGTCACATTGTTGTGACCTCAGTAGTTGCCTCGGATTCAGGGATTTCCCCTATTGAACAAACACAAGGTCGCTGCTTGTATTTAATCTTATCCTATCAATAGACATATTAGCATTTTTACATCACACGAAATAGGTTATCTCTCACATTCTACTCCCGCTGTAAATGAGAAAGGAAGTATATTGTTTGTCCATAACACAATCCTGCCAACTGAATGGATATGAAACAATTGGTACACAAATATAACATTATATTGGATTAAAATTCTTATAGGATAATTACTGTTCCCGATAACATTTCACGCGAATGATGTCGCCGGCACACACGAACGTGTGATGTCACAGTTTGCGACCGATTTGTGTTAATCTACCCGAAATTGTCGCCGCCATGTCGTCGTAATTGTCACGATTCGGCGTTGTCAGCGCAACAAGTGTTCAAAAATTGTTATACTTAGTTGGATTTGATTGACACTTACATATTGTAACAACAATAACTGTATACTGGCTAAAATCTGGGTGGTTTGAAGGCCGCGGTTATGTAATTACTAATAAAAAATGGCATGTATTTTTAAGTATAGACTTAATTTAAAAAAACGAAATAGTTGAGAAATCTTGTTTAAAAAATACGCACGCGAACAATTAGTACCGCCTCTCCGTCTAACAGAACAATGACCTGCGGAACTGCGACAGGCACGCACCGCTCTGGATGGCTACTAATGGTTCTAATATATTCGAGTTTGTGTCGAGATATTTTTGAAAAGTGCGTTTTTTATAAAAACCAACTCGCGTATTCGATAGCTATTGTCAGGCGCGTTTATTTTGCAATGTCTTTCAAACCACCCAAAATTCAAGTATTTAGTACATTTCTGCTGAGAACTTTGTGAGATTGTTGAGAAAAATTATGAACTGTCGACAACTCCAGTAGCTTCGCCTATGGAGCGTTGTACCACGTGACTAAAATTACTTTTCGACTCGCATTAAATTTAGAGAAAAATCCTCATCACGATTCACGGTAATTAATCTTTTAACGTGGCCTTTCCAATGCTTTCTATTAGATCTCTACTCCCAGCTTCTGTCCCACATGATGATGTGGACAGTTTTTTTATTAATGGACTGTTACGCAAACCTTCCAGTCCCGTATTTATAAGTAACTTTCGAGAAAAATGTTACGCAAACCTTGCGGGTTGGAATGTTTCTGCCTAACACGGTTCAATTTTTCTCACTGCGACTTCGTCCTATTCATGACCTCGTTTATGGAGGCCCCGTCTCTCCAATGCGATCAAAATGTCATCATCATCAGCCATTTGACGCCCACTGCAGGGCATAGGCCTCCTTCGTGGTTTTCATAACCATGAGGGGTTTTGCCAGGCTTGGCAGGCGGGTTGGCGATCGCATTATGCAGTTGGAATCTCAGGAAGACGCTGCTGCCCCCGTCTCCTGGTAATTTATTTCCTTAGTCGCCTTCTACGACATCGACGGAAGGAAATGGAGTGACGCTATTCTTAATCCGGCGCCACACGGAAATATATTTGTTAAATATTTTGCGTGTTGTCCATTCGACTTACCAAACAGGTTGTTGCGAGCCAGGTTCTGTGCAACCGTAGAGAAGCATGTGATGCGCCGTGTGCATGGAAGCGTTTGGCTCGAAACCGACTGCAAAATTTTAAAGTGTATTTGAAACAAAAAAACTGGAAAAGAGAGAGCAGGATCCGCGCCCGTAGGGTCCGGAACGAGCTATTACAAACTTAATTTGGCAGTCGACCTTTAAATAAGACCTGATAGGTTTTTCCCGTTGACCTAGAAGTGTGAAAATTAGCAAGAAGAAAGGTCTTACGACGGGTTTGGGCGCCATGGAATAAATAAAATCTCCCTAGTGACGCAAGATAGGCTCATTATAAGTCGAGTTGCGAGATTAAGGTTTCCTCATCGCTACAAATACAATAAAATACCTACTGAAAATCTTCAAGTTTTAAAATATTTGACATACGAGTAGCTAACCCTCTATTCGTATGTCATAGCTTTGATTGGGTTGACTAAGAAACCTTAAATTCTCACACCACTCACTGAGAGTCTGTTGAAATTGATTTTAAGTTATTTTAATAATAACTTAAAATAAAATTTATTATAAGCCTGCAAAGACAGCGGTGGTAGCCTAGTGGGCAGAACATTGGACTCGGAAGCGCGAAACCCAGGTTAAATTCTCAGTGCGTGAAGTTATGTACATTTGTGAAGTTATAGTAGCAAGACCAGTCGCTAACGGTAAAGGATCGCGAATGCGCGGTAGGTACGCGTGGTGATTAAGCCCATTCTCTTTCTCTGAAAGAAGGCCTGTGCCCTACAGTGGGACCCTATATAAGCTGCTTATGAAGAAGGTTTGCTTAATTAACATAGTTTTCAACTTAAACTTACACTGCACTTACCTTAAGTTTCTGCCCCTATATTACGCGCACCAAATCCTGAGCAATTCCACTAGTCGGACTGTCAAATTCCATACTAATTGCTATCGCAAATGTCAGAATTCCGACAGGATTCGATGCGCATATGAGGCCCCTGAGCAAAAATCTCGGGAAGGGCAGTAATATCGTAGTTCCCATCGCATGTTGTTGATTGTGCGCGGATTATACCCGATATGGCATGCCACTTGCGATTTATTCTGTCAAATTAGTATGAAATTTGACAGTTACACGATTGGAATTGGTCAGAATTTGGTGCGAACAATTAGGCCCCAGATAGCTGCGGATCTGCCCCTATACTGCGCGCGCCGAATCCTGAGCCTTTCCAATCGTCTAACTGTCAACTTAGTATGGAATTTGACAGACGATTGGACTCGCTCAGGATTTGGTGCGCATAATTAGACCCCTGATGAGCTTCTATATTACGCGCACCAAATGGTGTAACCGTCTAATCGGTTCCAAAAAATCGTCAAACGGTTCCAATCGTCTAACTGTCAAATTAAGGAACGGTGTTTTTATAAATAACGCTATCTTTTTCCAGATTTACAATTTTTAGTAATCTTTTGTTTATATCTAGCGAAAGCGGGCCTGAAATGGAAAATATTACTTATTTGCATTACCAACTCAAAAACCTATTTCCCTACATTTACTACACAACAAATCATGTAGTTTTATGACCATGAAACCGATTATCGATTAGCGGTGCAATATCGACTGATTAAATAGCAGTAGGAAGTGAGTCCATGACCACACAAAAGGGACGTAGGGCGAGGGAGCGGAAAAGACGCGACGCGTTGTATAATAGAGATCGCGCCTTCGCGTCTTCTCTTCTGTGTGGGCTTCGTTCCGTCCCTTCAGTACATTATGCATAAAAGTGAAATGGAAAAACGACGCGTCTTTTCCGCGCCCTCGCTCCACGCCCCTTTTGTGTAGCCAGGGCCGTAAAAACCTCCTTTTTCGAACCAAAACTCTCTGCGAATCAGAGCGAAACCTGGTCGGACTCTTCCGACAAAAAAGCAAGTAATTGAATCTGGAATTAAGTTAATAATGCTACGAACCTAGGTAATAACTCGACTTGGTCGCCACCTTTATAGGTGTGCATAGGTACAGCTCATCCTGTAACAAAGGAATAGTTAAGTTGAATGAAATACGCTATCGAACTTCAGCCTACTGTCTACTGTCAGAATGACGATGATTATTCATCGTCGAGATTCGCATCTCGTGGGTGTTCGCTGGATGTTCGTTTGGAAGGCCTCTGAACACTTGAAGCCAGATGGCGCTGACGTCACACATCCAATAATAGCTAGATATAGATATAATACTGTTCTTACGTGGAGCATGCTGTCTCGCTCGCACAATTTTTTTTTTTTAATTATTGTAATAAAATTAGTAAACTGGTCTAAAAATTAGTAAAAGTTGATATATGTGGTCTGAGGATTTGATGCATAATTAAATTACTATCATTTTACTTAAATATACTTTTGTTTTCCGAACAAGTTTTTAATAAAGAAAAGTTGTTTTCAAAATTTGTCAATGAAAAACTTAGCGCAAGATAACAAAAATATGCATTGAATATCCGCAAGAGGATCTTTCGATCCTCAGACCACATATATCAAGTTTACTAATTTTATTACAATAATTAAAAAAATTAAATTGTGCGAGCGAGACAGCGTGCTCCACGTAAGAGCAGCCTTAAGTAAATTATTGTGATCTCATGTTCCTGCACTATCGAATTAGGCAAGCCTGTAATGGTAGTGTTATGTAAGTAAATAAATAAATAAAAAATACAATAATCTATATCTTCTATCTATACTAATAATAAATCTGTAAGGGTCGGTCATGGAGTAAGTTAGTTTGTTTTCAGAGATATTGTGTTTATAGGCTCAATATATGATACTGAAACTAATTTCACGATTTTTAGAATTTTTTTCTGTATGTGTGTATGTATGTATGTATGTTCCTCCATAACTCTTAAACCAATTATCCGAATTTGATGAAATTTGGTATAAAAACATATAGACATCTGGGACACAGGATAGGCTATTTAAATTCTAGCTCCAGTTATGATAAGACGTGGCCCCCATACAAATGCTGCTTCGTAAAAATCGAAATGTACGCGAACGGAGTCGCGGGCACAGCTAGTGTTTTATAAAAATACGATTTCTCTAAAACACTCCTCAGAAGTTTGAATAATCTTTGGTTACGTCTTTCCCCTTTATTTAAACGGAATCTGGGGATTTTTTTAAGGAATCTTGTTCATATAAATAAGGCCGTTAATTTTGTACTGCTATAATATCGAAGGTAAGGGACGACCCAGACGGACATACTTCGACCAAATAGGGGATGTATTAGCAAAGGGCAAGATAAAAAGTACCCTAAACCGCCGTGCGTGCATGCAACGACTAATGAATGTTGAGGAAGCGAAAGTGATCTGTCAGGATCGTAGCAAGTGGCAGTCCCAGATCTCCGCCTACCCCACTGGAATACAGGCGTGAGTTTATGTAAGTATGCTCTTTATCAAAGCACTTAGAGAGAGCTTTTCCTCATTCCTGATAGTTATCGGATACCCAGTTTGTGTGGGTGACTATCTAACTACCATACAGATACAGTCAAAAGCTAATCAATATCTTTGCAATAAAATTTAACCTCCTCAGTCGTAACCTTGGAAACCACAGTTAAAACCATTGTTATTATCAAGGACTGAGGAGATTAATTCTTCAACTCTAATATTAGATAATTTGCCAAGATTTGAATTTGAAATTATACTAAAACTACATTTGGTTATTAAATTTTACTAAAACAATCTGGCTATCCTAAAAATACTGATGATGTAACATCAATTGCATCTAGTAAATATCAAATCAACCTTTGCAAGCGTGCAATAAAAATGTTTAATAAAGAACAGTTAAATTCTACAATTGAGAAAGGAATTTTTTTTTTTTAATAGAAGGAGGGGAATACTCATTTACACCGCCATGCTCTAATACACGGCGGCATGGGAATTGCTCCAAGCAGCCTACGGGCTAAACCCTTCCTGCTTTTCCATGTATCCTCTGACATGGTGGTTGGAGCCCTTTAATGACCAATCCTTAATTGTATGTTGTGATGGTTTGGACATATCAAGAGGATGAAGGAAGAAAGATTGACGAATATGTCAATAAATATGTCGAGCGAATGTGGGTGGAAGGACTGTTAAGGGATGTCCCAGGCGGACATACTTTAACCAAATAGAGGATGTATTAGCAAAGGACAAGATAAAAAGTACCTGAAAACGCCAGATGTGCATGCAACAACTAATGGATGTTGATGAAGCGAAACAGGTCTGTCAGGATCGTGACTAGTGGCAGGCCCTGGTCTCTGACTACTTCTCCGGGATACAGGTGTGAGGTAATGTAATTAAGTTCTATTGAAAGGACTGATTAAATAGCCATTGTCAGTATCTGGATAGTATTAGATAGTATCGCCCAAATGGGCTACAGGCTAGGTATCTGATAAGTCACGGAAATGAGAAAAAAACACTCTTGATGGGTGCTTTGATAAAGATATGACATAATTAGTTTTTTATCATTATTTAGGTATTTTTATTAGATCTTTATCTGTTAGGGACAGTCATTTTAATGACTCATTGCCAGCTAATTCAATTATTCTTTCAATTGTCTCACAAAATGGGGCATCCAACCAGTTACAATCATGGGTATTGCTGGCTCAGGTTGATTTCTCAGATAACAAATTGAAAATTGGTTATAGAATCGAAATAATAATTTGTAGGAAACGAGAGCACACAACATTTAAGATACTCTGTGCTATAGTAACCAGACAAAGACGTCACAAACATGGAAAAACACCCAGACTGAGGTCATTTATAGAAATTAATTATGGTGGCCTACAGTGGAAGTCAAACTCACAATCTCTATTTTGTTAGTCAAGCTTGTTACCGCTAGCTCAATGAGGCAATTTCAATAGTCGAATTTGTACAATCCCTTTACATGCACAAACCAAATAGGTAATTCGTCATCATCATCATCAGCCATTTGACCCCCACTGCAGGATATAGGCCTCCCTTATGGTTTTCCAAACTTCCCGTTCTTGTGCCACCCGGATCCAGCGATTCCCCGCCACCGTGACTAGATCGTCTGCCCTGCCGTTACCATGACCGCTACCGTAGCCAAGTATAGCGGGGCCGCCAGGGACTCCAGTCCTGGGTATTTATTCATTATTCAGGCACCTCCAAATTGTGCGAGCGCAGGCGCTGTATTGGCCGAAACTACAGGTTGCCCTGAAAACCTGAGGAGCTGGCAATTGCTAGTGGATGAAATATTGGCTTGAACCTTGAATAACATTAAACTGTGTATCGGAACCATTCAGACAGACACAGGCACGCGATACAGCTGTAGCTGTAAATTATTTAAGTAAACAGGGAAAATAGCACTCACCCGATGCGGATACACGTTAGGCATTAGGAAATCGTACGAGTCGATTTCTGTGCTGTAGTCGTTCGTGTAAACTGTTCCGAAGATTCCCAGAACCACAAAAAGTGGAAAAGCCCATTGAAACATTGTGGAAACAAAAGGATTTCAAGCACCTTTACAAAACACTCCACTTCTCTGGTATATCTAAATTTTGTGGCCTTTTTCTGACTGAAATATGGACAAAAAAGGTGAAAATCAAAATTAGCAAGCAACGCGTTAATCACGCATTTATTTTGCAAGACGACTGAACGGTACAGGCTGTGTTTTTATTATTTTCTAGTTGAATTTGGTCGATCGATACTTCTCAACAACCACCAACGCAAAACAACAAACGTCATTAGGGTGTTGCTAGTTTTTGATAAAGTTGCCGGGTTGGGGGGAAAACATAGGACGTGGGCTGACCAAAACTGTTAGTAGGTATGCTCATACTGTTGGTTATTTGATATAGGCCAGCAAAGTGACCCAGTTTCTTTGTGAAAAATGGGACATCTCAACATCGAAGTATTCTACTGCTGGACTGAGACCAACTGAAGGAATGAAAAGGAACAAAAGTGAACCAAGCATTGTCGACTAGGAATGGGCAGGATAGATCGTTCTTGCACGACAAGAACTTACACACTACATACTTTGAAGACTCCAGAAAATAACTAAGTGAACAAAGATAATATCGACTCTCCACATTTAGAATTAATACAGTAAATAATATTATCTAAAAGAAAATATTACCTAGTATTAAGCTCGCCTTTGTTCAAAATTGTTTTTTTTGTGAAATAATAAATTTTTTAATTCAATTCAATATCGTTTCCAATTTAAAAGGTTTCGTAATGCGAGAATTCACATCCCATTAGTATTCTTGTGTCAACAAAACGGCGAAGTCTAGCAAATTTCATTTACCTCTACAGCCGGTCATCGTACCATGAAAGAAAAATCACGGCAACTGGAATTAATGTTTGTGTCGACTGTAAGAAGTACCTCTATGCAATGCTATTAAAATATCCGATTTAAAGTTTTTACTATAATATTATTTTCCTTGCTGTCCCATCTAAAATTAATAGAATGTTCCCACCTACATACCCTGATCTTGAACATCTAAACATGTCTGAACATGGCGCTGTTTTTATTACATACCTACATAAGATGAAGAGTAATGGGTCCGAACTCCGAACCGAGGCTTCGTAGGGGAAGGGTGGTCCAAAAGTGGTTGAATTGGTCTTAGGTAGATAATATACTAATAATAAATAATGAATATGTTGTGTTCTTAATTTAAAACACGTAACTGGAAAAGAAAAGGTTTAATTCTGGCAATTCCTATTGTCAAAAATTGTCACCGGGAGTTTAGTCGCCGACAAAAAAGTTCGCTATATTATCAAGAGATGGCAGCATTGGGTGAAAGAAATCGTAAAAATGTAGTTTTTATTAGCATTCAATAGATGGCAGTAATAGGAGGTAAATATAATTGTGATTTATTACGCAAAATATTTTTTTATAAGTAGGTTACCTACTTAAGAATAATTTTCATACATCGTTATTTTCCATAAAGTAGATTAAGTATGCAAAAAGCTACGTAGGTACCTACCCAATCGTTCAATCGAAAGTTGCAGAATTTTCTTCGTAACTTTTCCCATGGACGTAATGGAAGTATCTTGTAGTAATAACGTTTACTTGTCAAGTCTAAACTACTTACAGCACTCCCCTCTTTGTAAAAACTATTTCACTATGGTAAAATAAATTGACATAGACGACCATCTCAAATTTAATGCAGGGACCACGCCAACGTTTATGGTTTGCACACCATTTTGCTCTTTATTCAGTTTTATAAGATAAAAAAGGGGTAAGTAGGTAAAAGTACCTACCTATTCACGGCACCATTATTGATTTTACATAAATTCTGAAACGAACCTAATTTGCGGTCATGAGACCAAAATGTAAGGCTTGATCAGCTTCGTGTCGACTGTGCAGTGAACAGCAATTAGGTGCCTACCTATAACCTTCACCGTCCTTTATTATGTATACCAAGACCATTCTGGGTTCGATAACCGCAGGGACCAGCCATACTTTAATTTGTAAGTACAAGCTGCTTTGCTATCATATTATTATGGTTGTGCCAAGTTGTGCTGTGTCGTTGTCAGGCTATCATAGCTTAGGACCATTACCAGTGATTCTGTGGTATAGATATTATTATGCGTGCACTTTATTTAGTTCTGTTACGGTCGACTTTGCAACAAACTTGTTAAACGACTGTCAACAAGTTTGTTACAATACTAACTTATATCGTGTGGCCCATCATCAGGGACTCATTGCCTTTATAAAAGATATTCACTTGCTATGGTCTTGAGCGGCGACTTTGAGGTTTTCCCATACCACACAGTGATAGTTAAAAACATAGATTAGATAGGTATCTAACTAGCGCTAAAAATGACCCTACGTTCAATTGTGGACAGGCGGGCGACCCGGCAAAATACATATAGGTATGCGAATCTGATATCGTCAGACCGAAATCGTTCGATGTACATAGTATTTCGTAGATATTTTGCCGGGTTACATCAATGGTTTCACGTTTTTGTATACTTACAACCAATCAACCAAGCTGTCACTTACTATCGCCCAATGAACGTTTACATCGTCACGCATGGCGAATGTAATTTACTCTACAGCATATCTTGCGCTCGTTTCATTGGTAAAGAGTAATGTAGAGACTGGGGCCATTTTTGAGTGTCAATTTTGTAGGGAGAAAGACCTCTATCGTGTTTTATTCGTAGACAGCACCCCAATTCTTACGCAATAATATTTTTGTGCGCCACTTTTCACGAAGAATTAATTGAATCGTGTGATTTTAAAACAACACAAGTCACATGTGTTTTTAAAATAACACTTGCCCATTTTTTTTTTATTAAATTATGTACACTTACCTATTGATTTACATTAGAAAAAAAAATTGTAGTTTATTCATACAGAAATCAATATAATATGCTAAAATATTGCTGTTGTAGATATTAGTATTTGAATAAATCAGTTTTTTCTATTTCCTGCAAAGTTGTAATGAAAGGACATGTGTCGTTTTAAAATCACACGATTCAATTGTCTTCAAACTTCTTCTTCTTCAAACTTTATTAGGTACATCCTTCAAAGTCAAGTAATCCACATGTGGCTCCGAAATCGCGTTACACGTTCGAACGTCAAGAGTTTGTAACATTAGTGTCAGTCAAGTCAATTACCCTATTATTAGGGAGGTACTCTACCTATGTTGGATGTCAGATTTATCATCAAATTGGCTTCGGGAAATGTTATGCGTGGTAAGGTGGGAGAAAGGGTAGGAGGTATAATACCCGGCAAATAATTTGAACAAATGAATTTGACTGCACAATATGAAAAATGCTCTTACTTACGTTCATCCATTTCACCATTTTATCGGGCATTATAGCGACACCTACATAATGATATAAAATGTTAATTTTTTAAGAATCTTAGGTTTTGTGACTTTATTTTCTAAGTTACGTACTTTTGTAAAGTTGTACCTAGTAGCACAATACCTCCACTCGCTAACTGTGAAGGAGAACATTGCGAGGAAACCTGCGTGTCTGAGGTTGCCACGAAATTGCCACGCTTGGTAATTAAGCCCATTCTCTCTCTGAGAGAAGGCCTGTGCCCTGTGGTGGGACGTATAATACAGGGTACATAAAAAAAATTAATATCTCGAGTGTTTGTTATGAAACTCCTCCGAGTTTCTAAGAGTATTTACTAGTTTTAGTAGATAGGTTTTAATCGTTGTGCCCTGAGTGGGTGCATGACACCCACTATTTTGTGAGAAACGTTTTGTGAGACCAACTTTAAATTAATAGTTAATAGTATTTATGTAACATTCGAACAAGTACATATGAATCTAAAACATAAAAGTCTCGTGTCACAGTATTTGTTATCGAACCTCTCCGTAACGGCATAACCGATTTTTACGAATTTTTGCTATGCTAATTAATATGGCAAAGCCACGTTTGCTGAGTCCGCTAGTACAGTTATAAATTATTATGTATTATCTATGAATTCATAGTTTATTACGACAACTCCAAGTAAGTACATTGCGTAGCTAGTTAGTTGTTAATCTGTAGATAAAAACCTATTTAGAGGCTAAAAATTCCACCCATGCCGGGACTTGAACCCGCGACCTCTGACTTACCGTACCAGCATGGGTGGAATTTTTAGCCTCTAAATAGGTTTTGAAAGTTGTCCTCAGCACGGGTTAGTGCAACAAAAAGAATATAATCTGTAGATAATTCATTGTAGTTTCATGAAACGCGGACCTAGTAAATTGTTACGCGACATCCATCAGGCGATTAAGCCATTAAATTGGCCGGTTTCACACTGGACGATAACCATAACGACATGACATCATAGGACTGGTAGTTCGATACATTTACTAAGGCCGTTGTGCGAACGGTGTGTGAACACTAATCCCACGAGGTCCTGTATTTACGGTTACCGATGTGAAAGCAGCCACCCTTGTCCCAATATGTTTGTCAATACTTCCGTATTCTTCTCACGTACCCGTGGAGGCTTCCGGCTGCATCCTATCAAATGTAACGTTTGCACGTACGACCTTCATCCTTCATGTGACTTCTGGGATATTGGGTTATTAGGGCAAAAATTGATTCGATAAACTCCCTAACGTTGCGTACAGGAGCTGGATGCCTTTGCGTTTGGCTTATTGATAAGCCTAGTCATTTTACGTATTTTTCACTGATTATTGTGCCCTGAATCGCCAACTTCATGTTTTCGGTAGGTTTGTGAAGTGTTTTTTTTTCGCAATGGACATTGTCCATCTGTTGCACTCTTTAAATTCCAGCTGAAAGAGCACTGCTATCTCTTTGCTAATATTATATTATTAACATAACATAACATAAACTCACGCCTGTATGCCAGAGGGGTAGCTAGAGACCAGGGACTGCCACTTGCTACGATCCTGACAGATCACTTTCGCTTCCTCAACATTCATTAGTCGTTGCATGCAAGCACGCCGGTTTCGGGTACTTTTTATCTTGCCCTTTGCTAATACATCCCCTATTTGGTCGAAGTATGTTCATATGTATTATATTATTGTATGTAGTTATTCCTCATTTATACATAGTTGTAAGTAGTTTATGTAATGTTATTTTATTTGATTTCTTTTTCTTTATTATAGTATTTAATTTTTATGTGTATGTTTATATTGTTATATTATTACCTTTTTTTATTCTTTTAATTATTTCCCTACCACATTAAAATCATCATCTCATAACTGGTCTTGTTGGCTGGAAGAAATTTCAATAGAAATAAGCTGGCCTATGTACTCGTTCTTATTACTTTGTTTTTATGTGTAAAATATTTCTTTCTTGTGTACAATAAAGTATAATTATCCTAAAAAAGTAAGTTCGCTTTTTTATACATATTTTTGTTTACAAAATAGGTAATATGAGTCTGGGCTGAATATTTAAATTTGGGCTAGTTTCATTAATTTTTAAAGCGTAAAAGAGAACCATAGACTATGAAACCGGAAGTACGTCATCAACTGAGATCCTACGAGCTGTCTGCTGACCTGCTGAGCTGATTTCTAGTGCTACCATGACTCGGTACAAAACTCAACCAAAAAAAGATAAAACACAAAAACAAAAAAAAAATTATTTAAAAACCACTTTACACAAGTTACAAAAGGGTATGATGAGAAAGTTGAAAATAAATTGGTTTATGTTAAGAATAAAACGACAATGTTTACCGGCGACCCCCACACTAGACTATAAGACTCCTAAACTGTGCAAACGTAAATGCACTTTTCTAAAATACGTAATCGATGAGCTTATTGCAAAACCTGAGCCTACCCTCACGACTCGGGAGTTGAAGGCCGTGTCCTGGATTTAAATAACAGAAATTATACTTTTTAGGGTTCCGTACCCAAAGGGGTAAGGGTCCCTATTCTAAGACTCCACTGTCCGTCTGTCTTGTCTGTCTGTCTGGCTTTCCAGGCTGTATCTCATGAACCGTGATAGCTAAACAGTTGAAATTTTCACAGATGATGTATTTCTATTGCCGCAATAACAAAAAATACTAAAAACAGAATAAAATTAATATTTAAGGGGGCACCCATAAAACAAACGTTGTCTAAAGACTATCTAGCGGCCATCTATATGACCTTTACAGCACCGATGTCATTGTCATGTCGTTAAAAAATTTCAATGCTTAACGCTTCTTTTTGGTTTCTATAGATGGCTCTGTTCTCCATGTAACTAATATATCTTGTCTCGATCTTTATCTAATGTTGTATAGATCATTTTACGGAACCCTCCGTGCGCGAGTCCGACTCTCAGTTGGCTAGTTTTTTTATGTAACAAGCCTTCTCTCAGAGAGATAGTATATATAGGCTTAATTACCACGAGTGCCCACCGCGGATTGGCAATTTCGATCGTTGTGATATGTGAACACCCCATACGCTCAGGTTTCCTCATGATGTTTGCCTTCACAGTTAGTGAGTGGTATTGCTACTACAACTTCATTGTACTGTATTTATGAAAATAAATTGTTCTTTCTACCTCGGCCCATTTTGTTACTTGTTCATTATCTCATTTTAATACTTGTTCATCACGCTATGTAAGGCCAATGCCACGTTTCACGACTCTGAAATATAATAACTGGCTGGTTTGTTACTAATTCATTTGTTTGTAAAGTTATTATTAGGGGTTCATACCCAAAGTTCAAGGGACCCTATTTCTAAGACCCCGCTGTCCGTCCGTTCGTCTGTGTGTTCTGAGGTCACCAGGCTGAATCTCATGAACCGTGATGGTTAGACAGTTGAAATTTTCACAGATGATGTATTTCTGTTGCCGCTGTAACAAAAAAATACTAAAAATAGAATAAAATACATATTTCCCATACAGAAAGGCAACAGGTGGACGCTTGATATACTAATAGGTTGTACCCTTTGTGCGTTAGTTCTGAGCATTTTTCCGCTTTTTATATTTATGGTTATACTTCTTTATTATTTTTAAAGCAGAGTCAACAGTCAATTACAGTCTATTAACCTTTTGTCTAAATTTAAACATACCGTTGATAGAAATCGTTAAAATTCAAGTTGTTGTTTGCTTGTCATTTCGTAATGTTGTTACTACAACAAATAATTGTCAAACCCTGTTAATAAATTATTGACTTTGATTGTATTTTTTTTGTGTTTACTGCAGACATAAGCGGAATGAAATGGAATAGGTAGGTACCTACCTATATTTAATTCATAAATTGATTTTGCACAAAAAACGAAAATTCTGATACCTATATTATTTTAGCTAGGTACCTACTTACAAGTCGACAATATTCTGAATTCTAGAACCTAGAATCCAGAATATTGAATATTGAATCTGGGTCAACGGGAAATGCCCTATATATTTTAATAGCAACTTTAATTTTATTTTATTTTATTTTATTTTATTGAGTCTACAAAACAGAATACAGTCGATTGTTATACAAAATAAACTTAGAAATAAACTATTTGTGTTCTGGACTGTAGTCCAAGGTATGTAAACATAGAAGTTTGCCAAAATGGAAGTGGGATATGCAGTACTTAATCTAAAACTTAAGCCTAAATTGAACATAAAGTAGATAATTTAGAACTGAAGCAGCTTTAATTATTTAATTAATGGGTAAAGCGTTGGACGAAGACGGGTTAGATATTATAAAACTAATAATTTTGATGAATTTTGAAGGCCTTGGTTCAAATATGTCAATACCAGGAAATTCGGCGAACAGGTTGTTATATAGACGACACATTCTAGAAATAGGGTTGTAATACGAGGTGTTGTTCTTATACACGCGCAGGTGAAATGGTCTGTATTTACGGGTTCTAAAATAACAATTGATGTTGAGGAGACTAACCAAGAAGGGAGAATCTATCTTAGAATGTAGGATCTTGTGAAGTAGTTTGAGATCAAGAATTTTTCTGCGATTTTCTAAGGAAACAAGGTTAAATTTTCTCAGGCGTTGTTCATAATTTAATAGCGTGCGTCCCATACCATACCGATACGATAATATTTTTAGCATTTTGTTTTGAATACTGTCAATGTTATTGATGTGAACGGCATAAAAGGGGGACCATATTTGGCATCCATATTCAAGCACACTTCTTATAAGAGTCTGGAAGAGATAAATGAGACTCCGAGACTTCTTGAAACCTGTTGTATTCCGAATTAAAAAGCCAAGTAGTTGACGAGATCTCTTGGTTATATGCTCATAATGCTGTCGAAACGAAAGTTCTGAATCAAATAGTACACCGAGGTCCTTAGCGACAGTCTTTCGGTCCAGGGGAACGCCATCCAACGTATAGCTGTATAAAATTTTATTAACGCGTTTTTTTGTAAACGAGATAACAAAGCATTTGCTTACGTTGAGGCTCATTTTGTTAATTGCACACCAGTTCAACAGGTGACGGAGGTCGTTTTGTAGCACTAGACAGTCTTTATCATTCTTTACCTCGGCATAAATCTTTAGATCATCAGCATATAACAAACACTGGCTCGATATCCGATCAACTAAGTCGTTTATGAACATTATAAAAAATAAGGGTCCAAGATGGGAACCTTGTGGAACCCCCGATAATATAGAAACAGGTGAAGAAAGATAGCCCTTAATTGCCACCAGCTGGCTTCTGTTCTGCAGATATGAGTCAACCCAGCGCAATAAGCAGCCGTGTATTCCAAAGGACCTTATCTTACGACCTAAGATGACGTGATTAACTTTATCGAACGCCTTACAGAAATCAGTATAGATCGCGTCAACTTGTCCACCTGAAGCAAAAGAGGAACACAAAAATTGTTTATACTCTAAAAGATTAGTAATTGTGGACCTATTTTTTACGAATCCGTGCTGTTTGTCAGAGAGCTGCGGTTTAACTTGATTAAATATGTGTTTGTAAATAAGTGATTCAAAAAGTTTAGCTGTGCATGAAAGGATACTGATTGGCCTATAATTCTCGCACCTGGACTTATCCCCACTTTTCAGTATAGGTATGATGTGTGCCGTCTTCCATGCATTCGGAAAGGAGCCAGAAGTTAAGGATTTATTGAATATGATGGACAGTGGTTCGCTAAGTTCTTCTCCACACGCCTTGATAAAAAACGGGGGAATACCATCAGGCCCCGCTCCTTTCTTGGCATCGAGTTGTTTTATTTTTGTGATAATTTCATCTCTTCCTATTGCTATATGTGCAAGTGTATTATTACAGGCTATGGTATTAACACAATTGTCAACCGACTCGTCACGGGAGTTTATGTCATTCTTGACTAGTACTGAACCAAAATATCTGGAAAACAACTCGCAGATACCCGTCCCTGCCGAAGACGACTCTTGCCCAAATGTCACAGTTTGAGGAATAGAAGCCTGCCCTTTTTTGCTATTTATGAACCGCCAGAAGCCCTTGATGTTGTTTTCCAGTGAGTCTTCCACGGACTTTACGAAGGTTTGGTAGCATTGGGTTGTAAGTTTCTTGCACCTAGCACGAAGAAGAGAAAAAGTGTCGTAATCTCGGGGATTGCTATACATTCTGAATAATTTATGATATTTATTTTTTTCATCTAGACAATTCCTGAGAGCAGGACTGTACCAGACCGGACAGCTATGAGGATTTGATTTAGTCATTGGAGTATGTGATTTGATGATTTTTCTAATCGTTTCATAAAACACATTTACACATTCATCTATATCTGCAGACGATAGAATGACTGGCCAGTTGGTGTGTAGTATTTCAGCTTTTATTTTATTATAATCCGACTTATAGAAGTTTAGGTGTTTTTTACTTTTGTTGCGCAAGGATTTTTGAATAACTATCTGAGAAGCATCTATGACTACAGCGGGGTGGTGTCTATCAAGGCGAGAAAGAGGGTCTGCACCATAAACCTGTATGGAACTTGATGTAGAAAATATCAGGTCCAGAAATCTATTGTTTGTATTGGGAACATTTTGATACTGTATCAAATTACAAGTTGACATTGTTTCCAGTAAAAGATTTGCTCTAAGGTCTAGGGGGTCACTTGGGACCATAGCGGTTGAGTTAGCAGACTTTGTCCACGTAATGTTTCTTGTGTTGAAGTCGCCAATTACGAAAAATTCTTCACTTGTTCGGGCTCTAAGTATGTTCGCCTGAATATTTTCATAAAAGAGTGACAGATCGTCGGTCGTTAAATGTTGAGGGAGATAACAGACACAGAAATTTGTAGTGGGAGTATTTGGATCGCTACTAACGATGCTTATCCACACATCTTCGACATTGCTATCCCAGGAGGATTGCCGGACTACATTCAGATGTTTTTTTGTGGCGATGAGGACACCACCACCTTCCTTTTTACTAATAGTAGCCTCCTGGCGATCGCGACGGAAAATATTATAACGATCGTCCAACACTTCACCGTCCAGTACACTCGAGTTAAAATTTGTCTCTGTCAAGCAAATAATATCATAATTTGAGGTGGTTACATTTAAAAATAGCTCCGTTAGTTTGGAGCGAATTCTATTAACATTTTGGTAAAAAATGTGCAACATAATGGAATTATTATAGTATTACCGGGTGAAAAATACAGTAAATAGAGAGAGCTATTACTAAGTAATAAAGGGCAAGTATAACTATTCCAACTTCTTTAGAACATCCAAATTCTTCACATGGATGTGACCCATGTCGTCGGCCCTGCGCAGGTAAACCTGTCCATGTCGCACCCAAACGTATTTGTAATTCTTAGCTTTCTTGAAATCGCGAGCTGCGGCATGAATTTGTTTGGTTTCCGGGGAGAGATGTTCCTTCAAATAAACGCGAGTTGCTGTTGCTTCATTAAGTCCAAGGTGGGTGCTATTTAGCATGTTATTAGGGTTAGACTTATTGAAACGATAAGCTGCCGAAAGTACGGTATCCCGAAGACGAGATGATGTGAGCGTCACGAGTATGTTTCTGGGGTGAGGCGAGGCAGCATTAGCCCTTGCCACACGTCGACAGGCTCTAATATCGTTATCTGGCATAGCTGTATCAATTGATTGGCATAGCTCTTTGAACATCTTAAGTACATTCTCATTACGATGTTCGGGGACGGCTTGGATCTCTATATTGAGGTCACGGGAAATTTTTTCCATAGTAGCAAGACGGCCACTTAAACGATGAATCTCAGTCTGCAGCTCTGCCTTATCAGCCTCAAGGTCCTTAATTTTTCTTTCATTTTCCAAAATTTTATTCTTGGAGTCTTTTTGGTCAGCGGACAGAAAATCAGTAGTAGCCGTAAAGTCATCTTTAATCTCCTGAATAGCCACTCCAATTTCTTTAGAAATCATAGACTTTAATTCAGATCTTAATGTCTCGCGCAAGTTGACCATAAATGATGAGGAAGGTGAGAGCTTGCTGTCTAATAGTTCGCTGATTTGATCAAGAGAAAGCGGGCCAGTCCCTGGCGTAGGCGGAGAGTCGGTATTTGAACGCTGGCGTTTTTTTCTAGCGGCGTGCGTAGGTGTGTGGGTGGAAAGCTGCGCCGGGGAGGAACGGGTTTGACTAGTAGTTGGAGCATTAGTTACTGGTGGCGAGCGTTGGACTTGGGGCATTATGAAGCTTAGTCTCAGACCGCCCAGTAGGATGAACGCTAAATATTAAAAACAGCGAAACAAAAGCGTCAGAAACCAGTACTATGTAAGATTGTAAACCGAAGCTTGTGATAGTCCGTGCGCGTAGTAAGTTCGTAGCGCGTAGCTCGTAGCTCGTTCTTGCTCGTAGCTCATCGATGTTGTGCAGCGTGTATGAATGGCCGTAGCGTGCGCAGATAGCGGAGCGAAGTTTTGCACTCGTCCTACTAGTCACAATGGCTAGACGGTGGAGATGGCCGGCCGGCATTCAGTTGAATGCGGGATCGAATCACGGTGGGGGAGCCGGCCAATCAGCTTACATTAATTTTTATTAAACAACACACAAATCTATCCGTTTCACTCTTGTACAACCCACTGGGAGGGGCCAGTCCATAAGACGCACACAAGAGGAACAAGGAATTGAAATATCGTAAGTTAGCCAATCACAAATTAAGTTAAGTGAATTTTCGAAAACAGTTCAACTTGAATTCACTGCACGTCCACACTGTTCCGCGTCCACTCGCACGATGTAAAGGTAAAGGTACAAGTACTATTGGTAATTTAGTTTTTCTTTTCCTTCTTAAACTTGCGCCTATATCCCAAAGGTGTAGGTGGAGGCCAGGGATTGCCACTTCCCATGATCCTGACAGATCACTTTCGCTTCCCTGATTCACTGATTTCTTACGAAATTTAATGATTTAGTAACTAATTAAAAGTTTTGTTAGATTATAATTGAATGTCACTTTTTGTACTTCTAATTGTATGAAAATAAAAATATAACTTTGTCGTGTTTGTCTTTAAGTCTATGTTTTGTGTATTATTTCTTACTTACAAGTCAACAATATTCTGAATTCTAGGACCTAGAATCCTACAATTCCGAATTCTAGAATCTAGGTTAACGGGAAATGCCCCATAGATTTTTACAACAACTTTAATTGTACTTAAATAAAAAATATAGCTTTGTAAACACTTTGTTTTTATAGTGAATAAAATTTTTTGAATTTGGCTTTGACTATGTCTTGTTTTTGTTTAATTCGGTTTTTTTTTATGTAAAAGTAAGTATTATTTCCTTTTGATGCGCCAACCTCAAAAAGTTACTTGTAGAGTCGAAAATTGACAGATAGACCTTAAAAAATATGAAAGCTGAACTTAACAGCCCATAACGCACGCCTCGCCTACCCGACTGAAATCCTTCAGTTTCAACCCAAACGGTAGGGTGAGGTAAAGTGTACAATTTATGCCCACATTGCGTGCGGACCGCCTATTTCAGCTGTGAAAACATCTGTCATAGCCGGTAACGGGCAGGTCACTGGGTTAACTACTCAATTGTCGAGGACGTTTGACATTTACCAAGGTACCTGCCTGTGTATTTATAAATAGGTGCAAAGTGGCTTTTTAATTTTGTTTGGTGGGAATGGCAATCCTCCTTTCCGTAACTACAAAGGTCAGTTTTCATACAGGTAAATTAAGTCACTATAGTCCTGTGATAGGCAAATAGCAGCATCACGCCACATGCCTTCACGTATATAGTAGATCAAGATAGACAACTCCTCCCAAGGCACGTAGGATTATTATATACAAGCTAGTGTGAGACTAGAATAAGTTAGTCAAGAGACTGGAGTCTGTGAACCGACGTAACTATGTACTAATTAAAATGTGATCAACCGTTCCTGTTGTTTCTCTGCTGCGCCGCCGTCCTGCAACCACTCCCCCCCCACTGGGCATACTTCAGTCCGACTGACAAGAAGAAGACTGTTTTTTTTTTTTTTTGGAAGACCGAGTATGGAAAACTAGAAATCGCAAATTCCCGATGGGTGCACTTGATGGTTAAGCCCAAAATTTCTCTTTGAGAGCAGGCCTGTATCGTGACGTTTCATAAGCAGCCTATATACGTCCCACTGTAGGGCACAGGCCTTCTCTCAGAGAGAGAGTATGGGCTTAATCACCATGCGTGCCCACCGCGGATAGGCGATTTAAAGCGTTGAGCCAAAGCCAAATAACGCCATTTAATGCCACATTATACAGAAAAAATAAATAAGTACAGAAAATAAAAAGCGAAACTACAAAGTGAGAAAAACAAAGGGTAACGGTACAGTAGGCTAAGGGTACAGTATTATGATTACCTCCAATCTAAACCATATCAGCAAGACCCTCTGCTGAGGTCGTCTCAATAAATCATTAAATTATTATCCCGACAAGATCTACCAACAAGTTATCTGAGGCAATCAGGCGTCCTATAGAAACAGATCTGACTTGTCCGTCGAATTCTGGACTGTTAGGTATGTAAGTGGGAGCGACGAGACAAGTGAAAGATACGACTGTTCATAGCACACTGACATTTATTGAGAACCCCGCGATAGCCGACACACTATTCCCTCCCCCAATAATTACTACTAAATATTACATCACTAGAAAAACTTCTTATAGTCTACTCTTGGAATAACTCTAAGTTTCATAGAGGTTTGATCTGAGCCGCCGCGAGTCCCAGCAACTTCAGTGGGGACGGCCGAAGTGGTGAGCGGCTCGGCCGGCGCCGCCAGTTGTGATGAGGCGGCTGATGGCGGGCCCAGTGGCCTGGACTCCGGCTGTTGCTCGATGTCGGATTGGACTACGCTCTCCACTTGGCGAGCATTCTCTATATCTACCTCTCCTTCCCCTCCGGACGAAAAACTTATATCACTACAAACTGAGAAATGGCGGCAATCAGGTATTTCCTTTCCATAGGATATAATTTGATTCTTGTGTCTTTTTATTTCCTGGCCGCTCATGACATCCTTAACCAAATACACAACTTTGCCTAGGTTTTTTGCTATCACTCCTTCTTTCCAATCAAACTTTTTTTTATTTATGTATCGTTTGTACAATATTGTTTCCCCAGGGGCAAAATTTCTTGTTATTCGCCTATGACTGCTACTCTGTGTAGACTGGTTGTCGAAAACAGTGTCAGTCAGTTGGGTGGTCGCGGGCGATGACGGTGGCGGCGGTATCAACAAGTCTAACCGAGACCGAAGCTGTTTACCAAATACGAGGGAAGCAGGTGACTTTCCGGTAGTTGTGTGAACAGAATTTCGATAATCAAACAAGTGGTTCTCTGCCTTTTTGCAGAAACATTTTTGGCCGATTTTCATTTGGCAACTAACGTTTCGAAGAATATTATTTTGCGGAATAATCATTTGCCAACTTTTCTTATTATTTTTTTTTATTTCCCAACCTCGCAGTTGCCAACTGTTTGTTTGGTTTGCTTTTTATAATGACATTTTTTCAAAATGCCAACTTTTAAGTAGCGTATGTTTTACTTAGCGTAATATTCATTCAGTTGTTTATTGTATACCAAATGTTGCATTAAGTTTCGTTAAGTAACTTATGTGGGTAAGCGCCACATAACCTAAAGGTTAGGAAAACCTAGTAAAATGGATAGAATTTTCCTAGCACTCGCCGGCCGCTGCCGCGGCACGCTCGCTTCGCTCGCTCGGCTCGTGCGTGTGTTGGTCACAGTTCTAACCTAACCTAACCTATAGGTTTGCAAAAAAAAAAAATTAACCTAAAGGTTAGGAAAACCTAAGGGAACTGTTTCACAGACGAAACGTTATTCATCTAATAGTTGTTTGGCCTAGTAAATGATTTGAAAAATAATAAATACCCAAAACGTTTTGTTTCATTATAATAATCAGCTTAACAACAATCCTACCAAATGAAACGTTGCCATACAAAAATTTGTAAATCGTTTGTTGTCAAAGTGAAAAATAGGTGAAATGTTGGTTGGCAAGTGATAATCAGCGTAACAATTTTCTGCGAAAAGGCAGGATCCCCAAACAAGTATTTTAAGAGTTTAATGTTCATGTCCTCTGCATTTCGACCTAGCAAAATAGCACTCTTTATTCCCTTTTTGACAATCTTCACGTAGCTCTCCGCTTGACCATTACTGGCAGGGTGATATACCGGGCTTGTGATGTGCGATATGCCATTTAATAAACAGAATTGTTTAAATTGCTCAGAAGTAATCGAAGTGCCATTATCGCTCACAATTGTTTTTGGTATACCGAATCTTGACATAAATTCACATAGTCTCGCAATCAAGGCAGCAGAAGAAATATTGTTTTTCATGTTTATACCCTCTACCCATTTTGTATGCGCGTCTACTATCACCAAGTACGACTGATTATTGACTGGCCCTAGGAAATCTATGTGTATTCTTTCGAACGGCTCTCCAGGGTATTCCCAAGGCACGGGTGGCGCTCGTGGCGGCGATGGCCGCAGACTAGCACATACCGAGCATCCTCTAACCATCTCCTCGATGGCCGCGTCCACTCCTGGGAACCAAAATTTAGAGCGCGCCTCCGCCTTTGACTTCACAATACCAAAATGTGAATTATGTAATTCGGCCATAACACGCGGCCGAACCTTCTCAGGAATTACTACTTTGTGGCCGCGCAATAAGCAACCATTTTCAAATGATAATTGCTGTCGGCATTGAAAATATGGTTTTAATGTCGCTTCGTCCACCTTTCGTGGCCATCCCGAGATTACAAAATGAATCACCTTCGAAAGGACTTGGTCATTGTTTGTTTCATTTCGTAACTCTTGGTGAGTCACCGGTAAGGAGCCTTCTATTACAAAGTTAACATATGCCGCGGTTTCCTCCTTTCTACTGGCGGCGGCGGCGATCCCCCGCGCCCCTCCCCCAACCGGTTCAGGCAATGTTGCGCGTGATAAGAAATCGGCGCTATTATCAGCGCTGCGAACGTATTCAATTACGTAATTATACGCTGACAGGAATAACGCGTATCTTTGTAATCTGTTAGCCGACACTTCGGGTATCCCGTGATGAGGGCCGAATATCGACACTAGCGGTTTGTGGTCAGTTCGCAGTACAAATGGTACGGACCTTGCATAAAGATATTGGTGATAACGTCGCACTCCGAATACTATGGCGGTTGCCTCCTTTTGTATCTGAGAATATTTTTTCTCTGCCGAGTTCAGGGTTCTAGACGCAAAAGAAATGGGACGTTCTAAGCCGTCTGACCCTATCTGTGATAAAATTGCACCTAGACCACTCGGCGAGGCATCTACCGTCAAAATTATCTTCGCGTTTGTGTCGAAATGGGCCAGAACCCTTTCTGAAGCAAGAAGTTGCTTGATTTCGCAAAATGCTTTATCGTGTTCCGCCGACCAAGACCATTTAGCCCCCTTTTTTAGCAAATCATACAAGGGAGATAAGAGCATTGAAGCTCCCGGTACAAAGTTCCGGTAATAATTAACCAGCCCTAAGAAAGATTGGAGCTGATTAATATTCGTAGGTATCGGTGCCTCAACTATTGCCTTCACCTTATCGGCTGACTTTCTAATTCCATGGCGGTCAATAACATAGCCAAGATAAGTGATCTCATCCTTAAAAAATTCGCACTTTTCTTTCCGCAATGTTAAGCCTGCTTCTGTAAATCTATGCAACACTTCTTTTAGACGAGCCATATGCTCACCCCTGTTCTTGCCTGTTATCAGCACGTCGTCAAGAAAACATAACACCCCTTCAATATTATTTAATAGGCTTTCCATCGCCTTTTGGAAAATGGCCGGTGCTGAAGACAATCCAAAAACTAAACGTTTGAATTTAAATAGCCCTTTATTTGTATTAATGCATGTAAAGTTTTTATCGTCTTCCAACTGTAACTGGTTATACGCCGAAGACATATCTAGCTTTGTGAACTGAACGCCCCCGTGTAAGCGCGTAAATAGCTCTTGGACGGTTGGTAGCGGGTATTTGTCCACTAAAAGCTGTTTATTCAAGGTTTGCGAATAATCGGCGCACAACCTAACAGAACCGTCTTGTTTCAACACCGGCACAATCGGAGATGCATACTCGGAGGTGTTTACTTGCTCAATGACCCCTGTTTGTACTAACCTATCGATTTCCTTATCGATCCTATCTTTTAATGCGAACGCGACCGGCCTTGCTTTTATATAAACCGGCTTAGCATCGTCTTTTAGATGCAGCTTTGTTTTATATTTATTGAAACAGCCTAGGCGCTCCGAAAAAGTATTAGCATACTGTTCTAAAAGCAACCGCAATTCGGCTTGGTCTGTTTGTTGTTGTTGACAAAATAAAATAGGGGTTAATTCTAATTTGAATTTTGAAATAAAATCCCTACCAAGCAATGGCGGCCCTCCGCCTTCGATGACGTAAACATCGAGCAAAATCGTTTGACTAAGATAAGTGACGGGTAATTTAGCTACTCCTAAACTTTTTATACTGCCCCCGTTGTAACTTATCAATTTCTTTGTACTTTGCGATAACGGAACATCGTGAAAACATGTTTTATAAGTTTCGTCCGATATTGCAGTTACAGTGGAACCGCTGTCAACCTCAAATTTTAATTGTATGCCTCTAATATAAACAGTTTCGGTCATCGGAGCTCCATTACTGGATCGAATGTTAAATAGAAGATGCTCACCGTCATCGCCCGCGCCCACTTCGTCGGTTTCCACGAAGTTTACGCGTTTGCTACACATTCTTTGAAGGTGGCCTTTTTGATTACACTTCTTGCACTTAAACCTTGCAAAACGACACTGTGAACCATCGTGGTTCCGTCGACCGCAAACGTTGCACTTTTTGTCTTCTGTAGCTCCATTCATGTTGGGTTTCGATCCAATTCTGAACAAAGGATCGCTGCTGCTTCCGGCCGCCATGCCCACCGCCGCTGCGCGCGCACAACGCACAGTCTCCGCCAGGTCTATCGCCTTTGCCAGCGATAGCTCTTTGATTTCCATTGCGAAGAGTTTTTCTCTTTCCGGCCCAGCTGCCATTCCCATCACGAATTTGTCCAACAGCATCTCTTCCAACCTCCCGAAGTTGCAATGGGCTGCCAGCCCACGTAAACGCGCCGCCCACTGCGAGTGAGTCTCGCCTGCCCGCTGAGTTGCCACGTAGAAATGATGCCGTTCAGCGAAGCCGCAGCGCTTTGGTGTAAAATGCACGTCCAACACAGCTATAAGCTGCTGAAATCCGATCTTGTCTAGGCTCTCCGGGATCACTAGGTTGCCGGCTAGTTGGTACGTCTCCTCACTGAATGCGCTCAACAGGATCGCACGTCTCTTCAGTCCCGTCTTGTCCGTTTCAGCATTCAGGTCATTTGCGATGAACCATTGCTGAAGTCGACTTTTGTACGTCCCCCAGTCTTGTACATTATGGCAGAAACTGGCAATTGTCCCCAGAAATGGAGTTGTCCCACTCATTATACTGAATTATTTTTTCTGCACGCGTTGTCGGTAGATCCGAAAGTCGCCACTGTTAGGTATGTAAGTGGGAGCGACGAGACAAGTGAAAGATACGACTGTTCATAGCACACTGACATTTATTGAGAACCCCGCGATAGCCGACACACTATGGACTCTTGCCGTTCCCAATTCGGTTTCACTCGCGAATCACTGGCGTTGTTGCTGTCTTTTTTTTTCTTGTGATTTAAAGCAAGATGACAAATGTTACATCTTGTAATGTTTTTCACCTCCGTGTAGATACGTTATTATTATTATTATTATTATTATTATTATTATTATTATTAATACGTTTATTGCACGTAAGTAAAAAATACAATGGCAATGTGGCGGACTTAATGATAATGTTCTTAAACTTTATAGGATCGGATGGAATAGGATCTGTTTTTTGTTATTTCTACGTGAAAGACGTAGGTATCAAAAGAAACGAATTAAAAAAGTAGTAGCGAAAATGATGTGTCAACGCACAGATTTTTTTTCTAATCTTATCAAGTTGCGTAGGGTTCCGCAGAAGGTTTTTTTTTTATTACTCGTTAACTTGTAAAGCTTATATAGCCGTGATAGTTTTTCTTTTAAGTTCTCATACAATGAACTATCGCCCGGAAAATTTTCACGTTTCTACAATCAATGGTTTCAAGCCCTAAAAAAGCTCGCGCCCTTCGTGTATGGGACCCTAAAAATGGATTTATAAAGATTTGAATCAGGGTTTCTGCCGCGTTCGAATTATGAACGCAACTCGGTTTCCGGTCCACGGCGCAATATGGAGCGTGTGCTCGACCGGAAGGGACCGCTCGGCAAACGCCCCAGTATTGTTGGGTTGTTTATTTTTGCGAGCCGAATTTCACTTCACGGGTTGGTGATGATAATAATTATACCCAATGACCTAAGAGTTTGATTAATTTCTGTCAGAATGTCGGGAATTTTAAGTTGTTTATTTTCGCGGCTATTTGTAGCTTATATTTTAGAACGTAAATTTAATAAGAGAAAAGGCCAATGAGTCCGGTACGGTACGATCCAGTCCGTGGTTTATTATGGTTCTGATTAATAAAATTATTGACTATAAAAAACGTTAACAAAACAAAAATATATGTTTCCGCCCGGGATCGAACCGGGGGCCTTCTGCGTGTTAGGCAGATGTGATAACCGCTACACCACGGAAACGCTGGTTATTACTGCGAACTTTTAAATTAACTGCTACAATGAGTTAATAATTTAAATATTTTTATAGTACATATGGTGCTACATTACCGCACTAGTGCGATAATGAGCACTTTACGTACCTATGTCGAAACTTCAAAGGGCCATATGTACTATAAAACGTTGTACGATACACGTGCGAATAGGTAATTCGTAACTCGTGTCGATATAAAACACTCCCTTCGGTCGTGTTTTAATGTATCGCCACTCGTTGCGAATTTCCTACTTTTCGCACTAGTATCGTAATGTACTATTGTGGAGGCATATCCTGATAGAAAAAAAATATTATGTTTTCTAAGCGCAAAACGTTGTAGTCGTTACTAGGGGAAGTAAGAGAAAATCGATGTTTTGTGATGATGAAAATCACATTCAAGAGAATTTGCACACCTGTATAATTTTGATTTTTAGATAGGTGGCTATTCTTATTTTCTTTCTTTATTAACCCGTACTACATTGTGTGAAAAAAGTCGATGTAATTATTATAAAATATAACAGTTTTTGTAGGCAACCTTATCTTTCCTCGTATCTCTAAAAAAAGAAATACCAAAATGCTCCGCACGATAAATCGGCAACAGTAAAGTTAACGACCACACACGAAAAAACTTTCTGAGGACTCTTTGGTCGTGAACTAAAACAACGAAACCAATATTTTCACTAAGCGACAATAATAAATAACCAAGACAAAAGTTATTGTAGGAACAAAAAACCCGTCTGCTATGAAGATATAAAAAAAGCCGAAATTATTAAAAGGCTGGCTTGCGCTAACGCTATCTGACAGGATCATCTTTCTGTCTGTTACATAAGCAGCCTATATACGTCCCACTGTAGGGCACAGGCCTTCTCTCACGGAGAGAGTTTGGGCTTAATCACCACGCGTGCCCACCGCAGATTGGCGATTTCAAGCGCTGAGGTATGTGAATAGCTCAGACACTCAGGTTTCCTCACGATGTTTTCCTTCACCGTTAGCGAGTGGTATTGCTACTATAACTATGTACAAAACTTAGAAAACCAAGTCATAGGTACACGCCCGCACTGGGGATCGAACCTGGGTCTCTCGCTTCCGAGTCCGATGTTCTACCCACTAGGCTACCACCGCGATCTGTCTGTTAATCCATTGCCAATTTAAGCTATATCCAATGAAAAAGTCCAAAAACGTCTTGCACCATGACATTTGCAGAGCTATCCATAGACAAATTTTGTATAACTGACAAGCCTGTTATTAAGGCATTTATCTGTTTATCCCTGGATAAGTAAGTTAGTTTGTTCGGCCTACTGAGGTTTAAAACTCAACGGACTCATACAATTTTTCAGCAGACTGATTTTTTTTTGTCCAAATGATTTGCCATTTGGTTTTTCTCGGAACGTTAGCCAGTGACACTCGGCTCGCTTTATTAATATTTTTTACTCCCCATTTGTCAAAATCGATGAAGCAGTTTGACCTCCATGCGGCCACAAAGACATATAACATGCATACGCGTGAAAAAACATCACCCGCCGTAGTTTTCCCAATCAGGTAAAATGAAAGGCGAGTAGTAATACTTGTCTCTAAACCGAAACTCTACTTCTTAACTGCAATTTAGTGAAAGTTTAATGACAAGCCTAATTACCTATGAAGAGAAATAAATGAAGGCAGACCCTGGTCTGAAGAAGAAGAATAAAGAAGAAAAACATTTATTTAACGCCACATAGACACACATAATTATGCAGGAAAAGTAAATACAGAAAATGAGGCAGAGATATAGGACAAAAGCAGAAGAAATGTGAAGCTAATAGTGAGAAAAAACAAAGGGTCAGGGTACAGTGGATGTACTCTGTATGTATCCTCTGCCTCTGCCTCGGTCTCTGCCTACCTCGGCGAGTTACGGCGTGCGTTAATGTTAGGTTAAGTTAGGTTAGGTTAAATATAAATAGCTACCTCATAAATGCGCAATTCTTGTAAGTATGTCATATACAACAACTTCTGAATTTTGTCAATTTAAAATTCCAATTAGGTATGTGCTTAACGGCTTTTTTTAATTTTGTTAATATAAATATTTTAATAAAGATTTTACTATAGGTCAATTAAGGGCTTACATTATAGTAACATAACTTAACTTATTGCTATTAGCAATAAGACCGCCAATCGTACAGTATATTTATAAATATTTTATGTTTGTGTTTTTCCTGGTAAAATAAAGAATATTCTTATCTTATCTTATATTAACTAAGGCCGACTTACTCCACTTCTTAAAGTTCACTTAATTTGCACTTAAATCGACTTTTCTATGTAGTTCTAGGATATTTATATTTATATAAATTCTGTGAATTAAGGACTTGAAAAGACTAAGTTTGGAGTTTTTTCGTCCATTTTTTCTCCAAAATGATCTAGATTTTGAAATAGACACCTAGTTTGACTTGTAACGTTCATTAAGTCGCAGTTTCTGTGCTACTTTGAATAAAAAAATTGATTTGATTTGAAGTTTTAGTTAAATGCTGTTTAACCCACATTTAAGAATGTGGTGCATGTCGGCCTAAGAAACATATTGTGACATTCTAGTATTGTGAATGTAAACTCTTATATTTCCTAAAAATAATATAAATTGTTTCGACAAAGCAAATGCACGTTTTACAGCTTACCCTGTACTTGTGCAGCTTGGCCCAAGATTTTGACTACCGCCAAAATGGGTGAGTGGTTTACCAAAAAGGGACCTGGAGGGATTGGAAACCGTTATTTTTTTTATTTGAATTTTTTAATCTGTGGTATTTTAGCTTTGTTTTGGTCTAACCAGAATATTTTTAGGTGCCCTAGTTATTTTTTTGTGAGCCGAGGCAGTTTTGGAAAAAATACACCTTACACACAGCGTACACTAGATTTTGTGATCGAAACTTGTTTATACACGAAACTTCAAATGCGATTTTCTCGAAATCAATTATTTTCCCTTGAGGTCCCTTTTTGGTTAACCACTCACATATGGGGTATCAAAATGCAAAGTTTGGAAGTTATGAACGTTTTGAACAATTACATGAGTGGATACCTCTGTTACTAACGCTTTCTTTTAATTTTCATTGAACTAACCTACTTAAAAAAACACTGGTCTCTGCCTACCACTTTATGCAAAAATTTTAAAAAATAAATAAAAAGAAGAATATAATAAATTATGTTTTGTACGAATATTCTTATAATATCTTATCTAATGATTTTTTCCATTGGTGGCTAAAGTCAGCACCGGGTCATCCTTAAGCAAATAGGACCTCGTGTCAGATTATACTGGTATTACAAGTCGCCTACGGCTCGGCTCAATGTAGGTACTAGGCGCTCATAATTTAATAGGCAAAACCCTTTGAAACGGGATACCCTATGAGGCACACCCGTGAAAACAAACTGGGATACGGCGCCTAATTCGCTTAGGGAAGGTATATTTTGACGTGATTTTGCCCAAGAAACCTTTGAACTTGTCAACAACTCTCAAGCTTCAGCCTCACTATCGATTTGGATACGAATGAAAGAGAAGAAACACTGAAAATGACTGAAATTAAGTGCCACTGAAATTAACAATTGAAAACTGTTTGAACTGGCAAAAGCTGTAAAGATACTTACTAGTTGTAATACTATTTTACGGATATTGTGAATGTTACGTATGTACACTAGGTTATGTTCCTAACAAAGAAAATAAAAATCTTGTTCAATTGGCTGTTATCAGACTTGTCAGTAGCTATCTTAGCTCTTGAGGCGCTTATAACAATATGTAACTTTCAATATTCAAGCAAAGGTTTTGATGTTCCTGCCCGCATGAGTCGCTGACATTACGAAGCGGAGCAATTAACGAGGTTGGCGAGGGTCTGGGGAGATCGGCGTGAGGATGGAGAGGCTTGTGCCCAAGAGTGGGCGTCTTTCATAGGCTGTATAGATAGATAGATTGTGAAGTTTCTAAATACCTAATCTACATAGTCTATGCACTTACAGTAAATATTATAGAACAGTTACGTCCTATGCACGTTGCAATGGGCCTAACTCTGAAATAATCTGTAAATCCTTACTAATATTATAAACGCGAAAGTTTGTATGTATGTTTGGACGTTTGTTACTTTTTCATGCAAAAACGGCTAAACGGATCCGGATAAAATTTTGCACAGAGATAGATTATAGCCTGGATTAGCAAATAGGCTATTTTTTATCCCGGAAAAATACCCATTAATATTTCCACGCGAACGAAGTCGCGGGCAACAACTAGTACTTCATAATTAGAAACTGCAATACAAGTGCTAAAAAGCCTGTTTCCGTGTCTGCTCGTCGGTCGCCCGTCTTGTTTTTTAGAGTCTAACATTAAAAGTATTTGAGGTTTATTTTAGTTTGTATCGTTGCGTCCACACGGCCCGTCGTTATTGGGATCGTCTTAATTTTTGGCGCTGAAAAGTGAGAGTTTGTACGGAAAGTGACGACTTTTGACATTTAATGATATTAATATTAATGAAGATTTAATATTACTGAAACTTTTTGACAAATCAACAGCCTCGCCAGTCGGGCTCCACCTACCACGTCGGCAACATCGAAAACGAAAATAATATAATTATACACAGGCTTTTAGGCGGCCGTCCCCTCTACTAATGCTATTACTAGCAGTGGGAAATGGGCCTAACAACTCCTGGCACTGTGCAGTTTTATTAAATCTTTGCGCAAAATAAGCTCAGACAGAACAACGGGTTGAGTCAAAATTGACTCTAGTTTCACTCATATTTTTTGTTTCGTGGAGACGGCCAGACGGACTTAGGGCCGGTTTCTGAATTGAGAATTTCACTAAGTTAATACTTAGGCAACATGCTTGTTACTGACGGGTGGACTGTATGGAAAACTTGTAAAGAAACTAATTAAAGAGCTAATATAAGATTTAATGAGAAAATGTAGGGGAGAAAATGGTTTGAGACAATGAGACAATGACATTGACAAAATATGACAGAAAATATGATATGAAGCAAAAAGATCCGCAACATGCTCCCATTTTTTTCAAAGGCATACATCTGTTTACAGTACCTAATTAACACAACAACCCCAACAATATCATAAAGATAAACTGCAAACATAGTCGGTTACCTACCTGAATATTAGTAACTTTCGGTTGCAACAAATAAATTAAAACAAAACAAAAATCTCAAACGAAAAACTATAAACCATAACAAAATAACTATTTACAACTAAATTAAAAATATTAACTTTCTGACAGGTCGGCGCAGCGTTCCTCCTGCTGTTTTTACGTCCACCACCCTCACTACACCGTCTCGGCCAGGGAACGTCGCCTCGATCCGACCTCGTGGCCACACACCTCTAGGCAGTTGGTCGTCCGCGACCAATACCACATCGCCGACATTCACGCTACGGTTCTTGCCACCTGGCTGTCGCGATTGTAAAACTGGCAATATTTCACGTACCCAGCGTGACCAAAAATGGTCGGCCAGCCGTAGTGCCTTCTTCCAATCTAGTCGGCCTGCCAGGGCGGTGTCGCTGAGGGGTGCTGGGAGAGCTTGTTCTGTTGGACCCCCTATTAAAAAATGGAACGGCGTGAGGGATCCCTCGGTGACATCCGGATCGACGGACACGTGGCTCAGTGGTCGGGAGTTCACAATGGCTTCCGCCTCTGCAAGTAGCGTAGCAAGCACTTCTTCTTTCGGTGATCTCTCTTTTAACGTTGCCTTCAGGGCCACTTTTACCGTCCTTACTAATCTTTCCCAACATCCTCCAAAAGACGGGGCTCTCGCTGGTATGAACTTCCAATGGATGCCTTTGTGTGCGACAAATTCCTCTACCGCTTCAGAGTGAAATGCCTTGAGCGCCCGATTGGCTCCCACGAATGCTGTTCCATTGTCCGATATAATGGTGGCCGGGGTGCCTCTTCGAGCGACAAAGCGGCGAATCGCCATGATGGCTGCGTCCGTAGTTAGACTATGCACCAACTCTAAGTGGACAGCTCTTGTCGTTAGGCAAGTAAACAGTGCCACGTAACGCTTCTCGTGCCTTCGACCTACCGTTATGGTCATTGGCCCAAAGTAGTCCAGACCAGTATTAGTGAAAGCCCGGCGGTGATGATCCAGTCGTTCAAGCGGAAGGTCCCCCATAACAGGTTTCGTTGGTAATGCCTTAAGGATTCTACAGATAGGACAACTCCTCACCACGCTTCGAACGGTGTTTCTTAGCCTTAAAAGCCAGAACCTTTGGCGCAGGTCGTTTATGACGTATTCATTATTGGCGTGGCCAGCCTTCTGGTGGTAGTGCAGCACCAGTAGGCGTATCGCTGGGTGGCTGCCATCTAAAATTACTGGTGACTTTACATCCTCTTCGACACCTTCGACAGCCTTAATCCTTCCTGTCAGCCGCAAAAGGTTGTCTTTTCCCACCGTGACTGACAGGTTCTTCAGACGGCTATTTACTGGGATAGGCTCATCTTGTAGCAATCTCTTGAATTCTGGGGTGAAGCAATCTAACTGAGTTTTTTGTAATATGTGCTGCTCAGCTACTCCAATCAAATCTGCCGACAGTGGTGCGAGGGTGGTGGTCGCAAGCGTTTTGGGATTCTTCTTAACGTGGTTTAATTTACAATTTCTAAAACGGGCCAAAATTTCACCGAACTTCGCTGCAGCTTGGTGAACGCGGGCTGTAGCACGAACTACTCTAAGCCAGTTACTAAAATAACTTAAATCTGCCGTTACTGGCGTAGGTAGAGGTGAAACGATGATAGTCGCCTGGAGAAGCCCCACCAGCTCCCCCCTTGTTTTTAGGTCTTCCCGAACTGGTGTGACCTCCTTTTCCTCAGGCCAATATTTTGCGTCCTGCAAAAGAAACGATGGCCCATTGAACCACCTACTATTTGCTTCTAAAACGATGGGCCGCGACCTAGTAGCGTCATCCGCAACGTTCAAGTGCGTTGGTACCCATCGCCAATCGCGCACGTTAGATACCTCTGTGATTTCTCCAACTCGATGGGCAACAAATGGCTTGAACATGCGTCCGTCACTACGTAACCATCCAAGAACAGTCAGTGAATCGGTCCAGAAGAACGTTTGCGATGGTTTTTTTCGATGAGCGTCTGATATAGTCGTGGCAAGACGAGAAGCTATTAACGCGCCTTGGAGCTCCAATCGTGGAATGGATATTGGCCTCAATGGTGCCACTCTGGCTTTGCTTGAAATGAGAACCAACTGCACCTCATTATCATTATATACTAGGCGCCAGTAAGCTACGCACGCGTAAGCATGTTCACTAGCGTCTGCAAAAACATGGAGTTCTCTGCGCAGGGGCTCTTCCCCTTTTGTCTGTGCATACCAGCGTGGCACACTTAGAGAGCTGACGTTCGAAAGTTCGCGGTACCATTCATGCCACTTTGCAACTTCTGATGGTGGAAGGACGTCGTCCCAACCAACATTGGATCTCCAAGCTTGTTGAAACAAAATTCGACCCTTTACAACGATAGGTGCAAGCATACCCAGCGGATCATAAACGCGCATCAAATGTGAGAGCACCTTACGCTTGGTCAGTGGCGCTTCGCAGTCAGCCCCCTTTCTGAACCCCAAGCTGTCCGCGGCGGGATTCCACGCAACGCCTAAAACTCCAATACCGTTAGGTGGGTTCCCTAGGTCGATGTGTAACATTTGTACCGCTCGTAGTTCAGTGGGGACCGATGCTAACGCATCCGGCTCATTTGAAAGCCAACCTCTCATCTCAAAACACGCGGCGCCGTGTACCGTAACTACATCAGCCGCTAACTGGGCTGCTTCGGAAATATTATCAAGTGAATCTAGATAGTCGTCCATATAATGACTATTCAAAATTGCTTCTGCCGCCCTGGGATAAAGAGGCTCGTACTCCCTAACATTTTTGTTTTTTATGAACTGTGCAATAAACGGACTACAGGATGCTCCAAATAAAACTGCAGTCATCCTGTATTCCTTAATGGGATGTACGTCGATACCCTTAGATAGCTGTGGATCCCTCCAAAGGTACCGCAAAGCATCCCTGTCCTCCTGTCTGACCCTGATCTGCGGAAACATCTCCTTAATATCTGCGGTTACCGCTATGCGGCCCTCTCTAAAACGGAATAGTATACCAAGCATAGGCTGCAACAGATCAGGACCAGGCAATAGTAAAGAATTTAAGCTAATTCCCATATTCATGGCGGCAGCGTCGTGCACGACCCGTAACTTGCGTTTTTGCGGATGGTACACTCCAAAATGCGGTAAGTACAATCTGACGGCGTTATTTTTGTCACTGCTAGAGGTCTGCGCAGAATTGTGTTGGGCATAATAGGTTTCACTTGCGCATTCCTCTGCGTAACCCTTTTCCACCATATTACCGATAAACTTTGTATATGCCGACCCAAAATCACTATCTTTTCGCATTCGTCTTTCCAAACTTAAGAACCTAGACAATGCCTGCGGATAGCTATCCGGAACCTCTACTGTATCATCTCGCCAAGGGAGGCCGACTTCAAAACGACCGTCTGGCAAGCGTTTAGAAGTAGCTTCTAATATCTCTATGGCCCGCTTCTCTTCTTTAGTATCAAGGCTATCTAGCTTAGAAATCCCGATGGAGTCAAGCCTATATTGTTGTTTGATCAGAGACTCTAAGCAGTTCTGTTGTGTTAAATCGCCGTCATCGCAAATACGTGTGTGATTAACGAAGCTTACCTTTTGAGTCTTACTAAAGGTATGCCCGTACAAAGTCCAGCCTAAGGCCGTGAGACAACCTACCGGCTTATTGCGCCCTCCTTCCCGTGTTTCGCGACTCACTGATAAATACCAATGGTCGGCGCCTATAAGTACTGTAGGGGTGGCATTTACGTACGTTATATTATCGTCTATCAAACCTGACAAATGCGAAAAAGAGGCAATTTCATGCTTGCCTATGCTTTGTGTAGGCAGAGCGAGTGAATGCATTGCTCTGGCATTCTCAACTAAGAAGGTTTCATTTGAGTGCTTCCCCTTAATATAGAAACTTACCTTATTAATGGTAGTATTCCTTGTAAGGCCACCTACCCCTCTAACTGTGATAGTTTCTTGGGGTCCCGTCGCGCCGATATGAGCGGCGACGTTCGCGTCAATCAGCGTAGCAGTGCTGCCATCGTCAAGCAAGGCGTAAGTGTCATAAGTACCGCTGGGCCCAGAAACTGTCACAGGAATAGTTTTAAGCAGAACTTGTGAACCTGTTGTGATGGCATTGGGTGTGAAGTACTGTTGGGTTGATGTAGTAGATATTGTCACACATGGATCTTGCTCTTCCATTACTGTGTAAGCACACAAATTCTGCCCCTCCGGAGATGTAGTAGGCACCGTCGGTGATTGGCTGCCGTGCAGCAAGGTGTGATGACGAAAGCGACAGCCATCGATGCTGCAGGGTTTAGCGTTACACGACTTCCATGTATGGGCGGTATTCTTGAGACATCTGTAGCAAGCCCTAGCTTCTCGTAACCAACGCCACCTGTTGTCGACAGACAAAGCTTTAAACTCTTCACAAGTTGTGACTTTGTGATTTTTTTTGCAAAAGGCACACAGTTGTTTGGCATCGCCCCCTTGAGTCAATGCATTAATGTGCTCGCGCCTGAAAGCTGATGTACCCGGTAGAGCTAAAGGTCTTTGCAGAACCACGCTTTCGGGGGACAAACCAAATCTATGAAACTTGTCTAATTCTTGTTTTAAGAATTCGCCTAAAATTTCTAGCTTAGCTCGACGGGTCGTGTCTTGCGCGGCAAAGTCGGTCCACCTGAGTTTCATAGTGGTGTTAAGCTTAGCTAGAACTGCGTGAAACAGTTCAGGCGAGTGCAGATATTCTACGTGATTAAGTAAGCGTATGATAGAAAGGCTATTGCGTACCCGGTTGGCCAGCGTAACTAATTCCTTCATGTCATTGCCTAACCTTGGAAGGCTCCTTAATGATGCCATCTCGTTGAAGACAACCAGCTCGGGCCGCGCAAAGTTATCTTCAAGCGCCGTCACTACCTCCTCTGGGTCTGTGGTGGTTAAAAGTAAGGCCGCGACAGCCTCACGAGCAGGCCCGTACACGGCACTCTGGAGGCGAATCAGGTTGTCTAGAGGAGAAAAAATTATTTTAGTGGCATCATAAATGCGCTTGAAATATAACCACTGAAGTGGATCCCCCGAGAAAGGCACCAACTCGGAAGTTTTATGGTGAGCCTTAGTTAAGGCTAAGGCTTTTGTCGCTGCAGCAGTGTCTGCTATTGCCTGCAACAAAATCGCATTGTTAACTGGCTCCACTTGCATGATTCGTTGTCTCTCTTGGCAATATATACTTTGTGTTGTCATGGGTGGAGGTATCGGTTGGTCGGGCAGCTTGTCGAAAGTTTGGTCACATAGGATAGGGATAGCAGGTTCCCCTGTGGTCGGCAGTGGCGACACTGACCGACCGGGTGACGCCCTGACAGTAAGATTACGCCCCACTGCTATGTTTTCGTTTACGTTCTGTGGCTGATATAGGGAAGCAGACGCCCTCGTGGCCGCCGGTGGCGACACCGGCCGGTCGGGACGCGCAACATCCAAGTGACCGCGCTCTTCTACAGAAAAGTCCCTATAAACAATACTGTTGTCAAGATTGTCACAAACCCATTGTTCCGTTCTATTTTCGCTTACACTGGCGGCTCGCTGGCTGCCCTCGACTTCGGCGTCGATAGCGGCCAACTCTGCCTCCACTTCTTTTTCGAGGACTGCGTTTCGCATCGCGGCGAGCTGCTTCTCACATTCTTGTTGCTCCCGCTTGAGCCTCGCTGTGCGTTCCTCTTCGCGGCGGCAATGCTCGCGCCTTAACCGCGCTTCTACGGCGGCTTTACGTGCTCGCACCGTCGCTGAAGAGTGGGTCGACGTCGATCGTTTGGTGGACTGGCTGACTTGATCGTCCTCTTTCTCCCCAGCAACTAGAATGCCTGAAGTGGAGGGGCTGGCCTGCTCCTGGCCCTCAAATATTTGTTTTTTGCTTCTAGTGAGCATTGCAAATGGGTGATAGATGAGACTGTGATTAATGAGGGTTTTGAAGAAACATGAGAGTTAAAGGTTCGCGGATCCGGCTCGAAGGACCAAATGTTACTGACGGGTGGACTGTATGGAAAACTTGTAAAGAAACTAATTAAAGAGCTAATATAAGATTTAATGAGAAAATGTAGGGGAGAAAATGGTTTGAGACAATGAGACAATGACATTGACAAAATATGACAGAAAATATGATATGAAGCAAAAAGATCCGCAACAATGCTGTCACGACTTTTCTGAGAAATTCTAAGAGATAGATAGATAGATTGGGAAACTGGCCCTTAGGCAATTCAATTCAATTCAATTCAATTCAATTCAAATATTTTTATTCATTGTAAAAACAGAATGTTTACTTAATGAACGTCAAAGTTGTTAGTTTCACAATTAATGAATTATGTGGAGAAGAAGCTAACAAAGAAACTCCACATTTATTCTTTTCAAAACACGTTTTAGCTTAATTAACAGAGTTTTCAACTTAAAATATTAGTCATGAATGTGTTGAACACTAGTCACAATCGTCCTTTAAATAATATTAATATACTGTTTAATGCCAAACATTTTTGTCTTCTAAATAATCCTTGATGTTATAGTAAGCCTTTTAGCACAGAATGTGCTTAACACATTTTTTAAATCGCGTTGGAGGGATTTGATCGCATGATGCCTACTATTGCGCTTAGTTACTTTTCTAATATTTTCATATTAGGGGTTAAAGTATGAAATTGCCGTTTTATTGCAATAGGTTCTTTGAATTGACATAGAATCTTCATGGTTTGAGGTTTTCGAATGAAACTTTTTTCAAATGGTTTCCATGATGTTCTTTTTTTAAAAAATGTGAAACATTTGAATATCGACTTTCAATTGTTTTTGTTATTCAATTTAGACAAGAAAGATGGATACTGCGAAAATTTGAGTGATTTTTGAATACGAGTTCCGACGCGGAACTAACGCGGCAGAAACAGCCCGCAATATCAATGCTGCGTTTGGAGAGGGGTCTACTATGGAAAGGGCTATGCTCGGAATTTCTCTACGAGATCGAATCAGAAATGATGAGATCCGTAGACGAACGAAAGTCGTCGACATAGCCCAGCGGATTAGTAAGTTGAAATGGCAGTGGGCGGGGCACATAGCACGCAGAACTGATGGCCGATGGGGCCGAAAAGTTCTCGAATGGAGACCACATATCGACAAGCGCAGCGTGGGACGACCAGCCACAAGATGGACAGATGACGTCATTCAAGTGGCAGGAAGACGCTGGATGCAGGCCGCTTCCAACCGGTCTTTTTGGAAATCCATGGAGGAGGCCTATGTCCAGCAGTGGACTTCTTCTGGCTGAATGATGATGATGATTCAAATGTTTCACATTTTTTAAAAAAAGAACATCATAGAAACCATTTGAAAAAAGTTTCATTCGAAAACCTCAAACCATGAAGATTCTATGTCAATTCAAAGAACCTATTGCAATAAAACGGCAATTTCATACTTTAACCCCTATTACAATTAGTAGCACGATGCCAACATTTCTGAAGTTCTCACATGGCAATGCACCTAAAAATCTATGGACTATAGCAAAAGTAGGCATTGAGCGAAAATACCCACAATTTGTAGAAATAGTTGGCTAAACGCGATTGTAGGCATAGTGCGATGTCGTGTGGGAACTTTAAAAATGTTGGCATCGTGCTACCAATTGTATGAAAATATTAAAAAGGCAACTAAGCGCAATAGTAGGCATCATGCGATCAAATCGTTGGAGGTAACTCTAATATATCTTGAGGAATTTTGTTGTAGAACCTTATACAGTGCCCCATAAAGGATGTGTTAACTTTTGCAAGTCTAAATAGTGGAAATGACAATTTATGTTTATTTCTAGTATTAACAGCAATAAACTGACGGGCTGCTTTTCAACTGCTTTCCCACTGCAAAGTGGCAGTTTGAATGCAGTTGGCACAACTGCAATGAAACTGCATCTGAATTGCAACTTTGTAGTGTGAAAGCCGTTGAAATGCAGCCCATCAATTGAGAACATTATTCGCTTTACGCACAAATCACATTTCCTTCTTTCATTTTCATTAAACGCTGTTTTATTGACAGTATTTCAGTCTACTGACCGATCGCATTTTAATAGTATGACAACTGTGCAACTACGGTTGAACATGTCGGTGCGACAGACATGAATCTAGCAAGGCAAGCATTGTTATTTGTATCAAAACTAAGCAAGCCAATTTGTTACTACCTACTATAACGAAAAGTAGAAAGAAATGTCTTCTTTTCTACGGAGGATCGCCTTCGCTTTATTTCGCTTTATTTGAATTAACAATTCTAGGCTTTGATGTAGCTATCTCTGCTGAGGAAATAGAGAGAAATAAACACATAGTTTGGTACTGCGCCATCTACTACTAGTAGACATAATAGAAAGCTACTGCAACTGGCAATATGTAGACTTAGATCCTTCTGTTCCTTGATAATTTATGTAATGTTTTGCCACGGACGCGGACGGGCGATTTATTTTATAATGTCTGCTCGGCTCTCTAAAACGCTTTCAAGGCGGGATTTGATTTCATTTGATATTTTTTCAAGGGTCCTAGATACTGAAGGCCAAGTAAGTTAGCTTGTGGTAGGTTGTGTTGAAAGAGCTTTGATAAAACCAAAGTGCTTAAACTTCTAAATTGATATGAAAATCGAAATGTTCCCCAAAAGGGTTCCAACATGCTTCGTCAAATAAGTACAGTCGACAGCAGGATAATCTTTTTATTTTTCTCGCAAAGTCGCCGGTAACCTAACTAAGTAGAGTGTGCACGTGTTAAGGAATCATCCTTAACACGTGCACACTCTACTTAATTCCGCAGATCACTGCTCTTGACTGAACGAACAACTCCTACTATGGAGGCATCTGGGCCCTGTTTCATAATAACTTAACTTGACAGACATTTGTGAGTAAACAATTCACAGTCATAGTAAATAATGCATTTCTATAACTTACAAGTGTCACGTAATGAGTTTCATAAAATAGCAGGTTTGACCGGCAGTCGCGTAAAGTACCACGAAATGTCACAATTCACTATTAAAATGTCGCACAATGTGTTTCATAAAGGAATAGTAGTGAGCGGCAGTAAAGTGACAATTTGTTGTATGAAATATGACAATATTTTCTTTAATGAAACGGCAGTGAATGTTAAATTTCCATGATTTGTAGAAATTCAATGTAAATAAAGACCGGCGCGCGAGTGCCTATCAAACCTGTCACTGTCACACAGCATATCGACTATTACAGCACAGACTAAAAAAAGATCCAACGTATATCGACATTTCACTGACACAAACAAAAGATGTGTTCCAAATATTATATTTTTTTTTGCGTTTCAATAATATCTCTATATTTCTGCTTTTTAATTTTATCGCCTAGAACATTTTTTAGTGGATTTGCTTTACGTTTTAACTACAAACTGAAAGACATTTGAATGTGTACTTAAAACGTGGCTAACTTTAGAACAGCAATAAAAAACGGCCAAGTGCGAGTACAACTTATGAACAAAGGATTCCGTGCCATTATCTAAACAACATTTGAATATTTCAAGCGTCTACCTGTTGCCTTTAGTAATATCGAGCAAACAACGACAAAAAAATCACGTTTCTTGTATGGGAGCCCCCCTAAATATTAATTTTATTCTGTTTTTAGTATTTGTTGTTATAGCGGCAACAGAAATACCTACATCATATATAAAAATTTCATTTTTCTAACTATCACGTTTCACGAGATACAGTCTGGTAACAGATGAACGGACGGAGAGCGGAGTCTTAGTAATTCCCTTACCCTTTGCGTACGGAACCCTAAAAATAACTGTTGCAGAGTGTCTTAGTAGGCTATATGAAGTATTTTTTTAATGAATTATTTTCTATGGGGAGAAGACTTGGTTACTTTAGTATACGATCGTGCACTTTCATTTAAAAAATTCCCGCGTTTAGCCAAATCAACTTTAGGGGCTCAAGACGGCACCGATCGATCGTGCATGAATTACGTTTCATACAAAATAAATAATTTCGCGCGGTTGACCGGTCAGTTAGCCTTGGGCGCGTGTCAAAGACGGCGGCGTTTTTCGACAGTGGCACTGGTGCTAGTAAGTATTATTAATTGTTATTATTTTGATTGATACACAAAGCAATATTATTATACAGAGATAGCTGTTAAGATAACGGATCTATTGATGGCATTTTTATTGTGAAATCTTACGAGTAGTGAACAAAATTTTTACCTTGAAAATCAAACAACACTATCGTGATGTTTAGGCATAACTCCATTTTTAGTGTCCTTAAGTAATGAGTGTCATTTAGTGAATTTAGTAGTTAATATTTTACTTTTTTTGCAGGAACGGAGCTTACTAGTGTCATTGTGCTTGAGTTACTAGGAGATGGAAATGATTCCGAGGTTGAAGGCTTAGACATTGACGAAGATGGCCTTTTGAAGGGCTATCTAATCCTCCGGTGAGCCAAGTTCAATCTACAGCCTCAATATCGACCCCGCCTCAACCTCAACCTACAAATACAGCTTCTCAGAATTGACGTAGAACAGAAATTAGAAGAAGAATTTGGAGACGGTACCGTATACTCAGAAAGAACATGCTTTTCTGGAACGTGCACATCCAGGTGTAATCCGAGAACCCTTAGAGTAGGTACTTGACTGACTACTTCATTGACCAGTTTTTTGAAAAATCGGGACACTATTCCATCGACGAACAGATGATCCCCTTTAGTGGCGTATGTCCGCGTGGTCTGCGACAGGTTATCAAATCTAAACCACGACCCCCAAGGCTTAAAAGCGTTTGTGGCCACTACGCATGATGGTCTTATGATCGATTTTGAGGTATACAGGAGCGCCAACACTCCCTTCATGACAGATCGTTAGGACAGACGATCATCTTGATGACAGATGGGCATCCATTGTGTTGCATCTTAGCAAGTCAATCTCAAGAGGAAGCTGCTTAGTTTTTGACCGTTACTTTACGTCAATACCATTGCTTGAAAAGCTGAATACTCTGGGGCTCCGCATACCTGAGCGAAGAAATATCGATTTCAAACCTGATCGTCGTATGCAGCGTGGTGAATCGCAACAATTCGTAAGTGGCGATGTGGTTGTGGTAAGGTGGATGGACAATAAATCCGTTCTAGTTGCACCTAACTGCACGTCTCCTTCGTGGTTTTCATAACCCTAAGGGGTTTTGCCATAATCGCCACGCTTGGCAGGCGGGTTGGCGATCGCAGTATGCGGTTGGAATCCCAGGAAGACGCTGCTGCCCGTCTCCTGGTAATTGATTTCCTTAGTCGCCTTCTACAACATCCACGGAAGGAAATGGAGTGAAGCTATTCTTAATCCGACGCCACACGGCCCCACACGTGATCTCAATATCTACTTTCTGGTCACTATGATTATGTTACATCAAAACTACATTTAAATAAATATTTGCTTTGCCTAGTTGTCTTTTTTTTTCAAATTTAATGTACCTCGAAAACCATAAACCCAACAACATCACAATCGCGCATAAGTATAGTTAAAGCCCACTAGTCACGATCGTGCAGGGGCTATAAAAAACTTTGGGGGTAGTTTGGATTTTTTTAAATATTTTTCGACGATGCCTTTTAGCCTCACTTTCCATCACTAACACAGAAAACATGACATTTACAAAAAATAAAATTTAGGCCTGAAAGGGCTACTAAGTTCGGACATTTAAATCTAAGTACTTATTTTCTGTGGTTTTGTCTTGTACAGCTTATATTTTTAATGGCTAGCCCATTTTGGTTAAAATTAATATCTGTTATTTATTTTTTATTTGAGTTATAGATACAAAGAGGACTATAAAAAGTTTGACCAAAAAATTTTGCTTGCGTGCCAAGTCATACAAATTTGTTTACATTATTAACTATTTCTTTGGGACTCCGCCTTAAGGAAATTATTGTCTAATAACTATGTACTTCGCACGTGTTCGCGATTTCGTTTGAATGTACAATGACGAGTTAGGAATATGGTGAATCAGGAATTTCTCCAAAATTTGATCAGCGGCTGACGGTTCGTGGTGGTGTGTGTCCGCCACACCCGCAGGCGGTACATTCGCAGACGGAAGTGGGTAACTCCACCCCATATTAATATAAGTTAGCGCACAATATCCGCATTCAATTAATGCGTCCACGGGAGCGTTAACGCCTCCGGACGGACGCGCTGCACAATTGCTCGGAAAAGTGCTTAATTCCAGCAGGGAGTAATATAACTACAACACAACACAATATCTGATGTAAAGCTTTGATTACGAATATTTTAACGCATACACTTGAGAGCGACATTAAATGTCAATTTCACTCTTTCGCTATAATATCAGTGCCACTCTTCGTATGTGCTATGAAACGCAGTATTCACTATGTGTGGAATAGTCGTATTGCACCTTATAACTAATTATACGAGAATATTGAACGCTTATGCACAGATGTATGTATTAAGAGATATATCAGAAGAGGACATGTTTGTGAAAAATATGTGAAAATACCCACCCAATGGTAATGAATTGTGTTACCATGTTTACGCTTGGTTAACGTTGAAGACTAAAAAGGCAAGATAATTCTCTGATAGTTAAGAGTCCTGAATGGTTTCCAATTGTACAATATCGGTGATTGCACGACAGCTTTTTATACAGACAGCTAAAGCCGTTATATGGTCGTTCTAATTTGAATGTTTCTCCACTTCACCTACGATACCTGGCGCCAAGCCAAATGGGACAAACTGAGGAGGCCGAAAGCCGACCTTGTGGAATTAGCACGAGTAACCTCACCGTGGCGAAGTCGATAGCTGAGTTCCGTCCAGACTGAAGGCCGAAATTCTCTTATACAAGAATTAGAGGTTGACAGTCAGCACTGTACTGTTTCTCTTCTCTTTAGCAAGTGAAAATATAATTTTGACCCTTCTGGCCATTCCCAGACTCCCAGACATGATTTTTCCTATCTGAATTGTCTTTTAGAAGATTATGTTTCACGGATTTTTATCACATTAACTTCAAAAATACCTGATGTATTTGTGCATGCGGACTTGAAGCGCTAACGGTATGAAAACGCCTGCTTGAAACGGAATCGACTAAGATTTGAAGCTGATACGAAACCCTCTCATTTTGAGTTTCTGAAGAATGCTGTAGCTTTCGTTGTTTATCTGTAGATACAAAAGTACTAGTACAATCGTATATAGTACTATACGATTGTGCTAGTGAGTGAAACAGATTGCTTTAGAATACAGATTGCTTTTGTTATACACAGTTTTTGAAAATACTAACGGCCTTATTTATAAAAACTTGATTATAATCTGTGGTTACATCTTTTCCTTGTAAAATCTCCACCACACACTATTTTAACATCACAGACGTATATCGAGTATTTCAAAAAATCGTGTTCTTATATAGGACCATCTGTGTTTGGACCATGTGTATTTTTGGCCTTTTTTCTCTAAAATCATCTAGATTCTGAAACGGGCACCTAGTTTAACTTGTAACGTTAACTAAGTCACAGTTCCTGTGTCACTAAAACATTTTGGTTCTATTACACCTAAGCATTTTTGTACGGAACTGTACATGATGGTCAGATACTTTGCTATGTTTATGTTGGCTGAGAGTTCCGTAGTTAAAGTTAGGAGGCTCGTTTACGCCCCGCGAGTTTATGTGGTTGGTTAAATTAAAACCGTGTATGGAGCAATAAAGCTTTACTCTTTGCCGTGATAGCCACGACAGTGGACCTATATAAATAAGATATGGTTGGTTTATCTATCGTCGACTTTTTATGAAGACGTTAAGACAATAAAGCCAATCCAAATACTCAAAGAGGTCATAACATCACTAGTAAAACCGCTGTAGCAAGAAATATTTGCTCCTTGATGAAGACTCCCAGTAGAAAATTTAAACGTCAGAAGGAAAAGTACGATAAAATAGAAGCAAGGCAACCCGCTTAGTAATAAAATGGCATTTTTTATTATAAAACCATTACAAATAACGTTAACTTTGACTTTGCATGTATCCCGTTTTAACCCAGATTCCTTGATTTGAAACTAGCAGTGGAGTCTAGATATTTAATTATAAATTTTGATAGATAAATAGATAGAGAACACTTTATTGCACAACTAGGTGAAAGATATGGTGTAGGCAAGCTTAATTACCTTAAATCCCGAAGTTTCGGTAATGTTGAATAATCCGTGATGACTCGTGATCTACCCGTGACCACGGCAACGGTAACGTTGCGGAAATGTCGTGGTTTAAGATAATTAAGTTTACCTAATATTTGCGTGTATCTCACTGGGGAAATTTGCCCTAAGCACTACGCTGGGCAGACGGGTTGGGTTGGTGATCGCAGAGTTAAGCACCTCGCATTGGCGACTCTGCTGCCCGTCTCCGCCCGTCGCTTTTCTGCCTAACTATTTTGATAGTTATTGTAATAAGATTGTTTTAAAAAGGAAAATCCCAGATATTAATTTATTTAAAAAAGTAATTGGAGTTTATAATCTCAACTTACTTAAGTAACTGTAGGAAATTGTATAGACTTAAAAATTACCAATTTTTTACGAAAAAAAGTCACAATCAACAGCTAGTCTCAAAAAAACTCATGCCGACACGATATATACTATCTTCATATCCACGCGCTTTTCACAGTATTTCAATCACTGACAGACAAAGCGGTCTCCTAACAAATCCTGAATGCAAAAAACAGACACCCTACACCTTCAATCCTATTCAATTAACGTACGCACAGAGGCGTTAACACGCGGCTGACAAACATCGGCACCCTACTGGCCTAGAAGTCAAAATCTTCAGAAGCTTCACTCAATAGATAATAGAAATAATGAAACATATTTTTGACTGTCTAACTGGTCTATCGGTTAACACGCTTGACTACCAAAACAGAGGCCGTGTGTTTCATTTCCATAGGAAGCCGCTGTAGTTGATTTATACAGATGGCCTCAGTCTGGATGTATTTACATGTTTGTACTGTCTTTGCCTGGTCACCATAGAACAGGGTATCTTAGTTTGGGACCAGAACAAGTGATGGTGCTGTGTGGAATTTACTTATTTATAATGATAGCTTTCTTGTGTCTTGATAATTCCTTCTCTATCAGCGTTCTAATGGCCGAAACGAACTAGCGGTTACTAAGCATATTATACCAGTGCTAATTAGTCGTGGAAATATTCAAATGTCGACGTGGTAATTTCATTGGCTGTTAACGGTGTATCCTGGCCTTTTATTTAAAAAAACCGGCCATTTGCGTGTAGGGTTTCGTAGAAAGAGGGGTTTTTATCTGCTTTACAGAACTAACAACTTCATCAACGTCATTTTCGATGGATTTTGTACGAAGTTTTCCTTTTAAAAGTTGGTCGCCTGTTACTCATTAACTTGTAAAGCCTATTTAGCCGTGATAGTTTTCCTTTTAATTTCAGTATAAGTGCTACTACCCTGATTTTTTCCACTTTTCTACAATCAACCGTTTATCCAGGGTGGGACGCCCTACTCGCCCCTTTAAAGCTTAATATTTCGCAAACGGTACGCTAAATAAAAAAATTATCGTTCTACACCCACAATATTTTTAAACGACTAATCGTCTCTGAGCTAGGCCGCGGACAGACAGACGGACAGACCAACAGACAGACAGACAGACGGACATGGCAAAATTATAAGGGTTCGTGGTCAACTACGGAACCCTAAAAAGGTAACGGAACGTCCTGACGTTCCTTGGAAGACGACGGCCGGTATTGTTGTCGTCACAGACATAAAAAAAAAACTTGTTTGTCGTGTGGCGGTATTTCTTCGGCTTTGTTTTGTAAATTCAATAGTTTTGGTCATTAAAGGATGTGATTTACGTTAATAATATAATTTACTCACTGATAAGGTGTTTGATAAGAATACATTTATATTTTCATAACATGACATTAACTCACGTCTTTATCCCGGAGGGGTGGGCAGGGACCAGGGTCTGCCACTTCGTTCATTCGTTCATTACAAATGTGTTCAAGTGACCACTATCAAATGTACTGAAGAAGTGATGCGGTGCGTTTTTTCCCGCAAATACCCGCAACTGCATGAGACTGCGGGTAGTTTCGGCACCTACGTATTTCATTCATTCATTCGTTCATAACTTTATTGCGACCATGTTGTTGTTTAAATGTTACATTTAGTTGGTCTCAGTTAGGGTGCAGGAATTTTCAAGTAGCATGCAGTATTAAAAATGAAATACGTTTTACAATAAAATTACATCGTGAAGCAGAGTGAATTTGATACATGGCTATTATAGAATAATAATAATAAAAACATTACATTGTAAAACATTATATTCTTTTTGTCGCACTAACCCGTAACCTGAGGAATCGGTTGTAAATTGTAAAATATGTTAATAAATTAAAAAATATTGTGTGAATTACAGATGTATAAAATTTGATTAAGTCAAATTCAAACCTGAATAATAATAAAAGAATAATATTTTTTTATATGTATATATTCTAAAACTAGGTGGTGAACCCCCTGCGCGCTTACGCGCGCCAACCCCCAGCCGCTTCGAGCTTCGCTCTCCGCGGCGCTCGGCCTAGGGCCTCGCTAGACACTTGGGGTAGGGATTTGATAAGTGGGAACATGTATGGTCTTGGCCTTCGGCCTCGGCCTGGACGGAGCTTGGCCTTCGGCCTCGCCGCGGCGGGGTTCCTCGTACCCGCTTCGCGGAGCTCGGCCTCCGGCCTCGCAAGTTTCTCCCATCTGGCTTTTGCGTTATTGCTTGTTCGCCGGAAAATGTATAGTCTCGGCCTTCGGCCTCGGCCTGGACGGAGCTCGGCCTTCGGCCTCGCCGCGGCGGGGTTCCTGGTGCCCGCTTCGCGGAGCTCGGCCTTCGGCCTCGCAAGTTTGTCCCATCTGGCTTTTGCGTTGCTGCTTGTTCGCCGGAAAATGTATAGTCTCGGCCTTCGGCCTCGGCCTGAACGGAGCTCGGCCTTCGGCCTCGCCACGGCGAGGTTCCTCATCCCCACTTCGGCCTCGAAAAATTGTTTTTTTGAAAAATTTTTAATCTTTGTTTAAAATTTTGTACTAAAAGTCGATTTTCAGTACAAATTCTCCATACAAAATTTTCTCATTTTCAATCGTCGATATCTCGGCCGCCATCTTGAAAATCTAAAATGTCAGATTTTTCTCATATACCTGGGTCCTTTGACAACCCGATGCCGTTTAGGGCACGTCTCTAGCATATGCCCAGTTGGCTGCCGACTTTTTTGCGCAGAGGTCGATTTTTCGGGCGGCCATATTCTCGCCCCTATTTTGAATTTCGAACGTTCAAATTTTTTTTTCACAATTAGATCACGAAACAAATGCCCGTTTCAAATTTCATCCAAATCGGCCGGTAAACAAAAAAGTTAGCCCATTTGTATAGGAGAACGCGTTCGAAATTCAAAAATCGGCTTCATAGGATGGCTGTATATCATACATTCCCTACAACTTTCTCATACAAAATTTTCACGTAACTCTTACCGTTTCCGAGGAAACCTATAGATGATCAGTCAGTCAGTCAGTCAGTGAGTATACCGGATTGTAGCTGTATATATTAGTAACTAGGGGGTGAACCCCCTGCGCGCTTACGCGCGCCAACCCCCAGCCGCTCCGAGCCTCGCTCTCCGCGGCGCTCAGCCTAGGGCCTCGCTAGACACTTGGGGTAGGGATTTGATAAGTGGGAACATGTATGGTCTCGGCCTTCGGCCTCGGCCTGGACGGAGCTCGGCCTTCGGCCTCGCCGCGGCGGGGTTCCTCGTACCCGCTTCGCGGAGCTCGGCCTCCGGCCTCGCAAGTTTCTCCCATCTGGCTTTTGCGTTATTGCTTGTTCGCCGGAAAATGTATAGTCTCGGCCTTCGGCCTCGGCCTGGACGGAGCTCGGCCTTCGGCCTCGCCGTGGCGGGGTTCCTGGTGCCCGCTTCGCGGAGCTCGGCCTTCGGCCTCGCCGCGAAGAGGTTCCTTATCCCCACTTCGGCCTCGAAAAATTGTTTTTTTGAAAAATTTTTAATCTTTGTTTAAAATTTTGTACTAAAAGTCGATTTTCAGTACAAATTCTCCATACAAAATTGTCTCATTTTCAATCGTCGATATCTCGGCCGCCATCTTGAAAATCCGAAATGTCCGATTTTTCTCATATACCTGGGTCCTTTGAAAACCCGATGCCGTTTAGGGCACGTCTCCAGCATGTGCCCAGTTGGCTGCCGACTTTTTTGCGCAGAGGTCGATTTTTTGGGCGGCCATATTCTCGCCCCTATTTTGAATTTCGAACGTTCAAAATTTTTTTTAAAAATTTGATCACGAATCAAACACCCGTTCCAAATTTCATCCAAATCGGCCAGTAAACAAAAAAGTTAGCTCATTTGTATGGGAGAACGCGTTCGAAATTCAAAAATCGGCTTCATAGGATGGCTGTATATCATACATTCCCTACAACTTTCTCATACAAAATTTTCACGTAACTCTTACCGTTTCCGAGGAAATCTATAGATGATCAGTCAGTCAGTCAGTGAGTATACCGGATTGTAGCTATATATATTAGTAACTAGGGGGTGAACCCTCTGCGCGCTTCGCGCGCCAACCCCCAGCCGCTTCGAGCTTCGCTCTCCGCGGCGCTCGGCCTAGGGCCTCGCTAGACACTTGGGGTAGGGATTTGATAAGTGGGAACATGTATGGTCTCGGCCTTCGGCCTCGGCCTGAACGGAGCTCGGCCTTCGGCCTCGCCGCGGCGGGGTTCCTCGTACCCGCTTCGCGGAGCTCGGCCTCCGGCCTCGCAAGTTTCTCCCATCTGGCTTTTGCGTTATTGCTTGTTCGCCGGAAAATGTATAGTCTCGGCCTTCGGCCTCGGCCTGGTCGGACCTCGGCCTTCGGCCTCGCCGCAGCGGGGTTCCTGGTGCCCGCTTCGCGGAGCTCGGCCTTCGGCCTCGCAAGTTTGTCCCATCTGGCTTTTGCGTTGTTGCTTGTTCGCCGAAAATGTATAGTCTCGGCCTTCGGCCTCGGCCTGAACGGAGCTCGGCCTTCGGCCTCGCCGCGGCGGTGTTTCTGGGGCCCGCTTCGCGGAGCTCGGCCTTCGGCCTCGCAAGTTTGTCCCATCTGGCTTTTGCGTTGTTGTTTGTTCGCCGGAAAATGTATAGTCTCGGCCTTCGGCCTCGGCCTGAACGGAGCTCGGCCCTCGGCCTCGCCGCGACGGGGTTTCTCGTGCCCGCTTCGGCCTCGAAAAATTGTCCCGTCTCATTTTTGTTTAAAATTTTGTACTAAAAGTCGATTTTCAGTACAAATTCTCCATACAAAATTTTCTCATTTTCAATCGTCGATATCTCGGCCGCCATCTTTAAAATCCAAAATGTCCGATTTTCCTCATATACCTGGGTCCTTTGACAACCCGATGCAGTTTAGGGCACGTCTCCAGCATGTGCCCAGTTGGCTGCCGACTTTTTTGCGCAGAGGTCGATTTTTCGGGCGGCCATATTCTCGCCCCTATTTTGAATTTCGAACGTTCAAAATTTTTTTTCACAATTAGATCACGAAACAAATGCCCGTTTCAAATTTCATCCAAATCGGCCGGTAAACAAAAAAGTTAGCCCATTTGTATAGGAGAACGCGTTCGAAATTCAAAAATCGGCTTCATAGGATGGCTGTATATCATACATTCCCTACAACTTTCTCATACAAAATTTTCACGTAACTCTTACCGTTTCCGAGGAAACCTATAGATGATCAGTCAGTCAGTCAGTCAGTGAGTATACCGGATTGTAGCTATATATATTAGTAAGTAATAAAGTAATAATGGAGCCGGTCATTGACCTCTACCTGTGGCCTGTACAAGCGGAGGGCCTCTATGAAGAAATCGATTTTCAGTACAAAATTTCTATACAAAATTGGCTCTTATCAATTGTCCATAACTCGGCCGCTAACATGAAATTTCAAAATGTTAGATTTTTCTCATATCTCAGTAACACGATGCCACACACAGCTCAGCAATTTTTTTGGCCTTTGGCGTCCACCGATGGTACTAAAAAAGGGCGGATTTCTATGGAAAAGTCGATTTTCAGTAAAAAAATTTCTAATAAAGTGTGTAATTTTCAAACTTTAATGAGTCGGTGGCCAACTCGAACGGTCGAGTGTCTCGGCAGCGTGCCCCCGCCTCCAGCTAAGCAACGGTTTCGGCCTTTGGCCTCCACCGATGGTACTAAAAAAGGGCGGATTTCTATGGAAAAGTCGATTTTCAGCACAAAATTTTCTAATAAAGTGTGTAATTTTCAAACTTTAATGAGTCGGTGGCCAACTCGAACGGTCGAGTGTCTCGGCAGCGTGCCCCCGCCTCCAGCTAAGCAACGGTTTCGGCCTTTGGCCTCCACCGATGGTACTAAAAAAGGCGGATTTCTATGAAAAAGTCGATTTTCAGTACAAATTCTCCATACAAAATTTTTTCATTTTCATTCCTCGATATCTCGGCCGCCATCTTGAAAATCCAAAATGTCCGATTTTTCTCATATACCTGGGTTCTTTGACAACCCGATGCCGTTTAGAGCACGTCTCCAGCATGTGCCCAGTTGGCTGCCGACTTTTTTGCGCAGAGGTCGATTTTTTGGGCGGCCATATTCTCGCCCCTATTTTGAATTTCGAACGACCGATAGAGGAACCGAAAATGGCGTGCCGAAAAAAAGTCCGCTTTAAAATTTGATCGAAATCGGCCGGTAAACAAAAAAGTTAGCCCATTCCTCTAAGAGAAGGCGTTCGAAATTCAAAAATCGGCTTCATAGGATGGCTGTATATCGTACATTTCCTACAACTTTCTCATACATTTTTTTCGTGTCAGAGTTGTCGTTTCTGAGAAAACCTATAGATGATCAGTCAGTCAGTCAGTGAGTATACCGGATTGCAGCTATATATATTAGTAATTATCTAAACTAAAATATAAAAACCACGTGTCACTATGGTTGTTATCGAACTCCTCCGAAACGACTTCAACGATTTTCCTGAAACTGTTGTGTATATTTGGTAGGTCTAAAAATAGGTCGTAGGCTCATTAATGTGACAAAACAACGTTTTCCGAGTGAGCGAGTTAGTGTATATAAATGTTTTGCCTATAATTTAGGTAATTATGCACTCAAATCCATGGTGATTATATTCCTGTGCCACTGAAAACTTTCTCACCACTAAAAAGCGAAGGAGTACCTGACCGCCGGTTTCTCGAACACTAATAGTCTGATAATTCATTGTTAACAGCTGTCATAAATGCACTCTGGTCAATTGACAGATGTTAACAGTAGAAGAACAGATTTTGTGTGTACGAGTAACCGGGGGTAACTTTTCCTGTTATGATACGTCATAACGGGCGGTGTTGATAAAAACACGATTCCACTAAAACATGATTAAATAATCTGTGGTTACGTTTTTCCCTTAACCACAGACCTTACTATTTAAACTGACTCTGAGGAGTGTTTAAAGGAATCGTTTTTATAAAGAAGACCGTATTGTTTTCTAGAAGGTATAAAACGTAGAAAAATAGCGTAGAGGTAGATAAAATTAATCCGCCGAAACTTCTGAATCCTTCTATATTGCGACCCTGGCTCACACAAAATCCTTGACCTTAACCCAAAGGAATAGGGTACAAAATGCCAAGCGAAACGATTGTCTATAAAGACAGTTCGTATTCAAATGTCTTTTGAACGAGATACGATGCTAATTTTCCTATCTAGGGTGCGTTTCATAAGCATCTAAGTCGTAAGTTACTTCCAAGTAACAGAAGAGGGAACATAATTACGCGTCTCCCCTTCGTACCGGATGGAAAATTATCGGCATAATTAGATTTTGCAATTGTGAAAGTATATATTATAATAAATACTTATTCGACTTATGCCACTGGACGCTGTTTAAATCATTTCATTACGTAGATGCAAAGGCCAAATAAAATAAAAAATAGCTCTGGTCACTATGACAGTTTTCTTGTGTAGGTACTTGATGGCGATAGATTAGTGAACTAAGTAACAAAGTAATCCATTTATTGCCACGTTCACATTAGCAAGCTCTCGACCATTTGACAGTTTTGGCAGAGGAGGATTGACGTCACAAAGATGGCCATTTCATTCATCGGCATATGTTTGAAAAGCATGCAGAACCAATTAAGCTGCTTTCATCAGCCTATCCGAGACCATAACCGTCACCAGGCTCACCCCAAAATTATAGTGTGACCATTAGTGCTGTGCACTCCCTGAGGTATGCGCGCGGCGAGGCGGGGGGGAGAATCGGCTGCTGCGCTCTGTCAGTTTGCCGTCAACGCTCGTGGCGGCAGGTAGTGTTATTTGTATCGGACTGTCTATGTCAGACGCACATGAGATAAATATTCAAAGATGGGTCGTGCGTTATCTCGTGATATGAAGACTGTCATTTTTAAGGTGGCTGAATATTTTAAGAAAAGAAAAGGAGACAAAGAAAGCTTTGAATTCAAAAATGACGTGAATATTGCCAAAATTGTTGCGGAGGCTACGGGGTACAGCAAAAGAACCGTGCATAATGTGATTTCTGCGGGTTATTTATCAATTGAAAATTCAAGCCAATTAAAATTTCAATCGCCAAAAAAACCAAAAGTTCTAAAGAAAAAACACGTTGTGGATGATTTTGACCTTGGAGTTATCAGAAGAAAAATTCATCAGTTTTACGAAGTTGAAAAAAAAATACCAAGTGTCCGTAAGTTACTATCAAGTTTGAGACAGGATGGCATATTGAATTGTGGACGGGAATATTTAAGACAGCTTTTACACAAAATGGGCTACCGTTTCAAAAAATGCAAATCAAAGAGACATCTCCTTATAGAGCAGCCTAATATTACAGTGTGGCGGAAAAGATATCTTACACAAATCAGAAATTACAGAACGCAAAACCGCAACATATATTTTCTTGATGAAACATACATCAACGCCAGTCACCATGCCAGCAAATGTTGGCAATCATCGTCAGAACCCGGAATTCATGCTGATATTGGGAAAGGACGGCGATTGGTAATTCTCCACGCTGGGTGTCGAAATGGCTTAGTGGATCATGCATTGACCATATTCAAATCAGATGCTAGAACCGGTGACTATCATGGAGATATGAGTGGACCTACTTTTTATAAGTGGGTAGATGAAAAGTTAAAAGATAAGTTGCTGCCGAATTCTGTGGTTGTTATGGACAACGCGTCTTACCACAGCGTTCAGATTGAGAAGAAACCAACTATATCAAGCCTCAAAAGTGAAATGCAGAACTGGTTGCTACGCCATAATATACAATTTTCAGGAACCATGTCAAAGGCTCAACTGCTACTTCTTATCAAAAATACACAAAAAGAACCCGTGTATAGAATTGACGAACTCCTGAAAGCCAGTGGACACACTGTTCTGCGTTTACCTCCGTACCATCCAGATTTAAATCCAATAGAGTTGGTCTGGGCTGATATTAAAAACAACATAGCCCAAAACTATATTAATTCTTCTCTAGACGAAAAGATAATCTTATTGGATAAATTGTTTTCGGAATTCACGGCGGAAAAATGGCAGAGATGCGACGATCATGTCCAGAAAAATGAAATTGATTACTGGTGTCGCGATAGTGGGTTCGATAATGTTATCGATTCATTCATAATAAATTTGCAAGACTCTGATTCAAGTTCCGGTGGCGAAGTGGAAGATGAAGATGATGACGAAATGGAAGATGAAGTTGAAACAGAATCTATGTCAGAATAACTTTCGTTAGAATATATAATTGTTTGTAAATATAAAATGTTCAATAAAACAAGTCCTTTGAATTATAAGTTTAGTTCTTATTTATCACCTGCATATTTTTAATCAAATATGAGTATATTTAAGTTACATTTTAATCAACTAAGTAAGTATAATATATTACAGATAGATAGCCTCCGACCATCGTCCCGCCACAAGTCTTGCCTTAGAAATGCAAACTGATATCGTAAGATATGTCCGACATGTATTGATCTCATGTGAACTCATGCAGTTTTTTCTTTGCCTCACACCTCGCCGCGCATACCTCAGGGAGTGCACAGCACTAATGGTCACACTATAATTAACACTTCAAATAGTCTACACGAACTAAACAATCACTTGCGCCCAACCCGGCCCAGCTTAAATGCAAAAGAAGGACGGTCCGGGCCCTAGAGGTTAACACACAACACAAAACAGATAATACTCGTTATTTGCCTTCGTTTGGTATTCTACAAGGCAATAGCATTACAATGTCATTCCAATGCAAATAAGATAGGCATCTCCCGCGAAGAAGATCGAAGTATCTCGAATCCAAAAAAGTAAAACTAAACTACTTGTTGCCTTATATATCAAGCATCTCTTAATATTTTTTTGGTTTCCAATTTGAGACGATATGCAATATTTCGAGTTTTATTTCCGTTGGTCAGTATAGAATATAGTATTGGTGAGTTAGAGAATATTGTGGCCTGACAGTCGATGTAGTGACTAGAATTGAGAAGGGAACGTTACGTTGATTTAGACATGTGGAAAGGATGAAGGAAGTAAGATTGAGTGTGGGTGGAAGGGCCGATACGAGATGTTCCAGGCGGACATATTTTGATCAAATATTGGGGATGTATTAGCAAAGGGCAATATACTCGTAAAAAGTACCCGAAACAGGCGTGCGTGCATGCAAAGACTAATGAATGTTGATGAAGCGAAAGAGATCTGTCAGGATGGTGGCAAGTGCCAGATCTTGGCCTCTGCCTAACCCTCTGGGATACAGGCGTGAGTTTGTGTTATGTTTATGTTTTTGTCAGAATGTAATGTCAAAAACTTACTGAATCTCAGCAGAACGACCCTGTCCTTCTGCAACATCTATTTATTACAAGGAGGCATTGTAAAGACGTCGCTATGCGATCCCAGCAATTAATCGGGCAAAACCGGAGAGGTCAACTAAACACTTTTGTACTTGTACCAAAACAGGTTTGTGTAGACACTGTGGTGTAGAGAATAGAAATTATTCTTTAAATAAATTTGGTCCTGACACTTGTGAATGAACCCTTGCTTAAGAGATTTTGAGAATGTGACATTTTTGCAATGGGTTATTTTAGTAGTAGCTCTCCTTGCTAAGGACATTTTGTGAATGGGACCTTTTCAAATATATTCCAAAAGCTCCTAATCAAGGGCTTATACACAAGTTTCAGAATCAAAGTAAAAGAATAATGTCTATACCCCATAACACCTATAGAGTGATGATATGGCTAAAAGGTATATTTGGCATCAAGGCGTGATTTTGTGAAATAAAGACGAATAGCTATAATGATTTCAAAGGAGTGTTCAATATAATCTCAAAGAGTAGGTAACAAAGAGAATTCATCGTAGAACAGTTTGAGTTTTATGTAGTTATCAATACGGAGATTGAAAAATAGATACTGCACCAGAAAATTCATTGAATTGTTGTCGATCCTGGGCCACTTCAGACGGATTCCATTAAAAGGCGGGCAAAGTCTCGGATAGGTGAGCAAAACCGCCATTGAGTGGGTGCCACAATCTCTGCCGGAGATAGATATATTTTGTTATGTAACCCGCTACACACGTCACTGCAAGCCTTCTCTAAGAGAGAGAGAGAGAGAGAGAGAGATTATGGGCCAAATTACCTCGCGTGCCCGCCGCAGATTGGTAATTTCAAGCGCAGAGGTATGTGAACACCTCAGACATCCAAGTTTCCTCACGATGTTTTCTTTCACCGTTAGCGAGTGGTATTACATACATATTTACGTTGCCACAAAAGCACACATATAAAAAATAAAATAATTTATATGACTAATTACAATAAGAATGAGAAAAGAAACAATAATATAACAAAAAAATGAGGACCTTGTGCCTTCGTGGCAACAAAAACCTGCCAAGTGCAAGTCGGACTCTCGCACAAAGAGTTCCGTACCACTATCTATACACCGTTTGAATATTTCAAGCGTCTACCTGTTGCCGTTATTAATATCGAAGAAAAAACGCCAAAAAAAACCATGTTTGTTGTTTGGGAACCCCCTCCAAACATTTATTTGATTCTGTTTTTAGTATTTGTTTTATAGCGGCAACAGAAATAAATCATCATTGAAAATCTCAACTGTCTAGCTGTCACGGTTCATGAGATACAGCCTGGTGACAGACAGACAGATGGACAGTGGAGTCTTAGTAATAGGGTCCCTTACCCTTTGGGTACGGAACCCTAAAAAGGGTCACCAACTCAGCATGCATTGCTGGTATATGCTGTAAACAATACATAACCAGCAAAACTGATTTTCAGTTGGGACTGCGTCAATTTTCATTCTTTGGCACCCGGAACAATGCATAATAATTACAGTTTATATTTTATTTTATTTATTTTATTTTATTTTATTTAGGACACAAACAGTCAAACAGGAAAAAATAAAAAGTATATGTAAACAAAAATAGACCTGGAGGTCCCTTAAGTAAACAAAATTATAATATTATAAGCATGCAATCTTAACCAGTTTTGATTCTTAGTATCTGAGACTTAGTATTGGTTACAGTAAAATAAAAGTATAAGTATGAGCCATTTTAACTTAATTGTATTTGAGCAATAGGCTACCCGCCTCTATGAAATGCCTGTATGAACAATACAATAATAATTACAGATTATAAATGTATAAATACTAATGTCATACGAACGTATATAAGGGCACAGCTAGCAGATATATATACGTGATAATAACGAGATTTACACATAATATGGTATTTAAATAAGGGAATTGTTACTATAACTTCACAAATGTACAAAGAAAATAATTATTTACATACAAAAGAATTATTTTTTTTCTCCAGTCAATAGCGACTGCATCGAATTTATATTTTCATACCTCCTGTCACTTCAGATAGAGATTACCATCAGTTCCAGCATCGCGATGTACCCTTGTCAATGTTGCCCTGCCTCTGACAGGGTCTGTTGCTACGTAAATTGAGAACTTCGACGCGTCAGTGGTACCAGCTTTGTGTTCTTGAGTTTATGATCCGATTTATCGTCGAGATTGTTATGGTTTAGTTCGCAGCGGTACTTGGAAATAAATGGGGTTTCAACACAGAAGTTGGTGACCAAAGCAAAGTCACACAGTCAAAGTCAAAGTCAGAATTGCGTAAAGACTGCGATGTCTAATGAACGTTACATATAAAACATAGGTCTCCATTTCAAGCTAGAGATAGATCGTTTTGGATTTTTTTTGTGTATTCTTTATTCGTCCCACTGTAGGGCACAGACCTTCTCTCAGAGAGAGAGAATGGACTTAATCACCACGCGTGCCCACCATGGATTGCTTAGCAACTTCGAGCGCTGAGGTATGTAAACACCTCCTAAATTCAGGTTTCCTCAAGATGTCTTTCTTCACAGTTAGTGAGTGCTACTATAACTTCACAAATGTTTGGAAGTATAATGGGCAAAAAAATCTCCAAAGTTAGTCTTTCCAAATTATTTTAAAACCTACTTTTACGCATTAAACTGGCTTTAATTCCAGGTATTGTTGTTCCCTAAATAATGTTAAATTGTATATCAGTCCTTTTTGCACCTATTAAAAAATGTGTAGCATATTTCGATGCTACACGTTTTTTTATCACGTTTCTGATTAGGTGCCATTCATTTAATAATTTTGAAATTCCCCCCCCACGTTGTATTTCCGAAGATGCATTGAAATTGAGTCATAGGTGACCAATCGGATTATTCCAATACACTACTCTGAGTCATATACGACTCATTGGAAAGGGAAGTTGATAAGATGACCCACCATGCGAAGCCATCGCTATTGGCAATTTCAGGCGCTGCAAGCTGTGAGCATTTTAGAGGTTTCCTCACAATTAGCGAAATTAATTTTACTACGGTTGTTTATAAATACAAACAAACGTATTTCGAAAAAAAAAAAGTAATTTGTATTTAAATTTGAAATGAAGCTTTGGAGAAATGTTGGTCAGCGTGGAGTTTTTTACGCGAAATAAATTTCGGAATTTTATGGCTGGTTGCAAAACACATGCATGGAAATAAAACAAGAATCCGTCGGTCCCGTTATACTTATAAAATATTATAACAGAAGCTTATCCGAAAACAAAAAACCATCTGAGAGCATACCCTTTCAAGATTGCGCCATTCTTTAAGTACACTAAACAATATATCGGTTCCCTTACTAAGGTTGTGTTTAAAGTGTGAGGGTAGCTGTGTTTTGTAGGATTAGAACAAGACTAGTGTATATTAAACGGGTCTTACCGCGATTGTTTATTAGGTAAAATTTAATCTAATGATCACGGCAGCTGCAACGTTGCCGAAACGTCGGGAATCAAAGGTAATTAAATTTCACGTAATATATAATCGCGGTTAGACCCGTTTAATACATTATTATTTATGAGCATCGGGAGTCATTAAAAGATACTGTAGAACAAGTGTATGATAACCATAATGAGTCATAGCCATAATGAGTCTTTTTCTTCTTAACAGAAACTTCTTAGGTCGTTCAATATATAAAATAATCCATAAAAATAATGACGGGTAAAGTGACCATACACGTAGTCAACAATTTACGTACTTGAATTACGAATTTACGTTTCCTTACATATAAACTATAATATTACTCTACAATTAGCTCTTTCACCTGCCCATAAAATGGTTTTGTTTGAGAGAGAAAGTCATTAGCCCCTAAAATGTCTGGCTATCCAAACCACATAAATAAATCCAAAGCCAGGGCCCTTATTATGAAAATGCGACATTATCGGAAGTAGCGAGATGGTCGCTTGTCAGTGTCAAAATCCGTATCTCAATCCGTAAAATCGGTATTGTCGCTATGCATTTATAGCGTTCATTACTCAGTGGAAGGAAATTTTTAAACAATTAAAAAAAAGAACCGTATTCGTCACTAGATTCGAGTGAATTGTCGGGCTCAAGCGCGACGTTGACGTCCCTTCCGAACATATCGCTGCTTCATAACAAGGACCAAGTATAAAAGTCTAAAAATCAAAACTCACCCATAATCTACTCGAAGAAAGGCGAAAATTATCGATTGCCTACGTAAACTACCAAAAACAAGTACAAAAAGTTCGAAATCTACCAAAAAGAATCTACCAAAGAACCGTATGTGGTCACACTGAAAAGCGTATGTTGTGCGAGTATCAGAACTCTGTAACCTGAGTGTGATGTTTACATCCTACCCCAGGCGGGAAAAATGTTCTCCAAAAACGTTCTCGCATGACGAGACCACATGTTCTATCGACCATATCTATCGGCGAAATCAAATGCCGTTGCGCACTCACCCTTACCCGTAAAGTTGTGCTTACAATTGTGGAAAAAAGGAAAAGAGAAAAGGAAGGAGCAAAAGGAATATCCGAAACCGCGTTCGCTGGTAACGCTGTTGTCATTCAATATCCACTGATATCTCATTTTGCCGCGTGAATGGAGGCGGGGAACTGAGAACAGAATGGTTAGCGATTTTGTTGTGCAGCATGTGGTGTAAGCTGTGAGCTACAAGCGAAAGCACTTCTTGGTCTCATCATCATCAACCCATTATGTCCCCACCGAGGGGCACGGGTCTCTTCCCTGAGGAAGGTATAGGCCATACTCCACCACGGGGGCCAAGTCTGGATTGGTGGAGGCTTGTAGACTAGTGGCTCGTCTACTGTCAGAAGTTGTCAAGCCGTCCTAAGGCCTCTGACTTGGCTTAACGACTGCCATCTATCGACGGCAGCCGGCACCAACAGGTTAACGTGCCTTGCGAAGCACGGAACCGCTTGGAAAAATGCCACTAGCGTTAGGCATAGACGGTGACCCATCCATGCACTGAACGCGCCCAGTGTTGCTTAACCTTCGTGATCGTTTAAGATCACTCAGGCAGCCGGGGCTACGAGCGATACTTGGTCTAATTGGGTCTTTTCTATGAATAAAACGTCCTTAAAAATATTGCATCCTACAAATTCACGCTCAAAATGGAATAATCTGTTCACAGACCTGACCCTTGAATGCCCGTTGACTAATGAAATGGGCGCAAGGTACACGGATTACTAAATCACTGTGTGATTGGTTCATTCTGTGCGTTACCGAGGTGTCGTTAACGGTGTATATATTACGGAGTCAACGTGAGTTAACGCTCCAATGGGCAGGGCAGGCATAACTGGCTAGCTCTATCCGACTGGAACAATTTTTCAGGTTAATCATATGTCGAAATGAAATCCCAATTATTTGCGAGCGAGGGTGCGATTTCTATACAAAGCGTCGCGTCTTTTCCGACCTCCCGCCCCGCGTCCCTTCTGTGCGGCCAGGGGCTATAAGTCTACCAAACAGGATGTATTAGCGAAGGACAAGATAAAAAGTACCGCAAGTAAGTGTGCATGCAGCGACTATTTAATGTGTTTGAAATGGAAGAGATGAGTCAGGGTCGTGGTAAGTGGCAATCTCTGCCTACCTCTCCGGGATACATGCGTGAGTTTATATGTTCCAGTGCAGGGTAGCGTGAGGTCAAAGGGGGAAGAACGGTTAGCGGGGGTGAGTGGCAAGGTGCGTAAGTACTGATGTGCTGTTCCTGCAAACGTTCTTAAGTACTTACTGGGAGCAGCGAGAATGGTATGAATTAATTCAGTTACCATTGAAAGCTCTTGAAATATTGCATTTACGATTATGATCTAGAATTCTAGACTAGAATATATTAAAATAATATTATGGTAGAGAAATTAAGCAAAGTAATAAGTAAGTAGTAATACGTAAGTATTAAAATAAAAAATAAAATAAAAAAGTCATGGTGGTGGAACTAATAGATGCTGAAATTACTTAGTGGTCACAAGATCTTTGTAGATGCTTTAAATAAATATCTTGTATCTTAATAAGATATGATGATGTGAATGAGAGATTGATACGGGATCTCTTCAACGGATAACAGCAGATCAGTTGAGATTGGGCTTATTTGTTTTGCAGCAATGCGGTGGTGGTGAGGACGTTGGTTTGAGTCCTGGCGTGTTCCAATGACTTTGTTCTCTAAAATTACGTAGGTACATTTGTGAAGTTGTAAGTACAATACCACTCGCATAGTTTTTTCCAGATACTTGATAAGTGATATTTGATGTGAAGTGATATAGTGAAGAAGAATATTTAATTTGGTTTTTGACGTGTTTTCGTTATTATTTGATTTCCGCGGAATTACCCATTTTTGCCGCGGGGCCATCATACACCGCCACCCCGTGCGAAGAAGCGAATCAAATCGCTAGGTGATGCGGTTCCGCGCCTCCGTCGCCGCGCGCGTTATTCGCCGCATCGCGCACCGAGGCGGGACGCGTTGCCAGTGGGGTACTCCTCTGTAGGAGATATGATAAGATTTTTGTGGGATTGATTTTGAATTTTGATGGGTATTTAAAAAAAATATTCTAATTATTTTTGATTAGTACTTAACATTTACCATACATAACATGTCTTTTTTTTGTTAATCGATCAAAGAGTAGATAGTCAAACATAGAAAGCGAAGTATCCATTTGCAGAAAAATAAAAGCCAAACAATCGCTGATGTTAAAATGTAAGCGGTTGTAAGTAGGTTAAAGTATGAAGTCATATATCTATTGTTATACGACTCTTTTCAATTATTTTTTCGTTTAAAGTGCCACTGCAAGATCGTTTCGCCAAAGGTCTTACGTAGAACATATTTTATATTTATTCTCAACAAAACAAGAAAAACCAGGTAATTTGATTTGATTTAGTTTAACTCGATTTGATTTGATTTAATTTGATTTATTTTAATCTAATTTAATTTAATTTAATTTGATTTAATTTAATTAAGTTGATTTGATTTGATATGATTTAATTTGACTTAATTTAATTTAATTTGAATTAATTTAGTTTAATTTGATTTTCGTTTGAATCGATTCGATTTGATTTAATTTGATTTAATGTGTACACATGAATATTATTACTAACATAGCATAAGTCACGATTGTTACTAATACTATATGGGCATTGCCTGATGTAAATGAATATACAATACAATTTTAATATCTGTGTAATTTCAATGTTTATGTACAATAAAGTGTTCTCTATCTCTATCTAATTACGGTTCATAAAAAAATTGCGAAGTTTCCCGCCGCCCCGTCGCCTTCAGAGACTTTTGTTTTGGAGTGCAGAAATCGCTTTGGGCCTGTCACTTGGACGAGGGATAAACTTTTGGTGGTTGAGCCTCTATTGAACATTGAATCTTCTCGCGACACATTGAGAATTATTCCGGATCCGTATTATTATTTCCCTTTCATTTTATGCGGTGGTTCTCTCACATAACTCTATCCAAAGTGAGAGCATTTCAAGTTTCAAGAAATAACATATTTTTTAAGAGCATGTTTAGGTTTTGAATTGTCTCAGGGCATATGAGGCTAGTGCCTCTGCGCTTTGGGTTTTTAGGCAACATTTAATAATTATTTATGTCTAAGATATTATGGTACTGACGACAGCACATCAAAATTTACATGACATGTGTCTTTGCAACAGAAATGTAAAGGGTAACCTGCGGGATTCCAGTGAAAATGAACTTTTGTACTACCAAAAACACCGATCGTAGTTTCCAGCACAATTTTACTTTTTAGGGTACCGTACCCGAAGGGTGCCAAACGGGACCCTATTACTAAGACTTCACTGTCCGTCTGACTATCTGTCTGTCCATCTATCTGTCTGTCTGTTACCTGGCTGTATCTCATGAACCGTGAAAGCTAAGCAGTTGAAATTTTCACAAATTCTGTATTTCTGTTGCTGCTAAAACAACAAATACTAAAAACAGAATAAAATATACATTTAAGGAGGTTCCCATAAACGAACGTGATTTTTTGCCGTTTTTTCTCGATCTTTGTATCTAATGTTGTATAGATAATGGTACAGAACCCTTCGTGTGCAAGTCCGACTCGTACTTGGCCGGTTTTTACTTACATAGTCAAGCGGAGGTTTGAGTTTTTCATGCCATTTCATTTTGACAATAGAGTATCTTTCACAGATTAGAAATTTCTGGTTTAATTTCTGGGTGGTTCGTTTTTAATGTATGCCTAGTAGACAAAGTTACTTAATATCCGTCAAATATATACATATAAAACATGCATACTAATAAAAAAAATATTGAAGATCGATATACATACTAATATAAACCTAAGTCGAGTCAAATCACCTCAATATAACTTGAGAAGCAAACTCAAAAACAAACTTAAACTAAGAACACCACGAACTGAATATGGTAAAAGAAATGTGATGTATGGAGGAGTCCAACTTTATAATAATTTACCGGCCGAAATAAAGGACAAAGAAAATATGAATGCTTTTAAAAATAAACTTAAACTACATGTCTCAAATTATAATTAAGCTTAATCTTACCTTAATGCATGCCATATAAATTTAATCTAATTTTAAGTTTTATTTTCTCATTAATTAAGCGAACTGTAAGTTCTTTATGAGAAATAAATATCTTTGAACCCAAATTATGACGTATTTTTTTTTATTCTAAATTATGAAACTAGTTTTAAGACCTCCATAGTAGTAGTAGGTACCAAGGAGGTTTTAGTTCTAGTTAGAGCTAAGATTTCCGCACTTAGGCCGATATTCAGAAACACAGCGTTGAGCTACACTTAACGAGCACTAAGCTGAGCATCGGTTGAGCAATCTCAACAAAGACTCAAGAATTTTGTATTCACAGTCAATATCTCGACTCGAACTCAGCTAAGCCACAGCTCAAGCTAAACTTACTCGAGCGAGCGTGTAATCTGTGGTACAGTTTTTGACTTTACCGGTTTATACTATCTGTTAACGCTACATGAAAGCCATACAATAATCCACAGGAGTGAATGAGAGGGCAACAAATGTCGAAACTTTTTACGCGCGGTTATAATTTATTTTGACTTCTCATTACTCTAAAAACACAATTTAACTTTTTGAAGGAAAATGAGCATGCAAAATGTCAAATTGTGAATAAAAAAAGGTTACTTCACCACAGGTTAGTTAGATTTCTCGAATTGCCTACAGGTGTCGCTACTTTCTTCGTCATTGCCACCTTGAGTCTGAGCTAAGTCGCCGAAATCCACTACTCAGTCTCAGCTTAGCTTGCGCTCAATTTTTGTTATCTCAAACTCAACTGTGAATACAAAATATCCCTGAGACTTTCATTTTGACAGTTGGAAGACCCGGACTCGCATTGAGCTCACGCTCAAAATCGTTTCTGAATATCGGCCTTAGACTCATAGTTGGGCCATTGTACGTAGCAAGCGCTAAGGTATGTAAATACCTCAGACACTAGGGTTTCCTTAAGATGTTTTCCTTCACAGTTAGTGAGTGGTATTTGCTACTATAACTTTAGAAATGTACGTAACTTAGAAAGCAAAGTCATTGGTACATGCCGGGATTTGAACCCACAACCTCCCGAATGAGAAGCCGGCGTTCTACCGCTTCGCTACCAGCGCTTGCAGGAGGTTAGTGATGTCACTAACTGTTTATGTAAACATTTTGGGGCCTCCTGCTTAGAAAAAAATTTTGGGTCATTGACCTCCTCTGTACTAACTACGTAAAAGTTAGCACTCTATATAGAGTCACCGAAAGAATGTTGATAACACTCATGAGATCGTAACTTTTTAAAATTGTGCATAATTTTAATAACTCTTACTTAAAACTCTATGCCAGTAAATATTTTTTAACAATTTTACATTTATACTGATACAAATAACATATTTACCGTTTTACATTTCATTGTAACTCTCAAGCAATTTTAATGGAATATCAGATGAACTCAACACCTGATTTTGTAAATGCACCTGCAATGCATAAACTGTCTGCAAATACATGAATACGAATAGTCAAGTGAAGCGAAAGCAAAACCTAACATGATAACGCCACATCCATTTTTTTTGCGTTTAAAAGCGAACCATTCTAAAAAAAAATAAAAAAATCTGAATACCCCAAAACTTTATATAGGCCAGTGACAATTTACTTCCGTACTTTTTTAAAGCCGTAAGTAAAGATATCATCTCAAAATTCATTCTTATCCAGCCAGCCTCAGTATTCAAAAGTGTATCCCCGGGGCATGAAATCCCATCATTGGCAGATATATTGGCTCGGGCGACGTCCGAGCGGCCATCTCAGGTGATATTGAGTTGTGTACGTGACACGGTGTCTAGTGTTGCCTTACCTTTAGCTATGTGGATGCTTAATTCGGACCCGTACGTTACGAATTGATAATAATAAAGTATTAATATTCACTTGTCCTGGACCCAAAGTAAGATACGCTGTGTCATGGCAACCAGGCAAGGACATCACAAATGTGGAAATATACCCAGACTGAGGCCATGTGTACGGCGGCCCCCAGTGGGAATCGAACCCACGACCAGGTATTGAAAGAGTTCGCGAAAGTTTAACACGTTCCCTGTGAGTGACCCACATGTGGGGCATTTCGAGATTTAGGTGAGGCATGAGTGCACCACATGTGGGTCTCTCCCGCAAATGAAGTATAAGGCTGGTCAAATCTAGCACGTTTGAGCTAAAACATTACATTTGCCTTACGCGTATGGGCTATTAATTTGTGAATAAAAAAAATGTCGGTACCGGGAGGACATTTTGGATAATGTTGCCATATAAACACTGTAAAAATATGGCAAAAATATAAATAGGTATATATTACGATTTTCATTTATTTAAGGCTCGGTGAATTAATATTTGTTCAGAAATTTGCTTTACACTAACATCTCAACTATGACAAACTCGGGTAGGTTACAAACTTGTATCTACCTTGTAACAAGAATGACTTATGTATGGCACTAAGTTAAGAACTCACACGTGCATGACCCATATATGGGGCACCTAGTTAAATATGGAAAAATAGGAAATGGGATTTTCAGAAAATATATTTTCTATTATATTATTAAGGTACACAAAATTGGAATGCGTTTAAAAAAAAGGGTTGCACGTGAGGGGTCATTGTCTTATTTTCAGTCACACCGGCAACGTGTTAAGGAGTAACACACACTGAGACGGTAAACTGTAGCGGTAAAGGTCGTGCCCAAGAGATGAGATTCCTACCCAGTAGTTATCAACCTAAAATTATTTACTTGTATTTTACAGGAGACTAAAGATATCATAGCTTCACAACATACGACAGTGGTTAAAACTGAGTACCTACTAGTACCAGTTCCTTGTTTGTATTGGCAGTCTCGATAACTAAGACATCCGAATTGATTGCCAACCTTCGATAGAAGACCGAGAGTGTTTACTCTCATGCAGATCAATAGGAATCCCATCTCTTATACCCGTTTCTAGTCAGTATAAATGCAAAACAGACAGTAAATATGTTTAATTGGTTTTTAACGTTCTAGTTTTGGCATATTTGATCGGTATTGATGATGTCTTTGGTGAAACCTGATGGAAAGGGTCTGATCTTAGTCATCAAGTTTCTGACCGTCAACTCCGTTGAGATAGTCATTGTACTATAAGGATAAGGATTTTGATCCGATTCGATATTTTCCGAATTGGATCCGATTCGATAACTCGAGCGTCTCTGAATAACGTAAGTGCACAAAACCACCTAAATATTTGGTGACACCTTTATTCAAATAGCGAGTTCTGCCGGCGAGGCCACAGGCAGTGCCAGTCACGGCGACAGGTATTGCAGGGATGTGAAAATGAGACCGTTGCATTGAAATTGGAAATTCTGTTTTTCGATCTTCCAAGGTGTAACAAGATCTATCTACTACTATTGACGTATCTATGGTCGATGTAAAGTGAAGTTATAGTAGAAATACCACCCGCTAACTGTGAAGGAAAACATCGTGAGGAAAACTGAGTATCTGAGCTATTCATATACCTCAGCGCTTGAAATCGCCAATCCGCACGCGGGCACGCGTGGTGATTAAGCCCATACTCTCTCCCTGAGAGAAGGTCTGTGCCCTACAGTGGGACGTATACAGGCTGGTTATGCATGATGGTCCATGTAGGGCAGAGGCATAGTTGCAAGATTGGTAGTTTTACTTGTCATCAAAGTACTGAGCGAATTTACTCGCTAAAGTCAAATCCTGTTTCTTCAATAACAATAAATTTAATAAAGTTAAAATCCCAAAGCTTAACGCGAGAAATGTAGAAGTCATCGGAGCTGCGATGTAAGAAGAATAAGCATACATACATAAACTCACTCCTGTATCCCAGAGGCGCAGGCAGAGACCAGGGACTTCCACTTCCCACGATCCTGACAGATCACATTCGCTTCCTCAACATTCATTCGTTGTATACACGCACGCCCGTTTCGGGTACTTTTTATCTTGTCCTTTGCTAATACATCCCCTATTTGAAAGAACAAGCAAACGACAAAAATTCGCATTTTGGCTAATCCTGAAACACGTTGATAATAAATAATAACTTCCACACAATACAATCACTTGACCTGGTCCCAAACTAGGATATCCTGTGCTATGGTAACCAGGCAAGAACGTCACAGACATGAAAATACACCCACACTGAGGCCATTAGATTAATTACTTTAAATTACACTTTATTCCACACTGAACATTGTAAAAGTACATGAAAAATCTGAAATATCTAAGTTACATATTATAGTTTTAAAAACCTATTTAGAAGCTTAAAATTCCACCCATGCCGGGACTTAAACCCGCGACCTCTGGCTAACCGTGCCATTAGCTCAGTTGAAAGAGCTTCAACTGAGCTAATGGGCAAGTGCAGGCATTGAATTTCGAACCTATTTACAAACTTCTCTGTATTACGTATAGGTTTTTAAAATTGTCCTTAGCACGGATTCGTGCAACAAAGAATATACTATATAATAATAAGAATATACTATAATAAGAATACATATAGTTTGTTAAGATGACAAACTTAAAATTTTCCATATTACTTTTTTTGTGATTTTACGGTTTTTCTGCTTTGTAGTGGCACTGTCTGATAAATAATAATGCTTAGAACCATAAATACCATGTTTAATACGGCACGCACTTGGCCGGTTTTATTCTTTAAGAAATGCCGCCAGTCATTGGTGGCAGTATACATTACTTTGCTTATCATCATCATCATCATCATCATCAGCCCTTTGACGCCCACTGCAGGGCATAGGCCTCCCTCATGGTTTTCATAACAATGAGGGGTTTTGCCATAATCGCCACGCTTGGCAGGCGGGTTGGCGATCGCAGTATGCGGTTGGAATCTCAGGAAGACGCTGCCGCCCGTCTCCTGGTAATTGATTTCCTTAGTCGCCTTCTACGACATCCGCGGGAGGAAATGGAGTGACGCTATTCTTAATCCGGCGCCACACTTTGCTTAACTTAGTGCCAATTTTTCAATAGTCAGATAAAACTTAACTGGAGAATAAATTGCATGCTATCACTGTCTAAATCATACGAAAAGACAGTGACAACATCAATTTTATTCTCCAGTTAAGTTTTATCTGGCTGTTGAAAAATCTGATCTTAAATAAATAGGACAGTAAGAGAGGATAAATAATTATTTATTTACTATTTTAGTTGCTGACATATTGCCACTATTTGGATCTATGAATAAAATTCGTGTATACGGCTAACAGTACATTTTGTTAACCTTCAAGACATCGCTCTGCGACATGCCCATCCGCTGGCCCATTTCATCGGTTTCCTGAAAAGATAAGATGAAAAAATGATAATGAAAATAACTAGTTTTTAGTGGTTTTGTTTTTAGTTTTTACTACCTAGTCTAAGGGCATCACGTCTGATTACAATGCCGGAGAGTCTGGGGGTCGATTCCCACTAGGAGCCTCCGTAAATTTGTACAAAGTGGCCTCAGTGTGGGTGTATTTCCATAGTCCAATATTTCCAAAAGAATCGGAAGTGGCAAGTTTGTTGCCGCATGAATACGCGATAATTAATTTTGATTTTAAAATTCTGATCCCCCAGGAAATATTAAACTAGAATTTAAAGGTCATTGACCCGAAACAGCGCTATGTATTTTCATTCCGACCACATTGTGTTAGTCTGTCATCATCATCATTATCAGGCAATTGACGCCCACGGCAGGTAAGGCCTCCCTCATGGTTTTCCAAGCTTCCCGGTCTGTTAGTCTGTGTAACATTTTATTTCTGTCTTAGAAGAAAACAACCATAATTTACTTTCACCTTTATCCTCTGATGTTATATCTATACCACTATTCCAAGAGATAGATCATCTACAATAATGATGGTGATAATTATAATTACCTTCAAGGCCACAATAGTTTGGTTCCCATTTTTCGAGAACGCAGTGGCAGGGTAGTGCATGACGCTTCCGTAGTCGTAGGGCACGCCGAAGTCTGTCACCTCTTCTTGTCGATACTTTGCGAAGTTATGCTCCATGCCTGAGGAGAAACATAAGAGACGAATTAGATCACTGAGATGTGACCGCAGGGAGAAGAGACAAGACTAGAGTGAGGTATAAAGGCTACTAGACGAGGGCTGTAGACAAAACGAAAGTAGATAAGATAAGATAAGAATATTCTTTATTGTACCAGGAAAAACACAACATAAAATATTTATAAAGATACAGTACAATTGGCGGCCTTATTGCTAATAGCAATTTCTTCCAGACAACCGTATGAAGGAAAGTAGGTTACAGAGCTATTGGTCTGAAAACCTAGGGATAGATGCAGAAATGTCAACAGACAATTAACGATATGGAGACTGAAGACCTGTTCAAACTGGCTGGAAAATATTCAATGCTAAAAGTCATATTCTGAACCGAATGGCATGCATTAGACCCTTCCTTTTTTTAATCAATAGCCACTCGGCGACTGGGAATAATCCACTATTAAGATAAGTATAACACAACCGTCCGCTGTATTAGGTAAACAATTATGGCGTTTCGAAGTGGAAAAATGTGTACGTATTTGACAAATCAGAGAAGGTTAAATCGGAGAAGTCCATAGCTTTGTTACGTTCAGTGGTGAAATCTTTGCATTAAAGGTTAAGGACAAAACGATACCTGATTGTATGTTCTCCCAAACAATTCTCACGTAGTCGTCCCTGTCGAAGGTGCTTTGCATATGATAGAAGCCTATTGTGTGCAGCAACTCATGGACCACTGTACCGTGCCGGAAACAGCCTTTAGATAGGTTCAATACTTGGTGAGACTCAGAATCTTCATCCTCGTTATAGTCTGTGAAGCCGACGTTCGAGAAGCATCCGTTTCCTGAGCCCTAATTTTTTGAAGGAAGAAAAATATTATTATGACGAAACTCTAACTTTGAGATTTGATTTATATATTTACACTCGCTAATGAAGGACGCATTGCACGTATTTTTATTGAATTTTTTGTGTAGTCTAGGTGAGCCTACTCTACCTTAATATATATCTCAGACGTCACCGAGGTACTTTGTGTTAATTTTTTATGATGTCCCTATATATATATAGCGGTTGGCATATAACATACTGCTTCAATAGCCTAGTATGCCATGAAAACGAAACCTATGCTCAGTGTTATGCTTAGACTCTGTGTCGACTCTACACGTTTTTCTACTGCATTATTATGATTATTTGAACATACCTCTATAGTGACGTGGTGTTTATCATTGTCTTGCTTCTCTATAAACTTGATGCATGATTTGTTAGCGATGTTATTCATACCGTTAATAATCATCTGTAGTTGATCTTCATCTGTTGAAAACATTAACAAAAGTGTTTGTAAATACAACAGATTGATCTTATTAGTTTCAATTTGAAAAATAATAGCATTGCTGAATTATGACACTATGCTGTGATCGCAAAAAAAATATGTCACCTACCATAAGTATAGGGAAAGAATAAGAGAGAGAATAGACGTATTGATTTCACGTGCCCATCGCAGATGATCCTTTATTTACCAACCACATGACGTCAAAAGTTTCAAGGGCTATCCACAAAATCCACATTACAATTACGGCGTGAGTATTTAAGGGTTATTTTATATTGCAATGTTGAAATATGGATAGACATTTATTGTTTTTCTGTGGGCCAGTTAAACACATTATCACACAACTTATTTTGTTCCTTGATAGTATTTTCCATCGCACACTTACCAAAGTCATCATCTTTAATTTTATACACTATCACTTTGTTCGGCCATCGCTTAGCCCCATCAACCAGGCCGTTGCGAGAGTCCAGAGCAGTGTATAGAGCAAGCCTTTGTGCGTTCGTCAAGAGCATGTCACCCTCAAACTTGTCACCAAATTCCCCATCCAGTTCAAAACCAGCTTGGGCCTCTTCTAAAATTGGCGCGGCTTTGATAGTAACTATTAAAATTGCCAAAAAGTAAACACGGAACATCTTTTTATTTATTCTGTTCAGCGATATACCGCTTATACAAATTTGACTTTCACGGTTTAAAAGAGAAAGGAAGATCTGGAAAAACGTGTTATCTATCTGCAGTATGACATAACCGTCTTTTCTTAGACTAGAAAAGATTATTTGGCAAAACACTATCCCTACCCACAGTATGACAATTCACGTTAGTGACATTCTCGCCAAAACTGTTAACAATCAATCTTGAAGCCCCCTTTTAAAGGGATGTAAGTGTTTAGAATAACCGTCACCTAATTAGATAATCGGCAAAGTAGTTTCACAATAGAGAGGATTACGGGGTACCCACTTAAGTGGTTATCACGGCGACGTGCTGGGCTCAGTGTGACGTCAGCGATAGTTATGTCGGAAGGTGAACTTGGGTTTGCTGTAACGAGCAGATTTCAGAATGGGATATATTTCACTAAATGACGTTCACTCCACCAACTTGCCTCTGTACTCGTCCTGTTTAGGTTGCCTGCAAGACATTTCTGTTACCAACAAGCACCCCAAATGTATATTTTCTTTTCCAACAGCTGTCTCTGTTATAGTTTTGGTGAACAATAAAAAATATGCGTGTCTCGTCTTCCTCGAAATGATGTCAGCAATAAAAGTATTCAATTCAGCGCAAAATAATAAATTGAACAGCCAAAGATGTAAATTCATAAGCACTTAAGGTAATAGGTCAGCATAAATCATTAAATATTATATTAATTGAAGCGTGAGTCACGCGTTTTGTGGCGCTTAAATGACAGAATTTGACAATTAATGCAGTGGAAGGACTTGACATTTTAGCGCCATAAAACGCCTGACTCGCACCCTCAGAGGTACCAAAACGGCGCGAGTCACGTGTTTTTCTGCTCTAAATTGATAGAATTTGATAGTTAATGCACTGGAAAGTCGGAACTTTTGACATTTCAGCGCCACAAAACGCGTGACTCGCGCTTCAAATAATATAATATTTAATGATTTATGCTGACCTATTACCATGCTACCTACGCAGAGCTCCCTAACTACATGTTAAGTTGATGTATTCCTTCATATCGACATTGTGCTAACTTGTGGAACTTATTTGAAGCGGAATTTCCAAAATAATCACACTCGAGAGTGCGAGAAAACCGGAGTAGGCAGGCAAGATCGTTGCCGTTATAGCTCGCGTCCCGACAAAAAAATTACAACTCTACCTCCCATTGTTTTGTAACCTATCGACCGATAATTTTAACCAGTCATTGTACAACACTCTTATCTGGAGCGATACTTATTATCATTAAAATGTGTGTACACTTACTGCGTTTTTAGGGTTCTTTACCTAAAGGATAAAAACGGGACCCTATTATTAAGACTTCGCTGTCTGTCTGTCCGTTCGTCCGTCCGTCCGTCCGTCCGTCTGTCACCAGGCTGTATTGCAAGAATCGTGACTTGAAATTTTCACAGATTATGTATTTCTAACAAATACTAAAAACAAAATAAAATAATTATTTAAGGGGGCTCTCATACAAAAAACGTGATTTTTTTGCTGTTTTTTTATCTTTGTGTCTAATGTTTTATAGATAATGGTACGGAACCCTTCGTGCGCGAGTCCGACTCACACTTGGCCGGTTTTCATTATTCTGAAGAACTCTGCAAGGCCATAATTGTGAAAGATACTCGAGGAGGCTACTTCATAAAATGTAACACGATACATACATTTTTATAGTTTTTCTTTTTCGTGGTAAAAATAAAAGAGAACAAAATGGACAAAATAAATACGAAAGGGTGCTTATTACTTTGGTACATAATAGTAGTTTATGATACTGTTGCATAATAAGGGTTCTTATAACAAGAGTGTGTTTTAAAAAAACGAGCCGTAGGCGAGTTTTTTTATACCTAGTATCACACGAGTGTTATAAGACCAAGTTATGTACAGTGTCATACACTACTTTATCTACTCTCACACTATAATACATAAAATAATATTGCAAATAAAACGCTGAATATCAACAAATTTATTTTTACTTGTAATAAACTCGTGGTAACATTTATTATAGTTGCTCCTAGATTTCGCCGGTAACAGGTTCATAGTCATGTTTGACGCAGCTTCCAGAATGTCTAGTGGTGTACAATTACCACTATCCACGCTTTCAGACATGTTTTTACACAAAAACTAGTTTATTTTACGAACAGAACCAAACTTTGTTTAAATATTGAAAAGTTTTTTAAATGTAAAATGTTGGCGCCAAGGCGCAAACATCGATTGCGCATGCGTGTTGCGTCGCCGCGGACTCGTTCATTGAAACCTTTTTTAAAAGTAGAGCTTCAACCTTCTTGGTCCAGCTGGAGGTTGTATAGGTGTATCGTTATGATTAAAAAGTTATATTATGATACAGGTGTCCATACAAGACATGTATCGTAATAAAACTTTTTTATTTTTATTTTTGGCCTATGCGTAATGTTTGTCATAAGAGTTTTGTTTTTAGTTTTATAATCTTTGTATTATAGTATCAGAGTAGATAAACACGTTTTATTCGACGACCTGAGTGGCTGGACGAGGATGTCCGAGGACAGAAGGAAGTAGCGTGCCTTGGGGAAGGCCTATGTCCAGCAGTGGATGAGTATGGGCAAATTTTATTGATTGACGTTTTATTCACTTTGCGACCTGGCAACACATCGACCAAGTTTGTGAAATTGGCGGCACGCCAATGAGAGTTGAAATGTTTATGGCAACACAGGTATTGAAACGGGGCAAGATAAAAACCGGCCTGCGTGCATGCTACGACTAATGAATGTTGATGAAACGAAAGAGATATGTCAGGATCGTAACAAGTGGTAGATCCTGGTCTCTGCCTACCCCTCCGGGATTCAGGCGTGAGTTTATGTTATGTTAATTATTAATTTATTTTAGGCAACTAAGCCTAAACAATATATACCTTGATCTAACTATCAATAATACAATAATTACAGCTTATGCTAGCCTAAAAACCTATTTAGAGGCTAAAAATTCCACCCATGCCGGGACTTGAACCGCGATCTCTGGCTAACCATGCCAGTGCTCTTCCAGCAGGGTAAGTGCAGGCATCGGCGAAATTTTGAGCCTCTTTACAAACTTCTCTGTATTACTTACAGGCAGTGACATCTGGCCGAAGCAATTTACATCACTTGCAGCCCGAGTAACCCACTCTGCAGTAAGGTTTTTCGAGCCTCTTCACAAACATGTCTGTATTGCGTACAGGCACTTCTCTGTTCACCAATCACAAAAATGTGGACTGATAATTTATATTATAAAAGTATGTTGTAAAAGTTATACTTTTTGAATGAAACCTATTATATTAAACAAAATAGAGCTTATGGCAATGTTTCAGACGACGATCATCCAGTTGAAGCGAGAGAAATGTATTTTTCTTTTGGACATCAAATCGCCACACTGCCGAGCGATATTCGAAAGTATGCAAGTATAATTTCTAACTTTTGAAAAATTATATTTATATTCATCTTACTGCACGTATAAAAAAAATTAAACAGCGCGTTACTGAGTAAATAAACTATTTTCTGTTCCGTTTTAATATTTTATCATTAAAAACATCGAAAGTTATCAGTCAAACATTTATATGACAACTTAGTATTACAACGATGTACTTACGCCTATTCTGCATTTTACCCTTACACATTGATTTAATTGAATTTATTCACAGTCAAATTATTTATTTCCTAATAATGATATTACACGATAGGCTGCCCAATTGCACATTGCATGGAGGAGTTTAATCTGTGGTATGGGGCACAGAAATCTAAATCTATTAGCCAGATTACCGCATACTTATAACATCTACCCCTACCTACCCTTGCAAAGTGAGAGGATTCGAGGCGACCAACCGCAGTGCCGAAATAAGCTACTTCCCTGTTTGCCACATTTCTGATTCACCACACTTATTTTCCGGAGTTGGAAAATTAGCAACAGTTAAATATAAAAGTTCCTAACATTTGAATATTTTACTCTTGTCTCTTGAAATTTAAGTAAAATAGCGCCAAAAACTTGTCAATCTATATAATCTATACAAAAATTAACGAATTACAACAAAAAAACACAATCATTTGGCGGACAAACGGATCACGAACAAATTGAGCAAATGGTTTAGATACTCGTACTTCATTATTTGGAATGACGTAACAATTCTAACAATAACATATACTTGTTAATCTGTTTAAGCATTTAAAAGTTATGATGCAACAAATAATATACATGCATGAACCCTGAAAACATAACCCTCTTTAGTATTTCCCATTGAAAATATATATATATATATATATATATATATATATATATATATATATATATATATATATATATATATATATATATATATATATATATATCTATTTCTTTCCCTTTCGAGTCCGCTGTACTTGATTTGTACAAAAGTCCTCAATCTGGAGATATTTGCATGTTTATGACGTCCTTGCCTTAACCAGGCATAGCCTGTGCTTATTCTACATAGTTTAGGATTAGGACAAGTTATTGTGCTGTTATTATTATTATAGTTTATTGCAAAACAAGAACAAAAAAAAAAAACATTATTTTTTGTACCAGAAACAACACAACATAAAATATTTACATAGATACCGTACAACAAATAATAATAAATTGGAATTCTTTCTCCAGTTTTTGCAATAAAGTGTTCTCTATCTCTGTGTATCCATATACAACCTGTACAAAGGCACTGGCCACATGTACCTAGTGTTAAAGTTATTATTCTTATTTGAGTAGTCGTATAAAAGTGTGGCCAATTGGGAAAAATGGCAAATAAAACGAGCCCTAGAATCATATTCACCCTCGTCACGGTTTGCTGCAAATGACAACGCGTCGGTCTGGAATATATCCGAGATGGGATTTTTAAATACTGATCTATGAAGCGGCGTGTTAGTGCAAGGGTGGGTATGAAGTTGTCGTTAGTCCGAACATACACAATATACAGATAAACATGATTATAGAGGTCTAATTTTTGATAAGAAGTCTTTGTTGCACACCAGACATGTAAAATTACATATTATGTACCTAACTTACATGGTATACAACTTCCAGTCTTATCGCTAAAATAACTATCAACAAAATTGTTGAGAGATAGGTAACACTATTTGCGAAAACGATCTCTAAAAAAAGATAAAGATGAGAGGGGAAAAATCTCCCTCTTAAAATCATCGCCTATCATCATCAGCCATTTGACGCCCACTGCAGGACATAGACCTCCCTCGTGGTTTTCATAACCATGAGGGGTTTTGCAATAATCGCCACGCTTGGCAGGCGGGTTGGCGATCGCAGTATGCGGTTGGAATCTCAGGAAGACGCTGCTGCCCGTCTCCTGGTAATTTATTTCCTTAGTCGCCTTCTACGACACCCACTGCAGGACATAGACCTCCCTCGTGGTTTTCATAACCATGAGGGGTTTTGCAATAATCGCCACGCTTGGCAGGCGGGTTGGCGATCGCAGTATGCGGTTGGAATCTCAGGAAGACGCTGCTGCCCGTCTCCTGGTAATTTATTTCCTTAGTCGCCTTCTACGACATGGAGGGAGGAAATGGAGTGACGCTATTCTTAATCCGGTGCCACACGGAACGATCGCCTAATAACCTATTAAATCTTGAAATAATTAAAATACGTTGTATTCATCCAATAACTACCTATTTATTTATTTTCATTATTATTTCCATTTGTGGCGCTAGTGTTACTGCTTAGAGATCCTTGGGTAGCACGGCGATTTGATTAATTAAGCGTCAAATTTTGACATTTTAGCGCCACAAAACGCATGACTCACCTAGGCCGGTGTCGCGACAATGTTTATTCAGAGAAATTTAGTAAACGTGCGTCAATTGACGTGCCCCTATAGTATTTTAATGACTCGCGATGCTCATACAAAGTTATTTATTAACTATTGAAGTGCGATTAGACCCGTTTATTACATAATGCAACATCCCCCCATACTACGCGCACCCAATCCTGACGTTGACCGCGGACCGGACGACGCAGCATGGGCAGGCCCCCAACCAGACGGTCTGATGACCTGATTACGGTGGCGGGGAGTCGCTGGATGCGGGTGGCACCGGCTTCCCGGCAAGATCGGGAAGCTTGGAAAACCATGAGGAAGGCCTATGTCCTGCAGTGGGCGTCAAATGGCGGATGATGATGAATCCTGACGTTTCCGATAGCAATTAGTACCTATGGAATTTGACAGCTAGACATTATGAATCCTTTATGAATTGGTGCGCGTAATTGGACCTCTGGCAATTAGAACTGTGACAATTAGAACTGTGACCGATACAGAATGGCCTGATGAGTAATTATACAAACAGATAATTTACCAAGCCCCGCAGATCACCTGTGTGACTAATTGAAATTCACAATTGTCATGAAAATGAATCGAACTACGTAAAGTATACATAAGCCGATACCAAATGATATTTGGATAGTAATTAAAACGTCCATTGGTTGGGTTTAATTGTAATTTGTTACTTACACCACGGGCTGACAGTATCATTTATAAAATGGACATATTACGCTTTAGTTATGGGGCTGCCTCAACCTGCAATTCCCGTTCAAACGTAGTTTCGTTTTAATTTACAAGCGACATGCCGCATCTCCTTGAAACTTTACCAATACGTGGTTTCTTCTTAAGGTGCCTCTCCGTCACTGGAGGATGGCTCTGTTCAGTGCAACTCTGAACAATTATTCCGCGGTTTTAATAGCGGTCCACTCCTTGTAGCACTACCGTGACATCCCTATTTCTCATCTCTTTCTCTTTCTTTTCACCTTTCCCATACGTTCCACCTTTCACCAATACGTTTAGAGGACACAAGTCGAGGCTCGATCGTAAAGTTTCATTGCGATCTAGCATGTCGTTTGTAAATTAAAGCCACTTCCACATTTGTATGTAATAATTATGTTATCATAAGCAGCCTATATACGTCCCACTGTAGGGCACAGGCCTGCTCTCAGAGAGAGAAGCGGTGGTAGCCTAGTGGGTAGAACATTGGACACGGAAGCGGGAGACCCAGGTTCGATTCCCAGTGCGGGCATGTACCTATTACATTGTTTTCTAAGTTATGTACATTTGTGAAGTCGTAGTAGCAATACCACTCGCTAACGGTGTAGGAAAACATCGTGAGGAAACCTGAGTGTCTGAGCTATTTACATACCTCAGCGCTTAAAATCGCCGATCCGCGGTGGGCACGCGTGGTGATTAAGCCGCAATCTTTAAGGAATCTGTAAATTTAAAAAGTTCGGGAACCCGATTTTTTAAATTTATTTTTATTAGAAACAAAAAGTCCATAAGACCCAAGTCTTCTGCATAGCGATGGCAGAACACAATGTATTAAAGTCTTTATTAAACAGTAGAGTGCCAGCCCAGAACTTTGCGACGCTGACTGCGTTATCAGTTGCAAATAATGTAATTTTCTTTTCTTCTTTCCTTTCAGTCGTTAGGTCCTCCTGAGTGCGGGTGTTAGAGCGCGTGCACGCAAGGCACGATGACAGGGCCCAAGTAAACAGTATTAGATAATTTCCATTAAAAACAGCCAAGTTTCATAGCTGGAGCTACTTAGTTCCCCCTCCAGGCCATGTTAACCAGTGAATTTTACAGTTTTCGCTCAACCTCGTGTTCATAAGTAAGTCTCTGCCAAATTGCTGAAAGAGTAATGACCCGACTAAATAACTCCAACCTTTTCGCCGAGCAGACATATTAATTTCCTCCAAGCCTCTCTTTCGCACCGAGCTTACCGGAAGTGCTGAATATCCCCCTCCCCTCCGGCCCCGGCGGCAGACTGTTACTTCCGGTTTTCACTTCCGCCTTCTTCGGATTTCAGCTGAAAAGTGCTGGAGTTTGCGCGAGTTTTATTTGAATTTGACTCGAGTTAGAGGCCCACAGTGTGGAAAAATTTATGCTTTTTTAGAAAACAAACTTTTGTTTCAGGTGAGGTGTGTGGCACAGACTAATACACATAGCCTATAGAACCTTAAATACTTATAGCATTAAGTCCGCCACATTGCCATTGTATTTTTTACTTATGTGCAATAAACGTATTAATAATAATAATAATAACCTGTTTGTCTATGTTAATCATCAAAAGACATTTTTTATGCCGGTAGCATCTCCGACCAGCGCATCAGTCTGGCCATTCAGGTGGCCATTGTAATGCTGCCCGCATCTTTGGAACTCTCCCCAGCGGCACCGGTCTAGATACAGTTTTTTATATATCTGAATCCCACAAAGCATAATAGAATTTATCATCATATTCTTTTTGTTGCACTAAAAATCCGTAATGAGGACAATGTTAAAAAACCTATTTAGAGGCTAAAAATTCCACCCACGCCGGGACTTAAACCCGCGACCTCTGGCTAACCGTGCCACCGCTCTCCCAACTGAGCTAATGGGCAAGTGCAGGCATCGGCGAAATTTACACGGATTAGTGCAACAAAACGAATAGAATCATTCCGATATCATTCCGATGTAAAAACCTAACTGCAAAGTGGGGGCTGAAGTGATGTAAATTGCTTTAGCCAGATGTCGCTGCCTGTACGTAATACAGATAAGTTTGTAAAGAGGTTCGAAATTTTACCGATGCCTGCACTTGCCCATTAGCTCAGTTGGGAGAGCGCTGGCACGGTTAGCCAGAGGTCGCGGGTTCAAGTCCCGGCATGGGTGGAATTTTTGGCCTCTAAATAGGTTTTTAGAATTTATTATTTCACTGTGTATCTGTATATCTCCTTTGTCACAGCAAATCCGTAATAAACAGAGTCTCTGATGATTAATGCATCCGAATGCACTCGGGGATAAATGCAATTTAAAGTCCATCAATAATAGCTTCCTAATGGCGCAACTTACGCCTGAGCGGAAGGCATATTGCAATGAGCAATTTGATTAACTGCTTGGACGCTTTCTTGTCTGGGGACTCGTTTTCCATTGCTCTGATTGGTCCGCTCAGAAGGTTAATTCTCTCTGATGAGAAAAACATATATTTCTTTATGTATCCTATCCTATGTCAACCACTTTTACAATGGGGAAAACTTTGAAATTGCCAAAAAAGATCTCATGTTTCATACATATTAATGCCACAGGTGATTACTGGTGATAGTTTTTAGTATACATGATACCCTAGTGGGTGGAGCGGTGGTAGCCTAGTGGGTAGAACATTGGATTCGGAGGCGAGACACCCAAGTTCGATTCCCAGTGCGAGCATTTACCTATGACTTTGTTTTCTAAGTTATGCACATTTGTGAAGTTATGGTAGGAATTCCACTCGCTAAAGTGAAGGAAAACATCGTGAGGAAACCTGAGGTCTGAGCTATTCGGATACCTCAGCGCTTGAAATCGCCAATCCGCGGTGGGCACGCGTGGTGATTGAGCCCATACTCTCTCCCTGAGAGTAGGCCTGTGCCCTACAGTGGGACGTATATATGCTGTTTATGCTTATACGTCCCACTAAAGGGCATTCTCTAAGAGAGAGAGAGAGAGAGTATGAGCTTAATTACCACGCGTGCCAACCGCGGATTGGCCATTTCAAGCAGTGAGGTATGTGAACACCTCAGACACTCAGGTTTCTCCTAATAAAACATATTGTTAGAAAAATAAAAATATTTTCGACTTAGTTATGTACCGTATGTGACCGGATGACAATGATTCATACAACGTTCAAAATTCGTTCAAGCATCTAACTTCTACAACTGGAATACAGAAATGACCGAGACCCTGTATATGTATATGTATATGTATACAGGATGTAAATAAACTTCTAAAAAATCGTGAAAATTCAGAATAGTCTACTGTTTCATTCTAAAGCTACCTATGGAATTCGAATGTATAGAACCACTTTTAAGTTTTTCTTGATTTGGAATCTCTCCCATAGCGAAAGTTATTAATATTGAAAAGGATAGCCCCCCATTTTCAGATAGATGTGAAAATTTGAACTGGGCAGTCTGGGCAGGTGTTTGTGCGAATAACAATTTTACTTTAAATTATTTTTGTGAATAGAAAATGGACAACAATCCATTGGTTTGTTTCGATCAGCCTGTAGCATTGGAATCATTTACTCCTCTTCTTCTTCTGTCCTCTCCTAGGGGAGCATAGGGCCTAAATCATAGATTTTCACTTCTGCCGGTGGCTTGCGGCACCTTCCAATTTAGAAGTCATCATTATATTCTTTGCCCACTGCTGGGCACTGCCCTTTTTCCCATTACACCATGCTTCGCGGTCTCTCGCCATTTGCGTCCACAGGCCCTTTGACGACTTAGATATCAGAAATCAACAATTTATTCCATAGTTAAGACATTACATTATGTTTGTTGAATGTCATTGTACAATGTTAGCCGCTACCTGTGGGTGAAATTAGTAGTGGAGAAAAGGGCAGCAAAAAAAAACTCTGATCATCTTTTCTCAAATCGTCTTAAGCAAAAGCCAACGTTTAGGCCATTTGGGCCAGCTAGGGCTGTGGATCTTTGGCCGCCCTCGCTTACGATGGCCCAATAGGGCGTACGTGAGGGCTTGTCTAGTCAGGCATCCCTTAACGAATGTGAACGTTGATGAAGCGAAAGAGATTGTGTTAGGAACGTGGCAAGTGGCAAGCTCTGGTCTCTGTGTATTCCTCCGGGAAACGTAATGTAGGTAAGTGTAATATATATTGTATTGTCCTGGCGGAGTGTGTGGCCTGGCCTACGCAACGCCACAATGTGGAATCCCTTACAGTTTGAACCAAAGTAAATAACAGGCCCAAATACGCAATGTCAATAACAAATTGACAAACTCCGCAGACAGAAAGCGACATGCAAATAATAGAAGTTCCTCGCCACATGTTCGACACGTCTCCCCTGTCGGTGTTAAGGGCAAGCGATTTGCCTGAAGGCTTTTGTGCTTGACTTCAACAGCGGTCAGATGCGAGGTGGATAACCCCAAACAGATAGATCTGCATTTTCTTCAATTCGACAGCATCATCGTTCTGAAATCTCCTGCTTATAATTCATCAAATAAAGGAAACACGACTAAAATTTTAGTTAACAAGTTTCAGCGTCACATATGTGATTTATTATATAATATGTACTCCGCAATAAATCTCATATTATGTGTAGGCTATTTGAAAGGTTAGTATACGATAGAAATTAAAAAATTACCTTGCAAAATGTATTGCCAACACACTCAAATTTTGTTTCTTGAAAATTTGCTGATTGGTCGACTGATTGCATTGTGTAGAAGTTATTTTTATTATGTTTTTTATTTTAGTAATTTCATTTCTACAGGGTGACCTTAAATTTGTTCTAACCATGAATTAGAAACATATGGTGCCAGTATTTAAAAAAAAATACCGATGATGATGATGAAACAATGTCAGAACAAAAAGTTATAAAATAAAAAACTGTGTTTTGAGCGTCTTATGGTCGGCACCGGCCAACTCATTTTTTTATTATTTACGCATATCGGACGTAAGACTCTTTAGTCTTTAACATAATAGAAAACATTTTTCAACATTACGGTATTTCCTACCACTTTTTTGGATTTGTTTGGAGACAAAGGTCGGAAATCACGAATAATTACAAATATGTTGTACCAATACTGATAAATAATTCAGAACACTGTTTTTCGTAATAAAAAGAAAAATACCTCAAAATACGGTAATCGAATTCAAAGTCACCCTGCAGAAGAACGGCGTTCTCGCGGGTGCCTACATCAATATTGACATGCTAAAACTTTACATATATTTTTTATTAAAGGAATGAGACCTTCAGAACATTTCGAAATCCGGTATAGTAGGTACCTACCTGACAAATTACTGGAACAAATGACCTTAACTTCGAATGGATGTATTTCGGGTCTCATTGGCGATGAACGCACGATCTGACTTAAATTTCGTCGGATTTTATTTTAGTCATATGAAAAAAGAAATGCTCTTACTTGTCCATCGCAAACTCATTCAGACTACGTGGGATTTTGTTCTTGAACATAAATCCCGGTATAATATATGCAGATAACCTGATTTATCTGAGCCGTGACCACAAAACTGAAGCGGAACTGGGCAGGCCATATCAGTCGTATAGGCCCGGACAGATAGGGGAAAATTGTCACTGATTGGGTTCCACGTGACGGATATCCCAGACGTAGTCGGCCAAGGCGGAGATGGCGGGGCGGTCTCTTGACCTTTTTGCCCGTATGGGAGAGGATGGCTCAGGACAGATGATGATGGGAGAGGCTTTCGCTCAGCATACATAATATATAAACTCAAGCCTGTATCCCAGAGGGGTAGGCAGACCAGGGACTGCCACTTGCCACGATCCTGACAGATTCGCTTCCTCAACATTCATTAGTCGTCGCATGCACGTACGCACGTTTCGGGTACTTTTTATCTTGCCCTTTGCTAATAATGTCGATGTATATCCACCTGGGTCGTCCCTTCCCGGCCCTTCCACCCACATTTGCTCGATATATTTGTTTCGTCAATCTTTCTTCCTTCATCCTCTCCACATGTCCAACGCAACATTTTTTTCTCAATTCTAGTCACTACATCCTCTTCCAGTCCACAGCGTTCTCTAATCAAACTATCGCGTATCCTGTCATTCAAAGTAACACCAGACATACTTCTCAAGGTCCTCATTTCTACTCAGCAGTAGAACATAAACCCGGCTAACTAAAAAAAACGGATTCATCACTGCGCCTTAACTGCAGTTGCGTTTCTGTCGCAGGCTGCCTAATTAAACTTTGTGACGGCGCTGGGACGACAGCCTGCGTGCATTCACTTTGTCCCGCGTTGTGCCTATCACTCTCTGCTGCGCCATCGAGCGCTTTGTGGTTCGTCATCACCGACTTTCGGGTGTCATTTAAACGATCGGCAAAAATACGGTTTTTGTTGGCAATCAAATATTTTATGTCGGCAATGAAAGTCTTTTGGACAGCAACTGGTGGTTGGCAGAAAATACATAATTGAACAGCAAAAATAGTCGAATAGCAGCAGAATATATATAATAATAATAACTTCCACAAAATACAATCACTTGACCTGGTCCCAAAACTAGGATACCCTGTGCTATGGTACCTAACCAGGCAAGGACGCCACAAACATGAAAATACACCCAGACTGAGGCCATTTATACAAATCGCACCCTTAATCCAATACCGTCACTAAACAAAAATCTCTAAATTTCTGGTTTTAATGCCATCTATTGCAAATATTACAAAGTAACACTAAGCGCTGACTAGTTCACTTAAATTCCTATTTAAAACTGTAGATGGAAAACGAAGCATAATACAGAACTATATACATTTCTACACATTGAAAGTCTTTAATAGCTTCTCCTGCACAATTTACATTTTTCGCTTAGTGCCAGTATTGGATTAAGGGTGTGAAATGTACAGCGTCTCCCAGTGGGAATCGAACCCACGACCTTTGCTTTGGAAGCTAAGCGCCTTAACGGCTAGACCAACGAGTCTCAACAGAAAAGGATCAAAAGTTTCTATGTAACCGCCAAGTTTATGTGGTGGTTGCATAGAAACTTTTGATCCCTATAAGCAGTGAACTAAGGTCAGAGTGTCATAAAAATCAGAAATTGAAAAAGTATTTTCGGTGAGTATTTATCTCGTCAACTTTCGCAGTAAGGACAACACGACGCAAAAAGTGACGAGCCTTGTCAACGGCAACAGTATTGAATTTGGGCGCAAAAAATCGATTTCACTTATCGGCGCTACGTTCATTTTAACTAAGACATTTCCAGACGCCGAAGTTGAGAATAACACGTAGGTAGGAAAGGAAGCGCGAAAGGTCTTCAAAGCTGGTATATCATCCGCGGAGACTTTCCAAGAGAAATATGAAGATGAAAGTTGCCAAGGAGGCTTGTTCCGCAAAAGAAATATTATTATTTCAGAAGACATTGCTCCCATTTAGGTGGCATTGCGAGCGTCCTTTGTTTTGTAACGTATTTGATCATGCTGGCTGTGTAAATTATTATATTGTCTTGTCCCTAGTTTGTTTTTTTTTTATTGGTGGCGCTAGTTAGCCCGCTGGATCCCCTTAAGTAACCATTTACTTAAGGGGATCCAGCGGGCTAACTAGCGCCACCAACGAAAAAAAAAATCATATCTTCTTTTATAGATCGAATTTGCAAAAAGGTTCTGTACAATCTCTCAATCACTAACAGCGATTTTTAGGACCCACAAGAAAGAACCTAGGATCGCGAGCCTGGGATTATATAGCATTTGTGTCAAAAACGGCCGTTTCTGACGTTAATGCTATCTACGAGTAGTCTTAGGTTTTTGACCTCAGGTCCACGGCCGTGGGTCCTAAAAATCACTGTTAACATGATTGACAGATTGTATAGATACTTTTTGCAAATTCGATGTGTAAAAAAAATTGATATGATTATTTCTCCTCGGTGGCGCTATTAAGAGCACTCCTTTCGCGTTGTCGCTCATACTAATTTAAGTTCAAGACAATTTCACGAGTTTTTCAGATTTTAACTATCTCAAAAATGTGCAATTCCTGAAACAACCCAATTAAAGTTGTTTCTTACGGCAATTTTCCTTTTTATAGCAACTTTTCTTGTTACCTTAGATTCATGAGTTTTTTTTTTCAGATATTTTTCAAAATATCAGGGTCCTGAGATTAGCCATGATTGAGTAATATTGTTAAACTCCGGTTAACCATTGTCGCACATAGAAGCAGTCTTCTATGTGGCCATTCCCATTTTATTTAACACATATTTACTCAAGCCTTATCTATCAAACAGAGCCACTATAGAGCAGAAAAAATCATATAATGAGTTTGTGACAAAAAAAAATATTATTTTTTTTATTAAACGTCTAGAAACAAGAGTTGATGACAAACAACAAACTCTATTAAGTTGCTTAAGAAATTGCGCGTTTTTTAAGGTAATCCTGCTATACGTAGGTACCTATGTAATCTTTAAACGAATAGTGGAAAAAATCTGATTCAATCGAGAATTATTAGCATTGAAAACGTGCAACTTATGTCTCAGATGATAGAGAAACAAATTGTTCATTCCAATGCACAACTATATTTTTCACAATTTTAGAAGTAGCATAGTCATTTTCCATAATTTTTAGAGCAAGGTTACGTTCTACGACTAGGTTCCCCTGAACTGCTTACAGTTTATTTGATTATTACTACTAGCTGTGTACTTCTTTCGCATGGCATCCGGTTTAAAAATGTGCCTTATTGTAATTTGCTGCTTATCCGTTTATCATATATTAAACCGATTAACCATGAGTGAGTAATAAACATGGGTACTAATCTCATCAACAAGTACAAAGCTTTGGTTTTTATCAGAATATACCTAGATTTAGAACTTTTGTAAGCGAATAATACTTAACTACACACACACACACACACACACACACGCACACGCGCGCACACACACACGCGCACACACACAAGAGCACACACACACACACACACACACACGCACACACACACAATTCGAATTTGAAACTCTGTGGCTTAAAGGATTATTCACGTTACACCGTATCGCGACCGCGCCGGGCTCTACCCGGGGCATGACCACCGTAGGCTGGCCAGGCCAGTCATTCATGCTACACCAGGCTGTTTGGTGTATTCTTTGCACGGCCGTCTCTGTGATAGGTGTTTTGTGTCAACTAGTGATTTCATCAGTCCATAGACGTGACGCTAGAGTTAATATGGAATTTTCACAACTTGAATTGGCAGCTATTCCAATTGATGGCGGTGAGGGAGTATTGGAAATAGGTACGTAGCAAAATTACTAAAAGACGATGAAGTGTATATCTAACCAGTAGTACACCCCATCTTCACCCCATCATCCCACCTGAAAACGAGAAGCAGAAAGAGAATTCGCTTTACTATACAACGTGTCGGGGCCGGGCCGAGAAACGTTTCTCACGTGCCCACCGACATTTCGACGCCGTGCCCCCGCCATGCACAGCGAGGGTACGGTCAAGCATAAAATTCTTCATACAAAAAGTATAATACAGATGTTTGGCCGTGTCCCGGCCGGGCTCGGCCGAGGCCCGGTCTGGTCGCGACACGATGCAGCGTGAAATAATCCTTAAATCTATTTCCAGTACAGAAGGGTACGAAGTAAGCAGAAGGAACAAACGATTGAGTAGGATTACATTTTGTCGCCTTTAATAAACAAAAAAAATACTTACAATTGCAATAAACACTAAATCCAGTGCGATATGTTAACATCTCTAGATAAACCACTTACAACCCTACACCAATTTTTCTTAAGAGCGATTTTCGCCCCCAAGAGATCAGCGTCAGCCGCTTTCGAGAGCCCTAGAGAGTTGCTACATCCCCTTAGTGAATTCTGTCTGAATGAAAATCTGTTTACTATTTATTTGGTCTTATTTTAACAGTGTAAAATGTTGCAGAAAGTTGTACATTTTGGAAGAATCCAATTTAAACTGAAGTTTGTCGTGGTACATATAAGCGATGTTTCTGTTATAAGTATCTCGCATTTTATTGTTTTAATTTTGGACGAAGCGCTTGCGGATGTATTTTTGTTGCCTGACAGTTGTAGAAAGTTATAAAAATATGACACTTAAGTAGCGGTATAAATTGATTTGACTTTTAGTTAAATACTACCTAATCCCTATCCTATGACTTTATTTTACGAAGTTATCTACATTCGTGAAGTTATAGTAGCAATACCACTCGCTAATGGTGAAGGAAAACATCGTGAGGAAACCTGAGTGTCTGAGCTATTCACATACCTCAGTACTTGAAATCGCCAATCTGCGGTGGGCACGCGAGGTGGTTAAGCCTACACTCTCTCCTGAGAGAAAGGCCTGTGCTCTACAGTGAGACGTATATAGGCTGCTTGTGTAAGCCCTATCTAAGAAAACGGTGCAAGTCGGCCTAGCTGTTAGAAGGCATTTTTATCACTTAACGTTTACCATATAACCGTGGTATGGAAACTTCAGATAACTTTTTGTAGTGAGTCTCTGCTTTGTCACTAAAGTATTCTACTTTCCTGTTGACTAATGAAACTAAAGAAATCCGGAGCTTCTTTATTCTGACGCCTTTCCAAATTGAGTGAACCTCTAAGCATCTAAATTAAAATATTCATCATCTGTAAATTTCCGTTGTAAACACGCCCTTTATAGAACTGGGTAAAGTGCACGTACTTTACAGTTACCGGGCTGTCGATTACGTACTGAGGTATTAAATGTCAGCAGGATTAGGTTTTTATAATTTGCTAATGGCTCCTTACCTACATGTTAAAGAGAAAAAAGCAAACAATCTACACTGATCATCTTTACAAAACAACAAAAAGAGGGCTTTCACAAGAAAACATTTTCTATTTAATTCATTTCCTACCTCTACCTACCTTGGAAGAGTGTCTTCAAAAGACTGTTAATAATTTGAAACATCTTCTGTGCAGTCACTCAAAGGCTACATTAATAACATCCCTGCGCGTTGTCAACAACCGCATTTTGCTCGAGCGTGGTCTCGTCGCGCGAAAATTTGCACTCGCTTGGCTGCGTCCGTAATTTTGGATTCAGGGGGCTACTGCATCTTTGCTTCGATCCATCCTGTCATCACGGTAGTTCAACACATTTGGAAGGATTCTTACTACGACAGTCTGAAAGTACTTCGGAGTAGTGAAGACAAAGACTCTGAAAGACCTATCAGAATCTTTCTATTCATTGAGTTACTGAAACTCTACATTAGTGCTATCACACAACCGCATTTTGCTCGACCGCGGTTTCGTTGCGCAAAGATTTGTATTTTGGACCCAGAGGGGCCACTGCATTTTTACCTCCATCATTCTTAGCATCAAGGTGGTTCTAAACTTTTGAAAGGATTATTACGAAGACAGTTTGAAACTTCTTTCATCTTAGGTACTTCTTTCAGAGTCTTAAGGTGGTAACTAAACTAACAGACTTTAGTTTTTGTAATTTCGTTCCCAGATACATTCCATATTATGGGTCCGTTTGGCAATTTCTGAAGTAGGCACCCGCCGAACTTCGTAATTCAAAATTCAGTTGTCACGTGTATTTCTGAGGTGCAAGCGTTGCAAGGAGGGAAATTGGCGGGTTCCTTCCTCCCCGAGTTGCACTGTGAAACGGTAATAAGTTGGAACTAGTTTAGGGGTGGAGCTCGACTCTGAATGGTTTTGCTTTATTGAATTTATATCATTGGCTAGGTGCGTCGAACGTATGCGGAAGGGTGGCTGCAGTGTTGTTCTGTATATGTGAAACATTTATTTCTCTTTTACTTGAAGTTTCCTTGACGGTTAGTGAGTGCATAAGGTAGGGAAGTGTCCACAAACCTCAGCACTTGAAATTTCCAATCCGCGCGTATTTCAAACGTCCTAAAATAAACTAGAATCTTAGCGAAGATGCCTGGAAATAATTATGTATTTCTCTATCTGTATCTTTGCTGATTTCGTAAGATAGCTAAGATCCGAATTAACTTAATGAGTCGAGACAGTAAGGCGTCTTTCCTGCTAAGAAACATAACATACAAGAATCCTTTTCCTTGCGCAAAAAACAATCTTTTTCGCATTGAAAACGTATTTGTGATTGTGTAATGCTCCATAAAACGTGAGCTGGGGCCTGTTTGATACAACTACAATACATGGTTTATTATGACAATTCGATGTACATTTCGAAGTCGACTAACCAACAGATTAAGAAGTAAGCTCTGCTACGCAATGTACCTCGAATTGTCATAATAAACTACGGATTGTAGTTTTATGAATCTCGGCCCTGGAAGTCTGGATTTCGATAGTGCCGAGCCCCGCCGAGTCTAGGTAGTTAGTCTAGTTAGACCTGAGATTTCCGCACTTTGCTTCATAGTTGGACCATTGTACATAGCAAGCGCTAAGGTATGTAAATACCTCAGACACTAGGGCTTCCTCACGATATTTTCCTTCACAGTTAGCGAGTGGTATTGCTACTACAACTTCACAAATTCATTTAAATTAGAAAACAAGATCATTGGTACATGTCAGGATTCGAACCCACTACCTCCCGAATAAGAAACCAGCGTTGTACCGCTTCACTACCACCGCTCTTAGCGCCCCATGGTAGCTTAAGCAATTGTTGGCTCAAGTGTTGAGAAACGACCCAAAAATATGAGAAATCTTAGTACTCTGTTGGTATTTATTGGCATTTCCGAAGATCATGAATTAAACAAGTGTCCTAACTCTGTAACATAACAAAAACATTTTCCTAAATTCTCCTAAAAGATAGATAACGCCAGTAATAGACTCGCAAACAAGTTCATGCGACGCAAAAACCGTCCTCCCACTATGATCTATGGCTGGGGTTTTGTCCGCGTTTACATTACGTCTTTGGAACAGAATCGAGTCTCTAATAGAAAACCGAAGTTTCATCTTAGTAAGCAGTTGTACTTATAAAAGTTATCTCGCATAAGTGTTGCAAGCACTGTATTGCATGAAAACTATTACGGTCTTATTTATAAAAACACGATTCCTCTAAAGCACTCCTTAGGTGCAGTTTGTTTAATCTATGGTTACGACTTTTTCTGGTAAAATCTCCACCACAGACTTTTTTAATGGGTGTTTTAAGGAATCGTATTTATTATAAATAAGACCGTTAAAATTTTGTGATTGATACAACTTCTAAAAATCTCTTAGCTTATACTTAGCCTGACAGGGCGTGTAAAATATGTTCATGTAAAAAGTCACCCACTTGCTTGCATTTTCCAAAATAAAGTAGAAAATATGTTAAGCATTTTGAATGTATTTGTGAAAATTGTATTGATTTGTGGAAATTATATTATTGTCTTTAAAATATGGTCAATTCAGAAACTATCAATAAGTTCCGAGTTGTGTCGCGCCGCTCAATCATGTTGAGACCGGCCAATATTTGACGTAAAGTTAGTATATTCAGCTAAAAAATGTGTTCAGTGATTTATTGTATGTCTACATAATATTTTTGTATATCTTTGTATGTAGCCTCGATTGTGTCCCACTGTTGGGCAAGGCCCTCCCCTTTTATTCTCCACTCCTCTCTGTTCTTACCCACCTTCTGCCAACCCAGTGAAAAAGTTAGTGAGATCGTCCCGCCATCTCCACTTGGGTTGTCCGCGTTTGCAATACTCGTCGCATGTAACCCAGTCAGTGGCAATTTTTGCCCACCTGTATGAGCCCATACGGCTCACGTAGCCCGCCCGATTCCACCACTTCAGCTTAGCGGTCTTTGAATGTTACTAAATAAAAATTATTAAAACGCTTCTTTTAAATAAATATATTTTGTTGAAGGTGTATTGCAGTCTTGAAGGATTTGTGTAAATGGGGCAAATAGCTGGCCCTGCTATAAATTACTATGGGGTTACAAAAACATTATTACAGCTTGTAAGGGATGTTAATATTATGTAGTTATCCGGGATATAAATGGCTTATGGCTAGTGCAAAGCTTGTTTTTGGAGTGATTTGTAGCTTCAAAAATTGCAAAAATTTGTGCTTAGTAGTTTTTAGCTTGTCGGCATTGCAAAAAATTCTGCTAAGTAGTTTTTAACTTGTCGAATCGAGTTTTTGAATCATCATCAGCCCACCTCTGCCCACTGCTGCGTATAGGCCTTTTCCCCATCACGCCATCTTTTGCGGTCTCTCGCCATTCGCATCCACCATTCCACCATCCGCCATTCCATTCTTTTTGAATACTGGTGCAAAAAGTATGTCACAGAAAAAGAAATCTTCGCCTTTTTCGGTACTTTCACTCTTAGAATCAAGACCCCAACCTCAAATTTTCACCTCTGTCGGTTTCTCTTTCACTTTTACTAGTTTGCGGCAGTCCAATTTAGGCCAGCGATCGACTTGGCCTCTTGGCCCAATCTCTTCTCTGTCGGTTGCCTAAATGAATCTTTTCCAAGCACCTTAAGTTCTCCTTATCCACTCGCTCTAAACTTTAAGTTCCACCGGGCAGTACACACATCAAACAACAGCACCAGATGGAGAGTACTCTACACCCATTCCCATCACAGCGGCCACGATCCTCAGCGTTGAGGGACTGACTGATGGGATTGGAATCCTTGAAGAGACAACGCTCTTTTGATTGACCAAGGGGCTGTACGTGAGGGCTTGTCTGTTCAGGCATGCCTTATCCCGGCGTAGAGGGTGGTCCACCCATTGCCGGATAGGACAACTTTTGTTTGGTCAACGATAATTTTAACAGCCTATAAAGTTTGGTACATTGGTTTTAAGAGCGCGGTTGTTTTGTTTATGTTTATAGCATTGTTTATTGGTTTGTTTTCGGCTATTATCAGTTGTTAATGTTTATTGTTTTATTTATGGAGAATAAAACAATAAACATTAACAGTTTCCAAATAGCTCTGAATTGCCAAAGTTGCATTAAATATAATTCTGGGATTAGTTTTATAAGCTCTCTCAAAACTCTTCGATCGTTATACATTTTCTTCGCTTATTTCAACAGAGTCACAATTGTATATACCTTAAAACACGGGGAAAACGAGGTTCACTAAAAACTTAATCCACTTATCGTTCCCGAAACCCCATAAATACTAAGTTTAATGAAAATCGTGGGAGACGTTTTTTGAGATTCATATTTTATGAATATTTATATGCTAACGATCTTATTTATAAATACACGATTCCTCTAAGACACTCCTCAGATGCAGTTTATTTAATCTGTGATTATTTTTTTCCCTTTACCACAGACTATTTAAACTGCCTCTGAGGAGTGTTTCAAGAAATCGTGTTCTTATAAATAAGACCGCAAAGCTCGTTTTAATTCATAAGATTATATTTATAAGTTACAATTCGGGCAGTATATTTTTTATTTTGATCTTATTTTATATTTTTTTCTTAAAGCAGAAGTAATTTCTAGAGACTAATTTCATTTTTTCAGCGATTTGTTAAGTTTATTATTATAAATTATTTATTTAAAATATTTGAAAGCGTGACGTCATATTTTTCGAGTGCACACGCCGAAACGTCGCGCAAACTGTCACACTTTGTTTCTGTCATTTGCTATCACAGACGTTTTTTTCACAGACAAGGAAATGATATGCATATGACAGTTATGACAGCAAGTCTTTTTTTTAAGTAACGTAGTGTTGCCATATGTTAAGTTTATTTTAAAATGTGACGTCATCAGAAGGTCAAATGAAGGTTATTGTTTTTTGGCAAAAATAACGCTCATCTTCCTTAATATTTATAAAAAAGAAAATATGGTTACTTAGATGTTAATCTCGAAATGGTTTTTGATTCAGCCCTCAAGAAAAAAAATAGTCTTCGCGAATTCTTGCCAGTGCACCATCATCCACGCGCTCCGGTCACAAACGAGTTCTTTCAATGCAATTTCCATTTTTCTACACATTTAATAACAACTAATGTCATTCATTATACATATAGCCGACATGGCTGGGCGGAATGCGCGCAAACTACTTCGACTGGCACACAACTAATAAACTAACTTCGTTAAATAACGCGACGAAACTCGTCCACTGAGTTGCTCTAGACGCGTACATGGACGTTGGATGGAAACATAGAAGGAATTACACGAAGACGCAAGTCGCGCGTTTCCAGTACATTGTCAAATTCTGATATTTTAGCGCCACAAAACGTGTAACTCACCCCATCGTACTACCCAGTACTACCCACGCGGGGCCAGAGAAATTTCAAATCAGCATTGAAAATAATTGTTGCATGTTAAAACAACGCTTAAGTCATCATCTTACGTTAAAAGTACCAGTCATGCAGCAGTTTGCTTGTGCAACAAATGTTTTCAACAAATATAAAGCTTAAGGTAGTTCTCTCTCTGAGAGAAGGCCTGTGTTCCGCAGTGAGGCTACATAAAAAAAAAACAGCCAAGTGCATGTCGAGCCACATGCATTATATGTTCCGTAGAAACACGGGTTTTTTACCTACTTTACAGAACTAATAACGGTCGGTGTAATAAATATGTATATCTATGCCATAAATATGTATATCTTCTCTGTGCTAAGTTGCGGACAGACAGACAGACGGACGGACCAGACATGGCGAAACTATTTATAGTAACCCTTATAAGGGTTCCTTATTGACTACGGAACCCTAAAAAGCAAGGTAAAATTTGATATCACCCTCCGATTTATCGTACAATAATCTGTTAGTCTATTGTTAACGTTGTGAGTTGGGTAATGTATATACAAAAAAACAACTGACCGCTGTTAACAGTACATACACATGTTGTGAGTGTCCGAAAAACCAGATGTAAACATGATTTCGAATTATTTTGGCCGAATTTTTATAGTGGATTTAAAAAAAATCTGTTGACTTAAAAAAATCGTGGGACACAGCAAATATAATGAAAAATTACAGGAAAAAGGTCAAGAAGACGGCAAGGAAACTAGAAGAAGAAGCAAAATTAGAAAGAAGAAAGAAAGAAACCATTTATTTACATTGCCACAATTGTGACCTCGCACCTAAAAAATAACAATCTATACCTAATTACAACAATAATGAGATAATTAAACAATAATCTATAAAAAAATGAGAACCCTGTGCCTCCGTGGCAACAAATTCACAGAGTAGCTTTGATCGTGGCGTGACCGTTTTTTGTTTTAAGCTCATAATAACGAAATAAATTTAACAATTTTGTAACACCACAACACAGTCATTATCATCATCCAGCCACAAGAAGTCCACTGCTGGACATAGGCCTCCTCCATGGATTTCCAAAAAGACCGATTGGAAGCGGCTTGCATCCAGAGTCTTCCTGCCACTTGGATGAGATGATCTGTCCACCTTGTGGCTGGTCGTCCTACGCTGCGCTTGCCGATATGCACAAAACAGTAGAGTAGAGGTGGGTATACAAGAAAAATAAACGTTTAGAGTAACGTTAAGAGTCTAGACTCACCTCTTAAGACATTCGCAATACATTAATTTCACATGATACACTCAAATAATTACACTCAAATAGATTCTGATACACTTATGAACTCGAGCTTATTCCTATATGAACAAGCTAATTTAATTCGTGATTCAACAATTTTTCATTGTGAAAAAAATACAATTCATCGTTTGCCCAACTACAATAATGTGCGAAGCAAAATAGGGCCTAAACATTCGTAACAACTTTTCTATCAATATTCAGTCGGTATCCGGGCGAATAAACAAAGCCGTAACAATTGTATATTAAAAAAAATGCCTCCTCTATGTTCTTCACTACACTCGCAGCTTCCTACATCCATGCCAATACTTGTATTATGCTGTAGTGTGGGAATAATGTCACCCTGAAGTTCGAAAGTTTCGCATAGTGATAATACGAGCCAACTTCCTCGGAAATGTAAGTTTAATGAATATATTGAATATTTTAACTGTTATTAGTGGAGAGCACGTCCAGCCGCCGATGGGGCTTGCACGTAACATTGTGAGGTTGACCCCCGGTTTCTCGTACACTAACAAGCTGTTAATGTACTGTTATCAGCTGTCAGTGGTTTTTTTTTATGCACTTTGGTCAATTGACAGCTGTTAACAGTAGATTAACAGCCGGTTAAGTAAATTAATACTTAAGTAACGTTCTGTCACGCTCTTTTCTGAGGAATTCCAAGAGACAACACTACAGTTAAGTATTTACTTAGCGAAATGCTCAATTCAGAAACTGGCCCTGATTTTTGTAGTAGGGGACTGTTCGTTTATTAGTGAGACAGATTAAAATACTTTCTAACCTTCTACCTATGCAGTTCATCGTATAAATTAACTGCGCTACCTAAGTTTCAAGATAGAATGAAAAATAGGAATAAAGTTGGGAAATGCATTTAAATACCGATAGTGAAGAAACGGTTTTCCGATTTTGCTTAGATTCGATAACACGATGTATAAGAAAAAATAGGCCAAGTGCGTGTCGGGCCACGCTCAGTGTAGGATTCCGTAGAAGAAGGGGTTTTTTACCTGCCTTACAGTACCACTAAAATCTTCGTCAAAGTAGGTAACTTTCAATGAAATTTATAAGAAATTTTCCTTTTATAAGTTGGTCGCCTATTACTCGTTAACTTGTAAAGCCTAGTTAGCTGTGATAGGTTTGCTTTTAAGTTCATTATATGTGCTAGGTAATGCCCTAATTTTTTACATGTTTCTACGGTCAAACGTTTAGCCAGGGGAGGGTGGGGGTTGCAACACTAACAAAAATTTGCGCTTTAAATCTTAATATTTCGCAAACGGATCCTTGAATCGAAAAATAGTTTTTCTACACTCGCAATATTTTTAAATGACCAATAAAACGATAACCACACTATGGTATAGGCGAGAAAAAGAAATTGCATCCCTAATTTAGGTGTAGGGAAGGTACCCAAGAAGAATTGTTTTTAAAATTTTATCCTACTATTTTGTTGGCGTGATTAATATCTATGCCAAATTTCAGCTTTTTAGTAGGTACTTATCGTCTCTGTGCTAAACCGCGGACAGACAAATGGACAGACAGAAAAAAATCGAAATTAAAAAACAATGTATTTCAACAATTAAAAAACAATATTGGAACACTTATGCAAATATAAACTACGTGTGATTATTTGTGGTGTTACAGTATACCTAAAGATAATGATTTTTTTTCACAGAATCTTTCTATGTTTCGGAACGCAACTACCAGTATTTTTTTTTTGTTAGCGTTTCTATGTTGGTTACATAGATTTTTTACTTCTGATGATTATATGTACCTACTCTAAATAATTAATTTCATCCTTCATTCGGTAAAGTATGAAATTAATTCGGTGATGCGGTGGTAGCCTAGTGGGTAGAACATTGGACTCGGAAGCGGGAGACCCAGGTTCGATTCCCAGTGCTATGACTTTGTTTTCTAAGTTATGTACATTTGTGAAGTTATAGTAGCAATACCACTCGCTAACGGTGAAGGAAAACATCGTGAGGAAACATGGGTGTCTGAGCTATTCACATGCCTCAGCGCTTGAAATCGCCAATCCGCGGTGGGCACGCGTGGTGATTAAGCCCACACTCTCTCTCTGAGAGAAGGCCTGTGCCCTACATTGGGACGTATATAGGCTGCTTATGATACTACATTCACTTCTTATTAAATATGTTTTATACTAATTTTAAAAGTGGATACAAATTTATTTGTTTCGCATGTTAGGTATCAAGATAATTAACAGACATACTTACGTTACTTAAAAAGAAACTATATCGTCTCACTCACCAGTGAGAGGTTGCCATAGAAACCGACTGACTCGGCTGCTACCTGGGGCCTGTTCAATGAAACTAAAATTTATGTTTACTAAGAAAATTTTATGCACATTGCAATGCCGATTGATACGCAGATTAATAAAACAAACCTGCTACGCAATGTACCTCGAATTGTCATAATAAACTACAAATTGCAGTGTTATGAGTATTGGGTTTTCTATAGTGTCGGATACAATTAACCAGTTTATAGTATTTTTTCTCGTCCCCTGTAGACTTATGCGTGATGTTATATAGCCTATATTGCACGGGAATCTGAGCTATAATCATGGTAAGTTTTATTAAATTTCCTTCAGTGGTTTTTGCGAGAATTAGAGTGAGACAGACATATATGTCAGACAGAGGCAAAGTTTACAGTTTACAGACTAAAATTTAAAATCGTCCCGTTACATGGAATACATAGTAGTGGCCCTCTCCCAGTCGATTACTTAATAATGAATCCTGCCAGATTAGTCGATTACTTGTATCTGCTGTCATTTCTGCGTCTTCGAAGCAACAAAGCCAGCAGTGGTGTTTACTCGTCAGATCAATAATAATTCATTGTGCTACTGAGTGTCCAAACGCGAGCACGCTGCGCAATCGCATCGCTTTCAAATCGCTAGTGTGATAGGGCTGTGACCATATAGTACACCGCTCATTGAAAATGTTGGACCGTTAGGTCCTAGGGGAAATGTTTACTCAACAGTTCAAAATGTTTTGCCAGCCTATTGAAAATTGGTTGGCTGTCCACAGAATTATGTTGTTGCTTCCCATTTAACTTAGTAGGGTTCTAAATTATCCCGCGGTACGGTTACAAAATGGGAGAAGCAAACTTTGTACAGAAGCTTGGAAGAGACAAAATATGAAGATATAAGTTATGAAATCAGTCCATCAGGCCACATTCGTTCACTAGAAGACCTAAGCCTCCCGTCTCTCTGTGCCTTCGGCAATACTGATCCAGCAATCTGCTTTACGTCGTCGGTCTAGCGAGCTGGTGGATGTCCAACGCTGCGTTTGTCAGTTTATGGTCGTTTACACTGGGTCATGGGCATTAGTGAAATTAGTGAGATTAAATTGTTTTTAGGGTTCCGCACCCAGAGGGTAAGGGACCCTATTGCTAAGACTCCGCTGTCCGTCCGTCCGTCTGTCACCAGGCTGCATCTCATGAACCGTGATAATTAGACAGTTGAAATTTTCACAGATGATATATTTCTGTTTCCACTATAACAAAAAATACTAAAAACAGAATAAAATATATATTTAAGGGGAGCCCCATACAACAAATGCGATTTTTTGCCGTTTTTTGCTCGATATTACCTACTAACGGCAACAGGTAGACGCTTGAAATACTCAAATGTTGTATAGATAATGGTACGGAAACCTTCATGCGCGAGTCCGACTCGCACTTGGCTGGTTTTTTACATATGGAAGAATTATAGTTAGAAGACACGTTGCAAGAATAACTATTATTTATTACTTAAATCAAGTTGCATACATAACATAAAGTTTACAGAAACAGTTTACATAAAAAAGAGGTACATTATAGGTACATGATTGCAACATTTTACCTGTGACAATTTTGAGATATAGACTACACTCAACATACCCTGTGTCACTCTCACAATTAAGACGAATCTAACGACACCCCTCAAGCTTAAATCTCTCAAGCTGTTCAGGCTGCAGAGCCTGCCAAAGAAATATACCTACATACATAATATATGCACTCGAAAAACATAACCCTCCTATTATAAGATAAGATCTATTGATCCAATTTAACAAGATAATTACATGCCAAATGAATCGGTATATACTCGTAGTTGTTATTGGCGCAGTCGTGAAAAAGACCATTGCACGGATATTTATTAACCCAAGAGTACCTACTTACTCGTACTATATTTAGGTACATTTTGTCGCTAAATCGCTCGTGACACTACTGAGAACAGACAACATATTCCACGCAACACAATCATTTGTCCTGATCCCAAAATAGGATACCCTGTGCTATAGTAACTAGGCGAGGACATGACAAACATGGAACTGTAAATGCGGCAGCCGTATCACCATGATACCATAGAACCAATCACCATAACCCATAGTCCGTGTGGCGCCGGATTAAGAATAGCGTCACTCCATTTCCTTCCGTGGATGTCGTAGAAGGCGACTAAGGAAATCAATTACCAGGAGACGGGCGGCAGCGTCTTCCTGAGATTCCAACCGCATACTGCGATCGCCAACCCGCCTGCCAAGCGTGGCGATTATGGCAAAACCCTTCATGGTTTGTAAAACCATGAGGGAGGCCTATGTCCTGCAGTGGGCGTCAAATGGCTGATGATGATGATGGTGAATCACCATAATGACCTCCTAAGTGTTGACCGTGAAAAAAGCAATCGAAAACCGTTGTTATTTTCAAGGTCAGGATTTAGGAACGGCCATGCCGAGTTACCGAGCCGACTGTCTGTCTCTCTCTATGTTTTTAGTTTACACTTGAATGTGAGCTCAAATGTTTGAGCACATTTAGGCTGAGTTTACGTTTGTACATTAGGTAAACGGACGGTGGCCTATAATAGCATTGATGCTCCACCAATACGTGGAAATAGCAACGAATTTGTACTACCCTTGCTGTGGGCTAAATAAATGAACAGCAATTTAGCAGAACTCATTTTCAGTATTAGGCTTTTTACATGTATGCTCGATGATTTAAATATAACTAGTGCGCTCCTACGTCTACACGCTGAAATATGGTTTGGAAGCCACGGTTGTATAATTAGTAATTTATAGAAAATTGGCCAAGTTGGAATCGCGCACCAAGGGTTCCGTACCATTATCTTTACAACATTAGACACAAAGATCGAGAAAAAGGGCAAAAAATCACGTTTGTTGTCTGGGTTTAAGGGGTTAAATATTTATTTTATTTTAATTTAGTTATTTATTTTTGAAGCGAATACAGGACTAATAGTCTGTGAATATTTAAAGCGTCTATACCTGTTGCCATTATTATTATCGAGCAGAAACCGGCAAAAAAGTACGTTTGTTGTATGGGAGCCTCCCTTAAATATTTATTTTGTTCTGTTTTTTGTATTTGCTGTTATAGCGGCAACGTATTGTATCTTACAGGTGTTTTTAACATTATTTTATGAGTGTTACTAACATATAACTAAAACACTGTCGAAAATTTGTAAGAATAATAATAAAATTATAACCACCTTTTTTCAAATCAATACGACTGTATTGACGAACCGAAACGTACTTCAAGGAAAAGTGTGCCCTAAATTCTCGTAACTTAAGTAAAGTGCTCTTATGTTTCCTGATTGATTTCCTAAAATGAGTTTCGAGGTTACTTTGGTCCTTAAGTAACCTCGTACGCTCGACAGCTGATATAATTTCCCTTACATTTTCGTTGCAAAGTCACTCCTAACGTAACTGATTAAAGGTCTCGCTCACAAATTGTCAATATGCTGACCACTTTACCTTGTTAATTTATTTTGCGTTAAAAAGTGTTTCGTCAAGTACGGTCTAAAGGTAGGGACAGTCGATACCAGACCAAACTTTACATTTTCGTTGCAAAGTAGCCCGTAACGTAACTGACCAGAGTGCACGTACGTAAAGGTTGACTTGCTGTCGACTGTACGTTGGTGTAGGTATAATCGGACCCGATTTGCTTATTTGCTTTCATGCTTCAAGTCAAAATAAACGCGGCCAGCTAAGGATGTGCAACCACGTAGGCTTCGGAGTTAAGTATTTTATTTTACGCTAAGAAAGAAGAGGATCGTCATCTCACCTCTAAGCCTAGCCTTGGACATACAGAATCAGTCATTTGAGATTGGGAAGCAAAGGGAACGGCATTTGGACTGAGTGTTTGAAAAAGCAAAAAGTTTAAGTCCACAGAAAAAGGTGCCATTTTTTATTTAAGATGCTCTGGCACTTTTTATTATGACAAGGTAAGAGTACTAAAAAATTTAGAAATATAAACTTTTCCGCATTGACATTTCTGCTGTTGCTACCCGAGCAAAAGACCTTACTTTTGTCATGAAGCAGATCCGAGACATAACCGATAAATATATCCAAAAGTTGTATACATGGCGTTGTCTCAGTCTGTAATTTCTTTTTGTATGTCAAACTAGGGTGGAGCAGCCAAGTCACACATGCTGCAAGTTGATAGAGCGCAACGCTCAATCTTGAAAGTTCTTCTCAGGAAACCCTTCCGTTATACCACACACATTCTATATTCTGAATGCTTTGTACCGACTAGTCGACAGCGCGTTTCATATTTCAATCTGTAGTCTTAGCTTATCACACTCTATTAGCATCACCAAACCTAATACTTAATACTTTATTCATTTATTTGCTTCTTACTAAGTAAGTTACAGAGTGAGCCTAAAAATAACAGGTGATTTAAAAGGAATTCAGGGGAATTCTTAGTAAAAGTAGGTATTGTTCGCCTAGACGTGCCAGCTATGAACTCAAGCTTTGGTCAACGGTTACCCAAATTCCTCCAGCCATTTATATTTCATAAACTTGGTACTGTAAGAGAGCTAACAGTAAAAACCATCTCTTTAAATTAGATTATAAGTCTACTGAAAGTCTTCTTGAGCTTCCTAAATAAGTATTTTACAATCTTTACCATACATGCCTTTCACCAGAAACACACACACAGACACACTTCTCGCTACACCAAGCACCACACACCATACGCCATACGCTACATACAACACTCAATCACACTCCACGCATCACACTCCATATGACACACTCCATGCATCACACATCACACTACACTTCAACCCACACGCTACACGTTACACACTCCACTATAACACACCACTATCTTTCTCTACAATCTACATTAATGTTATTTTAAAAATTTCAATTGTTTAACCTAAGTAGTTTTGTATGTCTCTCGCGCCATGTCAAACCACAAATTAATCCTACCGGCCGCCACTCGGGCTACTTGCTTAGTGTGAGGATTACTGTTAGAACGCATAAGTTTGTACCCATTTTATTAATAAAAACTATTCTTATTCTATTCTTCTTTCTATTTGTACTCATTTCGTATAATTTTTTTACTAATTCGTTCAAAGGTGTAGAAAGAAATAATTAATGATCTTAAAGTGTCGTTTACTTTATGGAATTAAATTATTAAAAACTAAACCTTAACTTTAATTTCAGGATCTCTATTATTAATATTTGTATTGTTTTAAAATATCATAAGAAATCGTGGGACAAAAAATAATTACGATACTTACCAAAACACGTTTTTTAGACTAAACTGCCAATTCATCAATAAATTTCTACTCTCAGATATTATACTCTCTTAATTACCACGCGAGCCCAATGCGAAATTAGCAATTTCAAGCGCTGAGGTATGTGAACATCTGTGACACTCAGGTTTCCTCACGACGTTTTCCTCCACGGTTAGCAAGTGGTATTGCTACTACAATTTCTACGTTATCCTTTAACTGTATTTTTTTACCTCTCCACATTCTCAGCAGCCGACTTTCTCAAAAGGGGGTCGGTCCGAGGGGGGTTTCGAATCAGAATGCAATTTAATCGACAAAGGAGGCCCTTCCTAGGCCCCTCTTGCGACTTCGCTCCAGGGTAACACATGTTTAATCGCCGTGTAAGAGGTTAGCTACTCGTAGGATACCTCGTTCAGATCTGGAAAATTGCGTCTAAAAAATTGAAAAAATCAAGATTTGTCAGCTCTTGGAGGTTTTCCAGGATCGTGGTAAGTGGCGAAACCTGGTAAGTGTAGCTGTACAAAGGCGGACTTATTTCAGAAGAAATTTCGTGCAGCCAGCTTAAGAGAAGTTCTGAATGATGAAAAAGAGCACGGGGGAAGGCAAATAAAGCTCAATAATTAAAGACAAAAATTAAACTGAAAATATAAGAAATTGTTGGTACCTTAGCTTTAAATATATACTTACTATTTAACATTTTAATAGTCCCTAAAAAAAAACAAGACTACTAACAATCGCACGGGTAAAGCCTTATGAGCTGTCGTGTGTACGTTCGATTCGGCACCTCCATCAAGCCACACATCACTCACTAAAGGCAATCATCGGTCATCGACCCCGTGTTGCCCCATTCTGATCAATAATTCGGCTTTTCATACCTATTGACAGTACTGAGTTTGCGGGCAACCTAGAATTATGGAGGCGCGGTTCTGTGGAGAAATTGTTATGGTAGATTTAATTATTGGGAATTTGTAACCAGACTGTGGCTTTTTTTAGACGATTCCGACATGTGACTAAAGATAGAAATAAAAAAACAATTACTATACACAATTACATAAACTCACGCCATTATTCCGGAGGGGCAGGCAGGGACCAGCGTTGGCCACTTTCCACGAGCCTGAGAGTGTATCCCACTATTTCCACGGAAATACAAAATAGAAAAAGTCTACTTGGGACTATCCTTTTTCCCAAATTATATCCCATCACAAAAAAACGCAGTTGTGTTATTTGAGAATCAGTTTAATTCTAAAGAGATATTGACGATTTAATCAACAGAATAAAATAAACACACGACTTCTCGTTTAAAAAACGCAGAACAAATGAATGATCTTCCATTTTGGTGAATAATTCTCCACCACAGTCAATTACTACTGTGTTCAAGAGGTTTTATCTGAAGAGGAAATAAATAAACACACACACACACACACACACAAACACACACACTCACGCACACGCACACGCACACGCACACACACACATACACACACACCCTCATACACAAACACACACACATACAACTACACACGCATACACCCTCATACGCACGCATTACAAAAGCCTCACACGCTTGCATACATACACCTTTGTTTTTCTTTTTCTTTTTAAATTATTACCTTTTATTTAACTATGCACCTACCTCGTATTTTAAAAGTACCTACCTACTTAGAGCTACCGAATGTAACGGCTACTGTCAACTCGAACGAATAAAGTGTCAACTAAATTGGAAGGCGCTGGTATCTGTAATACAGTTTTTAACTAGTACAGGTATCAACGACCCCAACTTTGTAAAGCAAATCATCAACTTGACTGTAATAAGCTCAGCCTCTGATGTAATCTTTCTGTGCCCAATAGGTTTCTTTTCTTTCCTTTCTTTCTTTTCTTTTCTTTTCTATGTGCAAGGCGACGTAAGCACAGTTGTGTTCCTTATGCTGTGACATAAGAGAGGTGGCGCCGATTTTTTTGCCGCCGGCCGCCGCCAGCAACGAAAATAGTGGGAGAATCTGTGCCAGTATTTCTATCAATAGAAATACCTAATATAAATAGTGGGATACACTCGAGCCTGACAGACATTCATTAGTCGTAAAAAACAATTAAGATTTCAAAAGAACTGTCCGACTAATTCCACTTGCTTTATTTGAGATTTGCGTGCAATCACATAGTCTGCTGAACTAATTTGAGTGAAATTGAGCACAGTAACAATATATCTTGGATTAACAACGCACCCTCACGAGATATGGGCCGCATTTCACAAAGTACTGTAGTATTCATTTATTATGACAATTCGATGTATATTGCATAGCCAATTCCTACTTATTAATCTGTGGATTAATCGGCTACGCAATGTACATCGAATTATCATAGTGAACCATGAATTGTAGTTCTATGAAAAGGGCCCAGCAGTGACTTAACAGCACTGCTGGCTTGCTGGATAGAGACAAGCTGGCTGGAGTAATCTCACGACCTACCTAATCTCACAATAATGCCCCAACTATGAGGCTTAAGTGCGGAAAACTATCGGCCAGTTTCTGAATTGAGAATTTCGCTAAGTAAATGGTTAACTGTAGTGGTGTCTCATAGAATTTCTCAGAAAAGTGCGTGACGGAACGTTACTTAAGTATTTACTTAGTGAAATTCTCAATTTAGAAACCGGCTCTAAGTCTCGGATTAAAGCGTGATTTTTTTATACCGCACAGTATCCTTTGTTATGGGAAGGAGGCACTGTTATTGGAAATAGGAACTGGTTTTTCTCATGCACCATACAACCTAAGACACAAAGTTACAAAGTCTAAGACAAAAACCGGTTCATTCGGAGTAGAAATTACAAATCAATTTATTGAATCACCTAATTCTAAGGGCCAAGTGTCATTTTGTTTGAAAGTTGTTACCTGGTAAATGGTTCGGATTAAGAATTCATACCATATGGCGAGCCCAATTTGAAAAGGCAAATTATGTCGATGGCATTAGGGTGAGCCATGGTATAGAAACACATTCATTATCTTCCAAAAAAACCCGTAAATTCCTGAAAAATAGAACTGCGTATTATAATAATTTAGCTTTGATGTGTGTCGCTGAAATACGAAAAAAATGCATATTATTTTTTTTTTATGTGCCCGTCAAAACATAACAAAATAAACTCACCTCTGCGTCCCAGAGGGGTAGGCAGAAACCAGAACTGACACTGAAACACTGAGATTGATAAATGGATAAATGACCAATGACGGACACAAGCACACATCGAGCGAATGTGGGTGGAAGAGCCGGTAAGAGACGTCCCAGGCGTAAATACTTCGTTCAAATAGGGGATGTATTAACATAGGACAAGATAAAAAGTACCCGAAATCGGCGTGTGTGCATGCGACGACTAATGAATATTGATGAAGCGAAAGTGATCTGTCAGGATCGTGGCAAGTGGCAGTCTCTGGTCTCTGCCTATCCCTCTGGGATACAGGCGTGAGTTTATGTTATGTTATTAAGAAGCAAAAGTGTCTGTGTTGAAAGAGAATACCTCTAGTTTCATTAGTGAATATAGGTCATCGGGAAAATGATAAAATTGTTACAGAAAATTGTCCGAAATTGTTTAATTGGTCAGAAAGTTAATTTGATATGCTAACTAGCGAACTAACTAACAAGTAACCTATAAAATTGTGAGAGCTTCATTCAATTTGAGCTATGCCCGTGGGTCTACATTCACTTAGAATTCCAAATTTGCTCAAATTCCATTTAACCGTTTTGACATGACCAGGTGATAAACATTAAGCCAAGACATTTTACTTCTTCTATACAGCGTCTAGCGATAATAATGCAATTAGTATTTTTAATAACTTGTGATGCTACTACATAGTTAACAACCGCAATTTGGCACGTTAAATGTGTAATTAGTCGATTTTTAGAGTTCTGTACCTCAAAAGCAAATAAAAGGAACCTTTATAGGATCACTTTGTTGTCCGTCCGTCCGTCCGTCCGTCCATCTGTCTGTCAATACCCTTTATCACGGGAAGGCGTCGAGGTAACAAGTTGAAATTAAAACCATATACTCAAGTCAGTCACCACAGTACCTTGAAACTGTGAAAAAATCAAATTTCTAAGTTAACGTAAAAAAAGTTATGGCCGTTTATGCCGCAATAAACGTATATTTCGACACTCTCAAGGGAACCAAAATTTATAGGGTAGTTTTCGTTGGTCTAAAACAGCAATATTTTGCAAGTACATGTACGGGGAAAACCTAAAAACTATCCATTAGTAAATAAATCATTAAAAAAATTGTCTTTGAGGTTCGGGAAATGCTCGGAAAAACTGCGAGACTCGATTCCTGAACTATTTATAATATGTAAGTAACCTACAATTTGTACGGAACCCTCGGTGGACGAGTCCGACTCGCACTTGGCCGGTATTCTGGCCGAGTGCGAGTCGGACTCGTCCACCGAGGGTTCCGTACAATTTGTAGGCCTGGCTGGTTAAGTAAGGTAATAATCATTATCGTCTTCAACCCAATAATATCCACTGTTGGACAAGGGCCTCTCCATGCAAGCGCCAGTCGCTGTTTTTCTTCAAGTCTTCCCTACTGCCTTTTCAATATCGTCGCGCCACCTGTCTGAGAGTCGGCCTACACTTCCCGTCCTTTGCCACTCTAGTAGTTTGGGACTCTGTCTTTCACCTTCTCTGCGACCATCGATCTCCAGAGAGCGATGCTCGGTATCTCCATCAAAGATAGCATGTGGACCACCGAGATCAGAAACCGAACTTAGTGACATTCCAAGAAGGGTCGCTACACTGAAATGGAATAAACTTTTGTGACCCGTCATTATTTTCAAAACAAGCCCCATATGTTTCTGGATCACGGTTACCGTCTTTGAAGAGGACAGAATGTATCGGTGGGTGAATTCGAAGTCACCCTGTATTTGCATCTTAACTTACTTAGAATAGACGATTTTATCAGTGACCCCTAACCATTGTTATTGTGAGTGTATCAGTGTTGGATTATAAGAACGAAATCCAGGGATGAATGGGAAGCGCAAGGACTGCCATATATTAAAAGTGCTTCACCAATGGGAACAGATAGTCATTCACATTGACATTTCAACTCATAAAGTAGCCTAGCTCAGCAAATCGTTTTATGTTTACGAATTCTCTAACAACCATCAGTTGTTTCTCAACAGGATGCCAGTGTCCACTTTCCAGCTTAGTTTTCCCCACTTTGCTCCAGCATCCTTTGCCTCTTGGATCAGACTTTACAAAGTGGAGCGACAACTTGCAGCAAGAAAAGTAATCAACAAAGTGTAGGTTGTTTGCGAAGAGGAAAGGTTTGAAAATAATAGAGATAAGTTTTGAAATGGGGTGATTAAGCTCGATATTATTTCTCTGATAGAAAGCCTGTGTTTTGACTATATGCTAAGTGTAACGAAAAAAGCAGTCAGGTGTTGTGTTTATAGAAAAATATCTAGAGTTAAGTAACTTACACGAAAAATAGAAAGAAGCAGATAGTGTTTTGAAATGTGGTAAATAAAGCTCGATACTATCCCTTTCTCTCTCTCTCTCTCTTTTAGAGAAAGCTTATTTGAAAATCGTACAGGTCTGTATGCTAATTATTATTTTAAATATAAAAAAGGCACTCACATTTAGTGCTGCAACAAAAAAATCTGGAGCTAAGTTACTGATGTAAAAAATTCTGTCAAATTTTTTTTTGCATACAAATGTCCTGTTATAATAATTTTTACTTGTTACCACTATTTGGACCTTAGTGAGTCAGCAACACAGGTCATTATTGCTTGGCCAAATATAGTTCTCGAATCAACGTGTTATCTAAAGGGTGGCCCCATCACTCGACCGTGACGTGCGATCTCCCAGTATTCGGCACTAAATCCGTGTTGAAACCATTTAAAATACTTATGTATGTGATAGTAGAGAGAAGACCTGTACTATCTATATATGTACCCTACAGTGGGACATATATAGGCTGCTTATGAATGAATGATGTATGTGATAGGTTCTTAAAGTTTATAGAAAGAAAGGTATAATGCCCGATAAATAAGTTAACCAAACCGCCACAGACCCAAGCGTCACCGTTCAGGGCCTCGATTCTGTTAGTGCATTGTAGTATAATGACAGGTACACTGTCGGGTCACGTGACATGTTTTTTCGTACCATTGACGCCTAGAAGGTTTGATGGGTGTGCCCGCGTCGACTTAAAGCAGCCATGAAATGAAAACCGCCATGTTCATGCAGTTGTCATGTTACTACAATGCATTAACAGAATCTAGGCCCAGTTTAGTTCCCTATTCAGAAAAATTGCGACCAATAATGTTTAAACTTCAAAAGCCAGAGCAGAATAATTTAACTTATTAGGTAAAATTTAATGTTGCGCCCTGGACACGGGTGGCGAATACAGACAATTGTTGTAGTGAGGGTAGGTAGCCTACCAAAGTGAAAGTGAAAATATTTTATTTACCACACAAAAATAATAAATAATAGTTATTGTTTAATTCACAAATGTGGTAAAAAGGAATGGGCTCAGCTTTATTGCCGAGACTGGATGCGTAGTCTCGGCGCTGGTTTTCAGCCCGTCCCTTTTAATAACTTTTTAAAATTAAGGATATTACATATGCGCCATTACGATTACGCTAGAAAGAACACAAACTAATTAATAGATAATTCAAAATTAATCACTTACCACTCCAAGTGACTTTTAGTTTTTCGCTGCGGGCCAACATACAACACTCGCTATGTTCGCAGACAAGTACGGTGATGAGACGTGTGATTCGTATTTACTTGGCACTGAATACCACGTGCTTAAAAGCTTAAAACCCTTTATTAAATTTTAGCACTTAGACCCGTTTAATATATAACTATGAGCGTATGAGCATCGCGAATCGTGAAAAATAACCGCCATTATCTTTGCTTATAAATTGATTATGTGAGTTTGAAAGCATCATTCCTTGATTTTTAAAAAGGCTTGACGTTCGACGGATCTGCGGGGGGCGTAGTGACCCTCGTTGGCCTATCTTCGCGGTACAGGGTGTGATATTATAACGGTCTAGTAAGCTATATCACAGTTCAGTTGATAATTGCCATTTCCTCCCTCGTGGGCAAAGGGGGACTCTGTTTGATACCAATTTGAACACAGCCAAAGTATCTAGATTGAAAAAAGGATTGTTTTATATTCGGAGCAACATATTTATTGCTGTACATTGAAGTGAAGGAGTTTCAACAGTATTCTTTATATTGAGAAGAAAGAAACTTTTTCCGAACAAAAGCTTTCGTAAGCACTACACACTAAAAGTGGAAAAACGGAATCCTAAAATAATAGATTATTAAATTCTTAAGTGGTGGTAGCCTAGTGAAACATTGGACTCTGAAGCGGGAGACCCAGGTTCGATTCCCAGTGCGGGAATGTACCTATGACTTTTCTTTCTAAGTTATGTACATTGGTGAAGTTATAGTAGCAATACCACTCGCTAACCGTGAAGGAAAACATCGTGAGGAAACCTGGGTGTCTGAGCTATTCACATACCTCAGCGCTTGAAATCGCCAATCCGCGGTGGGCACGCGTGGTGATTATTAAGCCCATACTCTCTCTCTGAGAGAAGGCCTGTGCCCTACAGTGAGACGTAAGGCTGCTTATGACACACTATTAACCGACCAACCGACGACGCGAGCTCGTCTCTCTAGTCACCATGATTAAGCTCGTCAGACTCTTCCTACAAAAAACCAAGTCCGGAATTAAGTTAATAATGAAAAGTTAAGTGATACAATACTTGTCAGTAAGAACTTATTGTTGTAGTAGTATTTTTAGGGTTCCGTACCCAAAAGGATTAATAACGGCAACAGGTAGACATTTCAAATATTCAAATATTGTATAGATAATGGTACGGAACCCTTTGTGCGCGTGTCCGACCCGCACTTGGCTGGGTTTTAAACACTCGCGATGCTCATAAACATTTTTAAACCTACTAAACGGGTCTAATCACGATTATTTATTAGGCAAAATTTAAGTAACTTATTCTCGACGTTTCGCCAACGTTGCAAATGCCGCGATTAGACCCGTTTGATATATAACTATTATTGCTGGTAGTAATAAGGTCGCCTATTGTACTGCGATTTATTAAATTTCTGTTAATGGACCTAATCTTTGTGGACAATAAAGAATATTCTATATATCTATTGTTGTAAGTTCGAGTAAAATTATTGAAAGCTCATTTAATATAAAAATATAAAAGGAATGATGTATTTTTTTCCCTCGGGGACAGGGAAGCAACCCACGAACACAAAACTGTGCAATCGATTAATCTGCGGAAAATTGTCGGTCATCCGGACCCGTCACCTCAGACCATGATTCGTGGACAATTGCGAAAATTGATCCCTTTGTCCGTGATAATAAATCATACGAATACCTCGTCAACAAGATTAAATCAGCCAAGTGCGAGTCAGACTCGCGCACGAAGGGTTCCGTACCATTATCTATATAACATTAGACAAAGATCGAGATAAGATAGATTGAGAACAGCGCTATCTATAGAAACCAACAAGAAGCGTTTAACATTAACATTTAACGACATGACATCGGCGCTGTGAAAGTTATACAGATGGCCGCTAGATGGCGAGCGCTGTCTTATTTTTTTTATTCTGTTTTTAGTATTTGTGTTATAGCGGCAACAGAAATACATCATCTGTGAAAATTTCAACTGTCTAGCTATCACGGTTCATGAGATTACAGCCTGGTGATAGACAGCCAGGCAGCTAGAAAGATAGCCTGACCATCGCACAGTGTATCCTAGTTTAGGACCAGCGTAAGTGATTGTGTTGTGTGGAAGTATTAAATAAAATAGCTAAGTGCCAGTCGGAGTCACGTACCGAATTCTTCGTACCAACTTGCAAATAATATGTTTATACTTTGTTCATGACGGGAATGTCATCGAAGATATCGAAAACATATTTTTCACAGTTTTCTGATTTTTGTCTTGTTCTATAAGAAATCAAAAAATATTGACAATATCCTCTTAGTAAAAGTTGTTCGTATTTATGACCAGAGCCCCTGTTTTTAGAAGGATAAGGAGTTTTTTGTATAAACTAAATAAAAAAAGGGATTATCGGATTAGGATTAAATATTGACGAAACAAATATATCAAGCGAATGTGGGTGAAAGGGCCGGTAAGGGACGACCCAGACGGACATAGTTCGACCAAATAGGGGATGTATTAGCATAGGACAAGATAAAAAGGACCCGAAATGTTGAGGAAGCGAAAGTGATCTGTCAGGATCGTGGCAAGTGGCATTCCCTGGTCTCCGCCTACCCCTCTGGGATACAGGCGTGAGTTTATGTATGTATGTCTGATTAATTATTAGTTTTAAGGATTATTATTATTTTTTTGTTTTTATCTTATCTCAACAAATAAATACTGCTTGTGCTTGCTGGCTTGGTCTGGGCCTACCCCTGCGGGCTCCAGGCGTGAGTTTATGTATGAGTATGTGCTGCTTACGAACGACACTCCGAAATATCGTAATTAGCCATCAGTTTCAAAAGCCGGGGAGGGGGGGGGGTTATCGCTCTAAAAGCAATCCATCCAAAATGCATAAATCTAGTTAACTCAGTTCGAGAGCCAGCCCCCAGAGTTTTAACTTTTCGTTTTATGAATAGGTAATCACCGACGGGGGCCGGTCTTAAACGAGATTAGCCGAGAGTCCGCCATGGTCGGTTTCGGAGAATAACATCGAGGATTCAGAGTGTTAGAGTCTAGAATTGTAGACAGTCCTTGTTAAAGAGAATTTGTATAGGACTGGCAACTCACCGGTCTCCGCACCTTGCGCGCTTGGGCTCGCTGCTCTGCGTCAGTCCTTGTTAGGCGATTTAAGGCGATTTCCAGGCACCACAAATTATACTTCAACTTCCATAGGGCCAAAATATCGTTAGCACATTTAACGTCTTCATCTTTGAATCATCATGATAAGCAGCCTATATACGTCCCACTGTAGGGCACAGGCCTTCTCTCAGAGAGAGAGAGAGAGAGAACTTTGAATGATTGAATGAAAACCACGAAAAAACGCTCACGTTTGAATTTTCACCAGAGTAAAAAGTGTCGCACGTCGCCTATAGAGGCGCGACAATCGCTCGGAAGGCTCCAGAGCGAGTATTCAGTTTAGATCACGGATCGCTACCAGGCTGAATAAACTTTTATCGTCTAAAATATGCGAATCATTCCAAGATGCGTCGTGTGTAAGAAAATAAATTTAAAGAGAATTTAAAACTCGTATTACAGTACGAAACAGTCCTAGTAGGTAAAACGCTTTCTACGCACATATTTTAAGAGATCGTGAGTTTGATTTGAACCGTGGAATGTATATTATTTGTCTATATGTTTTAGCAATAGAACTCGCTAATGTTGAAGAAAGACATCTTGAGGAACGGAACCTCGGTGTCTGAGATGTTCACACACCTCGGCGATTGAATTTGCAAGTCTGCGGTGGGCACGCGCGCGTGGTGATTAAGCCCATACTCTCTCTCTCTCTCAGAGGAAGCCTGAACTGTTCTGTATTATTAAGATTTTTATGCAATCAGCTGATGCATTCTCCGACATGTAACACGCAGAAGCCAGTGAAAAAAAAAAACTAAAAGAAAGCTCAAATCGAAATAAATCACAGCAGAAGTAAATAAGCAAAGAAGAAAGGCAAATAAACTGGAATTCCACTTAAACCGTATTCGGCTGTCACCTATCTGGACCCCAATTCGTCACGCCGTGTCAACAATTGCGTGAAAAGCCCCTATTTTACATTTAATTGCATTTCTTTGTCATTTTCGCCCCAATACGACATGCACCCTTATTTTGTTGTCAAAAAAATGCTATCACTGCAAGGAGACCGCTGATTCCTTCCATCGGATATGTAATGAGCGGTCTGCTGCGACTGGTCGTCTTAAAAGCTTGTTTGATTTGAATTCATTAAGCGCTATTTGCTAATGTCCTTATCTTGACAGTCAGTGCTCAGAAATTTAATTTACGCTTCAAAGTAGTGAAAAAATAATGTCAAGGATAGAGTAAAGGACTGATTTAAAAAGTCTATTTAGGAAGCCTTTCTTAAGAGTGAAAAGCGAAAAGCTTATGAACTTTTGTTATTTGTACAGTAATTTCTCTTTCACACATATAACACACACACACACACACAAAACAAACAAACACACGCACATATACACACACACACACACACATACACACACACACACACACACACACACACACACACACGTGTGGAAGATCTACAGCGGGAGATATACAGAGATCCATTGTCAAATGTTTGACGTTTGACAATGGATCTCAAAGCCTTTTTTTCTGAGGTTCTTGATTAACTCATAATTTAGAAACTGCTTGTACAGAACAAAGCAAAGCGAGGCTTATGCATGCTACCGCATCTGTGTAATCACTTCACTTACCAAGTGTAGGCGAAAGTTTTGTTTTGAAATATTTTATGTTTTGAGATGGATACGAAAAATACGTGCTTTTTAGGAATCAAAAATCAATAATGTTATTTATTTTAAAGTAAAGAATTTACAGTCTAGTTGATTGTCGATGTATAGGGTATTCTATCAAACTTCTGACAAATTTATTTCTGTTAAACTGCGTAGTAACAGATTGTTGGTAGATGTTTGTTTTATACCTTTTTACGAGTACAACGCGGGATAAATAATATGACATAGGTAACTAGCTGACACAGCAAACGTTTTTTTGCCATATCAATCAGCCTATGATAATTTCTCAGACCTACATATATACACAAAAAAAATTCATGACAATCGGTAAAGCCATTTTGGTGTAGATGACCTCGTCCAAGTGGCAGGAAGACGCTGGATGCAAGACGCTTCCAACCGGGCTTTTTAAAAAAACCGGGTTGAAAGCGGCTTGCATCCAGCGTCTTCCTGCCACTTGGGCGAGGTCATCTGTCCATCTTGTGGCTGGTCGTCCTACGCTGCGCTTGCCGATATGTGGTCTCAAGGAAAGACTTTGCTTGGGCATTTTAATCTAATACCTCTAAAAATCTCGTATCACAGGGTTTCTTATCGAACTACTCCAAAACGGCTTTACCAATTGTCATGAATTTTTTGTCTGAGAAATTGTCATAGCAGTGGAGTTCTTGTGGCTGAATGATGATGATGATGAGAGCCTTTCCTCAGTAGCAACCTGCAATCTGCAAAATTTTGGGATAATTAAATCAAGTACCACTGACACCGCATCGACCTTTACATACGTGCACTCTATTAAATTACGTTACGGACGACATTGCAACAAAAATGTTAAGGTGAATGTCTAGTATGTCTACACAACTCTCACTAAAACGCTCCAATCTCCTCTACATTTAAACCACATTGGCCGGAAGTGCTTGCAGACCTCAAGTGATGGATGAGATATCTGTCCGCAACATGGAAAAGGCTTTCTTGGCCTATGGTTTGGTACTACTGGCGTGAAGCTAGGGGCTAGAAGATTCTGGTTATTGGTTGCAAGATGGATGCGGAGGCGCGGTAGACCTTTAAGTGATGGTTCATGCGTCAGAGCGAGATGGAAACTATAATCTACTAAGTCTGAAGAGTTGATAGCAGTGGAATGAAAAATTTCAATTGACTAATTTCAGGTGTATCGGGACCTCCTCTTTCTCGTACTCAAACAATATGGTAATTTACTGTTAACAGCTGTAAGTTGACAAAAGTGTAAAAAAAAACCGGCCAAGTTCGTGTCGGACTCGCACACGAAGGGTTCCGTACCATTATTTATACAACATTATAGACAAAGATCGAGAAAAAACGGCAAATAATCGCGTCTGTTGTATGGGAGCCCCCCTTAAATATTAATTTGATTTTGATAAAATTATTTATTTTTGGAGCGAATATAGAACTAAATATTCTGTGCATATTTGAAGCGTCTACCTGTTGCCGATATTAATCCGGAGCAACCCTAAAATAATTATTTTTTTCTGTTTATAGTATTTGTTGTTGTAGCGGCCACAGAAATGCATCATCTGTGAAAATTTCAACTGCCTAGCTATCACGGTTAATGAGATAAAGCCTGGTGACAGACAGACAGACAAACGGACAGACAGACAGACAGTAATAGGGTCCCGTTAGGCACCCTTCGGGTACGGAACCCTAAAAAACAACCAACCTGTTGCTAACTGTAAATTAACAGGCTGTTTGTGCACGAAAAACTGGGGTAGTACAGCTAAAGATTTTTTTTTACACAAAACATAACACAAACTCATGCCTGTATCCCGGAGGAGTAGGCAAAGGCCAGGGTCTGCCACTTGACTCGATCCTGGCAGATCTCTTTCGCTTTGTCAACATACGCAAGTCGATTTCGGGTATTTTTATCTCAATTTTATGTTATTGATGACATTTCTTAACCTTTGGTCGTGAAAAAAAAAATCACACTCGCGAGGATGGTGGATCTCACAGTCCCCCTTACAATTTGCTGTTTATCCGTTTTACAACAAAGAGATAAAAGTACAAATAATCAACGTTTATTACAAATTTCATAATTATAGAGAAAATCAACAAAATTAAGAACGTTTCAGTCTCAATTGACTCTAGATTACTTAAAAGTCTCAATTAAAAATGCAACAGTCAATTATTTGGATAAAATTATCATCAGAATAAAATTTATAATACTCTTGTAGTGGCCAGCAAATATCGCTGTCGTATCTCGACATATTTGTAGTCTATATATTTCTTAGTTGATTCAGACAAGTCTTTTAATAAAAATCCGCCGTAAAAAAAACCGCCAGAAAACCTCCCTCTCTACATAAAAAGCCGTCAAAGTAACTTTTAAAGAGTTAGCGATTCATCTTTGTACTCGTGCTGGAGAAGTTTACATGGAAAATGCTTAAAGTAGGAATCTCGCACCCTTGCATTGATGGATGAACCGTCAGCGCATAAGACATATGCAGCTTTCAGTTGACCTAGCTCCGACGGCCCCTACATCACTGCGGGGCGAAATTGAAAACCAACAACGGCCTAGCACGAGGCATGGAGTTTGTGTGCTAGTTTCTTGTCTACAATGTAATTGCTTTCAACGGTTTGGGAAGAGATTTATCTCTTCTGTAAATTCTCGTTGAAAAAATACGACCACTTTTCAATGGAATCAATGGTTTATCAATTTAAACGTATTGCTTGCGCTAATATTTTTTACAAGAAGAAAAAACAAAAGACGATTTACTGAAAAAGAATAAGTCTTAACTAGCAAGGAGATTGCATACTTTTGGGCAGGCGCAAACAGTTTGTTTGCATGTAGGTAAACGAAAGCTGAATAAAATTAAATAAACTATTTAATACCCTTGCATGTGAAGCTATCAACCATTCTAGCATCAATGTAAAAAAACATTATGAGGTTGCTTAGGCTTTGAGTGGAGTCGGTCAGTGCTCAATATTTGTCACGCCCCACGCTAACAAGCTAGACAAGAAAGTGCGTGCTAGGGAGACTGTCCCGGGAGAAATAAACAAACATCTGCTCTAGGATTGCAAATTCGGTTATGGCAATGTTGGATGGTATGACGTCACGATTGTCAGAGTGTGACTTAACTATCAGTGAATCAAGTCATCTACTTACATACATACGATTACATAAACTCACGCCTGTATCGCGGAGGGGTAGGCGGAGACCAGGGTTGGCCACTTGTTAATCGTAGCAAGTGGTCAGGATCGCCTGACAAATCTCTTTCGCTTCATCGACGATAATTTGTGTTCCATATTTTAGAAGAGTAATGAAATCGTGGATACAGTCGACGGCAGTTCAACCTCACACGCATGCTTCTAACTGAGCTGTTGTCACCTCTAATATGCTGTCTCGTTCGCACGTCATCATCAGCCATTCGAAGCCCACTGCAGAACATAGGCCTCCTTCGTGGTTTTCATAACCATGAGGGGTTTTGCCATAATCGCCACGCTTGGCAGGCGGGTTGGCGATCGCGGTATGCGATTGAAATCTCAGGAAGACGCTGCTGCCCGTCTCCCGGTAATTTGATTTCCTTAGTCCGCAGTCGTTCGCACAATCCAAAATTTTTTGTGATTTTAAATACATTTTTTCCATATTTTGTAGGTTTTAGTAAGAAAAAGTTGTTTCCAAAATTATTAATTTTAGCATCACATTTTCTCAATCAAAACCTAGCTTCAGGTTAAGAAAAAAAATAACCTGAATGTCCGTAATGTTATTATCTATCAAACCCTCAGACTACATTTATCAAAAATATACCCTGGCTATTAGAATCATTCATAATGTTAAAACGTGCGAGACGTTAAGGGCGACTTTGCAACAAAAATGTAAAGGTTGTCGACTGTACTCAGATACCACTATTCAGAATATAACAAAATCTAGGGTGGATTCTATCTTTTAATCATCATCATCATCAGCCATTTGACGCCCACTTTAAGCCTCCTTCGTGGTTTTCATAACCATGAGGGGTTTTGCCATAATCGCCACGCTTGGCAGGCAGGTTGGCGATCGCAGTAGGTATGCGGTTGGAATCTCAGTAAGACGCTGCTGCCCCTCTCCTGGTAATTAATTTCCTTAGTAGCCTTCTACGACATTCACGGAAGGAAATGAAGTGAAGCTATAACGCTATCTGGTGCCACACGGAAATCTTTCAATACGAACAACTTTTACTATAGCTGAAATTTCTCTCCACACAACCCAATAGGATGTCTTGACCTCAAACTAGGATACCTTGAGCTATGATACCGAGGATAGTTTGTTAGTTAGACCTGAGATTTCCGCACGTAGCGTGATAGTTGGCCTAATGTGAACACCTCTGACACCTTTCCTCACGATGTGTTCCTTCACATTTGGTGGTATTGCTACTACAAATTCACAAATGTTCGTAACTTAGAAAACTAAGTCATTGGTACATACCGCGATTCGAACCCACGATCTCCCGAATGTGAGGCCAGCGTTCTACCAGTGCACTCTACCACTCTATGATAACGAGGATATGGAACTAAAGCCATTCGTATAAACTATAAATCAATGTGCTCTGCCCGCTTGAGTGATCGAATCTACGACCTTCGAGTTGTTAGGCCAACAAGGCAGCTGTGGTACATGTTTTACATGCATGGGTGTTTAAAAGTACATTATATTCCATTTTAATCAGCTTTGGTTAACGTGTAAATAAAGCGTTGAAAGAAATTACTGAAAAAAAGACTGCGTTGGAGTAGCGGTATCACGTTTGACTAGCTGGCCGGAGGTAGTGGTTGCAATTCCCAATGTGCACCGCCGTACATTTGTACAAATGGCGTTAGTCTGGGTGTATTTCCATGTGTGTGATGTCCGCTTGGTTACCAAAGCACAGGGTATTCTAGTTTGACCAGGACATTTGTGATTGTGTTGTGTAGAAGTAATTTTTTACTGGTGCTCAGTGCCTAAAGGTTTATCTAAGTTGCAACGGTCCGGCGACGTGCGGGCGGCACGCTTTCAATCTAAAATAATCCTTAAATACTTACGAAGATAGAGATTACAACATAAGTGCAAAAAAGCCCGTTTCCGTGACTTGCTCACGGCCGCCGGCAGCTGGACGTGGCCGGGTTTTGTTTTGCCCTTTTTAGGGTTACGTACCTCAAAAGGAAAAAAGGGAACCCTCATAGAATCACTATGTTGTCCGTCCGTCCGTCCGTCTGTCTGTCAATACCTTTTATCTCGAGAACGTCTGCAGTCCCTTGAACCTGTAAAAAAATTAAACTTAAACTTTAAGTTAACGTAAAAAAAAGATACGACCGTTTATGCCGCATAAAACGTATATTCCGTCACTCAGGTCAATCAAAATTTATAGGGTACTTTCCGTTGACCCTAGAACTATGAAATTTGGCAATCGTCTTATACTAATACAGGTACAGGGAAAAATCTGAAATTTTACATTTGTAATTAAACCACAAAAATTGTCTTCGAAGTTCGGGAAAAACTGCGAGACTCAATTTCTGAACTATTTATAATATGTAGGTACCTACGAATTCGTACGGAATCCTCGGTGGGCGAGTCCGACTCGCACTTGTCGGTTTTTTTTTAGTATCTAACGTACGTACGTAACGAACATTTGTGAAGTTGTAGTACCAATGCCACTCGCTAACTGTGAAGGAAAACATCGTGAGGAAACCTGACTGTCTGAGGTGTTCACATACCTCACCGCTTGAAATTGGCAATCCGCGATGGGCACGCGTGGTAATTAAGCCCATACTCTCACCCTGAAAGAAGGCCTATGCCCTGCATTGATATGTAAATAGGCTATATAAAAAAAGTCTCGAACTTTTTATGTATTTAAGGATTATTTTAGATTGAGATTTAATGCTGAGATTGGGATCGCCAACTCATTGTAATGTGGAACCGAATGACATCACACTCCTCAATAGCCTGTTCTTAAAAACCTTTATAACAAGAGGTTGTAGCTTACAAAAACCCACCTTGTAAGCAGGGGTGTAAAAAAACCAACCCCACGGACAAAACGTCTATGCGCCTATTCAGGGCCTATTTTACCATTGAAATTAAACGTCGCTTATCATTACATACGTTACTAGGTTGCCTGTACAATAGATTATAGAAATAATGTTTCTTTAGATCGATGATTATAAATCTTGTTGCGAAAAAAACCGAGACTTAGCTCGGGTTTCTTGAATGCTAACAGTCAGTTAATCTACTGTTAACAAATGTCAGTTGTTTTTTTTTGTATGCACTTTTGACAACTGACAGCTGTTAACAGTAGATTAACCGATTGTTAGTGTACAAGAAACTAGAGGTTAAAATTTTGTTTAAATATATGAAGTAGTTTAATTGTTTAGTTTTTACTTTATTTCAAGATTACGTTGTATGCATCCCACTGCTGCGTACAGGCCTTCTCTCATACACGGAGATACAAATACAAAGGTTTTAAAAGAGCTCTGCAGGCCTTAAGTTTATTATTAGCATTATTTATTTCAGAATGAAAAAAATCACTAATTCTAGTTTAAGCTTATTAATTACTTAATGGTGTTCAAAACACCTTGTATGCCTTGTGACACCGCGCGCTTCATATATGACATGTCATGTTGAACTCCAGTTACTGCGACGGCGTGTGGTTGGAATGGTGAAACTTGCCTTAGACGCCCCGACCCTCCGTCTGATGGTGCGTTTATACAGAGTAACGCGAGCTAAGTGAATCAAACTGTCATTCTAGCCGCATTACGTAGCTGCACGTGATAGGTTGAAGTAGATATGGCTTGAGTGAAGGCCGCAGTTGGCAACCCTTCTTCATTACCTTATGAGGTACTCCGATGAGATCAATTTAAGCTACTTCTAAATACACAGGGTTGCCAGGTCCACTTCAACTTGATAAACTCATGCCAATCACTTTAGTTCTTTGGCGAATTGTAAAATTTCTAGGATCACCCCTCAAAGAGACTGAACAAAGTCCGACGCCTAATAATATGCACTAAATCTAGAAGGATTCCTGTTGATTTCACGGCCAATTCCTTGATAGTTGAAACGTGTTGACTTTTACTATCTCAGGAATATATTGGTACGCATTGGTCCTTAAAAAATGATCTTTAATATATTTTTTTCTAATTTATAAGGTCATATCCACACCAGTCTGCCAACGCGCCTGCCTGTTCACTTTTCGCTTAATATCATCCCTTGCGCAAGACGAACAAGGGAGGGTGCACCTCGTGAACCCTCTCTGTGCTCACGAAATCACTGCTGCTGTGAAAATATCACTTTAATTTTTGTAGACACATTTTTTCAGGATGTTGGTGTTATCATTTTTTTATTCTAAAAGCTTTGGTTGGATTGGATTTGAACGGTTGCTTATTAATTGTGAAGGCGACATTATTTAGAACTCGATTAATAGCGGTAGAAGCTCTCATTCGGGAGGTCGTGGGTTTGAATAACAATCAGTTTGTTTTCTAAGTTACGCACATTTGTGAAGACTCGCTAACTGTGAAGGAAAACATCGTGAAAACCTGAGTGTTTGACGTGTTCACATACTTCGGCACTTGAAATTGCTAATCTGCGGTGGGCACGCATGGTAATTAAGCCCATACTCTCTCTCTCTCTCTGAGAAAAAGCCTGTGTCCTGCACTGGGACGTATAAAGGTTACAAAAAATAAATAAGTACATGCACTCAGTGACTTATGAATATTTTGAAGCGAAAGAGCTTGGTAGGATCGTAACAAGTGGCAAACCTTGGTGTCTCCCTACCGGGATACGGCGTGAATTTATGTTGTATTCACAAGTTCTAGGCGATATCCCGTGAACTAACACCCGATCGCAAATCCAAGGTCGACACGCGCTACGTTATTGCCATTATTGAGTTAGGATATTTCCTCGCGCTTCCTCGTATATCCTCTTATTCCCGGCGGGAATCTCACAAAGTGCTCGGCCCTATTGAAGGCCAAGGCTTTTCTTTCAGGGGTTCATTTGTCTTTAACTATTCTGTGGAAACAACTCCGTTTCTGTACCTACTCTCGACGTCAATTCGGCCAAAATTGAATGCGATTATTTATTGACCTAAAAAAATATGCCTTAAGTTAAGGATGCGTTCTGGAGTACAAAATTTAATATAGCTTCTGACGTATTGCAATAACCTAAGGAGCGGATTTTACTGGCTCTATTGGCATTTCTCGGGTACATAACCCAACAAAGTGAAAACTTAGGACAAGTTGGATTCCGTAAGAATTTAGAATGAAGGTTTTTGGTCTGCCCCAGAGAAGCTTACCTACTTATTATTCGAGATCGTAGGAAATATATGCAATAATTAAAGTATTCACTTATTATTGGAGACTGGCTGTGCCGCCAACATCACTCGCGTAGGTTTATGCTAAAAATTCAATATTTCAATATTTGTACTCCTGTCGGATGCATCGTATTCATGCTCATTCATGCTCATACGATTTTCCATGGTAGATTTATTAAATTTTCAAGACAAATCCTTTATTTTTAATAAAATCGGCACCATAAATTTAGTAAATTTTCGGCTGCGCTAACGGGCGCCTAGAAGACCAATATTTTATAAACGAAGGCGCTGAGTTTTTGTTACGCAGAAGAACCCGAGTAACTGATATAGCTCGAAGAATTGCTCAGTTGATGTGGCAGTGGGCGGGGCACATCGTTCGGAGAACTGATGGCCGCTGGGGCGAGAAAGTTCTGACCTGGCGATGGCGGACCGGACGACGTAGCGTGGGAAGGACCCCCACCAGTTGGTCGACGACCTGGTTACGGTGGCGGGGAGTCGCTGGATGCCGGGCGGCACAATAAGAACATAAAAGTTGTGTCATCGAATTCTGGACGTTTCATTATAAGGGCAAGCATGCATAAAAACATTATTTTACGAGATAACTGAAATAATCATAAATACTTCATACATATAAGGCGTTTCGTTAGGGGGTGACGTCATAGTCTAAGGTCGATTTGTATTTCGCGTTTTTGTACCACGTATACTATATTGACTTTTCGACTGGTTATGTTATAAAACATATTAGTCGCAGAGAAAAAAAATACCACGTTTATTTATCTTTTAACGTGTCCCCTTCTATTCTATTAAAACATTTTTTGTACAAGTTCTCCATCATAGCGCGATGTAAAATTTAAATAACATGAAGTTAAGTACTAATTAAAGAATTTTTTCAAAGAACTTTATTATAATTTAATTTTAACTGTTTCTTTAAAATAAAATAGGTTTGGGCAAAATATTTACAATTTTTTCAATGATGAAAATGATAAATAATGGCTAAATAGATGGCCAGCCACAAAAAAAAAATAGACGGGAAAGCGGGAATCCGATCTTCATTTGTTTTGCGAGTTCTAATTCATCGTGAGTTACTTATTATATTCGTAATGAAAAGCTCAGTGTTTACTTCTTGTTAAAGACTTAATTAGTTTCTCGAACCCCGTCTCGGGAATTAATAAATAACTTTCACCCTTAGGCTAACAATGTAACTATTTGGTCTCGCTCACGCGCGTCTACAAGACAAACCTTTTATTTTCGAACTAAATGAAAAGCCATCGATAATTTTGTAAATTTTCGGCCGCGCTGACGCGCGAATTGTTTTGAACATGTAGGCATTTTACATTGCAGCCCCTAACAACTCACACTTTTTTTAGTCCCGATATTTAGTAAAAAAAATGGTTACACTTGGTTGTATGTTCTAACTACCACATATTCGAAATTACTGACACTTTTAATAATTACGGTCTTAGGGTCCTGGGGGCTCGCTAAAATTTTATACTTGTAAAGAGAGTCGTGCCTTCGAAAAAATTGAAAAACACTGGTCTAAATAGATGCCATTTTTAATTACTAATTATATAACCGCGGCTTTCAAACCCCTCAGATTTCAGCGTGTCAATCGAGCCAAAACCTCCGACAGTACTATAGACAAAAAACACAGCCGTTTGAAATTTCCATTCCCGACTGTGGTCACCTTCTATCAGTGTCAGTGCGGTGGTGCGGTGAACGCTAACGTGTCAGCAGCAAACAGTTGCGGTTCCACGTGGATTAGACACGCCGGGGAAGGTACAGATGCTAAGTGTTATTCTATGAATCATTATCGTCTCTATGAATACATAAGCAGCATGAGAATACATGAGACATTTTACACGAGGACAAAAATACGACCTGCTGTGGGCTGCGCCTTTTCATCTATTATATTATTTATGCAAAAATACTGCCATTTGAGAGAATATCATATAGAATACATAGTCCCACTGTAGGGCACAGGTCGTCTCTCAGATAGAGAGTATGGGCTTAATCAAAACGCGTGCCTACCGCGAATTGGCGATTTCAAGCGCTGAGGTATGTGAATGGCTCAGACATTCAGGTTTTCTCACGATGTTTTCCTTCACCGTTAGCGAGTAGTATTGCTATTACAACTTCACAAATGTACATAACTTCACGGACTGAGAATTGAACCTGAGTCTCTAGCTTCCGAGTCCAATGTTCTACCCACTAGGCTACTTCCGCTTCTTTATGAATAAAATTACTTTATTTTATTTATTTACTTATTATTTATTATTACCTCGTATTGTATGGGCGCTGTAAGCACCAAGCCTAAGCATGGGCCTCGATCACGGATCTACAATTGGACCGTCTTACGCAGAAACATTCCAACCCAATAAGTAACTTTCCAGAAAAACGTTTTTAGGGTTCCGTACCTCAAAAGGAAAAAAAACAGCACCCTTATAGGACCACTTTGTTGTCCGTCCGTCCGTCCGTCGGTTAAGAACTTTTATCTCGGGAACGCGTGCAGGTATTAAGTTGAAATTAAAACCATATACTCAAGTTTGCAGCTTCTTGAATCTGTCAAAACATCAAACTTCTAAGTTAACGTGAAAAAATGCTACGGCCGAATCTTCTAATATTCAAAAATGAATATTCAATGGCTTTCACTGAGCATGTTTTATTCCCTATTTTTATCACTCGCCCGAACGTCACAAGCGGACAATAAAATGAAAGCGCCCAGCACGATAGGACAAGCGTTTGAGCCCAAAGGATTTTCCGACCGAAAGACTCGCAGACCGCCTTGCCTGCGGACAGTTGCAAATCGGTGGCCCTATTCTGTGCCCTGGGCGAATCTACTCGAATTCTTGCCAATTCATCCTTTTTCTCAACAAGTTCTCACAGTTCTCAGCGCAACAGAAATGTACTTATTGTAAATATACATATAGAAAAAAATATTAACACCTGTTGCGGCGGCAACGATGAATTTTGACAATTATGAGGATAATGACGGACAATTTCGAGTAGATTCACCTATGCTGTCTACTGTAATGAGTCTGTCTTTCTGTACCTATTTAGAACAAATGAACGAAAGACTGCTGATGAATCGAAAAATGGCAAAAAAATCGACTTTTATGTAGAGCCCCACTTAAATATTTACTTTATTCGGTTTTTGGTATTTGTTGTTATAGCGGCAACTGAAATACCACATCCGTGAAAATTTCAACTGTCTGGCTATCTAAGTTCATGAGATACAGCCTGGTGACAGACAGACAGACAGACGGACAGTGGAGTCTTAGTAAAAGAGTCCCTTACCCTTTCGGAACGCTAAAAATGACTGCATGAGAATAAAAAAATGTTGTTTACTGGCAGTCAACAGTATTATGACATAAGTTTTACATCGGCAAGATTACATTTTATAAGATTTTGCCCTCGGACTGATCGTGGTAAAAAATCTATAACAAGTTGGCATATAAATCTTCTTTTACGTATGTACACTTTTACACGACACAAACGCAAGAGTACGTCGGATTTGCTATAGATTAATTGATATAGATGATTGATTTGCTTTCAATAGAGCATTGTTTTGACGTGTGGGCAAGGAAATTCTGCACAATACATGCCAAAACGGCAAGAATTTACGTTATTTTAAACTAAGCAATATAATAATATTGAGACAGAAAATATTTATTTGTCTTCTCATTACAATTAAGGACAAAATTAAGGTACAATAATCAGTTATTGTACAAAATAACAATAAAATGAGACATTTTACACGAGGACAACAAGGAAGACCTGCTGTGGGCTGCGCCTTTTCATCTATTTTATTATTTACGCAAAAAAACTGCCATTTGAGAAAATATCTCATTTGACAAATAATTAACAGGAATAGACCTTCGGACCACCTCAAAATCAATACATAATATATATACTATATATAATATACAATATATATATATTATACAATGTTTTCACATGTTTTTTAGTTCTTCTATTCGGTGTGGAGATAAATCCAACAAACCAACGATCACAAAGGTCCATCCAGACGTTTTTGAGTTATAAATGGTGCAAACAAATTGACTTTCACAAATAAGTGATTTTATTTATAAAAACATTACAACATTCCTTAAGCCCCTCAATAAACGCCGACTAATGCAACCTGTGGTGTTGATCTTACAAGGAAAAGATACGTTGACAAAAGTCATAATGTTTAATTTCAAATGTAAAATAAAATAAATGTATAATAGCATAATAAAATAGCCATAGTCTTAAGATTGGATGTGACTTTGCAAAATTATATTGATAAATGAAATAACATCTGTAAGCATTGGATCTAAGGGAGCGGGGTCTTCTGGCACAGGTATATTTACTTAAAAGAAGGCTCCTGCCGAATCCCATATATTTAAAGCTATAGTTGGGTCAATAAATATATTATTATTATTATAATTAAAGAAATGTTGTTTACTTCTTAGCACCATAATTATACTTTTAATGTTGTTTTACGTTTGTTCTATCTTTGGAATAAACTTTTTCTATGTAAACCACAGATTAAATAAACTACCTTTGAGGAGTGCTTATGGCAAAACCCCTCGTGGTTATGAAAATCACGAAGGAGGCCTATGTCCTGCAGTGGGAGTCAAATCTGATGATGATGATGATGATGAGGAGTGCTTTAGAGGAATCGTTTTTTTTATAAATAAGGTGGACAGATTACAGAATAGTGCCGTCGATGAGATCTCTTGTCGGTTGGACATCGGAATTACAAAACCGCGGGCGGTTCGTGACCAACACGCTTTGCGTGGAGCTGCAATATTGAATGAGCTTTTGCGAGAAGAAACTGAAGGAGGAATTAAATCAGAGCCTGATTGCAAGCTTCATTGCGGGAACCGTCACTTTTTTTTAATAACAATTTTTAGGGTTCCGTATTCGTTATGTTGCCATTGCAATTATTATAAATCAATCGTGAGTGATGAAGCGAATGAGGTCTGTCAGTATCCTGGCAAGTGGCAAACCCTGGTCTCTGCCTACCCCTCCGGAATACAGGCGTGAGTTTATGTAACGTTATGTGGTTGCAATCATGAGTTAATCACTTAGCTTTTTTATGCTGAAGGCACAGAAACCATAGGCCTCCGTTGCTTAAAATAATTGACTTATAGTGAATCCGTATTTAAGGTACTATTCCTGCATAATTAATTACCTGGGTGCTGCCAACTCATTTGCTCCACAATATTGCATTAAGTGGCCTCATTACGGGTAAAGTTTGTTAGCTAATAGAGGATGCATCTCGCGCAGGAAATTCCAGGTAGGTGATCGCAGAAGATTCACGACCTTTGTTTCTTGTTGTGGAGTCCGCGTCAATGTTCAGGTTGTCAGGAAGAGATCGCTTTTAGTGATCGGATCGCTGATTGTAGAATATTAAGAAGTAAATACCGTATTCTTCAATGCGGCTTATGTGGCCGCAAGTCATGATTAGAGAGAGAGCGCTGGCACGGTTAGCCAGAGGTCGTGGGTTCAAGTCCTGGCATGGGTAGAATTTTTAGCCTCTAAATAGGTTTTTAAAATTGTCTTCAGCACGGGTTAGTGCAACAAAAAGAACTTAATCATGTAGGTACAGCGATATCATTCCGATGTAAAAGCCTAACTGCAAAGTGGGTTACTCGGGGTTGCAAGTGATGTAAATTGCTTCGGCCAGATGTCGCTGCCTGTACGTAATACAGAGAAAGTTTGTAAAGAGGCTCAAAATTTCGCCAATGCCTGCACTTACTCATTAGCTTAGTTGGGAGACACGGTTAACCAGAGGTCGAGGGTTAAAGTCCCGACATGGGTGGAATTTATAGCCTCTTAATAGATTAGATTAGATTAGAACACTAGGTTTTTAAAATCCCTTTATTTACTATTTTTTTAGATCAAAGCGCTGTAATTAGTCAGCGATGAACATCACAATTTCAGTCTACAATTATTGTTATTAATTCATTATTGCATAAAAGAAAGCGTACAAAAGGTGGACATATCCTCCTCAGTCCTGACCTTGAAAATAACAATTGAAAACCATTGTTATTTTCAAGGACTGTGGAGGTTAATGCTAATAGCATTTCACATTTCCTTACATGTTTGTTCCGTAATGTGCGGAAAGGTCGATATGATGTGTCGACTATATGATGCTAATTAACAAGGCCGGAGTATACCATCTACCTTCTTCTAGTTGGAGCCTTCGCAAACTTTGCCTCAACTTCACATTAAGTAATTAGGATGGGAGTTAAGAAATTTAAGACGCACACTTGCTTTTAGCTCACGTAGCGTTTAGGGGGCTTTTAGACGAGATACGTCGCAGAGGTTTTAAAATGTGTACTCAAAAAGTTTAGAAATGCGGTATGCATGTTGGCTGAGTTGGTTAAAGTTTTGTTCTAGTGTGGGAAAGTGAAGGTCCTTTTTTAATAAGATGCTCTTACCTCGGAGATTATTCTTGAGTGCGCTGTCTTCTTTTGTGCGCTGTTCTTGAGTTGCTTTTTTGCTTCGAATGTGATCTTGAGATGGGCACTCAAGTGCGTTTTTGGAGATAAAACCGCTTTACTAATACGGGTCTGTTATGGTGGTTCGTTATAACGTTAAAAAATGGACTCGGAAGCGGGAGACCCAGGTTCGATTCCCAGTGCTGTCATGTACCGATGACTTCGTTTATTTTCAAACGACACGCTAACTGTGAAGGAAAACTTGTCTTTCCTGTGGGCTAAGTCGACTAACATGTCAGGATGGTATAGGTTTAAAAAACAATGTGCCAGGCAATAAAGCGTCCGAGTAGTCCCTTCAGCCATCTAGTGTGAGTGAAGGTGCCACTGGACGCTGTATGAAACGTAGATGCAAAAGCCAAAGTTTTTATTACATCAGCGACCAGTGGCCTATTTCGTGAAACCACAATGCATGGCTTACTAGGACAATTCGATGTACATTGCAAAGACAATTAACCCACAGATAAACAGACAGCCGTCTGGCGCCGGATTAAGAATAACGTCACTCCATTTCCTCCCGTGGATGTCGTAGAAGGCGACTAAGGAAATAAATTACCAGGAGACGGGCAGCGGCGTCTTCCTGACATTCCACCCGCATACTGCGATCGCCAATCCGCCTGCCGAGCGTGGCGATTATGGCAAAACCCCTCATGGTTATGAAAACCATGAGGGAGGCCTATGTCCTGCAGAAACAAACAGGACCACTCGGCTACGTAATGTACATCGAATGGACATAATTAACTAGGATTTTTTTTACTAGGAATTGTAGTCTTTATTTATTTATTTATTTATTGTTGCAAGAAAAATAATTACATTACAGTTAAAACTATTGCGTAATTAATTGCATTAAACATTAAACATTATTTACATTATACATTATTACATTTAAAAATTATAAAAATTAGAACGTGTTATGAAACGCGGCCTAAGGTACGAAAACAAATATTTCAGATGACAAAAGGAAATAAGATACAAAAAAGTTTTAATAGGTATATAATATGCATAATGGGAGGCTCCATTTTTAAGTCGATCCAATTTTACCTTACAGGTGGTTCCTACTCCTTAAACTTAAACAGTGAGCGCGACCTTTTTATGTTTAAATGAATACAAAAGTTCGTGATAAAAGAGCCCTAACAAGGGAATATTGATGCAGCAGCCACTTTAAAACTACGTTAAGATGTTCATAATAAGCAAAGAGAAAATTTAAAGCTATTTCTGTTACAAAACGCTGAAGTTTAATACTTTCGGTTGAACTTAAAATACAGACTGATGAGGGGTATTTTAGATTAAGCAGTTGACTTAATTTTCATTTCAGTAATCTTACTCATAAGATGAATGATTATTTCAATTCCATGGTACTTTACACAATATACTACAAACATAATTTCAAGAAAAATAAACAATTAGAATAAAGTAACAAATATATCGAGCGAATGTGGGTGGAAGAGCCGGTAAGGGATGTCCCAGGGGGACATAGGGGATGTATTAGCAAAGGGCAAGATAAAAAGTACCCGAACAGCGTGCGTGCATGCAACGACTGGTGAATGTTGAGGAAGCGAAAGTGATCTCTCAGGATCGTGGCAAGTGGCATTCCCTTGTCTCTGCCTACCCCTGTGGGATACAGGCATGAGTTTATGTATGTATGAAAAGAATAACAATTTCAAGCGCTGAGGTATGTGAATAGCTCAGACACTCAGGTTTCCTGACGATGTTTTCCTTCACCAGTAGCGAGTGGCATTGCTACTATAACTTCACAAATGTACATAACTTAGAAAACCAAGTCATAGGTACATGCCCGCACTGGGGGTCGAACCTGGGTTTCTCGCTTCCGAGTCCGATGTTCTACCCACTAGGCTACCACTGCAATACCCTGTTTGGATGGCGAGACTTATTCTCTGACCATCCAAAGAGGCCTGAAATTGGGAGACAGCATAGGCGTCTCTAAAAACCACCTCTTCCGAGCGTTAAGTGCTACCATACATGTTGTGCTTAACCCTGGCACCAATCAAGGAGTTTTCCTTCAATCGAGCGACCGATTGCCGACTCAAACAGCCCCCGGTACCAAACCCTAAACTGACATGCTCGGCTGACTCACGATGTCTGCCACATTTATTACGAGCCCAGACACAGTGAATAGGTTATTTGTCGATTTTCGAGATGTTTGCTCTGGGTTATCCCTTTTCCACTCTGTTGCGCGGCTCGAGATTGATCTTGGCTGTAGGAGGTGGTGTTTATAGGCTGATCGTGTCTCTGCAAAGAGTGCTTAGCAGGGTGACTACTAGAAGTATTTGTATTTAAAGATTTTTATTAAAGAAGATAATAACAAATAGGTTGACAGATTTGCCAAACTGTCAACCTATTTGTTATTATCTTCAGCAGTTTATTGGCAGTTACTGACCTGTATAAGTGGCATTGTTGTAAACATTTTTTTCTATGAAACATGCTGATGGCGAATTAAATAAGTTGTATATATTACAAACACTCTTCCTTATGTGCCGTCTCCTGTTGGACGTTGGCAACAAAGGCTATAAATACAATATAAAACAACATTAAGTACCTAAGTATACCTTAGGTGTGCGGTATTAAAGAATGTCAGAATGTTTTCGTGAGACTTATCTGCAGTATCCACTTTCAACTTTTTAATTATGTTTTGATTGTAATCCAATATTCGGGATTATAATAGGTGGTCCTTTTTATTTTCTTATTTTAGCTCAGCATTTACGAGACTTATGCGATTTACATAACATAACATAACATAACATAACATAACATAAACTCACGCCTGTATCCCAGAGGGGTAGGCAGAGACCAGGGAGTGCCACTTGCTACGATCCTGACAGATCACTTTCGCTTCCTCAACATTCATTAGTCGTTGCATGCACGCACGCCGGTTTCGGGTACTTTTTATCTTGCCCTTTGTTAATACATCCTCTATTTGGTCGAAGTATGTCCGTCTGGGTCGTCCCTTACCGGCCCTTCCATCCACATTCGCTCGATATATTTGTTTTGTCAATCTTTCTTCCTTCATCCTCTCCACATGTCCAAACCAACGCAACATTCCTTTCTCAATTCTTGTCACTACATCCTCTTTCAGTCCACAACGTTCTCTAATCACACTATTGCGTATCCTGTCATTCAAAGTAACGCCAGACATTACATTACCTGTTCAAAGTTTGAGAAGCTATGGAAAATCTATGACAGAGAATTACAATCCAAAAGTTCGAACATTTCGAAAAATCGTGCAGTAAAAACTGCTAATATTTACTAGTGGAAATGTCAGGCCACTAGAGTTGAAACGGAAATACATTATAATCCTGATAGTGACGCCGACTAGTAGTTAGTGATAATGTGCGCTTTATACGCCATTTTCACAAAAAAATTAAAATACCTAGATGCCTGCAGTACAGGTCCGACCTAGTGTAGGCCTCTAGATACCATGTTAGATGTAATGATATAAGAAACACTATTTTCAAACATTGTTGTAATCTTATCGCTTAAATAAATTATCTCATCCTTATCTTAAAATGAACATATCAAAAGGACATGCTTTAAAACAACGCCGTTTGTTTTTATCCTAAAACTTAAATTTATATTAATTTAATTTAGCTCTAAGATACTTTTCTTGTTTCCTTGTTTGTATCGCATGCTAATAAACCCTTTTCACTCTTATTATAGTACGCTTGGCACTATTTTTAACTAGACTGGCAAGTCAATTTTGCAACTTTGCCGTTCCAGCAATATCTGAGGCTAGATACCCGTTCCTTGTTTCCACGTCTCCACGGCTTCATTTTAAATGAATATCTGTAAGAGGAAACAAACAAACCTAAAGAGATGTTCCCATATATCTCTGATTAACAATGATGAACTTAAACGCATAAGAAGCAATTTTCTGTCATCGAAATGAATTCGGAGAGCGAAATGAAACGTTGATTGATTTCTGTTTGCTCGAAGGGTGAGTGGAATATAATATCTTATTGTGGGAGAGGTTACACTACAGAAGAGGATTAAACAGAAAGTTCACTCTTTAAAATGTATTCATAGCTTTAAGCGACTATCTTTTGCTTTTTTAGTGAGTATTCGTCGAAAATATGCCACCCACCCGGACTTGGCCCCCGTGGTGGAGTATGGCCTATACCTTCCTCAGGGAAGAGACCCGTGCCCCTCGGTGGGGACATAATGGGTTGATGATGATGATGCCACCCATTTGTCGGTATAGGCATTAATATATTTTTTCAATAAAGTGTTATGTAGTAAAAATATAGAAAGTTGAACCAAAGTTATTAAATTATGAATTAGCCTAGTGGGTAGAACATCGGACTTGGAAGCGAGAGACCCAGGTTCGATCCCCAGTGCGGGCATGTACCTATGACTTTGTTTTCTAATTTATGTACATTTGTGAAGTCATAGTAGCAATACCACTCGCTAACGGTGAAGGAAAAATATCGTGAGGAAACCTGAGTATCTGAGCTATTCACATACCTCAGCGCTTGAAATCGCCAATCCGCGGTGGGCACGCGTGGTGATTAAGCCCATACTCTCTCCCTGAGAGAAGGCCTGTGCCCTACAGTGGACGTATATAGGCTGCTTATGTTATGTTATTAAATTATCGGATCCAGTCAATACATATTACAAAAGTTGGTTTCAATAGTAAAGTTTTAATTTTAACTTTAGTTTTAACTAAACTTTCTGTTTTTTTCCTAAAAAGCAACACATCTTTGTGTTGCCAGTGATGAGACCGTTTGTTTTGGATTTAATGCAAATTGTCTGCATGTCAGTGTTAAAACAGTTTTCAGCCGTCGATAGTTCGTTGAACTTTGATAAGGGTGTACCTAATTGTTTGTTGATGCAAAGTATGCTGTGTTTGTGAATACATTTAGAAGCTTTGCAGGGGATGCAATGTTGATAGAGTGAGTCCTCAGTCTCACTATATGGGTAGTTTTACCATGTGTTTCAGAAAGGTCGGATTCTGTAGAATTTAAGGGGATCCGTCCGTTTGTTAAGACAATTTTTCTCAGCAACGGATAGAGCTTCCAAGTTGAAATTAATGCCTATGTTCTCCGATCCCTTTATGACGCAAAAATACAAGCTCCTAAGTCTAACGGTTAAGAAGAACTTACTGTTTATGTCACTTTTTTTTTACAGTAAACTCACTATAATTTCCACTTAAAAACTAAAAACTCACAACAGCTTTGTTGCGTGCGGCTGGTTGAGGGTAACCGAAGACAGTAATAAGTGTAATGTATCGTGGGAGGACTCCAGGAGTGACAGAATGCGGGCTGGTTGATTGATGGTTGACGCATTGTAGGACGCCCGCTGGCTTGGTCGCGGCTGAATGAAGATGGCCAAGGATACAAAGAAGTGATGTGTCTTGGGAGAGGCCTACATCCAACATTGGACTAAAATGAGCCAATATGTCGTCGGCTTATTGCAAGAACTCATTAACCGACATATTCACTATTGGGAGAAAAAACTACTTTTTAGTTCCTGTTAGTTAATAGTTGTATTTCCTCTTCCTTATTCCCTATAACATCGTTAAAATAATGCCTGATATTAAAACACCACTGTTGTATCATTGTTCAATACATATATATGTCCATACCTTTAAAAAAAGCGGTTAGTGAGTTTTTGCAGTAAATGACTTCTTGCAGTAAGCCGACGATGTATACTTTGTGTAAAGTTTGTTTAAGAAGAAAGTCACGGACACAGTCAGTAACCAATAAAATAAAAGATTTATATAAGGGATCTTTCATAATGGCATTTCAAATTGAAACATCATTCAGGCTAAACTGTAACAGGAATAGAAAGCAAGATAGAAAATACAATTTTCTACTCCAAAGTGCACCCTTTTATCATGCAACCATACGGAGGTATGGGTGTAAAGCTATATATATATATATACCGACTTCGCTATAGGGTTGTGCCCACAGGGACAGAATGCAATTTGAAACCCATCAATAATGCCTAATGGAACCTCACGACAAACTTTCTAAGTTGCATCGCAATTACACTAATGTGATTTATAGTGACTTACCTTGTCTTTGCTTTGTAAAAAATGGGGTTGTGTCACTAATGCAATTACGAAACTGACTTTTGAGTAAATAAATAATAATAGAATGGAATACCTACCGTTAAAATTACTACCCTTGCGACAAATTAATTTTTTATTTACCTCTGGCTTTTGCCCGCGACTTCGTCCGCATGGAATGAGTAATTCCGGGATGAAAAGGATGTTCTACCCCGAGACTCGAACAATCTCCATACTAAATTTCATCTAAATCCGTTTAGCCGTCATTGATTGAGTAACAAAAATCCAACATCTTCGCAAACTTTCACATTTATAATATTAGTAGGTAAGTAGGATAAACGCTATCCTTGCGACATTTTTCTTTACCAGAAAAAGACAAATGGCGGCCAGAAATAATGTTAAAAAATAATACCTGCAACTATGCAATAATAATGATCATAAAATGGCAGTGTATGCTATGATAATAAATAATAGTAGAAGATAGAAGACTCGGCTACCCACAAAAAAAAAAAAAAAAAAAACTATAATTAGGAGTGGCACCAAGTTTTTCTGTAAATGAGACAATTTGAATCTTTGAATCGTTCTTAGAACTCAGCTAGTTCACTAGAACTATCTAGTCCTTACCCCCGGTTTCTCGTACACTAACAAGCTGTTAATCTACTGTTAACAGCTGTCAGTGGTTTTTTGTATGCACTTTGGTCAATTGACAGCTGTTAACAGTAGATTAACAGCGTCTTAGTGTACGAGGAACTGGGGGTAACCTCATAGGTGAGCCATCATACGTAGCAAGCGCTAACGCATATAAATACCCCAGACACTAGGGTTTCCTTACGATGTTTTCCTTCACCGTTAGCGAGTGATATTGCTACTATAATTTTACAAATGTAAGTAAGATAGAAGACAAAGTCATTGGCACATGCCTGGATTTGAACCCATGACCTCCCGAATGAGAAGCCGACGTTCTACCACTCCGCTACCACCACTGCCAACTCAGCTATTCCTCCTGTATGCTGCCTCCTAAATCATTATAGTGAGGTGGTAGACGTGCACAAAGACCCGTTACGTAAAATTAAATATGTTTTGAGCCACAATCCCTAATGTGACGTCCCACGCACACATCGATATTGTATTTATTCTTCTCTTTTTACTCACATGTAACTTTTCCATCAGTAACATGATTTTAGTTTTGAGTATTTTTTTATGTAGCCATTTCAGTGTCCTACTACTGGGCAAAGGCTTCTCCTTGGATTCTTGGATTTTAAGTATTTAAGCACGTAAAATTACCTATTTACGTAACTTAGCAACTGATCATGCATGGTGTGTTTCACTATAATTAGTTAAGGTGACTTAATCAATTTTATCATTATCGTAAGTTTGATGCAGTTGTGAAATCTAATAAATAAAATAAAATAAAATAAAAAATGACCATTTTACAAGACGTTTGGGGATTCTCACTTTTTTTTGTGCACGGTGCAAGATTTTTTGATTTGGAACTGGCAATCGCATGAATTTAGACACATATTTTGAATATGTCTCGTCTTGATAAAGTTTGACGCAGCGTTACCGACGGCCAGCCCACGACCTTCTAATACTTAAGATAACCTGATACATCTGTGAAGCACCAATATCAAATCAAAATCAAATCAAATAATTTATTTTTGACAAAAGGAGCATGACATACTGTTACAAAGAGTATTCGATAAGTAATAGCTAAATGACAGAGTTCTCCAAGCACTATAATCTGAGTCACCTGACCTGTTTAATGCGGGTTTTAGATTACAAACCACCATAACACATTTCCTTAATCATGGGGTACTTTAAGATTTACAAATATTTGCAACAGTAACTTGGTAACAGTTAAAGATTATTACTGCTCTCCGCGCTAGTTAGAGACTGTATTGCGGCAGGGTAGGTTCGTCATCAACGTGACCAGTTCCAGTTTAATTTGTGTGTAAAATTACAATTTTAATTTGCGTGTACAATTTTAGTGCACTAATTACCTAATTCTAATTTAATTATAATAATAATTTATTTTACATATCTCTTGCTCTGTAAGTAGTCACTGACTTCCCTGAATGCCGGGGTGTATGGATATCATTACAGCATAGGTTTCAAAACATACCATGTAATGTTAACATTACAGCATAGGTTTTGGAATTTGAAAAAAGAACTGTCATTCTCATACTGCAAGAAGAATATTTTTTAAAAGTTAATATTTTCTTTCTCGGTATCGATTATTTACTCGAATCGGAATCGAGACAATTTATATTAGAATTTTAGAAGATTTTATTTTAAATATCGAACTATTTGTTTCGCAGTCACATCGTATGTTAATTGAAATCGATTTAAAAATCAAACTGGCCAGCACGATTTGACGCGCTTGCGTTGCTTTGCTTGTCGACTAGCTAGGCGCGAAAGTAAATTTTTTTCGTGTTTTGGAGTTCTTTCTCAAAAGTCCTGCTTTCTTGTTTTTTTACTAACCTCACAATCGATATGTAAAGCAGAGTGTTTACCTCGGGTGTAAGCATCAATTGCATACTCGGGCTAATTAGCGCCCTCGCTGCGCTCGGGCGCCAAAAACCTCGTATGCAATTGATGTCATACAGCCCTTGGTTAACAATCTACTATTAAATTCGTCTAAGGTAGTTTTTTGCACTAATAGCAAAAGACACATAAATATGAATAATTGCTGTTATTATAATATAAACGAATTTTTTTGTTTATGTAGGAGAGCTCCACGCAGCCGTTAGCTCTCGTTGCGTATCTTAATAGGTCCCGACTGAAAACCAGCGCTGCAGGCTGTTGCTCTGCCATACCTGAAGCATATGCTGAGTTCGGGTACCTTTTTTATTGCCATAGCACATAATACGCAGCTAATAACACAGCCAAATTACAGGTGTGCATGTACCCACGTCCTTACAGGGCAAATCCCCTCCTTATTTGGATTTATTATAAGTATTGTTGTATTGTTATTTGCATAGACGGTAAGCATGCTTTGCCTGTCAATTGTAATATCTTTGTGTGTTGTGGCAATTTAATAAATGATTATCTTTTCTATCTTATCTTATCTTACCAGTTCAGATTGTTACATACAGTGCGCTTAATCTTACGAGTCTCAGGGGTCAGAATATTTTCAATGAACATTCTAGAGAAAGTCTTGGTCATAATGTTATATGTTTAGGTAGACGTCCCAAGAGCGGTAAACAGGCTTAAGGGCCCGAACACAAAACTGCGATGTGACGTCGCATCGCAAGAACTTGCGAATTGAATAGTCATAAATGGATGAAACCAAAATCTTCTTTGTTTCATTTGCTTGTATCTTCTTAGTAATAACAGAAGTGAGTACTTCTTTTTACGATCCATGTCACCAGCTAGTTTACAAAATACGTTCAGTACGGTTGACGGGCGTCAAACGAATGGTCACTGGTGGAAGGGAGATGCTTTGCCGCACGAAATCGCATCGCAGCAATTCGTGTCGCAGTTTTCTGCGTTGCGAATTCGCATCGCGCCGATTCGCAGTTTTGTGTACGGAGCCTAGCATAAACCGTCAAGTCTGTAACCAAATTGAAAAGTTTTGAACGAAGTTTAGCTTTGTCCCCCATTAATTACGATGATGAATGGGGTTTTAATTCAATATTTACTGACTAATGTGTTTATCGTAGAGTTCGCTACATTGTTTCCCGTCTCCATTACGAGGGATGCAAACACCTATAAGAAGTCCTGGTAAGTTATAGTTCTAGTTAGACCTGAGATTTCCGCACTTAGCCTCATAGTTGGGCCATTGTATGTAGCAAGCGCTAGAGTATGTAAATACCTCAGACACTAGGGTTTCCTCACGATGTTTTCCTTCACAGTTAGCGAGTGGTATTGCTACTACAACTTCGCAAATGTGCGTAACTTAGAAAACATAGTCATTTGTATATGCCAGGATTCGAACGCACGACCTCCCGAATGAGAAGCCGGCGCTCTACCCCTCCGCTACCACCGCTCTTTGAAGTCCTGGCAAATGATCATCATCATCATCATTGAGCCACAAGAAGTCCACTGCTGGACATAGGCTTCCTCCATGGATTTCCAAAAAGACCGGTCGGAAGCGGCCTGCATCCAGCGTCTTCTGCCACTTGGATGAGGACATCTGGCTGGTATCGGCATCTGCTTGCCGATATATGCCGATATGAGATCGAATCAGAAATGATGAGATCCGTAGACGAACGAAAGTCGTCGACATAGCCCAGTGGATTAGTAAATTGAAGTGGCAGTGGGCGGGGCACATAGCACGCAGAACTGATGACTGATGGGGCCGAAAAGTTCTCGAATGGCAAATAATAATTGTATTAAAAAATGTTAAAAGACTAACAGTTTTATTTAATAAAACGCGATGCCTTAAAACACTCCTCAAATGCAGTTCTAACAATGCATATTTATTTATACTGCACTTTAGGAGTGTTTTGTAGGAATCGACACACATATTCACTCCACACACCAAGAGAACAACATTAACGTTTACACTTTATTTAGTGGGGAACTTGCGTGTATCTTAGATTGCAGTGTCATTTCTTTCTACCATAGAAGACATAAAAAAGCTCAAGAAAAACAAAAAATACTATCATACACAGTTTTTTCTTTTGGTGTTTTCGGGGTCCCAAAATACCTATTTGAAAAATCAAGTTACTCTAATAATAAAAAAACACACTAGATTCCTTTTTTCATTGAATTTTAATCGTTTTCTAAAAAGAGTGTAGACGCATAAAAACCGAACTGCGTCCGTGCGCAGTGTTGATATGTTAGTATTGTCTAATGAAATAAGAGTAATTTAAGATATCAAGACACGGACCTCGAGACAATTCAGTTATGGTTTTAGGAGGTCCGAATCCATTTAAAATGTACCAATATTATGCGGACCAAAAAAAAATAAAAATTTGGTCAAGATACGTGACGTATCTGAAATGAACAGAGATTGACGATTGTCATTAAGTGTAAATGGACCTAAATTTACTGACAGTTCTTTCTAAAAGAGTAAGTTACCAAATGATTTTTAGTTAATTAACATGATGTTGCGAGCATGAGATTATTGTGCAATTATTTTATACGTATGTGAACTTCTGTTCTACTAAGCTAATAAAATGACACATTATTTAGAGCCTCGGTGCTGTTATAAAGTCGTAAACCTAGAAACTTACGACTTCTATAATATACATGGAATATGGGGCTTGGTCCAAATAAAATTTGAAACCACCAATTTAATGATGAACTGTTTTGGCTAGTTTTCCATTACTTGAGTTCCGATTTAAAAAGTGTACTGGAGCCGTGTTGTTATAATTTTAACAGCTGATAAATTTCTAAGATTATTTTAAGGAAAATAGAATCTTCACATTATTGACAGCGCGTTCGAGATTGATCACAGCGGCAAATGGATTTTTTTACACGGTCTTTTGAGTATTATTTATAGTATGGTCGGTCAGTACTTACCTTTAAATGCGTTACGAGAAATTCATTTAGATTTCTCACCACGTGCAGTGGGGTAAATTTTGTTATCACATAAATCGTTACAAATAATAAATAATTATCTATTTGTCTAGTATACTTTTCCATTTTCACTCTCTACCAGAGTGTCTTTACCAAGCAGCAAACAGTTCCACGTGGCCGCAACACAAAAAAACATGCTGTTCGTGGGCAGACAGCCGGACTCTTGCTTTGTCACCCATTACGGATTTTACACGAATCTTTGCTATTACCTAATATTAAGAACAAGCAGTGAAAAAACGCCAACTGCTCTGCTCGGCTGGTGAGCGTTAGAGGCGCCAGTGCGCTTATAACTCGGACCAACCCTCACATGCCCCGAACGCTGGTAGTTTTCAACTCAGGTCGAAACTGTTCAGCAGCATGCGAGAGGCCGTCGCACTGACGCATGTCCAGCTGACATAAACACTCGTATCGGTGGCGTTTTGCACCATATTTTTACATTAACCTCACTTATTTTTACCCGACTCCACAACGGGATATATTTTTTACGCGTACGAGTAGGTATGTGTAGATTCTAAATGGCTAGCCTGATTGTAAACTCCGCTGAGAAACGTGTATAGCCTGAGATTGACAATACAACTAATTTTTTTCTTTACAATACTTTTTATCTAGACGTGATGCACTATTAATAATAATAATAACTTCCACACAACACAATCACTTGTCCTGGTTCCAAACTAGGATACCCTGTGCTATGGTAACTAGGTAAGTACGTCACAAACATGGAAATACACCCAGACTGAGGCCATTTGTACAAGTGTACGGCAGCCCCCAGTGGGAATCGAACCCACGACCTCCGGCATACGGCTAGACCAACGAGCCAGTCATCTTATAAATATACCCTATATTCGTTATTATAATGCTTTATTTTTTTAAAGAAAAACTTCATATATTGAATTTTCACAACAATAATATTTTCAACTAGTCGATACAAACTTTACCTACCAAAAGTAACCTTCGTCACTAAAATGGAGTAGAGCTCCCTTTTTCGGGTTCCGTACCCGAAGGGTGCCAAACGGGAAGCTATTACTAAGACTTCACTGTCTGTCTGTCTGTCTGTCCATCCGTCTGTCGGTCTGTCACCAGGCTGTATCTCATGAACTGTGATGGCTAGGCAGTTTCACAGATGATGTATTTTTCATGCCGCTATAACGGGATACCGCCGTTTAGCCAAAGTATTTTTCACCAAATTTTACTTCCCAATAAACTTATGGCATCAGTTTCATTTCCCAAATGAAACTTTAGCAAGTTTTCATTTCGCATTTTATTCATTTGGTCAAATTATCATTTCGTATAATTTTACTGCGTCAAGTTTTATTAAGACAAACGTTTATTATGCTAACGTTTTATTTTGGCAAGTGTTATATAGCAAATAATTGTTTGATTAAAAAATAGGTTCGAAGTTCCGTCGCTGCGCTCCGCTCCATCCTGAAACTTCGGGTGTTAGTTCTTTTTTTTTTATATATAAAAGCGAAAAAAAATATTTCACTAAAAAACTTAGTTTTGAGTCAAACAAAAAAATTTTTGTTCTAGTTTACATTTCGCATTTTATTCATTTGGTCAAATTATACTTTTGACTGAATAATGCTTGGTAAAATGAATTTTGACCAAGTATTTATTTGCTAAACAATAACTTGCCATAATAACTTTTGCTAACTGTTTATTTGCTTTAAGTTGTTTTGAGAAATGTTTTTTTGCCAAGTGATAATTTGCGGAAAATAGTTTGGGAAGTAATACTTTGGGAAACTATTTTTGGCAATACATTAGTAAACCCGCTATAACAACAAATAGTAAAAATAGAATAAAATATATAAAAAGGGGGGCTCCCATACAACAGACGTAATTTATTGCCGTTTTTCGCTCGATATTAATAACGGCAACAGGTAGACGCTTCAAATATTTACAGATTATTTAGTTCTATATTCGCTCCAAAAATAAATATTTAACATACAACAAACGTGATTTTTTGCCGTTTTTTCACGATCTTTGTGTCCAATGTTGTATTGATAATCTTATGGAACCCTTTGTGCGCGAGTCCGACTCGCACTTAGCCGGTTTTTTTTTTAAACTTAAGAGTATTTTGGGAATCTTGAACTTTATTTTGCTATAGAATTCATAACGCCTGTAACTCCACAGCTGACAGAGCTATCTCTATCGCACCTTGCCAATTATTTCGGAAACAGTTCTGAAACTGCCGTGGATTTTAAAAGGCCGCATGGCCGTCTCCTCCCCTATCGAAAGGGGCCTGCCAGCCTTTAGCGCGCGCTCTGGCAGAAACTGCGAGTGTTCCCTTTGTATTCTAATTGGGAGCGGCTCCATCGGTGCGTGAAGGTGATACTGATAAACGTAGAAACCATGAGCAGTACTGGCTCCCAGCCTTTTTTGTTTATTCTTGAATAAATTATAAAAATAAACTTTATTGAGAAAGGAATGTTGCGTTGGTTTGGATATGTGGAGAGGATGAAGGAAGAAAGATTGACGAAACAAATAGATCGAGCGAATGTGGGTGGAGAGGCCGGTGAGGGACGACCCAGACGGACATACTTCAACCAAATAGGGGATGTATTAGCAAAGTACCCGAAACCGGCGTGCGTGCATGCAACGACTAAAGAACGTCGAGGAAGCGAAAGTGATCTGTCAGGATCGTAGCAAGTGGCAGTCCTTGGTCTCTGCCTACCCCTCTGGGATACAGACGTGAGTTTATGTAAGTATGTTATAAACTTTATTTGACAATATAAGAAAGGATTACATACAGTAGGTACACAATCATATTAATAAACCACAGAACCCTGTAAGTACTTGAAACTTAGAAATACAAAGTTGTCAAAAATGGGCCATTTCCGCACGATGCCAAAGCACGGCAAAGAAAAGTATGACATTTATACAGAAATAAAAAAAAAATTTTCAAACCATTCCAGTCAAAATCTACACATAAAAAAAAAGCCGGCCAAGTCCGAGTCGGACTCGCGCACCGAGGTTTCCGTGCTCATGCTTGGCCGTTTTTTATTATTTATCGTTATCATATATAATAAGTCCCACAATCACCCCAAATTTGATGCCTCTATGTATTACCATTTTTACGATAGAGCATAAACAAAAAAAACCACGTTTGTGGTATGAAGTCCCCTCTATCCCATACATTTTATTATTTTTTAGGTAATCCGCCATGATAACAGAGATATTGTAAAAATTTCAACTGGCTACCTATTACGGTTCCAAACAAGAAGCCCTTTAAAGGTCAAATGGACGGACAAACAGACAGCCACGCAGACAGACAGACATAATACGTGCATAATGCTTAAGGCTGTAAGGCTTTTTTGCGCCAGCAAAATATTATAGAATACCAAACGCAACTCCTTGTCAGAAAACTTATATCGTGATTTGTCTCTTCTGTAAGTCCAGCACCTTTACCGTGCTCTCAGGATAAACAATGTCAATACATGCGAAGGAAACTAAGCTGCGGGTTTCCTCATGATGTTTTCCTGGAACATTAGCGATTGGTATTGGTCCTACAAATTAACTAAAACATGTATAAGGAAAGAGCTTTGCATGTGTGAAGTATCTAGTAAACCCACTAGTGTATAATTCCTTAATTCTAGGTAATTATAACTGTATGATCCTAGTTCGACAAAACAAATACCTATAAGATACTGTTTTATGACAATAGGCTTATTCTTCAAAGGAAGTATTCGTGAAGTTTGCTTCAATGCTAGAAATCTTGAAGCCAGGGTTCCTTTTAATTAAGATAGAAATAATAGTCGGTCGACAACAATGTTTAGTTTATCTCAAAACATACTCCAACGCTGGAAACTTTGATAGAAATTCGTGGAAGCATCGCAACCACCGTTCGCGCTCCAACCGTTTTACATCTGCATATCTCTGGCGCAAAAGTAGACCTTACGGTTTTTGAATAAGAGCCAATGGTCATAAAACAAGATGAATAGAGAAGTTGGTCCAGCCCACAGTGGTCTAGAAACTTCTATCGCAGTTGAACAACATGGACATCGATTTCGGTGAAGTCTTGAGAGCCAATTTGCGGTTTATCGCTCAACTTTATGCCTCCACAGCTTTGTAGGTGGAAAATCAATGAGTTTTGTTTCGTAGGAATAGTTTTGCAAAGTCCTCACTAAGTTGACTATAATTAAGACGCTAGAGTCTACTATATCAGTTTGTATTATAATGTTATGGCACTGTTAATAATCAATAACTTTAGTAATTATGGAACCCCAAAATGAGAAGAAACGCTAATCTTACTTGATGTTTCAAGTTATACTTTCTTTTTTACAATCCAGCCTGTATCCGACCCTGTAAGGCAGAGGTTTTCTGAAAGAACTTCAAATAGAACCTATATAACACTTAGGACAAGACCACCTTGTTCCTGCACCGGGCTAACTCATTAGCAGTCAGCCACAGAGAAAGCCTTCTCAGAGAAAGTATGGGCTTCATCCTCATACGTGTGCCCACCGCGGAATGGCAATTTAAGGCGCTAAGATATGCAAACTTAGGTACTCAGGCTTACTCACAATGTTTTCCTTCACAGTTACTGAAGGGTATTGCTGCTATGATTTTTCTGGTTCTTAGCTGCTATGAAATTCTTCTTCAATTAAATAAAAAACTCGGATCAAGCTTAAGGGATAGCATAAAAAGTAAAAGCTCCAGTGACAAATTAATTCCTTGCACGAAATTAACTGGATAAAAATCAATAACTTATATTAAAAAATATATTAAACAAGAAGTTTTCAATCAAGTTAAAAGTATTTCTTTAGTATGTAAACGCTACCGGAAACTATTTTAATACTGAAAAAAACCAAAACCAAAACCGCATCATAATATTATTATAATTATTTTCTGTGTCTACTTATATAAAAATATACTTTTAAAAAATACTCCCAAAGAGTGCATAGGCATCGCGTAGTAACTCGTAGAGCTACTACGGCGTAGACCTATCGTAGTAGTTTTCGTAGCGCTCGCAGGTCGTGTGCAAATGTGGTAGGTACATTACACGGTAGTTACAATTTTCCGGGTTTCAAATAAGCCTGTGTGAAAACCAAGCCATTCCGCACGTGCATATAACAGGGACAAGCGACAAATACATCCGCAGAGGAATACCTTTGGAAAAGTTCACCGAACATTCACAGTTCACCGGAGCACAAAAGTGAAACTGTTCAATATGAGTATTTTCACGACTCAACGCAAGAAGCGGGAATCCACGGACCAAATTCTGCTTAAAGTGGCGGGTTTCGGAACTAATCTTCTTGTTAACACTTCTTGTTTTGGCTTTCTTGTATCTTATCTAATTAGTCATTTTTTTGTTGAATTTCAAAGTCAAACATCCTACTGGCTTGAGGCAAAGAAATAATACGATGATGGCGCCCCCACTTAGCCAAGCACAATTTTATAGTCAGACAACAAGGCGGTCTGTTCAAATATTTCATCGGATATCATGTTTGATCGCGAAGACATGTTTGCAGACAAATATCGAAACGTTTTGTGAGACATTTTTGCTGAATCCGTAATGTATTTTCCGATGGTATCCGACGTTCATCGGGACTGGATGTTTCTATCAGAATCCTCCTTCTGATATTGTAAGTTTACGGATCTGGAACTTATGGCAAAGTCTTTTGCACGCTTGCTATTTTAAATTCACTGAATTAGAGAGAATTTATTGTAGATGTATTACGCTTATTCTCAGTAAGTAAAATTTTGTATAGTAACAAAGTATTTACATTGCCTTTTGAGGATTCCTCACCCGAAGCACCCCGAAGGGTGCCAAACGGGACCCTATTACTAAGAATTCACTGTTCGTCTGTCTGTCTGTCTGTCTGTCTGTCTGTCTGTCTGTATATCTGTCTGTCTGTTTTTCTGTCTGTCTGTCTGTCACCAGGCTGTATCTCATGAACCGTGATAACTAGGCAGTTGAAATTTTCAAAGATGACGTACTTCTGTTGCCGCTATAACAAAAAATGCTAAGAAAAGAATAAAATAATTATTTTAGGGGGGGTTCCCATACAACGAACGTAATTTTTTGCCGTTTTTTGCTCGATGTTAATAATGACAATTGGTAGACACTTGAAATATTAACAGAATATTTAGTTCTATATTCACTTCAAAAATAAATAATTAAATTAAAATAAATATCAAGTTTTTTTTTGTTTATTTGTTTATTTGCGTAATGTGATATATTGTAGGGTCTTACATTATTAAATTCCAATTCACAGCATGAGCCCTGTAAGGGCATTGCACCATGCATGGGTAAATGACTATAATGCGTCTTAAACTAAGTACTATCTTATAACTTAAATGTAACTAATTAAAATTTGCGTAAGGCTTAGGTAACACTTTTTCTGTTAGCTTTTTTTCTGTTGACTTTTTCTGTTAATAAATTTTGGTTTTAAATTTTCGGTGAAAATCTGATGGTTACTATCAGTTTTAAGGGAGTCAGGTAGTTTTTTATAGATTGTAGAGATCTGTAGTTAGGACTCTTTTGTGTGATCGTCAGTTTTGGGGTAATAGGTTGCACTAGTTTGTTTGAGCGGCGCAGTGTAAAATATTTAAGGGGGGCTCCCATACAACAAACCCGATGTTTTGCCGTTTTTTTCTCGATATTTGTGTCTAATGTTGTATAGATAATAGTACGGAACCCTTCGTGCGCAAGTCCGACTCGGACTTGGCCGGTTTTTTATGTTTATGGCTCTGCACGGCTTATGCTGTTGCCAATTAACACTGTTAAGGACTGGTTATGGATTCTCAAAAGATGAAATAGTGCGTTTTTTAAATATTTCAAAAGTAAACATCCTTTCTTCATCTACCTCTATGCATAGACAATATTACTGACGATACTTGCCAGTAGACATCATGGAAGTCAGTGCGTTTTATGTACATACCTTATTTCTTCTGAAAATTGAAAAGCTTCACATTTTCAGCCAGTATTTTCAGACATAGGACTTCTTTTTAAACCTTAGAATACTATCTTCCCTAACGTGTATATAAATATAAATTTAACCCCAAAAAAGTGCTAAACGAGACTGTATTGTTGACATGTAGTCAACGATAAAATATAGTTGCACGAAACGCAAGAAAAAAGAAGTGAACATTTACTGTCAAAATAGGTCGGCCATGTCATATAGGATAAGATAAAACAGCAGCATTGCTAAAAAAACATTTTTTTGTTTGAAAAGTCTCATTAGCTGACACGGGTGTTCTTAAAAATAAAACCTGTAAAATAAAAAGAAGCTAAACCAGCCAGCCAGCACACTTTACATAGGCTGAGTGGTACGGCAGAGCCTTCTTGGCCTACATCCGCCTGTGATTGCGAGGTTGGCATGCATTCAAATTCACGTTCTGGCATAGGAGACTGGGGCCTGGGGTTTAACTGGATAAAATTAGCCATTTACATGAGCATTTTCTGTGTAAGTTCATTTCACTTGCTTATCAAGCATTTTTATGCTGAGATCAACCCTGCTTAAATTACTACATACTAAGTATTAGACACAATTGTATAGAAACGAACATAACACGTTCGTGCTATGTTCGTTTCTATAGAATATGTGTGCGTTAGACGTACACCAATTTTAGACTTATTTTATGAGCTCTTGATACAGAACGAGTACTCAATGCTCAATAATTTATTGCATTCCACATCTGTATACACATCTGTATATATATATACACATGACATTTATATCTAATATGGATCTTTCTAGACCCTATAGGGTACACCACATTATAATTTTAGGAAGGCTTTTGTAATTAGCTTATTTAGTTTTAATTCTAACTGTATTTCAGCATCAGTAACGCTACACAAGTAACGAAACAGTATTTATATCCTCCTCAGGCCTGACCTTGAAAATAACAATAGAAAACCATTGTTATTTTCAAGGTCAGGACTGAGCATTCTACTCCACCTGAAATGAGTTTGAGTGGATGACAAGCTGCGCTGACCAGAGATGTCGTGGTGAGGTAGAATAATAGAATACTAAATTTAACAGAACCACAAAATGGTCTTAAGAGACGTAATTTAGAACTGAGATAGACCATGATCGGAATTAAAGGGTAAAGCAATTCACATTCTAATTCAACGATAACGAAGTCGCGGGCACAGCTAGTTGAAAATATAAAAGGACTGAAGAAAGCTTTAAATATGTACATATGCCAGTTAAAGTAGGTTTGGCAAGGCACCAATTTATTTTCTAGGAAAGCAATTAATTTTGAGCTGAGTCTCAACCTAGCTCAGGGCAAACACTTCAAAATAGAAGAGGAAAATTAGGTTTTCACCGAAGACTGTCTTATATTTCTGCGACTATAGTTTTTTTGCAATGATACTGTCGGCATTTTACGTTTCTATTTTCATCATTAAGTTTTGACCGTAATCCATCCAATAAAAACAATGGTCTTGACGAATAATCATCAATAAGTCATTAATTAATACCAATCTGCGGTAATTCAGCCCATACTTACTCTCTCTGAGAGAAAGTCTGAGCCCTGCAGTGGGGAAGTACTATAGGCTACATAAAAAGTTAATACAGCCAATTAAATAAAAATACGCTAATAATGTAAAATTACGCTAGTTGACACTCGAGAGGCCATATTAAAAGCAAATTTCTTTCATACAGATTTTTTTTACAACTTGTATATTATTTCCTTAAGAAATTAAGAAATGTAACGCTCGTAGCCCCGGCTGCCTGAGTGATCTTAAACGATCACGAAGGTTAAGCAACACAGGGCGCGTTCAGTGCATGGATGGGTCGCCGTCTATGCCTAACGCTAGTGGCATTTTTCCGAGTGGTTCCGTGTTTCGAAAGGCACGTTAAGCTATTGGTGCCGGCTGCCGTCGATAGATGGCAGTCGTTAAGCCAAGTCAGAGGCCTTAGGGCGGCTTGACAACTTCTGACAGTAGACGAACCACTAGTCTACAAGTCTCCACCAATCCGGACTTGGCCCCCGTGGTGGAGTATGGCCTATACCTTCCTCAGGGAAGAGACCCGTGCCCCTCGGTGGGGACATAATGGGTTGATGATGATGAAGAATTATAATCGGTCGGTTATAACAATGTAATTCTACTCAGGCATACAAAAACGCTCTACTACAAAACAGGCGCAAATTGTGATGTCATAAGTTGCAAGTGAAGTGAGTATAACATGAGGATTATGCCAGTATTTGAGTTATCTCGTAAAATAACGGCTTTGTATGTTACTCCATTTTAAAAAACGTTCAAAAAAGCAATGAAAAAAGAATCAATTTTTTTAGTAGAGTATCTTTACTAAAGAAAAAACCGGCCAGGTGCGAGTCGCACTCGCGCATAAATTTGTAGGTACTTACGTATTATAATTAGTTCCGAAATTGGCTCTCGCAGTTTTTTCCGAGCTTTTCCCGAACTTCAAAGACAAGTATAGTTTTAAGATTTTTCACTGTATTGTAGTACAAGACGATATATTACTCGCCAAATTTTATAGTTCTATCTCAACGGAAAGTATCCTATAAATTTTGATTCCCTTTAGCGTCGGAATATACGTTTTTTGCAGCAGAAACGGCCGATTCTTTTTTTCATGTTAATTTAGAAGTTTGATTTTTTCACAGCTTCAAGGGACTGTAGACAGGAGTATGATTTTAATTTCAACTCGATACCTCCACGCGTTCCCGAGATGGACGGACGGACGGACTGACAACAAAGTGATCTTATAAGGGTTTCGTTTTTCCTTTTGAGTTATGGAACCCTAACGATTTTACTGCCTTTTTGAGACTTGTGAGATCCCGAAAATAATGTTTATTGGTTCTTTTTAACTTTATAACAATTTCACAATTACAAATACAATTTTATCCCAACTTAGTTTTGAGTTATTGACTGTTTGAAGACAATGTGATCTACCACTGCTATCTCTCTTTCACTATTTGGCATTCGTCTTGATTGATTCCACTACCTATAGCAAATATTTAGCTTACTTAATGGCAAAGGAACTATATCCAGCAAAAGAACTATATCCTTGCAAGTAACCTCCTGACCCAACTTAAAAGTTAGTGAACGTGCCAACTTTTGGCTAGTTCCTGGGAAGTCGAATTTTCGAGAATATTTCTCTCAGGTTCCTTCCTTACTACATTTCTTTCCTCAGGAACTCGTCTCATATTCGAGCTCATCTATATATAATACCTTTAAACGAGCAATCTTTGTATATATATAATATATATAATCTGAAGCTTGGAAACGGCCGCAATTCATGAAATTTAGTATGCAGGGAGTTTCGGGGGCGACAAATCGATCTAGCTGGGTTAAATTTTTAGAAAACTACGTTTTATCCGTGTTTTCGGGTAATGAAAAACTGCTACACTATCACTAGAATACGAAGGTAAATTTTGCCACCATCTACAAGGTTGTAATAGCTCAGGTGGGCTGTCCCGAAACAAGAACACCCTGTTTCGAGTGCAGATTTCTCTAGTTTGATATTTGATTTTTCTTTTGTTTTCATCGTATCTTAAAATAATTTCCGAAAAACACGATTACTCAAAAAAAAATACCAGGTCATCCAGGTACTTTCATTAAAAGAGAACGTGAATTTTTAGGTTAAAAGTTAGGAGTTCAGTTTTCCCTCAGAAATAACAGACAAGGAAGGTTAATAGTTGAATTAGATATTACTCAACTCATTCTAACTACAGTGGTTTGCAACTGATAAAACAGTATGTGTACGTATACATAGTATGAAAAAATCTAATACTTAAAAATCTCATATCTCGTTGTTGGTTATCGAACTACTCCAAAACGGCTTTGCCGATTTTTATGATTTTTTTTTGTGTTTATTTGGTAGGTCTGAGAATAGGTCGTAGGCTAAACAATGGCGAAACAACGTTTGCCGGGTCAGCGAGTAACTCTATAATTATCACATACTTTGACTCAGCAAAAACTGTACAATGTTTACAACGTATGTTGGATCCTTAGGCCGTTTGTCCACCGCCGCCGTCACCGGGACGTCACCGAGAACGAGATTATTTCGGGCCGAGTTTAAGATGAAGTGACGGCGATCGTGTGTCCACCGCGCCGATATATCAGTGGCTCAGTTCTAGAGCTTTGTTGTACGTGGTACAAAACAAAAACCGGGATAACGGCGCGGTGCGACGGTAGTTTGTGGACAAGTTCAAACGTGTTTTGTATTGCCGGCACATCGGCCCGTCATAAAACCGTGCCGAGTTCTAGCAGTCACACCGAAATACTGGAAACATCGGTGGCCAGGATGACGGCGCTCGGGTGACGGGTGTGCGATGGACACATGGCCATATTAAATGTATGTATCGCTAAATCGGCGCCGTCATCTCGTTCTCGGTGACGTCCCGGTGACGGCGGCGGTGGACAAACGGCCTTACGTTTGGAGCCCCAAATGGGACTGAACCCAACCATGTACAAAATAATAATTAATATTGTTTGGCCCAGTATTCAGCGGCCGATCCACAACATTGTTATTGAATAATCTGTTTGAATTTCCAGACCAATGAAACTGAATCAATGCAGACCGAAAACGGACTTGCTCAAATTCGCGTAAGATTTATTTTCTTCATCTTTTTGTCGAGGAAACTAATGAACTTTTAAGTATCTTTAAGTTAGTCTAGCAGTAAGAGTATACTTTGGAAATAAGTAGATACTTAAAAAATATATATACGTATTACCTATGCCTATTAGGTACCTAACCCATTTTTTTTTATTTGCCAAAAGACTTCAATTCAAGTAAGAATTGTTTTCTTGTCCCCTAGTGCGAACACGATTTCTTATTTGATTACATTGAGCCCCATAACGTTGTTAAAATCTTAAAAGAACCGACGACTTGAGGGGTACGTCAGTAAAAAATATTGGTTCAGTGACACAATATTCTAGCTTTCCGTTAGCAGAAATTTTCAATAACTGTGTTCCTGTCTACTAGTTAAGTCAACATAATGTAAGCCCTTAATTGGCCTATGGTTGGATATATTTAACATAACTATACTTTAGAAGTTAACTTGTGCTGTTGTAACGGACCTGCCTGTGTAGCATACTCTTAACATATAATTAAGACTGAAAGGTGGGGAATATTTAAGCAATAACGAGTTAGTTAAATAAATTGAACTTATATCCAAAGAATAACAAGCGGTCGGAGCCGGCACCGAAAATCTTTTTCTACCCGCTCGTAGATGCGGGTATTCGCGCAGAAGTTACTTTTTTCCCGGACAGAGCGGCGCCAATAAAAGATCACGCCACCCGACTAAAACCAATAAGGATGATACTTATTTATGAACCCGTACTATTGTTTCACGTGTCAGGTCGACTGGTGAAATCTGAGTGAAATCGTATAAAAAGGCCGAGGGCCAAACGCGCGGGGCGATTCCAGACTAGAGAATTGAACAGTAAATACATCCGTTACGCTCGTAGGGAAATTCGCCATTTTCAGCGAATTTATTAGCATTAGGGAGTTTCGTTTGCATTTAAATTCGAAAATAGGAGAGTGGCTTTGGATTTGTTACCTAACATCATCTGTGGGCATCGCGTCCCAGACTATCAGCTCTGGTGTGAAGTTTCAGGTTTAGAGTTGCTCTCGAAGCTAGGGAGTTGATTTGAAAGTAAAAGTGTTAAGGTTAGAAACGGTTTTCGGTTCCTGAATCTTTCGTACATTTAGCTAGAAGTTTTCCGCGTAAAATAGGGTTTTCAGCCTTAGTAATTAGGGTAGCTTCCGCGAAATAAAATGTGAACTAATCCTTTTTCTCCACAGTACTACGTTTATGGGAAATAAATTTGTACAAAAGTGAACTCTCGGTGGCAAAGGTATGCTAAGGATAGTCCGTGTGTCCAGCCTTTGTCAGGTAACCAAGGCTCGGTGAGGCCACACGAGGTTATTCGTATCATGCTTGCGTCATAGCTTTCAGAGTTTTGTTCAAATTTAATTCTACTTATTACTTTAACTTAATTCCACTAGCTAGTGGTAATTGAGTTTCAGTACACAAACGTGTGAATTTAGAGCGAATTCACTTGGGAGCCTTAAGAAGTTTAAATTAATGGACTAAGGAACCCAAAATCTAGCTCTGCTTACTATGCTACGGCTGAATCTGAGTCTGCTTGGGTCGAAAGGTTTAAAGAATCCCTTCACCGGAGGCGTTCCCAATTTAATTTAGTAAAAAGAAAATAATTATTATAATTGAGATAATTAGATATTAATTATCTTGTTTGGAGATTGGGTTAAAACGCTTCTTGTGAATGCGGTGTTAGATCTTCTTCCGTTAGCATTCGTGGTGTAGCAATTTTCCCCCTGCTTACCCTGAGTGACAGACGATTCTAGCCCTCTGGCACTTTGCACCCATAACATATTTATGTATTATATTTCGTATATTCTTACCTTGCGGGTGGTTACCGAACCCATAAAACCACCCGCGCATACACATCCTAGGCTACACACTCTGGCCGGCCAGAAAGTCTGAAAGCTAACTGTGTCAAGTTACCGAGTGATTTGAAACAGTCTGGGTTTCCGGAGTTAGGGAGGATAGAAGTAGGAAATAGCTGTGACTAGGGAGACACCATAGGCACTCACACATATACACGATTAAATGTAAATGGGGTTTGCTTTGCTGAAACAATTGATGGGTGGTTAAATTAGCTTACGGGGTTGGGAAGAATTAGGCAGGCTCCCCCTTTTCTTTCAGGGTATCCAGTTGTATGATGAGCGTAAGTATTTCCCCGATTCCCCACCTTAGCAATGCAGTCATTGAGTAGGACAATAAATAGCGATTTATTTCCGTACCAAAAATAAGTAATCCAATAGGTTTATTTTTCAATATTGACAGCAATATTATTTTGTAACGCCCTGTGCAAAGGTCTAACATTAAATTCAGTTAAATTAAATAGCTTTGAAAAATTCTATAAACTAATAAACTAATTAGACAACCAAATTTTAATTAATCAGAAGTGCCAAATGTGTTAGATGTTTATTGCTCCATTCTTATTATGAACAGTGAAATTTGTTGTATATAAATGAAATATATTCAGTAAGCTAGCTTTTATTCTCAAAATACTAAAAGTGACTCTTAACTATCTAACACCTTACTATTCTAGCCTTTTACTCCAACTATTAAAAGTGACTCCTAATTATCTAGTACTTTACTATTTTCGCTTACGGAACTTTTCAAACATAAATCAATGGAAACGTTTAGCTACTTGTTCTAATTTCTTCCGCTGCTTAGGTTGCTACGGCATCTTATTAATGAAAACGTATTGGTACGAGTCCTGTTGGACGTTAGAAACTATGATACCATGTTAGCGTTGACTCGAAAACGAAGATCTAATAAGTAAGGCTGTAAGTTCGTGCCTTGTTTACTTACATTAAAATTAACTACTGAACTTTGATTTCTCGTCTATCGAAATCTTTGATTTGGCAGGTCTGAAAATGGCATCAAATTATTATTAATATAAAACCTAGTTGTAATAAAACCTAATCTACATCGACATTATCTTTTAAAACCTTGATTAACATAAGTATTACTGATTATCTTTTTACGCACCTACCTTCAATATTTTGCGCCGCATCTCGCTTACGTGAATCTATCCTTATAGCGTTGAGGTTGAGTGCCGTTTTATATTGAGAGTTTACAATTTATCGAGCAATGGAAATGAGTATGCTATAGGGCAAAGGATCCGATAAATAAAATAGTCTTTATTGACATTATGACAAAAACCGTTATGGAATGTTGTGGTTGTTAGATTTTAAGGCGTAAACCTTTTAATTTGAATAATATTTAAACTTGCTTATCTCTTTACTTCAATAATATTTTGTGCTCTGCCTTGTTTGATCTAATGGTATTTGCGATACTTGTTGCTTGGAGCTCTGATAGACTTCGTCTGTTCAGTCCATTGTTGTGACGTCTTGATTAGACTTTTTCCAACATACACGTCCGGGTTACATACTTTTAGTAGAGTTATCTCCTAGGTATTTGATACTGTCCCGTTGAGTTTTGTGTATAATGGCTGGACCATATGAAAGTTATCTACCTACTCAGAGTTTCCAGGAATAATTTCCTTTCATTGGATCAAACAATCTACAATTGCTTATTTTTAAACATTTGTGCTATTGCTGCTATTAATGCTTGCAATCTTTAGTGAGGCTGACCACTTCTACACAATGAGCGTTATTCGCTAGTTGCTAAAACTTCGTTTGACCAGTCATCCATTATATCCAGGCTTTCCGGATTGAATTTTCTCCGATGTACCATGCCTTTGATATCACAACCCTATACTATTCTACGACCTGATGACTGGTCATACGTTGAAAGCACCTTTTATAAATCTTCCTACGGTCAGTTTTCACTGAATTGTCTGCATTTGGCAAACGCAATTGAAATGTTATGTATATCCATGAATCTAGTTATAGATAAAACTATGTACAGTGGGACAATGATGAGCATACGGTGTGAAAGACCCAGCCTTTGGTTGGAGAACTGAGTTTCTTTTAGTCCGGATCCCGTCTCTGAGTCAAGTACTTTTAACTAGATTTGTGTTAGTTAACTTTCACTTTATCTATTATATTATAAATACTTTAAATTTAAACTTCATTCTGCACTAACTGCGCTTCATGCTTATAATTTTTATTTGCCTTTGCTTCAATCAAATTACTAGCGGACATTAGAGACGAAAATCTGTTGAACATTATAATAATATTATTAACAATAATATTGTTATAATGACCTACTTCTTTTATCTGTTCTTACACAGTGTTCCATACCGGTTTAACCTGTTTCATATTCTACTTTAAATAGCAAACTTATTCAACACTTAGGCCCGTATTACAGAACGATCCTCAAGCGCAGATTGATCTCGGATCGCCCAATCATAACTTGAGCGCTGAATCGATGCTCAAGCACACTCTTTATTTTTAAATAGTACTTAAGGGTTCCTCAGCCAATCGCTGCTTAAGTAGAGATTCTGAACTGCAATCAGATTGTCTATGACCAATGTTTGTTTTCTATGACAACAAAAATCAAGTATAAACTTTTATTTCGTTCTACGCATGGTGTAATAAAATATTGATAAGAATTAGTTTACTTATGTGAAATATACAGAAGAAAATAAAATATTTTTTTATTTATTCGTCAATTAGATGTTTAAATTTTCATTATTTAGTTATTTGAATAAAATAAAATAAATAAATAAGCAAAACGTGCACGCCTCTTATGTGTTTGTTTTGTTTAGAGAACGGAACGTAACAAATGTCAGCGATAAAATTTCTTCTGACGTCTATCTAATTAATTTGTTTAGTTTGTTTATAAGACGCGCTGTCTTGAAAAAATATGAGTGAAAAAATGAGGAAAATGAACTTCACTACAGTGAAGAGGAATGCTTATGCTGTTCATCCTCTGCTGGTGTCGCATCACTTGTGAAAGCACAGCGCATGCAACAATTACGTTCGACACTGATCAATTGTACCTAGACCTCTGCGTAGACAAGGGACAACAACTTTAATTATAAAATTATATAAAGTCTGATATCAAAAATAAAACCTGAGAAAAACTGTTGTCGATCGTCGGACGATGTGACCAAGTCGTCAAAGGGCCTATGGATGCGAATGGAAATAGACCGTTCACGGAGGCGTAATGGAGAAAAGGCCTATACCAGCAGTGGGCAGAGGTGGGCTGATGATGATGAAAAGTTGTTGCCAGACAGCAACTCTAATTAGGGGAATTACGCATTTTAAGCGCTTGAAATCGCCAATCCGCGGTGGGCACGCGTGGTGATTAAGCCCATACTCTCTGAGAGAAGGCCTGTGCCCTGCAGTGGGACGTATATAGGCTGCTTATGATGATTACGACGCATTTTATCATCATCATCATCATCAGCCATTTGACGCCCACTGCAGGACATAGACCCCCCCTCATGGTTTTCCAAGCTTCCTGGTCTTGTGCCGCCTGCATCCTGTGACTTTAAAAATAACACTCTATATCGTCATAAGGATCAATATCTTCAAATATATTCATTTTACAATAATTACGAAACAATTCACAAGGAAAATCGACTCTCAAGCGTGGTTCCGACCACACTTGAGTAAATACAGATTTGAACATGACTTAAGTAGAGATTGCAACCCAAGTATCGTTCTCGAATTAGCTATTACTCAGTCGAGTTGTGATTGGTAAGTGTCAACTCAAGTAACGTTCTAAAATGAAAACCATACTCAAATCTAGTCTTAAACTGAGATCGGCGCTTGAGTACGCTTCTGTAATACGGGCCTTAAACATTAAAAATTCTAATTTTCATTCTTGTTAGGGCTTTACTTAACCTTTTCAATATAGGGCGGAATAAACTCAACCTCTCTACTTAACCTTGATATCAAACTGAGTTAACTCGACCTTTAATTTCAATTTAAAGAAAATTAACTAGATCTTTATTTGTTAATTATATACTTTTGCGCTCGAACATTTGCTTTCAATCTCAGATACCTTAAAAGGGCTAGGGTTACGTATACGATCACAACGCAGGGTTCTACCAAATAAAACTAGACGATCACAGTTGGCCATGTTTTGCATCATAGTATCTACATTTTATCGTCTCATTGGGGTTTAATTCGCTAATTTACGGGGGTGGGGTTTTACACTGTGGGTTTTGTATTAAAATAAAATAAAAAAAAAAAAAAAAATTATACCCCCTATTTCCAGACCTCGTGAATTTTAATAGCTACCTTTTAACGGAACTGGAAATGGAACGGAACGTGCCGTGTTGTTGCAAACATGTTGTTGTTATTGTCGGCGTCTATTTATTTAAAATAAAATGTAATTAGGAGTGGATCATCTTGTGATGCATATTTACATAAAGTGCACAGTGTAATCGTCGTAATTTGTGATTTTGGATGCTGGATTTGTGAGTACAAAGCTCAATTCGTGCCATCAATATTGGTGGTCTGGATATGTAACGGCTGAGGGCCGAAAAGAGACAAAGATAATTGCGTCACGATGTCTTTCGAAGCAACCAATGGGAGACCCCCATGCGCTGTCACTGTCACCCAACTTTGACGCTAGTAACGGATGTTGTTCCATTCCACGCCTATTGCTGTCGTCGGTGACTCTTCGCCGATGCGAGTGAGGTGCAGGCTCGCTTTGTGTGGATGGTCCGGATTATGTCGGCCCGTTTGGTGGTCCGTCGCTGCTGCTTAGACTAATACTAGCGAGGGCTCACCGGTGGTATCTAGTATGGGCTGTTTTTAAATCGGACTTGCTTGATGTTGCTGTTGCTGCGGTAGCTTACTAGCTTCTTCTATAAACCAATGCTTACTTCGTCCTTTTATTGCTTGTGAGTTTGACTTTGTACCTTTTTAGTGATTATACCGATTTATTTATATTTTGTTACACGTGCTGCGAAGCTGCGATTTGTTTGCCTTCATTTTATGTAATTAATATTGACATATGTGATTAATACATTCTATTTAGTTACTATCATTGTATTATATGACGTTGTATTGTATGACGTTGATTATACTTTTTGACATTTTTAATATCTGACGCACGCACTCGTACCTAGTTGGTTTTAATGATTGACATGAAATTTATTTATATTTTGTCGTACGTGCCGCGAAGCTGCGTTTTTTTTCCTTCATTATATGTAGTTAATTATGACATCTGTGATTAATACATTCCATTTAGGTACCTACTATTATTGGGTGTATGACGTTTATTATAATTTTTGTCATTTTTAATATCCGACGCACGTACCTAGTTGATTTTCATGATTGACATTATATAGTTTTATTACCTACTGTTTACAAATATTATTTCTGGAATTGCTGGTAATTTGAAAAATTGACATTTTGTATCGACAATATAATTTTTAAGTGACTCCCTAATGCATGGGATTTTTCTAGGAGTAGATTTTTGATTGGTTAATGACTTGTGTATAACTCAATAGCTGGTTCCCATTTTTAGGAGCGCCTTTTTTGTTATGAATGTTTCTAGGGCGGTTTGCCCGCATTGCCCCGGCTCCTCAAGGCAGTTCGTGGTACCTCGGGGTCTGAGTGTTCACATTAGTCGGGTGCATAGGGGTGTCGTTTTGCAGCAGTCATCGACGAATGTGCAGGATGGTGTTGCCAGTAGTTCGCAGTCGTTGTTTGAGGACCTTCCGTTAATGAGAAGGGGGATCCGAGTTTTAAAGCATATCCCAAAAGGTGCGAGGTATTTGGCCGCGGGAAGACTGTCTCAGGTCATAGAGAGATGCGTACAGTCAAATAGTTCACATGACTGGTTCGAATTACAGACTTTCGCGTACTCATGTCTCAGGGTCCCTTCCTCTGTCGACAGGGGCAGATCTCTAACGTCCAAGGTCAAGGAAAATATCACAGTTGGTGTTTTGGGTGATTCTCTGTCCGCGGATGACACGGCGCGCTGCGGGCCGGCTGGCGGAAGTGCTCTGTATAAAGTGGTAGAGTCCAAAGTCCACGACGGAGATTTGAGCGGGGCTGTTCGGATTTTGCTGTCGGACAGTTCTTTGGCGGATGAATGTGATGCTACGGTAGAGGCTCTTCGGCTTAAGCACCCTGCTCCTAGTCGGGACTTGGACTTTCCTCCAGAATCGAACCTCTCCAACGATTTTTTGACTGTGGAGGTGGCCGACGTGTCGCAAGCAATTGCTTCATTTAATAATGGTTCGGCAGGTGGCTTGGACGGTATTCGTCCGGAGCATCTCAAGGAGTTGACGTCACCGGGTGCTGGGGATAATGGGGCATCTCTTTTGCATTCGCTGTGCACTTTGGCGAACTTCATGCTAAAGGGCATGGTAAATAGGGAGGTGTGCCCGTTTCTGTATGGGGCATCGTTGTGTGCATTAAAAAAGAAAGATGGTGGCGTCCGGCCCATTGCTGTGGGTAGTGTACTCCGTCGTCTCGTAGCCAAGCTTGGCTGCTGTGCTGTTAAGAATGAAGCGTCAGCTTATTTGCAGCCGCGGCAGTTGGGTTTTGGGGTACCTCTAGGGTGCGAGGCGGCCATTCATACTACACGGTCTTTTGCCTACTCCAGGGATGGGTCGGATGACGTCATTTTTAAGGTTGACTTGGAGAATGCGTTTAATATGGTTGAGCGGGACACCATTTTAGACAAAATTAAAGATCATGCCCCATCCCTGTTTCCCTTTCTTCACCAATGTTATGCAACGCCCAGCAACTTGTTTTATGGCTGTACCCCTATATTGTCCCGGGTGGGAGCGCAGCAGGGTGACCCTCTGGGTCCTTTGATTTTTAGCCTAGCGATACAGGATGTGGTGTCGTCACTGAACTCACCATTGAACCTGTGGTACTTGGATGATGGCACTGTAGGTGGTAGTGTAGATGATGTCTTGGGGGATGTCGAGACCCTTGTTCGAGGCTTACGGTCCATTGGCCTTCGTGTGAATCCACAGAAGTGCGAACTTTTCGCTTGTTCAGGTCAGATGGCTCCGGACGTACAAGGGCGGTTTGATGCATTGGTGCCGGGAGTAAAACTCTTGGACAAAGCCTCTTTTATGCTTCTGGGTGCACCGATATTCCCTGAGGGGGTGCCATTGATGGTTTTGTCTAAGATGAGAGCGTTGGCGGAAACCAAACAGCATCTCAGTCACCTTTCATCTCATGTAGCTCTGTCTATTTTGAGCAGTTGTTTGTCAATGCCGAGACTGACATACACGCTGCGGACGGCCCCGGTTTGGTTATTTAGACAGGAGTCCCAGCGTTATGACGCTGTGCTGAAGGATCTTTTAGAAGGGGTCCTCAATGTCAGCTTGTCTGGTGATCAATGGGCCCAGGCGGCGCTTCCGGTAAGGTATGGTGGGCTCGGCGTTCGGCGTTTGGAGGACGCGCAGTTGCCGGCTTTTTTGGCTTCGTCGCATGGGGTGTTACAGCTCGTCACTCGCATTTTGCAAATTGATGGTGACGGGTTTAGTGTTCCCCATGCGGCGGAGGCTTTACGGCTTTGGCAGGCTGCCTGTCCTGGTAGCGCGGTGCCGGAGCAGCCGGAACGCCAGCGCGCTTGGGATGAAGAGTTGTGCCGGACAACTCTGGAGACTCTTCTGGTAACTAGTGCCGGTGCTGAACAGGCGCGCTTGCGGGCGGTTTCCCGGCCGGAGTCCGGCTTGTGGTTGCACGCGTTGCCATCGCCGCAGTTGGGGACATTGTTGGATGACGATTCATTGCGCGTGGCGGTGGCACTTCGCCTTGGGTGTTCCGTTTGCGAGCCACACTACTGTGTCTGTGGAGTGGAAGTGGATTGCCTGGGTCGTCACGGGCTTCACTGCGTGCGAAGTGCGGGTAGGCTCTCACGGCACCATGCGATAAATGATATTGTCCGGAGAGCGTTGGTTTCGGCTGACGTCCCTGCGGTTCTTGAGCCACCAGGGTTGTGCCGCAGTGATGGTAAGCGCCCGGACGGTCTCACCTTGGTGCCGTGGGAGAAGGGTCGGAGCCTCTTGTGGGACGCAACGTGCGTTTGGACTTTTGCGCCTTCCCATTTGGGTTTGACAGCTGCATCTGCAGGTGCCGCTGCTGAAGCGGCGGCTAAACTCAAGATAAGGAAATATAGCCAGCTTATGCTTCATTATTTGTTCGTCCCACTGGCTGTGGAAACGATGGGAGTATGGGGGGATGAGGGAAGAGTTTTCGTAAGGGAAATCGGTCGGCGCTTGAGAAGTCGTGGGTATGACCATCGTTCCGGGGCATACCTGATGCAGAGGATTTCCCTGGCGGTGCAGCGGGGGAACGCTGCTAGCGTTATGGGAACTTTTGGATCAGGCGTGTCCCGGGGCGGTATATTTAATTAGTTTTATTTAGTAATATTTAGTTTACTCCTTAGTTACAAAATGTATGTGTGTAATATTTAGTTAAGTTATTAAAATGTAACAACCCTAAAACTTGTGGAATGCAATAAACATAATTACAATTTTTAAATAGATTTAAACGTAAAAAGAGTGCTCTGAAATGTGACGTCATAAGCCAGTATTTTCATACGAAATTCCGTTTTAAAAGTACCCCTTTTAAGATGAATTACTTACACATTTCAATAATTACCAACTCCTCCTTCCGCAGTTCGGTTTTACTAAAGGGCGGAATAGCACAGACGCCGGAGTCATGTTACTGAAACATATTTTCAGCGCGTGGGAGGATCACAAGGATGCTACAGGCGTATTTTGTGATTTATTAAAAGCATTCAATTGTGTAGACCACAAAACGCTTCTCTTAAATTTAAAACACTTCGTAATAAAGGGTGTAGGTTTAGATCTTTTGAGATCTTATTTAGAAGAAAGGGTTAATACGATTGGGTTCAATTGTGAAAATAGCTGTCCCGCAGAGATCTATCTTAGAGCCGTTCCTTTTCCTAGTATACGTAAGTGATTTACCGTTTATGGTACTAAAAATGTCTGAGATAGTGATAATGTCCTGATAGTCCTGATATTTTGGCACCATCCGTAAATAAAATAGCGTTTATTTGAAGACAAAGATTAACAACTTACCTACTAATAATACTATATGATCCAAAACTCCGTCTACCGGCATACATCACAATGTTTTTTTTTTTCATTATCCGTACTAATTAACTCTTTAATCGGAAGCTTAACTTTATTTACAGACATCATCATATAGCGTTTAGTGGCTATTTTAGAAACAGTACTTGGATTCTTTTGAAAATATCATCTGAAAAATCCTCATTACCGTGCTAATAAACTTAACAATCTTAAGAAACAGTGGAAATGAAGTGATCGAGTAATTTAATATAGATAAATTGATGAATGTTGTGTTTAAGCAAGTTATTATTTAAGAGAAATAAAGTCCTTCATTCATAGGATTAAATACAGTGCGAGTAAGACGACGCCACTCTAGAGGTATAATTACTGTACCGAGCGCATAAAAAAGATACATGATAAGTGAACAGAGCGCCTCGAGAAAGGTGAAAACGAACAAAGATATCCTATCCTGCTCTCATCCGCTACGTGAGCACAGGATGGGGCGACTCCTGTTAGAGAAAAGCTTTAATTAAGGCCTCACAATTCATATTAACCAACAAAGGGTAGATGATAAGTTACTTGGGTCATTGTGCTTTGAAGGGAACGTTACAGACTTCTTCAAGTTATCATGATGGGTTAAATTAAGAGGATAAGGCACGCCGGTATAAAAATAAAATCATGGCTCCGTAACATCAGAGATGGGACAAAGCCAGCGTCGCATACTCCGTTCGACGAGTCGAACTCCTAGAAAACAAAATACTCGCATCTCATTGGTCAATGCGCGCAGCTGATAGAGATAAGCGAAACAATAAGCGAAGACGGTCCGTTTCATAGGGTAGGCGTACTTAAATCAGTGGCTATAGAAGGTCACGTGCATCAACCAATTGGTGCACATGGACGATTTCCTTTGGGAGCCCGTTTCGTGGAATGGAGTATAAATATGTTTCGCTTGGCAAAGAGATATGAATATGCCGAGCTGACGCACAACCTTTAGTAGTAGAGAGGCACTGAAATACGAAGAAGAAGAAGGAATCAAATTGGTTTGAAGCAGGAATCGGGTGCGCATAGGTACCTTCCCGTCTGTCGGTCCGCAAAATGCAATTGGAATTAGGAAGCCGCAACGCGAGTGCTCTTGACAGCTACTTACCGTAGTGCCGCCGATGGTTCTAGACTTGCTGCGAGTGTTAGACTGATAGGATTTTGGGTAATTTCGATGGTATTTAGGATCTACATCAATAAAGCGCGACCTCTATGATCTTTGTTGAGTGCATTGTCAAGTTACTGTTTTGTTTCGAATAGTAACACTGTTTCAGAGGTAAGACCGCTTTATTGCGGCTTTATTAAAAGAACTTTGTTATAATAGGGGTTTAAGTATGAAATTGCCGTTTTATTGCAATAGGTTCTTTGAATTGACATAGAATCTTCATGGTTTGACGTTTTCGAATGAAACTTTTTTCAAATGGTTTCTATGATGTTCTTTTTTTAAAAAATGTGAAACATTTGAATATCGACTTTCAATTGTTTTTGTTATTCAATTTAGACAAGAAAGATGGATACTGCGAAAATTCGAGTGATTTTTGAATACTGTTGTGGCATTTGACCTGGGGTCAGCCATTGCATTTTTCTTTTCCGGTTATCATAAAGAATCCACTTTTCATCACATGTTACAATTCGATCCAATATTCCTTCATTTCTGTACCGGTTCAACAAGGCAACACAAGTTTCAACACGCGTTTCTTTCTGCAGATCAGTCAAATCATGAGGCAACCATTTTTCGTTTTTTTTATTTTATCGATTTGACGCAAGTGAGTCAATATTGTGGGTAAGGTAACGTTAAACCATGCCGCTAATTCCTGGGTAGTTTGATTAGGGTCGGCTTCCACTATCTCTCTTAATTCATCGTTATTCACCTGTGTGGGCGGTCTTCCTCGTGGCTCGTTCTTTAAGTCGAAATTTCCATCACGAAAGCGTTTAAACCAAAATCGCACGGTGCGTTCATTAGTAGACCCCTCTCCAAACGCAGCATTGATATTGCGGGCTGTTTCTTCCGCGTTAGTTCCGCGTCGGAACTCGTATTCAAAAATCATTCGAATTTTCGCAGTATCCATCTTTCTTGTCTAAATTGAATAACAAAAACAATTGAAAGTCGATATTCAAATGTTTCACATTTTTTAAAAAAAGAACATCATAGAAACCATTTGAAAAAAGTTTCATTCGAAAACCTCAAACCATGAAGATTCTATGTCAATTCAAAGAACCTATTGCAATAAAACGGCAATTTCATACTTTAACCCCTAATATTTTCTGAAGCTATTTCAGAGGTAAGGTGGCAAAATGAATGTCCTACGTTACGTACTTTTGTTACTTTGTAGTAGCAAAATCACTCGCTACTCGTGAAGGAAAATATCGTGAGGAAACCTAAGAGCTTGAACTGCTAATCCGCGGTGGACACGCGTGGTAATTAAGCCCATAATCTCGGTGTGAGAGAAGGTATGTGCCCTACAATGAGAGGTATATAGGTTGCACTGCATTGTGAAGAAATATAGCGTATGAAATATAGCCAACCCGCTGCCAAGCGTGGCGATTATGGCAAAACCCCTCATGGTTTTCATAACGGAGGCCTATGTCCTGCAGTAGGCGTCAAATGGCTGATGATGATGATAGCGTAACAAGTTCATAATTTTTCTTACCAATTGTCTTTGCCAAAAAGTAAATTAGTCTATAATAATCTTCGTTAGTTTATAATAATAAACAGTGGTGGTAGCCCAGTTTTCTAAGTTATGTATATTTGTGAAGTTATAGTAGCAATACCACTCGCTAAAGGTGAAGGAAAACATCGTGAGGAAACCTGAGTATCTGAGCTATTCACATACCTCAGTGCTTGAAATCGCCAATCTGCGGTGGGCACGCGTGGTGATTAAGCCCACACTCTCTCCCTGAGAGAAGGCCTGTGCCCTACAGTGGGACAGCTGCGTATGTATGTATGTTACAGTTACGGCTAACATATCTGTAACATACAAGCCTACAAGACAGCAGAAAACCTGGCCGTAGAAGAACTCTATCTATCTATCTATCTAATCAGACCATAAACAGAGCCCACTGTTGGTCGTAGGCCTCTTCCCTTTCACACCAACCTATCCAGACCCTCGCCAGTCTCGTTCAATGTTTCCCGGGCGCCTTCACAATGTGGTCGGCCCACCAGGCTGGTGGTCTGCCCACCGACCGTCACCCGTTCTTGGCCAACACTCAGTGGCTATCTTTGTCTACAGAAGAACTCACTGGCTACAAAACTTGATTGAATAGTTTCAGATAGGCACCATCGACTTGTTACGAGCCTTCACATCACGAGTCACAGTGGGCACAATGATAGCTGACCTCCGATAGGAGACGGCACCAGAAGAAGAGGAATTGCCGCCTATATTGTCAAAAGTATTATTATTATTTCAATTCTTTATTGCACTAATTACATAACATGCTTAAAGGGCGTGCTTAATGCCAGAAGCATTCTTTTCCAGCAAACCTTTGGTGATGAAGAGACTGGCGATGGGTAGTGCAAGAAAAACGTTGAAATGCAATAATAAACTCACATAAACATAAGGAAATATATTAACTTAGACCTACAGGAGAGGGGGGAGGGGGAGGAATAATATAAATTATGATAAATCAATCCTTACTAATATTATAAGCGCGAAAGTTTTTATGTATGGATGGATGTTTGTTACTCTTTCACGCAAACACGGCTGAATGGATCCGGATGAAATTTTTGATAGAGATAGATAATAGCCTGAATTAACACATAGGCTATTTTTTATCCCGGAAAAATACACATCAAAAATATCACGCGAACGTAGTCGCGGGCAACAGCTAGTAATCAATAAAAGAGTCAAAAAGAATTAAAAAGTATATATAATATACAAAGTATTTATACATATACTATACATTAAAGTATACAACAAAAATTTGCATTGCAAGTAAGAGAATCATCAAGATAAAGAGAGACAAGCCAAAAGAAAAATCGACCTGAAAGTTATATCCATTTCTGTAACCGCGAAAACATAACCGACATTATTTGCGATGAGTGAACTAAATAAACCTTTCACGATGATTTTGGGACAAACAAAACCTAACTTAAAAAGGTCGTGACCCATGAAATCAGGAAGTATAATTAATTCAATGTCTCTCTATTATCGTTTCATCCGCTCAAAGGCTCTCGTTTGTAAGGGACATCTAGCAGGAAGTGCGCTTAGTTACTAGATCCATATTTTAGGGCTTCAGGACTATGGAGGCAGGAGCGGTGGCCCACAGATAGTAAATGAAATAAATTAATAACTTCCACAGCAACAAAACAACTTGCGCTAGTCCCAAATATCAGATGAAATAGATAGACTGACTCACTGACCAGACTGAGGGCATTTGTATCGGACCCACGACCTTAAGCGCCAGTTTTGGCAGTCAGTCGCCAGAACAGAGTTTTTCCTTTGGGATCCGTGGTCTCGCGGGCTACAGCCCTTACTGCCTGTCTGTAACAGGTCTCTTACTGGGGTGGCTGAATAGAGAATTACGTTAATGAAATCCTATCGTCCTCTGTTCAAATGACGACGACGGCGACAACGATGACGATTACGATGCCGACAACGATGACAACAATGACGATGATAATGATGATAATATAGCAACCACAACACAAACACGTGTTATCACATCACACAATCTCATTAGGAGGTTATGCAGTTATTTTTTTCTTCGAATCCTACTTGAAAGAAGTCACGGGCACTTCTAGTGTCTAAATAAAATAAAGGGACCTATTTAGAGGCTAAAAATTCCACCCATGCCGGGACTTGAACCCGCAACCTCTGGCTCACCGTGCCAGCGCTCTCCCAACTGAGCTAATGGGCAATTGCAAGCATCGATGATGTACGTAATACAGAGAAGTTTGTAAAGAGGCTCGAAATTTCATCGATACTTGCACTTGCCCATTAGCTCAGTTGGGAGAGCGCTGGCACGGTGAGCCAGAGGTCGCGGGTTCAAGTCCCGGCATAGGTGAAATTTTTTGCCTCTAAATAGGTTTTTAAAATTGTCCTCAGCACGGGTTAGTGCAACAAAAAGAATATATAAAATAAAGGGAGTTTTAATAAAAACTCTTACCTCCATGGCAGACAACCAATATTTACTGGGATTTCCTTTGAAATATGAGATAATGTATTTGGTTTGCAATTTCGGCGGATCTAGCGAGAACATTTTCTCAATATTTGGGAACTTTATCCCTCGCTCTTCGATGAGTGCCCGTTTTAACTTTACACTTAGGGGAAGATATTGGATTTCGGTATTTTATAATAAATACCCCCTAGACCTAGAACTCTGAAATTTGGCAAGTAATATCGTCTTACGCTACCAATACAGGGAAAAATCTGAAACTATACCTTTGTATTTAAATTATAAAAAAATTGCCTTTGTAGTTCGGGAAAAGCTCTAAACAAACTGCGAGACTCTATTTCTGAACTATTTTTAATAATATTATAAATAGTTCAGAAATCGAGAAATCGATACACGTTATGTAAGTACCTGCAAATTTTTTTTGAAACCCTAGGTGGGCGAGTCCGACTCGACTTATCCGGTTTTTTAAAGATATTTGATTTAGTCAATATTTCTTCTGTCTTGTGTATGTGAAAAAAAAAGAAAATGAAATACATTTTTTACCGTTCAGAACTACAGAAAGAATGAATTAATATAATTACAGAATAAATGACTGCCTCGTTGGTCTAGCCGTTAAGGCGCTTAACTACCAAAACAGAGGTCGTGGGTTCGATTCCCACCGACGGCCGCCGTACAGTACGAATGGCCTTAGTCTGGGTGTATTTCCATGTTTGTGATGTCTTTGCCTTGTTCAGGGTATGCCAATTGGGACCATGTTAAGTGATTGTGTTGTGTGGAAGTTATTTATTTATTTATTTATAAAAGTAATTAATTACCACACACAATAGGCTATTTTTTGGTTTTTGATTGACGTCAAAATCGCCATTATTTATATTTGATACTCGTACTTTTACAGCCGTATGTTCGTATGTTTGAATTTGGAAATAGCAGAAGTCCCCTATTTGAAATTAAAAATACGGCCAAGTGCGAGTTGGACTCGCGCACGCAGGGTTCCGTGTCATTATCTATATAACAATAGACGCAAAGATCGAGAACAAAACTCGATATTAAAAACGGCAACATAAAGACGCTTGAAATATTCAAACGTTGTGCTGATAATGGTACTTCGTGCGTGAGTCCGACTCGCACTTGTCTTTTTTTTGTGGTGACGTCATCACATGAAGGTTTCATATCTTCATGTTTAATCTTGATGACCAGCCAATTCCAGCACTATTAATTGGTCAAATTAGATTAAATATAAATACAGCGACAAACTACCACTATTAAGCGTTATTGAACTATTAACTATTCTAAACAAATACGTCTAAACACAGACGGGTACCTAGTGAATTTGAAGACCAAAAATTTTGTTGTGTGTCGTGTTTAAAAAAATACCAAACTACTAAGACAAAGCTCGCCAGCATTTGATTTAAATTAACTTGGTGATCTTACTTTATATGCAAGAACAGGTCCGAAACTTCGTTAGTACGCAAAATAATGTATTGAAAATAGATAAAATTAAAAAGTTTATTTGTTATAATGTTATAAATAGAATGGTACGATTTCATTATGAGAATAGCTCCCCAGTGTAGCGATTTCACAGCATCGAGTCGGCTCCTTCGTTGCTAGGCAACGTCGCCGACCTCTATTGTTCTAAGCGAAGATTGTGCAAGTTTGACTCTATAATCTGGCAGCGTGTGTGAGGCAATGGCGGAGCTCGATAGTTCAACTGTGGTTCAACTGTTGTTGTTGAAACTTGGAAGTTAGGGTGCTTGGGTTAAATGGTTAGGAGGTAGCGACATGGGCCTCAAAATTTGAACTTCATATCTTACCTTGAGCAAGCAGAGCACTTAATAACTTTGTGCTTATCTGTGATACGATTTAAATGGTCTATTTCAATAAAAAATAAATGCTATACAAAATAAAAATGTATTGCCGATGAATAAAAAAAAACTGAACGTATGAGTTTTAATAAATCGGCCGTAAAATTAATAACGAAAAAGTTATAGGACCTATTACATTTTAAGAAAAAAAAAAATTTGGAACGCGTTTTCAATAATAGCTAGGTACTTTTAAATTTAGTATCTCGATGAGCGAGCTTTGCTCGGTATTTTTTTATTAATCGTGTTTTTTGGAAATTATATTTAGATACGGTGAAATAAAAGGGGGAAAAAAGGAAAAAAAACAATCAGACTGGAGACAGGCCCGAACCGATTTATCGCCCCTGAAACCCTTTGCATACTAAATTTCATGAAAATCGTTGGAGCCGTACGGGTCTAATCGCGATTATTTATTGAGTAAACTTAACAATTAATTATACCTAAAATGTATTAACGTCACGGGTCATTAAAAATGCTGGATGTTATTGATGTAGCTGTTTCTGGTTCCCACGACACAGGGTATCCTAGTGTGGGGCCAGAAGCAATGTGTGCGCCTGTATGTAAATGTTTATGTTTATGTTTTACTATTTCTTAAGATAATAATCTGAAATATTATAAGTGAATAGGGGATGCATTAGCAAAGGGAAAGATAAAAAGTACCCGAAACTGGCATGCGTGCATACAACGACTAATGAATGTTGATGAAGCGAAGGAGGTTTGTCAGGTCAGTGGCAGAGGAAAAGATAAAAAGTACCCGAAACCGGCATGCGTGCATACAACGACTAATGAATGTTGATGAAGCGAAGGAGGTTTGTCTGGACCGTAGCAGGCGTCAAACCCTGATCATGACGTGAGTTTATGTAACGCAATGAACTGTGTATTTTAGTCAATCTACACTATAATATAAAGCTCCAAGAGAGTGTATCATGATGGAGAACCAATCCAGGCGAACAATCCATCCAATATGGAAAGAGATCGCCAAAATGTTTGTAGAGAGACTCAACAAATATCCCTTTCCTTGAGCGAGTTCTTAGTTGTGTAAACATTTCACTTGATGAACTAACATGGCAACACAATCTTGTATTAACCGTACTGTCGACAACACATCGATGTTTGCATGAGTGAACTCTAATCAGTTACGTTACGGGCGACTTCGTAATTAAATGTTAAGGTTGATGAGCTGTGGACTGTATTTACTTTATTGCTCTTATTAACCCTACTGGCAATAATGAGCCTAAAACCGTATAGAAAAAAAAAGGTCGTGGCATTACAACGGGCCATAGAGACGTGTGGGCGCTACAATACAAACTAGAATAAACCTTAAATACTTCTAAGGTTAGAGTCTACAATACTGACGCAAAAAAGGCACGTGCGGCCCACGGGCACATAACGGAAACGGGCTTTTAGAGGGGTTCAGGGAGTCACATTAGCGCCACCGAGAAAAAAAAATCATTATCTTTTTTACAGATCAAATTAAAAAAAGTGTCAATACAATCTCTCAATCATGTTTAAAATGATTTTTAGGTCCCACGACAAAGAACCTAGGATCACGAGCCTGAGACTAGCTAGCATTTATGCGAAAAAAGGCCGTTTCTTGCATCAATGCTACCTAGTCCTAGGTTTTGCCTTAGGTTCAGGGCCATGGGTCTTAAAAATCACTAATAACATGATTGAGAGATTGTACTGACCCTTTTTGCAAATTCGATCTGTAAAAAAAGATTTGATTTTTTTCCTCGGTGGTGCTAGTGTTACTCCCTGGAACCCCTTAATGCCTTTTTATTGTAGTCTCTAACTTGTTAAGTATTTAAGGTTTATTTTAGATTGAAATCGTACTGCGCCGTACATCGCCAGCCCATTGTAACGTGAATAACACAAAAACGTTAAAAGGTGCCTAGTTTTAAGTTAACTGGTACGTTATAAAACTAATAAAAAGGCTAAAACCGCATTGGTAGAAAAAAACTGGATAAATGCGAGTAAGACTCTTGCCCTGAGGGTTCCTTTCTAACGATTACAAATTTAACTATGCAGTGGGAAACTATGTTCTCGTGTACGACTCAACTGCAACGGTAAATTTGTAATAATAAAAAAGTACGTGATTCTGTAATTTACATTATAATTTACATAACATAATTATTTTTGACTTTTTTTAATTTCCTGCGAGACTTTGCTTTTTGCCAAATTAAATGATCTAGTCTGGTACTGGAACAAAGCCGACTTATTCTAAGTCGCCGTAAGTTTATTTTTTGATAGATTGATGTCAGTTACATAGAAAAGAAAAAAAACTGTTATTTCAGTATTGCGACCAGCGTTAGTCTTTTTGTGAGTATTGTGATCAATCGCAAAATACTTCTCTTGTAATTAAATAAAAATACTTCTCTTGTAATTAAATATATTTATAATAGCACAAAGAGATAGTTGCCTTTTTGAGTTTCAAAAATCGTTAATAATTAACAGACAGCTTAGAAACGAAGTAATAAGACAATTATGAAGATAGAGTAAATACTCTATGCTATGAGAAGTAAAATTTTTTTTTTATATTTCTCATAGCGTAGAGTAAAATATGTCTCTTTCTCCTTGATACAATAAGCTTAAATTGCTTATAATATAATGCGATTTATCCACGTTTTTGTAGAAACCGTCGCGTCGATCATGACTTTAAAAAACAATAACCGACTTCAAAAAGCGAGGAAGTTCACAATTCATGGATTCAGTTGTTTTTTCAAATATCAATATTCAAAGTGCTCTAGACCTTTAAGGGTGAAATTATCTATGAAACTAAACTGTCTGGGCTGATTCGGGAAGTGCTCTATAGCTTTTAGTCCTAAATGTCGAGTATAAAAAATGTGACATAAAGAATGCATTGACTCAGTAGCTGGAATATTTTACACTTTTAAATAACCATAAATTTCAACTTGATACTATTCCAAGTTGAATGAACTTGTGAATAAGGACAACACAGTGATCCAATAAGGGTTCCGTTGTTTGAGCTACGGGAACCCTAAAAATATCGAAAGCGTGTCGTGCCACATCACACTGTGAAAAGCAAATTGCTTGCGTTTGTGGCTACGCGTCGTCGGTCGTCTCGTTTGAATTTGAATGCCGGGGGGTTTTGTCCGCCTGAATAAAGGTGTGAAATATTCATGGTAGACAATATACAATTAAGGCGCGGAATTTCAACCCAATCTTAATCCAATGGTAGTTCCGTGGATAGACAAGATTTTTCAAAAGCGCCGGGTCCAGGTTCAAATCCTGGGAAAGAAATTTGTTGCTGAATATAATGTAATATATGAAAATCTCGTGTCATAGCGTTTGTAATGAAACTCCTCCGAAATGGATTTTTATGATATTTATTGTGTATATTTGGTAGATCTGAGAACAGGTCGTCAGCTAGTCATTTTGTAAAATTGTAGTAGCTTTACTACTTACTAACTGTGGAGAAAAACAACGTGACAATATGTGAATTCCATCGGTGATGCCAACCCTCCACACTTGAAATTTCCAGTTCACGTTAAAACATCCTTATAAATGAAAATAACGCAAATACGGTTTGCAGCCGTCTTATCAGTATCAATAATTAGACAACTTCCAAAAAGCTTAAGTTCTCACTTTACTTTTTGTTTATTCGTAAAATCTCGGAAAAATAAAAAATGGTCTAAAGAGCATTAAATTAAGGATTTGAAGCGTTTCCTTATTTAAAGTTGTTTAACTGTTAATACGGATAGAAAATTATTCAAACAGCAAAACTATAAAAATATTGCATACGTTAAGACAAAAAATACAACTCAATCTCTACGTCACTTTCGCAAGTTGCAACAGTTTACTGGCGCGAAAAAAAGAAAATATAAGTTTGGAATAAAAAAAACAAAAACGTTCCAACTTCATTATTCAATAGAACGCTCCGTTTTTAGGGGTCCGAGCCGGATTTGGAAGAAGCCCATCTGTCTATTGGGCCTCGTCTGTAGTAGCATTTTATTGCTCTAGAGTCAGTGAGTGAAGAGACAAAAATGAAAAACACTTACTTTTTGACTGCCCAGATAAAAGTATATTATTATGTTATACTTAAAACTGTGGCAGTCCCTGGTCTCTGCCTACTCCTCTGAGATACAGGCGTGAGTTTATGTTTGTTTGTTTGTTTTTTAAAACTGAAAAGCACTTATTTAACTGACAAGCATTGATTTATTAAACACCAGTAAATTATGGTCACAGTGTTTTCAAGACTTTACGTGTTCTTTATTTCTCTTTAACTTCTGAGTGCTATAACCGATTCTGAAGTGTATATTGTGTTCCCTATGTTATAGTATGTTATACATTAAAAGAGTTTAACAGCGATTTTTTATTGGATAAAGTTATTAATTGTTATTATTGTATTGTATATTTCCATGTTTGTGATGTCCTTGCCTGGTTACTATATCACATGGCATGGTATCCTAGTTTGGGACCAGGACAAGAGATTGTGTTGTGTGAAAGTTAAAATTATTATTACCTTAATTCCTGACAGTCACGATTTTTATTCTTCAGGTGCTATCACCTATCGGAGGTCGACTGTCACTATGGCTACTGTGACGCATGATGTGGCGGCTTTATGGTTGTTATCTGAAAACATTTGGCCTCGTTTTGTAGCCAGTGAGTTATTCGAGGGCCAGGTCGCTAATTGCGATTATCCTTATATTATCATGTCATGTAACATTAGGTATCGGAATTTATTTACAGTCGTGTATTTCGTACCTTAAATAAATTTATGGACTCGTTATGACATCGTTATTATCTGCCCACCTAAATAGGGTCACAAATACTTTCCCCGCATACTGTGCTGCGGAACCGTTCACCCAGAAGTCGAACTCGCCCTTGGCAGCTTATTTATACGAAAATGCGAGTAAATAGGCGGGGAACTTTGCTCGCGGAGCGCGTGCATGCCCCGTATGAGTTTCTAGTATTTTCCGCGCGGATGCGTCCGCTAGAGGGCGGTAGGTGCATTCTGTCGCGACGGGCAACGAGACGACGTCGTACTGATACGAACAAAAGGTTTCATTTCCTTCGGGTGGATTTTGTTTGCTGTATTCTGACTTTTGGGGTTCAATATCCGGTTAAAACTGGTGTGCAGGTATAGGATTGGAGCTCTAACTGCTTTGGTCTATTATGTTAGGAAAGTTCTGGTTGCACGTATTGTGTTGGATAACAAAATAATACATGGTTATAGTCTACTGTATTAAATTGAGGTTACTGCATTTTGGAGAAGTAAAATAAATTGTCACTAGGGAAAGTTGCAAGTAACTGACAGGATGCCTTTCAACAAATCTTTCCTTTGTGGTAGCAAGATATAGGAGATACAAAATAAAAATTCACCTATCAATTGAAAAAAAAATGGTATGCATCGCGGCCTAACACAAATAAACACAATACGTAACAAACATAAGCATTGATGCACTCGAGAGTCCGTAGGAAGCAAGCGGTAAATATTGGATGAATCGAGGGCTGTCTTTGAAATACAACCTCGCCACCAGGAAACTTTAAAAAGAAATAACACTGCATACTTTCGCTCAATGTTGAGGTGTTACGAAAAACGTCGACTACATTGTCTATTGACAGGGTTGCTTCAGCAAAAAACTGATTTTTAAGGCACGCCACCTGCTAAGAGACCTTACACAATAAACATTCTACTAATCAATATAATTTTTGCTATGGGAGCAACTTCATATCGTCGAAAAAATATAAGCTAAATACCAAATACCAAAACATGTGATTTTTTCGAAAGTTGAAAGTTAGATGAAAAATAACTTTTTCGCACACAAGATTAACCTGTCAGATTATAAACTTGAAAAGAACAAATAAAAACCAATGTTATAGTGGTTCTATCGGGTCATTTAGAATTCTACAGATTAACACAGAAATAATAATAATAATAGTTGTCTGTATTGTTTTCTGAAACACCTAATATCGCCAATTGATCGCACTTATTATCTTTATTTTGTATTTAACTGCAACTGTTCTCTGTTCCTTTATTATAAAGTACCTTGTTTCTTAATATTGTGCTATAAGGATAAACCCGTAATTAGTATTGATGTATAGTGATTATTGGCTGTTTGTAATACCTGTTGGCTTACCATGGATTCATATAACCACCTCTTAGTAACTATAAATAGGTACTTCTAAGTAAAACACTATTATTGCAGCTTGGTTCTTATAAAGCAGTCTATCTATCAGTGCCAAGATTCTATCCGCAAATAAAATTACTTATACATTCTGCTTCCACGTTGTACTTTGTTAATCTTCGTAACAACATGGCGGAGAAATACTTGATTTGGCTCCGTACTTGTTTTGCTGGTGTTGATGAATGGAAGAGTAACACTTACCTTACTTTTGCTTTTGTTTTCTGTCTCGGAATAACTTTACGCTAATACAGTAGGGCTAGATTTGATTTTATTTTAGGTTGACTATTGATAAAAATGTCCATTGTGTCCCTCTTCTGGTTAAAAGCCTCCCCTTTAGCCTTCCATTCCTCTTTGTACTAGGCCACGTTAAATATTTGGTTACGACAACTTTACCAACCATCTCGACATAAAATAAAAATAAAATATATTTTCAAATAAAACTTGCACATACAGAACTTTGCAGAAACCTCCTTTTAAGTAAATAGTACCTATACTAGGGGGCTCCGCTCTTTCTACACTATAATCTATTAAGTGTGCTAACTAAAACTACTTTAAGAAATCTCTGTAGTGTTAATATTATTATTATTACTAACACTATGGACTTGTTCCGAAATAAATATATTGATTGATTGATTGATTAAATAAAAATATATTACATTATTTTAGGTAGATTTAAAATCTTCTCGTTCGATTACTTATTTCAGGTAATTAAACACTTTTAAGACATGAAAAACTCAAAATACGTCTTATTTTGTTTTGGAAACAAACAGTCATTACAGGAAAAGTTAACTATAAATACAATAGTAGAGATAAATAGACCTATAGGGCCGTATGTGCTCTGTTATACAACAAGGAATATTCTTAATTTAAGTATTTCCACTCCTTAGTTTTTACTCCTCTTAAAAACATGCAGAAATGTGTCATCAACTTTAAAATCATAAACTTTAAAATAAATGGCTTGGATTTTAGTTTTACTGACAATAACTAATAAGTAACCAATTCGTATTTAACATTGTTACATCTTAATTCAGTTGTTTTGGCAAAAGAAGAACAGGGATTTGAATGTTGAATCATAATCTGTGAGTCGACTCATACAATATGGATCATTCTTAGGAAACGTTAGATTTGTTTTTATTTGGAAAACAAAATAAATCCAATTTGATAAAATAAAATTAAATGTAAAATTTAATTCACACAAAATCGAAATTACAATACCACTCACTCAGGTAAAGCTAAACCTTAAAGCGCCGGGGCGCCACTTCAAAAACCCTTTAATTACATTTTCAACAAACGTCTCTAATGTAAAGCGGAAACGTCAATTCCCAAGATACAAAAAGCCGGCTTTCAGAACCTTTTAAATTTTAAACAAGTTTGCCGGAAATGCCAATGTTCAGCCAGTAAATTATTATTAAAAAAAAACTGTTGCAATACTGGCTGGTGAAGCCATATACTATACCTACTTGGTTGAAAAGAAAAATTATAATTTGTGTGGAGAGTGTATCTGTTTAAAAGATAGATAGAATTTTCTTTATTGTACACAAAGATTACATTAACAGATGTATCCGATTAAAGTACATACTTACATTATACATACATTTTTTATGTAGCTTATGTACTTCCCACTGCAGGGCATAGGCCTACTCTCGGAGAGAGAGAGAGAGAGAGAGAGAGAGAGAGTATGGGCTTAATTACCACGCGTGCATTAAGTGATATTTTTTTATTAGACTCAGATAATACTACAAAGTCAAACGAAGGCAAGGCACCTTCAATCCTTGTAATATTATCATAATCCGACTTCGAAAGCACATGAAGATTATATTTTTTACCCGTATAAACAGTTAACAGCAGGTCACCCTCTACATTTTTGTTGCAAAGTCGCCCTTAAAGTAACCGATTAGAGTGCACGTATTAAAAGGTTGATGTGCTGTCAACTGTAAGATAAGATAAGAATATTCTTTATTGGATACCAGAGCACATGACATAAAAAACATGTAAAGATACAGAGTACAATTTGCGTACGTTTGAATACATATGTACGTATTATATTATAAATGAATTATGTTTCTATATGACCACCCAGAGGCTAAACGCCTTGACCAATTTTGACAAGTGAAAGTTATTGACGCCGTGAGTGTCACTCGTATTCTACGTTTGTAGCATTTACGAAAAAAGCATAATGACGAACGCCAGTTATCATCGTTGGTAAAAGTCATTAAAAATTTACAAACATAAGTAAAAATCAAAAACTCAGTCACAAAAAAATCTTAATTAGGGACTAAAGTAATGTAGCAATCGAATAAGCGGTCCCGCTTGATAAGGTTGAAAATTCAACAGAAATCTGGGCCTTGTTTCTGACTTTGTTTATATAATTTTTTTTTTTTTCAGGCACAACTACACGTACTTGTTGCGGTGTAGTGCTATTATTATAATAGAAAGGAAGTAAAATCTGAAAGCAGTTCCTCTCAGTCTGTTAATTTAGCGCTTAGGGCGCATGTCAGCAAGTAACTTGTTGGCGCTTGGCAAGTTCAGAACCGGCAGTGCGACAGCGACGCGAGAGGGAGGCGTGTCGACTTCCCGGTGGGATCCCGTGTTTCCGGACGAATAGTTTCGTAATTCGAGTTTGGAATTTTCGAACCGGACTTTTCCACGGCGCGCTTTCCTATTCGGCGCGCTCTTCTTTTGTTTTTAGTTTTTTATGTGCGACGGTTTGCTAAACGTGATAGTTGTTTTTTGTGGTTAAATAAAATGTTTGTTTTTGTTTGAAAATGTAAAAATGCCGTGAAAGTAATAGACAGTAAAAGTGACTTTGTTCCTGCAAAATGACTGAATTTTAAGTGGCGCAGTGAAAAATGGCTGAGAGACTGATCATAGCGTGGCTCTGGCTCGCGTTGCCATTGGCAACGGGCCATCTCAACGTGCTCATCAGTCAGGCTGAAGTTATGAAGCTATTAGGTAAGTTATATTACATTGAAATATCTTTTTAATATGATTTTATTTGGTTCATCATAGCAACCTTATATTTTATCACTGCCGGAAAAATGTACAGGTAAACCACCGAGTTTCTACTGAGAGTTTCACTAAAACAACTACTTAAATATCAGTTTATTTCTCCAGATGTCTATTTTCTAAGAAACATACGACGTATACGAGATTTATTTACTCTGAAGAGTACGTCAAATTTTAAAATCTCTGATCAAATTTTAATATTATTTCTGGTGGCATAAAGAATATTCTATCTTTAAAGCTCAACCTACCAGCAATTTATTTCGCATTTACAGCAAATAGGCTTTATTGAAACATTTAAATCTGCAGATTCGGATTTTTAAAAGTTAGGCATGTGCTTGTTTTTTTGCTAATTTATCTAGCTTGAAATGAGTGAACATGGTCTGTAATTGCTGACGATTTATTTATAACTTCTTATAAACGTATTTCTTTTGTAACCGAATCATAGAGGGCATTAATTGATTTGGTCCATAAAAGTTGCGTTACATTTATGGCCTAATAAAAACACTGCCCCAGTTTACGGTTGGTAGCAAAACATGTTTATGATTGTTTATGTCACCGTAAGCTGACAGAAAACAAACATAGAAGTCAACATGCCCCTGAATGGCATCCACTTGTTTCGATAAGGTACTTTTTAGGGTTCCGTACCCGAAGAGTGACGAACTGTCTGTCTGTCCGTCCGTCTGACCTTTGAAGGGCTCTTTGGAGCCTAGGAGCTTTTGAAGCGTAATAGGTAGCCAGTTGAAATTTTCACAGAATATGTGTTATTACGCCGGATTACCTAAAAAATAATATAACTTGCATTTTATACTGTATCATAAATTTTATGTTAAGTAATACAAAATAAAATAAAGAGCTTTTCGCCGTTTTTTATGCTCCATCTTAAGAATGGTAACACATACAGGTCATACAGGCATCAAATTTGGCATGATTATGAGACTCATTATACGTTCTTATAAGTAGTTTTTCTCTCTTCCTTTTTTTGCACGCCTACCTCAATTATTGCCTCTCCTGTAGCTCCTGCAGGTTGACTAGTAGTAAACTGCCATTGGCATTAAGTTCACCTTTTGTACACTGTCTTTGTGTAATAAATAATTAATAATAATAATAACCCTCGGTGCGCGAGTCCAACTCGCACTTGGCTGGTTTTTTAGTACTTATAATATTAAAATTTTCTTTTACACGGCTTGTGGTTTGATTGTGGATTGTTCGGGTTTTAAAAATTAATAGTTCTCCATATTTTATAGTGTATTTTACAATATTTTTTTTGTTTTTTTTTCTATTTTGTTTTTGTGACGTTCGTGTATTTTGTTTGTGTACCTTCGTGTTGACTTTGTTTTTATGTGACAATTTAGATAAATGTCTTTTTTCTTTCTATCTTTCTTTCTTTCTTTCTTTCTTCCTATCTAATGTTCACTACCTTTTACATAGTAACTAAATAGATGCTAGGTGACCTGGCAAACGTTGTTTTGCCATATTAATTAGCCTACGATCTATTCTTAAACCTACCAAATGCACACAAAAAAAATCATAAAAATCAGTGAAGCCGTTTCGGAGGAGTTCGATAACAAACACTGTGACATGGGATTTTTATATACTAGATTGTTAAAAATGCACCATAAAAATACGCTTTTTATTTTTTTTACCCTTTTATCCTAGTTTTGGAGCCAGTAACTATTTTTTCACTTCTCATGCTCTAAAAGTTCGTCTTTATGTCGTGCGTGGGCGACATAAAGTCGCTTTTTATGCTCTAGAGCATAAAGTAAAATCTTCGTCGAAGACCAAGGCAATCGCTGCAACAGCCACACGAACATCTTTAACTTCATACAACAACCTCTTTATTTTATTTCGTTTCGTTCGTATTCTAAGACTAAGGCAAAGATACCAACAGCCAAAGTACACAATAAAACTTCATGAAATAAACTTATAATTTGTATTTCGTCTCATTTATTATTTTTTAAATATTTCTCATTGCTCTAATGTAACTTTCAATTTTAATTAAATTAGCATTTACTATATTTACATGTTGCTGTTTCATTTCCTCGCAATCGAAGTGAAAAGTAGAGTGTACAACTCGTCCATAAAACCCATTTTACACTCGACTTTATATCTATCCTCGCTCGCAAGCTCGCTCGGATGGATAAACGTCTCGAGTAAAATGGTGCGTTTTATGCACTTGTTGTACAATCTACTATTTTCGTAACAATTTTTCAATTAAGTTTTTTTATTTCATTTCATATCTGCTCCAAAAGTATGATTTACTTACATGAACCAGATGTTGCTGGATTGTAACCAACTAATCCACGGTTTCTCGTACACGAAATGTCTGTTAATCTATTGTTGACAGTGGTCAGATGTTTCTTCTATGCACTTTGGTCAACTGACAGTTGTTAACAGCGGATTAACCGATTGTTATTCTACGAAAAACAAGGGGTTAGTGCATTTTATTACTTGATATGCGGCAAATATTTTTTTTGTTTGTTTCGGTCTCTATCCAAATTGCGTCACAATTAAATGCAATAAGTCAGAAATAACGACTTAGCATAATCGTTTTAGTTGTAGAAAATAGCATTAAACTTATTGAAACTTAAGAGCGCGTCGAAAACTGAAAACATATTTTGACAAAATTAATAAATAAATGCATTCAATTTTATCGCAAGTTGGCTACATTAGCGTGGAGGGCTTATCTAAGGAAGGCCTGAGTCCATTAAGCTAATTAGTTTGAAACGTTTTGGTGATTTTGGAGTCGCCTTTGAGGCTTTTCCTGTTTTTGCCACTTAATTGTGCAGCTACATCAACTGTCCATCTACTACCGATCCACCGGTACAAAGCTCAATAAAGTGTCAATGAATTCAACACCAGGATCAGGAGACATTTACCTATATTTCAGTTTCTTCAGCTTGAATCAACGTGTAAACAAACCGTCGATAGATAATAATTGATATACGGGAAGCAATAATGTCTATCAAGTTGTTTGCTCGTCTTAGGTCATTCATACATCTCATCAATTCAAGAAATATCAACTCCTATTATCAATTTTGGTAGTATTGAAAAAAAAAATTGTTGACACCCAAACCAAAGCTAGATGAAAAAATATTGAATTAGAAACAAGGATATGTCTTGCTGTTAATTCCATTTTGCAATAAAACTAGATAAATACGAACAAGTTAATAAATTCAATACTGTGCTTCTTTACTGGCTTTATCTTCGCTTTGGCAATGTTTATGGCAATTGCACAGTATTAGACTCCGGCCTCACATTCAATAGGTCGTGGGTTCGAATTCCGGCCCGAAATTCCGTTTCGAATGTCCTGAACATGTACGACGTGTAGTAATTTTTGAATTCGTAGTACAAATACCTACCATTGTGAAGGAACATACTGGTGAAGCGGTGGCAGAACATTCAGCAAGTCGTAGGTTTGTTTCCCGGCATGTACCAATGACTTTGTTTTCTGGGTTACGTACATTTGTGAAGTTGTAGCAGCAGCATTTCTTCTGCTTTTGTCCTATATCTACCTTATTTCTGTATTTACTTCTCCTGCATAGTTATGTGTGTCTAAATGTGGCGTTAAATAAATGTTTCTCTTTTTCTTCTTCTTCTAAGTGTGAAGGAAAACATCGTGAGGATACCTTAGTACCTGAGGTGTTAACATAACTCAGCGCTGGATGGCCAGCCATGGCCAATCCATGGCAAGATCACGTGAATGTTAAGACCATAATCTCTCTCTGAGAGAAGACCTGCACCCTGGAGTGGGACATATAAAAGGCTATATAAAAAAAAGTAAAACAAGAGAGGTAACCCGAGGGTCTGAGGTGTTTACGTAACTTAGCGCTTGAAATCGCTAATCCGCTGTGGGCACGCATGGTAAATAAGCTCATTTTCTCTGAAAGAAAGCCTACGCTTTCCGTTGCGACGTATACAGGCTGAATAGAAGCACTTTAAGAAAAAGAAATATAATGTGAAGACAAATAAACGTTTTCTATTCCTATTCCTCTGCAAGTGCCCGCCTGCTTATATCTAATATATAGAAATCTCGTGTCACAGGGTTTGTTATCGAACTCCTTCGAAACGGCTTCACCGATTTTTTGCGTATATTTGGTGGGTCTGAGAGTAGGCCGTAGGCCGTTTTTTAAAATTTTATTAGGGAAAACAAACATTTAAATGTTATATATTAAGTACAATTTTTCTTAACTAAGTTATGTAGACACGTAACCCATGGCGTTTTACACGTAGTATCGTAAAAACGTATTAAATTATTGCAGTGATTAGATTCTAGTTTCTAATTATTATAAGGTTTATGCATGCAAAAAGTAATCATGATCAGTAATCAATCAATCAATCCAACAATCAATCAATCAATTCAACATATAGGTGGCTAAAACTTACATACACATAGGTACACGAGCATCGTATACACACGTACACACACATTTACACACCTATTCATGCTTGTGGGTTAGAAAATAAAAAGTGAAGATGGGTAAGTTACATCTTTAATTTTAGTCTAGTGCACATTATTTGGAGACTCGATGGTGCCCGTCTAGTTTTTAATCGACTTCAAAAAAGGAGGAGGTTATCAATTCGACGCGTATATATATTTTTTTGCTATGCTCCTCCATAACTCCGTCAAATCTTAACCGATTTCGACAATTTTTTTTTTGTTCGAACAGGTGTAACGTCTTATTAGTTCCATTTTAATTTGGTGAAGATCTGATGGACACTTTCTGAGATGGAGATCGAAACTCTTCAATGGACAGCAGTAAATAAGCCCTAATGGGGCCCATCTATCAGTTTCAAAGTCGGTTTTTATTTTTTATTTAAAAATTTTGATGTGTGCGTCTGATTTCCTAGTTCTACTATGTTTGAGAGACAGTTTATTATTTATTGGTACAATTTTACCTATCTTACTACTAACATTATTATAGTATTAATGATGCTTCGGTGGTATGAATTGGGATTCATTAGATTTTCGTTCCTATTTAGGTATCCGTTTCTAGGTGAAAAGAACGTGAAGAAAGTCCTTATAAGACCACTTTGTTGTCCATCAGTCCATCCATCTGTCAAGTCAATGTAATATCCTTACTAATATTATAGACGTGAAAGTTTGTATGTATGAACGGATGTGTGTTACTCTTGGTTACTCTTTGTTACTCGCGGGCAACAGCTAATGAGTAAATATTAGGGAGATGGCATTTGTTCTTTAGAAATATGTTTTATAGATCAAGGATAAGAAAAATAATTTATTTTTACACCACCATACACCAAAAGTGTTTGCCCTCAATACCACAATTACCTACGACTACGCGTAGTTTCTATTAGAAGAAAATCCGTTTGTATAAAGCTCATTCCATGAAAAAAAAAATCTATGCGTAGAATCAATAATGCTATTAACCTTCTCCATTCACTGTTTCGCTTATTTATTTTGCCCAAAACTCGTATCTCTGACACTATCAAAACACGTCCAGCACCAAGGCCCCCGACGGCAGCCTCCATCACGTCATTCCCCATTTCCGAAGATCAAAAAATGTAATTATCTACCCCTGATCTCCCCTTAACCATTTATATTTGTTCTACAAATTCGACGTATGCAATTGACGACGTTTCCAATGTCGGGAGCCGCACGACACGGTTTTTGCCACGGAACTATGTACGAGTAATAGATTTTTCTTTCTTTAAACCTACCTACGAGGTAACTTGCGGAGGAGATATTACGAATGGGGTTCACAAAATAATTGGCTTTAGGTCATTTGGTCTAAGAGCACTTGTCCTGACGGTATGGGTTTTACATCTAAAAAATGTCATTCAGTATCTTAAACTATTGTCTGATGACCGACAAATACACATGGACGAATTTCGGATCTTGTTGGGGAACATGGTTTGTGACGAAGGTTCTTTGGACTTCAGTTCAATTAAGTTAACAAAAAAATTAAAGAAAAAATTGCTCCTTCGTGTTCATTCCATCGTTTCTGCGCGAATTTTTAGACAAGTTATCTGACGGCACAGTCAGTCAAATTTCTTATTATTATTATCTTTATCGCAAACGAAAACAATTATGGGAAATATGACACAAGAAAATACATGTGCAAAGGCGAGTTTATCTTTGTGAGAGATTTCTTCCAGTTTCCAGTACCTTGGGCTACAACCTTGCAATTTACCTGTCGGGTTTGTAAAAAAGAAAAAATTAAAATCCAATGGTGTCTTGGTCTTCCGAAACTTCTACATATCTACTCATGATTTTGCGACACAAACGTTGTAAAAAATGTCTCCTCTATTACGTACCTAGTGCATACCTCATTGCCTACAATTCATTATTTTAACTAGCACTGAGCTTGCAAAACAAAATCTATTTCAACCTGACGATTTCACATCCTTTGTGGTGATTATGTACAATGCAACCTGCTTTCGGATCGAGTTTAGAAACGTTTCTTTTCTTCCACATTAAAATTATAATTATCGTCGCCCAATGGAAACAGCCTCACCTTTGCCACTACCGCCACTACTTTATTACTTTAGGGAGCACGCGACATCAAGATATTCCGAATTGGAATCTTATTAGAGATAAAAGAAACTTGACATGGCGCAATGCATACGAATTGCGACACCGAAGTGACTCATAAACCGTGCTGGCGTGCGATAAATGTAAATGGTTCAGGAATTATCATTATTGCTGGAGTTTATGTGTAACATACAGCGACATTTAGACTTTATTGAGGACCGACTTCTCTGTGAAGTCTTACTAGTCGCATGACCTGTTAAATTATGATATGAACGACAAAAAAAGTGGTAAGTTTTTAAAGACATTTTAACGTTAACACAGCTCGACTTTTTAAACTGAATAGAGGCTTAAAACTTTTGATAGTTGCCGCAGTCAAACTTGGAGAGTATTAAAAATAAAATGATAATGTATTTTTGTACAATAAATAGTGAAAGAAGCTACTGTAAAAGGACTCTTGTAACTCCACATATCCATCTATATTTTCGCCCCTCAGCAAACATAACAAGCCGTTAGAATAGTATTCCATTTGAGGCAGTTCAGTATTCAGATCGCAACCAAAATAAACCTGTCAGTGTTGAAAGATACACACAACACTTTAAACATTTACATTGTAACTTTCCATGTCTCCTCCATTTTTTAGTCCACTTGACCCACAAGCCAAGTGGACTAACCCTTTAAGCGTGATTATTAAATTAAGCCCAATTACCGCATCGTAGGAAAATAAATCACTCCAAATAACAAAATGACAGTCGTATATGTCAAAAATAATAGCCCACAGCGACATCTGTCGGTGGCGCGCCTTAATGACTGTTCAAACATCAATTTAGGGCGCTTATCAGCTAGTGGCAGGGTGTCAAGCTAAATGTAAAGTCGCAGAAGAACCGTTTCGGTGAATTTTGTGCACATATTTTTAAAATACGCAATTCTTGAAACAGCCAATTAGAGAGATGATAATTATGAAAATTATATTTATACTAACATGTAAATATATATGTATATAAGTTTTATCACAATATAATTACTGGTGTGCAATAAAGTGTTATCTGTCTATGTATCTTCTATCTATCTATATGTACAAATACAAATACAATTGCAAGTAATTTTTTTCTTTGAGTTTCGTTTCAGGTTTTGATCTATACCAAACATTGCTTTGTAACCGGCAGCAGGGCTTATGACTTCGACTTTGCCTCTTTTTTTAATGAATGTTTTTAAAATTATATTATTATTATTAATACGTTCATTGCACATAAGAAAAAAATCCTAATAGACCTCTTTTGCTCCATCAACATCAAATTTAAATACACATAAGTAGAACTACAAAAAAAAAGTAAAATTTGTCGTAAATGACAAACTCAGTCGACATAATATCTCAGAAATTTAATTCCGCAATTTAGAATTCATTATGTATAGTTTCCATTTGGTTGGTTGGAGCGGTGGTAGCCTAGTGGGTAGAACATTGGACTCGGAAGCGAGAGACCCAGGTTCGATTCCCTGTACGGGCATGTTATGACTTTGTTTTCTAAGTTATGTACATTTGTGAAGTTATAATAACAATCCCACTCGCTAATCGCGAAGGACAACATCGTGAGGAAACCTGAGGGTCTGAGCTATTCACATAACTCGGCGCTTGAAATCGCCAATCCGCGGTGGGCATGCGTGGTGTTTAAACCCATACTCTCTCTCTGAGAGAAGGCCTGTGACCTACAGTGGGACGTATATAGGCTGCTTATGTATGGTTGGTAGAGTTTTATTACACCAAAATGGTCGTTCTGCGATTTTATTTTCTGTAGAAACAGGGCGACAGAGTTGTACGTAGAGGCGACTTATGCGACGCAGGCCCTGGGGTACGTGAGATAATTAGTTTTCTTTGTGTACGCGTGGTCTTTACCTCATTTTTCTAGCGGAAATTACTGTGATATCAAAGAAGAGTGTTTTGTTAGGGAAGGCGTACATTATTATCAAAAAATAACACAAACAAATAGTAATAAAAAAACATGAGCATTTATCCTAGAGCAAAATAAGGATTAGTATTTTTTTATGCTCACACACAACGGGTTTATTTGACCCGTTAAATATATAATATATATTGTATAGCATTATGGCAAAACCCCTCATGACGCCCACTGGAGGCCTATGTCCTGCAGTCCCGCCACCGTAACCAGGTCGTCAGACCATCTGGTGGGGGGCCTTCCCACTCTACGTCATCCGGTGCGCGGTCGCCAGGTGAGAACTTATGTCGCCCTAACGGCCATCAGTTCTCCGAGCTATGTGCCCCACCCACTGCCACTTTAACTGAGTAATTCTTCGAGCTATAACAGTAACTCGGGTTCTTCTGCGGATCTCCTCTGTATAAAACACGATATATTATGTATATAAATGTATATAAAGTCACCCTAATATTTAAAGACATAAATCACCACACTAATTTAGATCTTAAGACTGTTAAGAAGCATAAAATGTTACTAAAAATTTGCTTAAATATTGCTTAAACTACTTACTCTAGCAGAAATACCAAATTTGGTTACTTTTTATGGCATTTTGTCTTCATCGGAGACAGGGTAAGCCAAAACGCCACTAAATTCAGTTCACCTAAAACATTATCGAGTTTATGTATGTGTTAATACATACATAAACTTAAGCCTGTATCTCAGAGGAGTTGGCAAATACCAGGGACTGCCACCGAGATAATACCCGTTAAATCTATTATTATATATGAGTGTCGAGAGTCGTGAAAAAATACTATCGTAAACAATACCTTAAGAAGGTGCATTTCATTAAAATAAATTAATAATATAATAATAACTTCCACGCAACACAATCACTTGTCCTGGACCCAAACTAGGATAGCTTGTGTTGTGGTAGTTATGGAAATACACCCAGACTGAGGCCATGTGTACAAATGTACGGCCGGCACCAGTGGAAATCGAGCCCACGTCCTCCGGCTTGGTAATGAGACGTGTTACCGCTAGACCAACGAGGCGGTCAAACAAGTAGCATAAAACAAGTTTTGTAGACATTAGGGATCCTACTAATGACAGTTAAAGTACATATCTAACCTGAGTCTAGTATTTCGGCGGCCCACTGTGTCACTAGTAGCTGGATCTACACATGTTTATTGGAAACTGACCCGTATTGTAATGGATTAAAGTGCATGTAGTAGGTACGTAAAGATCGACGTGCCGACCTACATCAAAGTGAAAGTGAAAACGTCATTATTGAAAACAGCACGGAAACTGCGACCTAAACAAATACTCATCCATTGTTTTGGAGAAAAATTACAAAAATCTCTGAACTTAGCCATTTTTAATTTATTTTAAAACGTCTGTCGATAGCACAATTTGAGTTGCAAGGTCTTATGTTATCATCATCATCATTCAGCCACACGAAGTCCACTGCTGGACATAGGCCTCCTCCATGGATTTCCAACAAGACCGGTTGGAAGCGGCTTGCATCCAGCGCCTTCCTGCCACTTGGATGAGGTCATCTGTCCATCTTGTGGCTGGTCGTCCTACGCTGCGCTTGCCGATATGTGGTCTCCATTCGAGAACTTTTCGGCCCCATCGGCCATCAGTTCTGCGTGCTATGTGATCTTATGTAATGTAGTTGTAAAGAAGCAGGGAAATGCAGTCTTGAAACTTGTGGCGGTCAATCTGTGTGATAAATTAAACGAGATAATTTTAAAGTTTTCAATATCGAAATACTCTCTCCCTGAGAGAAGGCCTGTGCCCTACAGTGGGACGTATCATCATCATCATCAGCCACTTGACGCCTACTGCAGGACATAGGCCTCCTTAATGGTTTTCATGACCATGAGGGGGTTTTGCCATAATCGCCACGCTTGGCAGGCGGGTTGGCGATCGCAGTATGCGGTTGGAATCTCAGGAAGACGCTGCTGCCCTCTCCTGGTAATTGATTTCCTTAGTCGCCTTCTATGACATCCACGGAAGAAAATGGAGTTACGCTATTCTTAGTCCGGCGCCACACGCCAGTGGGACGTATATAGGCTGCTTACGCAATATCGAAAACGGTTCAATTATACCGATACTAAATAAACGGTTTGCATGTTACTTCAACGCAATGACATCAATTGAAAGTTTTAGGGCCTATCTTGATATTGATTAATTAAAACCTGCAATGGATGTCATGATAGTGTAATATGGAGCTAAGCTGTCTGAATATGTTTCTGGCATTCGGCTCTCAATAACCACTTGTTGAGGTCATTGCGAGATTGAGCAAGAGCTAACCACATTACCAAGTGTTTCCTTGTAGCCCCCATAAATGTTGGATAGAGGAGTTACAGTCACACCAGAGATTTTAAGTAAGAGAGAGAAAAGTAGTTAATATCTATTATTGATCATGTCATGTTCAGCGGTGGTAGTCTAGTGAATAAAACATTGGACTCGGAAGCGAAAGACCCAAGTCCGATTCCCAGTGCGGGCATGTACCTATGACTTTGTTTTCTAAGATATGTACACTTGTGAAGTTATTTTAGCAATACCACTCGCTAACGGTGAAGGAAAACATCGTGAGGAAACCTGAGTGTCTTAGCTATTTACATACCTATAATATAATAATAGCCAATCCGCGGTGGGTACGCGTGGCGATTAATCTCTCCCTGAGACAAGGCCTGTGCCCTACAGTGGGACATATAATATTATATATAGGCTGCTTATATATGGTTGGTAGAGTTTTATCACACCAAAATGCTTATGTATATGTATGATGTATGTCATAATAGTTTTGTCTTGTGCATTTTGGTGTTTAAATATAACATAATCTTATCTTAGTAGATTAACGTCCTACTACAAGGCACAGGCTTACTCTTGAAGAGAGAGGAGTGATCTTAAGACTGCTTTGTTGGTCTCACGTGTGACTACCCAGAGGTCATGGGTTCAATTCCCGCTGGGGGCCTACTTTAATTTGTGCAGGTGGTTTTCCGAGTTTATGATGTCCTTGTCTACTTACCGTAGCACGACGTATCCTAGTTTGGAATCAAGTAGAGTGAATTTGATGTGCGGTAGTTATCATTATTATTTTAATAACTTGCATCAAACCGTGCACAAACATCGCTTCTGTTAAATGGGTGATTTGAAGATATGTGAATACCTCAGACGCTCCGTTTTCCACATAATGTTTTCCTTAACGGAAGGAATACATAAGAGCAAATGTCATTATGTTATAATAAAATCACAAATTTTCATGAAATAAGAAATCAAGATAATTACTTAAATTGCTACAAAAGCTACTCGTATTTCTTCTTCTTCTTCTGCCTATCCCTCTCCACTAATGGAAGTTGGCCATCAGCTCTTCTTAAACAGTGGCCAGATTCGGCGATATTTCTGAGCCACGACTTCCTACTCATATTAGGTATTAAAAATAAAGCTTAGTATGAACCATTAAAACCAGTGGAAGAAAAGAGTAATCAAAGACATTGCCATACATTTTAACTTAATACCGGATAAACTTACTGGTAGTAAGTTTATAATCTGTCTCTTCTTCTTCTTCAACCTATAGCCACCCAATGGCGAATGTAGATCTCTTCTAATGCACGCCATTTACTTCGGTCTTGAGCTTTTCTTGCCACAGACAGATCGTCTTTCCTGTGTGGGCAGGCAACCAATGAGACGGACTGACCAGATCGTCAGTACGTCACACTGGTTGCCTGCCCACACTTTTGCGCCCATCTCTCTAGGTCTCCAGATTAGCACAGCACAGACTAGCATAATAATGTGTAGTGGTTACGAAAGTTTTAGTTTGAACATTGCCATACAATTTTTCAGGTGGACTGTAGCTTCCCTATAGAGTTACGCTAACTGCTTTGAGTGGGGATCGTAGTGGCAATAAAATCCCTTCGAATCACGTTCCCTACCATTGGCAACCTTGTTACCGTGAATTAGTAAAGGAATGAGTGTTAGTTTGGAATGAGAGGTAGTGCGGGCATGGCCATTTGAAAAATTCGATCTTTGTACAGCCCTAAGGTACTCTAGAAATATCTTCTCCAAATTTCAAATCGGTATGTCCATTGTTTTAGTCTGTTGCGTTGTTTGTCAGTCAGTTACGTTGCAATTTTTTGTATAATTTAACTCAAGCGTTGTCCCCCATATTAGCATAGCTTACATGAAGCAACACGCAAACTTTGCTAATATAGAGAACAGCGTATAATTATGATAAAAATTCACTCACAGGTAAGTTCGTTGAATCATTAGATATTATACTCTATAATAGATAACCTATCGTCCTGTGTACTTATAAGTAAGTACCTATACTTTGGCAGAAGATAATTCATAAATTTATCTAAGCTTGCTCGACAGAAATGATCTTACTTTGCAGTGTATGCTCAGAAAGACTGAATGCATTTAATGGTAACCATTGGTAAATGAAGTCAAGGCTTAGAATGTTATGTCTGTTAGATATTATTATTTTTAAGAGATGAATCTGGCTGATCACCGCAAGCACACCTTCGCGTGCCCGATATCAGTGCCAGGAGTGCCTCCTGCGGCCGCTACTTTTAGTCCGCTGTTATTATGGTAGTCGGATGTCCTCAAAAATTTACAAAATACCTCATCATCATCATCATCATCAGCCATTGGACGCCCACTGCAGGGCAAAGGCCTCCTTAATGGTTTTCATAACCATGAGGGGGTTTTGCCATAATCGCCACGCTTGGCAGGCGGGTTGGCGATCGCAGTATGAGGTTGGAATCTCAGGAAGACGCTGCTGCCTGTCTCCTGGTAATTGATTTCCTTAGTCGCCTTCTACAACATTCATATCAGTGCCAGGCACTCGTGCGGCAGCTACTTTTAGTCCGCTGTTATTATTACGGTAGTCGGATGTCCTCAAAAATTTACAAAATGCCTCCTTGGGCTTATATATCCTTACTAATATTATGAACGCGAAAGTTTGTATGTATGGATGGATGTTTGTTACTCTTCCACGCAAAAACGGCTGAACGGATCCGGATAAAATTTTACACAGAGATAGATTATAGTCTGGATTAGCAGATAGGCTATTTTTTATCCTGGAAAAATACACATTAAAATTACCACGCGAACGAAGTCGCGGGCGACAGCTAGTAAACTATAATAATGCAACAATCGTTAGAGAGCACCCAAAGAAAGAGATATTTTCTACAATTTCCGTCATAGTAGGCAGTAAAAAATTTGCACGCTTTTTTTCATACAAATCGCGGTGCTTGCGTTGTCTGGCTAAATTATTATACATATATTTTTTTACTTAGCCACTTTTGGGTCCCACAGCTGGGCAAAGGTCTTCTCTCCTGCTTCCCATCTCTCGTATCCGCAGCCACTTTGCACCATCTCTGCAAGAATGCAATGCGGTCGTTTCGCCATCTTTGCCTCAGTTTGCCGCAACATCGGAGTCCATTTTCCAGATTAATATGTGTGATTTATTTTCATCAGCATTGTGACGTTCACCCTTAACAAATTTACACGTGTTTATAATCACCAGTCACTCTATCACGCCGTATCCCCAATTACGGGTCTGTAACCTGAACAATGTAGCCCATCCAATCAAAAAGTCACCTGAAACCTTTAAAATGACATCGCATCATTCCTTTCGACAGACGTCCATACGTACTATCGGCGACCTCTGGAATGACTTTGCTTGATTATAGCACCTATTTTGTGAGCGATACAGGCTGTACTGGAGGAGTATGACGCTGTGTAAAGGCCAGTCTTAATGCAAGAAGCATAAGATTGGTTATCGACCAAATAAGCATAGCCGGCGCTGAAGTCCACTGTACCTGAGCAATACTTATGAGAACAGGGTGTTTATTATAGTTGAGTTATTATGACACAGTACGGAAGGGTTAAAGTGATATGTTCCAATGATAACTTGATGTAGAGATTAGTCAAATTAGAGTGATGGGATTGTGAGGGTTAATAAGGAACAACAAGGGTTGAAACTCACTTGTGATTAATTAGCATGTGGTTACAGAACGCGCTTATAGCGTGTATTTCACTTGTGTTACGATTTTTTCTTCTACATCAGGTTTCAGGGAACAGAAAATTAGCAACAAAAATGTTTTGAAATGCATCTCATTTTAGAGCCCATGTTAAAGGATAAATAAAGCCGTTGTTTTATATCTCAACATCTTCTTCATAATATGTCTAAACTATCGAAAAGTAATCCAGTCACGTGGTACAAAAATGCGTTGCATATCGGGCTCAAACTTTGACGTTACAACGTGCTCATAACGCTTTATAATGTTTATTTTACCCTGCTTGAGTTATCTCGTAAAATAATGTTATAAGTCTGTACCTTATTAAAACATTTAGAATTGAATGAAAAAACTAAGTCTAATAAGTTTTGTCTGTACCCTTATTAAAACATTTAGAATGAAAAAACTAAGTCTAATAAGTTTTTTATTATTAGCATAACTATTTTGTTGCATTTGTCGAGACCTGTAGTGCCCAAAATAATATTTATACGGTCTAATTTTTTTCTGAGTTTTCCTGTGTTTCCTGTGGTATAAAAACATAGTCACTCCAATCAAAGACTTATTGCGGGCCATGAAGCTCCCCATTGCCCACAAGTGTGTTCAGTCCCTAAGAAAAAAAAACGCTGCAAACTTTACACAATGCCTTCAGGTAAAACATATTTATGTCCATAACTAGCAATTTTTTAGTTTTCTTTCTGTTGTTGTGCATATTATGTTACTTATCTGCTTATTTTGTTTCTGTGATGTATCTTGTTGGTATAATAAATGTCTTTCTTCTTCTTCTATACATACATACATAAACTCATGTCTGTATCCCAGAGGGGTAGGCAGAGGCCAGGGACTGCCACTTGCCACGATCCTAACAGATCACTTTCGCTTCCTCAACATTCATTAGGTAGTCGTTGCATGCCGCACGCCGGTTGCGGGTACTTTTTGTCTATCTTTTTATCTTTAGACTAACCATACTCAGACTAAACTCAGACACAACATTTTTCACCCGTAGCAACACAGCGACATGAAAAAGTGAGTCAGGTAGTACCGACAAATTACATATCTACACAGAGAGGGGCTTATAATTAATATGTCATGTCTTTTCGGTGTCATATTTTTTGTGTCTGTTTGGTGTTATAAATCAAATGTATTTTCGTAATCATGATTTAATAACCTGACGTACCAGGTCGGTGCTTTAAGTTGCCCTGAGTCAATTGTGGTGATTAATCCCACATTCTCTCTCTGAGAAAAGTCCTGTGCTCTGCAGTAAGACTTATCAAATTAGTATTTTAAGTATATCAAAAATTATACAATCCTTAAAATACTCCAGGTGGAATTTGCGTTTTACAACGACTTTTTGGTCAGATTTATGCTTCTTGATATAACTATAACTATAACTTCAACACAACACAATCACTTGCCCTGGTCCCAAACTAGGATGCCCTGTACTATGGTCACGAGGCAAGGACACCACAAACGTGTAAATACACCTAGACTGAGCCCGTTTGTACAAATGTACGGCGGCCCCTGGTGGGAATCGAACCCACTTCCTCTGCTTTGGCAGTGAAGCGCCTTAACGGCTAGACCAACCAGGCAGTCTATCTATGATCCCGGATATAATTTTATGAAATGTTTGCTTTACGCGCACTGCCATTTTTCCAACCGACTGTAAAGCATTGCCCTGCGTGGAATAATATCAATACTTTTTAACACACTAGATTTTAATTATCACCTAACAAACGCAGACACTAAATAGCCGAAAAATAGTAACATCACATAAAAAAGTATTGAAATAATCTAAAAAAATAGTCGATGAACAAAAGTCGTTGTAAATGACAAACACTAATTGACGTGTTTCAGAAATAGCGCTTTTTTTAAGATAACCCTGTATGGGTGATTATGGTACATGTGTCTTAAGCTTTTTATGTGTATTTTAAATCGAGTCAAAAAGTCTATTTATACTTCAGTAAAGTTATAGCAGCATTTGATCTATTATTTTCGCTATTATTTTCGCCCCGTTGTTCATCGAATTCGCATCCAAAAGCAAAATTTGACAAAAATACCGAAATGTCACTTTCGGTACATTTAAATTTGTGGAGGCATGTTGGTTTAATAGGTTACGGGTGTTGAATTCGGTGGCCCTTTTTTGATTTACGATAATTGGGCACGAGTTTGTATGTTTGATATGTTGCTTTCCTTTTTGATTAACGAGTTAAATGACGTCGAGTTTATTTTTGGATGGTTTCAAATATTAACGTGTTATTTTGGATACGAAGATGATTAAAATGTTCGACAAAACTTTTATGTCATAATCAACCGGTGATTATGAAATCGTGAACAAAATACGAAAGAAAGCTACAACATGCGGTGCGTTGTTTAAATAATATCTCATTTCCAATAAATAATTTCACCAGCGTATGTAAGTGAGATAATCAGTCCCGGAACAAAGCAATAAAGCCCAAATGCCGTAAATATGTCCGCGATATAATGCAGCACCTATATTGTATTGTATTGCAAAAGTTATCATTTTTGGCGCACAATGAACCCACGGGGGCAGTTTGATTGGACGTTACGAGATGCGAATATCTACGCTTCCGTTTTTTGGCACAATGTGTACAATTTTTCTATTTTATTGCTGCGTGTATTTTTATACGTATGTCGATTGAGCATTGAGCAGTAACGTCGGAATGATGATTTGCTTTAGAAAATCCTAAAGTGTAATAAAACACAAAAATATCATATTGTGAAGCGTTTGCTTTTCGTGAAACTTGTGAAATTTTACTGTTTTAATAGAAACACATATTATCTCAGGACTTAGTTTATTTATATTAATATTTATTGACTTAGTATGGTTTCAAATCAATTAATCAGCTCGTACCCGTTCGAAGTTTGTACGAAATTTTCCTTTCACAAGTTGGTCGTCTACATATTACTCGTTAAGTTGTAAAGCCTACTTAGCCGTGACAGTTTTCTAAGTTCGTGTATGTGATACTGCCCTGAATTTTTTCACGTTTCTACATTCAACCGTTTAGCCAAGAGAGGAGGAGGGAAGGCCTAATCGACAAAAATTTGCGCTTTAACGCATAATATTTCGCATGAAGCATAATTAGGAATGCAACTTTTTATCCCGCGTACACCATAGTATGGAGTATCGTTGATTAGTCGTTTAAAAATATTGTAGTTGTAGCAGGACCATTTTTCGATTTAGAGTCCCGTTTGCGAAATCATAAGCAGCCTTCGTCAGCGAAACGTCCCACTGTAGGGCACAGGCCTTCTCTCAGAGAGAGAGTTTGCGAAATATTAAGCGCAAATTTTTGTCTGAGTATGGCGTCCCTCCCCCTCTCCTGACTAAACGGTTGATTGTATACACGTGAAAAAATTCAGGGCAGTGTTACATATAATGAACTTAAAAAGAAAACTATCACGGCTAAGAAGGCTTTACAACTTGACGAGTAGTAGGCGACCAACTTATGAAAGGAAAACTTCGTACAAAATCCATTGAAAATTACTTGATGAAGTTGTTAGTAATGTGAAGCAGTTAAAAAAGCCCTCTTTCTACGGAACTCTACACTGCGCCTAGCCCGCCTTGCACTTGGCCGGTTTTAGAAATAAGGCCATAAATTTTTTATCAAAGACAAAACGCCTGCTTGAGTTACAGCGAAATTAAATCGTAACTTGTATGTATACAACAGCGTCGTAAAAAATACACCGTTTTTTTTATTGAAAACATTATACCGCACATATAATAAAAACACACAAGCACAAATTGCACAGATAAAATCCTCTTCAACAAATAAAAGAAAAAACAGAATGTTCCCCGAGAGCTGACAACGCGCGATAATAAATGGCGGGCAATTCGTAGGTGGTGTATTTAATTTTGAGCGTCTTCCCCGTAATTGCAGCGGAAGGGTTGACAAACGGCCCCGATGCCTCGCGCACCAGATGTTTCCCACGCTAACCCTTTGTCCGTCCAGTGGACGTCTATTTCTAGAAAGGGCTCAGGGAGACCGGGCTGTCCTAGGCTGAATGTAGCCATTAAACTTATATCTTTCTCTATCTAGACTATGTAAAATGACTATGACTATGTTATCTGGGTATCCAGCTGGTTCCAGGGTATCCAGTGATCCATTAAAAACCATTAATGGATAGGTGGTATCCAATTTATATTCATGCTAATCCCCTTGGCCCTCTAGATAATTTATTTCTATAATACCATCCATTGTATTTTTAGATTTACGTGTTGTATGATGATTAATTAGTGTCAATTTTTACTATCTTTTCACTAAATCGAAATTCAATACATCTGAATTAAATCACTATGCCTATATACATTCTGAGTAGCCTCCTCGCAAATTTAAAAACCCTCGCGAAAATAGCCCTTACACAAATTTAACTAAGATATAGCCACAGGAAAACGTTGCTTCCATCCGAGAAGAGCGCCGATTTATTGAATACTAGCTGTGCCCGCGACTCCGTTCGCGTACATTTCGATTTTTACGAAGCAGCATTTGTATGGGGGCCACGTCTTATCATAACTGGAGCTAGAATTTAAATAGCCTATCCCGTGTCCCAGATGTCTATATGTTTTTATACCAAATTTCATCAAATTCGGATAATTGGTTTAAGAGTTATGGAGGAACATACATACATACACACATACAGAAAAAAATTCTAAAAATCGTGAAATTAGTTTCAGTATCATATATTGAGCCTATAAACACAATATCTCTGAAAACAAACTAACTTACTCCATGACCGACCCTTACAGATTTATTATTAGTATTATTATTAGTATAGAGTATAGATGATTAACCTACCTATTTGGGTTTGTATCATTTGTGTGTAAGAGAATTGGGACTTATTGCTGTCATTACTGCAAATGTTCGTTTGAATGAACGGGTAATAATATGGGCTATTGAATTGGTCCCATACGAATTACGTTGTTGAAATCAGAAATTGAAAATTTATTTCAAAGGAAAGAGTTTACATTCTATTTGTTTAATGTCACTGCCATCTAAAACTGGACACCTTTATTTGTATTTTCATTTCCGTTAGCTTATCAGTAGAGATTACTCCGTCATTTGAAGGTAGAGCTGAAAGTAAGATTGAAAGTAACAGCAAAATAAGTCACAGGTGCATTTAACTGAGGCTTGGTTTCCTAAGTTATTTCTATTTGCGTATTTTCAGCTTAATAACTGTGAAGGAAAATATCCTATGAAGATCTAAGTGGTTGCTTACATAAATCCCCGATCTGATGGGTACACGTGTTCAATAATACCATATTCTTTCTCTCTTTGAGATTTAATAATTTTAATCAATTTCAAATTAGCCATTATTACTGTAAGTTCTAACTGAACCAATTATAAAACCATACTATTACGATACCACTGTGTAAACATATCTTAGAGGGCACTGACACCTGTATTACAGATTCTCATCTACCACAGGTGTCAGAGTGAAACAAGCTTTGTAATTATAATATAATTGCATCAACTATGTACCCCATAATTTAAATACTTAGGTTATTACATACAATTATAACTTGGCGGTGATAGCCTAGTAGGTAGAACATTGGACTCGGAAGCGAGAGACCCAGGTACGATTCCCAGTGCGGGCATGTACCTATGACTTTGTTTGTCAAGTTATAGTAGCAATATCAGGTTTCCTCACTATATTTTCCAGTGAAGGAAAATATAGTGAGGAAACCTGAGTGTATGAGCAATTCGCATACGTCAGCGCTTGAAATCGCCAATCCACGCGTGGTGATTAAGCCCATACTCTGTCTCTGAGAGAAGGCCTGTGCCCTACAGTGGGACGTATATAGGCTGCTTATGTATAACTTGGCATATTATTAGCAATAAATTCATTCATTCATCAATTCATCCATTCTCTTTTAGATAAGGTTTCCTGGAGTAGGAATCATTAAAGCCCGAGGAATTTAGTAAAACAATAAAGTTTTACTATAGCATCATACGGGGAAGTCAACCTTGTCTCTTTTATGGTGGACACCCTAAAGAGAAATGTCTAGGTTTAGCAGTTCAACACCATACCGACTTGGAACAAACATTCACGTCCAAAATACCCTCCACCATCATCACACCCATAATATTCATACACCCAAACAAACAGGCAAGGGATGGCTGTTAATGCTCCATTAAGAGTAAATTCTAAACTGTTTGCTTTCACTCCCCTTTTCCGAAGTGGCCGTGCGTGACAGAGTTATAGGAGTATCCATTGTGTATAACAGAATTTCAACTCGGTACTAGCTTAACAAATCATCGAGGAATTACGGTGATTGACATTAAGTCAGTGATTAGTAAGATAATGATCACATCTGCTGAATATCCTCCGAACATGTCATTATTATTACATGTTCTGAGGTCCTTCTGACAGAACATATAATAATGATTGAATGATCTCCGCGCACCTCCTCAATCGACATGCAGTGTATCGCGAGCGGGGAGTGCGGTAGATCTATCAGTACAAGCAGTGTGAACTACCCAACTAAGTGGTCGTTATAAAAAATTTTATCACGTTTGTTAAAGTTCCTTTCTTTCAGCTATTAATAGTATCTTATTTGTTCTACATTATCTTTAACTTTTAAAGTCTAATAAAGTAAACACAATTATTTCAGGTTTTAGTTTATACCTCTTTTGTTAAAGCTGTAAGTATTGAATACAAAATAAATAATTTTGAAAATAAAATCACTCTGTAACGAACCGATAACCGATGGGGTGAAAAGGTTCACGAGTGGAGATTACAAACCGGCATTTGCAGCGTGGAATGCCCGTCAGCTCATTGTACTGACGATTTGAATCAGATTTTTGGGCCGGATTGATAAAGTTGGTTGAGGGCAGTAAAGAGTGGAATGTCTTGCTTAAGGATTATATCTAACGAATGTGAGTCGAAGGATTAAATTGGATTATTCCACTAAATTTGTTACTTAAATTTATACTTACATCCAAATTGTTTTATTGACTTTCAAAGCTCAAAATCAATAATAAATTCTTGACTAATTTTAGAAGCTCTGACGCTTAGTACTGTAACACGCTACTTTATTAATACTCGGATTACAGGTAAAATATATCTTTTTATTACTCCTTTTTATCGATTCCCTAGCCTAGCTGGGGATCGACTGACATCTCAAACAAAACGTAACGATTCCCTTCAAAATATTCAAAATAAGACGAGAAGGCTCTGCCAGTCAGCTTCTATAAAGAGGAATCGTTACAGTGCGATGAAAAAAATGTACGGATTCGAATCCCGCTTCCGCAGCATCAATAATTTCTTGATGACTTTCTTAATCGGACATGGTAAGACAGGGTGTTAACTTTCTTTAGTTCAGATTTTATTATACGCTTCGTGGTTCAGATATATTTTGTAGTTATACTTCCATGCGAGCTATGCTAATAATGGTGACCTACGGTACCTATCAAACAGTGAACGCATCGTTACTTTTGATCAGCTTTAGGATGTAGTTGAGCTACGATTTCATATTGGAACTACCTCTGTATGGGGCCATAGCATAGGATGATTGCATTTCACATTTTAATGCTATTAAGGATTTCCGCAAAGAAACGCCTGATTCCATACAATATAGAATGATTGGTTGGTTGCACTTTGTAGGACAATTCTTGCTTAAATGGTTAGTTTGTGAGGTGTGATTTTCATGTGGAAAGTAATAAGTTGGTTAAAATGTAAATGAGTCTGTTTAAATGAGGGGTTAACGTTACAGATAGATATCTATACTAATAATAAATCTGTAAGGGTCGGTCATGGAGTACCTAAGTTAGTTTGTTTTCAGAGATATTGTGTTTATAGGCTCAATATATGATACTGAAACTAATTTCACGATTTTTAGAATTTTTTTCTGTATGTGTGTATGTATGTATGTTCCTCCATAACTCTTAAACCAATTATCCGAATTTGATGAAATTTGGTATAAAAACATATAGACATCTGGGACACAGGATAGGCTATTTAAATTCTAGCTCCAGTTATGATAAGACGTGGCCCCCATACAAATGCTGCTTCGTAAAAATCGAAATGTACGCGAACGGAGTCGCGGGCACAGCTAGTATTTAATATTTTGTGTAATTATAAGCAAGTCCGGGTCTCGACCATTTTGTCACAGAAAAGAGAAACGTATTTTTTCCTTATCGTAAAAACAGTGATAACCCAGTGGGTAGAACATCGGACTCGGACGTGGGAGGCCCAGGTTCGATTCCCAGTGCGGGCATGTAGCTATGACTTTGTTTATTATCAAAGTTACCCGCAGCTTGGTTGGCTCCGCACGTATTGACTTATCTTTCCTGTGGGCTAGGCCGACTAAGCTGTAAGGATGGTATAGGTGCTGGCATGCCTACTCTATCTAAAAAACAATGTCAATTGTTTTTTTTTAATGATGTCATAGCGCCTGTACGTCACCAACAAGTTGCTTAATAGATATCTACCTTTACCCTGAACATGTAGATACCCAGACCCAACGCGGAACTCCTTTCATGAATATGTCACATCCACTCTGCGATACAGTATGGTACGCAGGTGTAGGGAAACCAGGTTTTATATTACATAATTGAGTGTTAACTCTAAAACACGCAATTCCTGAGACACCCGAATTAGAGTTTAGGTTATACCAATCAACGTTTGTTATACGAGTACGGATTTTTCTCAGATTTACATTTTTTGAAATATCAGGGTGCATGTGTATATTTTTATGAAATTTGCTCTTTATCCATCATACCAAAATTTCTTTATTTTACAAGCGGCAATCCGCTTTGGTGCCGCTAAGGATTTTATACAATTCTAGGTCGGTCTTAATTTTTTAATAATGTCAAGTTTTCGTACCTCAATACTGTTTATATTACCCAGGACTTTACGCAAGCGAAAACGCGAATCGATAATATTTGTTTCTCTAATAATAGTTCCAAAGACAGAACAAAATATATTTATGTCACTTGCGCTGATGAAGTACCTTGCCTAACGACACCGCTAGGGCAGAATCGACAGTACATTGACTAATGTTGCCCAAGTCAGTAGCAGATGTGTAGTCACGCCTCTCTATTCTTTGTTGAGCCTATTGTGTGGGCGAATAATTAATAACGGGCAATATTCTACGCGGTAGGCTCAATATTGTACGAAACAAACTGGATAGCAATTTCAATACCTGTGGATTTTACGTTGTCACTTCCAGATTAAACGTTTGATTCTGAATACGTCCTACGTTTGATATTTAGTAGGTACCCAAAACTTAAACATAAAACTACGAGAATAAGGAATATTTTCGTGTGCCTTCAATCATTATTTACTAAAAAATGCACAAAAATTAGATACAAATTATGACAGTTTTGTTTGAAAAGTGTTAGTCTTTCTTATGTAATGTCCTGTTCAATGTTTAATATTTTGTAGGTATGTTTCGTGTGCAATAAAGTACAATAATAAACACATATTAGAGTAGCGCACACAATAAAAAACCAGATTTTGTAGGACTAGGTAGGGTAGGGCTCGCGTGCAGAGGGTTCTGAAAAAAGAACTACAAACTTAACTTTGCAGTCAAAATAGCTGGTCTCCCGTACAACTTAACGGCAAAGGCAACTTTTTAAACGAAAACAAACATATTTTATGAAATACGAACGAATGAAAGTTAACGCTTTCAGAAGATACAATTCACAAAGGATGTTTGAAACTTTAAAGGTACTTCTCGTAGACTTACAGCCGTAACATTTTACAAAATAACCTGCATTTTGTACTAAGAATAGTAATCAACTAAGAATAGCGTCACTCCATTTCCTTCCGTGGATGTCGTAGAAGGCGACTAAGGAAATAAATTACCAGGAGACGGGCAGCAGCGTCTTCCTGAGATTCCAACCGCATACTGCGATCGCCATCCCGCCTGCCAAGCGCGGCGATTATGGCAAAACCCCTCATGATTTTCATAATGGAGGCCTATGTCCTGCAGTGGGCGTCAAATGGCTGATGATGATGATGATGTATTTGCCAGTACAACGGCTTTCTATTTATCTTTTGATAACCTTGACTTAAAATTTTGTACACCAATGAATTTTAAACAAGAAAATGATCCCACGAAGCTTTCTTTGTCTTCCTTTTCAGGTATGGTCCTTAAAAAATTTGGTTTCATAGTAACAAAAGTTACAAAAAGTACTTTTCAGCTTCGACTTTCTAGCCAGACTTCAAACCGAGACGATGGTTTCCGCAATTGAAATTTTCGATGTTTAATCATAATAGTACCAGAAATGTAGTTTTTAGGGTACCATACCCAAGGGTAAGGGTCCCTATTACTAAGACTCCGCTGTCCGTCTGTCACCAGACTGTATCTCATGAACCGTGATAGTTAGTCAATTGAAATTTTCACAGATGATGTATTTCTGTTGCCGCTATAACAGCAAATACTAAAAACTGAATAAAATAAATTTTTAAGGGGGGCACCCATACAACAAACGTGATTTTTTTGCCGTTTTATGCTCGATATTAATAACGGCAACAGGTAGACGCTTGAAATACTAGAATGTTGTCTAGAAAATGGTACGGAACACTTGGTGCGCGAGTTCGACTCGCACTTGGCCCTTTTTTAACTTTGAGAATGGTCTCGTATAGTTTTTCACAGCATAAAACTCAACAAATTGGAAAATTACCATAAGCTCATTTATAAGCATCATCTTTCAACGCGAAAAAGTCAGACCTTTTCCTTGCAGAAAAAAAACATACTCCTTGATTAAACTTTTTAGATAAATTTTGTAACTGAAAATAGATAGTTACTAGGTACCATCAGACAAAAGAGAATATTATCTCTTAAGCAACAGTGCCTAATCCACCGTAGTCGCTAGAGTCAAAAACATACACTATTTTTAGTAAATATTAATAGCCGAAAATAATACAACACGCCTATATCCCAGAGGGGTAGGCAGATACTAGGAACTGCCACTTGCTACGATCCTGACAGATCTTTTTCGCTTCATCAACACTCATTAGTCGTTGCATACACGCACGCCGGTTTTGAGTACTTTTTATCTGAAAATATACAACGGATTAGAGCAAGATTTTAAAATTGCACAACTGTAAATAAAAAACCGAGTCGGGTTCGCGCACGAAGGGTTCCGTTATTAGACATTAGACACAAAGATCGAGAAAAAAATGGCAAAAAAATCACGTTTGTTGTATGGAAGCCCACCTCATATTTATTTTATTTTAATTTAATTATTTTTTTGTAATGTGAACATATTATAACTAAACATTTTGTGAATACTTCAAGCGTCTACCTGTTGCCATTATTAAAATCTGGTAATAAACGGCAAAAAAATCACGTTTGTTGTATGGAAGCCCGTTTGGCACCCTTCGGGTACGGAACCCTAATTAACTACATAAAAAGGTAAAAAATACAACATGAACATACCACCACCAGCACCACATAGCACCAGCTGAGCCACTACCTTTTGCCTTATTTTATGTCATCACTAGTTAAGCCTTACTTTGTAATACGTTTTTTTTTCTGATGAGATAATAAAATACAAATACTATTTTATCTTTATCTTTAAAAAATTACGTACAAAACCATAGGCGCTCCGGGATCCATGGAAGGGTCAATAAACGGATAAATCAGTGGCGATGATTATAATCCTAAAATAATTGTTACCAAGATTGAGACTGCTGAACATATACAGTAGGAGTTTGGAAATTGCATGTTATTCTATTGTTAAATTCTATGTTTTCTTATAGCTAAATTATAACAAAAGTAGTCTGTTAAGAATACGTAACTTTGAAATAATTTTCACGACTTCACTCGGGAAAAGTGGAATAACACGGGCGAATCTCACTCCTTCTAGTCCCAGCCAACAACGAAACATAAAAAAATTGTTCTTGGTGGAAAAGAATAGGAACCACTGAATTAAATAAACGCGCGTTAAACAGTGCATCTGTATAAAGAAGTCGTGGGAACTTACAGAGTGATTCAGACAAGCGGACCATTAGTCAAATCCTACTGACGGGGGCTTGAGAGAAGCTGGTTAAATAGAGGGGAGGTCTGGATATTTAATTGCTTATTGCTTTATGTCGTGTTGCTGGTCATGTTTTTCTACAATAATTTCATATTAAAATCTTGATTCAGGATCTCCTTGAATCAATTCTCCATTGAAATTCCTGAGAAAAAAATGTCATAAGCATATAAGCAGCCTATATACGTCCCACTGTAGGGCACAAGCCTTCTATCAGAGAGAGAGTATGGGCTTAATCAGACGCGTGCCCACCGCGGATTGGCGATTTCAAGCGCTGAGGAAACCTGGGTCTCCCGCTTCCGAGTCCAATGTTCGAGCCACTAGGCTGCCACCGCTTAAAAAAAAAATGCAAAAGATGAAAATTATAAAGTTTGCAATTAAGATGTCTTTTTTGATCTTTCGTGTACCGAAGTTTGTAATTCTGCAAAGATTTTTAAACGAAGCCTTTGTCTAGAGTATCTCTAGGTTAAGTCAATTATGAGCGTAAAGATGTGAAACTTATTAAAGGAAAAATTGTGTAAAAGAGACAGAAAAAAGGGGAACAAGGAGGGAGGAGCGTTAATTAGAAACATAAATTTTAACGAGTCGATTGTGCTCTGATGAGATCGTGTTAAAAAGAAAATTTCGCTTCCTTTGAAATATTCTACTATTTAAATATTTTTCGCAAAAGGAAATGCTGAAAAGTGTCCGACTGCACAGATATATTTTATTATCATACATTTTTTGATTTCATCACGCTGAGAAATGCATTTTCAGAGTAAGCAAGCATGCAGTATTTCTTACAAGCTTTTGCCCGCGACTTCGTCCTCATGGAATGAGTAATTTCCGGGATGAAAAGTATCCTTCCCCTGGACTTGAACTATCTCCATACCAAATTTCATCTAAATTCGTTCAGCCGTTATTGCGTGATTGAGACATCCAAACATCTTCACAAACTTTCACAATTATAATATTAAGTAGGAAGTAAGATTTTTATATACAATTTTACTTGCCTTTCTTAGTGCATTAATTGACTGTCTGAGTTACTTGCAATTATTCATGTAGCGTCTGGGTCATTTAGTCAGAGAAGTAGCTTTAGCATAATAAAACAATCGAAATGTTAAAAAAGATCTGTTATATTTTCTAAGATCTTTAACAAATGTTAAACGAATGCTATTTGTCGCCAGAAAATATAGTTGCCTATTTTTGTCTGTAATAAGTAATAAGTAATTTTATTCATAAAGATAATATAATAAAACTAGGATCTATTTAGCTTTAATTTAGTACAAATAATATACGATAAGATTTAGATCCTCTGCTTCCTAAAAGAGGGATGAGACCCTGTATACATATAACATATAATTATACATGTACATTAACCCATAGTTTTAAGAAGCTCCTCCGTTTCTATATATGACAGTATATATAGAAACAGTCTGTCATTATGTTAAGTAGTCACAGCCTTGCTACGTACAACATTCCAGCCGCTAAGTTGACCGTGATGCGCGACGCCCAATCCTGGATGTGGCCTCATAGGTGAGGCCAGGTCTAATTAAATTAAACTTTTCAACATCAAACATACCGCTCACTTTGCGAATTATTGTAATTATGTTTACCATTCGTTCAAAATTATGTAAAAATGAGGAAACCCCACAATCAGTGCACTGTATACGGTTCTAAAACAAAATTCCGCAAGATGTGTTAAGCATACTCTGTGCAGAAAAGCCTATTATAACATTAACAATTGTTTGTGTAACTTTAAGTTGAAAACTCTGTTAATTAAGCAAACCTGTTTTGAAATTAACAGCTTTGACGTTCATCAAGTAAACATTTAGTTTTTATAGTAAATATACTCGTAAAATGTTTGAATTTGACAATGAATTTCAACACTTTGAAGGTCGAAAGCGAAAATCAATTAAAAGGCTCGCCGCCGCTTAGAAGCCTGCACTATACAATGCTAAGTGCGAGCCATGTAAATTACAGTTTATCGAAAGCTTAGAAGGTGAATAATGTAAAAAAAGACTTAAATTTTATGTAAACACAAATAGCTTAGATGTTTGCATACTTTTCATGCAATCACGCTTAAATGGATGAACAAGTTTGATGGAATTTATTTTACGTTGCAGATACGATTTTACGGGGCACCTATGCACAGCTAGAAACATGGCAATTTATTGTTTCCCTGTAATACATAAAGGTACTTCTTATTTGCTACTCTACAAGGTGTTAAAAGGCTGACATCCGACTTAAAAGCTGGAATTCCGACAATTAAATTCTGGACACCGAAATAAACAACTGTATCCATAAAAAAAGTCTGGGAAATCGATATTTCTTTAAATCTAGCTTCGATAGCCACTGCTGGGCAAAGGCCTTCTCTTAGCTCTCCATTCCTTCCGTCACTCGCTCGTATCACTTCCTACTGGGGCGATCCCTCGAAAAGATGCGTGCGAAAAAGACCGCAAAACTAAATTCAAATTTATTGCCAGCGATAAGGGAACTTCCAAAAGGCGGCGCGAATTCCACTTGAGCTGACTAAGCTTTAATTTACTACAATGTGACAAATGTTCGGACTGTCTCCTTTTGTTGCCGTTGTGTTAAACAGCGACTAAGGGGTGAATTTTGTTAAAGGCTTACTTCATATTTGGTAGGTATAACATTATAAATGAAAATTAATGTGAAAATTAAGCAATTTTTTTAGAATTCTTTGTTCACATTTTATAATAATTATGGCACGTTTCTTTCCACTGGGAGTAGTCTCTTTGACCTTTACAACAATATTGAATACTATTTATTTAAGGTTTTGTTTGTTTTGCGTTTACAAATAAAAATACAAATATAAATACAAACACGAACACGAACACGAACACGACCACGAACATGAACACGAACACGAACACGAACACAAACACGAGCACGAGCACGAACACGAACACGAACACGAATACGAACACGAACACCAACACGATCTACACGTACATTAACCCATAGTTTTAAGAAGCTCCTCCGTTTCTATATATGACAGTATATATAGAAACAGTCTGTCATTATGTTAAGTAGTCACAGCCTTGCTACGTACAACATTCCAGCCGCTAAGTTGACCGTGATGCGCGACGCCCAATCCTGGATGTGGCCTCATAGGTGAGGCCAGGTCTAATTAAATTAAACTTTTCAACATCAAACATACCGCTCACTTTGCGAATTATTGTAATTATGTTTACCATTCGTTCAAAATTATGTAAAAATGAGGAAACCCCACAATCAGTGCACTGTATACGGTTCTAAAACAAAATTCCGCAAGATGTGTTAAGCATACTCTGTGCAGAAAAGCCTATTATAACATTAACAATTGTTTGTGTAACTTTAAGTTGAAAACTCTGTTAATTAAGCAAACCTGTTTTGAAATTAACAGCTTTGACGTTCATCAAGTAAACATTTAGTTTTTATAGTAAATATACTCGTAAAATGTTTGAATTTGACAATGAATTTCAACACTTTGAAGGTCGAAAGCGAAAATCAATTAAAAGGCTCGCCGCCGCTTAGAAGCCTGCACTATACAATGCTAAGTGCGAGCCATGTAAATTACAGTTTATCGAAAGCTTAGAAGGTGAATAATGTAAAAAAAGACTTAAATTTTATGTAAACACAAATAGCTTAGATGTTTGCATACTTTTCATGCAATCACGCTTAAATGGATGAACAAGTTTGATGGAATTTATTTTACGTTGCAGATACGATTTTACGGGGCACCTATGCACAGCTAGAAACATGGCAATTTATTGTTTCCCTGTAATACATAAAGGTACTTCTTATTTGCTACTCTACAAGGTGTTAAAAGGCTGACATCCGACTTAAAAGCTGGAATTCCGACAATTAAATTCTGGACACCGAAATAAACAACTGTATCCATAAAAAAAGTCTGGGAAATCGATATTTCTTTAAATCTAGCTTCGATAGCCACTGCTGGGCAAAGGCCTTCTCTTAGCTCTCCATTCCTTCCGTCACTCGCTCGTATCACTTCCTACTGGGGCGATCCCTCGAAAAGATGCGTGCGAAAAAGACCGCAAAACTAAATTCAAATTTATTGCCAGCGATAAGGGAACTTCCAAAAGGCGGCGCGAATTCCACTTGAGCTGACTAAGCTTTAATTTACTACAATGTGACAAATGTTCGGACTGTCTCCTTTTGTTGCCGTTGTGTTAAACAGCGACTAAGGGGTGAATTTTGTTAAAGGCTTACTTCATATTTGGTAGGTATAACATTATAAATGAAAATTAATGTGAAAATTAAGCAATTTTTTTAGAATTCTTTGTTCACATTTTATAATAATTATGGCACGTTTCTTTCCACTGGGAGTAGTCTCTTTGACCTTTACAACAATATTGAATACTATTTATTTAAGGTTTTGTTTGTTTTGCGTTTACAAATAAAAATACAAATATAAATACAAACACGAACACGAACACGAACACGACCACGAACATGAACACGAACACGAACACGAACACAAACACGAGCACGAGCACGAACACGAACACGAACACGAATACGAACACGAACACCAACACGATCTACACGAACACGAACACGAACACGAACACGAACACGAACACGAACACGAACACGAACACGAACATGAACACGAACACGAACACGAACACGAACACGAACTCGAACACGAACACGAACACGAACACGAACACGGACACGGACACGGACACGGACATGGACACGAACATGGACTCGAACACGAACACGAACACGGACACGGACACGGACACGGACATGGACACGGACACGGACACGGACACGGACACGGACACGGACACGGACACGGACACGGACACGGACACGGACACGGACACAGATACAGATACAGATGCAGATACAAATACAAATATATTTATGAATTTACACAACATCGATTACAGAAATAACCAAACTAGGATGAACCTGTGCTATGGTTACTTGAAAAATAGTCCTTAAAATATCCTTGTGTTTTCATGGGCTTGTATCGCACTATATTACTCAAGAAGGTTCCTCAAAAGGTATTATATCCGACACCAGTTACAGCAACAGAACGTTAAATATGCTGTTTGTCAAATAACTCGTTCTTCTTGTAAACTGTACCAGCAATAACTTGTGTCAACTGCTTCCTCGCCAAATTCCCAACCCAAGAGGTGTCCAAACGAATCTAGTCACAAAAGACCTCGCGTGCTAACAAACAGACAATAAATATCGCGCTATCGCCATTTTAATAAATGTCCCAGGACTTTCCTAGGCGTAATAAAAGGGCAATAAAGGCGTTATCTCAGATAGGAATGTCCCGGTCTCCTTGCGGCAGGATGTTGTATGCAGGTGAAGAGTTATGTCATAATTGTTATAATTAGTGTACAGCCCGTCTATTCTTGGCGTTATTGTGTTCAAAGAGGTAAACACTATCTCTAATCAGCCCATAAACAGAGCCCACTGTTGGGCATAGGCCTTTTCTCTTCCACGCCAACCCATCCGATCCCAACGTTATGCCACAATGAAAAGCAATACTCGCTAACGGTGAAAGAAAACATCGTGAGGAAACCTGTGTGCCTGAGGTGTTCACATTCCTCAGCGCTTGAAATTTCTAATCAACGATGGGCACGCGCGGTGGTTAAGCCCATACTTTCTCTCTAAGAAAAGACCTGTGCCCTGTGGACGTATATAGGCTGCATTATTATTAAACGCAATAAGTCTGAAATAACGAGTTAGTTAACTTTTGACTTATAAGAAATATTATTAAGTGTGTGCGGTGGTAGCGGTAATAGTCTAGTGGGTAGAACATCGGACTCGGAAGCGAGAGACCCAGGTTCGATCCCCAGTGCGGGCATATACCTATGACTTGGTTTTCTAAGTTAAGTACATTTGTGAAGTTATAGCAGCAATACCACTCGCTAACGGTGAAGGAAAACAACGTGAGGAAACCTGAGTGTCTGAGCTGTTCATATACCTCAGCGCTTGAAATCGCTAATCCACGGTGGGCATGCGTGGTGATTAAGCCCACACTCTCCCCCTAAGAGAAGACCTGTGCCCTACAGTGGGACGTATATAGGCTGCTTATGTAAACCAAACTGGATTCTAACTGGTAGCATCCGTCCATTCCTTAATGTTGCTTCTTCTTCTTTCGTGTCGAAAGCATCGACTCCTCCTCAGACATCTCGCTCCCAAAAGCGCGCCACTGCGATCGTGCTGGGTGAAGCCTCCATGAGATCCTGCAAGTTGCACTGTGGAGTTTCAGGACAGTCATAAAGATGGGATATTGTTTGTGCATCGGCACGAGACATCAGTATCCTCATGCAGGATCCACCATCTCTTCAGATTATCTCTGGATCGAGCAACAAAAACACCAACCACCTTGAAGTTGCTGAGCCATGTAGGACTGCTTTATTGTACCAAAATACCTCTTCTCTTTATACTTGTTATTTACTTCAAGAATTCGGTGTAACACGATTACTGATTACTTAATAAATGTAATTGAAAAAGAATTTGATTGAATCGTGCCAGCGAGAGGCAAATAGTTGTATAATTAATTGTTTTAACCCGCCATTGTTTTAACCCGCCACCTATGGTGTTATGGTCTTATGTCTCTGAAACCGGGTAGTTAAAAGAAATCAAATATTTTTCTCACCATCCATCGAATCATACTGTGGTTTCGATTAACTGCCTAATTCCACGTCACCTACCGCCAGTCTACAGCGACGCGTGCGTTGCTGGCCGTTGCTGGCTGTTTCGCTGTTCAAGATGAGTGATTTTAGTATAATATTTATGTTATTTTATTTTATGTTTCCAATGTCATAAGACTGACTAAGCCTGATTTTATTGTTAAATAATTAAGATTATAGTTATTTTTTGAGTTTAAAAAAAACATTGTTAAAATACCTTAGAATTTTAGTGCGCAAAGATATTGTCTAATGCTAATAGAATATATTTATTTTATGAAATACTTATGAGATCAAATTTTATAACCTTTCCAATGAAAAGTAGCATAAACCGTAAATTATAGAAAAAATCGTAGCCAAAATCCCCGGTGCGTGAGACCGGGGTCACCAACAATGTAAGTCAAATTCACGTCACCAATGGCGGGTTAATGAACCATGTTATCAATACCTGTCGTACTGAAACACGTGCCCTACTTTATAATTTTGCTTTCTAAGTAATAATTTTCAAATTTAATTATAAACTAATCAATCACAAATGGTAGTCCCCATTTAATTACTGCATACCCATTTCATTAATAATTCTCTATGCTTTCGACTGTAAATATATTTGAATTTGCCACAAATGCGATCAGTTCCGCCTATTCGCTAAATTCATACGAAAGTACCACAACAATTCCAACCTTAATACGCCAAAAATTACTCTAAAACAGCAACATAATAATTCTGAGAGATTAAATTATCTACTAACGCCGCATCGTGGGCCAGAAATGTCCAAATTATGGCCACTTAGGGGTATCATTGGGCCGTTTTGGCTCGTAATGGTTCATTTGAGTGTGGAACCCGAGTGGGAACCCCTGTTGCCGCGTATTTATGGCGGAGGCAAATTTGGCCCAACCCGATGCGTGACGGGCCTCTACTTCGGATTAGCCACATAAAACAAAATGCAGGCAAGCTAAGTAGGCTCTATCAACAGTCTCAAAACAGATTACACGTAGCCTGCTGCGTCTAAAAAGAGATGATCTGTGCTGAACCGTGGTATTTCTTACATGCAACTGCTCACTGAATAGACATTTTGACACCATGGGTAGCCCAATTAGCCAGGGCATTTCAAAGAAGTTGAAACACCCGCCCATGTGACAATTAACTGTGAGAGCATGGAAAAGCAACTGAGCTGCATCGTTGGGAAGCTGGTCTCTCTTCAGGATACCTCCAATGACTTAAAAGCACCGCTGGCTTCCACAAAGAGATAGGCTGGCTGGAGTAATTTCTTTATATCTTTATTTTATTTACATAAATATTGCAACATGACAATAATTAGGTACACCAAAGCGTTGCAATATTTTAACTGAGCACTACCTATCAAACAAGAAGATGTTTCAGCATTCTCTTACATACCTTCATCACACTTCCAATCCCATGCGCAAACACATCACACTCTGGTTCTTCAGCGAGCAGGGCACAGAGTAGCCGCAGCGCACGCGCGACTGGCGAGTGCTGGTACTGGTTGGTGCGGGCTTCTATCTCGGCGAATAGTTTGTGCCTCCGCACCCTGCGATACCTATCAGGTACAAATAGTCGGACGACCTTTTCGACTACGACGATGGCGTCGAATTTACCCTTTACCTACTATATTTAAGACAAACTTTGGAAGAGCCAAATTTCTCCTTAATTCTAGCGAATCAAACCCAAGATATCCCTGTAGAAAAAGGGTTCGATATAGAAAAGGGTAGTACCCATACATTTTCTTATACAGACATCTTAAAAATCTTTTTTGGACCTGCTCCATCAAGAGAATATATTTTTTCTCGTGAGGGGCCCAGACCACAACATTCGTTTCAAGCACGCTGCGAACCAGAGCGGCGTATAATGCTTTAGCAGCGGCGGCGCTCAGCGGCGCGGCGGCGCGCATTACGAAGCCCAGACGGCGCAGCGCCGCGGCTGCCACACTCTGCGCGTGCGGCCGCAGCGTGAGCCGTGGGTCGAAGAGCACGCCGAGGTCGCGCACATCCTGCACGCGGCTGATGCCTACTCCTGCCATCACGTACGGGTGGTGCACTGGCAAGTAAAGCTCATCACTTCGCATTTCTATGGATTAAACAGCAACTTGTTACGGATGCTCCATTGACAGCGTCAATGTCTTGTTGCAGCAGTTCACAATCTTTTTGGGTTTTTATTACCTTAATCAGTACCTAATCTCACAGATTTGCTACGATGAATGTATAAGAGATGATGAAGTGAGAAAAAAGTTCTAGAAAGAACTGATAATCCTTATAGTTTTTCTGATTGAAAATCTGTACCAAGAAAAAAATTGGTTCCTTGTGTGAATATTATTTTTTTATATGTTTTTTTTTTCGTTTTAGAGACAAGAGTTTGACAAGAGACCAGATTGTAAAAATTCAAATATTAAACGATAGATGCTTCAATTTCACAATTTAATTGTCAATCCGAATGTTCTAATGGACATGAAAGTCGTATTTCCTTCTTCGGTTTATCTCCTTATTACGTTCAAAAGAGACTAGTACTAGAGTAGAGCCCACGCGAATACCATAATTATCGATCTTATAGACCAAACTTGTGCATAAATTAAAGCGCTTAATTAATTGCCTAAAAAATTTAACGAAAAACTTAATGACTTATCATTGTTGGAATTTGATGCACAAAATTACTACATGCAGCAGCATCATCAGACATGCAGCAGCATACGTGTATGCACTGAAAAGAATCCGCCAGCTAACTGATGCCGCCACTGCTAATTTTTTTTCATTTAGTGACATGTACCTATGTAACGCTCATAGTGCCGTCCATACACACGATTCGCGTTGCATTACTCGTTAAATTACATTACAAGTTACACATGTCTGGATCCGGCTTTATGTACTACGGTATAAAACTGTGGGTTCGGGGAGTAGCCACTGAGACTATGTTTGTCTTAGGCCCTGGCCACACAAATGGGACGTGGGGAGAGGGCGCGGAAAAGACGCGATGTGTTGTATAGAGTTCGCGCCCTTGCTCGCCCCGTCTCTTTTGTGTGGGCTTCGTCCCGTCCCTTCCATAAAGTTTGTATGACAGTGAATTGGAATGACGACGCGTCTTTTCCTCGCCCTCGACAGCGATCCGATTCATTTATAAGCTAAGTAGTAGGGACTCGCTAAGACATTTATTCAAAGAAATTGACATCTTGACAATTGATACTCAAAATATTTGAAAGAATATCATGTAGCCAATGTAAATATTATAAAGCACAGGTTCATCCTAGTTTGGTTACTTCTGTGATTCATCTTGTGTAAATGCATATTAATAGAGATATTTGTGTTTGTATTCGCAAAATTTATTCTGGTAAAGGTTAGTACACTGTTTATGGGGTACTGTATACGATTTTATAATAGGATCTCTGGAGCTTACCACAAACGAGGCTTAAATAATAGGGGTTAAAGTATGAAATTGCCGTTTTATTGCAATAGGTTCTTTGAATTGACATAGAATATTCATGGTTTGAGGTTTTCGAATGAAACTTTTTTCAAATGGTTTCTATGATGGTCTTTTTTTAAAAAATTTGAATATCGACTTTCAATTGTTTTTGTTATTCAATTTAGACAAGAAAGAGGGATACTGCGAAAATTCGAGTGATTTTTTAATACGAGTTCCGACGCGGAACTAACGCGGCAGAAACAGCCCGCAATATCAATGCTGCGTTTGGAGAGGGGTCTACTAATGAACGCACCGTGCGATTTTGGTTTAAACGCTTTCGTGATTGAACTTTCGACTTAAAGAACGAGCCACGAGGAAGACCGCCCACACAGGTGAATAACGATGAATTAAGAGAGATAGTGGAAGCCGACCCTAGTCAAACTACCCAGGAATTCGCGGCATGGTTTAACGTTACCTTACCCACAATATTGACTCACTTGCGTCAAATCAATAAAATAAAAAAATACGAAAAATGGGTGCCTCATGATTTGACTGATCTGCAGAAAGAAACGCGTGTTGAAACTTGTGTTGCCTTGTTGAACCGGTACAGAAATGAAGGAATATTGGATCGAATTGTAACATGTGATGAAAAGTGGATTCTTTATGATAACCGGAAAAGAAATAAGCAATGACTGACCCCAGGTCAAATGCCACAACAGTGTCCTAAAGCAAAACTTACCAATAAAAAGGTAATGGTAACTGTTTGGTGGTCTCAGCATGGTGTTATTCACTATAGTTTTCTCCGATCTGGTCAAGCAATAACGGCAGATGTCTATTGTGCCGAACTCCGAACCATGTTGTCAAAACTAGTAGTAAAACAGCCCCGACTCATGAATCGATCTTCACCATAATTGCTCCACGACAACGCGAGACCTCACACAGCACGAGAAACCATTTTGACCCTTCAGGAACTGCAGTTAGAAACCATTCGTCATCCTCCGTATTCACCAGACCTTGCTCCAACGGACTACCATTTTTTTCGTGATTTGGACAATTATCTACGTGACAAGAAGTTTTCTTCCCAGGAGGCAGTACAAAATGCTTTCACACGTTTCACGTTTGTGCAGTCTAGATCGTCGGAGTTCTATCGCAAAGTCATTAATGACCTTCCCATTAGATGGCAGCAATGTATAGATAATAATGGCAACTATTTTGATTAAATAAATTTGTTAAAAATTTAAAAAATTAACAATTTAGATTTTCAGTACAAATCGGCAATTTCATACTTTAATCATCATCATCATCATCATTCAGCCACAAGAAGTCCACTGCTGGACATAGGCCTCCTCCATGGATTTCCAAAAAGACCGGTTGGAAGCGGCCTGCATCCAGCGTCTTCCTGCCACTTGAATGACGTCATCTGTCCATCTTGTGGCTAGTCGTCCCACGCTGCGCTTGCCGATATGTGGTCTCCATTCGAGAACTTTTCGGCCCCATCGGCCATCAGTTCTGCGTGCTTAATTTGTACTTTACTTTTAAATTTACTTTAATATGTAAGGATAAAGATAAATTGATTTATTTGTCAAACATGTGTACAGAAAGGTAGAATTTACATATTTAGTTCAGCATGTTTTGCCATAATAGGCGTACATTTTTTTTTAAATTATTGATAATAATAGCTTAGCATTACATTATTTAACATCGTGAGTAAAATGTCAAAAAGATGCGAATTAAAAAAATAAAAACCATTCCATGCGATAATAAATGAAAATGTCAAGAGCGGTCACGAAGGTTGTAATAAATAGAATATCATTGTTATGTAGACAATATTGTATTGAGAAAATAAACATATTTGTATTATATTTAGTCAATATTATTATCGGTCAGAAATTCGATTGTTGCATTTTTCAATTAATATTTTTTTTTATTTGTGCTTAAAAAAGCCTAAGTTCAGTTGTCGTAATGCACTAGGTAGCTTATTGTAGACTACAGGGCCGATGCAAATTACACTCATGTGCTGTATTTGCTCTGCGTAAACATATTTTATTTTCATCACGTTGTAATAGCTGACTGAATGTGATACTCGTTTAAAAATGTCGGGATGTGATCTTACAAACAGCGCTACTTCAAGTATGTACGTTGACGATAATGTCAAAATATGGTTGTCCTTAAAATACTGTTTACAACTGTCAGTTTGCTTGAGTCCAAAGATAGCTCTTAAACTTCTGTATAAAGCTTGTATAAAGCACACTTTGGACAAAAAGGCTATTATACCACTAAATTTTATTTAGATGACAAAGATGTCTGGTAACCAGTGCACGAGTTCCAGGTTTTAGAATAAAAATTTACACTCTTTTAATTATAAACCACATTCGAAGTCTTTTTGAAAGAGTTTTTGGTCCATTTTTTCTCGAAAACTCGCCTTTTCTGCGCTATTCCGTATTAAACATTTTGATTACATTTGGACTTTACTACACCTTGAGAATTCAGAAATCAGAAATCAATAATTTATTTCAACGTAAAGAATTTACATTCTGTTTGCTGAATGTCAATGTACTATGTTACTATGTTAGCCGCTGCCTTCGGGCCGTATTTGTAGTGGAGAAAAAGGCAGCGGGAAAAAAAAAACTCCACTCTGACCATCTTTTCTCCATCATCTTAAACTTATACATCAAAGCCTATATGATATGATTCCGTGATAGCCACCAATAACTTTAAAAGCCAAAATAACACTTCTTACTTAATTTGTTACAAAGACAGGTCCTCCGAGTAAAACTGCTGGAAAGAATCGATTAGATACCTACTTACATTCTTTATATATTCACCGTGCAGTAGCTCAAAGCCACCGACTTGTCAGCAATTTTACTGGACGGCTTTGAATAGTACCATGGTGAAGAACATTAATAGACGTAATTGTCCACTAGGAACCTCGCTAGCTCATCCATCTTTGAGCACTAGGTAAGTCGTCACCAGCTTACACAGAGACCGACTGTTACTAGCTCGCCTCCCAGTGTACATAAATTATCCCTTAGTGTATGCTCAAAGTGGTGCATTTGTCTTTGAGTTATTAATACAAAGCTATTGCCGCCAGCCTGTATTAGATTGTTACTATTAGTATTCTCTTTCAAAAGTGACAAGCCTGTTCCCGCGTCCGTAGCGAATAGGTGTGTTGATTAAATTTGCAGCTAACATTTGCCAATACCGTAACCTCTTTCGCCTTTCGCTTCACCAACAGTCATAAGTCGCTGTCGCTTACCATTTTCAGATAGTATTCAACCGGTTTAAAAAAAAGGGAGGAGATTCTCAGTTTGTAATTTTTTTTTGTGTATGTTCAGCGATATTCTTTACCACAGAGTTAAACTTCATTAATTATTTTATTGATACAAAATTTTCCATCCTTTTAGACCGTCAATAGATGTTGACTAAATTTTTTTGGATCCTTCTCTGTTGTATCAAACAACAACGAATCAATAAATAATTAAAATTGGTGCAGAATTATCGTTGAACACCGATAAAACATATTGTGGACGAACTGAAAACTTTCTCCTTAATTAGGGTACCGTACCCAAAGGGTAAGGACCCTATTAATAAGACTACTCTGAGCATCTGTCTGTTTGTCTGTCACCAGGCTTTATCTCATGAACGGTGGTAGGTAGATAGTATAAATTTTCACAAATGATTTATTTCGGTTGCCGCTATAGCAAAAAATACTAAAAATAGAATGATATAAATATTTAAGGGGGCTCTCTCTCACTGGCGATAAGACCGCCAGTTGTATGCTATTTAAGATTTTTCATGTGTCTTTATAATGTATGGTGTGCAATAAAGAGTATTAATCTAATCTAATCTAATCTCATACAACAAACGTGATTTCTATAGATAATGGTACGCAACCCTTCGTGCGTGAGTCCGACTCGTACTTGGCCGGTTATTTCTAAATAGTTTTAAAAGTATAGTCTTCTAGGAACCTTACCGGCCGACGGCAGCGACTTGGCTTCGATTTTCCATTAAAATTATTAGTTACCTATTTTCTTTTTCAATTCTTAATTTATTATTACTTATATTGTGATGAAAAATCATGTTGTATAATATTTAAGTGAATAAATTTCAGTTAGATAAGTAAATTATAATCTGTATCTACAAAATTGAAATATTAAATGCATATTTGGTCTGGAAATTTATGAATGCACGAATACGTACCAAATATTTTTGTTTCTAAGTAAACTTATCGTGACAAACCTCACAGCAGTGTGACAAACACGAGCCTAACAAGGAAGAAAATGCCCGCTTTTATAACTTCACAGTACTGTTGTAGCGTCGTTGCAGTAATTATAGGCCCCACAAGCTGTTCCCGATTGTCTTTGTGAATTGCGTTGAAAGTCTTTGTGTAGAGTAATAACCTACGGGTTATTTTAGTTGAAAGTGTTGGCAATGTGCAATTATTATGTAATAAGAAGGGTGTTGGTTATTAAAATTGTTCACTGTTCACAAACAATTTTATTGCGAGTAGTCTTAACTTACTTGAAGTACGTTATATTAATAAATATCAAGAATTTATACTTAGTATTGAGCCCGCCTATTGTACAATATTTACTTGGTGCAGTAAAGCATTTTAATAATAATAATTATAATCCTTAGTAATATTATAAACGCGAAAGTTTGTATGTATGGATGGATGTTTGTTACTCTTTCACGCCAAAACGGCTGAACGGATCCGGATGAAATTTTGCAAAGATATAGTCTGCATTAGCACATAGGCTATTTTTATCCCTGAAAAATACACATCAAAATTACCACGCGAACTAAGTCGCGGGCAACAGCTAGTAGAAACTATTTGTAAGTCTTTCACCTGGTTGTGCGATAAAATGTTTTCTATCTATCTAATAATATAATTTATATTGCTACGAATTCCTCGAGAACAAATACATTTTCCATTTGATTTCTGACATAGCCACGGTTACGTCGAAATTAGGGATATGTTTATGAACGTATTACTTTTCCGTTTGTCTGACAGGGAATAAAACATGTTTTTTTTTGTCTTCTCAAGAAGAGGAAAAGGTTAGTACTTTATAAAGTTATATAAGTGCCCAGGTAGCAACAATTTCTACTTCTCTTAAATTGCCTGTTCAAATGTTTACAAAGATTGCAACATTGACGCTTGGATTCTTTAAAATTAAATAAGTAAATAAATCCAATAGTTGCTGCATGCATGCTCGCTGGTTTCGGGTACTTTTTATCTTGCCCCTCTTTTGTACTCCGCTATTTGGTTAACATTCTGCTTGAGGCATCCCTTTCCTTACCTTTTTTTTTTTTTTTTTTTGACCCAGGAGGAACCCTATTACGGGTACCACCGGCTCGGGGGAGCACGGTGGTTATGTCGGACTCCCCGCCCTGAAAAGGGGCGGTATACCGACTAAAACTCCTGGGGTGTTCCTCCGCACTCGCAAGGGACGGGGCCACGGGAACGCTTGCGCACACTACCGCGACCCCGTCAGCGGGCGCCCTTGCGGGCACTCCTTCGGGGGGAAACGTTGCCTCCCCCCTCACTCCGCTGAAGGCACTCCGGAACACATGGAGCGCCTTCCAGCACGGGACCTCTCAATCGAGCGGCGGGTCCCCCGACCCACCGCCCGAAGGCCCCCGTTACGGTGGCAGACGGTTGGCATACGCCCGCCGTCTGCGACCGGGTCTCCGACGGCGAAGAGGGAGCGAAAGAGGATCGTCCTCTCGCGCCCTCTCCGCCGCCTCCTTCTCCTCCATGACGGCCTCGCTGAAGGCGAGGACCGCCGCCCAGGATCCCTTTCCTTACCTAACCTAACCTAACCTAACCTAACTCGATATACACTGAATCGTCACATTTTTTTCCTTTATCTACTCTGAATATCAAAACCAACGTGGACCGACGAGACAAGTGAATGAGACATCTGCTCGTAGTTTATTATTATTATTTATTGCACAAAATTTAGTTTACAAAAGGTGGGATTAATGCTAATGGCGTTTTCCACCAGTCAGCCCACAGGAGGTCCAGGAGAGCCACAAGTTACTGACATTTAAACTGACATTTAATAGAGCGTCATGGTCTTGTAACACACCACAACTCAAAATCCTGGTCACTATATCCTCTTTCAGTCCACAATAGAATATTTTTTACAGTAAACAGAGTAAATTTGTAACTATGTTTTATCCTACAACAAATTCCACACCAACCATATTATAACGACTGCATACAAACTGCACTTGCGTCGTCTTGGGCTTACAGAATACCTTTTCGCATAAGTACCACGCATTGGTATTCGCATACGCATGCACGCCCACTGCGGGCGGTAGCCAAGTGGGTAGAACATTGGAGTCGGAAGCGGGAGACCCAGGTTCGATTCCCAGTGCGGGCATGTACCTATGATTTTGTTTTCTAAGTTATGTACATTCGTGAAGTTATAGTAGCAATACCACTCACTAACGGTGAAGGAAAACATCGTGAGGAAACCTGAGTGTCTGAGCTATTCATATACCTCAGCGCCTGAAATCGCCAATCCGCGGTGGGCACGCGTGGTGATTAAGCCCATACTCTCTCCCTGAGAGAAGGCCTGTGCCCTACAGTGGGACGCATATAGACTGCTTATGCTTATGCTATTCCACGCATAATCCCGCCGGTTTAATTGGTGGATGCGCTGAGATTTGCATTTTCCAAAGGCATTCGCCCTAGCCTAAATAGAGATGCCTACGTCATGGCAGTCTATGGACGGATAGAGAGGGTTGACGGAGCCAAATTTGCATTTCCGTAGGCACACAGCTTAAGCGGGAGAGTGTTGTCTACAGAGTTTACCTAGGGATAAATGTTAAGAAGTGGCAAGTGGAAGGATAAGTAAGAATGAAGAGACATTTATTATAACTGAAAGACACAACACAGAAAGAAAATAAATAGATAAGTGACATAATTATGAACAACAACAGAAAGAAAAAAAAACACAAAATAAAAAGAAAAACAAAAAAAAACACAAATTTCGCTTACGGTGTGTCTAAGTTGCTACAAAGGGCAGCTGACTCAGTGGCAATCTCTGGTCTTTGCCTACCTTTCCGAAATAAAGGCTTGAATTTAAAGACGTATGTACATATTATGTACTAGCTGTGCCCGCGACTCCGTTCGCGTACATTTCGATTTTTACGAAGCAGCATTTGTATGGGGGCCACGTCTTATCATAACTGGAGCTAGAATTTAAATAGCCTATCCTGTGTCCCAGATGTCTATATGTTTTTATACCAAATTTCATCAAATTCGGATAATTGGTTTAAGAGTTATGGAGGAACATACATACATACACACATACAGAAAAAAATTCTAAAAATCGTGAAATTAGTTTCAGTATCATATATTGAGCCTATAAACACAATATCTCTGAAAACAAACTAACTTACTCCATGACCGACCCTTACAGATTTATTATTAGTATAGAAGATGTAACAATGTGTGTTCACACTGTGGGTATTAAAACACTAACGTCAAACGCTATCTCTCTATCTCTCTCCGCCTCTAGCAGCGGCCTTCACTTTGTGTAGTAAAAAAAAACTCAAATTGGTCAATTGTAAATGCACATTTGACCGACTTAAGTAATTTTTTTTGTAATTTTAAAATTACTTACATAGGTCGATAGCGAACTTAACTTTGCCACTATCAAAATACCGTTACCATCGAGCCATCTAACAGTGTAAACTACATCCGAATGAGCTGAGCAGTTCTTGTGTCAATTAAGACATATGGTAACGCAGCTGATCATCAAGCCTTTGATTTACTTAGGAAGAGAGCTAAGATTCTAGAATGCCAATGTTATGACTCCTTTATAACGAATGTCGAAAACTCTATTACAGCTAATCCAAAAACCTTTTGGTCATTTGTAAAAGCCAAATATAAATCCAACGCCTTACCCAGCAACATGATTTTAGACACAACCTCCGCCAACACGGGTGAAGGTATATGCAATCTTTTTTCCCGGCATTTCCGATCTTCATTTTTAGACCCAGATCCAAATTACCCAATCAGACCAACTCCCTTCACCGACTACACGTTGACTGATTCAGATATTTCATCTATTGAGATCGATACATTGGATTTGGAGAAAAAACTCAAAGGGCTTGATGTTAATAAATCTGCTGGGCCTGACCAAATCCCTCCCATTCTATTGGTTAGGTGTGCAAAATCACTGTCATTTCCGTTAACTCTATTGTTTAAAAAGTCTTTGCGAGAGGGTATTGTGCCTTCCTTATGGAAAGCTGCGTTCGTAACTCCAATTCACAAAAAAGGTTCCAAGAGTGATGTAACTAACTATCGACCAGTATCAAAGCTTTGTATAATTGCAAAGGTCTTTGAAAAAATTGTTCAAGAACAATTATATGCTGCACTTAAAACTTTCTTCAGAGCTTCACAACACGGGTTTCTTAGAGGAAAGTCGACAACTACAAACCTAATCCTACTTAATGAGTTTCTGACTGACGCTATGGACGATGGAATGCAAGCTGACGTTATTTATACGGACTACAGCAAAGCTTTTGATAGAATCGATCACTGTATACTATTACTAAAACTATCAAGAGCAGGAATACATGGTGACTTGTACCGGTGGTTCTCTTCATATATAACTAACAGAACACAAGCTGTGGTAGCCTGTAATTTTATTTCAGGATGGGTGGATATTCCCAGCGGCGTCCCGCAAGGGTCCTTGCTAGCGCCCTTACTGTTTATCATATTTATTTCGGATATTGACTCCTGCTTCCAAAATTCCAGTCTTCTAATTTTTGCAGATGATATGAAAATTTTCCGAGCAATCTCCAAACCTGATGACTCTCTTTTATTGCAGGAGGATCTTTTTCGTCTCGATGCATATTGTTCTCAAAATAAACTAGATTTAAATCCCACAAAATGTGCAGTTGTTACGTTCTCTCGAAAACTCCACCCATTCAATTGTAATTACACACTTAAAGGTCATAAGTTGATAAAAGAAGAATCGATCCGTGACTTAGGCGTAATTCATGATTCTAAATTACTTTTTGATGTACACATCCAATCTATTGTAAAAAAAGCCTATAAAGCGCTAGGGTTTATCATGCGTATTTCTAGAGACTTCAAACATATTAAAACGATAAAAATCTTATATTGTACCTTTGTTAGAAGTCATCTAGAATACGCATCTCAAGTTTGGAACCCCTGCTATGATGTGTATGTTAGGAGATTAGAAGGAATCCAAAAACGATTTATTCGTCACGTGAACTTTAGAACAAAATGCCGAAGTCTGGAATATTTAGGTTCGTGCCGGACACATCACATCTTGCCACTCCAAAAGCGGCGTGAAATATCAGATTTAGCTCTGCTACTCCGAATTGCGACGGGTCAAATTGACTGCCCACTCCTTCTCAGAAAATTAAAGCTCTATGTCCCTCACAGGTCGAGGCGAAACAATCCGGTGTTCTGTCTGGACAGTGTCTCAACAAGGTACAGACAAAATTCATATTTGTGGAGAGTCTGTAATAGCTTTAATGAATTGGCGAAGAGCATTGACATAGACTTGTTTAATTCTTCAGTGGCTAGTCTGAAATCTAGACTTAATGCGAATTTCTTTTTCAGTGATTAATATCTATACATATTATACATAGGTACAATATAATGTAAAATAAAACTGTGTAAAATCTCTGTTATGACCGATGTTTGTGTTATCTGTAATCTGTTGCTGACGATTATGTTTATCTGTCTATCTCGCTATTCTGAATTTATAAGTGGAGACTTGTAATTGGCCTTCTGTTTCCTATGTTGGTGTTATTCTGTTATATTGTGCTGTTAGTCTTCTTTACAACAAAATAAATAAATAAAAAAAAAAAATATCACTTGTTTGTACATTGTATCATTTGGAATCTTCCTAGTACCTATGTGTTTACCCTAGACACAACCCTCCTCGTGTACAGGTATTGGCATTCACGGTTTAAGGTGAGACGATTTTCATACAAATGATTTTTGACAACTTTTTTAAAAGAATTATATAATTATTTACTGAAATAATGTATATCTGCATGAATTTAGACTTTTATTTGCGCTAATTTATATTTTCTTAAAAAAAAAAAAGTTTATAAGCTTAAATGAGATCGAAAATTTAGTCCATACAAACAACATCAATTTCATTTTAGTATTAAACTACTGTCTAATGGAAGGAAGGAAATGTAAATTGGGGCAGATAAAAATCTTAATTCATGCAGACAGATATAATTTCAGTGTATAATTATGTAACTTTTTTAACAAATTTGGAAAAAATAATTTGTATGCGAATCGTCCCACCTTAAAGACCTACATCTGTATGGACACCTAGAAACACACTAAAAAAAATCCTTTTTCCACTGTACACTGCCTTTGTTTTTTCTGACTATTAGCTTCACATTTCTTCTGCTTTTGTCCTATATCTGCCTTATTTTTTGTATTTACTCTTCCTGCATAATTATGTGTATCTATGTGGCATTAAATAAATGTTTTTCTTCTTCTTTTCTTATTCTTCTTAAGGTGGGGACAGATTAACTAAACGAAGGTCAACGAACGATTCAGTCACACGAACAGTTACAGAACACGACCATTGAACGGACGGTTTGCCGTTCGTTCCCACTTGTTTGCAATTGTTCGTTCGTTGGCTTCGGTCTGTACCCACCATTTGCAGTGTGTAGATAAACGCCGAAAAAAAAAACATAGGTAATATCCAATAATTGATTCTCTAAACCAGGAAGTGACCCGGCCATTTAGACAAGGGACCTAACGCTAGACCAGAGAGGCAAATTGACTGTCAAATTGGCCCAAGGAGACAGCCGCTTCTCGTTTCCCCTCTTTCCATCTGCGTAGAGGGTGCGACATCGGGCTACCTACAGGATGCTCAAAGCAGATACCTACAAGGGGTAGTGATTCATCAATTGTGCAAAGTGCCACTTCATATTCAGTCGGACGCGCCCGTCCGCTTTGCCGCCTCCGATTATGCAGCGTGATCGAGTGATCTTGGTCGTTTAGATTTTGCGTCGGTGAGGCGTTTTTGTGCCAAAGATATTATTATATGTGAGGAAAGTTTGCGTTGATTTGCGTAACTGCACAACGTGACTTTGTCTCTTTCTATGATTGTTAAAGCAAGGAGCCAAAATTAATCGTCATCCAAAAGACGCCATATCTCTGTCCTTTGGTCAGGTTGTACAATAATTATTGCGAAATTTGTGAAAATGTTTGTAACTTCATAAACACTGGTTTGAGTTGCTTTAAATTATAGAAGCTAATATCCTTGATTAATAAAGGAAACTTCCTTTTTACACGAACGCAGCTAGTGGGTCAATATTTTTATTCAATAAAATTCGACTAAGACGGGGCCTGGCAGGGTGGAAAAAGTCTCAGATAAGACTATAGCTCGATAGAGAACACGGATCAAACTATAATTATCAAAACTCAACGCTCCAACTACTCAATAACCACTCTTTTTCGTCTAAGCAAATAGAGTAAGTTGGATAATTCGTGCCGCGCCCCAGGGAATAGAACCCGCATCACCGGACCCCAGTGCCGGAGTGCAAGTGGCACTCCATGTGCATTCGTCCTACAACCGGAGATACCTCTGTTTAATAAAAATAGCTCATATTACTTGCACACTAAGGACCACTGCCAAAAATTGCTTACTGTCTTTGACGGTACTGTAAAAGTGTCTGCGTCATTAGAATAAAGAGATTACAGTGAATAGCTGCAATGTTACGTTGAAAAGAAATTGAAATTGAAAAAAGTTTATTCCGATACCACACACACATAAAATCTTACAAATAATAAAACGCGAAAACAGTAAAAAAGCTTAAAGTAAAAAGTACCTAATAATAAATAATCTTATTCTAAACAATCACACAGTAGTAATGAAGTGATATGGTGGAGACGCTGTGTGCCATAGTACAAGAAAAGGTTCTTGACTCAGCATATGTCACAGGTACCCGGTTGACAACCCGTGACGCTGGTATTCTGTCAGAACCTAAAGTGACGGACGAACAATCAACGCAAGATCTCATAAATTAATTTTTTTCATTTGAACTGTTTACCTTTAAAAAAGATCGTGTTATTTATGGTTTTTCCGATGCCTGCACTTGCCGATTGGCTCAGTTGGGAGAGCGCTGGCACGGTGAGCCAGAGGTAGCGCGTTCAAGTCCCGGCATGGGTGGAATTTTTAGTCTCTAAAATAGGTTTTTAGAATTGTTCACAGCACGGATTAGTGCAATAAAAAGAATATAATTATTTATGGTTTGTAAGTACATATTATTTATTAGTCATGTCGTGTTATGAGACTGATATCAAATAAATCACCATATATATAATTACTTAGTGTCAAAGATTTATAATTTTTCAGTGGTTTTTTAGACCCATTTGCGGAAGAAATGAAAACTGCCGGAATAAAAAAGCAATATCTTCTGTAATATGTATAACCTATGTTCCTTAAAGATCATCCAGATGCCAATGGGTCTATGTAAAATGACTTGATATTGTCTCGCTAGTTATGTACATTTTGTAAAGTTATAGTAGCAATACCACTCGCTAACGGTGAAGGAAAACATCGTGAGGAAACCTGTGTGTCTGAGCTATTCACATACCTCAGCGCTTGAAATCGCCAATCCGCGGTGGGCACGCGTGGTGATTAAGCCCATACTCTCTCCCTGAGAGAAGGCCTGTGCCCTACAGTGGGACGTATATAGGCTGCTTATGATTGTCTCGCCTGTTGTAGGTGGCATTTAAAATGGCTCATTAAGGCCTTAGGGTCTAGTTATGCGCACCAAGTCCTGTTGGAATCCTGAAGTTTGCGCTAGAAATTGGCATGGAATTTGACAGTTGCTTAAATATTTTGTTACAGGTCTAGACGCGGAGCTTTACTATGTGCGAGAAGGGGTGGTCAACTCATACGCGACCAGCTTCATCGTCCCAGTGCCTGCCCACATCGCGGACCTGGAGTTCATGTGGCAGTCTTTGGGCAGAAAACCGGTGAGTCGGTAGAATGTATGAAACAGCAAAGGTTTATTCAACCTGATCATATTATTGCCTATGAAACCAAGATTTTTAGGTAACACCAATTAGTCTACTTAAAATTATTTATTGCACTTGTAAAAACAAACAAATAAGGGAAACTTAGGTAATGCTGACAGCATGATCTCCCAGTTAACATAGGTATTGTGCAAATTGTAACAGACAAACAGATTACATTTAATACAATTTATGTAAGGATGTGGGGGGCGGGATAATAGTATACCCACGTACTTACATCCATACCTGCGTATATGTATATACATACAAGCCAAACACTCGAATTTTCGCAGTATCCATCTTTCTTGTCTAAATTGAATAACAAAAACAATTGAAAGTCGATATTCAAATGTTTCACATTTTTTAAAAAAAGAACATCATAGAAACCATTTGAAAAAAGTTTCATTCGAAAACCTCAAACCATGAAGATTCTATGTCAATTCAAAGAACCTATTGCAATAAAACGGCAATTTCATACTTTAACCCCTAATACATTTTGTTAACTCCTAAACATTCCTCACCGATAGATAAAAGTTTAATGATCTTAAGAAATGACAAACTTAAAACAAATGGCGTGCAAGAAAATATACAACGATACACACAAAAATTATGATGTGGTTAAGTAGGTACTTATAGGTAGGCACTTTGTTACATCAAGGACTATGCAAGTATCACAAATTTCTCAAAATAGAAATAAACATTTGTTTACAACGGTACTTGGAAAAGTAAAATAAGTCGACTTCTGTAAACGAAATATTGTAGGTATCACACATTCCGTACAATGGAGCTCCCTTACCGGCATTGGTTCTTGTAATATCCTTTACTTACATCCAATACTTATTCGCACAGCCAGTATGTATATATACACGAGCTTATACCCCGAATTGAATGGTACACAATCAACAGTTCCATTTCAGCGGCGCTGTAACGTGTCTCCCCCATTTTCGTAAACATTCGTTCAATTATGTAGCGGGCGCCTCGCAACCCAATTAAGTGTCAAAGAGATTTAATTTTCGGAAAACAAAAGGAAGGATTACGGAACGGACGTTAATGAATTTTTCAGGTTCCTTAAAGAGCGAGGCGCTCTGAATGGACCTTTACTGCAAATTATTTCTCGGTTAATGAGTCATTTATAGAGTCAATAAATAACTGTTTTTTTTGCATTTGAGGGTAAAATCCACGGCGCGGACTTCTATTCGTAACTTCGCCATTTGTGACGTATCATCCTTCTTACGTGGTAAAAATGATGTCTATGGTTTTTATATTTTTCTATGAATATTGTGTCAAAACTTTTGTTACTTTGTGTTAAAAAAAACTTTATTGCTAGCGTAGTATCATTTTAGTATACTAGCTTACGAGTACATGGCAACGGAGAACTTGCAAAAAACAAACACATTTTGGTCTCATTGTCGACGCCATGTGAGCCAATTCTATTTATGTAGTACAAATAAAATCCATACAAATCAGGCACAAACTGTGATGTCACAAGTTGCGAGTAGCGCCTCAAAATATATTGTGAATTTATGATTTTATTTCTGTGGTTAAATAATGTTTTACAGTAACACACTTGTGAGAAAAGTTTCAAAATTAAATGAACAACTAAAGTTTTTTATTATCAGAGTAACTTGATATTTTGCATTTTTTTTTAATAGCCATAGCCTGTAAAAATATTTCTGTGTTTTTTTATGGGCTTTTCTGTGTCCTTTACGGTAAAAATACAATTTATTTATTTATTTACAGATAACAACGTGATCCTATATATTGTTCGTATAAAAAACTAAGTCTATCATAAGCAGCCACGTTCCACTGTAGGGCACAGGCCTTCTCTTAGAGAGAGAGTTTGGGCTTAATCACCACGCGTGCCCATCGCGGATTGGCGATTTCAAGCGCTGAGGTATGTGAATAGCTCAGACACTCAGGTTTCCTCACGATGTTTACCTTCATGGTTAGCAAGTCTGTGTTAGTACCTAACACAGATACATACTTTTGTTTAGTTAGCTTCTTTATTTTGTGGAGTCACCTTTTAAGCGTGTAATAGGTGACTCCGCTTTTCCGTAGCATTTAATTTGAGACAGAATTAAACTGTATCTATATTAATATCTAGCAGTGATTTAGTACCTCATTAATATCCATGTTTATGGATTATCTAGCCTAGACAATGTTTTCCCAATCTATTATAGTTCTAGGTTTTAGAATAGAGGTGTGTAATAGTAGTTTATGTGACTGTCACATAATGAGGGTTATTAAAACACGAGCGAGATTTTAAAAAACGAGCCTTGGCGAGTTTTTTAATAGCATTCGCGAGTGTTTTAATACCAAGTTATGTGCAGTCTCATACACTACTTTATCTACACTCATGTCTTAATCTTCAAAGTAAGGAATCAAAGGAAAACACGTTTGACAAGCTTTGTACTATACATAAATCTACGGTTATTTTTGAAACAAAATGGCGCAATTTCGACAAAAGTATCTTGACATTCAATCGTCTGCACTCAGTTTTGCGCGCGCAATCTTAGGTATTTTTAGTTGCACTTTTGGTACCATGAAAATGAAATTAGGTTTTTTATAGAGTCAACTTTTGACATTAAAAAAAAACTTAAGTTTTGTTCCGTGATCACAGCAACACTTTAAAAAAAATAACTGTAACATAAAGTGAAAAATCTGACCTTTAATGTACCTTATATTACACTTTTTTTTTTATTTTCTTTAAAGTTATGTATTGTTTAAAGCCTGTCAATATGTGTTTACCTTTGAATTCTTAATTTGAAGATTATGATATGAGTGTAGATAAACTCTGTTAATTAATTACCAAATTTTAAAAGACTAAGTTAAGAGTGAAGAGAATATTTCGTAATGAAGGTGTCCATTTAAAGCTTAACTTCTAAAGTTTAACATACTTCGAATAAAAAAAAATATATATTTTAAGGCACGTTCCCCATTATTTGCCCCCCAGTTGCCGTACGTAATGGGTATAGACTACGAGAGCCGCGGTGCCATGCTGCCACCCCAGGTCAACGTCTCCGAGCGAGGATACGTGCCGACTTCTCTGCAGACCTTCAGGTGAGTGACTTCATCATGAGTCTATGCTTGTCCACTGCTGGACATAGGCCTCTCCTATAGCACGCCACTGAGCACGGTCCTCGGCTACTCTCATCCAGCTCTTGCCAGGCACCCTGCGAAGATCATCTCTCCACCGAGTCTGAGGACGTCCCACACTACGTTTACCGATCCGCGGTCTCCACTCGAGAACTCGTCTGCCCCATCGGCTATCAGTTCTTCGGATAATATGGCCGGCCCACTGCCACTTGAGCATGTTAATTCGGTGGGCTATGTCAGTGACTTTGGTGAGTGACTTCCAGAGGTCTAATTGTACGCACCAAAACTTGAAGGATTTTTAACATCTGGCTGTCAAATTCCATTCGAATTGCTATCACATATGTGAGGATTCTGTCAGGATTTGGAGCTGCAGGATTAAGTATGAAATTGACGTGTAACAATATGACATAATTCCTATACCAAATAAACTATATGTATTTTTATTTGAGAAACGACAAAAGATTAACTAAAAATCTTTGCCGAACCGTAACTAACGTAAGCACTACCACTTTTATTATCACAAGTAAAGTAAGTGAATTCTAACAAAAATAAATCTTGAATACTATTATTAATAATACTTTTATTGCGCTTAAGCTAATGTACAACACGTCGGACGTAATGCCATAAGCATTATAACTATAAATGTCTGTTATTTTATTATCAAGCAAAGCTTCAGATAACATTTAAAAAATAAAATATTTAGTTTTTTTATTTTGTGCGAGTGACACGGATACCATACTTAGCAGCAGCCTTTAGGACGTCTACTAACTAAACAGCAGCTAAGCCCAAAAGCTGATTGTTGAGAAAACTGCGGAAAGGTGGTCTCTACAAAGTATCTTTATCTCCTCAACTGAACTACCGAAAAATATCTCTTCAACCAGTAGTTATGGAACTTTAACTTCCATCAAGCTAAGTATTGAGGTATAACAATTTTATAACGAAGTCACATAAATTGACTACTTAGCTGCTATAACGCTATATTGTATCTCCAAAACGAATAATGCTAGAAATATGATTCTTAGACCAAAAGATAGAGAATGTAAAGTTTAATAACATTACGTTGAAAAGTAAAACGGCCAAGTGAGACTTGGCTGCGTTTTAGTAAGTGGAGGCGAGCTTATTTTTTTGTAACATTTTCAGTGTCCGCTTACCATGTAGCGGGAGCCGAAACGCTGAGATTCTGGTGTGAATAACGAAGTCACATAAATTAACTGCTTAACTGCTGAAACACCATGTTGCATCTCCAAAACGAATAATGCTACAAATATGGTTCTTGGACCAAACGATAGAGAATGCTTAGTAATGTTACATTAAAAAGTAAAAAACGGCCAAGTGAGGCTTGTCTGCGTTCTGAGGGTAGTTAGTGGAGTGGAGCTTAATTAGTGTAAAATTTTCAGGGTTCGCTTACCATGTACCGGGAGCCGAAGTGCTGAGATCCTGGTGTCGATGCAGCTGAACATATCAGCGCCAGATCGGGCTCACAAAGACGTACGGCTCAACTTCAAGAGGAACAAGATTTGCTTAAAAGGTTATTTCTTTATTTTTCTATCTGTCAATAACTATCTAGCCAGTCGTGGAAACCTATTGTTTTATCTGTTTTTTGTTTGTTTTAATCCGACATGGGGATCGGAGACTTTTAACAGCTTAACAGTGTGGTCATTACTCTTTAATACAGACAATGATTTTACCTTTTCTAAAAACCTTTACTTCCCCACAACGTCAATAATTTTACTCCCTTATTCTTATCATAAATTTTTTATCATGTTTTTTCGGTACATTTTTTTTCTTGTTATTGTACTTTTAACTTCTTCTCTACTTCTCTTAACTTACGAGAAGAAGAAAAAAAGCAAAAATAGGTTAAAAGAACACTTAATTACTAAAAACAATAACTGTATTATATACTATGTACAACATACTTTAGTTTTTATTACCATCTAACGAACAGTTTCTTCTGGGCTAGCAGAGTTAAATCTCAACTTTTAGTAGATATTTATTTTGTATTTATATCAGTAACAATACCTAATAATTTGTCACTTCAGTTTAATCTGTTAGCGGCGATGGTTCTATATTAATTCTATAAGTTATGTATGTACATGTACAATATTGATAGTTTATTTTATTTATTTATTTATAGTTCATTTGTTTAGGTATTTAACTAAATGTAAACAATCTTGATAAGTCTTTTTATTGAAATATACAGTTTATAAATCTAATTCTTTACACTTTACAAAATTCAATGTGAAATTACATTAAATTTCATGAAATTCCAGTAAAATGTAAATATTTAGATTTATGAAGTGTTTATTTCAATAAAAAGACGTATAAAGATTGTTTATATTTAGTTAAATACCTAAACAAATGAATTATAGGTACATTTGCAAAATATACAATGGCGTTACATGGCAAGTATAGTATAAGTACAATCATTAAGGTTGATTAATGAATGCGCGCAATAAGTAGCATTGCCCCAGCGTTCCGTAGGTGCAGTCAACAGCATGTCAACCTTATATTAAGATACTGCGACACTGATCCGAATTTGTTTACCAACCGCTACCCATGATGGCGTATTAAACAAACTTTTGTGGTCACTAACCATTACAATACAATTAAACTGGTAATAAATTCAACTAGGGGCGCTCGTGTTGATTCAAAGTTTGACATATAATCTATTGTTTTGTGCCATGCGTACTAAATGAATGGATAGATTATTGAGTGAAAAACAATACTATGTTTGTATAACCCGTTTTCTTTGGCGAATTTCTACTGTTTTACTAATGTATACCTAATGGCTTTAATAAGAGATTTTAAATTGTATTGTTTCTTAATTCACATAATATGCAGGGGACATTAAGAATTTAAACATAAACACATACCTCACCGCTTACAATTGATTATTTGACAAAATCTCAAATGAGTTACTTTTAAAACGGAAGTTTGTATGAAAATACTGGCTAATGACGTCATATTTCAGAGCACTCTTTTTATGTTTAATCTATTTAAGTAAAATTGTAATAACTAGTAATTGACTAAATGAGATACACTTTCCGAGATATTTTGTAATTTTTGTTTTAATCAAGCATATGAAATAATTTATTGTTGATCGTGTCAAATACCGTATCGGTAATTCACGGCAGGTAATTTAGCCCATGGTCGCTTTCTGAGAGAGGGCTTGTTCGATCCAATGGGACGTGAATAACCTGCGTTTTGATAAAACCTATATTCATTTTTTAAGCCATCGAAACTATTGAGATGTCGAGAATCATCGCTTTGTAAACAATTTGAAACCGTACTCTACTGTAGACGTAGCATGCCTACGACGTAGAATACCTACAACGTACCGTGCCTACGGCGTAGCATCGCAACACCTCTGCGTAGCGAAACCCCACTCAACAAAAGAGGATTACAACCAACCACAATTTGCTAATCAATTCAGAATAAATACCAGCAAACTCGTCCCATCTACATTCCCCTACAACAATTCATTTTACGGGGCACAATAAAAGCGACACTGAAAACACATAAAGCGATATAAAATTCGCAAAGTTTCACTGGCGTCACGAAATGTGTGATACAGAATGTTAACTCACCAACAGGCATATGTATGTATAATATAATATAGAAGTTTATAAAGCTTCAAGCAGAAGTTTTCATCTGCACTTCAGCGTTTGAGTTTGAGTGATCTCTTTACCTTTAGTAAAGAGATCACACAAACGCAGTAGGAACTGGGACTATAGGTATTTTCGATAGAATGATTTATAGTTGCACTTAAAAAGCACATAAGAATAAGAATAAGAATAAGCTTTATTTGACAACATTGCAAAGAATTACATACAGTAGGCACACAAGCCAATATCCTTACAAAGAATTACAAACAATATGTGCATAATTAAATTAGCAAACCATAGGACACATTTGGTGAAATACCTGCGTCGTTTAGTTTGTACAGTTCGTCCTATAAATAATACTTTATTCATTCTTTTGCTTCCTAGCTAAATACGTTACAAAGTAAGCCTAAAAATCTGGCTTAGTTGTCCTGATCCATAAAACAGACTTACGACAACGTTATCTGAAAGGAATATTAGCTATAGATCTGTTTATTCATGAGTAATCTCTGCCTTACTCATGAATAAACAAATTAATTTTAAGAGATCACTTTTACCGCGGTGGTAGCCTAGTGGGTAGAACATCGGACTCGGAAGCGAGAGACCCAGGTTCGATCCCCAGTGCGGGCATGTACCTATGACTTGGTTTTCTAAGTTTTGTGAAGTTATAATAGCAATACCACACGCTAATTGTGAAGGAAAACATCGTGAGGAAACCCGAGTGTCTGAGCTATTCACATACCTCAGCGCTTGAAATCGCCAATCCGCGGTGGGGACGCGTGGTGATTAAGCCCATACTCTCTCTCTCTTTCTCTCTCTCTCTGAGAGAAGGCCTGTGCCCTACAGTGGGACGTATATAAGCTGCTTATGAAGAAGCTCTGTCCAGTGAATTATTCCCGAAACATTTTGCACCATGGCATTTGCAGAAGTATCCATAGACAAAATGTATGACTGACAACCCTGTCAATCAGATATTTATCTGTTAATCCCTGTATAAGTATTTATCTATTTCCTTACTTATTCAGTGATTTATCGCAAGTCACCCTAAGAATGATAGTAGGTACGCGTACTAAGCCACGGCTTTCCTTGCTACGTTTTTCCTCGACCGGCCTGAAGTGTTTATTACACCCTTTTGTCATTACTTTTTTCACATTTCGAGTCCAAGAGGCACTTAAATCGAAATAGTTTCGAGGCTTTTTTAATATACATTAAAATGTATACTATTATACTTCGTCAATAATATCACAGAATTTATCGGTCCGTGGTACAAAATATCAGAATAAAAAGTGACTTATAGTACAGGTATTTGCATTGAGTTGGACTTCTAATAGTGAATACTCCGACCCATAGCGGAGACTGCACAAACACTTTCACAAGCAATAATAATAAAAATAAATTTCGCACAAAATCGCGGAGAGTAAATCATTTCCTCGCAGTCTTTATTAGCATGCTCCCTTCAATAATGTTCAAAAGAGCTTCAGGGCGGGCGAGTCGGAAGAAGCCCTCTACACGCAGACAAACAATCGCGTGTATTGAAATGGAAAGCAACCAACTTACTGATAGAATTTCCTTTAAAAAATTGGTAGACATAAATACTTATCGAAGGATAGCCAGGCCTACCGCTTTGTTCACTTGCGATTTGGGTAAAAATTGTACCGGGTGATTTACATCAATTTGAGATTGTGATTGCCAATAACTTTTGTTTTTGTAGATTGATATTTTAAAAATATCACTGGCTAGATAATTTTACGAAATGTATCAATAAATTAATGTTTTATTAGAGAATAATTATTTTGTATCTGTGTACCAAATTAGGTGTATTGTGTGGTTAAATTACATTTTCTCTGTTTTTTCCTGTCTAAGCAAATTTTCTAATTTATGATAAAATTCTTATAGTGAAATAATATTTTTTGAATTAAAAATTTCGTGAGCACTACACATTATTAGCTTAATTCCGGATTCACTTACTAAATTTTTTTGTCAGAAGAGTCCAACCGGGTTCAGGAAGTGACATAATATTTTAAATAATACGTTTAATTGATTATTCTAAGCTAAACTATGATAATGTATAAATGAATTCAATTCTATGATTACAAATAAGACACCTGCTTCAGGTCACTGAGCCCATGACGCTGGCAGCGTTGCCCCTTTGGATGGCCAGGCTTATCGTCTGGCCGAGGTACGCACCAGCCCTCTGGTCTCCCGCTGACAAAAATTTTATTCTATTTGGTTTTCTATTTTTGTAGAAAACTTTATTTAAACAAAGGCAAGCCTAAATAAAGGCTGATGATGAAGCCTAATATCCGTTTAATTTAATTACTTACGTTAATAAAATGGGCATTATACTGTTAAAGAAAAAAATCCGCTATGCACTTAACCTGTTGGATGATGATATTGAAAATAACAATTAAAAACTATTGTTCCAATCGGGTCCTCCGGAATTCTAATATATTTTATTAAGTTTTGAAAGGTGAATTGATATATTCATTGAAGTTGGTTATTGGTTGGTAAGACAAAAATTTTTTCGTCAACGTTTTTCGTCACCTTGTCTTTTTTCTCTTCCTTCTGATAAAACGCAATATTGAAGTTTAGTAGGTATAAAACATAAAGCAATCCGTTGACACCAGAAATACCGTGATTTCCATCTCCCTAAATAAAAACTTGGCTTGTTCTTCCAGCGATATCTTGTCGACGGAACAGGATACTTGGTTGGGGCATAAAGCCGTACAATCTGAGGGGAGCCCCCGGGCAATGAAGGCAAATTTACAACGGATATGAAGGCGTCTTCTCAAGTTGCTTGGAAACTGGTCCCGTGAAAAACTCGGCCTACGCTAGCTCGGACCAACGGAAGAGAATATGTAAAAACAGTCAGATTGAAAGCCGATATTCTCAGTATGTCTTGAAAGTTTTAAGTGTAACTAAAATTGCTCTTTCTTTTGTTAGTACTTACCTAAGAGTATCATAAAATGTTATTGTTGTAGGAATGACGATAAATAAAGTGAAAGTTATATTTAAAAAATATGTTAAACGAAATAAAAAGATAGAAAGGAGATACATTTATTAAGCTAGGTACCTATTTATTATATTAAGCAAAAAGTTTTAATACTGTCAAATTTCTCAGCGGATGTTTTACGGTATTAAATTTTCTCAGCTGGTGTTTTAAGGTCAAAAACTGGGCTTCATTTTGGTCCAAAAATCGATAAGGCAAGTTTCACCCATTTAACTTTTACAGCGAATAAGGCCTTCCCCTCGTGCCTTTCTAATGTGTTTACATGGCTGTATCGATTGTTCATTGTACTTTTATTTGACTTGTAAATTTAGATGTTTCGAAGACGAGATCCTTGCTTGTTGTTCATTACTTTGCCTGCTTTCGCATGAAGATGCTGTAAATATTGGGCTTTGTTGGATATTGAATCATTGTTAGCTTTATTTCGACTTAAGTTCTTGGATACCATGTTACGTCATCTAAACGTACTTGTTATTACGTAACTAAATCATCTGAAATGAAATGAAATGATGTTCACCTACTTGTGTAATCTGTGTTTCTGAGACAATTTCAATAAATTTCTACTTTCTTTCATTTTTATCGAAGAAAATGTAGCTTAAATTGAAACTTTTTACTGGATTTGCGTTTTGTAAATAAAAAGTAAGAAAGCAACGGATATGAAAATAAATATTCATGAGCCCGTACTGTAATAACGAATTTTTGGTTAATTAACGCCTCGAAATTATTATTACTCCCAAAGAAAAATGAAGGTGGAAAAAATCCGGAACAGAATCAGCGGGGAATACCCGATGATTGCTTCCTTCAATTTCTTTTTTTAATAAACTTTCTAATATCCGGTTTTGCAATGAGGAGAACACCGCTTTGAGTCGTATAAAAATAAAGAGGCCGTGAAAAATAATGACGAGGGTGGTTCGTTTAATAAAATGTTCAATTTGGTACCACTCAATGACTGATTGCATTCTTCTTGCTTAGAAAAGTGGCACGAAATCGGTCAAAGGCATTCTAAGGAAGTTACGCATAACTTGAGAAAAGAAAAAAACCGGGCAAGTGCGTGTCGGACTCGCGCACGAAGGGTTCCGTGCCATTATCTATACAACATTAGACACAAAGATCGAGAAAAAACGGCAAAAAATCTCGTTTGTTGTATGGGACCCCCCTTAAATAATTATTTTATTTTGTTTTTAGTATTTTTTTGTTATAGCGGCAACAGAAATACATAATCTGTGAAAATTTCAACTCTCTAGCTATCACGGTTCTTGAGATACAGCCTGGTGACAGACAGACGGACGGACGGACGGACAGACAGGCAGCGAAGTCTTAGTAATGGGGTCCCGTTTTTACCCTTTGGGCACGGAACCCTAAAAAACACGATTCCTCTAAAGCACTCCTAAGTGGTAGTTTAATTAATCTGTGGTTACGTCTTTTCCTTGTAAATTCCCCGTTTGTGCTTTAAGGCTGGGTTCTCAGACTTTACCTCTAAATCCGGTCTTTTGAAATAAATTTTACTCTAGTTGCTATTATTTAAAATCTGAAAAATATAAATATTACTTTTCAATATCCTATCTGAGGCCATTGTTTATTATTTTTATGATTTTTTAAACTTTATAGCATCAAAAAAAATCGCGAACATGAGTCCAAATTATTACTAGTAATATGGTTTTATTTGAGCTGCATTGAGTTCTGGGTGTCAAAAAATGTATCAAAATGACTATCATCGAATGTCTTAGTGACTTCAGTCGTCAAAATTCTATTAATAGGATTTGTATTTGTGTAATTTCAAAAATGCCTACTTTTTCCCCAACTACCTATTCGCTCGCGCAGCGCATTGAGTGCCATACAAATCCGTGCGCTCGGAGAACCCAGCCTTAACTAGTGCGCGAGCTCTAGATGTTTGGTGGAAGGTAGTGAAAAGCAAGGCCCCGAATCTGTTAGTGCATTATAGCATAATTACAGATCACGTTACATTCCATTGGCACCTAATAAAAGGTTCGACATGAATGCGCGCGTAAACTTTAAGCGGTAATGAAATCAATAGGACGCGCTCGTGTAATTGTCATTGTACAGTGCATGAACAGAATGCAAGCCCAAGAATAAGGATGTGATTTAGTTGCAGAGGCGAAGATGGATTTTAGGTTGCTAGATCAACAAAAGTGAATAAATTTAGGCTGAGAGAAGTGAAATATGGGCACTTTTACTAATTCAACCATCAAAAGCTAATCTTCGAGATGGGAAAGCCGCAATAACTTACTTGACATTACTTTAGAACATATTATAATCAGATATTACGGGAAGTCCCCCAGTGTTATCGAAAAAAATGCCCTAAGATTACTTGGGGTGTTCCCCTACTTATCCGTCGGAAAGTTTTTCTATTAGCCAATATTTCGTTTAGTGGGTTTCTTCTAATATCGTTAGACACCAGAAGGCATTATGATGGAACTTTTCTTATTTGAGTTAGGTCTTGGTTTGGTATTAATAGGTCGACTTCCACGACACAGGCTGTGCCTAGTCGCTGAGTCAGCTACCTTTTGTGGCAATGTAGATACACCACAGGCTACATCTATGGTCCTGTTTTATTTATTAATTTTGTCTGTTGTGTATTAAGTTTTCTTTCTGTTGTTGTGCATATTATGTTGCTTGTGTGCTTGTTTTGTTTCTGTGATGTATCTTGTTGGTATAATAAATGTCTTTCTTCTTCTTCTTCTTCTAGTGTGGGAGTTGCAATTGTTCACATCTGTAGTGCTTTGATTTTTAATAAACAATTTTTTATTTATTTATTTGTACTACCATCTATCTACTGTACTTTTATGTAATTATTACAATGCAGCCTATACAAATCCTACATTTTATTGTGGAACCAACCGCGAAATATATAAATATTTCAACACGCGGAAATCTGCGTGGTTTTAAAATGGGTTATAAAATTTGTAACTGAAATGGCATCTATTTAGACTATTAATTTTAATTTTAGACGTAAATAAAAAAAACCGGCCAAGTGCGAGTCGGACTCGCGCACGAATGGTTCCGTACCTTTATCTATACAACATTAGACACAAAGATAAAAAACACAGCAAAAAAATCACGTTTGTTGTATGGGAGCCCCCCTTTAAGATTTATTTTATTTTGTTTTTAGTATTTGTTGTTATAGCGAGCGGCAACAGAAATAAATAATCTGTGAAAATTTCAACTCTCTAGCTATCACTATTCTTGAGATACAGCCTGGTGACAGACAGATGGACGGACGGACAGACAGACAGACAGCGAAGTCTTAGTAATAGGGTCCCGTTTTTACACTTTGGGTATGGAACCCTAAAAACTGAGTTGAGAAATATTGTTTAAAAAATTCACGGACTATTTGTACTGCCTCTTCGTCTATCATTACAGTGACCTGTGGACCCGCAGCACACATGCACCGCTCTGGCTGGCTCATCCTATACAACTTGGTTTCATCATCATCATCAGCCTACGCTTGTCCACTGCTGGACATAGGCCTCTCCTATTGCACGCCACTGAGCACGGTCCTCGGCTACTCTCATCCAGCTCTTGCCAGCGACTTGTCTTAGCGAAAACTAAATCTAAAATTGAAATGTAGCAATTTTCTAAGCCAATTTAGTACAATGTATTTTGCGGTCTAATTATCAACAACATAGGACCTAATTAAAAAGAGAGTTCAATAGTGTATTGTGGATTTTAGAGGTAATTCTGCATTGAAAACAGCCATAAAACAACCTCCACACGTGCTATAATAGCACAAAAAAATCATAAATGAAATATGGAGAGACAAGTTTTACTTTGTTACACCAATTACTCTGCCAGATTTTAGTTGTATCCTCCGCACTTTAATCTCAAACCCGGTAACGTCCCGGGAGACTCGAAAGATTTATGTGGTGAAAAGTTGTTGCGCGCTTAGAAATAACTTTTGAGGTCGGTTTCGTAAACAACGGTGTTACGTAAACAATGAATTAGGGGTGAATGTGGATTTTACCGCGATCTAACAACACACGAACTATGCAATAATACTAACAGCAAGTTTCAAAAATATAGAAATCGGAAATGCACAATTTGTTATAACGTAAAGAATTTTTTTACATTCAGTTTGTTGAATGGCAGGGTACAATGTTATCCGCTGGCTTCGGGGCTAGTGGAGAAAAATACTGAGAAAAAAACATTGACCACGACTCTGGCCATTTTTCTCATCATCATCAACCCATTATGTCCCCACCGAGGGGCACGGGTCTCTTCCCTGAGGAAGGTATAGGCCATACTCCACCACGGGGGCCAAGTCCGGATTGGTGGAGGCTTGTGGACTAGTGGCTCGTCTACTGTCAGAAGTTGTCAAGCCGCCCTAAGGCCTCTGACTTGGCTTAACGACTGCCATCTATCGACGGCAGCCGGCATCAACAGCTTAACGTGCCTTGCGAAGCACGGAACCGCTCGGAAAAATGCCACTAGCGTTAGGCATAGACGGCGACCCATCCATGCACTGAACGCGCCCTGTGTTGCTTAACCTTCGTGATCGTTTAAGATCACTCAGGCAGCCGGGGCTACGAACGATTTTTCTCATACCGTCTTCATTATAATACAATAGTTGGTACGAGTACTACTAAGATCCCATGAATGCATTCAATATTATGCAATAATCAATATGTTTTGTTAAAGTTTGTATAAGTATTTATTTCACATACAATCATGCTTAAGGCCCCTGTTTCTTCTGACATTCCGTCTCGGTCGCTTCTAAAATTTTAAAAACCTAATTAGATGCTAAAAATTCCACCTATGCTGGGACTTGAACCCGCGACCTCTGGCTAACCGTGCCAGCGCTCTCCCATCTAAGCTAATGGGCAAGTGCAGTGCATCAGTGAAATTTCGAGCCTCTTTACAAACTTCTCAGTATTACGTACAGGCAGCGACATCTGGCCGAAGCAATTTACATCACTTGCAGCCCCGAGTATCCCACGTTGCAGTTAGGTTTTTACATCGTAATGATATCGCTGTACCTGCATGATTATATTCTTTTTGTTGCACTAACCTCCGCCAAATAGGTTTTTAAAATTGTCCTCAGCACGGGTTAGTGCAATAAAAAGAATATAATCGCTTCTAAAATGATTGGAAAAAATTATATACTTTTGATAAATTTGATCTGAGGCAACAATATTCGTTGAAATCTAGAAATCTTCAAAAGCCCTTCCTAAACCAAGACTGAGGACCTGTTGATCGTTTCAATTGAACAAGTTTCCCCGTCTAACCCTGTTAATAGACATCAAACGCTTAACATCCTTTATCCTTTGTTTAATTAAGTACCTAGTTAGGCCACTGATCCTTCGAGGGACATAAAGGTCTAAGCTAGATGACCTAAATGTGTACTGGAGACTGTCAAATAGCTACGTAGGTTGTCATTACTGACTGCCCTCAACTTAATTTGCACTTGATTTGAATAAAGAAAACTTAAAAAAACGTTAAAATATCAACCCAAAAATTAAAGTCCACTAAATCGAGTCCATATAACTGAAAGTGAGCGCCTTTTGTGGCAACTTAGACACACCACAGACTACATTTATGTTTTTGTTCCTTTTTAGGGTTCCGTAGTCCGACAAGGAACCCTTATAATTTCGCCATGTCCGGCTGTCGGTCTGTCTGTCTGTCCGTCCGCGGCCTAGCGCAAAGACCGGTGGTACTAGAAAGCTGTAATTTGGTGTGTGTATACATATTTATCACGTCGACAAAGTTAAACAATAAAATGTTGGATTTTTTTACTTTGGATTGGTCGTTGAAAAATATTGTGGGTTTACGAAGACCATTTTTCGATTCAGGGTTCCGTTTGCCTTTTGTCCGAGTAGGGTGTCTCCCCCCCCCCCCCTCTCCTGACTGTAGAAACGTGAAAAAATTCAGGGTAGGAGCACATATAATAAACTTGAAAGGAAAAGTATAACAGCTGAGTAGGCTTTACTAGTTAACGAGTAATAGGCAACCAACTTATAAAAGTAAAATTTCGTACAAAATCCATTGAAAATGACTTCGATCACAGAACATAATTATCTTCTCCGTTCTGTGACTTCGATGAAGTTGTTAGTTCTGTAAAGCAGAAAAGAACCCTACATTGCGCATGGCCCGACACCCACTTGGCCGGTTTTTATTTATTTGTTTTGTCTGTTGTGTATTTATTCTGTTGTTGTTCGTATTACGTTACTAGTCTGTTGAATTTTTTTGTGTCATGGGTCTTGTTACAATAAATGTCTTGAAATCGACTGCCTCGTTGGTCTAGCCGTTAAGACGCTTAGCTACCAAACCAGAGGTCGTGGGTTCGATTCCCCATGGGGGCCGCGGTACATTTGTTGCAATGGCCTCAGTCTGGGTGTGTTTTCATGGTTGTGACGTCCTTGCCTGGTTACCATAGCACAGGTTATCCTAGTTTGGGACCAGGTCAAGTGATTGTATTCTGTAGAAGTTATTATTATTTTCTTCTTTTCCATTATTACTATTTTCTAAATACCAGCTTCTATCAGCTGACACTCTTTCCCAGGTCTATCCACCGTGGCCATCCACAACGAGACGGCGCGCCTGGCCGGGGACGCCAGCCGTGGCCCGGACGGCGTGCTGCTAGCGGCAGGGGGCTGCGCCGCCGCCGCACTTGCGCTGTTGGCGGGTGCCGCGGCGGCGGGCACCCTGTACAGACGTGGGAGTAAGGCGCGGCATCATGACTCTATACAGTAAGTTTACTGCGAACTGTAAAAATCAGCGGCAGAACGCCGTTCGCACGTGTGAAGTTGTAGTAGCGATACCACTCGCGATCTGTGAAGGAAAACATGGTGAGGAAAGCCTAGTGTCTGATGTTTTTACATACCTCAGCGCTTGCTACGTACAATGTGCCAGCAATGAGGCTAAGTGCGGACATTTCAGGTCTATCTAAGTACGCTGCAATGACTTTTCATACATGATATTACATAAACTCACGCCTGTAGGGTTAGGCGGAGACCAGAGTTTGAAACTTGCGATGTTCCTAACAAACCTCTATAGCTTTTTCACTTTTCATATAGACCCAAAAGTGACACAAATAAAATCGATGGGGCGAGAACCACGACAGGTTTATTTTGGTATCTGCCGCTGTTATGACTCGGTTGGGAAATATTAATTTTCATTCTTAAATTTGTGTGCATATTTTTACATCGGTATCATAAAAAACGGTGTAACGCTTTGCGGAGTTTCAATAACGCGTTATATACTTACGATAAAAAAAAAATCTTCAGAAGTACAGAACAGTCACACGTAAGACGCCCGTTGTTTCATGTGCCACATCATTGCAACTTCGTAATATTATATGTAACTTCCCATACACCACTATGGTAAAATTAATTAGCGAAGGAAGATAGAGGCAGGGTTGGCTGTAATCACCAAACCCTCTGCTGTGTGTCACCTTGTGTACTTTTATCGCTTTATACAAGGTGTAATAAAATCCCAATATACATTATTCTTCTTCTCGTCAATGCGAATAACGTTTACTATGGGAAAAACTGAAATCACAAAAAAACTGATGTGCTATAGGTATTTTTAAATGCGCCTTAAGAGATAAATATTATATTATAAAAGAACTGGTGTATTTTTTTTATTTCAAATTGGTCACACAAGTAAAAGTCGTTCGTGTTACTGAATAGAACCTTTCGCCTTTTTGGAGAAATATGAGAATTTTGTCGTACCCTGTACATGCCCTGTATTTAAGAGTATTAAGTATTTTAAACGCTCGCAAAACTCGATTGTCGGGTCGTGAACAAAGTCGCTCAGCGAGGAAACAAATAATATTGGAATTGGATGGAGTTTTAGTCGTACTCAGAACTTTATGATTGAGTTTTAACGAGATCCATCCATAATAACGGTGTTCGCGTAAATAAACAAACGAAGCTTTAATTAAGAACCTGTTTCGATCGTTGTCCCTAAAACATGATTTTATTGATGGGACTTGAGTTGAGTAATAATTTATCGAATAATAATTTTGATGGAGATGGAACCGACGATTGTTAACAACGTTCTGATAAGCGCAATATTGACCAAAGAGGGAGGAATTTGATTGATAATATGCACAACAATTTGAAAATAGCGAAAAAAATTCTTATTAAATGAATTCCGAAATCGCTTGCTACTTGATTTTTTGTTGGAAGAGTCCGACCAGGTTTGGCTCTTATTGGAAGAGCTTAATCATGGTGCGTAGAGACGGAGCTCGCGTCCTCGTTTGCTCGTCAGCTCGTTTTGGTCGAACACTTCCGGGAAAAATTCGTCAATCAGAATCAGAACCAGAATCAGAATCAGAATCAGAACCAGAATAAATAATTTATTTCAACGTAAAGAATTTACATTCTGTTTGCTGAATGTCAATGTACTGTGTTACTATGTTAGCCGCTGCCTTCGGGCCGTATTTGTAGTGGAGAAAAAGGCAGCGGGAAAAAAAACTCCACTCTGACCATCTTTTCTCAAATCATCTTAAACTTATACATCAAAGCCTATATGATATGATTCCGTGATAGCCACCAATAACTTTAAAAGCCAAAATAACGCTTCTTACAAAAACATTTATGCTGCGGCCAGACACACGAACAGCACCCGTTCACGAGCATAACGCAGGGGTCAGCCATCACCAGTCTCAACCATTTTAAAGGGAGATAGGTGACCCGGCCACTAAGCCACCATTCGAATGACCTTTAGCAAACCTGCAGATTGAGTTCTTGTCAGCTATAAAATGTGTGCTATAGTTATTAATGTGCAATCACGTCGTCAGTACACGTTTTTAAAACTAAATTGTATTTCCGAAAATCAGTTAATAATGTTTACTGCTCAGGAAACTTTCAATTCCAAAAATATCTGTTGGACGAAGAGTTGCATTAACAATATTCAAAGATTAGGTAAGGTTATCTCAGCTTATTCTCCACAAATAAATTGACCATTGAAGGTGGCAAAACATATCCATAAACACACATACCCTAAAGTGAATAAACATGACTAGTTCTTTTTATAAAAATTAAGGAATGGATTTCCTTCACGTTGGACAACGATTTCTATCACCAGGCTGAGATTTTGGTAGAGCGCGTATAGCGCGGTTTTAATATGATGTACCTATGTAAACCCTGACAATTCAAAAAGTATAAATTTAAAAACCCTGAGTTTGGCTTGCGCCAAAGCTATCTGACACCTCCGTCTACCTGTTTATCCAGGGGTAAGCTATATCCAGTGAATAAGTCGGAAAACGTCTTGCACCATGACATTTGCAGAGCTATCCATAGATAAATTCTATGACGTCAATCCTGGCATTAAGCTATTTATTCGTTTATCCTTGGGTAAGTATTTATCCATTTAAGAAGAAGAAGAAAGACATTTTAGTTATTGTACCATCAAGATACATCACAGAAACAAAATAAGCAGATAAGTAACATAATATGCATAACAACAGAAAGAAAACTAAATACACAACAGACAAAACGAATAAATAAAACACGACCATAGATGTCCTGTGGTTAGATTACTTAGATAAGTTGCCACAAAGGGCAGCTTACTCAGCTGACTTACTTACTTATCTGTGATTTGGCGCAAATTTGGTATTTTGATTTTGATTTGGTTTTTTAAGGAATGGCGCTCTTTAGAGATTTTTGTTCAATGAAATGTTCTCAGCCTATCTCATTGAGTACCAAACGTCTAAAACCCGGTAATAAAATACGATTCTATCTCACCCCATCTTATCCAAGAGCCAGTAACCCACGCCAACCCCGCAATTTTAGTACACAGTATAAAACCATCAAAACATCGCTTCCATTCTGTTCCATTGACAATTAAGGGCCGCAGTACATTTATTGTCCATCGATAAGGCCGCCGCCACACTGCGCCATCAATCAACTTTGACGGGGGACGAGGGTTAGCTGCTTTACTTGCCCCACATAAGGTTCGGGTGGCCTTTTCTGTGCACCGCGTTGGAATTGCCCTATTATTCGGGAATTTATGGCGATAATAAGGATTTTTCTTTCCTCTAACACGGATTATCGATGAGGAAAGGAGTAGCGGTTTTTTGATAAGTTGACGTGTGTGGAACTAAATGGGATCTTAGTACAAACTATACAGGAGTAAGCTGTACTCTTGTTTCGCATGGTATTAGTGCGAAAATTGTATAACTCGTGACAAGTCTGACGTTCATTCGCTAGTTCGATTCAGAAACGTCACAGGTGAATTATAACGTGTTAAGTATAATATCACAACCAACCTACTAACTACTATCACTGCAGGACTGGAGTACTAGTTTTGGTAAAATTCAATATACCTTTGCATTTCTGAGAACTTATACAGGGTGTTCAAAAACTGACACTCGATCCGATCACTACGCATACTTTATACGATAACAATTTCAACCATAAAATTTCGCTGGTAGATCAATAATATATTTTTTGTTCATTAAATATCAAAAATGTCAGCACATAACGCACACCATTGTTATACACTGCGGTGCAATGCTTGAATTCCCGATGTTTTGAATACATTGCATGTTGGAATATCAAATTGCGTTCTTCGTCTCTCTATGTATTTCTATTTCCTTTTCATGTTTTGATTATAAGGCAATTATTCAATTATTGATGTGTCGTGCCCGGCAATATTGCCGGTAAACGTGTAGCATGTGAAAAAGGAAAAAACGACAACTAACGCGTGTTTTCTAACAATACGCGGAAGGCTTGCATAGTGTGCTATGGAACGGGCTATGCTCGGAGTCTCTGTCTTCGATCACATCAGCTATGAGACAATTCGCCAAAGAACTAAGGTGACTATCATCAGCCATTTGACGCCCACAGCAAGACATAGGCCTCCCTCATGGTTTTCCAAGTTTCCCGGTCGTGTGCTGCCCGCATCCAGCGACTCCCCGCCACCGTAACCAGGTCGTCAGACCATCTGGTGGGGGGCCTTCCTACGCTTCGTCGTTCGGTCCGCGATCACCAGGTGACAACTTTTTCGCCCAATGGCCGTCAGTTCTCTGAGCTATGTGCCCCACCTACTGCCACTTCAACTGAGCAATCTTCGAGCTATATCAGTAACTCGGGTTCTTCTGCGGATCTCCTCGTTCCTGATTCGAACTCCTAGCATAGCTGTCTCCATTGCTCGTTGGGTGACCTTGAGTCTTCTTATGAGGTAATTGACGTAGCCTATAGTTGAAGGCAGTTCACGTCTGCCGAAGAACCGATGGCCGATGGTGTACAAAAGTTCTCGAGTTGAGACCACGAACTGACAACCGCAGACTTAACCCACAAGCTTGCTGGACTGGTGATCTGAGGCAGATTGCTGAAACCCGCTGTATGAGGATTGCCACAGGCAGAAAGAAGTGTCGTGCTATAGTGGAGGATGATAATAATATTAATAATAAGTTTCACACAGTACAATGACTCGCCCTGGTCCCAAACTTGTCCCAAATTTGTCCCAATAAATGTCTTTCTTTCTTTCTTTCTTTTAAACTAAGATACCCCGTGCGATGGTAACCAGGCCAGGACATCACAGACATGGAAATATACCCAGACTGAGGCCATTTGTACAAATGTACGGCGGCCCCCAGTAGGAATTGAACCCACACCCTGCGGCATGGAATCTGATGTGATACCGCGCTAGACCAACGAGGCAGTGTATGATTGATTATTTGACGCGGAAGGCCTCCGCTCAGCTAGCGCGGCGCCCGCTTTTGTTAGTGCTACATTAATTCCCGGGTATATTAAAAACATTCCCGGGCACTGTACTTCAATAGAGACAATAATATTCCACATAAAGTTGTTCCTCAATCGAGTTCGTAAAACGTGACCAAATATAGACGTCACTGAAAGTGTTTGGGTTCTCTCTGTAGTCGGATTACAGCACAAATTAATTAAGGTGATAGCTTAATGGATGACCACAATTATGGCTTCGGCCCGCTCTCTTTCTATTTTTGGCCACTAATAGGTAGGGTCGGGAAAGAAGGTCGATAAAAACTAACTGCGGTGACCTCTATAGCATTACATTACATAAACTCACACCTGTATGTTTCAATCACACCGGAGGGGTGGGCAGAGACCGGGGTTCGCCACTTCCCACGATCCTGATAAACCTCTTTCGCTTCATCAATAATAATTAGTCGTCGCATGCGCGCCCGCTGGTTTCGGGTGCTTTTAATCTTTTATTCTTTTTGTAAAATATTGTAAAATAGACTCAATTTATCTTATAACACTAAAACATTATTCTACCCAGCACATCGTACACAACAGCGGCGTACGGCAGCCATCAGAACGTGCTACTGCGGCTGGACACGATGGGACGACCGCCCAGCTCCACAGGCTCGTACGCCACTATTGCCAGCATTCACAAGTTCCCTTTCGGTGAGTTCTGCACAAAATTGCGGTGTTACATTTTATAAAAACACGATTCTTTAAAACACTCGATAAAAGCCGTATAAGTAGTTTGTGGAAGCGACTTTATCAGGGAAAGACTTGACTAGGGAAAAACTTGACCAGGAAAAGACTTTACCACAGAGCGATCAGAATGGTATGAAAGCTTATTGAATTCTATTGAAAATAACAATTCAAGGGTAGAGTACAGTTAGAAAATTATACTTACAAATATTTATCGTTAAAAATTTATACATAATATGTAGTTCCTAGGGTTACCGAACGTTTACGTTCACGAGCATTGATGCAAGTTTGTCAATGCTACTGCAGACTGGCACCTCGCGCGTGCACAGGTTCTTCAAGGTCGCATCCTGAGGTCGCATACCATTTTAATTGCTTACGGATAAATTCAGTGAACTTAAAACTTAACGATCAAAGATCAGAGACAGATAATAATAGAGGATTATGCAGACCTTCAATATAGGTAAAGTCATTGTATTAAGTGCGAGGAGTATCTCTAAACCTCACACACAAAGTCTAAAACTAAAAAAAAAAAAAAACCATTGCTTATGTTCGCAACTAATCATTTCTAGCCTAATTGTAGGTAAATTAATCTAAATGTTCAAAAAGGTACTGTAACCTAATCAACAGATTGAAACATCCTAGCATACCCTTAGAATAAGATCTTTGTGTCTATCATGTCTCTGCATATTATTAGTCAAATAAGAATTTTTCAAATCAAAATCAATCAATATAGGTAAAGCATTGATAAAACAAGCTGAAAAATGTTTATATTTTCAGTAGCTTCCAAGATGTAAAAGTGTAAAATTCTCAATACTATTATAACTTAAGCCCAAACGCGGCCAATTTGATTTATTTTCTTTTTCTGTGCACTTATTCTTTTAATGTGCACACATTAAAGAAATTAAAAAAAGAGGAAGGCGTAGGTGATGCCCTTGAAATCATCGTTTCACGACTGATCTAGTTGGCTTAAAGAAATTTGTACAAAAATACGCTCGCCTATCTACTTGTCTATACACACTTATGTTTTTTTTTTGTAAATATTTCTCTCTTTGTGTACAATAAAGTATAAAGTACCAAAGTTACCACCTACTTATTTCGTGATTTCGAAGTTTTCCCCACAACTTATGCTAACAAGAACATGTTGCTCATCCGTCTGTTTGTCACAGTCAATGTTTTGACGAACGCAGGTAGCCGGAGGTCGCCGTCACCGTATGCGACCACGCACATCGGCGAGCACGTCTACGCAAAGCCCGAGTCTAGGGTCTCCTACTACGCTGCCTCTAACCTCACGCATGTTTCTCAGGTAAGAATTGGGCCTCGCTCACAGTCATAATTAAAAACATAGATGTTATAGTATCTCTTTGAAAGAAAGAAAGATATATTTATTTATACTCAAAAACATAAAATCACAAAACAAAATACAACAGTCACCAGAAAATACAATATCAGCCCAAATGTGGGTAACGGCAAAAAAAAATTATCAGCATTTAGAAAATAAAGTAAAGTAGGTACATGAAAATAAATGTGTTCTTAACTTTTCTTTTCTTTAACTAGCGCTAAAAATTACTCCACATTCAATTGTTGAAAGGCGGGCGGGGCTAGGCAATTGAGTTACCAATCGGAGCGAGTTTAGTGTTACCCGTCGAAATATCTATGCACATGCCACCGTCAGACCGCCACCTTGCGAGGTACCTAGATATTTTCACGGGTTATATATCATGAAGTCAATTGTTTGACGTTGTTGTATAAAACCAATCATAAGTAACGCTGTCATTTGCTGTCGCCCAATCAACGTTCACGTCGTCATGCATGGCGCACAGAATGAACCGATCACAGAGTGATTTACTCTACAGCACAGTATACACCAGGAATGGCAAACTAGTGGCACGCGGCAAATATAGGCACGGGCATCGATCGAGAAAATATCAAAATTCATTACAAAGTGCAACGAACGACCGCGCATTTATCACCATACTTGTAATGTTGATATTAAATATTTAGTTTCCCATTAATCCGTATGTCAACATTATTTAATGGCACGTCTATGGCTTCATCAAAAACTTTTTTACACCAAATGGCACGTTGATCCATAAAGGTTCGCCATCCCTGGTATAGACTAATCGAGAGGACAGGGGCCGTTTTTGAGAGCAAAATTTTGTAGGAAGAAATACTTCTATGGTTTTTTTATTCGTAGTTCACTCATTCATTTAACTAATTTTTTAAGCTTAAACAGACAAAAACTTAAAAGACAGAGACAGGTTCCTTAACCAAAGCGTGCCAAATGGGACTCTATTTCTCTGCCTCCACTGTCTGTGTCTGTCCGTCTGTCCGACCTGTAAAGGGCTCTATCTTTGGAACCGTAATAGGTATCCAGTTGAAATTTTCACAGAAAATGTTTTGTTGCGGTGGATTAAAAAAATTAAATAATAAAAAATAAGGGGGTCTTCATATAACAAACGTGTTTTTTCGCCGTTTTTTTGTTTATGCTCTATCGTAAAAACGGTAATACATACAGGCATGAAACTTGGTGTCGTTGTGGGACTTATTATATATTCTAACGAAAAATAATGGTGAGCAATTCAATTCAATTCAATTCAAATATTTTTATTCATTGTAAAAACAGAATGTTTACTTAATGAACGTCAAAGTTGTTAGTTTCACAATTAATGGATTATGTGGAGAAGAAGCTAACAAAGACACTCCACATTTATTCTTTTCAAAACACGTTTTAACTTAATTAACAGAGTTTTCAACTTAAAATATTAGTCATGAATGTGTTGAACACTAGTCACAATCGTCCTTTAAATAATATTAATCTACTGTTTAATGCCAAACATCTTTGTCTTCTAAATAATCCTTGATGTTATAGTAAGCCTTTTTGCACAGAATGTGCTTAACACATTTTTTAAATCGCGTTGGAGGTAACTCTAATATATCTTGAGGAATTTTGTTGTAGAACCTTATACAGTGCCCCATAAAGGATGTGTTAACTTTTGCAAGTCTAAATAGTGGAAATGACAATTTATGTTTATTTCTAGTATTAACATTATGGTGGCCACCAACATTTTCGAAGTCTTTGATATTTTTTCTAACGTACATAATATTTTCATAAATGTATTGACATGCAACTGTTAAGATGTTGGTTTCTTTGAAGAAATCTCTTAGCGAATCCCTACTACCTAACTTGTAAATAAATCGGATGGCTCTCTTCTGTAAGATGAAGATCGTCTCAATGTCTGCTGCCCGACCCCACAGTAGTATGCCGTAGGACATAATACTATGGAAGTAACTAAAATAAACAAGCCTAGCAGTTGCAACGTCAGTGAGCTCTCTAATTCTTTTGACTGCATATGCTGCAGAACTAAGCCTGTGTGCTAGTTTTACAATATGAGGACTCCATTGCAATTTTGAATCGATTGTGATGCCTAGAAAAACGGTATCTTCTACAAATTCTAGTTTTTCTTTACCGAGTACAATGTTGTTTTCAACTAATCTTACGTTTGGTAAGGTAAACTTTATACATTTTGTCTTTTTGGAATTTAGAAGCAGATTATTTGCCGTGAACCAATCCAACAAACGCGAGAGAGCATCATTTGCATCGTCAAGATTATTTTCTTGTCTCTTAAATTTAAAAATAAGTGACGTGTCATCTGCAAATAATACTATCTCGGACATGTTTTGTACCATAAACGGCAAATCATTTACGTATACAAGGAAAAGGAACGGCCCCAAAATTGATCGCTGTGGTACTCCCATTTTTATTTGTGAACCTGTGGATTTTATACGATTTATGTCCGCTTTTTGAACCCTTCCTTTTAGATAAGATCTCATCAGTTGTAAACCTTTCCCCTTTACTCCGTAATGCTCTAGTTTTAGCAAAAGTGTCTCGTGGTCCACGCAATCAAATGCCTTTGACAAGTCACAAAAAACACCTATAGCATCCCTACGATCCTCCCATGCACTATAAATATGTTTAACTAGCAAGACACCAGCGTCCGTCGTCGACCGTCCCTGCGTGAAGCCGAACTGCTGGTTATGGAGAAGTTGATAATTATTAAAGTGCGTAAGTAGTTGAACTAATACAATCTTTTCGAATATTTTGCTCAATACGGGTAGGATCGAGACTGGTCTGAAATTTGTGGGATCGTGTCTATCGCCACTTTTAAACAACGGAACGAGTCTACTGTATTTCATTAGGTCAGGGAATGTACCCTCACCTACACATTTGTTAAAAATTTTTGCTAAATGAGAAGCGAGGACATCTATTACTGAACTAACTATGATTACCGACATTCCCCACAAATCTTCCGTTTTTTTAAGATTTAATAGTTTAAACGCTTTAATTACGCTATGGGGATTAATGAAGTCGAACGAAAACTCGTAATCGCACGAGGGGACATTGTCTTTTAATAAACTTGCAGCAAGATCAGGAGACGAGTCTAAAGGAGCCTGACACGCACTTGGTTTACCTGTAACTTTTGCGACATCTTTCCTACTACGCTGCCTCTAACCTTACCCATGTAACTTACTTGAAAACTGGAGCCCTAACTAGAACCAAAAACGCATTTAAGTGCGTATCAATCCAATAAAGTGATAATAGCGTGGCATTTCAACGTATCACTATAAAAGCCCCTGAAACTTTATCACGTACTAGCTGTTGCCCGCGACTTCGTTCGCGTGGTAATTTTGATGTGTATTTTACCGGGATAAAAAATAGCCTATGTGCTAATCCAGACTATAATCTATCCCTGTGCAAAATTTCATCCGGATCTGTTTAGCCGTTTTTGCGTTAAAGAGTAACAAACATCCATCCATACATACAAACTTTCGCGTTTATAATATTAGTAAGGACAATGCATATAGCTTTGAAATTCCTTATGTGCAGTACAAAATACAGAGTTCATCCCTTGAAAAACTTTTAACAATAAAGTGGGAGAGTTGAAAGTTCTCGTACAAAAAATAAATGCTTCGCGTATTTGCTCGTCTTTTGTACTTCAACAGCACACCTACTCTCTGCACTATTCTTTGGCCATTATCTCAGCATCCTTTTATAGCGCTGGGGGTGGAATTGCGCATAAAATGAGTCCTTTACCTCATTAAGCATCCAATTTGAGACCGTTCCTTGCTTCCCCTCCTTCAGGTGATACAAACGTAACACAATTAGTGATCTCAGAGGCACGAAATAATATGTAGAAGAAGATCCACTCACTGATGACGCCGATACTGCTTTCACACGTCGCGTTTGTAGCGCGATCTTTGGTCTAGAGGTATCACGCTCGACTATAAAAATACAAAGGTCGTGGGTTCGATTCCTGCTACAAATCGCCTCAATTCCGGTGTGTTTTTCAAGTTTGTGATGTTCTTGTTAATAGCACAGGTGTCATAGCTTGGGTCGGACAAGTGATGATGTTGTGTGAAAGTTACCAGTATTATTTTGTGTAATAGCTTGCCATGAGCCATGAACATCGGTCATCAGTTATCAGAATAAGCTGAGTACATTTTCTACATAGGCAAGATCTTGCAAGGGCAAGATAAACAGTTCCCGAGCCTGCGTATGTGCGACGACAAATGAATGTTGATAAAGCAAAAGTGATCTGTCAGGATCGTGGCAAGTGGCAAAACCTGGTCTTTGCCTACTTATTATTATACTTTATTGCACACAAGACTTTTAACAGGACATTACATAAGAAATTACATGTACAAAGGCGAGCTTATCTCTGTAAGAGATTTCTTCCAGCAAACCTTCGGGTATAGGAGAAGCAGTAGAAAAACGGGTCTATATATGTGCACAAAATAAACTACAAAAAGCCTAAATAACACAAAGTAAAAAGGAAAACAAAAACTACATAAACTAGATAACAGAATAAAAATACATACCTACTTAGATATACATAAATAATATATATATATATATATATATATATATATAGCTCAATGTTATTACAGGGATAGATAATGCTCTTTCAACCGCTTCTTGAAGGTACCAATAGTGAGACTGGCGCATATGTTCTGTGGCAGTGCGTTCCACAGCCTAACCGACTGGACCGTGAAGGAGTCACCGTAAGCTCCAGTATTGTGAGCAGGAATTTTAAGAAGATGGGAGTTAAGTGATCTTTTTGATCTTTCTCCGGAGAACATTGAAACCTTTCTCTCAGGTATGCGGGAGATGCGGGATGATTAAGAATTTTGTACAATAGTGATAGTATATGTGCATTCCGGCGAAGACGAATTGGGAGCCATTTTAACTTTACCCCTCTGGGATACAGGCGTGAGTTTATGTTATGTTACAAAACGAAAAAAATCACAATTTTCAGTTTCAGATGTGATCTACAATCAATCGTATTGTGATTTTACATAAACTCATGCCTGTATCCCGGAGGGATATGCAAAGACCAGGGTCTGCCACATCATGCCAAGATGCTGATATATATGTATCATGTGCTTCATCAATATTCATTAGTCGTTGCCCATACGCAAGCTCGGGTACTTTTTATCTTGCCCTTTGCTTTACATCCTCTATTTGGTCGGAGTATGTCCGCCTGGACGCCCCTTACCGGTCGTTCCATCCACTTTCACTGGATATATTTATTTTGTTTTTTTTTTAGTTTTTTATTACAATGAATAACATATTCCAGTTTGAAATTTTGAAGTGCTTTCTTAGTTCTGAGTGCACCTTCTCTTATTGATTTTTTTTTGTCTTGGGAGGCAAGTATTGGGCTTGGCGGGGGACCAAGTTTTTAATTTGCAGTACCCTTTTGTGTAGGAATTTTAACGCCCCGCTGGCTTTCTTTTGGGAGTGAAATATGAATTAGTGCTATTAGGGACGCTACCAGACGTCGCCAGATCAAAGACACGATTTCGGAACATTTTCCCTTTGTTAATTAATCTTATTTAACGTTCCAAATATAAAAGTTTGTATATTAAGATGCTTGTCTCGCGTGAAATTCGCATGAACGGCTGGCCGAATAGGGAACAAATTGTCACAATGGTCACATGGACAACCAATGGAAATTTTTCTCCAACTGGCCCGTGGAAGATTCACGAGCACAGCTAGAAAATAATAATAGCATCCATACATCATTATAACTTTGTTCTAAATTAGGATAATATGTGATATGTATGGTATCTATAATCCGACCACCTTAAGTATGCCTGTGACGTTTCATTGTGTCGGTTTTGACTTGTGACGTCAGTGCCATCTGGCGTCAGAAACATTCTAAGGCCCGATGGCACTAACGTCACACAGTAAGGCACCACCCCCACCACTAGATGTAGATAAATGATAAAATGTCGTCGGCATTTTTACTGTGGCCCTACTGTAGACACGGACAAAACAAACTGTTAAAACACCCAGACTAATGTCCTCTGTACAAATACTGCACGGCCACCTCATATGGGAATCGTACTAACAACTACCTCTTCGCCTCGCTACGATGTTAGTACCGTTGTAGTCCTTTTGTTCGGTGTTTGCACTTACATCGTGGTAGATATTTCTTCGTCCCATTTTTTGGGTTGCGTACCCGAAGGATGCCAAACGGGACCCTATTGCTAAGACTTCACTATCCGTCTGTCTGTCTGTCTGTCAGGCTGTATCTCATGAAGCGTGATAGCTTGACAGTGGAAATTTTCACAGATGATGTATTTCTTTTGCTGCTATAACTGACAGCTATATACAACTATAAAAACAGAATAAAATAAGTATTTTAGGGGGCTCCCATAGAACAAACGTATTTTTTTTGTCGTTTTTTTGCCCAATAACGGCAACAAGCAAACGCTTGAATTAATCACAAAATATTTAATTTTATATACGCTACAAAAATGAATGTTTCAAGTAAAATAAAATAAATATTTAAGGGGGATTATTTAACGTTTCTCGATCTTTGTGTCTAATGTTGTATAGTTAATGGTACGGAACCGTTCCTGCGCGAGTCTGAGTCGCGAGCGCGAGTTTCTTACAAAAGTCGATTTTAATAGCGACTTAAGTGACATTTAAAAAGTGGTGCAACACGATCTAAATATATAGCATTTTTAAAAATGCTTTCAAAAAACAAAAGATGCTCTAACAACTGTTAGGTACTGTGTACCGATATGACACCCTGTTAAAAAGAGCATAATCAACTTCACTTCTATCACCCGCCAACTTTTCCGTCTGAGTTTCACTTTAGTGGAGGCAGTGCTGTTTCACTTTTGACCCACGACGTTGGACTACCTATTTCTTTACAAAAATAAAATGTGGCAAGAGATATCATATTCTATCCAGATAAATAGTAATACCTTCCTGAAACCCCTCGCTCTACTATATATTCCGCTGCTCGTATTTTTTGACTGAAAGATTTAGAAAATAAATATGTAGATAAAAACTGTTTGTTTTTTTATTAAGAAATATCTGTGTCCTTTTTTATGTACAATAAAGCGTTCTCTATCTATCTATCTATTTTGTCTTCCTTTACTTGTCTCAAATACTTTTGTCATAGAATTAATCGTTAAGGCATTATTTAAAAAAAAAAAAAACTTTGGCACATTTAATTCAAAATAGCGGCTCTCGCCTCGATCTTACCTTGATCGTTGTCTCTTATCATCTACATACCGTCTATTAAGAGACTGGACTAAATAACTGAATAAGCTAAGAAAACATCGAACGTAACCGAGAGTTATAATTACCTATACTAAATGGGTCTAATCGCGATTATTTATTGCGTAAAATTTAATTACCTTAGATTTCAGATTTAAAAAAATACTGTAACTGACAGTCGCTTTCAACCCCTTAACCTCCTAAGTACTGACCTTGAAAATAACAATGGTTTTCAATTGCTATTTTCAAGGTCAGGACTTAGAAGGTTAAAGAATCCCGTAACACAGTCAAAATCAAAAGTGTTTTGGAGATCTTTCCACCGAAAATAATTCACTAGGAAATAACAGGCATCGGTAGAAGAGCTCGGTTCAAAGCGGATCAAGACTGAGGCAGGTGAGCGAGCGCACATAATTGCATTGTCTGAGCGAGCGGGCCCGGAATGATACCGTTAATCGAGTTCGCCCTTCTATTTCGCACTTTAGGTGATAGATAGATAGAATATTCTTTGCTGTGCACCAGAGGCCTGTTTTCATCATCATCATCAGCCACTCCACGCCCACTGCAGGACCCAGGCCTCCTTCGTGGTTTTCCTAACCATGAAGGGTTTTGCCATAATCGCCACGCTTGGCAGGTGAGTTGGCGATCGCAGTATGCTGTTGAAATCTCAGGAAGACGCTGCTGCCCGTCTCCTGGTAATGTATTTCCTTAGTCGCCTTCTACGACATCCACGGAAGGAAATGGATTGACGCAATTCTTAATCCGGCGCCACAAGGAGATCACGCCACAAATGAAGTACCTCGGTAAGGTCCTTAATTGCCTTAAATCTATTGAATTTCTGTAAGTCATGGGACTTCTTTATCATCGCCGTTCGTGGTTGTCTTGCTCATGGGGTTAGGATTTTTAATAGAAAATTAAAACTATAAACAGGCTGGTCGTAATGTAGGTAAAATATCTGTAGCGCTTTATTTTTATTTCTTCATCCTTCGATTAATATTAAAATACTTGTAGATAATATAGTAGATGCATGGCAAAAGTGCCGCCGTATACTTGTACAAATCGCCTCAGTCTGGGTGGATTTCCACCTTCATGTTGTCCTTGTCAGGTCATAGCACAGGGAATCCTAGTTTGGGACCAGGACAGGTGATTGTATTGTACGGAAGTAATTTTATTACCTTCCGCTTCTCAAAAGACCAAATATCAAATCTTTCCCCTTCTCACTTCAACAACAGCAAACGACGCTTAAAGACCGCATCACGGACCCAGCAGAGCAGTTGCATCACCTTTCTACGCCCCGATCCAATATCCGACTAGAGATTCTGGTGCACGAGGGAACCTTTGGCCGTGTATACAAGGGAGTTTTCAAGAGAGGCGATACGTATGAAGAAGTCTTTGTAAAGACCGTCTCAGGTAAGGCTTTTTAGAGAACAACTATGAAAGAAAAAAAAGTGGTACGTCCAAGCTTTAGTAGTTATTTAAAACCCTTAAACAATTGCTAGAGCTTTACGCCACCCTAGTACATTAAAGACACCCCTTTAGAGTTAAGCCTTATGCAACCCTGCGGTCTATAAAGCTCACATTAAGGGCTACATAGTGTGCTACGCAACCCTTCTGCTAGAGCTTTACGCTACACTAGGTCCTACAACACACCCCTTTAGAGTTTTAGCCTCGTGCTACCCAGAGGTCTATAAAGCACACGTTAGGATGTTATGAAACCCTTCTGCAACTGCTAAAGCCACACAGGTGTCTATATAATATAAAGCGCCCCCTTAAAACTTCAGCGATGGTAGAATGGTTGCACAGCGCGCCACGCAAACTGCAAGAGTTAATTTTTCACTGTTTGCTGGATGGGTTAATTTTAAGGAAACCATTGTAACTGTTGCACTGCCTTTATCTTCTTCTTCTTTGTTTCTTGGTTCATGTTAGAATATTCAAGAGCTTTTATGCTTTCAGAAGCTGCCTCAGCCATGCAGGCTGCACTATTAGTGGCGGAAGGGCTTAGATTGTGTGGTTTATCGCACACTAATGTCCTAGCCCCAATAGCTGCTTGCGCCGAGGAGGCCAGAAAGCCATTTCTGGTGTATTGCTGTGCTTCACACTCTTCTAATCTTAAAAAGTAAGTTTGCAAAACATAGTATTTTGCTGATTCTATGCTAAACAGCTATCAAAGTTTTTTTTACATCCACGCAAGAATCTTCTGAAACGGAATATGGATTTGTTAGTTACAAGCAAGCCAATTATTGACTAACCCTGGTCTCTCCCGAAGGTTTTTGACATCATGCCGGCTCGGACACCAGGCGGCGCCGGCCACTCGGGAGCTAGTGGACCTGGGAGCGCAGATGGCTTGTGGCCTCTCATACCTGCATGTGCAAAGATTGGTGCATGCTGATGTGGCTGCTAGGAATTGTGTGTAAGTATTACTTGGTTACAATATTAAATATTGTGTAACTTTGGAGACGACTGAGAAATGTTTGTAAGTAAATTGTATTAAACATACGGATTCCAAGGTGAATCACAATCACTATTTGTAGCAATAGTAATAAAATATGTCAAATGAATAGTCCCTGAAATAAAGACATTCATTTATTTATCAGACCGTGTTAATTTGGTAAAATTTCGTAGTTTGGCTGCGGTGATAGGAGATAACTGGAAGTACCACATGTAGCCAGAGTATGCTTGGAGTCGTCAGAGATTGGAAAGTCGACCAAGCCTGCATCGGAGAGACCTCGCTCGACTACACCTACGTGTAATACGAGGAAAGCAAACTGGATGAACTTTAGATTACACTTAGTTAAACTTTTGAAAAAAATTCAAATAAATAAGTCGTCAATAATTGATGTAAGAAGCGTAGAAGACCTAGAGCAAAAAATAATAACTAAATATACAGAAAACGTAGAAAAAGCATGATAAAGTTCAATACCGCAAATAGAAAGTAAAAAAGTGGAACTTACCGTGGTGGAGCGAGGTGCTGGATGAGTTGAAGAAGGAAATGGTGACTAGGAAGCATAGAATGCCTTATACCGCGCAAAACTGTAGACAACATGTCGTCGAGGAATACCTGGAAGCGAAAGAGAGATATAAATTACAAACAGCAAAAGCGCAGACAGAAAGCTGAAAAGAGTTTTGCGGCAAACAAGACAAAGAAAGCCTTTGGGACGGAATATGTAGAGTAATCCGATAGTGCTTGAAAAGAAGTCAAATCCAGCCAATAGTGAGCAACGGACAGATACTGAGCTTGGTGAAACTGCTAGTTGAGACGTTTTTCCCTAAAGATGCTACCGCAGATGACTGCGTAATTCATAAGGAAACCAGTGAGAAAGAGTGCTACAAAAATCCAATAGACCAGGGAGATACAGAAGTTCTTCTATTCACGATTGAAGAGGTTAAATTTGCTATGAATAGATTTAATCCCCGAAAGGCATGTGGATCTGACAGACTCACAGCCAACATTTGCGCTCAAGCTATACAGACGGATTCAGATATATTTTTGGCGATATGCAACGCTTGCATCAGTGTATCGTACTTTCCGATTCAGTGGAAGAAGACCTCTATAGTAGTTTTGCAGAAACCCGGCAAGACAAACTGCAACGAAGTTAAGTCATACAGACCTATCGGATTATTATCGGTACTAAGGATAATATTTGAAAAATTGATGGTACGCAGGATCCGCTGGCATCTATTACCGAAATCAAACCCGGGGAAGTACAGATTTATACCTCAAAGATATACCGAAGACTCCCTCTATGACCTAGTGTAACATCTCAAGACAACCTTATAAAGAAACTCATGTTTCAGGAGAATGTTCTCGTATCACTGGACATAGAAGGGCCAATATTCACAGACGGAAGCAAAATTGCTGGCGGGGTCGGAGCGCAGTGCTAATATGTTGGTCAGATGGAAAAGAAGTAAAGTCCAAAAAATTTAGGTTGGAACCATACTGCACTGTTTTTCAGGCCGAGGCGTATGCTCTATACCAGGCAACCAACATAATACCCTCACTTGCTGCGGTCGACGTGAATATTTTCAGTGACTCGAGGTCAACACTGGAGTTCCTAAAAAACCAGGAGATAGATTGAGAAGCAGGTGAATGGAGACTTCCTGTAAAATCTTCGTGAGGCAGGAATAAATGTGCGACTTTTCTGGATACGGGCGCACGCTGGCACAGAAGGCAACAAGAGAGCTGATAAACTCGCCAAAAGTGCAGTGCAATACTTGAAAACGTCAGCAAACTATGACAAGTGTCCAGAGTCGTTCGTAAAGCATGCAATCCGTATACGGACAGTGCAGAAATGGAACGAGCGTTACCAAGTGGGGACTATGGCGATGGTGGTGGTGGTTTTGCTCAATATCTGCATAGGTTCAAGTGCGCAGACAGCCCAGTTTGTGCCTGCGATCCGGAAGTCGAAAAGTCAATCGCCCACCTGTTGACAGAATGCCCACAGCACAGTAGGATCAAATTTGACCTGGAACAAGAAATCGGTTGCAGCGTACTGGGAAGTATTCCAGATATTATAAGTAATGAGGAAAGCAGAAATAAATTTATTGATTATTGTTTGTACATTGCAAATATGGCAATAAGTAGGAATGAGAGTAAATAATAAATAATAGTAGATTTTTTTAGATTTAAATCATGAGCACAACCTCAGAACATAAAATGACTTGTAAGGTAATGAAGGCATTAAATAAAGTAAATGTAAATATGTGTAAATAAAAAAAAACTGTAAATAGAAAGTGTACTGCATATGTTTTTGCAGTCATTGAGAAGTGATCAAACAAAATAGTTTTCATCCCCCCATCTCGGAAATAGTATTTTTGCTCCTTGATATCTGAGTGCAAACGCCGTTTTTATCCGCTAGAGGATAAAGTCAATTGAATTTAGAACATCGAGTGCACTAAGTTTGTAAATTCAAAACATCATTAAACCTATTTACTTCTACCTCCATGGTGCCGAATTTATCATACTACTTTTTTTAATTTGTTATAAACTCAGCCTCGGAACCTCCTTTGTGTTTTTTTGCATTTAGTCATATTTCATCCCGTGCTCTTTGATTCCCTCGCTAGGGTCGGAGGAGAAATAAGGGAAAACATAATAAAAAAAAAAATGGAAATACAGTTTTCCTCTGTGGTAACAGCAAACTTTAATTGTATTGTACTATATTAATTATTATTGTGTAATTCTCATTTGCAATTTCTGGTGTTAAAAAATATTCTATCTATCTAACTTTGTGATATTGCCAACGACCAGTCTGATACGTAAATGAATCTCTTAATTTCAAGGACTATTTATTTGAGATATTTTATTACTATTGCTACAAATAGTGATTGTTTAACACAGTTTATATATTCTCACAAATATTTCTTAGTCGTCTCCGAAGGTACTGTGACGGTCCGCACTGCCTTTGCAATTCGACCGCCACTTATTCACAAATGTAGGGGAACATAATAATCCTTTGCGTTGTACAATAATCAATAAAATTAAACAAATTTTGCTGTAGTATTAGAGATTCGCTAGATGGCGCCTTTTTGCAATAAATAATAATAAATATTTATTATTTCGGGCAATAATGTCCATTACTTTCACATTACAAAATAAAGAAATAAAACGTTGGTTTCTCAATCAATAAACTATTTAATTTTTTTACAACAATTTAACAACGTTTGCTCAATTGGTTCTAAAACAAACAAAACCATGTTCATAAAAGTTGGCTGTATGCAAAGTTGTCTATGCCAATGTATCGGCAGAAAAAAAAAAGTAAACAAGAAAGTCAGGTCAATGACAATCTGTAGATAGAACAAGGAGGGACCCGTAGAAGTCTGATAATGTTATCCATCAAAAACCTAATAATACAGTCAATGAATATTATGGAAAGGCTTAATTTAGCAAAACTATTAAATATAGTTCAGTAAAGGATTCAAAATGCTTATTTTACAGATAGAAAATATTTAAAATTATGTAAAATATTCCTGAAAGGGTTTCATTGAAAAGACAAGGGAATCCAAGAGGGGGAGACGGCAGCGGGGTGTGGGGGCGAGGGGAGAGGAAGAGACGCGCTCTTGGACTGGGGATTTTGGCGGGGAGCGGGCGGTGGTTTTTGCTGGGAATCTATCTTTTTCTTTGCGGGGCTGACCGGCCGGTCTAAATTAGGATTAGGGTGAGTTAGCAACCTGATTATCAAACTAAAGTGTTCTACAGCGTGTCGGTAATGTGGCTACAGCAGCAAATATTGAGTAGATCAGCTGTGAAAGTGGTATAGCTTGAGAAACGTTTTGGTGAGATGGCTTGGGCAAATCATGGCTGAAGCAATGCAGGCCGTGGTACGATTCATACCAGTGGATTGGATCTGACTACATCGATTTGGTCAAGGTAGCTCTCTAGATCATTCTCAGGTCTCAGCAGTAAATGTGGTAAAGTCTGATTTGCATCTTGGAATGTTGCTGTAGTCTACAGAACCATACTTCGGTGTAGGCTTCACCTACATACTTGTGTTTCAAGGTTGATTAGAATTTGTGTTTGCATTTGTTCTTAATAATCAACTTGCTTGCACCAATTTCAAACATTTGATCAATTTGATAGAATAGGTCTATATCTGATCGAACGGTGAGTTTCTTTGCCATGTTCTTTTCTCACTATGGGTCAGGTCTTGAACATGGCACGCACATTTGTTAGGAACTGGTGTTTGGCATGGTAGAAAACCAGCAAACAGACAGTTTAGCAGTAGTATTTGCAAGCAGTTGAAGTCATTTACATAATAAAGTAAATTTGTTAGGTAGAGTCTAAAACAACCAATTAAAAATCAAACCAAAATAAACCAAACTAATGAAAACTTGAATCTATCTAATCAACCAATAACCGGGCACAGAGCCTAACTAAAATTGTGAGTGTAAAATCTACTTACAAACTATGTGCAAAACTAAACTAAAATCATATCTGTCTCAAATATTGACTAAACCAAACTAAGATTAACAATTACTGTTAATATTCTAATTTGTGTTAAACTGTATTCACAAAAACCTGTTTTAAATCTCAAATGTTAATATTTCTACAAATCTTGATAAATAAATAGATAATTTTTTAACTCTTTCTAGTTGTTTAATTGCTTTTGGAAATCTCGACTCCCTGAAAAGGTTCTGGTTACTATTTCACAACAAAGGGTCCTATTTGTTAGGCTAGACGATCACATTTTGGCCAAAGATTTAAATTATCTGTGATTTTAGGTACTCACAAATTGTTCTTTTACATAGTTCACATTTAACTTACACTGAGCTAAAATAGTAGGTAGGAAGCCTAGGTACTCATACTTTATTTAGTAATCTCCTGTGGAAGAACCATATCTTAAACATTCAACGGAGGCAAAGATGGAGCGCTGCAGAGGACTCCAGAGGCTACTTCTTCGGGAACCAGCGGTCATCAGTGGCAGGAGCAGTACAAAGAGGGACCTTAGGGATCAGTGTAAGCAGTGTAAGTAAGTAGCAGAGAGAGGAGTAGAGTAGAGAGGACAAGAGGGGGTGGGCGTTACAAATGGTGCCGTGACCAGGATATTTATGTATGTATCTTATCTGGCCTTATGCCACAAATGTTGTTGTGAAATGGATAGGGGAGTTGAGATTTTCCAAAGCAATTATTAGATCATTTGTCTATTGTTTATTTCAGCATTTTAACCTTTTTGACTAACTAATCTTATAATACTTGACTGGATTCACATGCCTATTTATTGTTCTGTGGTATTTTTAACTAAAACCAAAATTATCTTTAACTATTAGGTAGGTAAGTCGTTAAACAGTGAAAATCTAGCATATGCAAAATTATCACTTAACTAAATAATTAAAATTGTTGAGGCGTCTAGGACAAACAAAGAAGTAAATAACTAAAATAGCTTTTTATCAATGTAATTAAATCAAAGTTATAGTTATTGATTGATTCTATTAGGTATCTTAGATTATTGTAAATTAATTGGTTTTTGCCTCTTATTACCTTCAAAAAGTGAATCTGTGTTATCTGAATAAAGAAGATAAACTAGGTAATTAATTACAGTTTTTCTCCTTCTGAGACAACTTGAGCAAGTGTTTTGGTTTAATAAACATTGCCAAGTAACTAATTGATTTCTGAGAGAAGTTTGAATTTATCATCTTACATATTAGTTACATAGAATTCAAATTAGTATGGTTTTCCTTGTTTTGAGAAAATGCTTTTGTTTACAAATGGTTTCAAAGACAAATTTAATCGGAGAGAAAGATTGAGCTATATCAAGTGAAAAGTAATCTATTCTGAGAAGAAGCTAGTTTAGGTGTGGGTTGGTTTAGATTGATCTTTCATTTTGAGAGTTACTATAAGGCTATGTGGCTATTTTGACAGCAAGCAGTGTTAAGCTTATTTTCATTTTTATGATTATATTTGAGATTTACAGTGAGGTTTTAAGGTCAGCAAGATTGCAAAGATATTTAAGTTCTCTATTATTAAATAGAAGGTTATCATTATGTAAAGCGAAGAGATAGTAACTTAAAGCAAGATTAATTAGGCAGAAGAGAGAGATAATTAAAGCAATGACAGTGATTTATTGAAATTATAATTCATACATTCAACATTAGTACTTAATTGCGGTTATTTCAGTTATTTAACATTCATTTACTTGAGTACTTACTTAGTCAATCACTCTCTCATGTATATACCTTATAATTTTTCACTTATACATGTAATCATAATAGCAGAGTTGAATACATATTCATGATAAGGTTTACTCCCAAGCAATAAAACTAAAGGTAGATCTGGTCTGCAAATTAGATTCTCTGATAGCACCTTTAGGTAGGCCATGGTTAGTCTGCATTAGATAGGGTCTTAGGAGAATAAATTTTAATGTGCTTCCGGACGGGTTATATTTCCTCTTCGACTTGTCAATTCTGAAAAATAGGTTAATAAATCAAACTTAATCACGGGAGCTGTTCATGATTTAGGCCGCAGTATTAATGTTTTCCTATTGTAAGAAAAGTATCTAGTGGTTAGCATTTTAAGTTGTTGAAGGCACTCACTGAGTTTTATGTAGGTATCAATTTATGCAGTTTGTATGATTTAACTACATTACAATCTACATTAAATTCCATTACCAACTCAATCAGAAGGCAACTTTATTGTATATGGACGTCAAACTAACTTTGTAAATTTTTAGAAATTAAATCTAATTAAAAATAGAAAGATAGATGAACAATAAAACAAACCTTTTGTAGGTTGTAAGTTATATGAAATCCTTGTGTGATCACTGTAGATAGCATAGAAGTCCTTCTTGTGTTCTTTTACCGAGCCAAGAGTTTAAGTTCCTTTTTCCTCCTGTGGGTTAGTTTCATTGGAGAACTTTAACATTCTTGTTGTAGATTCATCTATTGCTATTGGTACATATAACCTAAAAACAAAACAAACAATGTTATAAATGAAATGTTTATTTAAACTAAACCTTTTCAATAGTTTGTAGGAATTAGGTAGCCACAAGAATGAAGTAGGTAAGTACCTATAAAATTATTAACTTAATACCGGATAAACTTATACTTGGGTTTTTGTTTTGATGTGTAGTGTTTACGAAAGTTTTAGTTCAAAAATCATAAAAGTAATTAGAATTAGTATGAACTTACTTACAATTGAAACGAGATTAGGACGAGGTCTAGATAGTCAAGAACAATCTTTGTTGTTTCTGTTCTTCAGCTTTTAATTAACAGGTTACGAATCCGATTAGACGTTATATGGAATAAATAGTAAAATAAATAACTCTTGTCAATCAGTGTTGCCAGATGCTAATCGATCAATGTCGCCAAAAGTTAGAAATAATTATAATGCTCGACAAATTAATTTGATCAAATTACTTTGATTTCGCATGGTTGTACTTCATATAAGTACTTGGTTATTTAGGCATGTATAATTCACACAGCTCTGAAACTATCTTTTGTATTTTGTACATCAACTTCCTTCTCCAATGTATTAGTACAGCCCATCCAAAGGTTGTCTGGAAGAGATCACTGTTAGTGATAGGGCCGCCTTCTGTACTCTTAGGTTAAGGAATATGTGTGTGATTTCCATTTTGATGTACAAAAAAGTGTTCTCTAAATAGGTATCTCTATTTCGGGTCCCATTTGCTGGGGACGCCGAATGATTTAGAATATTTCGGAGTTTAGGTTAATCAAATTAGCATAAATAATACGTCCCGCTTTAGGCACAGGCCTTCTCTCAGGGAGAGAGTATGGGTTTAATCACCGCGCACGCCCACCGCGGATTGGCGATTACAAGCGCTGAGGTTTGTGAATAACTCAGACACTCAGGTTTCCTCACGATGTTTTACTTCTGCATTAGCAAAATAGCATATATCTAGTTAAAACAATTGCCCTTACATTGCAAATTCATCCCGTTAGCGCGAATGTTGTTCAAGTTGTCTGCCGAGCATTATAAAAGTAGCCAAAGGTCACAACGTAGCCAATGGGCATGATGACAAATTTTGAAAGTGTATAATGTCTCAAAACCTACATTATCTACAATTCATTTCATATTTTTTGGTCACAGTAAAGTTAAGGTTAAATGATCAAAATAGACATTTAAGTTTTTAGATTTAAAATTCCCACCGAAATGCTCGCCAATGTCCTGGCATCGCTAGTGACGTCACGGTGCAAAAGTGTAAAATTAATCTGTGTAAAACGTAATTCAATACTCATATGGAAGCTTTTACGTCCTAAATTCTGCTGAACCAAAGTCTTTACTTGATGCTAAAATTCTCCCACCATCAACACATCTATTTTAGGCAAATCACCACTGTCTGCTTTAGTAAACCCTTGTTCCATGATGCGTGTTATTTCACTCAGGATTTAAATGAAATACAAATAAATAAGAAAGATCGTAAATAAAACCAGAGGACCGGTTGGTTAATTACTACCAAGGACATTTAAGAGATTGTTACCTATGTCACAGATTATAAAGTAGTATGTTCAGTTTACTATTCTATGTTTACTCGCGTGTTCCTGAAAGTGACGTCATTCGCTATTCAGCTAAAATGGCGGACGTAGGCTTTTTGTAGATTTTAATTATCGGAATAATTATCAATCCCGCTCCTAATAAATAAATGCGTGCTAAATAAATGTCTTAATAAAAATAATCCACAAATCAAGTTTGTTAAATGAATACATAATTTTAGTGATTTTCCAGTACTATCATCATGCCTATTGTCGTCTGATCGCTGATTGCAATTTTCGCCACTTCACGTTCCGAGATAGCGCAAATGGCGTTAAATCGCCTCATCTGGCAACCCTCTAGTCAATTTCCTGTGACTTTGTCAATGGCCAAGGGTGAACACACTTTCTGAAATAGTGATTTGTGAAAATAGTGATTAATCATAAATTGCATGTTACCGTGTATTAGGTGTATTTACACTTATTGGTCAAATATAACTTTTGGAAAGAATTGATTCAAGTCAAAAACATTAACGGTGAATTTAAGTAATTCTATAAATAATCTAACTTTAGTCTTGTGTTAGAAGATTATTTGGTAGTTAATGATAATAAATACGCACTGAAAGGAATTTCGTATAGTTTTTTCCAAGGATTAATGAAGTTATATTACAATGGAAGAATAATAATTGTGGCAATACCGTGTTCTTAAAAATTCATTGATGTTTGGGAATTTGTTCAACTTTAACGGATTTTCTTTTAAATTGCTGATGGTGAATTGTAGATTTAAAATAACGGGAATTAAAATAATAGAGAACCATTAAGTTGATTACAATCTTGTCTCAAGGTGTTAATCTAGACAGTGTATTGTATTATAATTCTGTTGAAAATTTCCATAGGTATCCAAATTTATCCACATAAATGTGTGTTTGTTTGTTACGGATTTTAAAAGGGAGTTGATTTTATTAAATAAATAAATAAATACAAAACAAGTTAAATGTAATAATTGGTTGAATTCAATGTCATAGAAAATCTATTTCACTAAGAAAGTTAATTTTAAATGCGAATATAAAGGGGAATTGAAAAAATCAGCTCAACTTAAGAAGTTTAGCGGCGTTCAGAAATTAATGTTATTGCATAGTGTAAACGTATCTTAAATTATGTAGAGGGACTGTCTAGAAATTATGAGTCTTGAAGGTTAATCCAACTTTATGAGTTTGGAATTTGGTTACAAACAAAAGTAAATCTTCAAAAGTTCAAAACCTAAGTATCCTATAAAACTAAATTTCATGATGTAACTTGTTCTTGCAACTCTAATTTGCGAAAGGTGCAGCATAGATAAACTGCAAAGGGAAGTACAAAAGTGACATTCAATTATAATCTAACAAAACTTTTAATTAGTTACTAAGTCATTAAATTTCGTAGGAAATCAGTGAATCAGGGAAGCGAAAGTGATCTGTCAGGATCATGGCAAGTGGCACTCCCTGGTCTCCATCTACACCTCTGGGATATAGGCGTAAGTTTATGTATGTATGTATGAAATCAGTGAATCAAAGCTTCATAAGTTCAGTAGATGCAGTGATAAAGTTATAACTTGACACAAACTTTTTAGAAAGTACTAAATCAGATAAATTTTGTAAACCTTGTAGGTACTTATTAAATCAAAAGATTTGCAAAGGCATTCAATCAAACAGTAGGAAGCAGTAGGCAAGAGTATATACAGGTAGGTTATCCCAACTTTACCCACCAACCTAAATGTCGTTTCCAATACATTCAACTCAATAAATAAATTAGTAAAATAGTTAATGTTGTCGTAACTTAGCACAGCAGAACTTTCCCCATGAAAGATGCTAAAAGGTAAAAGTCAATAAAGGAATAATTTTATTAAAATTCGGTTGAAAGTATTACATTTTATCAATTGCATCCATAAGGTCCTAAGAGATTTGTCATAAATCAAGTTCTCACTTGATAATATTTCAATTGTATGTATGTTTCATGAAACATTTTGACGGGCAACAGTAACTTCATCATCTAGAAGCTCGTAATTAAGTCCCAAAGTAAACTGTAAGTAAATTCTTTCTCTGGTTGTGCAATAAAGTGTTCTCTATTTACCTATCTATCTAAACTCAAATTCAGGAATTTTACTCACTGTAGAAACAAAAAGGATTTGCTTAATGAGCGTCGGAACTGTTAGTCTCATCATTAATAGATATGTGAAGGAAAGGTCAACAAAGAAATTTAATAATTATTCTTTTTAAACCGGGCTTAGCTTAATTAACAGAGATTTCAACTTAAATTTAAACTAGCTGCACTAGACACAATTGTCCCCATCAGCACTAATTAAATACCAGACATTTTATCTTCCCAAATAATCTTTAATGTTATACTAAGTTTTGCTTAGAGTATGTTTAAAACTTTTTAAACCGTGTCCGTGGTAACTTTAATATATTTTGAGGAATTTTATTGTAGAACTTTATAGGTACAGAGCCCCATAAAGGATGTATAAGTCTGAATTGTGGATAAGACAGGCTATGTTTATTCCTAGTATCAATATTAAGATAATAATAATTTCAAAATTGCTGATTTATAAAATAAATTGGTGTTACATTTGGTAGGTGACCTGTTTAGATATGCTGTGTTAGAACAGATAGATTGCCTGATAGAAAATGCCATTAGCATTAAGTCCACCTTTTGTACACTGTGTAATAAAGAATTAACAACAATAATAGAGTGAGAGTTATGAGTCTACATCATTAAATCCTGTTGATAATGATAGTAAGTTATATAGCAACAGTCAGCCAAGAGTGTTTTTGCACGTCTGTAACTGGTTGTTAAGCTAGATTATACCATATTAGCTAGTAATGAATACTATTAGCAGATTGTAACTAACGTTGACATTTAAGAAATTCGTTACTTTTATTAGGTATGTATGGTGTGCAATAAAGAGGATTATCTAATTTAATCTAACTAGAGTTTAGATTAGACGTGATATCAAAGTAGGGTGAATGTACCAATAATCAGCACAGCTATTAATCATCAACGCTAATTGATAAAAGGGTGTGTTGATCTCAGATAATTATATATTTTCAGTATAAAATTAAATTGAATTTACATTTCTTAGACCCTCTTCAAAGAAACAAAGACCTAAAAGCCAAACAAAATAAACATCTACTAGGAAAAAAATCGGAATTTAAGTTAAATATCCTAATGTCCTATGTCCTGCAGTGGGCGTCGGGTTTCTGATGATGGTGATGATTATGATCCTAATGTTAAACAGGGTACTGTAATAAATTATAATAGATTAGCTAGGAATTGATACAATTAGCAGGTTGTAACAAGGTTGAGTAATGTCTAACATGACATCATAATAGGGTGAATGTTAATATAATCAGCACAGTTGTGCTTTACCAATAAAAAGGTGTGTGAATATCAGGCATGTATTTTTGATAAACTCAAATTCCCAAATGTTTTAAACTCTTTACAAATAAATTAAAACCTAAAAGCGAAATAAACGAATAAAGGGAATGAAATATTAATTTATAGTTAACAGACTAGTATAATATAATATAGATATGGGGCGTAATAAAAAAAAAATCATCTGTACTCATTGTTTTAAAACAAATTAAATGTAAATAGTACATTCAAACACAATTAAAATAAATTACTTTAATAAATGTTTCTCAAATTTTGCTCATAAACTATTTTGTAAATTCCATAGACAACCTAACTAGGAAGGGACAGAAAATTCAAATAAGTTAAGTTCATAAACGTGTTCTTAGGGTATTTCAGTTTGGGGGCGACAACAAAAAATTAATAAAGTAAATTAAACTCAATAAAATTGTAAAATATCTTGTGTGTGTTTGAGACATTCAAGTAAGAGAAAAATCTTTATCGCTGAAACGAAATACTCTACAACGTTCTCGAATAAAGGGCAGCATCATTTCAGAGAGAGAGTCTTCATAATAGCACGTAGTGAGGAACTCATTTAGTAAATTCTGTAGACATCCTAACTAGAGAGGTAAATAAAACCCATGTAGCCATGCTAAGCTTAAAACGAGTTAATGTGATTTTAGGATATTTCAGTTTGGGGGGCGAGAAAAATAATAATATTTTTATAACTTCTAAATTTCATTGTAAAAGATCTTGTGTGTGCTTGGTTGGAGGCATTCTCTTAGGAAAAAAATCTAAATTACCAATAGTACTTTGTCCCTTTACATGTTTTTGTGTCATTTACTCTGGTGTAGATAAAGAATATTTTTATCTTATCTTCGACATTATTGACTAAGGGCAGGATCATTTCAGAGAGAGAGTCTTCATTATAGCACCTAGTGTGGTGGTAGGGAGGAACTCATTTGGTAAATTCTGTAGACATCCTTACTAGGGAGGTAAATAAAACCTAGATAACCAATCTAAGTTTAAAACGCGGTTATGTGATTTTAGGGTATTTCAGTTTGGAAGGCGAGAAAAATAATAATATTTAAAGTAGATTCTGAATCTAATTGTAAAAGATTTTGTGTATGCTTGCGGGCATTCTCGCAGGAAGGAAAAAAAAACGAAATTACCAATAGTACTTGTACCTTTACATCTTTTTATGTCATGGTACTCTGGTGTATAATAAAGAATATTTTTATCTTTTTTTCCGACATTCTTGACTAAAGGGCGGGATCACTTCAGAGAGAGAGTCTTCATTTTATCACAATGTGTTGTGGTAGAAGTTGCTACAGTGGCACAACCTTTCGGACGTTTTGGCGGAATTAAGATACACTATAGTGTATATTTTGGGTTGTAAGATACATTTTTTAAGAATATTTTGAATGACCTTAACGTAAATAGTTTGAATATTTTATGTGAGACAGCCATAGGTAGATCTATGTCACGAAAGTTTATCAGGGTTAAAATCCTTATAAACTCAATAAGTTATTGCAATTAAAATTTAGTTAAATTATTTAGTGGAGGAAGGGAAACAACGATACTCAAACTGGTCTTCAGAAACAAAATTTTTAAATTTTAAATGATTTTATTAAATTAATGTAACTTGTCACGTAAAACAAGTAAAATCCAGCAGTGAGATACAAAATGGCTACTCAAATATTAAAGATGATGGGAAAAATTGTAGTTACAAAAGTGTTTGATAAAGATTACAAAGTTGATCCAAGTGGCAAGAAGACGCTGGATGCAGGCCGCTTCTAACCGGTCTCTTTTGGAAATCCTTGGAGGAGGCCTATGTCCACCAGTGGACTTCTTGTGGCCGAATGATGATGATGACAAAGTTGCTATTACAGGTGCTATAGTTCCAAAAATAAATAAAGTACCTAAACGCAATTCAGAGAATTTGTATCTTTTGTTATATGACTGAGATGTCAAAAATAAAAGTGTAATATTTTTAAATGGAATTTATTAAAGAGGATAGGAACTATTTCCCTCCGGGACACTGGCGAAAGTTTATATTGTGTTTAGGAAAACATTGTTGGTTAAAATTGCTATTGCACTTTAGTCTGAGTTTATAATTAGTTATGGAACTTAGATTTAGTTATAGGACTAAATCTTAGTTAAATTCAAGGAGTGAATATCTAAAGATATGTCAATTGATATTTAAAACCAACTACAAAAATAATATAATAATTTCAAAATTATATGTTTTACCCAGCAGTGGAACACAAATTGTTACAAAAATGTTAATTTCTATTTTATAAAATAAAATTAATAAATAGTGTTAACTTTTTTAAATTAAATTGGGTTAAGAGCATAGGTATTGTAAATGGGGTAAATTTAAACAGAAAATTTAAAACATTTTATTAACAAATGTTTTAAATAAAGTATCTGATCTAGGTCGATTTTGACATCATCTTCCCGGACTGGACTTGTGATTCGTTTAGCAGCGTGAAATGGGGAGGGGGGAGTTTGAAAGGGAAGAATTGCAAGAGAAGGAAGAATTTTCTAAATACCTAAAATTTGTTTCATATATTTTGAAATGAAAGATGATGGAAGACAATGTAGATTGTCTTCTTAAGAGTACTTCTGTTATTTGGTATATAGAAGGATGAGAATAATGGATAAATGCTGAATAAAATTCGAGTTTTATTTGGAGTGAAGGGCTTTGCGAATTAAAAGAAACCAAAAGGGAAGAATAAGATTATAAGCATTCAATCCCAGAAACACAACACTTAACAGAGATCTCGCTTTAGACGAAACTTGGTGTTAGGGGTAGGCCAGATGGCAATCGTTTCTTCGCAAGGCGAAACTAAAGTGAGGTCTATACTCCACACGGAGGAAAGACTAAACTGATCTGGACACTACTATGGGTGCGAATCTGCTTATAGGATTGGTCGGCGTAACGCCTTACCTACAGTTTTTTAATTTATTTAAATTAATAATAAAACAATTGTGCAGAAGAACTTAAGCTTGACCAGTACTATTATAGAGAGTGCTTTGGCCAATGGTTAACATTCTCCGTCCATTAACCAATTGATTCAGCGAACGAAAATCTAAACAAGGGACGAATTGTAATGCACAATTGGCTTCCAAACTCTAAGGATGTGCTTTATGTCATGTGGGCGTATTTGTAGGTTTCGTACGTTCGAAAAATTGGAATGTTTCGGAACAGACAATGCGAGGATCACTAGGACTGGAGTGGATTCACAACCCATCTTTCCCGTAGGACTTTGGCATTCAGGCATCTTGTGCGATTGTATGTTGTCCATTACCGATGAGTCAGCAAGTTGGATTTTCAATTGTTGAATCCGTTTCTTATTGTGATTTTAAAACACAATACACTCAAAATTTCACTCTGGGAAAGGTGCTTATAATCTCGGTCGTGAAACATTTGTGAATAAGTATAGGTGAAGTTTCTTTCAGTATCTAACTTGCAAAAACTTCAGGGGGCGCTGTGACGGTCCGCACTGCCTTTGCAATTCGACCGCCACTTATTCACAAATGTAGGGGAACATAATAATCCTTTGCGTTGTACAATAATCAATAAAATTAAACAAATTTTGCTGTAGTATTAGAGATTCGCTAGATGGCGCCTTTTTGCAATAAATAATAATAAATATTTATTATTTCGGGCAATAATGTCCATTACTTTCACATTACAAAATAAAGAAATAAAACGTTGGTTTCTCAATCAATAAACTATTTAATTTTTTTACAACAATTTAACAACGTTTGCTCAATTGGTTCTAAAACAAACAAAACCATGTTCATAAAAGTTGGCTGTATGCAAAGTTGTCTATGCCAATGTATCGGCAGAAAAAAAAAAGTAAACAAGAAAGTCAGGTCAATGACAATCTGTAGATAGAACAAGGAGGGACCCGTAGAAGTCTGATAATGTTATCCATCAAAAACCTAATAATACAGTCAATGAATATTATGGAAAGGCTTAATTTAGCAAAACTATTAAATATAGTTCAGTAAAGGATTCAAAATGCTTATTTTACAGATAGAAAATATTTAAAATTATGTAAAATATTCCTGAAAGGGTTTCATTGAAAAGACAAGGGAATCCAAGAGGGGGAGACGGCAGCGGGGTGTGGGGGCGAGGGGAGAGGAAGAGACGCGCTCTTGGACTGGGGATTTTGGCGGGGAGCGGGCGGTGGTTTTTGCTGGGAATCTATCTTTTTCTTTGCGGGGCTGACCGGCCGGTCTAAATTAGGATTAGGGTGAGTTAGCAACCTGATTATCAAACTAAAGTGTTCTACAGCGTGTCGGTAATGTGGCTACAGCAGCAAATATTGAGTAGTTCAGCTGTGAAAGTGGTATAGCTTGAGAAACGTTTTGGTGAGATGGCTTGGGCAAATCATGGCTGAAGCAATGCAGGCCGTGGTACGATTCATACCAGTGGATTGGATCTGACTACATCGATTTGGTCAAGGTAGCTCTCTAGATCATTCTCAGGTCTCAGCAGTAAATGTGGTAAAGTCTGATTTGCATCTTGGAATGTTGCTGTAGTCTACAGAACCATACTTCGGTGTAGGCTTCACCTACATACTTGTGTTTCAAGGTTGATTAGAATTTGTGTTTGCATTTGTTCTTAATAATCAACTTGCTTGCACCAATTTCAAACATTTGATCAATTTGATAGAATAGGTCTATATCTGATCGAACGGTGAGTTTCTTTGCCATGTTCTTTTCTCACTATGGGTCAGGTCTTGAACATGGCACGCACATTTGTTAGGAACTGGTGTTTGGCATGGTAGAAAACCAGCAAACAGACAGTTTAGCAGTAGTATTTGCAAGCAGTTGAAGTCATTTACATAATAAAGTAAATTTGTTAGGTAGAGTCTAAAACAACCAATTAAAAATCAAACCAAAATAAACCAAACTAATGAAAACTTGAATCTATCTAATCAACCAATAACCGGGCACAGAGCCTAACTAAAATTGTGAGTGTAAAATCTACTTACAAACTATGTGCAAAACTAAACTAAAATCATATCTGTCTCAAATATTGACTAAACCAAACTAAGATTAACAATTACTGTTAATATTCTAATTTGTGTTAAACTGTATTCACAAAAACCTGTTTTAAATCTCAAATGTTAATATTTCTACAAATCTTGATAAATAAATAGATTATTTTTTAACTCTTTCTAGTTGTTTAATTGCTTTTGGAAATCTCGACTCCCTGAAAAGGTTCTGGTTACTATTTCACAACAAAGGGTCCTATTTGTTAGGCTAGACGATCACATTTTGGCCAAAGATTTAAATTATCTGTGATTTTAGGTACTCACAAATTGTTCTTTTACATAGTTCACATTTAACTTACACTGAGCTAAAATAGTACTTAGGTAGGAAGCCTAGGTACTCATACTTTATTTAGTAATCTCCTGTGGAAGAACCATATCTTAAACATTCAACGGAGGCAAAGATGGAGCGCTGCAGAGGACTCCAGAGGCTACTTCTTCGGGAACCAGCGGTCATCAGTGGCAGGAGCAGTACAAAGAGGGACCTTAGGGATCAGTGTAAGCAGTGTAAGTAAGTAGCAGAGAGAGGAGTAGAGTAGAGAGGACAAGAGGGGGTGGGCGTCACAGTACCCAATATTAAATTTTTCAAAGTCGCAATCACCGTCTGCGCAAATAAAGAACACAGTGTCCTTCACAAGCCACCCACATAAATTTTGTTCGTAATGGTGAGAAGAACCACGTTTTATTGAAAATACAAGTAGATTTTGATACTCTTTGAAATGGTCGGTGCACAACATTTGAATATACATTATATTAAAATGTTGTGCGCTGGCCATTTCAAAGAGGAAAGTGTGAAGCATATAACTTTTTGCCTAATTTTGATCCTGTAATTTTCCCTTCGTTCGTTCCCGCTGGAATTCAGGGTAGATGAGAAACTCCGGCTGAAGTTGGCCGACAATGGGCTGTCACGGGATCTGTTCCCGGACGAATATCACTGCCTGGGTGACAACGAGAATAGACCCGTCAAGTGGATGGCACCGGAGACAATACTTCAGAACCAGTACAGTTTTGCTTCTGATGTGGTAAGCTCCTGAAGCAGTTTTTGAGTCTTTCAATTGAATATATGATCTTTTTAGTTAAAAACTAACACCAAGGTCCATTAACAAGTCTTAAAATTTTTTAAAACCCCACACTGGTCTTATTTTGTGTGACGCCGGATTAAGAATAGCGTCACTTTATTTCCTTCCGTGGATGTCGTAGAAGGCGACTAAGGAAATAAATTACCAGGAGATGGGCAGCAGCGTCTTCCTGAGATTCCAACCGCATACTGCGTTCGCCAACCCGCCTGCCAAGCGTGGCGATTTTGGCAAAACCCTTCATGGTTAGAAAACCACGAGGGAGGCCTATGTCCTGCAGTGGACTCAAATGGCTGATGATGATGACACTGGTCTTAAGAGGTTTGACCAAAGCCGTGCAATTTATTGGTATATCAAAAAGAATGAATAATTTTTATTAGAACGATATTACCATTTAAAACAAACATTACCTTATCCGTGTTTTTTTTGTTTTCTTTACCTGTAGGTGATTTATTTGTATTATCCAGGCTAAACTACTGTGATGTGGTCATCCACGGTTGTATCCTTGGTCGTACAAAAAGGCTTAAACAACGTGTGCCAACGTGTGCAATACGCATGTGCACGTTATTGTTTCCGGATCACTCCCCGCTCCCACATCACTCTGTACCTGTGTGACGCAAATCTGCTAAACATGCAGGCGTGCTGGCAACTGCACTTTGCCACCTTGCTGTTCGGTGTTGTGCGGTATGAGACCCCTTTTTACTTGTTTAGTAAGCAGCTCACTTGGTCTAGTCAGGCTAGGTACTACAAAGTGAGGGCCATTCTACCACTGCACCGAACGGCAGCGTTCTGAAGCAGTTTCAGATTTGTGGCATCCAAGTTTTGGAATGAGATTCCTTCTCCTATCCATGCCACTACTAGTAAATATGCTTTCAAGCCCAAGTTTGGAAGCTATTTGCTGGAAATCCAGCACTTATTGTGTATTTATTCATTGTAGTTCGTTATTGCATTTAATATAAGCTTAGTATATTTAGTACGTTTATTTAATATTACAGCATATTTATGGGTATTCATATAAGTATTTATATTGTGACATGTATGTATGACAGACAGTAGACGAGCCACTAGTCTACAAGCCTCCACCAATCCGGACTTGGCCCCCGTGGTGGAGTATGGCCTATACCTTCCTCAGGGAAGAGACCCGTGCCCCTCGGTGGGGACATAATGGGTTGATGATGATGATGTATGTATGTTCCGGGTGCCAAGGAGAAATCATATGGTCCCAACTGAAAAACAGTTTTGCTGGTGTTATGCTAACTTTAGCACACACCGGTAAAGTATGCTGAGTTGGAGCCCCTTTTTTTGTTGGCACGGAGGCACCTGAGGCGTTTGGGGTCCGAGGTGGCTAGGTGCCATACATTATTGTATGGTATCCGGCTGCCTTTGACTCTATATGCCTCACGTCATGTTCTCTTCACGATTGTTTTGTTTTCTGTTTTGTTGATGTTCGTGTCTTTTGTTTGTGTACCTTTATGTTTACTTTTTTTTTCTGTGACATTTAAATAAATATCCTCTTTTTTTCTTTCCTTTTATGTTTTTTTTTATTTTTAAGTTTTTTTTTAAGTTAGCAAATATATTCTGTATTTCCTATTTTTGTGTTTTGCACAAAGTAATAGCAAATCTATGTATTTCGTTTTGTATTTTATAAGAAGAGAGACGAATATTTTGGCATTGCTCGTTGTTGATCTGGTGATAATATTTTGCCTGGTAATATTTTAGTATTGCTAGTTATTGACCAGGTAGTCTGACGACCTGGTTACGGTGACAGGGAGTCGCTGGATGAGGAAACCATGAGGGTGGCCTATGTCTTGCAGTGGGTGTCAAATGGCTGATGATGATGATGATGATAAGCTGTTGCACTTATGGTATCTCGTTTTTATAATCTAAATTAAGTATATAGCTAGATTATAATAATCAGCTTATAGGGCACATGCCTTCTCCCAGGGAGAGAGTATGGGCTTAATCATCACGCGTGCCCACCGTGGATTGGCAATTTCAAGCGCTGAGGTATATGAATAGCTTAGTTATTCAGGTTTCCTCACGATGTTTTCCTTAGCGAGTGGTATTGCTATTTTAACTTCACAAATGTTGTGTATATTTGTGAAGTTAAAGAAGCAACTTTGAAAACAAAGTCATAGGTACATACCCGCACTGGAAATCGAACCTGGGTCTCTCGCTTCCGAGTCCAATGTTCTACCCACTAGGCTACCACGCTCTTTAGATTGGTACCAAATAACTATAGCATTTAATATCATTTGAAAAAAGATGGTCACAGTAGAGTTTCTTCGCCGCCTTTACCTATATTTTTAATTTCTGCATTAAAAACTCAAGTCTCAGCATACGGTACCGCCGGTTTTTTAATAATATATTTCGGAAGCCCGCGGCTTGGTTGGCTTCGTATTGACTTGTCTTTCCTATGGGCTAGGCCGACCAAGCTGTCAGGATGGTACAGGTGCTGGGCAAGCCTACTCCATCTAAATGAGAATGTCCCAGGTACTGCAGCGTCCGAGGGGTCCCTTCACCAATCTAGTGTAAGTGTGGGTGCCACTGGACGTTATATAAATCATTTCATTAAGTAGATGCAACGTTCAAAGTTTTTTTTTGCATAAATCTCTTCTTTATCAGTGGTCTTTGGGCATCACACTGTGGGAGCTGTCCACTCTTGGGGCCTCGCCTTTGGCAGAACTAGATGCAGCCGACGTCGGAGCCTTCCTCAGTGGAGGCTACAGGCCTTCCCAGCCACACAACTGCCCAGACGAAATGTGAGTTGACGTTAAAAACCTCAAACGCTATTTTAAGAGGAAAAATTTTTTTCTGGCACTATAAAACCTATTACTAGTGCCTCTATAAAAAGAGTGAAATTTCTCTAAGAAAATCCTAAAACGAATCGTATTCCGTCTCTCTGATACTTTATTTACCGTTACCGTTTACCACTAAGTGCTGATCAAAGTAGGAAAACGGTTCCATTTCATAATTTTCATCAATTCATAAAGCGTAATTTTATTAATAAACTAGTGGAACAGCCCAATAACTAGTTGCAATGAAACTAAAAATCCCGCCATACTACTTACTAACCTAAAATGTTGTAATCGCCACATTCGTGTTAATATCAGTAATGTAGTGGTGCGTATGTACAATAATGAAAATTCAAAATATTTTTTTCTGGCGTATACAAAAAAATCATTGTTTGGTGGGAAAAACTTAGCTCTGACTGGGTTTCATGCGATGGATATCGCAAATGTGACGGACCCAAGCGGAAATGGTAGGACGGCCACACGACCTTGCTGCTGGGCTGGCCTAAGGTGTCCACGAATAGGGAGGAGTGGAGAACTAAATGCCTTTGCCCAGCAGTGGGACACAATGGAAGCTTCATAAAAAATCCAGTGAATATGTATGGATCTAATCTCATCTGTCTGTCTATCAGGTACGGGCTCATGTCTTGGTGCTGGACATCGCCAGCCTCGAGCCGTCCCACGTCCCCGCAACTCTTGGCTGCTCTTCACGACTTCAGGCAAGCGCTCAGCACCTATATCTAGGTCCTTCATCATCCTTGGACATTTGCTCTTGACTATTTCTCAAACTTCTTTGTTTAAAAACAATTAAAACAATGGGCAAATATATCAGGGCCCTCATTATGAAAAATGCGACATTATCGAAAGAGTCGTCAATTACGGAAAAAACGTCGAAAAATAGGTACGGTTATTTTGTTGAATATCTATTAATATTAAACTAAGGAAACTATTCAAAAAGAGAACCGTATTTGTCGCTAGATTCGAGTGAATTGTCGGGCTCAAGCGCAACGTTGACGACCCTGCCGATATTGCCGCAGCTTCATAATAAGGGCCCCGTTTTAAGAAGTCGTCGTCCGTGGCGAAAAGGAGTGAATATGAAAACTTCTGCAGTGTTTATTTTCTTTTGACCACTATTATATATACATTGTAGATAGTTTGAGAACAGATAGTCTAAAAAGCATTTTCCCGAACAATACTCTGTTACATTATGGGCAGATTTGCAACAAAAATGTAAAGGTCGACCGCTACATTTTGGTTGCAAATCTGCAAATAAAAAACCGGCCAAGTGCGCGTCGGACTCGCGCACGAATGGTTCCGTACCATTATCTGTACAACATTAGACACAAAGATCGATAAAAACGATCTTTGTGTCTAAATATTTATTTTATTTTAATATTTTGATTTGATTTGAATTATTTATCTTTGAAGCGAATATAGAACTAAATAGTCTGTGAATATTTCAAGCGTTTACCAGTTGCCGTTATTAATATCGAGAGAAAAACGTCAAAAAATTAAGCTTGATGTATGGGAGCCTCCCTTAAATATTTATTTTAATCTGTTTTAGTTATAGCTATTTTTTGTTATAGCGGCAACAGAAATACATCATCTGTGAAATTCAATTGCTTAGCTATCACGGTTCATGAGATACAGCCTGGTGACAGACAGCCAGGCAGACAGACAGATGGACGGACAGTGAAGTCTTGGTAATAGGGTCCCGTTTTGCACCCTTCGGGTACGGAACCCTAAAAACAATGTCCCAAGTAAGTTAAATGTAACAGAGTAGAGTGCACACGTGTGAAGGTTGATGTGCTGCTGACTGTACCTTTATAAATTGTCTGAACTATTCGTCTCTAAAACGGAACCGAAGTGCCTGCCAAAAAAAACGGATAAGACAAATTGGCAATGCAATCGATATGGATACCAAATAAAAATTAAAAACTTAAACCGTAGTTAGAATGTAAATATTTAATAATAAATGAATGTTACCAAGTATGTAGATGACCAAATCGTTAGCTTTGAGATTTGAAATAGGGACAATGTACTAAAAAAATCATAAAGGAGTGTGAAAAGACTTGAATTTTGTACTAAAAGTGATATATTTTTAAGAATTTTCTCTCTCAGAAATATTTATGAGTTCTAAGAATTCATAGCGGCTCAGTAGCTCCTTTCTTAGTAAAAATGTATAAACCAAATTATAATTGTACTAATTATACTTATAAAATTATTAACTAAATACCTACTTAATATATTATTATCAAAACATAAAATTAGCGTGGCGATTATGGCAAAACCCCTCATGGTTATGAAAACCACGAAGGAGGCCTATGTCCTGCAGTGGGCGTCAAATGGCTGATGGTGATGATGATAAAATTAGTGATAGTTTTATTTATATATGACTTGTAAATAATAAAACTGAGAACAATGCATACATGGAATTTATCTTAAAATATATTAAAGATATATAGAGTGGTTTTTGACGTATTAACTAGCAATGTCAAGATTAAAATTACAGTCGTATTTGTATTATATGTATTACTTAAATTATGCTAAAAATTACCTAACGGTAAATTAAATTAGCTTGTATATTATGGGTTCTCAGGACTGAATGTCCAGGAGAGTACTCAAAAGGATCTAACACCAAACACAGTAGTTAGTCATTGTTCGTTGTGGATGCGGCTTCAATTGTATTATATTACAATAAATAATTCTTATCTCATCTTATATTTTCAAATAATGGAAAAAATAATGAGAAATCTTTTATATTTACACAGTTTGAGTCTTATATATAAAAAATCGATTCCATAAACGCACACTCAAGATGGAATTAAAGCCGGCTTATAACAGGAATTTCTGCCATAAACCGGCTTTAAGTGTTTTAGTGGAATCAACTTTTTATAATTAATACTGCATATTTATTTCAGAGAGTTGCGTAATGTATAATAAATTATAAAAATAACATCAAAATTGTTGAAAGTAAAAAACAGACCCATTTAAAATATAATATTATATTTATAGAGTTTCAGTTAAAAACAACTTACAACGAAGCCGGAATTTCACATTGATACTATGAAAAATATGAATGTCTATTAAACCACAATTATATAGAATAAAAATACAATACGTACTCCGACCAAATAGGGGATGTATTAGCAAAGGGCAAGATTAAAAGTACCCGAAACCGGCTTGCGTGCAAGCAACGCGTAATGAATGTTGATCAAGCGAAAGAGTTCTGTCAGGATCGTGGCAAGTGTCAAACCCTGGTCTCTGCCTACCCCTCCGGGATACTGGCGTGAGTTTATGTAATGTAATGTAAAAATACAAAAGGTGTTGTATTTATAACCGAGTCAATAGTAAAATAAATTTTGTAAATAGGAATTTATATAAAATAGTAATATGTCTGTACTGATTTATTTATTGTTACTCTACATTTGTTATTTTTTATCTACATTTTTTAACAACTCCAAAGAATATGTACCCTATTATTTTTGAACTTATTAACATTTTGGTTTTTTTTTTTGTCGATCTTGTAATTAGTACGTGATTAATGTCGATGCACCTGGCGATATAATAACAACGTTAATGTTATTTTTACCTTATATTTATTCAAGCTTGCCGCTCATTTTTACAACTTTTGCTTTTTACATTCGAGTATTACCTGAACTACTAATGTGTAAATTATTGTATTGATATGCTATTTTATTGTAATTGTATTTCGAAACGCATATGGATCAAACAGGGTGTTGTATTCTTAGGCATTATATGCATCTCTTTGAACATAAGAAGACTAAAGTGGATTTGATTCTGCGTTAAATCTTCAATCTCCCTTTTAATATTTTCGCCCCTGGTACTCGTATATGTTATCAGCAGGTCACACAGATGCAACATGGGGCGAGGACAGGGCCGAGATGCGACGCGTTGTATTATATTATACAGGGTGACTTTGAATTCCCTCGACACTTTTTAAGGAGAGACTCTAACCATTATTTAAAAACAATTGGAGCTAATTAAAAATAAATTACGATCAATTTTTTTTTTATTACCCGATATTACTTTACTCATACATAATATCCGAACAAAAAGTAAAAACATCGAAAAAAAACTGTAGTTTGAGCGTGTTACGGTCGGCGCCGGCCAAGTAAATTATTCTTTCACTTATTTATACATAGGTAGACTCTTAAAAATTTAACATGACGCCTACTCAGACGCGTAACGTTTTGTAAGAAAAGATATGACTTTTTCCTTTCGTGGCGCTAGTGTTACTCTATGGAGCCCCTTAAATAATCATAATGATTCAATGAACTCAAGTCCACTTTCAGATTTCTATGTAGATGTCTATTATCGTAAAATTGTTTGCGCTTTCTTGATGTTAAAGTTTCTTAGCATATTTAACTGTTCTCTTTAACACGTGGATTCCTTACTCTGATCGCTTACTAACGCACATTTCATTTCAGAAGGGTGTCACTTTCCACTTAGAAAAATATTGATGTTAAAAACTAGTAAAAAATACAGTCCAATAGAATGGAAATGGCATAGAGATTACTTTTCTCTTGGACGAACGTAAGAAGCGCGTGTTGCTAAAAAATCATGCTTGATTTTGCTGACGCTACCTACCTCAGAAGATAGCTCAGGAGTGGTTGTGACTAGTTTCGGTGAGTTTATTTTGGGTGGGTACTATTTTGGACGCCGTCCTGACGTCAGGATGGCGGGTTTAAAATTATAGTTTTATCTCGGTATAGATAACCAATATACAACTACAAGCTACAACCAAATCAAAGCTATCTTTTCAGGTAGGTAGCGTCAGCAAAATCAAGCATAAATTTTTAGCACCTCTGGTATCCACGTTTTCTCTATGGGTGCGTTGTTAGCCCACAGATTCGCTGAACGATCATTGTTGTATCAGAGCAAAGTCCACAATTATGTAATTAATATAGTACTTAGTAGGTATGTATGACCTTTTCTTCTTAAATACTTGATGTCATTTCTAGATCACGGTTCCTCTCTACTTACTTGTAAGTCGTGCTACAAAAGAATATTTGAATGATCTAATATTTGAATATCTGAATATTTTTTCATCTGTTATGGAAATAAAGGTTTTTGTTATTCATACTCATTAAGATTCACATGTGTTTTGTTAATTAAACTCTTTCCTTTAATCATGTGCCATATGAGAGTAAATAAATTAGGCTATTGTTAAAATTTAAATGGACGGTGTCTAATTTTAAGTAAGTGTTTAACTAGTCAATAAGTGGATGTACTGTACACGAAAGAGATATCCTCAAAGGGAAATGAGGTTGCAGTTGCAACCTTCGTGTCGATGATGGGACGGTGTGCTTCTGGCAATTATAAACGGAAATGTAATAAAAAAGTTATTTTACAGTACCACTTTTGTTTTATTTAAAAACGCACTCTGCAGAGTTCGTGTCGCGGCAAAATTGCAATTTCGCTCAGAGTATAAACAGTCTAGCAGAGTCGAGCTACAAAGTGGCAATATTCCCACTCCGCGGGGCTTCTCAAACAAGGGGAGGTGAGAGAGACAGACAAACGCCGCCACTCGCAGGGGAGGAAGAGAGAGGAGTCAAGTTATTAATTGGAGAGAATTGACGGTAGTGAGGGCGAGCCGTGTTTTTGACAAATTTCACTTTGATACCGCGATTACTCCACCTCAACGCCTCCACCATGTTGACTCCTTAGAAGAAATGTCTGTGAAAAAATAAAGATGCTTTAAAGAAATTGAGCGCCCATTGGAGGGGAATTATGTTTTATTTTTCACGGTATTTGCTTTAACGACGGAATGTTTACGGTGACAAATTGAATGCTTTGATTGTATGGTAAATATGTACTTGTTTGGAAGCTTAGAAGAAAACGAATCAACAGAAACGTAACGATATGAACCATTGAACTGGATGAAGAACAAATACGGTAGGTTGAGCTGACATTTTCGAAATCAATGAATGATTTGATTGCACTCTTCTGAGCTTTTCCTCGCAAAGTATGGGCTCATATAATTTTCTTTCAAAATGGCGATTTCCGGATTTTTGTTTAAGTTATCCGTCAGACACTATACCCGGCATAAAAGTAACTATGATGAAATGTTAATACATCACAGCTTGATACCTAATAGTGATGTCCGTGTACTCCGTATTTTACTGGGGACTGTAAAATGCATTTTAGACAATTTCAAAGTGTTTTATTAATGGGATCATGGACGTATACGACTTTTGATAGTAATAAAGAAGCACCTATAATTAAAATGTCACTTGGAAGTCAGTGAACGTCGCGCTTATTGAATTTGACAATTTAATGTATGGTTTGAGCAGGTTAAAAAACGTGACTCGTGTCGTTATGCTACGTAAGCAAGCATCAACAATAATATTTTAACATTAGAGAAAAGGATATTTTATTTTATTTTTATTTAATTTTATTGAGTCTACAAAACAGAATACAGTCGATTGTTATACAAAATAAACTTAGAAATAAACTATTTGTGTTCTGGACTGTAGTCCAAGGTATGTAAACATAGAAGTTTGCCAAAATGGAAGTGGGATATGCAGTACTTAATCTAAAACATTAAGCCTAAATTGAACATAAAGTAGATAATTTAGAACTGAAGCAGCTTTAATTATTTAATTAATGGGTAAAGCGTTGGACAAAGACGGGTTAGATATTATAAAACTAATAATTTTGATGAATTTTGAAGGCCTTGGTTCAAATATGTCAATACCAGAAAATTCGGCGAGCAGGTTGTTATATAGACGACACATTCTAGAAATAGATAGCATAGATGTTGAAAAAGCCTACTCCACCTGTTGTCTCTAGGCACTACAGCTTGACTAGTCACTCCAGCATTGGTAGTACATCGACACGAGTGGCGCGGCAGTACACAAATTGAACTGAAAAATTGATTTATTGCACAACAAAGGTATCTGTACAGAGGGGAGCCTTGTGTCTACTAATTAATTGTAAAAATTTAACAATTTGGCGCTACAAAACACGCGATTCAGGCCGTCGCAGTGCCTATGCTGCTATTTAGTTTAAACAGAAGTTGTCACTAATCACTGTTAAGCAGTGATTAGTGACAACTAATCAATCAGTCCCCTAGTCAGACGTACATGTAAAGGCCGTTTTTAGGGCTCCGTACCTCAAAAGGAAAAAAATGGAACCCTTATAGGATCACTTTGTGGTCCATCCGTCCGTCCGTCTGTCTATCAAGACCCTTAATCTCAGGAACGCGTGGAGATATAGAGTTGAAATTTAAGCTATGACTCAGGTCTATAGTCCCTCGAAGTTGTGAAAAAAATCAAACTTTAAAACGTTAAAAAATAGATATGGTCCTTTATGCCTCAAAAACCTGTGTCGATAATGAAGGGAATTCAAATTTATAGGGTACTTTCCGTTGACCTAGAACTCTGAACTTGTTCATGTAATATTGTCTTATACTACAAGTATAGAAAAAAATCTGAAAACTATATACTTGTAATTAAATCATAAAAAATGGTCTTTGAAGTTCAGGAAAGTCTAAGAAAAAACTGCGAGACTCGATCCTAAACTATTTATTATATATTTATATTATAATATAATACCTAAAATTTGTATGGAACCCTCGGCAGGCGAGTCCGACTCGCATTTGTCCGGTTTTTTTACCCAAAACAGTTCCACTCTTAATCCTTTTACAGCGACAAAAAAAAGGTCGAAACCCAATTCATTAACCTCCCAGCCCGGATTGATTGAATTGATGCAGACAAAGCGACAAATTAACTATTTTCCGATACATCCGGCGACATGGCTGCGCTGAGCTGTGTGATCTGATTTGTTTTGATTGAATTTTATATGCTGAGAGGGCGTGCGTGGAAAAAAACGTCACTGAAATTGTATAGCTTGCACAGCTTCTGCGTTGTTTCAGTGTAACGGTAAAAGTTAAATGTTCGCTTGCATGTCTGCAATGTGGTAGAACTTTTACTAAAGAAAAACCGGATAAGTTTGAGTCGGACTCGCCCACGGAGGCTTCCGTATAAATTTGTACCTACTTACATTTTATAAATAGTTCAGGAATCGAGTTTCGCAGTTTTTTCCGCGCTTTTTCCGAACTTCAAAGACAATTTTTTTATGATTTAATTACAAATGTACAGTTTTCGAATTTTTCCCTACACTAGTATAAGTTAATATTACTTGCCAAATTTCATAGGTCAACGGCAAGTACCCTGTAAATTTTGATTCCCTTGAGTGTCGAAATATACGTTTTTTGCGGCATAAACGGCCGTTTATATTTTTTACGTTAACTTAGAAGTTTGATTTTTGTACAGCGTCAAGGAACTATAGACTTGAGACTTGGTTTTATTTTCAACTCGTTACCTTCACGCGTTCCCGATGTAAATGATCTTGACGGACGGACGGACGGACCGACGGATGGAGAACAAAGTGATCCTAAGGGTTTCGTTTTTCCTTTTGAGGTGCGAAACCCTAAAATTATGACTATGCGAGCCAAAAGCAAACACACCAACACCACCAACAGAGGAGTTGAAGTTGAATGACCGAAATCGGTCAAGACCACCATCATTCAACCCTAGTTAAACGAATTTTGTTTCACTAGTACCTATTCCCGAGTAAAATAACGTAAGAGAAACTACAGCATTAGCGATTCAGACCATACCCCATATTACTAAACGCCGGCGCCAACATTCGTCCCTTGAGACGTGCCATTTACATTTCGAACTCAGATTTTACCCTTACACCGAAGTGAAACCTAGCTGGAAGGGTTAAGAATCATACTGCTTTGGTGGATAAATCCCGTTATTAACTGAAATGTGAAATTTTCATACAGGATCTTAATAACATGTTACGTTACCGAAATTGGATAGTTGTACTGACTATTTGGGTGACTACAGGTTTTAAAAACCTATTTAGAGGCTAAAAATTCCACCGGGACTTGAACCCGCGACCTCTGGCTAACCGTGCCAGCGCTCTCCCAACTGAGCTAATTGGCCAGTGCAGGCATCAGCGAAATTTCGTGCCTCTTTACAAACTTCTCTGTATTACCTACAGGCAGCGAGATCTGGCCGAAGTAATTCACATCACTTGCAGCCCCAAGCAACCCACTTTGCAGTTAGGTTTTTACATCCGAATGATATCGCTGTACCTACATGATTATATTCTTTTTTTGCACTAACCCGTGCTGAGGACAATTTTAAAAACCTATTTAGAGGCAAAAAATTTCACCCACGCCGGGACTTGAACCCGCGACCTCTGGCTAACCTGGCGCTCTTCCAACTGAGCTAATGGGCAAGTGCAGGCATCAGCGAAATTTCGAGCCCCTTTACAAATTTCTCTGTATTACGTTTACCGTCTAAATAGGTTTTTAAATTGTCCTCAGCATGGGTTAGTGCAACAAAAAAGAACATAATGACTACCAGGTTGATCAGGATTGTGGTGGCAAACCCTGGTCCCTGCCTACCTTTCTAGGATACAGACGTAGATTTAGGTATGTACGTGGAGCATACTAAAAGTTTCTGGATCTGGCCACTCACAATAAAAGAATGATAAAACAGTAATGGAATTCGAAGATGGAACTCAATGGAAACATATTACATTCTAATTTGTCATTTGTTTTTTCATCGTGGCGTCAAATGAATTTAACTCGTGAACATTTTCGTTCAATGATTTTATATGATTTTCGCTGTAGCTTATGTCAACAAGATAGTTGCCAGAGACTTCAATTGGCATTAGGTGATGAAGAACCATGTCGCAGCTGTGTATTTGTGGTTTGTAGAATTTAGACGTAGACGTGATCATCTCTATGACGAGGTACGTGAGGGTCGGCCGGTGACTGTGGTTACAGAATCTAATATTGACACCGTATGACAACTTATTGAAACTGACTTACTTGTCAGCAAATGCGTGATTTGTTAGGCATTGGAATGAGCCCAGAGCAAAAAAAAATTATGCACGCAAAATTATGACGGTTCGGAAGATTTGCTCTATATGGATACCACATGACTTAATGGAGGACCAGAAACGACTGCGTGTCAAGTGGTGCCGTAAAATTATAAAAAAGTTTAACGGAGGACAGTCATTGGCTGATTATATATCGTGACAGATGACGAAACCTTGGTTTACTGCTTTGAATCTGAAAGAAAAAGCCATTCAGCAAGTCTTTCCTTTTGATGATTTGCTGACGGAAGTTCAAAGCATTGGTTGCTTATTTTTTCGGCAAATCAAGACGTTACACGACAGTATCACTTGATGATCAAAGGACAGTTACTGCAGATTGGTACGTCAACATTTGCTTGCCCAGAGTCAAAGTTTGGAGAAAAAGTTTGCAAAAAGCATCCTCGAAGCAATGTCCTCCTTCACCACGATAATGCATCCTCACATTCCGCAACGGAAGCTTATTTGAAGGCTTTAAATGTGGAACTGATGACGCATCGACCTTACAGCCCAGACCTCGCACCCTGCAACTTCTTTCCGTTTCCAGAATTTAAGGACAAACTTAGAGGTACACGTTTTACGAGCCCTGAATCGGCGGTGAATGCGTTCCATGAAGCCATTGAGGAGGTCCCTAAGGAAAACTGGTCCAATTGCTTTGTAGAATAGTTTCAGCGAATGTAAAAATGCATTAATTGCGAGGAAAACAATAGAGAGGTAGAGAACACTTTATCTAGTCTTATTTATCAGAATCCAGAAAGTTTCAGCATACCCTAAGTATGTACTAACAGCAAAATGCATACTTGCCAGAAAAATATCAGATGTTCCATATAGTTGTGAACAAAAAGAAGTGGCGTACCTTGGTGGAGGCCTATGTCCAAGAGGCCATCACAGAAAATAGGCACCCTTAACCCTGAGCTAAGTTTGAGGTGTCAGAGCCTTCGTTTCAGGTATCAGTTTTCGCATGAATAGTTTTACATAATAAAAGACAATCTCTACAATTGTGATATTTCAATAATTTTTTCTTATTAATAGGTATTAATCAAAGGCTTTCCATAAGGGTTTTTGTGGTTGCTGAAGAGATGCATAGCATACTGTGTAGATCCAACAGATAGCTTTCTCCTTTAGGGTGCATGAGGCGCCCATTTAGGGCTTTAACAGTTGCAAAAGGATTTTGTAAGACTTAGTTTTCTACTAAGCTAGTTGGGACGAGTTCCTATACTGTGCGCAAGAAATTGATAAAGCTTCGCCCAACGCTTATGTAGCGGATGAGAGCGACTTAGCTTCAGTCACTGTCTATTCTAGTTCGCGGGATAAGGTCTTGTCCTACATAGGCTGGTTGCAGAGCCTATTGAGTGACATCCACATTGCCCAAGAAGCCTATGTCTTGATGGCAGCTCACTCACTCACTGCTGCCTAAAAAAGAGTCGGAAGCAGTTAAGCTGGAGTCTCATCCTCGACGCCTTACGAGATAACGGATTTTATTGCATTGATCGTAAAACATTATTATTATTTATTCTTTATTGCACAAAGATAGTGTATATTGACACACGAAAGATCTCAGCAGTTCTGTTGGTTCAATGACGAGCTCTCGACTATGTTTATGCAAAACTTCGCTCAGTTGTATTTCAAAGAATGCTAAGCCTTTCATGACAGCAATGTCCTACATTCATCGTTCTAAAGAATGCTAATGTCCATGTTCCCTGTAAATATGAATAAATTATGCCGTGTGATGCAAGCAAATGCGAGTGGAGGAACGACTCCTTTTTCTATCAAAACGGCAGTAAAAATAAATAGGTAATATAATTCCAAAATCAATCAAAAACGACACTGATATCACGTCATATAATAATAAACTAAAAGAACACCTAATTCAGATCTGTCCCTATAAGATTGATTAGATTTTAATTATTACAAATACAGTCCTATTCTAGCATATAAATTACCGTATTTAAAATTACTAAATTGCAAAAAAAACAACTCTACTCTAGCATATAAGTTACTATGTTGCAATAGCTAAGTTTTCAAGTACTGTGACTATAATAAAAACTTTTCTACATACACTTAGTGGCAATAAATAATTTGAATTTCAATTAACCATGGACTTGGAGAACCTAAGGGGTATGCCCTTAGGTTCTCCAGAATTTCAAGAAATTTACTAAAAGGCGTTCAACGCTTAATATGTATCTTGTTGGTATGATAAATGTCTTTCTTCTTCTTCTTCTAATATCCTTTTTTTTTTTATTTTCTTGAACCATATCCCCCTGATGATAAGTGGTTGGTCTCTTGCAAAGACCCCGGTCTTTCGCTTCATTGTGCAGTTCTTTTTTCTATTTAGGCTCTGCAAATATGCGTTGATGTAATTTCGCCGCCGCTTTCAGACTACGCGCCTATACGTGTCAAACCTTAAACCACAATAGAATACAAACCTGTCACGTGACCGATCCACGAATCCTTCGTTGTAGGTACTTTGTGCACTAACAGAATTGAGACCCAGATCTTCAGCTTAGTACAATTCTAAATCCCGTAGTCTCGTGAATAAAGTGACAGTGAGGGTTAGGTAGATAGCAGACGTAAAGCGACTCAAAGTGAACCCCGTGATAGCCTAAACATCATTTGAGGTTGAAGAAATATAACAATATGTCAAAAAGACGTTTTTTAACTTTTTTCTTATTAATTTCTATTATTATGATATCGTCGTTCTATATCGCTCTATGTGTAGAGCATGTTCCGTCGATGTGGTGACCCTATAACTTCGCATTCCAGAACATTCCACCGCCATACGATATGTAAAATGCAATTTTAAAGTTTCTACTTGGTTTTGGACCGTTGTAGGGTTCTGTATCTGAAAATGAACGTCACAGAAGGTAATATAGAAGGGAAAGGGAGTAGAGGAAGGCCAGGGATGAGATATTTTGAGCAACGTAACTTAGAAAACAAAGTCTTTGATATCCGCCGGGATTCGAACCCGACCTCACGCATGTGAGGCAAGCATTCTACCAATGCGCTACCACTACTTCTAACACCCTGTGTAAAGAACCGAAATAAGTATTTCCATTTAATCCAAAACAGGATCTCCACAAAGCTGTTACTCACAAACTGGTTGTTGAGCGTTTACACACATTTCTTGGGTAGGATATATTTTTATGTAGGGTCTTTTAATAAAGTATTTAAATTGTTAACATCTAAATATTTGTGTACACCAGTACAACATGGAGATCTTAATCTAAGCAACTAAAACCGCTAAATCAATATGTAGCCTTAAAATGTGAAAATTACGTGTGTCAAAAATTACAAGCATCATGCGGTTAGTTAATGCACCGCCCGCATTTTTTATAAGCAGCCTACATACGTCCCACTGTAGGGCACAGACCTTCTCTCAGAGAGAGAGTATGGGCTTAATTACCACGCGTGCCCACCGCGGATTGGCGATTTCTAGCGCTGAGGTATGTGAATAGCTCAGGCACTTAGGTTTCCTCACGATGTTTTCCTTCATAGCTACCGAGTGGTATTGCTACTATAACATCACACATGCACTTAACTTAGAAAACAAAGTCGCACTGGGAATCGAACCTGGATCTCTTGCTTCCGAGTCCAATGTTCTACCCACTAGGCTACCACCGCTCATTTAGGCCACAGCAATTATGTATTTTTTCTATTTTTGGTTGTAAAATAACTAATGTTTTGGACTTATTATTGAGTTGATGGAGTTATTTGAAGTTATTGATAGCAATCATGGAATTTTATCAGGTAGATAGTATGTGATCTATAATGTCTAAGATGATTTGAGAAAAGATGGTCAGAATGGAGTTTTTTTTCCCGCTGCCTTCTTCTCCACAACAAATTCAGCCTGGACCGAGTTTCATAAAACTACAATTCGTAGATTATTATGACAATTTGAGGTACACTGCGTAGCAGACTCAACTTGTGAATCTGTATGTTAATCGGCTTTGCAATGTCCATCGATTTGTCATAGCAAGCCACGAATTGTAGTGTTATGAAACATGCCCCAGACAGCAGAGGTTAACATCGTATATAGACATTCAACAAACCGAATATAAATTATTTACCGTGAAATAAATTCTTCATTTCTGATTTCTGAGTACTTGTAGCAACAGCTAAAATTTCTATTATACTTCAATGGATGTGTAAAATTAAGGCCCAGATGTGAAGGATGACCCACTTTCGAAGAGAAACAAACATTTAACACACTTCTTCCGAGCGATGGGCATGACCGCCAACGTAAATAGATATACGTGCCGACGTACCTACTTAGATTTATTACGATTCATTAAGGCAGACCGCTTACCGCCGCAGTGGCCATTTTAGAAGTTATCTGGCAAACAATCTCGACGTTTCTACTGACACTACATCTGGGAAAAAGTAAAATGGATACTCTCTTTCAAAGTCCACTCAAGACACTACGCCAGTGTCCCGAAAATCAGATTATACAGAATTAAAAAACAAAATAAAATCAAAATCCCCATTATATGAAAGTGGAGCGTTCTCTTTGTTAATAAAAACAACTTTAACTTTGGAGAAAATTTTGAAGTCGTGAAATAAAAACGTATTGGTAGCCTATTGGGTAGAACATTGGACTCGAAAGCGAGAGACCCAGGTTCGATTTCCAGTGCAGGCATGTACTTATGACTTTGTTTTCTAGGTTATGTACAATTGTACATTTGTGAAGTTATAGCAGCAATACCTATAAAGAAACCTGAGTGTCTGAGCTAATCACATACCTCAGCGCTTGAAATCGCCAATCCACGGTGGGCACGCGTGGTGATTAAGCCCATACTCTCTCTCTCTGAGAGAAGACCGGTGCCCTACAGTGGGATGTATATAGGCTGCTTATGAATTAAAAACATTTTGTTGCTTTAGATAGTAATTTTGTTATAGAACAGCGGATATTTTTATGCAATTTTGAACTTGTCACCATAGTAAAATTCGTTTGTATTGACGAGCAAACTTACCTTTCGGATAGTAATTGGGGTAGTGTGACATCTGGATATCAAAACAAGAAGATAAAATACATATATTGTGACAATGCTTAATATAAGCTAGCAATTAAGGAATTAGTTAAGTTATATTGTAGTGCCCTTACAGGGTGTCATGTACCTTTTGAATTACATATAAGAACTTGAATGACACATGATTATTGCAATAAAGAAATCTGAATCTGAATCTACATGGATTTGCACTTTTCTTCACGGTCCTAAATTTGATTAACTACAGTCAATTAACTAAAAACGCGGATGGGGCTGTGTCGCATTACACGGCCATGGCCGGTTGGATTAACGTGAAACGTAAATAAGCAAGCGTTACTTCTTAGCTCAAACTGCGCAATGTGTTACGGGGCGCTGGTGCCATCTAGCGGCATATTTTTGTCACGATTTAAAATATTTCCCCTTCAGAAAAAGTTGTTAGTTGTTCGTCCAATGAACTTCCATTTTCGATTGTACACGGGGATTCGGTTACAGCCTGTATAAGACATAAATTTTAGCACCTTTTGACAGATTGTCTTGTTCTGAATCCCCTAAAACAATTTTTGATGGCTTTGCTACAGTAAAATACGAAACGTTTTTTTTTATGAACCTTGCGGTTTTGACATTCGGCCTTGACATTTATATCGATAACGTAAAAAAAATACTGACCAGCCTCTTCGGAAGAGAAGAACTTAAATTTCCGCACCACACTCTCACCTTACCGGCAACACGTGTCTTTAATGTTACCCCTAACACTCACTAGATACCCTCCATTCACGCCATATAAAGCCTTAACTCTTACGACTTTAAGGTGCATATGGTAGGCAGCTCATGCAGCGTTAGACGTGGAGATATGAGGTGCCTGTTTTTCAGCCAGCTCATCCATTTCGGGGCGCGATGCTGTTAAGTAACTGTGACCCACTATTTCCTTTCTTCAGGTTGTTTTTCAGCATGAAAAATATTGTGTTTCAAGACCTATAATGGTAGATAACCAGCCTATATCCCTCTATATACATTCTTATCTAAATGTCTCTATATTCTTGGCCTATATACGTCCCACTGTAGGGCACAGGACTTCTCTCGGGGAGAGAGTATAGGCTTAATCACCACGCGTGCCCACCGCGGATTGGCGATTTGAAGCGCTGAGGTCAGACACTCTGGTTTCCTCACGATGTTTTCCTTCCCAATTAGCGAATGGTATAACTTCGCAACATAGAAAACAAAGTTATAGATAGATGCCCGCACTGGGAATCGAACCTGGGTCTCTCGCTTCCGAATCCAATGTTCTACCCACTAGGCTACCAACGCTGTCACCTAATAATGGGTACCTACATATAAGTTTTTTAGGGTTTCGTAATTTTGCACCCTTATTGCATTAGATAGATAGAGAACACTTTATTGCACAACCATGTGAAAGATATTACAAATAGTTTCTTATATACAATTGGCGGTCTTATCGCTTAGAGCGATCACTTCCAGACAACCTTTGGATGGAGTGGATTGCAGCAAGAATATAGCCGGTAGATGGATGTACAAAAAAAAAGATAATCTGAATTATAATGCTATGTGAAGTAACAAATATCTATAGCGTGAGATTACAAGAATATAAGTACTTATAATTACATAATAATTCGGTAGGTATGTACATTTAGGTATGCAAAGCATAGCATAGCATAAGAATTAGAAGATTAGATGACAATAAGAGCTGCATGAACCTCGAAGTGCAGTGTAAGCCTCTAATTAGCAAACTTATCAAACTAAAACAGTAATATAGTGCTAATTAAGCAAAAATGTTTTATAAGGGGGCCGCTGGTGTACCTATTAAATAAAATAAAATAAATTAGAGTATGCACGGTCGACAATCAATTGAAATATCTAACTCTCTAGTCGGCTGTTCAAAATACCTTTTAATCTTTCGAATACGTTTCTAATTTCAATCTATCATAATACACTCCTACCATTTACTTACATAGTGAGTACGTTCGGTCAAGAAAAGTAGTTAATAAAGAAGAGGAATAAAATGAAACTGGAAACTTTCAACGAAATGAATGAGCTGTAACATTTAAGAACGCTTCTAAAGATGTAATAAAGTAACTCCTACCTGCACTCGCAGTAAACCTGGATTTTTACTACTCCTAGAACGATAAACCGGTGTAATGTGTTATTATGGATGAAAGCGTTTTTATTGCCCACATCTCCAGTTGGTAATTAATAGTAAAGTCGACAACACATCAACCTTTACATCCATGCACTCGACTAGGTTGCATTACGGGTGATTTTGCAACTAAAATGTAAAGGTTGACGTGCTGTCTACTGTACAGAAACCACAGCTGATGAACAATATTTTGGACATTAAGCCAATTTTGTTGTGTTGTTCAGGTTGTCAGTGTAGTATTGATCAGATGTCGTTTGTGCTAGCAATAGATACGTTATAATTTAAAAAAAACCGGCAAAGTGCGAGTCTGACTCGTCTACCTGTTGCGTTATTAATATCGAGTAAAAAACGACAGAAAAAAACGTTTCTTGCATAGGAGCCCCCCTTAAATATTTATTTTTTCTATTTTTAGTATTTGTTGCTATAGCGACAACAGAAATACGTTATATGTGAAAATTTCAACTGTCTAGTTAATAAAGTTCATGCATGAGATACAGCCTGGTAACAGACAGATGGACAGTGAAGTCTTAGTAATAGGGTCCCGTTTGGCACCCTTTGGGTACCTACGAAACCCTTAGAGCCAGACGGTTACTAGAAGATTTCGCGGTCTGTGAGTTCCAAACCATTTTATACTTACCCGTAACTTGGCAAGTCTTTTTTGTTCGAATAGATATAACGTCCCAGTTCCCATTTTAATTTTGTGAAGATCTGATGGAGACTTTCAAAGATGGAGAACGGAACTCTTCAATGGACAGCAGTAAATAGGGCCTAATGGGGCCCATTCCTTAGTAATATGCATAGATATGTTTCATAACATAGCGTGACAGACAGTAGTCCCAGGGTAGTTCTGGTGAAGACTTTCGGAGATGGAAATTGAGAACTTCAAACTTTAAAACAAATAATAAAGTGGGGTAAATTGTGTTTATAAGGGACTTGATTTTTTTTCTCCCTCTCCTCCACTATCTATCTATCTATCTAAACAGCCCACGAATGCCGCCCACTGTTGGGCATAGGCTTCTTCACAGTCACACCAACCTCGCCGGTCTCCTGTTAACCTTGTCTATTGTCGCTTCCCCGCTAAAAAATTATAAATAATAATAAAACAAAAACCGACTTCAAAACTGCAGCACTAAAAAGTTAGAAATAATTTAAAATAATACTATTTAATTAGAAGTACGTATAAGCCATTTCGCGGTAACTTAGAAAACAAAGTTATTGGTACACGCCGCGATTCGAACCCACGACCTCCCGAATGTGAGCCGGGCGTTCTACCGCGCTCCGCGTAGAATAGCGTCACTCCATTTCCTTCCGTGGATGTCGTAGAGGGCGACTAAGGAAATCAATTACCAGGAGACAGGCAGCAGCGTCTTCCTGAGATTCCAACCGCATACTGCGATCGTCTACCCGCCTGCCAAGCGTGGCGATTATGTAAAACCCTTCATAGTTATGAAAACCACGAAGGAGGCCGATGTCCTGCAGCGGGCGTCAAATGGCTGATGATGATGAATGAAAGAACGTAGCTAAATAAATTTTGTTAAAAAAAATATTAACCCTGAGTCATTTTGTTTACTTACAAAAAAAAAATAACACGTCCTCTCCAGTCAGATCAAAAATTTTTGTTTAGTAAGCTCTCCATTTTTCTAAAGAATTATTTGTTAAAGAACAAATCGATTTAGTAACAAGGGAACATTTTACTTGTTTGTTCTTTAAGTTAGAAAGCTTTGACCTGTTAAAGACAATAGACAATGCAACTTTGCTTCGAAATAATTCTCAGACGCAATTAAAAGAGTCCTCTTCTGAGCCTCTACTGTGTTTTCCTAAAAGTTGAAACAATAATCAGCGCCTCTGTTATGTAAGCTGAGTTGCGTCCAGCGGTGAAATACATACATATCCAAACATAATTATGTATATTTTGTTTCCATTTTTTTGTTTAGTTAAAACACTTCACATTCGGGATATCGTGGGTTCGTGCCTATTTTGTAAGTTACGTATTTTAGTTGTAGCTATTTTGTAAGTTATGTACTAATGACTATATTGTAAGTTACGTACATTTCTGAATTTGTGGTAGCAATACCACTCGCTGACTGTTAAGAAAAACAACGTGAGGAAACCTGAATTACCTACTCTGGTACTCAGCTGCGGTGTTCACGATTCACGTACCTCACTGGAATGCGCTTCAAATTGCTAATCTGCGGTGGGCACGCGTGATGATTAAGCCCATACTCATTCTCTGAGAGAATGTCCTATAGTGGGCACAGGCCTTCATTAAAAAAACTATTTAAAATAAGCCGATAAACCACATGTGATCTTGCTCTTAATTATGATTAAAGAGATTGATTAGAGCGAGCGGTAACAATGTTTGGCAGGTGGTTTCAGATTGCTTCTATAATTGCACAGGTTATAATGAAATTTTTAATTTAGAAAAACCAGCTAAATACTTGTCAGGCTACGCGCAGTGTAGGTAGGGTTCCGTAGAAAGAGGGTTAATTATACCTGCTTTACAGAACTAACGACTTCATCAAAGTAATTTTCAATGGAATTTGTAGGAAGTTTTCCTTCGTCGCTCGTCGTCGTTGTCGTTGCAGTTGGTCGCCTATTACTCGTTAACTTGTAAAGCTTACTTAGCCGTGATAGTTTTTAATCTGTAGAATTCTAAAGGACCCGATCGGGCGTCCATAACAATGGTTTTTAACTGTTATTTTCAAGGTCATAACATAACAGATTAAGTTTATTATATGTGCTACTGCCCTCATTTTTTTTACTTTTCGGCACTCACCCAAGAGAGGGAGAGGAAATGCCCTACTCTCAACAAAAACGGCGCCTTATAGCTTAATATTTCGCAAACAAATCCCCAATATAAAAAAACGGTTCTCCTACACTCACAATATTTTTAAATGACCATCGAACAATACCCCACACTATCGTGTAGGCGAGAAAAAATGCATCCCTAATTTAGGTGTAGGTACCGTTCATATTTTTTTTATTATTTAATCCTACCGTTTTGTCGGCATGATTTTCGGCTTTCTAGTACTTGTGTTCTCTGTACCCTCTACGGATAGACAGATAAACAGGCAGACGGACGGATATGGTGGAACTAGAAGGGTTCCTTGTTGACTACGGAATCCCTAAAAAATTTGTCCAACTATTTACCTCTCCCTCATACAATATTGCTAGCCATATTGTGTAAGCGAGAAACAAATAGTTATTGGGCTTCGTTCTTAAATTAACTGTACTTATTATAGTTTTTGCGATAAAGCTAAAACAAAAAGTATGTGACATAATGTATGAATATTTAATCCATTTCCTTTCATGCCAACCCAAGTACACCACATCGCGGTTTAATAGCTTTTCTCTGTTTCCTAGTTCCCATACGATATATATATCCTAGTTTGGTAACTTCTGTTATCCATCTTGTGAGAATTCATCGTAACAAAAATATTTGTATTGTACTTTCAAACCCTTTCTTGACCCAGCATCTGTGCCTCCTGGACAAATAGAGTGTTGAATCAATGTCCCGACAGATACGCTTACCCAAATCCTGAGTACACCCACAGTACCTTGTTTCCTTATTTCGGGTGAAACATAATTTTCGATTGTTTCGAGAATTTCGTTGTAGAAACAATTGAAAGTTGCTGGTCCAGAACAGTACAAACGGGAACACATTGAGCTTAACCCGGCAATCTAAATTCGACTCTATGCCTTTGTAAGAACAGTCTAAGGTGTAAAGAGGAAAGGTTGGCTATTCGTCAACTGTAGCTATTCGTAACAGTTGCAAAAGTAACAAATTAATGCCTCTACGGTGCGTTTGTTCTATAAAACGGTTTTCGTATAAAAGCAATAGGAATAATATCAGTTTCAGTGTATTAATTCGAAAGTAGTTATAATTATGCACTTAATAAAAATCTGCATTATATGAGCCCCTCTTTCTACGGAACCCAACATTGCGCGTGGCCCGACACGCATGGTTTTCAACGATTTTAGTCAAAGCTAAACAAAATTATATAAGGAGAGGAGCTATTTTTATCAATTGTCGTGTGTCGTAGACCGAGTGTGAACCCTAAAGCACTCTTACCTAACAGACAGTTTATTTAATCTGTGGTTACGACTTTTCCTTGTAAAATGTGCACCACAGGCTATTTTACTTGGCGTTTTGAGGAATTGTGTTTTTTTTATAAATAAGACCGCTAAACTGTTATTTTCTATGCAGCAGCTACCTACTGGCGACAACAATGGAGAGCAATTCCACTCTCAGTTGGGAAGTTCCGAGAAACAAAGTGTGATCAAAAATTCAGTTTCAGCAAGCTACTATTATATCGCCGTGAAAGCTACCGGAAATGAAAGAGAGCAGAGCTTTTAAGCTCGCTACATCCGGGCGTTGGTACATTGTGCTTTGGAAGCTCAACGCCCGACTTTTAGTCTTTAGTCTCTTTTTCCTAGTTTCTTATTTCAGTCACCACGCTCTTTCATCCTCTCTTCTATGTCCACGTGGGATCTGGGTAAAAGTAGGCTGCGTTTTTGGTCCCTAAGCTATGTGGTCATGTCCACAAAAAAGGGGGTTAAAAGTCCGACGTCAGACTCGAAAGCTTCACATTTTGTAGACCAAAATAAACGAATCTATCCTTAACATTTTGTTGGAAAATTAAGTAGCTTTTTTGGGTTATGAAATGTTCGAACTATTAGCGGGTCTGCCCAAAAGTGGGACACCCATAGAAGCTACGTAAAAAAACAGAATTATTAGTTTACATACTTTGCCAGTTACACTCAATTGAAGATGATTTATAGAAGTGTAGATAAAGTAGCTAATAAACCGATCTTAATAGGTGTAGTAAACAAGTAAATAGTCTGTTTGCAACTGAAGTGATGCAATTTATCTCGGATCTTAAGCGAATGCACTTAGGAAAAATAAAAAACGAATTCAATCGCATCTTTCCCCAAAGCAAAGTTCATTGGCCCCTCTTTGCTGAGCTTCGTTGTCTTCATTCCATTCTGCCCCATTTTGTGTCAACCCCGCTAAATTCAGTTGAGTGACAATAAAAAAGCATTATGGGATATAAACGCGACAGCGGTGCGTTTGTGGAACGCGCTACCTCTATACATTCGTTAGTTGGCGTTTTTAAGAGTAGAGTTCAGGAACTATCAGGAAATTATATCTGTAAGTATATGTATATATAATGGTGTTAGGTAATATATGTATCAGTAGGACACTATTTATTATTTACTATAAAACATTTAACAGAACATAAAAACATAAATTAATAATTATAAGTAAAAAAAAAAAAATAATAATACATCCACAATTGTTTCGTCCAAAGTAATAAATCAAGATGTCGAGAACGGGAAATATATATAAGTATAAATATACACACACAAGAATACGAAAGATAAATTAACTGTCAAACAAACCGCCCCAAGACATACTCGAGCCAAAGGTTCCCATAACGCCGGCAGCGTTACCCCGCTGCACACCGAGAGAGATTTACTATTTATCTTTGTATATATGTATTTATATAATTATTCTACATTAAATATAATTGTTTTGTAGAGCGGTGGTAGCCTAGTGGGTAGAACATTGGACTCGGAAGTGAGAGGCCTTGGTTCGATTCCCAGTGTGGGCATGTACCTATAACTTTTTTTTCTAAGTTATGCATATTTGAGAAGTTATAGTAGCAATACCACTTGCTAACGGTGAAGAAAAAAATCGCGAGGAAACCTGAGTGTCTGAGCTATTCACATACCTCAGCGCTTGTAATCGCCAATCCGCGGTGGGCACGCGAGGTGATTAAGCCCTTACTCTCTCCTCGAGAGAAGGCATGTGCCCTACATTGGGACGTATGTAATGTTATAATTGTTTAATTTTGAAACTAAATACATTAAATATCATTTCTGTTGGTTGGACAGAATAAAATACTATTTAGTATTAAGCTTTCCAATGTAATAATAATAATAATAATATAAACGGAAATTCTTTCAAATATTGTCAACATCAAGAAAATATATAATAGGGATGAGTATTTCTTGAATCAAAGATATGATGTAACCAGATTAAACGGCAAGCTAGATTTAATATTATAATACCTATGGTAGTAACGGGAACGGTAGCTAAGCAGCTATAGGTTAATGGAGACCTTGGGTCTATATAAATTGCAGTATTAACAAAATCTGAAATCGCTCTTGAGTGCCCATTTCAAGACGCTGTTCTAAACAAAACTTGACTCCTTGATCGTTCGCATATTTCGGTAAGAACTCTTTTTACCGATGTTATTCTTAAAAACCTTATATATATTTATTAACAATTAAAAATATTTTGGTTATTTATAAACAATATACTGCATAAAATATTATATCTATTTATCTAAATTTGTTATTTTCTAATCTTTTAGATATTGTTACTTATGTCCAAAACTAAACTAAAATCTTTAAAGCAAACAATAGTACTTAATCCTTTGTTTCCTCTTAACTCTGTATCAAATTGGCCCTAACCTGCTATGTTATCTAAGCCAACTCTGTAAAATGGAAATATTCCAAACAGCAATAAATAAAAACATTCTGTGTGTTGCCAAATAATTACGTAGAATTTTAAACATATTTAAATTCAAAGCACGTGACGCAAATAAATGAAGCGCACCTTATCTCTATCTTTTTCAAATATTTTTCATCACAATAGTAGAGGGTAGTTCCATGATCGTGGACGATATTAGAACCACCCTTATCACAAGGAGGTAAGAGCCCCTCGTAAAATTTATGGCTAGCGCGGAGCGGTCACCGACCATCAATCGCGTTTAGCAACTAATAGCACAGCCTGTGCATTTGTCAACTTGACGCTATTATTAGGGACATATCTAACAGTTAAAAATGGTGGTTGGGGTATCGGTAGACCAGGAACTGGGAAGGCTTTGGTTCGATCCTTAGACGAGTATGACCTGACTAGCCCTATGTTTTGATGGTTTTGAGTTTGCTGAGGCATATGCTGGTAGATAGAAGCGGTGGTAGCCTAGTGGGTAGAACATTGGACTCGAAAACGAGACCCGAGTTCGATTTCCTGTGCGGGCATGTACCTATGACTTTCTTTTCTGAGTTATGTACATTTGTGAAGTTATAGTAGAAATACCACTCGCTTACTGTAAAGGAAAACATCGTGACGAAAGCTGAGTATCTGAGATATTCGCATAACTCAGCGCTTGAAATCGCCAATCCGCGGTAGGCACGCGTGGTGATTAAGCCCATACTCTCTCTCTTAGAGAAGGCCTTTGCCCTACAGTGGGATGTATATAGGCTGCTAATAATGAGGTATATGCTCTCCCTCCGAGATTTGAGAGACTTTTTTTTGTGTATGTATATGCATCCTTGATTTGCCTATGACTAGCTCTTGCTAGCGACTTTTGATGTTTATTTTTCCGGGATGAAATGTCTATCTAATCTATCTCCGTGCCAAATGTATCTTTTTCATTAGTTTGTTTTGACTTTACTTAACATTTGTTAGTAATAGCAATTACAATTACCAATTAGCAATTACCTGTTTTATTTATTCGTTTTGTCTGTTGTGTATTTAGTTTTCTTTCTGTTGTTGTGCATATTATGTTGCTTATGTGCTTGTTTTGTTTCTGTGATGTATCTTGTTGGTAAAATAAATGTATTTCGTCTTCTTCTTCAATTGTAAGGGACAATTTGTGAGGTTATAACACTTCAGAATCCCTTTCCCTTCTCAGTTAGATCTGGGGATTTTATTACCCATCTTGAAATTACGTACATTTACTAAAATTAAACTTATCTAAAAAATTGAGGAACCAAGTTACGCATGGAGGACGTTTTTAGGGTTCCGTACCCGAAGGGTGCCAAACGGGACCCTAATACTAAGACTTAACTGTCCATCTGGCTTTCTGTAACCAGGCTGTATCTCATGAACCGTAATAGCTAGGCAGTTGAAATTTTTGCCGATGATGTACCTATTTCTATTGCCGCTATAACAGTAAATACTAAAAACATAATAAAATAAATATTTGAGGGGGGCTCCCATACAACAAACGTATTTTTTTGCCGTTGTTCGCTCAATAGAATTATCTTAAAAAATAAGTAATTAATTTAAAATAAAATAAATATTTAAGAGGGGCTCCCGTACAACAAACGTGATTTTTTGCAGTTTTTTCTCGATGTTTGTGTCTAATGTTCTATAGATAATGGTACGGAATCCTTCGTGCGCGAGTCCGACTCGCACTCGGCCGGTTCTTTTTTCGAACGGGTGCTGTCCGAGAACAGTTAAAAGTTAAGTGGGTATGCCAAAGTTAACGATAGGTACAAGTCGCTTCGGAGCATCAAACGGAAACCAGTGGGGCAGAAAACAAACTCTTTTCCCTAACAGACACTCCGCTTCCGATCGCAAAAACAGCAGCTGCAATCGACCAATGCGCTCAATGTTTTAAATTTCATCGGTTTGCAGTAGTTCCACTACTTTACGGCGTACCTCGCGCCGGTCCATGGAACACACAGATAGTAAAATTTACGATCGCACAGACCACTTCCAGCGGGAAAACGTGAAAGGTTCACTTCGCCCGAGCTGTGACGCTGCTTTAAATTTACGGGGTTGAACAGTGGTTCCTAAAATTTTAAAGCTACGGACGGAGCAATAAAAATTTTCTTTTACTTCACTGAATCCCACATCATAAAATTATGCATGAAAGACATACAAAAGAAAAACTTCTCTTGTAAATGGAATATTTCTTGCCTAATAGTTGACATTGGGAAATTGTACTGGATAATCAGTGCAGTGAGTCCATAACATAACATACATAAGCAGCCTATATACGTCCCATTGCAGGGGACAGGCCTTCTCTCAGGGAGAGAGTCCATAAAGCAGGATTTAATTGAATTGACAATGCAATGTAAGAACCAAGAAAACTTTTACCTATTAGAATTTGGCAATGACAAGTGCCCAGCACTGAGGTAGATTGCTGGCAGTAGCTGGACGATTATGGCCGTTGACAGAAGGAAATGGCGTGCCTTGGAGGAGGTATATGTTCAGCATTGAACGAGTACAATTCACCCCTGAATTGTACTCGTCCACTGCTGAGATGGAAAAAATGCCAAACACACCGCTTAGAAAAAAGTTCATTTCAAATAGCACTGAAGTCAAACTTCTTTTATAACCAATTTTGTGATCCCACGCCTCGGGCGAAAAAAACGACCTCCCTGCCACGTAAATAGCAATTTCTGTGCCGTAAACCTAATACCAACTGTTGACTGTGTGGGTGCCAATTTGACTCCTATTTTTTTGCGATACGGTTGCTGGAGTTGCGCATTCCTTTTTGGGTGAGATGATAAAGCTATTGCAGTTTATTATTCTAGAAATGTAATCACAGTATTGTATCGGAATTTTAGACAATTTAATGCACAGGATTTTTCAGTCGCAAATAGTTACCAAGTTATCTATGGGTAATAACCTATATTCTTTTGAACTTTTTAAGTCATTCAAATACCCCTTCCGAACAGACTTTCTTACCCCTTCTTTTTTTTTGCACTAACCCGTGCTGAGGACAATTTAAAAAAACCTATTTACATTTATACATTTCTGAAGTTATAGTAGCAATACCACTCGCTAACCGTGAAGGTAAGCATCGTGAGGAAACCTAAGTGTCTGAGCTATCCCCATAACTCAGCGCTTGAAATCGTCAATCCGTGGTGGGCACGCGTGGTGATTAAGCCCGTACTCTCTCCCTGAAACAAGGCCTGTGCACTACAGTGGGCGGTATATAGGCTGCTCATGAATACCCCTTCACGGTGCTAGTCTAGTTAGACCTGAGATATTCGCACTTTGCCTTGTAATTGGGCCATTGTACGTAGCAAGCGCTGAGGTATGTTAATACCTCAGACATTCAGGATTCCTAAGGATGGTCCTTCCTTTACCGTTAGCGAGTGGCATTATAATTGCAACTACAACTTCACAAATCTACGTAACTTGGAAAACAAATTTATTGGGTCATGCCTCTGTACAACTAACTATGGGCCTCATAAGAAGGCTCAAGGTCGCCCAACGAGCGATGGAGAGAGCTATGTTACGAGTTTCACGGCGTGATCAAATGAGGAATGAGGAGATCCGCAGTAGCTCGAAGAATTGCTCAGTTGAAGTGATAGTAGGCGGGGCACATAGCTCGGAGAACTGATGGCCATTGGGGCGAAAAAGTTCTGACCTGGCGACCGCGGACCGGACGACGCAGCGTGGGCAGGCCCCACACCAGATGGTCTGACGACCTGGTTACGGTGGCGGGGAGTCACAAGATCGGGAAACTTGGAAAACAATGAGGGTGGCCTATGTCCTGCAGTGGGCGTCAAATGGCTGATGATGATGGGATGTGAACCCACGACCTCCTGAATGTGAGGCCGGCGTTCTACCGCTCGCCCCTACACAATCAACAACTCTTGCAGTAACAGAATCTAATACAAAATACATTTTCTTCACCCTGTATATTTACGCCAGCGCTTTAGAAGCGAGTATATCAAATAACACGTCGTAATATCGAGTAACAGCCCATTTGTCGAGTAAGATAAACGGCATACGGAATTGTAACCTCTTCTCGGAGTGAATTTGAGCTGAAACTAGCAGAGGTTAGTTAACTACAGCTGTGTCACTCCCATACATTGCAGCATTAATTGTGGTTTGAAAGCCGTAGCAAAATGAACGTGCCTTGAGAATAGCAATCGAATAAGACAGTTGTTTTTTTTTTCTTTAAAAAAAGGACTATTTGCATTTTTCTAAAATATCTCGACTTAAGCTCGAACCTGTGAGAACCATCAGTAGCCAGCGACGCGACCTTCTTCTTGTAGACGGAGAGGCGGCACTAATTGTCCGCGATTTTTTCCAAACAGGAATTCCCGATTCGAAATAATATTTTATAACTAATTTTTTTTCTAATTTCACGTCTATGCTTAGTATAAATAGATGGCATTTTTGTTTTGCTAATTACATAACCGTGGCTCTCAAACCGCCTAGATTTCAGCGTATATAGAAGTAAGTGTGTTATTAAAATCATGAGAACCTTTTTTTCAGTCCCGATAATTATCGATTGCTCTAATCAAATCACTTTTTCATTGGAAGTTGTTTAGAGTAAAATTCTTAATTTTTAGAGTTCAGTACCCAAAGAGTAAGGGACCTTATTACTAAGACTCCGCTGTCCGTCCCTCCGTCCGTCTGTCACCAAGCTATATCTCTTGAACCGTGATAGTTAGACAGTTGAAATTTTCACAGATGATGTATTTCTGTTGCCACTATAACAAGAAATACTAAAAACAGAATAAAATAAATATTTAAGTAGGGTTCCCATAAAAGAAACGTGATTCTTTGCCGTTTTTTGCTTGATATTAATAACGGCAACAGGTAGACGCCTATATTCGCCTAAATATTCAAATGTTGTAATAAGTAGATAATTATACGGAACCCTTCGTGCGCGATTCCGATTCGCACTTGCCTGGTTTCTTTTTATTCAAAAGTTTGAAGATTCCATGAAAAATAAGAAATATTATGATGAATATTCAAATCCTTTACTTATTGGCTTTACTCTAGAGAGTGTATGAAACAGTTGATATTTTGTTCGAACAATAAGAACATTTATCATTCATAATATTTTTTTGTGCAGTAAAGCGTAACCAACATTATCGGGACAACCTCAAAAATTGTGCGTGCAATGCAGAAGAAGGTCTGAGATAAGTTGTGAATCTTATCACCACTCAGGCTCGCAGGCTCTTTGCCAGAAATAAAATACGAATTACTACCTACATAAAAAAAATATTCCGATACTAGGACAGCACCCGGTTTTAACCTCAAGTAAATCATCTGTCGTGCCTCCTGTAGCGCAATCGAAAATTACTGCCGAAACAGTCTCCCAACCGAAACTCTACCTAGGATTTAATTTGTCGCGTATTTACATAATAAATGAACGCGCTACGGAGGCCTGTAATCTGCTAAACCGTTTTGAGCGTCATTTAGAGGGGCTTGATTCCCGATAAGGATCTGTTTTGCATACGACATGACGTTAATCCTTTTCAGTAAATGTTTGGAGGAGTAAGTCAGTCGTTTTAGTTTTACGACATAGGTTGATGGTAAAAATTATATGTGTACTTCTTGGTTCGTCTTTATTGGCGTCGAGAAAAACTATTTTTAGTGGTTGCTTTTGGTTGCTTTCCGCTATGAAATTATGTCTACGAGCTTCGCGTTTTCTTTCGCATGTAAGCTTTCCTTCAAGGGGTATTGCTATTGCTAACTAACTGTGAAGGGAAACATCGTGAAGAAACCTGAATGTCTGAGCTATTCACATACCTCGGCGCTTGAAATTGCCAATCCGTGGTGGGCACGCGTGGTGATTAAGCCCATAATCTCTCTCTGAGAGAAGACCTGTGCTCTACACGTTTATAGGCTGCTTATTATGAATTCAGAATTGAAGCACTCTACCGTGTGCTTTAGGAAACTCCATCCGTGCCACGGTTCAAGTCGTGCGGACGCTCCTTCACTGATACACAACCAAAGCATTGATTCTTAGCGTAATACCTCTACACCTAAATTAGGGATGCTATGCATCATAACTTTAGTGAGGGCCTGGAGATCTGTCACACAGGATCTTTCCTAGTATGGACTCCAGCCTTTTACAAAGGAATACGTCCTGATTACTCAAATAACTTAGAAAAAGTCTTTTCGTCTAATATACCTCAATCGCTCAAGATAAAATTATACAACCAGTGTGTGTTACCAGTGATGACTTATGGCACTGAAACGTGGTCTCTCACTATGGGCCTCATAAGAAGGCTCAAGGTCACGCAACGAGCTATGGAAAGGGCTCCGAATTTCTCTACGAGATCGAATCAGAAATGATGAGATCCGTAGACGTACGAAAGTCGTCGACATAGCCCAGCGGATTAGTAAGTTGAAGTGGCAGTGGGCGGGGCACATAGCACGCAGAACTGATGGCCGATGGGGCCGAAAAGTTCTCGAATGGAGACCACAATATCGGCAAGCGCAGCGTAGGACGACCAGCCACAAGATGGACTGATGACCTCATCCAAGTGGCAGGAAAGCGCTGGATGCAGACCGCTTCCAACCGGTCTTTTTGGAAATCCATGGAGGAGGCCTATGTCCAGCAGTGGACTTCTTGTGGCTGAATGATGATGATGACTCAAATTGTACCAATTAATTGTAATTAATAGTGTTGTGATACCTCTGTGGGAAGGTACCGTTGCATTGGTCATTGATAAAAATATTGTAAGTGTAAGCGAACCATTTCTCGATTTAGGGATTCTTTTCTAAAAGGTCTTCCAAAATGTTTTTTGTCAGACTACGTCATCCCTCCCCCTGTACCGGCTAAAAGGTTGATTGTAGAAAAGTAAAAATTCAGGGCAGTAGCACAGTAATGAACTTAAAATAGAAAACTGTCACAGCTAAGTAGGCTTTACAAGTTAACAAGGTGATCAACTTACAAAACGGAAACATCGTACAAATTCCATTGAAAATTACTTCGATGAAGTTGTCAACAGCCAGCGTCCCCCACCAGACCCGAAATACTATCATACGAAGTTAGTCTTCTGTTCAAGTTATTTGTTGGACATTATAATATATTTTTTTTAATTACTTTCTCAACATTTCAAAAAAGTTATGTGTTATCGTGAGCGTAAGTTAGAATAAAGTAATAACTAGCCTCTAATAAAAAACCTCTCAAAAACACAATAACGCTGTAGTTCCTCAATTCGTCTCATTAAAGTTTTGCCATCACACTGAAAATAAGCGTAAAACTCTCGGTCTCACAATATTTTTCCGCAGATTTTAGTTTGGAAAGTCAATGTTCTCAGTTCGCCTTCATTAATAAACTTTTTAAAAGAGAGGCTAACTTCTCCATTCTCTAAGCTAAAGACAGGCTTCCGATCTCGGCAGTGGCGAGTCACTCGGAGTCATGTCGTATTTTTATGGATTTTTATGCACAGTGTAGACAGTGTGACACGGAAATTCTATGCAGAGTGTAGTCAACGCGCCACTCTATTTCAATGCAGAGTTCGTTTCGTTTCATTTTGAGTTTCGTTTTCTATCAGCGCGAGACTGTATTTCCATGCAAAGTGTAGTCAGCGTAAATCTGAATTTCTGTCTAGGGAGTTACCAATCATCATCATCATCATCAGCCATTTGATGCCCACTGCAGGACATAGGCCTCCCTCATAGTTTTCCTAACCATAAAGGGTTTTGCCATAATCGCCACGCTTGGCACGCGGGTTGGGGATCGCAGTATGCGGTTGGAATCTTAGGAAAACGCTACTGCCCGTCTCCTGGTAATTTATTTCCTTAGTCGCCTTCTACGACACCCACGGAAGGAAATGGAGTGACGCTATTCTTTATCCGGCGCCACACGGATTAATTAAATAGAATGATGAAATAAAAATAAATAAAATAAAATGACACAAACTACTTACAAACACCTCTGTATAAATAAGGAATAAACTAGGTATACACAAAAATGTATATACTAATATAGTGACGCTATTCTTAATCCGGCGCCTCACAGAATCGTTACATAGTTACCAGTGAGACACTTGATTTCTATGCAGAGTGTAGTCAGTACGACACTGGATTTCTATGCAGAATGTAGCCAGACATTGACGCCAGGCAACAAGTATCGCGACTGTCTAGATCGGAAGGCTAGGTACCTTCAGTCATCATCCAAATGTTAGTCCACTGCTGAACTTAGACCTCCCTCATGGCACGTCACAATACGTACCGGCCAGTAGAGGGTTTGCCGTAATCACCACTCTGGGCCGGTGGCTTGGTGATTTAAAGGCTGGAGATTTACTCTACATACGAGTGGTGCTGCTGCTCACTTTCTGGATTCCGAAGGAAGTAATTGGGGTGGTTATATTCTTTATCTAAGGATCGCAGGATTGATTACGGAATTGCGGACCTAGTGACTGCATTCTTGTTTGCTAACTAGCTTTTATCAGTTTCCAGTTGGTACTTTGGCATGCAAAAAAAACCGACCAAGATGTGTGTCGTGCCACGCGCAGTTTAGGGTTCCGTGGAAGGAGGGATTTTTTACATGCTTTACAGAACTAACAACTTCATCAAAGTAATTTTCAATAGAATTTGTATTTCCGTTTTGTAAGCTGGTGAACTTGTTAACTTGTAAAGCCTACTTAGCTGTGATAGTTTTCTGTTCATTATATGTGCTACTGCCCTGAATTTTCTACTTTTCTAAAATCAATATTTAAGCCGGTACAGGGGGAAGGATGCCTACTCTGACCAAAAAATTAGCTTTAAAACAAACGAATCCCTAAATCGAAAAATCGTTCCCTTACACTCACAATATTTTTATCAACGACCAATTCAACGATACCCCACACTTTGGTGTAGGCGAGAAAAAAAATAGTAACTAAGTGAGTAATTTGTTTATTTCCTTCTTAGTAGCCACTTTGTAGGCACAATTTGATTAATCAGGACTTATTCCTATGTGAGAGGCTGGAGTCCATACTAGGAAAGATCCTGTGTGACAGATCTCCAGGCCTTCAATGCATTGCATTGCATCCCTAATTTAAGTATAGGCAATCTTTCTTCGACCACCTGCGATTGACTAATAGAAAATGCTTATGGCATTAAGTCCGCCGTATTGTCCATTAGGTTGAGTTCAATAAAAGAATAAATTAATAATAATAATGATATTCCCTCAAAATATAGCTAACGAATTCAAAATCACGCTATATTGATTCTATAGTTCAAATCAAATCAAATTATTACCTTACCTACAAAGTCACCTTGCAAAGTCATGAAAAAAATGACAATGAAAAAAAAAACTTTATTTAATATTGTGGTTACTAAACTGCAACTAAACTGTGTGTATTATCTCCATGTGTCACTATTAGATCAAAGCCTGGTTCAGGGCCTCGATTCTGTTAGTGCATTGTAGTATAATGACAGGTACACTGTCGGGTCACGTGACGTGTTTTTTCGTACCATTGACGCCTAGAAGGTTCGATGGGTGTGCCCGCGAAGACTTAAAGCAGCCATGAAATGAAAACCGCCATGTTCATGCAGTTGTCATGTTACTACAATGCATTAACAGAATCTAGGCCCTGGAAGGGCTAGCGTGATAATTATGCAAGCCCTCACTTAATTTACAATACGGCCCGCAGCTCAATTGAGATGTATTATGTCTGAGAAGCTGGTTAACTAACCCTAGTCAGAGAAAGGGAATTATGCTGGATGCTCCCAAGTGTTCTACAATACGAAAAACTTTACTAAAATACTGCATTTTACGCCAATGCGAAATATCTA